>JAQQTO010000042.1:29048750-30365833 GCA_029884595.1 Ormosia semicastrata
TTGTAACACCCCTTTTAGGGCATTACATTTCAGACCAACTCCTTTTAATTCCATACCCAAGTTATAAAATATTCGATATTCTTTTAATACGGGTTTCAAAATTTCTTTTTCGTAGATAACATAAACTTACCGAATTATAGAAATACAAGACATAAAACTGAATAATATACTTTACATATAAACAAAGTATACTACAACCATACGTACATTATACTTACATACCCAAAACATAAAACATCTAACATAACCAACCTAGACTGGCCCAAATTCACAACATCTAAAGAAAAGAGTCCTCCCCAGAAGATAAATTCCCTAGCCGGGAATGTCTCGACGGATAGAAATCCAAGTAAAAGATATCTCGGAGTCTTCCCTAGGAGTATAGTGAAGATCATTCTACAACTCCCTGATAGGTAAAACAAACTCTATATATACTATAGTGAAAAAAGAAGTAGTGACTCTATGTCGGGTCCTACTTACAGATAGAATAATACCACCACAATACTCTATATGCTCGTGTCCCAATGGACATGCCAAGCATTAGTGCCTTCAAGAAAATGTAGTCTAAACAAACCTAACAGATCCCTCCTTGCCGCCATCGTAGTCTTCACAAATGTAAGCATAAAACAGAAACAGACAGAACAATACAATAAAGAAGTGAGATCCTCTACATCAATACCATCATGGTAGCAAAGAAACAATGATGACAATACTGCCATTCACATATAGCAATATCACAGAACAACAGGTATAATCATGTTATCAACTGATAGATAATTTAATAATATATATCACAATATATGAATACAGATCATACCACAAAGATAAGTATACTGACTATGCCATAATAATATGTACACTTAGTATGCACATGCACAATATGTATACTAACCATCCTTATGCATAATGCACCCATTTCCTACTCCATGGAGCTAAACACAATTTCAGAGAGAATAATCCAGAAGATATGTCTGTATATTGGCCGCCTCAGACCAAGTGCTATAATTTCTCAATGTGTACATCAGACATTATACAAGACATTCTACGCCAGATCAGGAATAAGAATAGTGGTTTATCGAGATCGTCGGTACGTTTGCATCAGTTTTCATGGCACAGTAGTGCTTGCTAACTGACCATATGTGGAATCCCGCGTCTCGACGCCTCTAAGATCCATTATAAACCTTCACTACGCAATTCGCATCTGCACAAGGTGTAATTCAACTCCTACGCAACAATAGCCTTAATAGACACCATCTGACAAATAATGCATGACCAATGACTTAATGCAATATTACAAGCCACTACCGACTATAACCATACGTTAATATATATTTGGGTTCAATACATTAGCCCGATAGTAAATTACTGTATTTCTCAATCGCGTAGCATTTTTATCGCATTTTTACAATTGCGTAACACTTCTGTTACGTTTTCAAATTGCGTAATAATTTTTTAACATTTTCTCAATCGCATAGAGATTTTAAAATGTTTTCTTAATTGCGTAGCTAAAAATCATCATTTTTAAATTGCGTAAGAGTTTTCTACATATTTTCAATCGCGTAAAATATTTTCTCAATATTCTAAGCTCAAATTAAAACTTTTCTCATTTAATATCAAAATTAGACTTTAATTCCAATATTTCCTTAATAAATCACCTTTAAATAATATTTCTAACATTTTTATACTAAACCTCCTCCAAATAATATTTCCTAACGTTTTCCATAAAAACTTATATCATCTAAATTAATTCAAGATATCTCAAAATTTTTGTTCTTTACTCTTAATAAAACAATATTAAATAAAATATTTTAAACTCCAAACTATCCTTAGAAATTATTTCCTTGATAAAACTTCTCTAAATAATATTTCTAATATTCTTTCCAAATCTTACATATTTTAATTTAATAAACCTTTTCTATCTTCCATATTAAAAATCATCTTAAATAAAATCGTTTAAGTTTCAAACTTAATTCCTAATCCTATTTTCCACTATATTGCATGAAAATCACATTTTAAATCGTGATAAAAATATATCCATTTCCATTTTTGTTTTACAATTCCTTAATTAAATTTATTACCACTAATCCTCTAGGTTATCATTTAATAAATCATTTTTGTAATGGATTACCCATTTATGGGCATAGAGGTCGTGAGCCTCATGGTCTTTGGAACCAAAAATTCTTTTCCTCTCAATCACAATTTATATCATACAACATACATAAAACATCAAATTCATGCATAATATCAAAGCAATAAAATCACATAAAGCAATTAAACACAAATCACAAAATCATACAAACAAGGTGAATAATCCTCACATGGATTCATCACCTTCATACAAATTTCGCTCCTCACCACCATAATTAGTTGATGAGGTTAATCTCCCTCTTACCTTAGATGTAGCCTCCTAAGCTCCTTGTATGATCCTTTGTATCACCTTCCTCCACCAAATAACCCTTAAAAATCAAAGTAAACACAAATATATTAACTTCCAAGGTAAGAGTAGGACAACCATAGATCAAATATGGTCTTAGAATTTCAAAAATCAAATAAGAAATCAAGTTTCAAGATCTTTACCTTGAAATCCTAGAACTTGAATCTAAAAATCAAACTTGAAGATAATGAAATTAGGTCTTGATCACAACATGAAAGTTGCTTAGAATGAAGTTTAGGATCAAGTGGTGTAGTTGGTTTGAATTATGAGTGGTTGGATAGTGATTCTAGGTAGTGAAACCGTGAGGCTTCCAGGAGAGAAAGTGAGAGAGTTTTGTATTTTGGCTTCTTGGTTCTTGATAGAAAGATGGAAATGAACTAAGTGGTAGCAAAACTAAATCTTTGGTCCCCCAAAAGCCCTATGGCAGTGAGCTTTGGGAGAGAAAATGAAAGAGTGTTTTGGTTCTTAGCTTTACATGAAAGATGATAAGCATAGAATTTTTGTGATAGAAAAATGAAACTTAGCCACTTTAGAGACTAAGTGGTCATGAGGCTTCATGAAGAGAGTGAGAGAGATATTTTGATTTGCTACAAGCTATCACAACCATTGATTTTTCAAAGGTACATCCTAAGCTTCTTCATTAAGCTTGCTCCTCACAACCGTTGATTAGATCAATGGTGGATATGGAAAGCTTCTCCTCCAAGCTTGTTTTCTATTGGTCCATCATAAAGTTGTCATAGCCCCTTTCTTTGACTTCAAGCAAGATATTTTATAGATATTTTCCAAAAGCTTAGATATTTTTCTAGATATTTTTAGAAACTATTACCCAATAAACAAAGGCTACTGGTAAATATTATCCAATGGATAATAACATTACACAATGGATAAAAGCATTACCTAATGGATAATAACATTATGCAATGGATAATAGAATGTATCCAAAACTCAGATAAAAAAATTTTTGTCAACTGTTTTCAGTTTTGGGTTTTGTAAGTTCCCCCGGCCCCGCATTAACAGTCCGAAACTTTTTGGTCCAAGAAAAATTTTTATTTTTTCGAGCCCGCCTCAAACACACATACAGCTCAAAATAATATTAAAATAATAAAAATAAATTAAAAATTCACAAAAATTTCCAAAAATTATAAAACTCATAGATATCAAGAAAAACGAAAAATCAGGGTGTTACACTTTCACCTAAGTTCATGATCCACACTTCATAAAACAATAAGTATATGTTACAAGACCATAATTCTTATAGCCTTAGTCATAATTAATAATAAAAGGGTGAATTTCAAACTCTTGGCCAAATGGCCTCAAACCAATTACAAATAGAATTTTAATTTATTTAGTCATATAGTCACATGATAAATTTTACAGCAAGCACCAAAAATATAGCACAACAGCACAGTAGTAATAGCAATAACACAGCAGCAAAATAGCAGAAAAAATAGAAGCAAAAATAGCAGTAAAGATAACAATAACACAATAGAAATAAAAAGAGCATGGAACCCCTACCAAATCATGTGTTAGTCGTAGCATATGTGATCATCCAAAGTCAAAAATTTTGTTCATAAAAACAGAAGCAAGTTCAAAACAAGAATCCCTTACCTTGGGTCCACTAATTTGCTACTTTGTTCTTACCTTTCTTGCCTTTGATTTCTTCTTCCTTTTGTCTCCTTCTTCCTTTTGATTTTTTCTTTGTTTTTCTCTTGTTTTTCTTGCTATTTTTTGGTTGCTTTTGGATCAGTTCCATCCATGAGAATAACAGAGAAAAGAATAAGAAAGAGCATGGTTAGTTGTGATGAAAATGATGGGTAAGATATGGAGGATGAAGCATGAAAGATAGCAACTGTATATAGCCTTTTCTCTTTACCTTTTGCCTCTATTTTTTGTTTAGTTTTGATGCATGGGAGAGGGAGAAAATTCAAGAAAAATGTAGAAGTTTGTTGGTGGTGGAGCACAAAAAGAATGACTTTAAATTTCATGCTGGAACTTTTGGATCTCTTACATACATTTTAATCTTCCAAAGTTAAGTTTTTAAGTGTCCACAAGTGTTATGGAAGATTTTAGAATTCAACCTAGTCCTCAGATTAATTTTTTCATAACTTTTCATATACTGTTATTTTTCAGTTAAGCTTCATTACTTAGTCTCAAGTTAAATTAAACAGAGAGATTAAGTAATAAGCTTACTAATACTTATCTTAGTTTACATTTTATACCAAATTATTCTCTACATCTTACTTGTCATCTCCATGTAATTTGTAACATCCTGAAAAAACATGTGAGACTTGTAAATGGTTACAGAGGTAGCCTAATACTTGCCTAACATTCTAGTTTAATGTTGTGACTTTTTTAGCGTGTTTGGTCACTTTGCTGTAACACTATTGGTGACAAATAGCTATTGTTAGCTCTTGAATTGGCTCAAATTGCTTAGTTAGTGGAAATAAATGTGGAGAGTTTGTTTCTAGGTCACAAATGTGTTGGAGATGGTGTAGTAAAAAATTGACATTTATCAGAGTTAGTTTGGCATTTTTAAGCATACTGGTTGTGTGTTTTAATGCCGAATTGACTACTAGCAGATATGGAAAAAAGTGAAAAAGGTGAAACAAGATTTTTTATGAATCATAGGATTTATTTGAATCTTGTAGGAAGTTAGAAAACTTGATTTAGTGAAATCTAAGTATTCTTAGTAGATCAGAAATTACCGTATGATCACTTAAGTGACCAAAGTCACTCACGACCATGTGTTGTAGCCTTGATATTTTAAGGCTTGAGATGAGATATTTTTATCTCATTTTCACTTTTTTCTCTCATCTTCTCTCACAGTTATAGCTGCCAAAGGAGAGGAAAAGGATAACCAAGCAAAGAAGGAGGAAGAGGAGGAGGAGGAAAGGAAAAGGAAGAGGAAAGCCAAGGCTTCATCATCTTTATCATCTTTGACACAAGAGGTAGGGGTTTTCTTGTGTTCTTGTAGCTTCTTTAGTCCATTTTCACCATTTATGCATATGAGATGCATAATAGGTCATTTTGGATTTTAGAGTTGTTTGAAGTGTTTTTCTTGTTTGAATGAGTTTCATAGGTTGTTTATGACTTGTTTATGGGATGAGTTTGAGTTAGAAACTTGGAATTTGTCATTTGGACCTTTGATGCTAAAAGTGAGAAGTTAGGTCATGGATGAGTGATTTTGTCCTTGGTTCCAATTTGGTGGTTTGAGTTAGTGTTTATTGATTTCTATGTGTTTGTGAACTAGTTAGGATATTTAAAGCACCTATAAACTGGATTGGAGTGGCCAAAATCCGTGACTTGTTCCAATGGAACAGTGCACGATTTCTGTAGAATTATGTAGAAACCATTTTCTACTATACGCGACATGGCGTGATGTTGATTTTTGATATGTTTGCCGAGGCATGAGGATGTCACGCCGAGGTGTGAGATGCATCATGCAAAATCCCGAGAGTAGGGTGCCGCGGCATGCTAAGGTTGTGCTGCGGCGTGGGCTCCAAGATTTTCCAACATTGTGTTTCTGATGTTTTGGACTTTCCTAAGGGTTAGGATCACTCTATTATGCCTTTTAAAGTGTATTGAGGCGTCAATGGGTATATTTCAAGGAAGAAATTACTACCTAGTATATGTGAGAAAAGTGTGAGACCTTAGGCAACCAATGGTTTAGGAATGCCATAGGTTAACATCTATACTTTTGATCCATATGAGATTGCTTTTGTTATCACTTGTGATGTTGATATGCGATAGGAATGACATATAGAGTGAATATGTGAGTATTCCTAATTTGATAGTTGAAAAACCTCGTGGAAGAGGATAGATACATTTAAGAGCATTGATTATGAACTCATGTAGGAGAGTATTTGATGTGGCATTGAATGTGTGTTAAATATCACTTGACATATTTTCTCACACACTTGCTATTCCCACGTATCTGTGAATGGTATATGAGATGGTAATAGTACACTTATTGTTGTGAGATGGAATAGTCCATTCATTATCAGGTAGTGTTAAATGATTGGAGCCATACTACTCAGAAAAATACAAGGAACAAAGTTCCTGGGAATAGTTGAGTTTCATGACATTACACTAACACTATTTTACCTCATTGCATAATCATTGTCTTAGGACATGTTAGGCATAAACATACAACTTAACAAGCATTACATTTGCATGGTAATTGTATAGGCAGTTACCTTAATCAATGATATTTACGATTGTATGGGCGAATGTTTAATATCATTAATCATTATTAATATTTAAGGCTTTAGCTTGCCTTGTGAAAGTTACATAGAGTGTGTATATATTCTGATAGTGTTGAGCAATGGCTCATTTATCTGTTGCAAGCATAATCTTATGGTTATTGTGTGGTTTATTCATTGTAAATGTTTAAACTTTGGTTTTGCAATGCTTATACTGAGAAATTGTGATTTCTCACCCCGTTTGTGTTTCCATGTAAATCCGAGTGGAAGCGTATCAAAAGGAAAGAGGAAGTCATTTGAAGATGCGTAGTACAAATATTATTTTTAGGCTAAGTTTGTATATATTTTATATTTGTTTAGTTGTTTAAAGCTATATATGACAGTACGCCCTTTTGAGGAAATGATGTATATATATAATGGTTGGATAACGTGGCTCTCCATAATGATTTATTTATATGAATGTTATGGGTTTAGTTTAATGTCTTTAGTTAATAGTAGCAAAGCCAGTGCTGGACATCCTTGTATATGCCAGATATATTAGGATACTAGTATTGGGATGTTACAAAATTTCATAATTTTCTAAGCTTCTTAGTTGTTCTAGCTATTCCTGTAACGCCCCGATTTTCTTTTGTTTTTGGTTTATCTGTGATTTCTGTGATTTTGTGAATTTTTATGATTTTTGTGAATTTTTGTGAAATTTATGAATTATTTGACTTATTTTGATTATTTTAATATTATTTTTGAAAAATTTTGGACTGTTGAAATGGGGTTGGGGGATCTAACTAAACCCAAAAGTCGAAGACAGTTTTCGAAGTTTTCATTGTCTGAGATTTTATCCGGCAAATAAAATTTTGGGTACGTCCTATTATCCATTGGACAATAGGTACCGATTTTGTTAATTGTAACTTTTGTTCATTAGATAATAGCTTTTAGTAAAGATCTAGTAGATTGTTTATATCTAGTCACCTTTATGACATCACCCACATGACATCACCTTTGACTTTTTGGACCAAGGGAGGAGGCTTCCTAAAGAAGCTTTGGGGAAGGTTGTTGGAGAAGCTTTGGACCCCCTTCCAAGATGAAGTACATGGCCAAGGGAACCAAAGAGGCTTCTAGATAAACTCATTTCACCATTTTCTATTCATCTCTCATCAATCAAAAAGCTACACACCTTTCTCTCTCACTTTTTTTCTCATTTTCTCTCCACCTAAGCTCACGGCCACACCCCTTCAACCCACCCTTCAATCTTCTTTAATTTCAACTATCCATATTTCTTGAATCCAAACCTCATTCTAAGACATTTTGGTGTTGAGATCTTGATCTTGTTCATCCATTTTCAAGTGCTTCTTCAAGTTAGGGCTTGAAAACTTCTAAGGTGAAATTTCTCTATCTTCATTCTTCTTTTCATTTTCTTCTTTCTAAGACCATTATTTTTTTTTGACTTATGGTCATTCTATTCCAAGCCTTAGATGTTAATCTCTTTTACATGTTCTTTTTGTTTTTCAAGAGCTTATTGGAAGAGAAAGTTAATTCAAAAAGGCACCAAGAAGTGGTTAGTCATCATCTAAGGTTAAGAGGGAGATTACTTTCATCAACCATTCATGATGGTGGGAAACATATTGATGTATTGAAAGTGAAGAATCCATGTAAGGGTTGTTCACTTGGTTGTATGGATTTTTGGTGGTTTAGTGCTTATTTGCCTTGTATGATTTCATAGCTTGATGTTATGCAAAATCTTGGTTGAGCAGGAATTTTTGATGATTGAAATATGTTACTTGTTTTGAATTTTGTTGTTGAGGATGAAAATCTAGAGGCCCAAGGACCTTAGGGCTCACGGCCAACAGACCCTAAATAAGGTATCCAAGACAAAACTTTTGTGTTGATTTAGAACTTAGATGCTTAGGTGAAAAAGGAATTAGATTAAGGATTTATAATAATGAATGAGTGATAAAATAAAATGTAGTCATTTATAATAGTGAGATTTCGGCCTTTGAGTAGAAAAATAAGCTTGAAAGAGAGATAATGAAAATTTAAGGTACTTTTAGGGTTTAAGGGGAGGAAAATAATTTATGAGATTAAAACAATATGGGTTCTTTTTTTTATGTTTTTTGTGAGAAATATTAGGAGGTATTACCTAGAGGAGACTAACTAGAAGAGTATAATAGAATAATTTGTGATAATGTTTTTTGTAATTTGAGGACGATGATCCCTGAATTATGGGATTATGATGCTCACATTGGAAAATGAAAGCTCTGTGTAAGAAAACTATCGAGACCAATTATCAAACACTTGCTATGCATGACTAATGGGTATGTGTCCATCCCATTACTAATCAACACACTCAATGCGAAAATGTAGCTTGAACATACATTAACCATAATCCATAACGATCATGCATTGATACCAATCAATGACAAGCACTTAAGCGTTATGTGAACAAAATCAAATTCATTGAAAAGGCTCTCTCAAACGGGACCCGAAGATGTTAATGACTGGTTTGGCTCATGAGTAGCTCATGTTTATGGAAAATCATGATATGAATAGGTGCACATGCACTAAGTCATTGATAATGTATTTACTGCTGGTGTCGGTTGAGGCTTTTTGACTAGGAGATGAATTACACCTTAGTGCGGGTGCGAATTGCGTAGTGTGATTCACTTGTTGAACTTGGAGGTGTTGGGGCGCGGGTATCCCACAAGTGGCCAGTTAGTAGCTCCACTGAACCGTGATGACTGAGCAACATACCAACGATCTCGACCAGGCACTATTCTATTCATGATCTAGTGTAGACTGTGTGGAAATAGGTTTGCCCCAATGATTTAATATGTTAAGTTTTGATGATGACAAATACAAGACAAAAAGAATGATGCTTATGCTTTATAAAATTGTGCTTAATAAATAACAAATGCATCACAAAAGAATGTTGATCATGTTACATGGATGTGCTTAATGAGATATATTGGATCATGCATGATTATGTACTTTATTTAGTTATACTTCACTTAATAATCATGCAATGAGATATATGCAACATTCTTATATGCATGTTAGAATAACTAGAGTTATACATTTATGAATCATTGATATTAAGATATTAAGTTATGAATTTGGACTAACTATGCTTGTTTTAAGTGAGCAATACTTTATAGGATAGTCCAAGTACCAAGAGTGAGCATTGCAACTAGAAAGCAAAAGATCATAACTATGCTCAACTCAAGAAGGATGAGAATGAAAAGAAGTTCCAAGCTTTTACAAGTTTTGAAGAGAAGATTTTCTTTGGAAGCTTGGATTACATCAAGAATTGATGGTAGCAAAAGATCAAGTCCCAATGTTCTTCAAGAATAGCTTATAGGACTTAAATCTTGTGTAAAAGTAAAAAGGAATCACACTAAGCTCAAATAAGTTTTAAACATCTTTACAAGTGTTTCTAAAATGCTTAAATGCCCAACAAAATGTAGCTAACCAAGAAGAAAAATGAAAAGCCCTGGGCTTGTCCCCTTCTTCTTGCAACCTTCCCTTTGTAATTTCCTCATTTTTCTCCACTTTTTGCTCAAAAAACTTGCATCTTGTGCCACCTCAATGAAATTCTAAAGTGCTTGATCTTTTTGACAATGTGCTCAGGTGAGTGACACCTTGGAATTTAATGGTATTTCCAAAGCTAGTCTTGGTGGTATTTCAAATCTATGAAAAATAACAAAGTTTATGTTTTACAAAATTGACATATAGTTATTATTTTAATCATAACTTTCAAAATAGTTTGAATTTTACTTTGAAACTTATCTCATTTGAAAATAGACTCAAAGATCTTTCCAATAACTGGTCATTTGCTTTAAACGGATAAGAAACTAAAAAGTTATGACCAATTAAAGTTTGAGTTTTGAAAATCAGACCTTTGGTTACTATTTTAATCATATATTTCAAAATACTTTGAGTTTTATTCTAAAACTTCTTTCATATGAAAATAGACTCAAAGAGCTTTCCAATGAGTGGTCATTTGCTTTGATTGGATAAGAAATGAAGAAGTTATGACCTTTTAAAGTCGATTTTGAAAACCAGAAATGGTGTAATCGATTACACAAGTCATGTAATCGATTACAACGTTGACAGAAGCCGTGTAATCGATTACATAAAGTGTGTAATCGATTACAAAGTACCTAGAAAGCTTGTAATCGATTACATGAAGCTTGTAATCGATTACCAAGAGCCCAGGAATGTTTCTAACGGCTATAAACGGCTAGTTTTCATAGAAAAACATTATAAAACACTACCAAAGGCTATTTTATCACTTGGGCTCTATATATAAGTGTTGTATGAAGCTTATACACCTTTTGAACACCATAATTGATTCTTGAATCATCAAAATCATATTTTGAGCTTTAAAATGTGAAACCTTTATGCCTATTGAGCTTCAACTTGTATTATCCACTCTTGAGAGAGTTTTCTATCATTCATACTTTGTTCTTCAAGTTGTATATCCACTCTTGTGAGAGTTTCTATTCTTTCTCTTCACTTTGAAATCATTGTAAGAAGGTAAGGTATCCCTTAAGAGAGAAAAGGGTGAGATATCCCTTGTAGTGAGACTCAAACACAAAGGGTGAGGTATCCCAAAGGTGTTGTGAGTGCTCTTGATTGTAAAGGTCATCAAGCACCTGTGAAGCTTGAAGAATTGGAGGCTCTAACACAAGGGTGAGGTATCCCAAGGTGTGAGGATTGCTCTTGTATGTACGAAGGTTTTCCTAGCACCCGTGAAGTCTAGGAGATAGTGAAGAAAATCTCAAGTTAAGCTTGGGGACTGGATGTAGGCCACAAGTGGTTGGTGGTGAACCAGGATAAATTCTTGAGTTTGATTCTCTCTTCCCTACACTCTTTAAATTCAGTATGTAGTGAAATATATTTATCTATTGCATATCTTGATGTTTTGATTGTTACAACTTGATATCTAGCTTATTCACTTAATTCATCATATATCCCAAGTTGTATTTGAGTAATTCTCAATAGTTGTATATTTATTAGACTTATTCCGCTGCATTTATTAATTGAATGATTCAAAATGTATAATTTGTTAAAGTTGCATTAAAATTAGTCATCACCCAATTCACCCCCCTCTTGGGTAATGGTTTCCATGGCTAACAAGTGGTATCAGAGCTTCGTGCTCTGGTAAAAGCTTAACCGCTTGGAGTTAAAGATCCTTGTTTGTTTAGCAACTATTAAAAGCTTTTTAAAATGAATGATTTTGAAATTAATAAACCACCATTCTTTGATGGTGCGAATTTCATTTATTGGAAAGCTAGAATGGAAATTTATATGCAATCTATTGATCTTGATTTGTGGGATATTATGCTTGATGGATTTACTTGCAAATCAAAATAAACTTGGAATGCCTATGATAAGAAATGCTTTTCCTTGAACATTAGAGCAATGCAAATCTTGAGAAGTGGTTTAAATGATGATGCTTATGCTAAAATTAAGAGTTGCTCTAGTGCTAAAGATATATGGAATGCTCTTGATGATTATTATCTTGCTAACAATGATTTCTTGCAAAAAGTGGTATACAAAGAGCAAGAAGAGCAAAAGCCTCTAAAGGAAGACAATATTGAAAAATGTCCTCAAGAAGATGTTCTTGAATCTTGGATGGACAACAATGAGGAAGATGGTGATTCCCTTAAAAAGGACTTTAAGATAAATAATGCTAAACTAGATTATAGTCCTTACTATGATGAGCTACAATGTGGATATGATGAATTGTATGATGGCTTATTGAATTTAGAAAAGAAAAACTCATTTTGTTTGGAAAACATTTCCTCTATTGAAATTGAAATTGAGACTTTGAAAAATGAATATGTTTTTCTCAATGAGGAAATGCCTTTGAAATTTGAAACCTCAACTTCTTATGAAAAGTGCACTGATTTAGAAAATCAAGTTGAGGACTTATCTTCTAAATTTGCCAAAGCTAATAATTTTAATTTCTTACATTTTATGCTTAAATTATCTTCTATTTTTTAACCAAAAATTTGATGTTTTGATGCTTAAAATTGTGGCTTGAATAGTGATTGAAAATTGTGCCAGAAAGCTGCCCAATTTTGACAGAATTTGTGATGCATTTGTGCTTGAAATTTTAACTTGAATGGTGGTTGGAATTCATGGCAGAATGTTGCCTTGTATATCTACAATTTGGTGCAATTGTTCATGTAAATAAGGCTTGAATAACGGTGAAAAGAATGATGGCAGTGGCTGCCTTATGGTGACTAGAAATTGAGTGTAACTATGTCAAGCATTGGTGAATGATTAGAGAAACTACTAAGTTGGTCATGAAAGAGAGACTTGGCCATGTTTTGTCTAGGGTCACTTATACTTGTTTTTGATCAATTATGTTTACCAATGATCATTTGAGATACTAAAAAGATTTATGGAAAATCATAGTACTTGGAGTTTTGTATTATGTACTTGAAAGCTTAGTGTAGGCCTAATTGAATATATGCCATCTATAATATGTCATTTTGGTCATGTAGGCCGAGTTGGTACTCAAGGAGATGTGGTAGTCTCTATAAGGCATCTAATGCTTATGTGTTTGAATTAGGATATTTGAATTATTATTTGTTTGAGAATTTCTTTAAGAGTTGACTGAATAGTTAAGTGAACTTGTTTATCGTCACTTTGTTGTACTATTGAAATTTAGATGCCTTTGGTATGATTTACTTGTTGAAAGCTAATGAAAATTGATGAATGCATAAAGTTGTGCTTTGATGTGTATTACATATTATGTTACTCCTTGGTAAATCAAGTTGAGCTAGAATTGGAATTGGAAATTGCAATGCTCCCTTGTTTTTTTATGGTTGAGCTAGAAAGTGTGATTGAATGACCAGTGCTCATGAGAATTGAAATTTAAATTGTATATGAGAATTGTGGATATTTTTCCTTGAATATACTCTAGGTAGGGAGTAATCTTGAATATACTCCGGGAAGGGAGTAATCTAGATAAACTCTAGGTAGGGAGTATTCTTGAATACTTGAGATTGTGACATAGTAGATAGAGGTACCACACTTGCTTGTGATGTAGTAGATTGAGGTTGAGATATTCTCTCTTTACTTGAGACATGATTTATGAGATATGGAGATTGATATTTAATATTTGAGATATGATAAATAATAATATTTAATCAATAAATATATTTAATGAATCATGATATATGATGAATGACAATATTTGATGATTATGAAATATGATGAATGAGTACTAAGATGAATTTGAATGTGATATTCATATTATGACCTAGTTTTGATATAAAAATCCCTAAATGAATTTGAGATCATGGTTCTTGTTTGGAAATTGTTACTAAAAGTGTTTATGGATATAATTTCTAATGTTTAACAATAATGTTTTCAGAAATTATTAATAAATATAACTCTGTTTCAAGAAGAGGAAGGACTTAATTTGGCTTTTACTACCTTCCTACTTTATAAAATGAATTTTGAAACATATTTTTCCCCGAAGTTTCTAGAAGTATTATGATGACATGTACTTTTAATAGTACTAATGAGAATTCTTAGAATTCTCACCCCTTTCTGTTTATTTCTCATAATATTTCTAGGAATGCGTATTTCAGTAAGGAGGCAGAAGATGAAGATGTAGAATAGGTTTTGGTGGCATTATGTATTGTGTGTTGTATAATTAACACTCTATAACATATTATGTAATTTTGTACACTGTTATATATTATTTATATAATGTCTTGTACGTTATTCGTATAATTCCAACCACAATAGGCTCATATTTTGTATATTACTTATATTTATTTTCAAACATATTATATTAATTACTACTTGACATGCTTAATTTAAATTGCTAATGCATACTTCCAGATACGTTATTAGTAATTGTATTAAGGATGTTACATTTTCTACTAAGTACATTAGCCACTAATTGGCTTTACTTGGATGATATTTCAATTCAAAGTCATAATCTTTCCAAAATTCCATCCATCTCCTTTATCTCATATTCAATTCTTTATTATCATATAAATACTTTAAACTCTTATGGTCACTAAACACTTCAAACTTAACTCCATACAAATAGTGTCTCCAAATTTTCAAGGAACACACCACGGCTGCTAATTCCAAATCATGGGTAGAATAATTCTCTTCATGAGGTCTTGACTTCCTAGAAGCATAGGCAACTATCCCTCTGTTCTGCATTTGTACATATCTCAATCCCTTCTTTGAAGCTTCACATTATACTTCAAGATTCTTCTGGGGGTTTGGAATTAGTAAAATAGGTGTTGTGGTCAACTTCTGTTTTAACTCTAAATAACTAGCTTCACATTCCAGTGTCCATTCAAATAAGCTACCTTTCCTAGTTAGTCTAGTAAAAGGTAAAGTTATTTAAGAAAATCCTTTTATAAACCTTCTGCAATACCCAGTCAATCCTAAGAAACGTCTAATCTCTGTGATAATGGTAGGACTTTCCCATCACACCACTAGTTCCACCTTGCTAGGGTCCACTGATACCCCTCCTTGGGACACCACATAACCCAAAAACTGTACTTCTTTCATCCAAAACTCACATTTTGCTAATTTAGCAAACTGTTGTTTCTCCTTTAAGATTTCTAAAACTATCCTAAGGTATTGTTCATATTCTTCAGTTATCTTTAAATAGATAAGACTATCATCTATAAAGACAACTACAAATTTGTCCAGGTATGGCCAAAAGATTCTGATCATGTAATCCATGAACACTGCAGGTGCATTGGTCAAACCAAAAGACATCACAAGATACTCATAATGTCCATACCTAGTCTTGAAAGCATATTTAGGGACATCTTCTTCCCTAACTCTAATTTAATCGTATCCAAATCTTAGATCAATTTTTGAGAAAACAATAGCTCCTCTTAATTGATCCATCAAATCATCTATTCTTGGAAAAGGGTACTTACTCTTGATAGTCACTTTATTTAGTTGCCTATAGTCCACACATATCTTCATACTACCATCATTCTTCTTTACCATGAACACTGGTGTTTCTCAAGGTGATACATTAGGTCTAATGATTTTCTTATCTAATAATTCTTCTATTTGCCTTTTGAGTTCTGTCAACTCTAAAGGTGACATCCTATAAGGTGTTATATATATAGGTCTAGTTCATTGTACCAAATTTATAATAAACTATGTTTCTCGCTTAAGTGGCAACTCAATTTTTTCATTAGCAAATACTCCTAGGTAATCCCTTACCACATGTATGTTTTCTAAATCCTACTCAACTTCATAATTTAAGGAGAAAAGGAGAACATATCCCTGAGCCTCCTCGACTAAACAGTTGATAACATGATTGGCATTCAAATACATAGACTCTGAAGAAACAGTCATGGAAGAGATATCAGACATAAACATCAAAGTCTTATCTAAATAGTTTAAGACAACATGGTTTTCAGACAACCAATCCATACCCAAAATGATATCAAAATCGACAAGAGGCAAGCAGATAAGATTTACAAAGAAAATCTTATCTTCTACTTGTACACAACAATTTAGGCAAACATTGGAAGTTGTTACTGGCTTTTGTTGGTGTACAAACAGTTAAATCATAAGGAAGCTTAGACATAGGAAAATCTAACATTTCACATAATCATAGGAAATAAAGGAGTAAGTTGCTCCTGAATCATATAGTACATTTAAGAAATTATCTTTAACTATACATTTAACTTGTATAAGGTCGGGAGATTAAGTCATCTCTTTTCCACTCAGAGTAAAAGCTCTTCCTTTGGTTTGGGGTTTGGGGTTAGGTGTTGCTCCCTGTCTTTGTGGGCAATTCCTAGCATAATGCCTTGGCTTGCTATAAGTATAACACAACATATGTTCTATCATACAAGGTTTGTTACCATGATTCCTCCCACATTTAGTGCACTTTGACCCCCAAGGTTCTACCTAAACCTGCTTTCCCTTGTCTTGTAGGTACTTAGCCCTAAGAAGCACCCCTCTTGAACCTATCAACCATCCTCTTCCTCTTTTGGAAGTTTTGTAGCCTTTGTTCCTAAGGAGGCTTGAAGTCATAAGCCTCTATAATCCTACAGTTATTGACTAAGGTAGGGAAATCTCTAAACTCCATATTTATGGCTCCCTTGATGTCTTCCCTCAATCCTGCTTCAAACTTCACATATTTCCACTCCTCATTAGGATTATACCTAAAGTAAGAGGACAACTTGGACAACTCCTCAAATTTGGCCACATATTTACCCAGAAACATACTTCCTTACTCTAACTTCAAGAATTCTAACATTTTTGGATTTTGTAAGTCCATAGGAAAGTATTTATCTAGAAAGGTAGTTCTAAATACCTCCTAAGTGATTTAGGTCCCAGCTGCCTCTAACAATCTCTTGGCATCAGTCCACTAACTTTTTACCTATCCTACTAGCGTATAAGAGGTAAAAGTAACCATTTGTTCATCTGTGCAACCCATCACAGTAAAATTTTTCTCCAACTCCCTAAGTTATCCCTCAACCTTAACTAGGTTATACTCTCCCCTAAAAGATGAAGGGTTTGCCTTCCTAAACTCAGAAAGGTTATGAAAATTCTATTTCCTTACCAATGCTGCATTATCTTCCATCGGTGGAGGTGGATTTGTTCCAATCCTTTCTAACACCCTATTTGTGATGGCAATCTGCTCCCTCATTGCAGTAGCCATCTTCCTAAAAGCTTTCGTTCATCTCTGTCGTATCCTCATTGGCAAATTCTCTATTTCCGTGAGTACGCCTGACAGATGCCATAGTTTCCTACACACATAGAACAATACATATTGAATTGATCAGTCTCAATATCATGCAACAGCTCGATAGTAACTATTAACATTCATACCTATGGCTATTATGCAATTCTATCATATATCTCACCATTAAGATAAGAAAATGCATAACATATATCAAGAACATCTAAATGTAATGACCCAATACTATAATATAGTATATCTGAAATATATATGAGTAAACAGGATTAGGCATGTCACTTTAAACATATAAGCAACATACTATCTTAGCAACAACTATACCAAGTTATTATTTAGAGCCTTGTGAGGAAAATGTAACGTGTACATGAAAAAATACAATCTAAAAAGAATATCCTTTATTGATATAACAAATTAAACCAAATAGTACATCAGAGTTTAAGTACATACAAACTAAGCCTCGAAGGCATATGTACAATACAACTTAAAATTTTCATTGCATAACTATATAACACAAAGCAATGGTCAAAAGAGTAAATAACTCTACTCTATGTCATCCACTTCATTTCTTCTCCTTGGGTGGACCTAGCACTAGAATTATCATAGAAATAAAGCAAAGGGGTGAGAATTCTAAAATCCTCAGTAGTACTAAAACATGTAATGTCATCACAATGATTCCAGCTGCTTCAAGAAAATTAAATCAGTATTATAAATACCATATAAAAGGGTGGCATAAGCCAAAAACTATTCCTTTCTCTTCCCGAGGTAGATAATTCAATTATTACTATGTCTTATTTATCTCATAATCAACTATTCATATCAAATCATCACGATATTAATAGATCATAGAAATCACAAGTATATGAGTCACAATTCACTATCACTCGACAATCATATGCTATCTTTTTGTAAACATTCATAATACATATCCACGATCTATATATGTAAGTAACACCTTTGTAATGATATAAAAATACTCACACAAGCATAAGTCTAATGCTAATGTTCATGTAATGTCATATGCTAATCCTCATGTAATGCCATATGCTAATGCTCGTTTAGTGCCATCAGGTCAATGCCCATTTAGTGCCATCAAGCCAATGTCCGTTTAGTGTCATCATTCTATGCATATTCCCAAGAACCAGTTCCTTATATCTCTTGATAAGGAGGGAATGATTCCTCCTTACACCACCTTGATATGGAATAGAAAGTATGGAACACCTCTAATTAAGGTTCATATCCAAAGTATTTATAACTTGAGCACATATCATACCAATACAGTACAAGCTCAATTTCGATAATATAAAGGAGCAAAACATAATAAACATGCAATATTAGCTCAACTTTAGCAATTAAAAGAGCAATCCATGTTTCTATTACACTTTATGAACATGACAAGCATACAAGTCAAATTCATCTCATTATTTATTTATCTAGTGCACAATGTTTCATTTCTCAAGTGAACTCAGTACACAAAATCATCATCTCACAAATGAACTAAGTGCATAAGGTAATCATCAATACATCATATTCTAAGTGCATAAGAAGTCTACCCCATAAGTAACCAATGCATACAATCATCATTACGTAACAAAGTGCTCATTCCTAAGTTAATTCACTTCACTTAGTGAAAACCTTCAAATCTCATTATCTTGTACAATATGGAATCTCTAATTCCTTAAAACAAAGCACTGCTATTCGAATAGCACTTCCTGTTATTCAATTAGTGCACAGTAACATGGCAATCTATAAAAGTCTATTCAAATAGAACCTCAGGTCTATTCGAATAGCACTTAAAATATGGCATTTGAGAAAAGCCTATTCGATTAGACCTCTTAGTCTATTCGAATAGCATTCACAAAATTACATTGTGAAACATTATGGGAAAGCCTATTCGATCAGACCCCTGGTCTATTCGAATAAAAGCCATGAAATTGTATTCCGATGCATTCTGGAGTTGTCTATTCGTGTTGGGAATTTTTGCGGCTACATCACACAGCGAAAAACAGGGATTCCCACCGAGGATCCATGCGAAAAAGCCATAATCCGAGTTTTTAAAAGATTTACCTCTTGAAGCGTGAATGACCAACACCGTAAAAGAAATGATGTCTCTGTGGTTTCCACACGAACAGACTCACGAACGTCCAATGTCCGCAAAGAGGAGCCTCACGTCTCTCACACAGTGCTAGCTACGAAGAGAAGAGAAGAAACATGTCGCTCTCTCACTTATTTTTCTGTAGGTGCGGCTAAGGTTCAGAATTTTGTGTATCTTAGCAGCCCCTTAGCAGTAATATTTATAATGATGACTGCTTAAGTGAGTGTGAGCAGCAGCAAGGTAAGCTGTGCAATCCTAGACCCATCTGTTATGAGTCTAGCCCATATTTGAATCCAAGTCCAACTTGGATCCATTGCTCCAATTTTAGTCTGCTCTTTGTGTGTGACCCTGCAGGTTCTTATTACGTTGGCAGTAATATTAAAATTCTATTTTTTAATATTACAAGTAGTGAGCGGTATTTAGCAACACATCGCTGCTACCCAAGTAATAAGAATGTCAGTGATTTGACATAACCTTTCCGTGACCAATGTTTCCATGTTGTTTAGTCCCTTTGTCAAGATATCTAGATTGAACACAAGGCATGGAATACGTCATCCTTGTATAGTCCAATCATTTGTTTCCTGATATTCGAGTAGACTTTGTAATAACAAATAAGATCAATATCTCATATTGACTCATTTAAGCATGGCCATGCATTTCGCAGTCTCACTCAATCAGGGGGCCCGAAGATATCGCTCCTGTTATGTAGGAGTGACAAATCCCATCTAGGTCACTCATATCCCTCTGCATGATTTGCGGTATGTCCAATAACTAACATTATAATCACTTTGTTACAGATGATGTTTGATGGTATTAAAACACACAACTCCTCATGTAGGAATCGTAGTGATTTCAGGTCAAAGGACCACAAACACCATTGTCACTATGAGAATCACTTATGACACTCACGTAACGATCCATGTAGCATTCTCATGGTGGGTCAGTCCAGTACATCAGTACTCTAATATGTACCCATGTGAAGACTTGATATCTCATATCCATGACCCGTGAGATGTAGTCATCAGTCTCTACACATACTAGTCTCAATGTATTATTGTTGTCCTAATTAACAATAATATTTGACTAGGGACATTTAAGAATAGTGTTGTAACCAAAAGGATCTCACGGTCAAGTCATCTACTTGATGTCCTTTAGCATCAAACTTACTATTCTAAGGACTTTATTATGTTTATCAAAAAGAACACAATAAATGAAATGTCTCATATATAAAATAGCATAATAGAATGTATGTAAATACAGAAAATGTTTTGGCCTCTAGGGCATACACCAACAATTCGAATAGCCATCATGGTCTATACAAATAGCACATGGAACAATGCAACAGAAGCATCAGAAACTGCCATTTCCTACTATCTTTCCATTGCCATGTCATCAAACTTACTACATACATCTATTCATACTGTAAATCATGTAGCAAAGCATTAAAATTCATCAATATTAAACTTAAATGGTTGTGTTCATATGCATATATATATATATATATATATATATATATATATATATATATATATATATATATATATATATATATCCATGCATATTCATGATTAAATCTCATCAACGACACCTATAAATATACAACCATATCCTCATAGAGTTTCATAAGAAACTTTCATGCAAACCATCTATGCAAACTCCAAGAAAACGAAGATGGATAAAACATAGCAACTCTACACAACAACCCCTACCTCAACTCTCTTATGGATGGTATTCTAGTTGTCTTCTTATTTTCCTTAGTTCCTTTTTCCTCTTCTTCTTCTTTCTCTTCTTTCTTTCTTTTCCTTTTTTTCCCTTGTCTTTTTTCTCTTTGTTGCTTATTGCAGCCGTGTGATAGAAAAAGTGAAAAATAAAAGAAAAGTCAAAGAATAAGAAGATAGAGGATGGTGGAGTAGCTGGAGAGATAAGGTTGAATCCTTTTTTTGTTAATTGGAAATGTTATATCTCTTAGGAATACTTTGATCTTCTATTAACACATTTCGTAACCTTCATAGGTGTTATAGAAAATGCTAGGACTTCATTTAGTTCTTATACTCATTTCTCAAGGACTTTCTATACACTATTAACTATCACTTAAGCTCTATTACTCTTCCTTAACTTATGTTAAACCCAAGGAATTAAGCTAATAAGCTTACAGGTACTTGCCTAAATTTGTAATCTTTTCTAGAAAACTCTCTCTCCTCTACTTGATATTTCCACAAAAATCTCATAATTTTCTAAGCTACCTGCCTAGTTAATTTGACATTTAAACACTCATCCTTTGTTATTAAAAATGTCAAACTAATTTTGTTAATTCTCTAAAATTTATCACATCTCATTCTATTTATTTGTGACCTAGAAATAAATTTATCATATTTATTTCCATCACCTATGTTGTTTATGCTAAATTCTGAGCTATTATAAGTTATTTTTCACATTCATTGTTATAGAAATATATCCAAACTAACTCAGAAGGTCACCAGAATTAACAGGTAATTCATACAACTATTATTGAACTTCTATAACCATGATTAAGACTAATAGGCTAGGAAGGATGTTACACTAAACATGCCAAAAGCATAGTCAGTCCATACCTAGACTTTACAGGATGAACTGTTCTGATACCATAATGTAACACTCTAAAATTATTAGTGCTAGTATATCCGAATGTATACAAAAGTAATTAAGTTTAGGCATGTCACTACTATTTTAACATAATTATTTCATACTCAACAAACTATATAAATATGAACCTTATGAAGAAAATTAATATATGTACATATAAATGGAAAATTTATTCCATACAAACTAGTACATCAGTGTACAAATAATACAAATTAAGTCTTATCAAGCACAAGTACATAGAATATATTTACAAAAACCATTGCATATCTATAGGAACTAGGCAATGGTCATAACTAGTAAATAGCCCTATGTTATATCAATTTCTGCACTTCTACTCTTTGGATTACTGCTACTCTGGAATTATCATGGAAATAAGAGTACAAGGGGTGAGAATTCTAAAATCCTTAGAAGGTATACATATAACATGTCATCATAATAACTCCAATTACTTCAGAGAAATAAAGTCATAATTGTTCATTCATGTGTATATCTCTTTCTAGTGCTTATTTATCATCATCTTTCAAAGCGTATTCCCAAGAATCTGGTTCCTTATAAACCTTGGTAGGGAAGGAATGTTACCTCCTCACACTACTGGTAACCCAGACCATATCTGATGAGGAAACGAATGAGAAATCTTATACTAATAATTTAGGATCACCTTTCCTATCGAGGTTCATCTCCTAAAATTGACATTTGTGATTAGCATTTACTCAAGAAATGGTTTTGATTATAACAAAACAAAGAAAGGAAGGCAAATGTAAAAGACATATCCTAAATAGCATCAAGTCTAGAATATAGGCTTAGGTCTTGTGTAAAGGTAGTTGAAGGATTCACACTAAGCTCATAAAATGATTTCTTACTCAACTTAAATATATTTTACAAAATAAGGATTTATATCTGTTAAGATGGTATTTAAGTTTAAGCAAAATGTTCTTGAAAATCACTTTGAAATCTTTCTTGTCAAACCATTCACAGGAGCTAAAAGGCTAAAGCTCCTAACCAATTAGAAAGACCATCTAATCGGTTATTATGCTTCACAGGAGCTAAATATTAAGGCTCCTAACTGATTAGGAAGTCCTCCTAACCGGTTATTCTAATTGTCAGAAGCCAAATCTTAAAGCTCCTAACCGATTAGCAACCTCTTGTAATCGGTTAGGAGATGTATTTGGAGTCAGTTCTTGACTCCTAACCAATTAAGAGAAATGTCCTAACCGGTTATCTGGATAACTAGAACTTATGTTCAACGGCTCTATTAAGAGCATTTAATGCTTTCAACTACCCTAACGGCTCTTAATTGCTCTTGGCTATAAATTTAAAGTGTTGGACATTTATGAAAGGTTGGAGAAACATTCTGCAAATCATTTCTACGCATTGCATACTTGATTTTAATATCCTATCAATCATACTCTGTTTTTGATCTTTAAACGTGTGAATCTTCAATACCCATAAGCTTCAATCTGTAAAGAGGGTGAGGCATCCCTCAAAGAATTGTAAAAGGTTGAGCCATCTCTTATTTGAAGAGGCTCAAGCTACAAAGGGTGAGGTATCCCAAGGTGGTGTTGAGTGCTCCAATTTGTAAAGGTAACAAACACTTGATTCAAACTTGGATTTTAGTGGAAAATCTCGAGTGTTTACTTGAGGACTGGACGTAAGCCACAAGTGGATTGGTGGCTGAATCAGGATAAAGCTTAGTGTTTGTTTTCTCTAAACTCTACTCTTTAATTTAAGCACTATTTTATTGCTTTATCTGAATTCTATCTCCCTTGGTTAATTCATTTAAGAGTGAAAAGTTCATATCTCCTCTACCTATTCATCTCTAACAAATAATAGCTTCAACGAAAATAAGAATTCAAGTATTTTGTGAAAGATTTGTGAACTTATTTTATAAACTCAATTCGCCTCCCTCTTGAGTATTGAGGCCACTTAGTAATAAGTAGTATCAGAGCTAGACTCTTATGTAAAGAGCTTAATAGCTTCAAGAGAAGTGATGGCTTCAAATAGTTTTTCTAACGAAGGTTCTTCTATTAATCGACTTCCCTATTTCAATGGTGATGGTTATGCCTATTGGAAAAAAAGAATAAAAATTTTTATTGAAGTTATTGATATTGATGTGTGGGATGCTGTTGAAAATAGCGCCTTTGTTCCCACATGTATAGTTGATGGTGTAAGAACTAACACACCTAGAAGTGAATGGACGGATGAAGACAAAAAGAATGTTCAATATAACTTGAGAGCCAAGAACATCATTACCACATCCTTGGGGTATGATGAATTCTTTAGGGTGTCAAATTATAAGACCGCCCCAGAAATATGGGATACCCTACAAGTAACTCATGAGGGCACAAGTGAGGTAAAAAGATCAAGAATAAACACTCTCACTCATGAATATGAATTATTTAGAATGAATCAAGGAGAAAGTATTCAAGAAATACAAAAAAGATTTACACATATTATAAATCATCTTACTTCATTGGGAAAAAAATTTCCTAATAAGGATAAGTCTTGAAGTATTTGAGTAGGAATTGGCAACCCAAGGTGACGGATATTGCGGAATCAAGAAATTTATCAACAATGACCGTGGCCACCTTGTTCGGCAAGAACATGAATTGGAACTAAATAGGCTCAATCAAAGTGAGGAACATGATAAGAAGAAGAAGAGGATTGCACTCAAGGCCACATCATCTACAATGGAAGATAATGATGAAGATGACGGAGATGGCATAGAAAATCTAGAGCTAAATGAGGAGAATCTTAGTCTCCTTATGAGGAAAATTGGAAGATTCCTAAAGAAGAAGGGATTTCAAAGAAGAGCATATTTTCCTCCAAAAAAGACATATCACAAAAGGGAAGGAACCTCATCTACTCCAACGTGTTATGAATGCGGAAAACTAGCACAAATAAAGATGGAATGTCCCGTGTACCTCAAGAAGGCGAAGAAGTTTGAGAAGAGACCTTCCAAATAAAAGAAAGGGAGAATACCATACATTGCAAGGGAAGATAATGACATGGACTCCTCTGATAGCTCAGAGAATGAAGATGCTCATCTATGTCTCATGGCTAAAGGAGAAGAAGAATAAGAAAATGACACAGAGGTATGCTTGAAGACCAAAAGCTCAAGTTAGTATCTGATGGGAAAAAACCAACAACGCAAGTATACTGGCAATCAAGTAATATAGTAGTGAATAAGAGTAGTTCCCACAAGGATTTGTTACTAAATTTTATAGTTAATTACTAACATTCAAAACTCTTACTATTATCCAAATAATGATTTAATTTAGACAAATTTAGTTAGTTAAAAAGAAAATAATGCAAAAGCATAAAATATCAAGAATTGAATAATTTAGAAACTCTATTTTGAGGGAACCTAGGATTGTAATCTTCCTTCTCACTTCATTTGAATTGCTTTAAAACAACTTTTTCCTATTTCGATTTACTCAAAAATATCAATCTAGAGCTCTAATATATTTGCACCCCTCTTCCGATGGCAACACAAATTTTATTCCACTTAATTTTAATCTCTATATTCCTATGAGACAAACAATCAAACAGGATACATGCATAATCAAGCTCTATTCGAAATCACATATGGCTCTAACAGATATTCCTATCCTTAGAACAAATTTTCCCCAATTAACAACAATTAGTTTAAATATATGTTACTCATACTAGTTCATATATTCAAATTCTATTTTCCAAGTTCAATTAAAATCCTCAAAATCATCCAATTAATGATCAAGCAATCAGAAGCATTACACATAAGCATGAGTAAATATTTCTCATAAATTGAAATAGGAATTCAATAAATAATGATTCAAATTACATGAGAAGTTCGATTATAATCCTAGAAATAAAATTTAGTTCATGGCATACATTGAGAACAACAATAACAATTCAGAAACAACTGTCCTTATAAAAACTCAGAAATTTAGAAAAACCGTAATTGCGAAGTTGCAGATGATGAATCCCAGACTCCAATCGCGATTTCCCCTTTTGTTTCTATCAAGATTCCTCCTTCAAAGCCTTCTTTCTCCACCTTTTTTCGTGTCCCTTCTCACTTCAGCCGGCCTCTCATTAAGTAACATTTTATTTTAGCTGTTACAAAATTGAACAGTCTCTTAGACAACGTATCTGGCCGCTGCAGCATTGGACTGAAGACCGCCACAGCAGCCATTAGCTTGTGCTGTCCTAGCATTCTCCTTCCTTACTGGATGCTGCGGTACTAAGCATTGTAATGTCACGGCAGCCAGTAGCTTGTGCTATCCTGGCATGTTAAATGATTTTCCTCTTCTTCTCAGGTTTAATTGTTGCATTTTTCTTCATGTTTTTCCATGATTTTTACCTTTCCATCAGTAGAAAGAAACACAGTAATTAAGATCGAAGCACTATGATAAAGAATTCTTTCAAATTCATCACATATAATTATAAATAATCAAAGATGGATAACCATTCTCAACTTGGCAAAGAAAAAGTGTTTCAATGCTCATTATGATAATAAAACAAGGATTTAGCACAATCTAAAGATCAAATAGAGTTCAAATAGCTCTACTTTCATAGAGTTATCACACCCCCAAACTTAAAATTTTGCTAGTCCTCGAGCAAAAGAACAACAATGAGAAACACTCAAGATTTATCAAATTAATTTCATCAACTTGTTCAAATTAGATTCTCAGCTCAGTCCTCAAACAATCATCACATTCACTTAACATCTCAATATTTAGAAATATCATCCTAATATGCTTTCACTCAACCACAAATCAGGAGTTAAGTTGAGTTTCTTGTGTTTGTGTGTATTGCCTCTTAGCAAAGATTTGCATGTTGTCCGGATAAACTTATGCAAAATGATACTCACCAAAATACATGAACCTCACAACTTTCAAATCTACTCTCTCTCCACTAATGTAGGCATGACCCCAATACTCAGATCAAAATGACTTTCAAGCTTGTAACGTTAGGCCAGGATACTAGGCTATGTGTAACACCCTCCTTAGGGCATTACATTTATGTTACTTAATTACCAAATTACCCCTTCATTGGAAAATCGTGCTTTGTGATGGAAATACGAGTTGTAAAATTTCTTAATAACAATAAGATAAACTTAGTGAAAAATAAAAACATTTCAACATCATCACAAACAATTTACATCATTTATATATACAAGTCTTTAGTATGGTCATACTTAAATATTTACAAACTAGACTTTCAAAATACTTAAACTTTAAACTTTAATTTAAACTATTGTATTGCCCAAGTACTACTAGATAGTAGAACCCTCAGATGGTCCTCCTCAGATTCCTCAGCAAGTAGGAATCCAAACTGATGCGAAGTCCTACGAATAGGTGTCCGCGCAGTCGACATAATACTAATTGCACTGGGAGTACGGTAGTAAGTCCCCCAGTACTGCCTAATAGATATTGGAAACTCTAGTTGTACATAAATATTAAAACTAAAGTAATGATGTCCTAGTTGTTGTCTACTCAATCTAATATTTAGGTCACCCAGGTAATAAATACGCTCTCTATCCAAATCAACGTTCCATGCCTCTGATCCTCCAAGAAACGTCAAACTCATATACCCAAGGAAACAAGGCAACTCCATCTCTTCAAAACTCAGCGTCCTCAGCAGGGATCTGCTCCTCCTCAGCTTCTCACTCAACTTCTTGCTCAACGTTTTTTAAATTATAAATACAATATAGGATAGACATAAAAAGAGGTGAGATCACCTACGCCAATACCAATATGATAGCAATGAAGATAAACACATATAATATCTCATACCAACACATCATACATAATTACAATTATGCCCCCAACATCATTTATCATCATAACTCATGTAATAAACAGCAATTACAATCATGCCATTACCAATATTCAAATATTCAACAATTCAATTATCATAAATAATATTTACGATAATACCCTCAATCATTTTCAAATATTCAATAATTCAAATACCATGAACAATAATTATGATAATACCCTCAATAACTATGCATGTGCACCTAGACTCAATTTCCTACTCCATGAAGCTAAAACTCAGATCGGAGAGAGTGATCGAAAAGATCTATCTACACCAACATGCCTCAGACCACGTGCTCAGTTTTGCACATCTAGCATATGCACAACAGTCTTTATTAGATCTTGATTAAGAATAGTGTCTCGGTCCGGATCATTGGTGTGTTACGTCGGTCTAACCCATGGTACAGAAGAGCTACCAACTGCCCATTGTAGGCAACCCGTACCCCAATGTCCCCAAGGTCAACGAGTGACTTACACTACACATATCGCACCCACTCAGGAGGTGTATTCTCTCCTAGGCAATTAGCCTTATTCAGTCCATCGGACCTTTCCAATGCATGTACTATGCACCATTCACAGTTCCAGTTTATTATCTCATATTTGGGGTCCACTCATTAACCCAACAATATTTTTACTATATTTCCATCGCGTGGTCATATTTTCACATTTTCTCAATCGTGCAATAATTCTATTGCATTTTCAAATCGCATATCGATTTTTCAACGTTTCTCAATCGAGTAAATATTTTTCATATGTTTTAAATCAAAAATACTATTTTTCTCATTTAATACCAAAATTTGACTTTATTTTCCATATTTGCATAATAACCCCTTAAAATATAATGTTTATATTTTTGTCCCTTCTTAAATAATATTTTCACAATAGTCCCTCATAAAACTAGTATTTACGAAATAGTCCTTCTTAAAACAATATGACCCCTCATTTATAAAATATTTGCAATGTGGTCCTTCTTAAAATATTAATTCCATTCTAGTCCCCTTTTTATAAAAATTACAGTATAACCCCTCTAAAAATTAGTAATTTGTATTGTTTCCCAGAAAATGATATTTCTTGCTTTTACTTCACACATTACAGCTCAAATTTTACCAATGCGCTTCAAAATCCGTAGAGTGAGCTATACGTCAGTAAACTTCAAGTATTGACCCTCATTTTATTTCATAACTCATTTATTTAATTAAATCAGATTGTTTTCCCAAAATCATTTTACTTTGCTATACTCAAACTTTTTCAAATTCATTTCCTTTTCATTTAAATCCTTAATTCTCATTTCAATCCATCATTTTCAGGACTTTGGTCCTCTAAACCCCAGTATGACCGTGAGCCTTATTGCTCCAAAGAGCATTCATATAATCATTCCATCATGCTATTAACATCTTACTTTACTTATACATTTTCATGCTTACACAATTATACATACAAGCATATATCAAAGCAGTAATCATAATATCACACAGGCAATTATAAAAATAGAGCATAAACACCACAAACAAAATCAAAGAAGCATTAAACAATAGGTGAATAAACCCTTATAGGTTTTTCACCACACACAATCATCTTCTCACCACCAAAACATGGTTGGTGAGGTTAAATCTCTCTCTTACCTCTTGAAGACAAGATCCTCAAGCTCCTCTCCTTCTCCTTGATTTCGTATGAACCACAAACAATTTCCTAAAATTCTTAAACAATTATTAAAATCACAAACAAAACTTAATAATGATAAACCATAGAACAAACATGGTTCAGAAAATCACAAACTTAAATTAAAATCAAAGAATCACAAGTTTACCTTTAGGGAAGTAAGATAGAACTTGGATTTTGAAGCACTAGGAGTGAGATTTTCACAAAACTTCCTAAATGAAAAGTGTTTAGGAGGTGGTTTAGGTTTAGGAATTGTTGAGAGGAAAAATTATAGAAGATGGATAGTGGGTCAAGGTGCTTGGGCCGAAAATTCAAAGAGAAAAAAGAATGGAAAATAGCTTCGTGTTCGTTGGAATTTTGAGAAAAATGAAGGCTTAGCTTTTTAGGTGAGAGAAAATGGAATTTGAGAGTGAAAGGAGAATGGTGCATCCGTGTGAGTGTGTAGGAAATAATAGGAGATATACTTGAAATAAAATATCACCATTGTGTTCACACTTGAAAGCACATGGCTTGGTCGCCTTTTGACCACCTAATGTTCATGCAAAATTGTTCAAGAAGCTTGGAGTAGCCTCTCAAAGCTCCTTGGCCGTGTGGTGTCTAGGGGAATTAGGGACTTAGATTGACTTTAATTAAACTTAATTACATGCTAATTAGATAGCTAATTAATTAGGTTAGGTTTCCTAATTACACTTAATTAACATTCTAATTACATAACTAATTAATTAAATATGTAATTGCATATATCATAGCTTCTAAATAAAATTAGGATATCTAATTAGTAATTAGATTATAACAAATTAATAACTAGGTTAGTTTACTTAGTTTCTTAATTAGGCAATTAAGATGACTAAATTAGGTTTAATTAGTTACTAAGTAAAAGTCAAGCCACTATATTTGACTTCATCCTAGCCATTGAAATTAACTTTGTTTCTTATCCATTGATCTAATCTAAGGTGAATATCACTTAGTGATTTTATTAGAATTCATTTCACACCATTGATCTTATCAATGGTTATGATCGAAAACATCTTAATCAAGCTTTTCATCCAATGGTCCACAATAAAGTCTTTGCCCCTTTATTTGACCACTTCCTATTGGATAGAAAAGTTCAGCCACCTATTTTGACTGATTTCTATTGGTTCGTTTTGACTTAGCTTACAGAAAATATTCTAAGCATATTTTCTGTTAATTAAATTATATCGGGTCAAATAAATTATAGCAGAAGCTGCTATAAATAAAATAGCAAATATATATCCGTGAAATATTTTTATTTCACAGATAAATTCTAAAAATTAAAAGATTCTTTTCTGTGTCACTCAAATTCGGGTTTAGTAAGATCCTCCGTCTCTGAATAAATCAGATAAGAATTTTCCCAACCCAAAAATTATTATTTTCCTGACCTAAAGCAAATCACACAAAACAATCAAAAATAGTATCGGAATAGTCAAATTATTTTTATAATACCCATAAAATACAAAATAGTGTAATTCTGCTATTACTGTTAACATAGCCAGAATTTGGGGTATTACAACTCTCCCCCTCTAAAAAGTTTCGTCCTTGAAACTTGACATACACTTACAATAAAAATGGATACTGCTCTCTTTTCTTCTCTTCTAACTCCCATGTGGCTTCACCACTTACATCATTCCAAACTACTTTAACCAATACGATTTCTTTACCTTGAAGTTGCTTTGTCCTTCGATCTTCAATCTTGACTGGAAATGTCTCAAAAGTTAATTTTTTTCCTTCAGTTGTACGGTGTCTGGTTTGATAACATGTGTTGGATCAGGAATATATTTTCGTAGTTGTGATATGTGAAATACATTGTGAAGATTTGATAAGAATGGTGGTAGTGCAACCTGATAAGCTACCGGACCTACCCGACGGAGTATCTGATATGGCTCAATGAACTTTGGAGTGAGCTTCCTCAACTTGATCACTCGTCCAACTCTAGTCATAAGTGTCACAGGTTGAAACACATGGTCACCTTCTTCAAATTCAAGCGGTCTTCGTCTTTTATCAGTATAATTCTTTTGTCGTATTTGAGTTGTCCTCATCTTGTCTTGGATCATCTTCACTTTCTCAGTTGTCTGCTGCACAAATTCTGGCCCTACCACAGTACTTTCACCATCATAATACAACACAATGATGTTCTACATCGTCTCCCATACAATGCCTCATAGGGTACTATCCCTATACTCGAACAAAAACTATTGTTGTATATGAACTCTATCAATGGTAGAAATTCATCCCGATAACTAGTTTTTCTAGAACACAAGCTCTCAACGAGTCCTTTGAAAATTCTAGCTATCGTCTCTTCCTTATATCCAAGCCCCTCTTGATTGAACAGGTACTTCAAGCCCTTGAAATTATTATACACTTTATAGGAAAGAAAATGTCTTCAGAGTTTCCTTGCAAAATGACTATCGCATATCCTAAAACGTAAATCAAATAATTCTTCTCATGCACATTCCACTGCTTTGAAGTATACGCCACCACCTTTCTTTTTGATCTCAACACTCAATCTAAATCCACGAGTTGAACTTCTTCTAACCAAATTTGCATTCGACTAGTTTTGCACATATCTCATTTTTCTTCTTTAAAAATTGAAGAACTGCATTGAGGTCTTCAACATGTTCCTTCGAGTTTCGAGAATAGGTCTAAATATCGCCAATAAGGATAATGACAAATTTGCCTAGATGGGAAAGAAAGACCCTATTTATATAATTCATGAATATCGCAAACCACTCTTTACCCCGAATGGTAGTACTAAATACTCATAGTGCTTGTAATACGTCACAAATCGATCTTGGAGCAAATAGCGATTTCCTTTATTTGGTCTTCTAGTTCCCCTGTTGTCACATCATTCCAGATTTTCTTCATCAAAGTAAGTTATTTTACTTGCCTATTTTTAATCTTAACAGAAAATGTCTTATAGATCAAGTTTTCTTCTAATCGCACTACATTTGGTACTATGACATCAGTTGAATCAAGAATAATCCTTCTTAATTGAGATACATGAAAGATACTATGAAGGTTATAAGGAAAAGTAATAAGACTATTCGATAGGTTACTAGATTTAGTCCAACAAAGAATTTGAGATGGTCTATTAGATTTCGAAATGAACATGGTCCAATAATTTTTAAAAATGAACTTTTTGGATTCAAATCCAAAAATCTCAGGTCAAGGAAACACTAAAGTTGCATTGTATCAATATAGTAGGATATGGTTGGAAAATAATCAATCCATTTATAAAGTCAGGCTCTCAAATAAATGTGATTTTAGATAAACAAATCAAATCAACAGAAAAGATTTGATATTCAATAGACATAGGGCAGAGTTAGAAAACTTGAGTACAAATAACAAGTTTAACAAGAAGAGTAGAAATACTCAGATCACCTTATAATGAAGACACGAATAAATCAAATTGATTTACTCAGTCTATTTGAGAAAGAAATAGACAAACCAAATCAATAGAAAAGTTTTAAACTCCAATAATAATAGGATAGTTTTAAACAGGCTCGAGTAGTAATAACAAGTTTAGAAGTTAAAGTATCATTATGAAAAGAAACCAAAACACAGATAACCCCAAAAGATTTACACAATCACAGATCACAAGAGAATGGGTTACTTTGTGAATTATACAGCATGGTTTTTAAGATTACCCTCTATGGCACAACTTTCTCGCTTCTCAAGTTTTTGTATTTGAACGTTCTCATTACACTCTTTGCACCGGCTCTTTCTTCTTCTTGAGATTTTGAAACACGTGTATTACAATGGAAGGTTCCATCTTCAGTTGATCACATTCTCTAGAGAAATATTCAGGCTTCCCATATCCATAACAAATAATCCCTTTATGTTGACAATCTTTGGTGAGATGATTTTTTCCACACTTGAAACATTTCATTGGTGATGCCACAGTCTGACCAAAATCGTTGCCACTAGTACTTCCTCTCTTTGTTCGTTGTTGCTTTCCCAGTGGTCGTACATACAACTTTCATTGAAAACGATTGACCTTACACTTCCTTCCATTTTGGATTATCGAAAGTCCTAAGTTACAGCTTCTTGCATCCGATGGCTGCTCCAATCCTAATAAGCTATGAAGTTCGATTATCAGTTCCTACTGCTGAGCGATCATCTGTCTCTGTTGTACTGCTACTTCAATCATCTTTTGCATCACACTTCTAGCTGCAGCTATACGTTCTTCATCACGTCTCTCGTCCACATGCTTATGTTCGCTACATTCCATTATCTTTCTTCAAAGACAAACAAAATCAAAACACAACGAACTAAACGTAACTATTTCACACAACATCGTCTCCTTTCGGAAACCAAAATATATCTATGTGTTCAATGTCAAAGATTCACACAGCACAAACAAGACAAACTTACCCACAAACCAAAAAGACTCTAACTTGGGCTCTGATACCAACTAATGTAACACCCTCCTTAGGGCATCACATTTATGTTACTTAATTACCAAATTACCCCTTCATTGGAAAATTGTGCTTTGTGATGGAAATACGAGTTGTAAAATTTCTTAATAACAATAAGATAAACTTAGCAGAAAATAAAAACATTTCAACATCATCACAAACAATTTACATCATTTATATATACAAGTCTTTAGTACGGTCATACTTAAATATTTACAAACTAGACTTTCAAAATACTTAAACTTTAAACTTTAATTTAAACTATTGTACTACTCAAGTGCTACTAGACAGTAGAACCCTCAGACGGTCCTCCTCAGATTCCTTAGCAAGTAGGAATCCAGATTGACGTGAAGTCCTACGAACAGGTGTCCGCGCAGTCGACGTAATACTAATCGCACTGGGAGTACGGTAGTAAATCCCCCAGTACTGCCTAATAGATATTGGAAACTCTAGTTGTACATAAATATTAACACCAAAGTAATGATGTCCTAGTTGTTGTCTACTCAATCTAATATTTAGGTCACCCAAGTAGTAAATATGCTCTCTATCCAAATCAACGTTCCATGCCTCTGATCCTCTAAGAAACATCAAACTCATATACCCAAGGAAACAAGGCATCTCCATCTCTTCAAAACTCAGCATCCTCAGCAGGGATCTACTCCTCCTCAGCTTCTCGCTCAACTTATTGCTCAACGTCTTTTAAATTATAAATACAATATAGGATAGACATACAAAGAGGAGAGATCACCTACGCCAATACCGGTATGGTAGCAATGAAGATAAACACATACAATATCTCATACCAACACATCATACTTAATTACAATTATGCCCCCACTATCATTTATCATCATAACTCATGTAATAAACAACAATTACAATCATGTCATTACCAATATTCAAATATTTAACAATTCAATTATCATAAACAATATTTATGATAATACCCTCAATCATTTCCAAATATTCAATAATTCAAATACCATGAACAATAATTACAATAATATCCTCAATAACAATGCATATGCACCTAGACTCAATTTCCTACTCCATAGAGCTGAAACTCAGATCGGAGAGAGTGATCAAAAAGATCTATTTGCACCAACATGCCTCAGACCACGTGCTCAGTTTTGTACATCTAGCATATGCACGACAGTCTTTATCAGATCTTGATTAAGAATAGTGTCTCGGTCCGGATCATTGGTGTGTTACGTCGGTCTAACCCACGATACAGAAGAGCTACTAACTGCCCATTGTAGGCAACCTGCACCCCAATGCCCCCAAGGTCAACGAGTGACTTACACTATGCATATCGCACCCACTCAGGAGGTGTATTCTCTCCTAGGCAATTAGCCTTATTCAGTCCATCCGACCTTTCCAATGCATGTACTACACACCATTCACAGTTCTAATTTATTATCTTATATTCGGGGTCCACTCATTAACCCAACAGTATTTTTACTGTATTTCCATTGCGTGGTCATATTTTCACATTTTCTCAATCGCGTAATAATTCTATCGCATTTTCAAATTGCGTTTCGATTTTTCAACGTTTCTCAATCGCATAAAATATTTTTCATACGTTTTAAATCAAAAATACTATTTTTCTCATTTAATACCAAAATTTGACTTTATTTTCCATATTTGCATAATAACCCCTTAAAAATATAATATTTATATTTTTGTCCTCACTTAAATAATATTTTCACAATAGTCCCTCGTAAAACTAGTATTTATGAAATAGTCTTTCTTAAAACTAATATTTATGAAATAGTCCCTCTTTTATAAAATATTTACAATATAACCCCTCATTTATAAAATATTTGTAATATGACCCCTCATTTATAAAATACTTGCAATGTGATCCTTCTTAAAATATTAATTCCATTCTAGTCCCCTTTTTATAAAAATTGTAGTATAACCCCTCTAAAAATAAGTAATTTGTACTGTTTCCCAGAAAATGATATTTCTTTCTTTTACTTCATATATTACAGCTCAAATTTTACCAACACGCTTCAAAACCCGTAGGGTGAGCTATACGTCAGTAAACTTCAAGTATTGACCCTCATTTTATTTCATAACTCATTTATTTAATTAAATCAGATTGTTTTCCCAAAATCATTTTACTTTGCTATACTCAAACTTTTCCAAATTCATTTCCTTTTCATTTAAATCCTTAATTCTCATTTCAATCCATCATTTTCAAGACTTTGGTCCTCTAAACCCTAGTATAGCCGTGAGCCTCATTGCTCTTTGGAGCATTCATACAATCGTTCCATCATGCTATTCACATCTTACTTTACTCATACATTTTCATGCTTACACAATTATACATACAAGCATATATCAAAGAAGTAATCATAATATAACACAGGCAATTATAAAAACAGAGCATAAACACCACAAAAAAAAATCAAAGAAGCATTAAACAATAGGTGAATAAACCCTTATGGGTTTTTCACCACACATAATTAACTTCTCACCACCAAAACATGGTTGGTGAGGTTAAATCTCTCTCTTACCTCTTGAAGACAAGATCCTCAAGCTCCTCTCCTTCTCCTTGATTTCGTATGAACCACAAATAATTCCCTAAAATTCTTAAACAATTATTAAAATCACAAACAAAGCTTAATAATGATAAACCATGGAGCAAACATGGTTCAGAAAATCACAAACTTAAATTAAAACCAAAGAATCACAAATTTACCTTTAGGGAAGTAAGAGAGAACTTAGATTTTGAAGCACTAAGAGTGAGATTTTCACAAAGCATCCTAAATGAAAAGTGTTTAGGAGGTGGTTTAGGTTTAGGAAATGTTGAGAGGAAAAATTATAGAAGATGGATAATGGGTCAAGGTGCTTGTGCCGAAAATTCAAAGAGAAAAAAGAAAGGAAAATAGCTTGGTGTTCTTGGGAATTTTGAGAGAAATGAAGGCTTAGCTTTTTAGGTGAGAGAAAATGAAATTTGAGAGTGAAAGGAGAATGGTGCAGCCGTGTGAGTGTGTTGGAAATAATAGGAGATATACTTGAAAAAAAATATCACCATTGTGTTCACACTTGAAAGCACATGGCTTGGTCACCTTTTGACCACCTAATGTTCATGCAAGATTGTTCAAGAAGCTTGGAGTAGCCTCTCAAAGCTCCTTGGCCGTGTGGTGTCTAGGGGAATTAAGGACTTAGTTTGACTTTAATTAAACTTAATTACATGCTAATTAGATAGCTAATTAATTTGGTTACGTTTTCTAATTACACTTAATTAACATTCTAATTATATAACTAATTAATTAAATATGTAATTGCATATATCATAGCTTCTAAATAAAATTAGGATATCTAATTAGTAATTAGATTATAACTAATTAATAACTAGGTTAGTTTACTTAGTTTCTTAATTAGGCAATTAAGATGACTAAATTAGGTTTAATTAGTTACTAAGTAAAAGTCAAGCCACTATATTTGACTTCATCCTCGCCATTGAAATTAACTTTGTTTCCTATCCATTGATCTAATCTAAGGTGGATATCACTTGGTGATTTTATTAGAATTCATTTCACACCATTGATCTGATCAACGGTTATGATCAAAAACATCTTAATCAAGCTTTTCATCCGATGGTCCACAATAAAGTCTTTGCCCCTTTATTTGACCACTTCCTATTGGATAGAAAAGTCCAACCACCTATTTTGACTGATTCCTATTGGTTCGTTTTGACTTAGCTTACAGAAAATATTCTAAGCACATTTTCTGTCAATTAAACTATACCGGGTCAAATAAATTATAGCAGAAGCTACTATAAATAAAACAGTAAATATTTATCAGTGAAATATTTTTATTTCACAAATAAATTGTAAAAATTAAAAGATTCTTTTCTGTGTCACTCAGATTCGAGTTTAGTAAGATCCCCCATTTCTGAATAAATCAGATGAGAATTTTTTCGGCCCAAAAATTATTATTTTTCTGACCTAGAGCAAATCACACAAAACAATCAAAAATAGTATTGAAACATTCAAATTATTTTTATAATACACAGAAAATATAAAACAGTGTAATTCTGCTATTACTGTTAACATAGCCAGAATTTGGGGTGTTACGCACTAAACAAATGGATGGATATCACAAAAACTCTGGGTATCACAAGATGCATCAAAAATATTTTCTTATTTTTTCAACAAATGATTTTTCCATAAAAAATTCTAAATTTTGACTTTGGTGTCTCTCTTTACTTTTAACCCCTTACACTACTTCATTTCTCTTTTCTATTCTTTTTTTTAAATTTTTTTCCACATTTGAAACAAATGGTTTTTACAACACAAAATTGAGACACCCTAAAAAATAATCAAATACTATCCAGACCCAAAGTGGATACATCCACATAATACCCAAAGCACAATAAGGTTTGACAATTATAAATAGGCTCATCTAGGTTGATCATATTATGGCTTAACAGAATAAAAGGCTTATGCATCAGAAGGCTCAAAAGAGGTACTAAGGATGTATATCACAATGGTAGGTTTGAAAGGCATAAACGATCCAAAAATTGCCTAAATCATATCCAAATTCTGGGGTCACACCTAGGATTTCACCTCAAAAGAGCATCATAATTATTGTAAGATCCCACAAATAGAGAGCACAAATCACATAAACATTCTCTAAATAAACATGCATCTCAAAGCAAGAGACTAGGTGGAAATATCTTTATAGGTCACTCAACTTAAACAAACCAAGTGCAACAAAGCTAAGCACACATTAGACAATCTTCTGTGTTCTCAAGAGTCCAGCAAAATGAATGATTCAATTCTATCACGGGAGCTAAAAATTGTAACACCCCAAAATTTCTTTATTTCTTTGTTATGTGTTTTTTATGATTTTTGTGAATTGTTTGATTTATTTTGATTATATTATTATTATTTTTGGACTTCAGTGTGTTTGAGGCAGAGCTCGGAATAATAAAAAATTTTAGAGGCCGAAAAAATTTTGACTATTAACTCAGGGTCGGGGGAGCATACTAAACCTGAAACTAGGAACAGATTTCAAAGTTTTTCTTTTTCAGAGATTTTATCTTACTGATGAAATCTAGGTATGTTCTATTTTCTATTGGATAATAACCATTGGTTTTCTAGCAGTAGCCTTTGTCCATTGGTTAATAGCTACTGATAAATATCTAGTTGGATGACTAGTCATGAGCCTAGTCATGATCGTTCATCAATTGCTTTCATGACTCACTTGTTTTGAGCCAATGAGAAGGAAGTTTACAAGAGAAGTTTGCATGGAGTCAACCTTAGTGGCTATGACTTATAGTGTTGCACCAATGGAAGACAAGCTTGGAGGAGAAGCTTTGACCGCTCAACCCCATGAGGAGCTCACAGCCAAAGGGAGTTCTAGGACAAGTTTATGTGACTAAATTAGTTACTTAATCTCTTTTGTGTTTATCTTGTTCATTTTCAAGAAGCAAGTTACCAAAACTCTCTTTTTCTCTCCTTTTCTTGTTTTGGCCAACACATTCCATTTACCCTCAAGCTTTGTTTAATTCAAATCAATCACATATCTTGAATCTAAACACCATTTTGAGACACTTTCATGTTGTGAGTTTCTTAAAATTCAACCATATTCAACCATTTTCTCAAAGCTTAAAGTATCAAGGTTTTAGGTGAAGTTCTTAATCTTCACTTCTAAATTTTATTCTCAAGTCTTAGACCATAATCTTGATCTATGGTCATCTTATTTCAAGCCCTAGATTTTAATAAATTTATGTTTGATTTGTTTTAAGGGTCTTTTTAGAGGTAGAAGTTATTTCAAGAAGATAACAAAGAAGTTATTGATCATCACTTAAGGTAAGAGGGAGATTAACCTCATCAACCATCTTGGTGGTGAGAAACGAATTTGTGGTTTGTTAGTAAAAAATTCATGTAAGGATTTATTCACTTATTTGTGTGAATTTAGTGGTTTATGCTTGCTTGGCTACATGTATTTATATGATTGTTATAGTATGCATGAGATTGTTATAGTAAGAATTGATGATTGAAATGCTTTGCATGCTTTGAATCATGTGAGAAAGGTAAGATTTTTGGTCCCAAAGACCACTTATGGCTCACGACCATCTAGCCCAAAAAAGGGTATCTAAGGTAAAAATATTTTATGAAATGAAAACCTAGGTGATTAGGTGATAAAAATATGATTTAGGAATTTACAAGTTAAAAATAAGATGAACAAAAAATTTATTATTAAAAAAGAATTAATTTTTGGCCTTAGTAATTGAAATAAGTTTAGAAGGATGTTTTGAAAATTAAAGTATTTTATTTAAGAGAGTTTTAGTAAGAGTAATGGAGAAAGATTTTTGAAATATCTTGATTTAATTAAAATAATATAGATTTTTATGAAGAACGTTAGAAAATATCACTTTGAGGAGGTTTAGTACGAAAATGATTGGAATTAAAGTCCAATTTTTATATTAAATGCGAAAAGTTTAAAATTAAGCTTAGAACATCAATAAAACATTTTACGTGATTAAAAAGTGTAGATAAAATCTTACGCGATTTAAAAATGTTGATTTTTAGCTATGCGATTAAGAAAACATTTTAAAAATTTATGTGATTGAAAAATGATGTAAAAATGTTACATGGTTTAGAGACATAACCAAAAGTGTCAGTTGTGAAAATACAGTAAAAGTACTTCACATTTGAGAAAAGTAGCAAATTGTTGTCGAGCTGATGTACTGGACCCGTTGACGTCAGTTGACGGCTTAAGCTCAGTGGTGGCTTGTGTTACGTGGAAGTCACGTAGTTGTTGATTATTGATTTATTAAGTCATTTGATCATGCATTGTGAAAGTCGTGATGACTTTGTTTATTAAGGCTACATGCCTAGGAGATTGATTTACATCTAAGTGTGGGTGCGAATTGCGTAGTGAAGGTCTATTACTGATCTTGGGGGTGTCGGGGCATGGGTAACCCACAAGTGGCCAGTTAGTAGCTCTAATGTGCTGTGGTGACTGTAACACCCCCTCCGAAGGGTATCACATTCATATCAATTCCTTATAAATAAATAATTACCCAAGTTATAAAATATTTAATTTCATTTAAATACGGGTTTCAAAATTATTTTTTCGTGGAATAGATAAGCTTTACTGAACTAGAAAATATAAAAAACTGAATAACATACATCTCCCACATATAACATAGATTCACGACGTCTTCATTACATAAAACTTATAAATTCTAGACAATATTTAATTACCACATATAGACTTGACCTGGCCCAAGCCAAAACACCTGGAAAGTAAGGTTTTGAACCTGATCCTTTCTTAAAACCTCTAAAGGCACATTCTCTGGTTGAGGTGTGTCTCTTTGAACAGGAGTCCGAGCAGTTGACTCTATAGAGTCTTCACTAGACAAATGGTGAGCAATGTCCCATAGTTCCCCAATAGACATGAAAAACTCTACTTGTACACAAGCAGCATAATATGTGAAAGTAGGGTTTCCATGGTAGGTATCATTCTGGGATAGAGTCACTTCTCCTACATAACTAACACATTCAGTAGCTGAGTCGACACGCCAAGCATCAGTGCCATCGTGAAAATTCGCTTGCATATAATCAGTGGAATTCCTTCTTGTAGCCATTGTAGTCTTTACAAACGTAGACATAAAAAAATAGAAACAGATAGAACATTATAACAAAGAGGAGAGATCCCCTACATCACATAACAATATGGCAGCAAAGAAACGATACGAACAACAATGTTGTTCCACACATACAATTCATAGATTATAAAAATCAGTAGCATATATATTCAGGATAATAAATAGATAAACATTCCAAGAAACTCGCAAGACAATATTAGACCTAATGATAATATCACAATCACATCAAGTTTCAACAGTGTAAATGCTGACTATGCATATGCTCAACACAATCGGTTCCTTCTTCATAGAATTTACTCAAATTCAGAGATGAACGCCCAGTAGATCTGTCCCCCCTTAATAAGAATAGAAATAAGACAGTCTATGCTGGATAATGAAAACCAATAGTGTTTGTCAGGATGACAGTGCGTTGCAATCAATGATCACGACCAAGGGAAATATTTGTATAGATATTATATGACACATGGTCGAACAAGTGAATCACCGCGCCCTGATGTCCTCCAGGATTCCTCCCCACTATCCTGTAAGTTCTCGTCCACTCCTTAGGCATAAAACGCCACAATAATTAAAGCGAATGCATGATAAATAATTCAATCATACACTGTCATTGATCACACACATTATTTCTTATTCACACGCCGTCATATGGTAGTATCACCATATAATGTTCAAAACATTTTTGTTCAAAAATAGAGTACTGTCATACTATTCCCAATGACACTAACGCAACCGCACATGCACATACAGATTGTCCAATACCTCCAGTATCTATGGTATTATATAACCGCCCATACAATCGATAATACCAAAGATCCACTCGGGTCTAATAGTTCAGTTTCACAATTTTAGTTTAAAACGTTGGCCCTATGGCAAAACCCGTTGTTCCTCTCAATCGCGTAGCAATATGATTGCATTTTCACAATCGCATAACACTTTTGTTACGTTTTCAAATCGCGTACAAATTTTTCAATGTTTTCTTAATCGCGTAAAGATTTTCAAACATTTTCTCAATCGCATAGATAAAAATTGCCATTTCTAAATCGCGTAAAATATTTCTGACATACTTTAAATTCAAAATAAGATTTCTCTCATTTAATATAAAAAATTAACCTTATTTTCATTATTTACATATTAGTCCTTCTATAAAATAATATTTATATAATAACCCCTCTTTAAATAATATTTCCAAGATAGTCCCTCTTTAAATAATATTTTCCAAAATAGTCCTCTTTTAAATAATATTTGCAATATAGTCCCTCTAAAAATATAATTTTCAATATGGTCCCTCTAAAAATTAATATTTCTACTATTTCCTAAAAAATTGTATTTCATAGTTTTACTTAGGATATTACAGCTCAAAATTTCCTAACGCACTTCAAAACCCATAGGGTGAGCTATACGTCAGTAAATTTCAAGTATTGGCTTTTATTTTACTACATAGCTTAGTTAGATCAATTCTAATTCTAAAAATAAAAATTACTGTCATTTAAATTTCAAAACTTACTAAATTGAGTTCTTGCTATTAAAACACCTAAATTTACACACAGTAAAATAATTTTTTGGATCTTGAACATCAAAAATTGGCACATTGACCGAATTCACATATTGCTTCAAAATTAATAGATAAATCATTTTCTAACATTTTAAATCCTTATAAAATTACTTAATTGAATTTTTTGTCATAAAATCATTTAATCCTCAATTTGAAAAATAATTTAGAATCCTTAATCCTTTTGATAGTGATAAGGCCGTGTACTTCTAGACTCTTTGGAGTCCTCATACAAATTTTTCTCATCATGTGAATCACATCTTAAATTACACAAGTATCATCATGCTTCCAAATTCACATAGGCAAGTATACTAACAAAACTATAAGCATATCAAACACATATACAAATCATGCATACTTATCAAAGCAATAAAACAATCACACAATATAATCTAACAAACACAAACCAATAATTACACAATCGAGTTAATGAATCCTCACATGGATTTTTCACTTACAAACACAAACAATTCCATTCCTTCACCACCACATATGGCCGATGAGGTTAATCTCCCTCTTACCTGGTTGATGTCCTCCTAGCTTTATTTGTAAAACTCTTCAAGTTCCTTCTCCTCTAGATTTCGTGAATCACCCAAACAATTTCCTAAAATCTTAAACAAATCCTAAAATCATAAACAAAGCTTAGGGATAAGAAACCATGGATCAATCATGGTCTAAAAAATTAGAAATTCAACTTAGAGCCAAAGAATCAAGAGATTACCTTAGATGTAAGAAATCAAAGCTTGCTTTTTGAAGCACTTAGAGTAGGATTTAGGTAAAACTCACAAAAGGAAAGATGTTTTGAATAAGGCTTGGGTTTGGAAAGTAAGGTTAGATAAAATTATAGAGGTGTGAAGATGGGATTAGGCTATGGAGGCCGAATGCTTCAAAGAAGTGAGAAGATGGTGTTTGTCCTTGCTGTTCTTGGATAATTAGAAGAGAGAGAACAGAGAAAATGGTTTTTGTGTTCCTAAGTGTGAGAAAATGAAATGAAAGAGCATAAGCTAAGCGTGCAGCCGTGAGGTGAGTAAATAGAGAGATAAACATTTGTTTAACAAGATCGAAACATAAGCACATGGGCTCACATGAGTGCACATGGCCTTAGTCATCAAGTTGTCATCTTTTGATCATCAAAGATGAATCAATAATCTCCTAGAAAAGCCTAGGCAGCCGTGGAGTTCAAGGAGTAGTGAACCAAGTTTTTTAATTCCAACTAAAGTCTAATTACACTTAGTTAAAATAATTAGTTACCTAGCTTACTATCTAGTTACAATTAAATTAATTTAGTTAAGCTATTTGATTACATTCTAACTAATTAATTACTTTATTATGACATGTTTCTAAATAATTAGATATTTACTTAGTAGCTAACTTCTAATTACTTAGCAACTAAATTAATTCATTTAGTTACTAATTAGACTAATAGGTTAACTAAGTTATATTATTTAGTTACTTAGTAACTAATCTAGCCAATTTTATTGACTAAATCATAACCATTAAAATCAACTTAATCTTCTAACCATTGATTAAATCTAAGGTTAATATCATAGGCTTCTTGATCAAGATTGCTCTCACACCATTGATTAGATCAACGGTGATGATCTAAGGCTTCTTAATCAAGTTTTCCATCCAACGGTTCACAACAAAGTCCAGCCACTATGTTGGACCAATTCTTATTAGTTAATCAAAAGGCTTAGTAATGATGAGCCATCATGATCCTTTAGATATTTAACTTAGATATTTTCAGCTTTCGTGATTACACTTGAGATATTTTATTAAAATATTTTCTGATTAGATATTTTCACCTAGATATTTATCCTTAGATATTTATAGCTAGATATTTATTTCTTAGATATTTATAACTAGATATTTGTTTGGTGAGTTATCATAGAATTTTCTAGAACAGCTAAGTCAGCATGGTGAGTCAGCGTCCTACAAGCTTTAAGAATGTGGCGAGTCACCATGGCGAATCATCGATTCTAGAACATGACAAGTCATCATGCTGAGGTGTCACACAGGGTGTCCAGCTTCTATTGGTTCATCCCTTTGAGTCATCACCATCAAGATATTTTCTAGCAGATATTATCCAATGGACAATAACTACTGCTATTATTACACAATGGATAATAGAGAATTCAGATATAGAAAATTCTTGTCAACTGTTCCCGGTTTTGAGTTTAGTAAGATCCCCCGATCCCGTCTTGACAGTCCAGAACTTTCTAGTCCAGGAAAAATTTTTATTTTTTCGAGTTCGCCTCGGGTCCACCCCGGGCCCACACACAACTCAAAATATCACTAAAATAATTAAAAACTCAGAAAGTTTTACAAAAATTCACAAAAATCATAAAAATTATAAAACTCATATATTTTTAGAAAAAACAAAATTCGGACATACAGTTTTTAAGATAATATTAAAATATTAAAATAATATTAAAATATTCAAAATAATTAAAAATTCCCAAAAATTCATAAAAACTCTTAAATATTATAAAACTCATTTATTTCAAGAAAAAATAAAAAATCGGGATGTTACAATTCTCCCCCTCTAAAAAAATTTCGTCCTCGAAATTTCTCTTACTTAACACACAAAAAGTTATTACTCCTATACCTTGTCTTCAAACTTCCACGTAGCATTTCCAGTCACGTCATTTCAGATGATCCTTCTACTTCTCTTGGATTTCCTCCATCAGATTATTCGAATATTAATCGTACCCCTTTGAAAATTGTAACCGTCATCCCTTCTTCGTATCAAACTCCTCTTTATCGAACAGATACTCCAAGCTCATATGATCACCGTAGACATTGTAAAAAAGAAACGTCTTTAGATCTTCAACGTAAAACAACCATCGTAAAAATCTAAAGCATGAATCAGATAGTTTTTCTCATATTTGTTCCATTGTCGTGAAGCACACGTCACTACCTTTTCTTCTACCAAAACTCGCACTTGAACAGCTTCGCGTATACTCTTTTCTTTGGAATTTGAAAACTGCATCCAGATGTTTAGCATACTCCTTTGGACCTTGAGAATGGATCAAGATATCGCTAACAAGGACAATGACAAATCTGTCTTGAAACATTTTCTTCCTTCACGTAAGTCTAATAATAATCAAAATGTAAATCGATCTTGGAGACAACGGCTTTCTTCATTTGATCTTCTAGTTTCCATGTTGTATCTCCCATCGCATCGTTCTAGATCTTCTTCTCCAAGGTAAGTTGTTTCACTTGCTTATCCTTAATCTTAACAGAAAATGTCTCATAGATCAAGTTCTCTTCTAAACGTACTATACTTGGTACTATGACATGGGTTAAATCAAGAATATACTTTCCTCAATTAGGATTCATGGAAGACACTATGAAAATTAGAAAAAAAAAATAAGGCTATTTGGTAGATTACCTGATTTATCCAACAAAAAATTTGAGATGGTCTAATAGATTGCGAAATGAACATAGTCCAATAAATTTAGAAATGAACTTTCTAGATTCAATTTCTAGATTTAAATCCAAAAATCTCAGTTCTAGGAAACAGTAAAGTTTCACTGAAACAACATAATAAGATATGGTTGGAAAATAACCAATCCATTTATAAAGTTAGGCTCTCAAATAGATGTGATTTTAGATAAGCAAATCAAATCAACAGAAAAGATTTGATCTTTAACAAAAACAGGGTAGATTTAGAAAACTTGAGTATAAACAACAAGTTTAACAGGAAGAGTAGAAATACTCAAATCGAACGATAACATAGATATGGATAACTTAAATCGACTTACTTAGACTATTTATGAAAGAAATAGACTTACCAAATCAACAGAAAAGTTCCAGTCTCAAGTAATAATAGAATAGTTTTAAACAGGCTCGAGTAGTAATAACAAGTTTAGAAGTTGAAGTAGCATTATGAAAAGAAACAAAACACAGATAACCCTAAAAGATTTACACAGTCACAGACCATAAGAGAATGGGTTACCCTGTGATTTATATAGTACAGTTTTAAGATTACCCTCTATGGTACAACTTCCTTGTTTCTTAAGTCTTTTATATTTGAATGCTTCCATTGGCTCTTTCTTCTTCTTGAGATTTTGAAACACATGTATTACTAACGGAAGGTTCCATATTCAGTTGAACACAATCCTTCAAAACATGACTAGGCTTTCTACATCTAAAGCAAATTATACCCTTGATCATGCAGTTTCTCATCATATGGTTCTTTCCACACTTCATTGGTGATGCCACAGTTTGACCAAAATCGTTGCCAGTAGTACTTCCTCCCTTTGTTCATTGTTGCTTCCCTGGTGGTCGTACATACGGCTTTTGCTGAAATCAGTTGACCTTACATTTCCATCTTTTTTTGATTATCGAAGGTTCTAAGTTACAGCTTCGCACATTTTGAGACTGCTCTGATCCTAATAAACTGTAAAGTTTGATTATCAGTTCCTGCTGCTGAGTGATAATTTGTCTCTATTGTACCACTACTTCAGTCATCTCTGCATCACACTTCTAGCTACAGCTATACGATCTTCATCACGTTTCGTGTCCACATGCCCACATCTAGTATGATCCATTGTCTTTCTTCAAAAACAAAACTCATATCGTCACAACTAAACTAAACGTAACTATTTCAAACAACATCGTCTCCTTTCAAAAACCAAACAATATCTCTGTTTTTAGTGTTAGAGAAAGACACAGCACAAACAAAACAAACGTACCCACAAACCCAAAAGACTCTAACTTGGGCTCTGATACTAACTAATATAACACCCCCTCCGAAAGGTATCACATTCATGCCAATTCCTTATAAATAAATAATTACCCAAGTTATAAAATATTTAATTTCATTTCAATACGGGTTTCAAAATTATTTTTTCGTGGAATAGATAAACTTTACTGAACTAGAAAATATAAAAAACTGAATAACATACATCTCCCACATATAACATAGATTCACGACGTCTTCATTACATAAAACTTATATATTCTAGACAATATTTAATTACCACATATAGACTTGACCTGGCCCAAGCCAAAACACTTGGAAAGTAAGATTTTGAACCTGTTCCTCTCCTAAAACCTCTAAAGGTACATTCTCTGGTTGAGGTGTATCTCTTTGAATAGGAGTCCGAGCAGTTGACTCTGTAGAGTCTTCACTAGACAAAGGGTGAGCAATGTCCTATAGTTCCCCAATAGACATGGAAAACTCTACATGTACACAAGCAGCATAATATGTGAAAGTAGGGTTTCCATGGTAGGTATCACTCTGGGATAGAGTCACTTCTCCTACATAACTAACACATTCAGTAGCTGAGTCGACACGCCAGGCATCAATGCCATCGTGAAAATGTGCTTGCATATAATCAGTGGAATTCCTTCTTGCAGCCATTGTAGTCTTTACAAACATAGGCATAAAAAAAATAGAAACAGACAGAACAATATAGCAAAAAGGTGAGATCCCCTACATCGCATACCAATATGGCTGCAAAGAAATGATACGAACAACAATGTCATTCCACACATACAATTCATAGATTATAAAAATCAACAGCATATATATTCAGGATAATAAATAAATAAACATTCCAAGAAACTAGCAACACAATATCAGGCCTAATGATAATACCATAATCACATTATGTTTCAACAGTGTAAATGCTGATTATGCATATGCTCAACACAATCTGTTCCTTCTTTATAGAGTTTTCTCAAATTCGGAGATGAACACCCAGTAGATCTATCCCCCCTTAATAAGAATAGAAATAAGACAGTCTATGCTAGATAATGAAAAGCAATAGTGTTTGTCGGGATGATAGTGCGTTGCCATCAGTGATCATGGCCAAGGTAAATATTTGTATAGATATTATATGACACATGGTCAAACAAGTGAATCACCGCGCCCTGACGTCCCCCAGGATTCCTCCCCACTATCCTGTAAGTTCTCATCTACTCCTTAGGCATAAAATGTCACAACAATTAAAGCAAATGCATGATAAATAATTCAATCATACATTGTCATTGATCACACATATTATTTCTTATTCATACGCCGTCATATGGCAGTATCACCGTATAATGTTCAAAATATTTTTGTTCAAAAACAGAGTACCATCATACTGTTCCCAATGATACTGACGCAACCGCACATGCACATACAGATTGTCCAATACCATTAGTATCTATGGTATTATATAACTGCCCATACAATCGATAATACCAAAGATCCACTTGGGTCCAATACTTCAGTTTCACAATTTTAGTTTAAAACGTTGGCCCTATGGCAAAACCCACCGTTCCTCTCAATCGCGTAGCAATATTATTGCATTTTCACAATTGCGTAACACTTTTGTTATGTTTTCAAATCGTGTACAGATTTTTCAACATTTTCTCAATCACGTAAAGATTTTAAAACATTTTCTCAATCGCATAGATAAAAATTGCCATTTCTAAATCGCGTAAAATATTTCTGACATACTTTAAATTCAAAATAAGATTTCTCTCATTTAATATAAAAAATTAACCTTATTTTCATTATTTGCATATTAGTCCTTCTATAAAATAATATTTACATAATAACCCATCTTTAAATAATATTTCCAAGATAGTCCCTTTTTAAATAATATTTCCCAAAATAGTCCTCTTTTAAATAATATTTGTAATATAGTCCCTCTAAATATATAATTTCCAATATGGTCCCTCTAAAAATTAGTGATGCGGTATTAAAAGTTAAGTTGCAAACCCAAGTGCATATTGTTTCAAGTAATAAATTCTCGGGAGTCCGAGGTCGATCCACAGGGAATTGATGAAGAAAAATTTATTTGACGTAAGGAAAAGATTTTATTACAACAATAAAGGTGATAAAACTTGGTCATAAATTAAAAGGAATTGGTTGGGCTAGGAGATCCATTCTTGGTAAATAAATTAAGGATAAAATTAATTCTTTTATAACTCAATTAGAATCCACACATAATGGAGGTTCAAATCAGAAAATACAACATTTAAAGTTCATTAAAAATTATATAAGTAATTATATTATGATTCCTTTAATCATCTATTAATACCACCACTCATAAATGGGATCAAGCATTCATTGTGCCAAAATCTTGTCTACAACAAATCAAGATCTCCACTTTACAAGGAGAGTTTCTAACACCAATACTCATAAATGGGTTAAAGCATTCATTGTACCAATCTCTTGTCTACAACAAATCAAGAACTCCACTTTACAAGGAGGGTTTCTAAATTGATTGGAAACAAAATACAATACGTATAATGACCACTTGAAAATATATCATTTAAGCACAAGAGAGAAATTAATCTAACCTTATTTCATTACCAAGAGCTTCACTCTTTCACCCAAGCAAAATGAAACTTAGTTACTCATAGATAAGAAGAAAGAAAGAGAGAAGAAGAAGAAGAAGAACATGACTTCAATGATCTGCCAAGTTCCCCTTTTATTGAGGATTAGAGATACAAAATGACGAGGAGGCTGAGTCATTAGTGAGTGAATGAGTGAAAAATGCCAAATGACTTTTGGTGAGTGAAAAATTATGGAGATTCCTTATCTCTGAAATCATTTAGCTCTGAAGTCATTGAATGCGTCAGAATGAGCAAATATAATCTTCATCAAAGTTGTCGGGTTTGATCTTGGCTTGAAAATGGACACCATAATCACCTCATTTGGCCAACTATAGCCTAAGATATAGGCCAATTACTGCAGAGTGTTCAAGCCCAGTTCCAGCACCTCTGTTCTGACTTTTAAGCCTAATTCACCTACTAGACCTCTGATTCTTGAAAAGTGTTCAACATGAAAGTTGTATATATAGGTCTAAACTATTCCGAATCAAAATTTCAGCCCATTTTTGACAACCTCTAGCCCGAAATATGACATGAACAGTATACATAGGTCAAGCTATTAGGAACAGCACTCTAGTTCTTGCTTCAACCCCAATTTGAGTTATCTACTCGTGTGATTGGGCCTTTGAGGTCTTCATGAAAGTTGTATATCTCACTCTTATCTTTCAAATGCCACCAGAATCACCTCATTTGGCCACCTACATCCTAAGATATAGCCCAAATAAAGAAATAGTGTAAGACGTAAATTATGCTAAAAAATTCAATTAAGTCCAATTTGAGTCCAAACTTACAAAACATAACTAAACTCAATCAATTAAGTACATGGAGAGTGTAAATGAATAAAAATAAAAGGTTGTTAATGTATAAAACATGTGATCATCAAATTCTCCCACACTTAGCTTTTTGCACTCCTGAGCAAAACACATAAGATCACTAAAAAAAAAAAACGAAACAGACTCAAAAGCTAAACACTCTAAAAGACTCAATTTCTAAAACTATTTAAAAATGAAGAGCAACCAATCATTCAAGTAATCAAAACATTCATGAGGAAACATATCTTTACATCTTAAATCAATAAGCAAGGATATTTCAATTGAAAAGCATGAGTCAAGAATGATAGATCTGCATAGGATTCTCTTTCAATCCCTCAAGTGTTTAAAATGTAGGTATTTCACTCAATTCAACCCATGAGAAATTACACTACCATAAGCTTGCTTATCTTCTACTTCTCCACTACACAAAACACATGCACACATAAATCATGAGGACTTTATTCAAGGTTGTAATAGGGTCAAGGTAAAGGAGAAGGTAATATGGATATGACAAGTTAAATACCAAAGAGAATAAAAGAACATGAAAGCTGAGTTCAATTAACAAGCATGAAAGTTCATCCCAACTCCACCTAATACAAATTCCCTTTACATATTCTTTTCTTTTCCTTTATTGCCTTGTTGACCCTCTTTTTCTTTTTACATTTTTTATTTTTTATTTTTGATTTTTTTATTTTTTTATTCTTTTTTGATTTTTTTTTACAAAAAGAACATCGTATATACATTTTTTTAACCATTTTGCACACACACCCCCACACTTGTTCAAGAACTCATCCAATAACAAAGCCAATGCTCTCTTATTCCCTAAGGTCATGTAAGAACATAGTTTTTCATTTAAGGCACATAATGAGTTTGAAACAAATAATGGTCAAATAAACTCAAAGGGGTTAAGCAATGGGAAATAGGCCATTTCCTTACGTTGGCAGTGTTGGTGTATGCTTGATGAAGCTAGCTTAGTTAATGCTACTCTCTTAGGGGCCATAACCATGTCACTTTTATTATATGCTTTTTATGTATGAGATGCATGGATATTGTTTATGGTATGATAAACAGTTTAATAAATGGTGAGATCTAATACTAATAAATAAAATTCCCTCAAAGCAAATATTAAGTCATTATGTGATGCCTTCCAATGTGTGGCACTCGTCAAGATTAGTATCGATCAAGTGCAGGTCTGCCAAAGCAGGATGCCTTTATCTATATTAGTAAGACGCGATAGGATAAAGGTAATATCCAGCCAACCATTGGGCTTGACTTAACTAGGCCATTTCAATAGGATTGAAGGCTTAGAGGCATGAAGTTGGGCTTTGGTTCATTAGATGGACTTGAATAAGTGTTATTCACCCAACTATCCAAGAGTTACATGTGATGTAATTGGAAAGTGTTTCCTACCTAAATAAGCTGAATTTTGGGTGATCACCAAAGCCGACTCAAAACTAGGTGAAATATGGATCTTGGCCTACTAGGAAATCTTACGATGGGATTTTTCAAGTCAATGCTGAGGGTCATTGACTTGAAAAAATAGTGGCAGGCATATTTAATTAAAAGACCTCATTAAATATGTTTATGGCATGATACTTATATTTTGCATATTTATGTTAATAGATAACCATGGCAACAAACACATCGGGTACTTTATCATTGCGATCCGTCCTTGAGAAGGACAAGTTGTCCGGAACAAATTTTCTAGACTGAGTACAGAATTTGAGGATTGTCCTCAAGCAAGAGAAAAAGTTGTATGTTTTGGAACAACCTATTCTTGAGCCACCTGCTGCTAATGCCCCTAGAACTGAAAGAGATGCTTATAAGAAGCATCAAGATGATGCCTTGGACATTGGATGTCTAATGCTGGCCACCATGAACTCTGAGCTCCAAAAGCAACATGAGAACATGGATGCATACGATATGATAGTACACCTTAAGAAGCTCTATCAAGACCAGGCCATGCAAGAGAGATTCGAGGTCTCTAAAGCACTGTTTCAGTGCAAGCTGGTAGAAGGAAGCCCTGTTGGTGCTCATGTACTCAAGATGATTGGGTACACTGAAAACCTAGAGAGACTTGGTTTTCCTTTGGGCCAAGAGTTGGCCACTAAGTTAGTCCTGCAATCGTTGTCGGAAAGTTTCAGTCAATTTGTCATGAACTACAACATGAATGAGATTGATAAATCACTACTAGAGCTGCTAGGCATGTTGAGAACTGCTGAGCAGAACATTAACAAAGGTAAAGGGAAGGCTATAATGATGGTCCAAAAGAATAAGGGCAAGAAACAGCAGAAAAAGCCCAAGGACAACTAGAAGGGCAAGGGCAAGGACAAGTCCAAGCTTAGCACTTCTGGCTTGAAACCAGTGGGTGGAGTGGCTAAGGAAGGTACATGCTTCCATTGTGGTCAGACCGGACATTGGAAGAGGAACTGTGCCAAGTTCCTAGAGGAGCTCAAAATGAAGAAGGGAAGTGAGACTTCCACTTCAGGTATTTTTGTTATTGAAGTCAATTTATCTACTTATGCATCATGGGTATTAGATCTTTGGATGTGGATCTCACATTTATGTAAATGTGCAGGATCTAAAAGCGAAGAGACCATTGATGAAGGGCGAAGTCGACCTACGAGTTGGAAATGGAGCAAAGGTTGCTGCATTAGCTGTAGGGACTTATTTATTATCTTTGCCCTTTGGGCTTGTAATAGAGTTAGAGAACTGCTATTTTGTGCCTCGCTATTAGTAGGAATATAATTTGTTTCTTGTTTGGACAAGAAAGGTTTTTCTTTTATAATAAAGGACAAGTGTTATTCTATTTATATAAATGATATTTTTTATGGTAGTCCACAATTGAGTAATGGACTTTATGTACCTAATCTCGAAACACCCGTCTATAACATAAATACAAAGAGGTTTAAATCAAATGATCTGAACCCAACTTTTCTCTGGCATTATCGTTTGGGCCACATAAATGAGAAACGCATCTCTAAACTCCATAAAGATGGATTCTTGGACTCGTTTGATTTCGAATCATATGAGACATATGAATCTTGTTTATTGGGGAAAATGACAAAGGCCCCATTCACCGGACAAGGTGAAAGGGCTAGTGATCTTTTAGGCCTTATACATAGTGATGTATGTGGGCCACTAAACACACTCGCCAGAGGAGGTTTTCAATACTTCATTACATTTACTGATGATTTCAGTAGATATGGATTTGTATATCTTATGAAGCACAAATCAGAATCCTTTGAAAAGTTCAAAGAGTTCAAGAATGAAGTACAAAACCAACTTGGCAAGAGTATTAAAATCCTTTGATCAGATCGAGGAGGAGAATACTTAAGCCAACAGTTTGATGATCATCTGAAAGAGTGTGGGATAATATCTCAACTCACTCCACCAGGAACACCACAATGGAATGGTGTCTCTGAAAGGAGGAACCGGACCTTGTTGGACATGGTCCGATCCATGATGAGTCATGCAAACCTTCCTGGCTCCTTCTAGGGACATGCTCTGTTAACAGCAGCTTTCACACTTAACCGTGTTCCATCTAAGATGGTTCAAAAGACACCATATGAGATATGGACTGGGAGACGGCCCAGTATGTCTTTCTTGAAGATTTGGGGCTGCGAAGCTTACGTGAAATGTCAAGTTTCTGATAAGCTTGGACCTAAATAAGATAAATGCTTCTTTGTGGGGTATCCAAAGGAAACCAAGGGATATTTTTTCTATAATCCTACCGAGGGCAAAGTGTTTATCGCACGGACAGTTGTGTTTCTAGAAAGGGAGTTTATCTCCAAAGGAACCAGTAGGAGAAAAGTAGAACTTGAAGAAGTTCAAGTTTCACAAAGCAACAATGAACCAATGGTGGAAATAGAGCAGCCTCCACAAAATGTTGTGGAACAGCAACCTGCTCTAGTAGCACAAGACCTACGCAGGTCTAACAGGATACGTCATCAACCAGAGAGATATGGATTTCTCATGACCCAACAAGGTGACATATTGCTCATGGATCAAGATGAGCTGTGACTTACCAGGAAGCCATTATTGGCCCAGAATCTGAGAAATGGCTTGAGGCCATGAGATCCGAAATGGATTCCATGTATGCTAATCGGTATGGACCTTGGTTGACCCTTTGAAGGGTAAAACCCATTGGGTGCAAGTGGGTTTTCAAGAAGAAAACCGACATGGATGGTAATGTGCATACCTTTAAGGTGCGATTGGTGGCTAAAGGTTTCAAACAAATTCATAGTGTAGACTATGATGAGACTTTTTCCCAGTTGCGATGCTTAAATCCGTTGGATCTTGCTTGCTATTGCAAAGCATACCATGATTATGAAATCGGCAAATGGATGTCAAAAGCTGCTTTCCTTAATGGAAATCTTCTCGAAGATGTGTACATGACACAACCTGAGGGTTTTGCCACTCCAAAGGATGCTAGAAAAGTATGCAAGTTGCAACGATCTATTTATAGATTAAAGCAAGCTTCCGGAAAAGTGGAATCTTCATTTTGATGATACAATAAAATAGTTTGGTTTCATTAAGAATGAAGAAGAATCTTGTGTCTACAAGAAGGTTAGTGGGAGCACTATTGTCTTTTACGGTATTGTATGTTGATGACATACTACTTATTGGAAATGATATCCCTACCCTACAGTCTGTAAAGACTTAGTTAGGGAACTGCTTCTCTATGAAGGACTTGGGCGAAGCCACCTATGTATTAGGTATCAGGATCTATAGAGATAGATCACTGAGACTGCTTGGCCTAAGTCAGAGTACATACATAGACAAAGTGTTAAGATGATTTAACATGCATGAATCCAAGAAAGGACTCTTGCCTATGTCACATGGTGTAAGCCTATCTAAGGCTCAATCCCCTTCCACCCAGGATGAGAGGGATCGCATGAGCAAGATTCCATATGCATCTGCAATTGGATCTATCATGTATGCCATATTATGTACTCGACCAGACATCTAGTATGCTTTGAGTATGATGAGTAGGTACCAGTCTGATCCCAGTGAAAGTCACTGGACTGCTATCAAGAACATCCTTAAGTACTTGAGAAGGACTAAGGATTCGTTCTTGGTATATGGAGGCGAGGAAGAGCTAGTTGTAAAAGGTTACACTGATACTAGCTTCCAAACTGATAAGGACGACTGCAGATCGCAATCAGGTTATGTTTTTTGCCTAAATGGTGGGGCTGTGAGTTGGAAGAGTTCAAAGCGAGGAGACAGTCGCCGATTCTACCACAGAGGTGAGTATATTTCTTTGCCTCCAATGCAAAGAAAGGAGGCCGTTTGGATCAGGAAGTTCATTCGAATTTGGCACTATTCCTAGCATTGTGGACCCAGTGGACCTCTATTGTGATAATAATGGAGCCATTGCACAAGCTAAGGAGCCTAAATCTCACCAGCGATCCAAACATATACTTAGGCGCTTCCATCTCATTTGAGAGATCATCGATAGAGGAGATGTGAAGATATGCAGAGTACCAACAGAAGATAACATTACTGATCCACTAATGAAGCCTCTTGCACAGCAGAAGCATGAGGGTCACACTAGGTCTTTAGGCATTAGATATATGCCTGATTGGCTCTAGTGCAAGTGGGAGATTGTTGGTGTATGCCCTAGAGGCTAATACATTTTCTGTATTTACATATATTCTATTATGCTATTTTATATATGAGGCATTTCATTTATTGTGTTCTTTTTTGATAAACATAATAAAGTCCTTAGAATAGTAAGTTTGATGCCATAGGACATCAAGTGGATGACTTGATCGTGAGATCCTTTTGGTTACAACACTATTCTTAAATGTCCCTAGTCAAGTATTATTGTTAATTAGGACAACAATAATACATTGAGACTAGTATGTGTAGAGGACCGATGACCACATCTCACGGGTCATGGATATGAGATATCAAGTCTTCACATGGGTACATATTAGACTAATGATGTCTTGGGTGACCTACCATGAGAACGCTACATGGATCGTTACGTGAGTGTCATAAGCGATTCTCATAGTGACAATGGTGTTTGTGGTCCTTTGACCTGAAATCACTACGATTCCTACATGAGGAGTTGTGTGTTTTAATGCCATCAAACGTCATCTGTAACAAGGTGATTATAAAGTTAGTTATTAGACATACCGCAAATCATGCAGAGGGATGTGAGTGACCTAGATGGAATTTGTCACTCCTACATAATAGGAGCGATATCTTCGGGCCCCCTGATTGAGTGAGACTGCGAAATGCATGGCCATGCTCAAATGAGTCAATATGAGATATTGATCTCATTTGTTGTTACAAAGTCTACTCGAGTATCAGGAAACGAATGATTGGACTATACAAGGGTGACGCATTCCATGCCTTGTGTTCAATCTAGATATCTTGACAAAGGGACTAAACGACACGGAAACATTGGTCACGAAAAGGTTATGTCAAATCACTGACATTCTTATTACTTGGGTAGTAGTGATGTGTTGCTAGATACCGCTCATCGCTTGTAATATTAAAATGGGATTTTAATATTACGCCAACGTAATAAGAACCTGCAGGTCACACACATAGAAGCGAGACTAAAATTGGAGCAATGGATCCAAGTTGGACTCGGATTCAAATATAGGCCGGACTCATAACAAATGGGTCTAGGGTTGCCTGACTTACCTTCTTGCTTTGCTCACACTCACTTAAGGCAATCACTATTATAAATAGTACTGCTAAGGGGGCTGCTAAGTGACATAATTCTGAACCCTAGCCGTACCTACAGAAAAGTGAGTGAGAGAGCGACAGGTTTCTTCTCTTCTCTTCGCAGCTAGCACTGTGTGAGAGACGTGAGGCTCCTCTTTGCGGACGTTGGACGTTCGTGAGTTTGTTCATGTGGATACTGCAGAGACATTGTTTCTATTACGGTGTTAGTGATTCATGCTTCAAGAGGTAAATCATTTAAAAACTCAGATTATGGCTTTTTCGCATGGATCCTCGGTGGGAATCCCTGTTTTTCGCTGCGTGTTGTATCCGCAAAATTCCCAACAGGCAGGAATAAGAGAATTTTCAAAAAGTCATAAGAGTGCTTGATATTATATTGAGACAATATGCTGCTAAGGAAGGCTAGCTATTTGATTAAAGTAGCTATTTTAAGAAAAATGCCTCAATCATATTTATGTATGCATATGAAAATGCAGTCTTAAAAAGAATCAAAGCAAGTTCTAGAGTAACAATTCCATGAGTGAAATTCACACAAGAAAAAAGAGAATGGTACAAATGTTCAATCCATTCATCAATAGGCTCAAAATCTCACAAGGCATAATTCTATCATTCTTAGTCCACCAATTCAACATCCATAACTAAGCATGTGAATTTTAAGAAAAAAGACAATTTATTCAATCAAGCAAATTTTCCTGAATTTGAATTGCTACTTCCACACAACAATAGTTATCTACCCCAACTAAAATGCGTCTCAAGAGTAAAATTACCTCTAGAGCAAAATTTACTCTTTACTCTGCCATCCTTAATTGGTTTAGCTGTTAGTAAATTACTGATAAACATATAAACACGATAAACATATTAATAAACACACTTCCTATTTTTTTTGGTGTTTTTTTGTTTTTTTAATTTTTTTTGCATAATTATTCACACAATTATCATTCCCCCCAACCAGATCACAACATTGTCCTCAATGTTAAAAATTAAATCCAGACTGAAGAAATAATCATCAATATATATCAAAGAAATTATTGGGACAAAATTAAACAAAGTAATTAGGAGAAGTCATATACCTGAAATGCTTAGATGAGAAGAAAATAACTACATCTTGACAATGGTTAGCAATGACAAAAATAAAAAAAAACAAAATGAAATAAAATGAAATAAACAAGCATGCAAACATTTTTTTTAGGTTCTTTTGTTTTATATATATATTTTTTTGGCCGACACTATTTACATCCCCATACAAAGGCTCCAAAATTTGGGAGGCTCTTAAGCCGACTCAATAAAAACATGAAATACTAAAAACTTACCTCAGCTTTGGTAGACAGGATCGTCTACGAAAGTTGCTACTACATCTGGATCCTTTAACTCAAGTTATAGCTTCAACCGATGACCATTTACCTTCTTCCAAATTAATTTTATAAGAACAGACCAAGGGACAAACACCTTTTTTAATAATAATACTCAAACTTTTCTTAGGCAACTCCTTAAACTTTGGTTGCCATGCCTGAGTGTCATGATCCTGAGTTCTATAAAAAATTAATAGAAATATTAACTACATCAGAGGAATTACTGATAAAATCAAACTCAGAATTAACAAGAAAATTCTCAAAGGGATCAAAATCATGGGTTGTAGAAACTCCCCTATCTATGATTGAGTTAATCATGTATGTCTGGTGACCCTTGTCATCATTTTCTAGCTTAACAAGACTTTTTGTCACCTCAGGTTCCTTGGGTAGCTTAGCATCACTACTATCTTGATTCTTTTCCATATCCTCTAGCTCATTCACACTCAAGGAGTTCATCATTTTGGACATTTGGCTCTTTATCTCCTTGCTTTCTTCAATAACCTTTCCATTCTTAAGGGTTATCACTGACTTGACTTGATCTATTTGTTGGTTTTCTGGACTACCCTCATTTAGACTGTACTGATCTTTGGAAGTTGGATTTAGTTGAGGTTAAGAAGGAAATTTTCTTTTCTCATGAATGGTGAGTACAGAAGAAAGTTTAGCAAGAGTGTCTTTTATGTCAATCATGGCTTGAGTGTTTTGATTAATAATGACATCTTGCTTTTCCATGAATGCATGCAATATTTTTTCAAGGTTATTCCTGTATGGTGGGACATAGGATGCATATCCTTGAGAATTTTGTGAATCCTATTGTGCCTGAGGAGGTGGTGGTTGCATGAATTGTGCGTGATTGTTGGTCTTCCAACTGAAGTTCGGGTGATTTCTCCATCCCGGATTGTATGTATCTGAAAAAAAAGAAGTGAATAGCTTTTTAAAATTATTCATTAATTTTACTTGCTCATGCACAACTTGTTTAAAAATAGGAATTTTTAGACATTCATTTGTTGAGTGTCCTAATTCATCACAAATGCTACAAATTTCTTCATTTTGCACAGATTTGATTTCTTTTACTTTCCCTGATTCTATGGCTTCAACCTTTCTAGCCAAACTGGTGAACCTAGCATTTAGATCTTCTCCTTGACTAAGGTGATATTTTCCTTTACTAGCACTTGTAATGTTAGATCTAGTCAAATTTTTAGAAGGATTAGTATCATCCCAAGATTGAGAATTTTCAACCAACTGGTTTAAATAGTCTAAAACTTCATCAGGTTCTTTATCAAGAAATTCACTATTACACATTGTTTCCACAAATTGCTTGGTTTTAGGTGTTAACCCTTCATAAAAGAAGCTTATAGTGCGCCATTTTTTAAAACCATGATGTGGGCAAGAATTTAACAAATCTTTAAAATGTTCCCAACTTTGAAAATATGCTTCATTTGAGTTTTGAAAAAAAAAATTGATTTGTATTTTCAAAGCATTGATTTTATGTGTTGGAAAAAATTTCTTTAAAAACTCTCATTTCATTTCTTGCCATATGCCAATTGATCTTGGTTTCAAAGTGTTAAGCTAAGTTTTTGCTTTATCTTTCAAAGAAAAAGGAAATAATTTAAGCTGAACAACATCTTCAATGCAAGTTTGATCATGAAAAGCGGTACATACTTCATCAAATTCTTTTAGATGTAAATATGGGCTTTTAGATTCTAAACCATGGAAATTAGGAAGTAAAGAAATCATACTTGGCTTGAATCTAAAATTGTTAGCGTTGAGTGGAAAGATAAAACATGATGGACTAGAATTTTGAGATGGTTGTAAATACTCACGCATGGTTCGCAACGGTTGATTTTCATGTTCATCATGCACACTTTCATTTTCATCCATTGTGTTTGATGTATGTGATTGTGATTCAGACAAATCAACATGTAAAGTACAAGGATTAACTTTAACAAAATGACCAGAATTTAAATCATGATACCAATTAAGCATAAACAAGTAACTTAAAATATAAAATAAAATGTACAAGTTAGCAGTATAAACCGTCCGTTAAATATTAACAAAGATGTGGTATAAACCAGCCACCAAATATATATTAACAAAGGTGTGGTATAAACTAACCACCAAATATATATTAACAAAAGTAAATAAATATTAACAAAAGTAAATAAATATTAACAAGATAAATAAATATTAACAAAGGTGTGATATAAACCAACCACAAAATAAAATAAAATATAATATAATATAATAAAGAAAATAAAGTGCAAAAAGTAAAAAATAAAAAAATAAAATGGAGAGTTTCCTCCACTAAGTTAGTAAAGTACAGAAAAAAATAAAAGGGAGAGGTTCCCCCACTAAGTTAGTACGCACAAGAAAATAAAAGGAAGAGTCTTTCCCCACTAAGTTAGTATGTACAGAAAATAAAGGGGAGAGTTACCCCCACTAAGTTAATATGTACAAAGAAAATAAAAGGGAGAGGTTCCCCCACTAAGTTAGTACGTTAGTTTATATACAAAATATTTACACCAAAAATTTATTCTTCAAATCAAGTCCCCGGCAATGGCGCCAAAAACTTGATGCGGTATTAAAAGTCAAGTTGCAAACCCAAGTGCATGTTATTTCAAGTAGTAAATTCTCAGGAGTCCGAGGTCGATTCCCAAGGAATTGATGAAGAAAACTTAATTTGACGTAAGGAAAATATTTTATTACAACAATAAAGGTGATAAAACTTGGTTACAAATAAAAAGGAATTACTTGGGTTAGGAGATACACTCTTGGTAAATAAATTAAGGACAAAATTAATTCTTTTATAACTCAATTAGAATCCACACATAACGGAGGTTCCAATAGAAAAATATAACATTTAAAGTTCATTACAAATTATATATGTAATTATATTATGATTCCTTTAATCATCTATTTGTTGGTGTATGCCCTAGTGGCCAATACATTTTGTTTGTATTGACATACATTATATTATGCTATTTTTGATATATGAGGCATTTCATTTATTGTGTTCTTTTTGATAGACATAATAAAGTCCTTAGAATAGTAAGTTTGATACCATAGGACATCAAGTGGATGACTTGATGGTGAGATCCTATTGGATAAAATACTATTCTTAAATGTCCCTAGTCAAGTATTATTGTTAATTAGGACAACAATAATGCATTGAGACTAGTATGTGCGTAGACTGATGACCACATCTCACGAGTCATGAATATGAGATATCAAGTCTACACATGGATACATATTAGAGTAATGATGTATTGGACAGACCCGCCATGAGAACGCTACGTGGATCGTTACGTGAGTGTCATAAGTGATTCTCATAGTGATAATGGTGTATGTGGTTCTTTGACATGAAATCACTACGATTCCTACATGAGGAGTTGTGTGTTTTAAATGCCATCAAACGTCATACGTAACAAGATGATTATAAAGTTGGTTATTAGACATATTGCGATGCATGTGGAGGAATGTGAGTGACCTAGATGGGATTTGTCCCTCCTACATACTTGAGAGTGATATCTTCGGGGCCCCTGATTGAGTGAGACTATGAAATGCATGGCCATGCTCAAATGAGTCAATATGAGATATTGATCTCATTTGTTATTACTATGTCTACTCGGGAATCAGGAAACTGAAGATTGAATTAAACAAGGGTGACACGTTCCATGCCTTGTGTTCAATCTGGATATCTGGACAAAGGGACTAAACTACACGGAAACATTGATCATAGATAGGTTATGTCAAATCACTGACATTCTCATTACTTGGGTAACAGTGATGTGTTGCTAGATACCGCTCATCTTGTTTGTAATATTAAAATGAGATTTTAATATTACTACCAACGTCATGAGAACCTGCAGGGTCGCACACTTAGAACAGACTAAATTGGAGCAATAAGGATCCAAGTTGGACTCGGATTCAATTGTGGGCCTAACTCATGACAGATGGGTTTTAGGGTTGCATAGCTTACCTTGCTACTGCTCACACTCACTTAAGGCAGCCACTATTATAAATAGTTTTGTTAAGGGGGCTGCTATAGATGTTACATCACAACCCTAGCCGCACCTAAGAAAGTGAGTGAGAGTCAGTGAAAGGTTCTTCTCTTCTATTCGCACCTAGCACCGCGAAACAGAGGCGTGACTCCTTTTGCAAGTCTGTTCGTGTGGATACCGCAGAAACATCGTCGCTATTACGGTGTTGGTGATTCACCTCGCTTGTGTTTATCACGCTTCAAGAGGTAAATTTTAAAAACTCGAATTATGGACTTTTCGCATGGATCCTGTGTGGGAATCCTATTATTCCGTTGCGTGATATTTTGATCCGCAATTCCCAACACTATTAATATCACTACTCATAAATGAGATCAAGCATTCATTGTGCTAAAATCTTGTCTACAATAAATCAAGATCTCCACTTTACAAGGAGAGTTTCTAATACCAATACTTATAAATGGGTTAAAACATTCATTGTACCAATCTCTTGTCTACAACAAATCAAGAACTCCACTTTACAAAGAGGGTTTCTAAATTGATTGTAAACAAAATACAATACGTATAATGACCACTTGAAAATATATCATTTAAGCGCAAGAGAGAAATTAATCTAACCTTATTTCATTACCAAGAGCTTCACTCTTTCACCCAAGCAAAATGAAACTTAATTACTCATAGATAAGAAGAAAGAAAGAGAGAAGAAGAAGAAGAATAACATGACTTCAATTTAGAGCAAAGGAAAATTACTACAAGAAAACTTAGTAACAAACTAGCATCATTTTGCTACCTAACACCTAACACCCCCAATGATCTGCCAAGGTCCCCTTTTATAGAGGATTATAGATACAAAATGACAAGGGGCTGAGTCATTAGTGTAATATCTCGAAAATTATTTATTTTATTATAAATAATTATTTTATAATATTTATGATTTTTAGAAATTTTTGTGGATTTTTCTAAAAACGTCGAATATTATAGTATATTCCTCGTTTTGCATGCCCACTGAGCGGAGCTGGGAAAACAAAATATTTTCCTAAGCCTGATAAACTTTGGACTATGAAAACGTCGATAGGGGATCTTACTAAACTCGAGGCTGGACACAGTTTACGAGATTTTTGTTTTTCAAGATTTTATCTGATAAATAAAATCACTATATCATAAAATCATCTGATGAATAATAAAATATTATTTTCATCAACTGTAACTTTTATTCACTGAGAAAATAATTCTAACATTATAGTTAATCATCTGTTAGATGTATTTAATTAAGGTGACAAGCTTACTATGTACTTTATTGAGAATTGTGCAAAGCTTCTCAAGGAAGTTTCAAGGAAGCTTCTAGGAAACTTCCTCCCCACCCACTTTTCTCTCTCCTCCCTCTCTTTGTGCAGCACGATTTTGGGAGGGAATACCACAATTATTGCCTCCCATTTTCTCTCATTCACTCTGGTCTCTCTCCCTCATATGCAACTCTTTTCTTCTCCCTCTCTTCCTCTCTTCTTCCAATCACCCACCTCCATTATCGAACTTTTAAGCTTCCTCTGCTTAAGCCAACATAAACCATTGTTTCACCTCACCATCCTCAAGCTTTCTTCTTTGTGGAACTCACCTTGGCTCCTCTATTTTCGTGGTTGGCAACCCAACACTAAAGCTTCAAGCTTTAAGGTAAAGCTCTCAACTTTCTTCTCCTTTTCTCCCCATTTTCATGGACCATGGTCACATTGGTGACTATGGATGCCATTTCCACTCTTTGATCTTAATTTTTATGGATTTGAACACCCAAGGTTCTGTGGTGGTGAAGCATGAAATCTCAAGGACAAAAAGAGCTTGCTTTCTTTGTTCTTCACTAAGGTAAGAAGAAGACACTCCTCCTCAACCTCTATTAGCATTTAGAAACCTTGTATGTGATTGATTGTGAGGAAACCCTATTGAGGGTTATCCTTTGTTTGCATGTTGTTTATAATGTGTTTGTGCTATTAGATTGTTTGTTTGTGTATATTGATATATCTGAATGGATTGGAATGTATGACATGGAAGAAAATAATGTCGGATTGGTTCTCGGATGGCCATGATTTTGAGGCCCAAAATTTGGGGATTCTTTGTGAACAATTGTAACAATTGGAATTCATAATAAATCAACTGTACATTATGTAATTAATGAAGAGAAATTTCTCCAATGTCAATATCCGTCGAGTTAGAATTTCTGACCATTTAGTAGAGAAACTTCTCCAATGTCAATATCCGTCGAGTTAGATTATCAATATCCATCGAGTTATAATTTTCTGACCATTTAGTAGAGAAACTTCTCCAATGTCAATATCCATCGAGTTAGAATTTCTGACCATTTAGTACTTTCGTCGGTTCAACACTTGGAAGATTTCTCCAACGTCAACACCCATCCGTCGAATTAGGATTTCTGCTGACCTTCTAGTATATTCAACAATTTTTTATCTTCATTCGATAGAACTTGACTTTTAGCCATTCTTGTGAAATAATGTTCTTCCATCTTTCATCATTCTGTCATATTATTTTTCGTCGAAAGGTAGCCTCACATTTGTACACTCGAGGCATCTTCTCTGTCGAATCCAAAATTATAATTTATCACCTAACACCTAGTGATTAAATTAATGGTAATAGGATGCAAGAATTAGCAAATTGGAAAATTAAATTATACTTTGAGATTCATAAATTTTAAAGAACCAAGAATGGAATTTTCATAAGACTTGGGATAATTTAATTAGGGTAAGAATAAGAGAGTGTGAGACGTTGAGATCTTAGAATAACCTTCTAAGTGTATATGAATAAATTACCTAAGAGAATTTAATTAATTACGAGAATTCCTTTAGAGACAAACTTTGTAAGAAAAGCTAAACCTAAGCAAGAATTCATAATACACCTTAAAAATGCATTGATTCATTTAATTCTAATATTATGATATTGTTGGTCCATGTGAGTGGCCAATGATTGTGTTGATTCTTGCTTTGGCAAATTGTGGCATATTGTGGATTGTATGTAATAATGATCATACATGTTTATGCATAGAGTCTGTATGCATTGTGAATGTCTGTTGGACTTTGTTAAGGCCATAGCCTAGGAGTTGAATCACACCTATGTGCGGGTGCGAATAGACAAGTGTGGTCCTGCAGTTGACCTTGGGGGCATCGGGCCGCGGGTGTTTCACAGGGGGCAGTTGGTAGCCCCTCTGGACCGTGGGACAAACCGATGCAAACGCACCGACGATCCTGACCGTGGCACAGTCCTATATCGAGATCTGTGTAGAATGTCTTGTAAAATGCCATGATGTGCACAATGATAAATTAAGAATTATAAAACTTGAGGGCCTCGACAGCCAAGAATACAAACATACCTCCTGATCATTCTCTCCGACTATTTTGTGTTTAGCTCCATGGAGTAGGATTTTGACTTTGTATGCATGTGCATAGTGGGATCATGAATTATCTGGCATTTATGATTATTATAATTGGAATTGTTGTATTATTGATATATATAATTTCCTGGAACTATTTGGTTGATTATTATTGCTACTTAATGTTTATTATCATTATTGCTGTAAAAAATGCTATGTGGGCGTTTTGCGCCGTTTGGTTTCTTGTTGCTATAATTGGTAATGATGGTAGGATGTCTTACCTTTTTCTTGTACTTTTCTTGTTCTATGTCAATTCTTGGTTTAAGTCTGTAAAGGGGGCGAGGTTGAATCCCCTAGATTTCACTTGGATTGATCTTCTGCATTCGGTAAGGACAACTTGAAGGGATTCTATTAGGTTCGTTCGAACTGTGTTCACTGGTGGTGCCAAGACTTGGCGAGTCGATTGGACCGACGAGCGTATGCGATATATTGGGGATCTAACCTTGACCATGAAGAGGACTACGATTGAAGACCTTATTCTGTGTTTCTCACTACACCGGTGAGCCCGGGGTTGCCTCACGCATTCGGGATCCGATGGAGTGCCCAATTCCATAGTTGTGGATATGTTGTGGGTAGTTTATATTTTATTTTACATGACCTCTATAAAGTGTATTTTGGCTATATGCTGGCTTTAAGGTGATTATCCAGTCTTAAATGCTATAATTTGAGTACATCTTATAATTCATATTTTAACTGGTTGTATATGTAACTATTCATTCGTGGCTCTTATTTTCCTCATATGCGAAATGATCATATTTTTGGTAAATTTGTTATTTGACAATTGTAGCATGCCGAAATTTAGTGACCGTGACATAATGACGATTGTGCCGTGGTTATTAAATCGAGGGGTGTTACAATTAGTGAGTGGATGAGTGGAAAATAAGTGGAAAATGCCAAATGACTTTTGATGAGTATAAAATTATGGAGATTCCTTATCTCCGAAATCATTTAGCTCTGAAGTCATTGAATGCGTCAGAATGAGCAAATATGATCTTCATCAAAGTTGTAGGGCTTGATCTTGGCTTCAAAATGGACCATAATCACCTCATTTGGCTAACTATAGCCTAAGATATAGGCCAATTACTACAGAGTGTTCAAGCCCAGTTCCAACACCTTTGTTCTGACTTTCAAGCCAAATATATCACCTACTAGAACTCCGATTCTTGAAAAGTGTTCAACATAAAAGTTGTAGATATAGGTCTCAACTATTTATAATCAAAATTCCATCCCATTTGACAACCTCTAGCCTGAAATATGGCATGAAAAGTACACATAGGTCAAGCTCTCAGGAACAGCACTCTAGTTCTTGCTTCAACCCCAATTTGAGTTATCTACTCGTGTGATTGGGCCTTTAAGGTCTTCATAAAAGTTGTATATCTCTCTCTTATCTTTCAAATTCCACCAGAATCACCTCATTTGGCCACCTACATCCCGAGATATAGCCCAAATAAAGAAATAGTGTAAGACGTAAATTATACTGAAAAATTCAATTAAATCTAATTTGAGTCCAAACTTACAAAACATAACCAAACTCAATCAATTAAGTACATGGAGAGTGTAAATGAATAAAAATGAAAGGTTATTAATGTATAAAACATGTGATCATCAATTAGTATTTCTACTGCTTCCCAAAAAATTGTATTTCATAGTTTTACTTGGGATATTACAGCTCAAAATTTCCTAACGCGCTTCAAAACCCATAGGGTGAGCTATACGTCAGTAAATTTCAAGTATTGGCTTTTATTTTACTACATAGCTTAATTAGAAAAATTCTAATTCTAAAAATGAAAATTACTTTCATTTAAATTTCAAAACTTACTAAATTGAGTTCTTGCTATTAAAACACCTAAATTTACACATAGTAAAATAATTTTTTGGATCTTGAACATCAAAAATTGGCACATTGACCGAATTCACATATTGCTTCAAAATTAATAGATAAATTATTTTCTAACATTTTAAATCCTTATAAAATTACTTAATTGAATTTCTTGTCATAAAATCATTTAATCCTCAATTTGAAAAATAATTTAGAATCCTTAATTCTTTTGATAGTGATAAGGCCATGTACCTCTAGACTCTTTGGAGTCCTTATACAAATTTTTCTCATCATATGAATCACATCTTAAATTACACATGTATCATCATGCTTCCAAATTCACATAGGCAAGCATACTAACAAAACTATAAGCATATCAAACACATATACAAATCATGCATACTTATCAAAGCAATAAAACAATCACACAATATAATCTAACAAACACAAACCAATAATTACACAATTGAGTGAATAAATCCTCACATGGATTTTTCACTCACAAACATAAACAATTTCATTCCTTCATCGCCACATATGGCCGATGAGGTTAATCTCCCTCTTACCTGGTTGATGTCCTCCTAGCTTTTTTTTGTAAAACTCTTCATGTTCCTTCTCTTCTAGATTTCGTGAATCACCCAAACAATTTCCTAAAATCTTAAACAAATCCTAAAGTCATAAACAAAGCTTAGGGATAAGAAACCATGGATCAATCATGGTCTAAAAAATTTGAAATTCAACTTAGAGCCAAAGAATCAAGAGATTACCTTAGATGTAAGAAATCAAAGCTTACTTTTTGAAGCACTTAGAGTAGGATATAGGTAAAACTCACAAAAGGAAAGATGTTTAGAATAAGGTTTGGGTTTGGAAAGTAAGGTTGGATAAAATTATAGAGGTGTGAAGATGGGATTAGGCTATGGAGGCCGAATGCTTCAAAGAAGTGAGAATATGGTGTTTGTTCTTGGTGTTCTTGGATAATTGGAAGAGAGAGAAGAGAGAAAATGGTTTTTGTGTTACTAAGTGTGAGAAAATGAAATGAAAGAGCATAGGCTAAGCGTGCATCCGTGAGGTGAGTAAATAGAGAGATAAACATTTGTTTAACAAGATAGAAACATAAGCACATGGGCTCACATGAGTGCACATGGCCTTGGTCATCAAGTTGTCATCTTTTGATCATCAAAGATGAATCAAGAATCTCCTAGAAAAGCCTAAGCAGCCATGGAGTTCAAGGAGTAATCAAGTAAGTTTTTTAATTCCAACTAAAGTCTAATTACACTTAGTTAAAATAATTAGTTACCTAGCTTACTATCTAGTTGCAATTAAATTAATTTAGTTAAGCTATTTGATTACATTCTAACTAATTAATTACTTTATTATGACATGTTTCTAAATAATTAGATATTTACTTAGTAGCTAACTTCTAATTACTTAGCAACTAAATTAATTCATTTAGTTACTAATTAGACTATTAGGTTAACTAAGTTAGATTATTTAGTTACTTAGTAACTAATCTAGTCACTTTTATTGACTAAATCCTAACAATTAAAATCAACTTAATCTTCTAACCATTGATTAAATCTAAGGTTAATATCATAAGCTTCTTGATCAAGATTGCTCTCACACCATTGATTAGATCAATGGTGAGGATCTAAGGCTTCTTAATCAAGTTTTCCATCCAATGGTTCACAACAAAGTCCAACTACTATGTTTGACTAATTCCTGTTGGTTAATCAAAAAGCTTAGTAATGATGAGCCATCATGATCCTTTAGATATTTAACTTAGATATTTTCAACTTTTATGATTACACTTGAGATATTTTATTAAGATATTTTTTGATTAGATATTTTCATCTAGATATTTATCCTTAGATATTTATAGCTAGATATTTATTTCTTAGATATTTATAACTAGATATTTATTTGGTGAGTTATCACAGAATTTTCTAGAACAGCTAAGTCAGCATGGTGAGTCAGCGTCCTACAAGCTTCAAGAATGTGGCGAGTCACCATGGCGAGTCATCGTTTCTAGAACATGACAAGTCATCACGCTGAGGTGTCACACAGGGTGTCCAACTTCTATTGGTCCGTCACTTTGAGTCATCGCCATCAAGATATTTTCTAGTAGATATTACCCAATGGACAATAGCTACTGCTATTATTACACAATGGATAATAGAGAATTTAGATATAGAAAATCCTTATCAACTGTTCCCGGTTTCAAGTTTAGTAAGATCCCCTGATCCTGTCTTGACAGTCTGAAACTTTCTGGTCCAAGAAAAATTTTTATTTTTCCGAGCCCGCCTCGGGTCTACCCCAAGCCCACACACAACTCAAAATATCACTAAAATAATCAAAAACTCAGAAAGTTTTACAAAAATTCACAAAAATTATAAAAATTATAAAACTCATACTGGTAATATGCATATTCGTTGAGTTATCTATTAAGAAATATCATGACTGTAATTGTTGAATCTGTACTATGTAGCTTTATTGTTATTACTGTTTCTTTGCTGCCATATTAGTATGTGATGTAGGGGATCTCACCTCTTTAAGGTATTATTCTGTCTATTCTATTTTATGTTTATGATCTATGAAGACTGTGATGGCAACACAGTGGGATCTTTTAGGTTACGTTAGAGTGCAGTTCCACGAAGGAACAGATGCATGGTGCGTCCATTTGGATACAGAGCGCATAGAGTATTATGGAGATATTACTTTATCTTTAAGTTAGACCCGCCATGGCGTTACTACTTTTTCTTTTAATGCTACTATTTATTTAGAGTTTTATATGCCTGTAAGGGATTTATGGGGTGATCTTCACTACACTCCTAGGGAGGATTCTGAGGTATCTTCTGCTCTGGCTCCCGTTCATCGAGATATGCCCTGACTGGGGGATTTGTCTTCTGAGGATTCTGAGGAGGATCCTGTGGAGGACCCTTCCCTTTAGGTGTTTTGAACTTGGGCCAGTTATGTAACACCCTTGTGGAGATGTCACATTTATGAATGCAATGAAATAAAATAAAATAAAACTCTTACCCAAGTTGTAAAACATTTGATACTTACATAATATTTGTGGTAATATTTTTTTCCTTTTATAATTATAACATTAAATAAAATAACACAGAACACAAAATTAAACAAAGTATAATTACACCATAATATACATATGATTCTTCTTTAGTACACACATAATTTACAACTACAAGTATTTAACAAAGCAGTAAAGAGTTGACACAAAACTAAGACATGGTATTGCCCAAGTGCATCTCGATAGATATCTAACCCTCCGATGGATCATCCTCCAGAACCTCCAGAAAGACCATTGAAAAGTTCACATCTTGGAGATCTCACAGCACTACGAACATGAGTCCGGGGCTGTTGACTCGCTACTGAGCTCACTAGGCACATGGAATATTCCATGCCAGTAACGCCTAAGTGTCAGTGGCAACTCTAAGTGTAAATATAACATAGTAGTGAATATGACATGTCCATCATACTCTCTACATAGGGACACAGTCAAACGTCCCACATAAACAACTGTTCCTCTATCTACTCGCATACGCCAAGCCTCAGAACCTTCGTGAAACTCCAGTCTCACAAACCCGAAAAATCCTGGCAACGCCATGATCTCAAGATCAGTCTTGATGATCAGTGTGATCTACCGGCTCCTCTTCCTTGTATAGCTCGCCCGGTCTCATCCGGATACTATATCTCAAGCGGCTGATCCTCTACTTCCTTAAACTCTTTACGAAAATAATATAGTAATATCGAGAAAACATATAGAGAGGTGAGACAATCTACATCACTACCCGCATGGCAATAAAGAAAACGACAGTACAAAATAATTATCACTACATTACATATCAATATATCATGCATAATATATCTCGCAATACATATTAAAGTAACACATATCATTATATCATGCATAATATATTAAAGCAATAAATCATACATTTTATCATAGTTTATGGTGAGCAGTAAAATGCAGATAATGCATGAACACACACTGACTCGTTCCTACTCCATGGAGCTAAACACGGATATCTGAGAGAATGATCCGAATAGAAACTAGTAATACTTTATGGCTGCCCAACCAAACTATTGCACCGTCAAACATCGTGTATATAGTCTACAGTCCAAACATCGTGTAGTAGTACACAGTCAATACACCATGCACTACAGGCATAGTACGTAATAGTCTCGTCAAGATCTCGACTAAGAATAGTGCTTGTCAAGATCATTAGTGTGTTGTCCGTTACCACGGCCCAAAGGAACAACCCACTGTCCCCATGTGGAATTCTCCGCACACTAACGCCTCCAAGTTCATAAATGAACCACACTACGCCTATCACACCAAAACACGGTGTAATTCGCCTCGTCAATCAATCACCAATTTTCAACCAAATTGGCACAACACTCTAAATATGATCTAAAATTACAAAAATACCCTTATTATCCAAATTTTACCATTATTACAAAAAATTACAAAAATGCCCTTAGTCACAAAATACCAAAGTATAGTATGTCCCACCTGACAGTACTACACCACAACATGTCTGGGTCCACCACTTTGGCCCGACAGCAAAACTCACTGTATCTTTCAATTGCTTAGGAATTTTATCACATTTTCACAATCTCGTCATTTTCACAAACGTTTTTAAATCGCGTAAAGATATTTTGACATTTTTAAATATCACAAAAATGTTTTTAAATCTTTTTCTCAATCGCGTAAGATTTTTAATTCGTTTTCTTAACCAAATAGCTTAAAATTATCTTTTTAAATATGTGTAGACTATATCTAGTACATTTAAAATGCGTAGAGTATTTTCCTTGTGTTCTAAATATAGTATGGAATCTTTTCATGTTATGCGTCTGATTTTAATAAAATTTGGCAGCATTTTGCCTATAAAAACAATATAAGGTATTTTTGACATTTTTCACTAAACATGGTTTCATTTTATTTTTACCCAATAATTACGCTTTGAAACTTGCTAACGCGTTTCAAAATTTATAAAATGAGCTCTACGTTAGTATTTTTCAAGCGTCTGATTTAATTCTTATTTAAACTAAATTCTGCTAATTTAGAATTCTAAGACTAAATTTATTCCTTTTGTTTTCTCAAAGATTCATTGGAATCAATTATTTTGTAAATCCATTACCTAACCTATCTTAGAAAATAAAATGGTATGTTGGCCAAAACCAAAAATAAATGGCATTCAATTATACACTAAATGGCATGTTGGCCATAATTGATCAAAAATCATTTTTAACTTATTATTTCACCTAGATTCATTAACTCATTGATTTAGAAAATTGCGGAGAACATTTTGGTTCTCTATTTTGGTGTAAGGCCATGAGCCTCATTTTGTGTTCTTTGGAACACTCATGCAAATCGTTACATGTTATTCACATCCTACTTTAATAATTATACAATTATAGACACATGCAATTATATAATCACATATAATATACATACAATATATTTAAAGCCATAAACATGCATAGCAAAAATAATAAAAACTATAATCATGCATAGCAAAATAAATCACAAATAGGAAAGCATTTAAACAATCACAAAAATAATAAAAATCATAAACAATCACACAAATCGAATCCTTATGGATTCTTCATACACAATCAAATCCATTTTCCCATCACCACTTAGGGTTGATGAGATTAAATCTCCCTCTTACCTCTTGAAGACAATTAATCGGTTAGTTTCCTCCTTTCCTTCAAATTCGTACAATCTCTCAAACAAATCCCTAAAATTCTTAAACAATTAGTAAAAACACATACAAGGTTTAATATTGAAAAACCATGGAACAATCATGGTTAGAAAAATTAGAAATCCAATTTTGAACCATAAAATCAAGACTTACCCTTAAGAAAGTTAGCAAAAGGTTGGATTTTGGACAAGATAGAGTAGTTTTTTGGAAAAACTTTGTGAATGAAAAGTGTTTAGAATAGGATTTGGGTTTAGGAAATATGATGAGATAAATTATAGAGGTTTGGTTGTGTGAGTAGTGTGTATGGCCGAATAGAGAGCGAAAGAAAATAGAAGAAAAGTAGCTTGCGTTCTTGGTAGTTTTTGGAGAGAAAATGGATAGATTAACTAGGATAAGTGTGAAATAAAAGTGAAGAGTGAAAATAATAGGGCTGCTGCAGTGTGAGTGGTTTTAGTAAGGTTGAGTGATTGATTTTGCATGGTAAATATCCTAGAGTGTTCACATTAGTTAAGCACATGGCTTATGTCATTGGATGGTTCATGAACCTTGTAGAATCAAGCTAACTAGCCTCCTTGTTTGCTGCCCAAAACCGTGTGGGTCTTCATAATTTTAGGGACTTAATTGTTTTCCAATTACACCTAATTACATGCTAATTAATTAGGTTATTAGTTAGGTTAAATATCCTAACCAATCTTAATTAACATCCTAATCATATAACTAATTAGTTTAATATATATTAGTATATATTATAATCTTTAATCAATATTAAGATATCTAATTAGTATTTAGATTATAATTAATTAATAACTAAGCTAGTTCACTTACTTTGCTAATTAGGTAATTAGATTAGTCAAATTAAGCTTAATTAACTACTAACCAAATTCAAGCCTACTATTTTTGACTTAATCCTAACCATTGATTTCATCTTTAATTCCTAGTCATAGATTACATCTAAGGTAGATATCAATTAGTCATAAAACTAGCATTCTAATCTCACCATTGATTAGATCAACGGCTAAGGTTAAAGGCTTCCTAACTAAGTCTTCATCCAACGGTCCAAATGAAAGTCTATGCTCCCTTCGTTGACCCATTCTTATTGGTTTAGAAAGTCAAGCCACTTTCGTTGACTTACTCTCATTGGCTAGAATTTGTCCAGTCAGCATAGTTGACTGCTTTTCCTAAACGCGAGTCCCATAGTACTTTTAAAGATCTGTGGTCAAATCGAAGCAGATTTTTACTATTTTTGAGATAGTAGGTACTGTAATATAAAATAATATTATAATAATATAAAATTATTTTATTACACAGTTAAATCTAAAAAATTAGGAGATTAATATATATATCAATCAGAATTGGGTTTAGTAAGATCCCCCAGCTCCAATTAATTAAAATAAGATTTTTCTTGCCAGAAAATTATTATTTCCCTAGGTCGGAGCAAATCACATACAACAATCAAGTACACTCACAGAATAGCCAAATTTAATTTACTGCTCACAGAATTCACAAAATTGTACATTTCGAGACTATACTGTAATTATCCCAAAAGTTGGGGTGTTACAACTCTCCCCTACTGATAAGAATTTCGTCCCCGAAATTCATCATACATCAAACAATTGAGGGTATTGCTCCCTCATCCTATCCTCTAGTTCCCATGTAGCATCTCCCATTACATCGTTCCACACTACCTTCACCAGCTCAATCATCTTCCCTCGAAGTTGTTTCACTCTCCTATCCTCGATTCTAACAGGAAGTGTTTCATACGTCAAATTATCCTTCAGCTGTACTTCATCAGATCGTATCACATGGGTTGGATCGGGAATGTATTTCCTCAACTGAGACACATGAAATACATTATGGAGATTGGATAGAAAAGGCGGTAAAGCTATTTGGTAAGCTACAGGACCAATCCGATGAATAATTTGATAAGGCCCTATAAACTTAGGTGTAAGCTTCCTAGATTTAAGAACTCTTCCGACACCAGTCATAGGCATAACTCGTAAGAACACATGATCGCCTTCTTCAAATTCCAGAGGTCGTCTTCGTTTATCAGCATAACTTTTTTGATGGCTTTGAGTCGTTCACATCTTTTCTTGTATCATCTTCACCTTTTCTGTAGTCTGCTGCACAAGATCAGGACCAATAGTCATACTCTCTCCATCTTGATACCAACACAAAGGTGTTCGGCATCGTCATCCATAAAGTGCTTCATAGGGTGCCATTCCTATGCTCGAGTGAAAACTATTGTTGTAGGTGAATTCTATCAAAGACAGAAATTCATCCCAACTCCCTTGCTGTTCTAACACACAAGCACGCAACAGATCTTCCAACGACTGAATCGTTCTCTCCGTTTGACCATCAGTCTGCGGATGATATGCAGAACTCAATCGTAATTTAGTTCCCATGGCTTCTTGCAAACTTTGCCAGAGTCTTAACGTAAACCTCAGATCTCTATCAGAAACTATACTTGCAGGCACACCATGAAGTCTAACAACTTCGTCGATATATATCTGGGTCAAGCGTTCTAACGAATACTTAATATTGATCAGTAAGAAATGCACTGATTTCGTAAGCCTATCAACTATAACCCGTATCGAATCATGACCTTTCCTCGTCCTCGAAAATCCGGTAACAAAATCCATCAAGATACTATCCCACTTCCACTCTGGAATAGTCAAAGGTTGTAACATACCAGCAGGCCTTTGATGTTCCACTTTTGCCTTCTGACAGACAAGACAAGACGTCACACGTTCAGCTACATCTCTCTTCATTCTTGGCCACCAAAACAGTCGCTTCAAGTCTTGATACATCTTCATCATCCTCGAATGCATACTCAAATTACTTGTATGAGCTTCATCCAAAATTACTTTCTTGAGTTCGGGATCATCAAGTATACAAACTCTTCCTTCAAACCTCAAGATTCCATCAGATCCTTCCTCCACCGTCGCTTTATGACCTTGCTTCAACAACTCCTTTTTATTCTGTAAAAACGCATCTTCATCTTGTTTCTCTCGGATTACTTCTAGCAAGTCATTCAAAACCACAACCCTACTTAGACGAATTTTTCCAGGTATCAATTCTATTGATAACCATAGATCTCTGAATTGATTCATCAGCTCTTCCTCCTTTATCATCATAGTAGAAACACTAACCACCTTTCTGCTCAAAGCATCTGCCACCACATTTGCTTTTCCTAGATGGTATTGAAGCTGAAAATCATAATCCTTCAAAAATTCCAACCATCGTCTCTGTCTCATATTCAATTCTTTTTTATCAAACAAGTATTTTAAACTCTTGTGATCGCTAAAGACATTGGACATAGCTCCATACAGAAAATGCCTCCACACTTTCAACGCAAAAACTACTATAGCTAGCTCCAAATAGTGCGTTGGGTAGTTCCTCTCATGAATCTTCAACTGTCTTGAAGCATAAGCTACTACATTCCGATCCTGCATCAACACACATCCTAACCCTTGATAAGATGCATCATAATACACCTCAACAGATTTGTTAGGATCCGACAAAATTAACACTGGTGCAGTCGTCAATCTCTTCTTCAGCTCTTGGAAACTCGCTGCACGTTCCTCCGTCCAATCAAAAGCTTGGCTCTTCCTCGTGAGTTGTGTAAGTGGTCTAACTATCTTGGAAAAACCTTCAATAAACCTTCAGTAATATCTGGATAATCCAACAAAACTTCGAACCTCAGTCACAGTCTTAGGCCTTTCCCATTGTAAAACAGTCTCCACCTTCGCTGGGTCTACCACAATATCTTCCTTGGAAATTACGTGACCTAGAAATTGAACTTCTTCTAACCAAAACTCGTACTTTGCTAACTTCGCATACAACTTTTTCTCCTTCAAAATTTGGAGAACTATACTGAGATGTTCAGCATGCTCTTCTTGACTTTGAGAATAGATCAGAATGTCATCGATAAAGACAACGACAAATCTATCTAAGTACGGATGAAAAATCTTATTCATATAGTCCATGAATATTGCAGGAGCATTCGTCACTCCGAACGGCATCACTTGATACTCATAATGTCCATAACGAGTTCGGAAAGCTGTTTTAGGTATATCATCGACCTTGACACGAATCTGATGATAACCTGATTGCAGGTCTATCTTGGAGAATACAGCGGCTCCCTTCAATTGATCCATCAAGTCATCAATTCTCGGTAGTGGATACTTATTCTTTATAGTAACCTTATTCAGCTAACGATAATCGACACAAAGACGTGAAGTTCCATCCTTCTTCTTGACTAGCAGCACTGGTGCTCCCCATGGTGAAACACTAGGCCGCACAAACTGCTTCTCCAACAGTTCTTCCAATTGCTTCTTCAACTCTGCTAACTCTGCAGGCGACATTCGGTACGGTGCAATCGAAATAGGACCTGCTCCAGGCACTAAGTCGATAGAGAATTCGATCTCCCTCTCCGGTGGTAAACCGGGTACATCATCAGGAAAAATCTTTGGAAACTCATTAACGACAGGAATAGTGCTCACATTCTTCTCACACTTGACTTCCAAAGAAGACAGCAACATAAACCCTTGAGCTCCATCCCTCAACAATGACTTGACCTTAACAGCAGTCAAGAATCCAGAACTTTCTTCCTTAGGAAAAACTATGGTTTTGCTCGCACAGTTTATAAGGATATGGTTAGAAGATAACCAATCCATTCCTAGTATTATGTCTATCTCAACAAGAGGTAAACAAATCAAGTTGACCAAAAACTTACGATCCTTTATAACAATAGGACAGTTCATACATATCTTGGATGTAACAACAGGCTTGGCAGTCGGTGTAGAAACAATCAATTGAAAACTCAGAGAAGACACAGGCAGTTTCAAACGTTCCACACAATTATATGCAATAAATGAGTGTGTTGCACCCGAATCATATAGCAAAGTCAGGTGATTACCTTCAATGACACCTTCTCCTTGAATAAGATCTTCAGATTGAGAAGCTTCAGTTCCGGTCATCGTATACACTCGCCCTCCAGATCTCGGCTGAGTAGCACGAACATTTCTCACAGCAGGCTTCCTCTCCGGCTGAGTGCAATCCCTAGAAACATGTCCAGGTTTTCGGCAATTGAAACAAATCGTTCCTTTGATCGAGCAATCTGTAGAGATATGGCCACTCTTGCCACATTTAAAACATGTCGGCGTAAACGCCACATTCTGACCAGCTCGGTTTCCGCTAGAACTTCCCCCAACTAACGGACGTTGAGGCTGACTCCCTGACAGTCTCGCATAAGGCTTCCGTTGAAACTGGGTATTACTGCTACTACCTCCCCTTTGGAACCTAGTCGGTCCAAAGTTACGATTCCTCTAATCTCGGGACGGCTCCAATGCCTCGAGTCTTTGACAAGTGTCCATCAACACAGGAAACTCCCTCATTCTCATTGGTAGCACTGCACGCCTCAGCTCTATCCTTAACCCATCTTCAAACTTCTGGCACTTCCATACCTCATCTGGTCGATTTTAGAAATACCTTGATAATTGCAACAAACTCTCAAATTTTGCAGCATATTCTCCAACAGTCATATTCCCTTGACGTAGACCAAGAAATTCCATTTCCTTGGCATGTCGAGCAGTACTGGGAAAGTACTTCTCCAGAAATACTTCACAAAACACCTCCCAGGTGATCTCAGTTCCTTCAGCTTGCAATAATTAGTGGGTATTCCTCCACTAATTCTCAGCATCTCCTTTCAACATATATACAGCATATGTTACCTTCTTATTTTTCGCGCACCCCATTCCTTCGAATACTCTCTCCAAGTCTTGAATTCAAAGACTTGCCTTCTCAGGGTCAAACTCGCCTCTAAACTGTGGCGGGTTGTTGCGCCTAAACTCAGACAAATTCAAAGCATCAACAATCGCATCGTGCTGTTGAGCTGCTCTTTGATTTTGCTGGGTAATTACTTCTGCCATTCGCTGCATAGCCTCAGCAACTGCAATCATTGGATCTACATTACGTGCCGCGTTTGCACGCGTTCTTCTTCCTCCAGACATCTTTCTTCAACAAGACAAAACAATGTTAGATGTAACCTTTCGGAAACAATCACAGAGATTCACACAACACAAGCAAAAACAGACCTAACCACAACCCCAAAAGACTCTAACTTGGGCTCTGATACCAACTAATGTAACACCCTTGTGGGGATGTCATATTTATGAATGCAATGAAATAAAATAAAATAAAACTCTTACCCAAGTTGTAAAACATTTGATACTTACATAATATTTGTGGTAATATTTTTTTTCCTTTTATAATTATAACATTAAATAAAATAACACAGAACACAAAATTAAACAAAGTATAATCACGCCATAATATACATATGATTCTTCTTTAGTACACACATAATTTACAACTACAAGTATTTAACAAAGCAGTAAAGAGTTGACACAAAACTAAGACATAGTATTGCCCAAGTGCATCTCGATAGATATCTAACCCTCCGATGGATCATCCTCCAGAACCTCCAGAAAGACCATCGAAAAGTTCACATCTTGGAGATCTCACAGCACTACGAACACGAGTCCGGGCTGTTGACTCGCTACTGAGCTCACTAGGCGCATGGAATATTCCCTGCCAGTAACGCCTAAGAGTCAGTGGCAACTCTAAGTGTAAATATAACATAGTAGTGAATATGACATCTCCATCATACTCTCTACATAGGGACACAGTCAAACGTACCACATAAACAACTGTTCCTCTATCTACTCGCATACGCCAAGCCTCAGAACCTCCGTGAAACTCCAGTTTCACAACCTGAAAAATCCTGGCAACGCCATGATCTCAAGATCAGTCTTGATGATCAGTGTGATCTACCGGCTCCTCTTCCTCGTATAGCTCGCCCGGTTGTCGCTCGTCCGGATACTGTATCTCAAGCGGCTGATCCTCCACTTCCTCAAACTCTTTACGGAAATAATATAGTAATATCGAGAAAACAAATAGAGAGGTGAGACAATCTACATCACTACTCGCATGGCAATAAAGAAAACGACAGTACAAAATAATTATCACTACATTACATATCAATATATCATGCATAATATATCACGCAATACATATTAAAGTAATACATATCATTATATCATGCATAATATATTAAAGCAATAAATCATACATTTTATCACAGTTTATGGTAAGCAGTAAAATGCAGATAACGCATGAACACACACTGACTCGTTCCTACTCCATGGAGCTAAACACGGATATCTGAGAGAATGATCCGAATAGAAACTAGTAATACTTTATGGCTGCCCAACCAAACTATTGCACCGTCAAACATCGTGTATATAGTCCACAGTCCAAACATCGTGTAGCAGTACACAGTCAATACACCGTGCACTACAGGCATAGTACGTAATAGTCTCCTCAAGATCTCGACTAAGAATAGTGCTTGTTAAGATCATTAGTGTGTTGCCCGTTACCACGGCCCAGAAGAGTAACCCACTGTCCCCATATGAAATTCTCCGCACACTAACGCCTCGAAGTTCATAAATGAACCACACTACGCCTATCACACCAAAACACGGTGTAATTCGCCTCGTCAATCAATCACCAATTTTCAACCAAATTGGCACAACACTCTAAACATGATCTAAAATTACAAAAATACCCTTATTATCCAAATTTTACCATTATTACGAAAAATTATGAAAATGCCCTTAGTCACAAAATACCAAAGTATAGTATGTCCCACCTGACAGTACTACACCACAACATGTCCGGGTCCACCACTTTGGCCCGACAGCAAAACTCACTGTATCTTTCAATCGTGTAGGAATTTTATCGCATTTTCACAATCTCATCATCTTCACAAACGTTTTTAAAATCGCGTAAAGATATTTTGACATTTTTAAATATCGCAAAAATGTTTTTAAATCTTTTTCTCAATCGCGTAAGATTTTTAATTGGTTTTCTTAACCGAATAGCTTAAAATTATCCTTTTAAATATGTGTAGACTATATCTAGTACATTTAAAATACGTAGAGTATTTTCCTTGTGTTCTAAATATAGTATGGAATCTTTTCATGTTATGCTTCTGATTTTAATAAATTTTGGCAGCATTTTGCCTATAAAATCAGTATAAGGTATTTTTGACGTTTTTCACTAAGTATGGTTTCATTTTATTTTTACCCAATAATTACGCTTTGAAACTTGCTAACGCGTTTCAAAATTTATAAAATGAGCTCTACGTTAGTATTTTTCAAGCGTCTGATTTAATTCTTATTTAAACTAAATTCTGCTAATTTAGAATTCTAAGACTGAATTTATTCCTTTTGTTTTCTCAAAGATTCATTGGAATCAATTATTTTGTAAATCCATTACCTAACCTATCTTAGAAAATAAAATGGTATGTTGGCCAAAACCAAAAATAAATGGCATTCAATTATACACTAAATGGCATGTTGGCCATAAATAATCAAAAATCATTTTTAACTTATTATTTCACCTAGATTCATTAACTCATTGATTTAGAAAATTGCTGAGAACATTTTGGTTCTCTGTTTTGGAGTAAGGTCATGAGCCTCATTTTGTGTTCTTTGGAACACTCATGCAAATCGTTACATGTTATTCACATCCTACTTTAATAATTATACAATTATAGACACATGCAATTATATAATCACATACAATATGCATACAATATATTTAAAGCCATAAACATGCATAGCAAAAATAATAAAAACTATAATCATGCATAACAAAATAAATCACAAATAGGAAAGCATTTAAACAATCACAAAAATAATAAAAACCATAAACAATCACACAAATCGAATCCTTGTGGATTCTTCATACACAATCAAATCCATTTTCCCATCACCACTTAGGGTTGATGAGATTAAATCTCCCTCTTACCTCTTGAAGACAATTAATCGATTAGTTTCCTCCTTTCCTTCAAATTCGTACAATCTCCCAAACAAATCCCTAAAATTCTTAAACAATTGGTAAAAACACATACAAGGTTTAATATTGAAAAACCATGGAACAATCATGGTTAGAAAAATTAGAAATCCAATTTTGAACCATAAAATCAAGACTTACCCTTAAGAAAGTAAGCAAAAGGTTGGATTTTGGACAAGATAGAGTAGTTTTTTGGAAAAACTTTGTGAATGAAAAGTGTTTAGAATAGGATTTGGGTTTAGGAAATATGATGAGATAAAATTATAGAGGTTTGGTTGTGTGAGTAGTGTGTATGGCCGAATAGAGAGGGAAAGAAAATAGAAGAAAAGTAGCTTGGGTTCTTGGTAGTTTTTGGAGAGAAAATGGATAGATTAACTAGGATAAGTGTGAAATAAAAGTGAAGAGTGAAAATAATAGGGCTGCTACCATGTGAGTGGTTTTAGTGAGGTTGAGTGATTGATTTTGCATGGTAAATATCCTAGAGTGTTCACATTAGTTAAGCACATGGCTTATGTCATTGGATGGTTCATGAACCTTGTAGAATCAAGTCAACTAGCCTCCTTGTTTGCTGCCCAAAACCGTGTGGGTCTTCATCATTTTAGGGACTTAATTGTTTTCCAATTACACCTAATTACATGCTAATTAATTAGGTAATTAGTTAGGTTAAATATCCTAACCAATCTTAATTAACATCCTAATCATATAACTAATTAGTTTAATATATATTAGCATATATTATAACCTTTAATCAATATTAAGATATCTAATTAGTATTTAGATTATAATTAATTAATAACTAAGCTAGTTCACTTAGTTTGCTAATTAGGTAATTAGATTAGTCAAATTAAGCTTAATTAACTACTAACCAAATTCAAGCCTACTATTTTTGACTTAATCCTAACAATTGATTTCATCTTTAATTCCTAGCTATAGATTACATCTAAGGTAGATATCAATTAGTCATAAAACTAGCATTCTAATCTCACCATTGATTAGATCAACGGCTAAGGTTAAAGACTTCCTAACTAAGTCTTCATCCAACGGTCCAAATGAAAGTCTATGCTCCCTTCGTTGACCCATTCTTATTGGTTTAGAAAGTCAAGCCACTTTCGTTGACTTGCTCTCATTGGCTAGAATTTGTCCAATCAACACAGTTGACTGCTTTTCCTAAACGCGGGTCCCACAGTACTTTTAAAGATCTGTGGTCAAATCGAAACAAATTTTTACTATTTTTGAGACAGAAGGTACTGTAATATAAAATAATATTATAATAATATAAAATTATTTTATTGCACAGTTAAATCTAAAAAATTACGAGATTAATATATATATCAATCAGAATTGGGTTTAGTAAGATCCCCAGCTCCAATTAATTAAAATAATATTTTTCCTGCCAGAAAATTATTATTTCCCTAGGTCAGAGCAAATCACATACAACAATCAAGTACACTCACGGAGCAGTCAAATTTAATTTACTGCTCACAGAATTCACAAAATAGTACATTTCGGGACTATACTGTAATTATCCCAAAAGTTAGGGTGTTACACAGTTAGGGTTTGTTATGATAGATGTTTTTATGCTTTTTGGTATGTAAGTCTAATGTATTTATGGTTTCAGTAAACACTATGTATATATATATATATATATATATGTAAAGTATATTATTCAGTTCTCTATGTTTCATGTTCTTTATATTTTGTTAAGTTGATGCTATCTGCGAAAAGAAATTTTGAAACCTGTATATTATATTATTAAATTATTTATGACTTGGGTTTAGTTTTAAATTTATTAGTATGAAATGTAATTCCCAAGCGAGAGTGTTACATTAGTTGGTTTCAGAGCCCAAGTTTAGTCTATCGGGTTTGTGCTTAAGTCTCTTGTTTGTGCTATGTGTTTTCCTGTGTTTGGTTTTTGAAAGGAGACAATATTGCTTGAATGATTATGCTTAGTTTTCATTTAATTCTGATTAGTCTAACATTGAAAAAAGGCAATGGCTCGTGGTAAAGGTGCGTATGTGGACATGGGACGTGACAATGATAGTATGGCTGCAACTACCGCAGTAATGCAGAGAATGGCTGATGTAATAGTACAACAAAATCAAAGGGCTGCTCAGCAGCAGGAAGCAACAGCTGAGGCTCAGAATTTGTCAGAGTTTTATCACAACAATCCGTCATAGTTTAAGGGCAAATTTTATCTAGAGAAAGCGGACCTTTGGATCAAGGAATTGGAGAAGGTCTTTAGAGAAATGGGATGCACAGATTAAAGGAAGGTAACTTATGCTACTTTCATGCTCGTTGGAGACAGTGAGGACTGGTGGGTAGGAACTCAACGGTTGTTTGAAGCTAAAGGAAGATTTATCACGTGGGAAGTCTTCCGGAGCAAGTTTTCGAAGAAGTATTTTTCAGCTAGTACGGGGCACACTAAAGAAATGGAGTTCCTTGGACTGAAGCAAGGAGGAATGACCATTAGTGAATATGTTGGTGTATGCTCTAGAGGCTAATACATTTTCTGTATTTACATATATTCTATTATGCTATTTTATATATGAGGCATTTCATTTATTGTGCTCTTTTTGATAAACATAATAAAGTCCTTAGAATAGTAAGTTTGATGCCATAGGACATCAAGTGGATGACTTGATCGTGAGATCCTTTTGGTTACAACACTATTCTTAAATGTCTAGTCAAGTATTATTGTTAATTAGGACAACAATAATACATTGAGACTAGTATGTGTAGAGAGGCCCGATGACCGCATCTCATGGGTCATGGATATGAGATATCAAGTCTTCACATTGGTACATATTAGAGTAATGATGTCTTGGGATGACCCACCATGAGAACGCTACATGGATCGTTACGTGAGTGTCATAAGCGATTCTCATAGTGATAATGGTGTTTGTGGTCCTTTGACCTGAAATCACTACGATTCCTACATGAGGAGTTGTGTGTTTTAATGCCATCAAACGTCATCTGTAACAAGGTGATTATAAAGTTGGTTATTAGACATACCGTAAATCATCTAGAGGGATGAGTGACCTAGATGGAATTTGTCACTCCTACATAACGGGAGAGCGATATCTTCGGGCCCCGTGATTGAGTGAGGCTGCGAAATGCATGGCCATGCTCAAATGAGTCAATATGAGATATTGATCTCATTTATTGTTACAAAGTCTACTCGAGTAAGAAACGAATGATTGGACTATACAAGGGTGACGCATTCCATGCCTTGTGTTCAATCTAGATATCTTGACAAAGGGACTAAACTACACGGAAACATTGATCACGGATAGGTTATGTCAAATCACCGACATTCTCATTACTTGGGTAGCGGTGATGTGTTGCTAGATCTTGCTCCTTTGTTTGTAATATTAAAATGAGATTTTAATATTACTACCAACGTCATGAGAACCTGAGGTCGCACACTTAGAACAGACTAAATTGGAGCAATAAGGATCCAAGTTGGACTCGGATTCAATTGTGGGCCTAACTCATGACGAGATGGGTTTTAGGGTTGCACGACTTACCTTGCTTGCTCACACTCACTTAAGACGACCCACTATTATAAATAGTACTGTTAATGGGGCTGCTATAGATGTTACATCACAACCCTAGCCGCACCTAAGAAAGTGAGTGAGAGACAGTGAAAGGTTCTTCTCTTCTATTCGCAGCTAGCACGGCGAAACAGAGGCGTGACTCCTTTTGCAAGTCTATTCGTGTGGATACCGCAGAAACATCGTCGCTATTACGGTGTTGGTGATTCACCTTGCTTGTGTTTATCACGCTTCAAGAGGTAATTTTTAAAAAAAACTCAGATTATGGATTTTTCGCATGGATCCTGTGTGGGAATCCTATTATTCCGCTGCGAGATATTTTGATCCACAATTCCCAACAGAATATGCAGCTAGGTTTGAAAGCCTGTTAAAATTCTCTCGATACTTTCAACTCCAGCCTGATGAGGAATGGGAGTGCTGGAAATTTGAAGATGATTTGAGGCATGATCTGAAGCGAGTAGTACTACCTTTGGGGATAGGGCAATTCCCAGTTTTGTTGGACAAGTATCACTGAATTGAAGAGATGGATTAATCTTGGGATACAAGACCCCGTAAATTTGGACCATCTCAATTCCAAAGGGGAAGTAATAGCAATACTAATCGATTCCAATGGAAAGCGTATTCACGGCTACCGGGGAATCAGCAGCAACAGTAAATAGTTGGAGGAAGTAATAGTGGCAATAGATTCAGTCAGACAGTGACGTCTTCACCAAAATGTATGAAGTGTGGAAAAGATCATTTGACTAATGAGTGTGCGATTAGGGGAATAATCTGTTTCAGATGTAGGAAGCTCAAACACATTTCTAGAGACTATACTCAACCAAAGACCGAGCCTTCTATTAGTAATGTAAGTGCATCAAGGCCTCAAGTAGGAGGGAGAGTCTATACCATGAGTGGAGTAGAAGCCTCCCAATCTAAAGATCTAATCAAGGGAGATTATGCCAGAAGAGGTAAGCCTTTAACTGTATTGTATGATTCGGGGGTGACCTATTCTTTTATTGCCTATGATTGTGTGGATCAATTAGGGTTGTCTATGTCTTCATTACCATTTGACTTGATAATTGCTATTCCCACTACTAAACCTATTATTATTACTCAAGTCTGCTTAAACTGTCCTGTTATTGTTAGAGATCAGAATTTTTCTGTTGATTTGATTTGTTTACCTCTTTCATAAATAAACGTAATTTTAGGAATGGATTAGTTATCTTCTAACCATATCTTGTTAGATTGTTCTAATAAAACTTTAGTGTTTCCTGAAACTGAGATTTCTGGATTTTTGACGGCCAACCAAGTTAAAGCTTCTTTGAGGGAAGGAGCTCAAGGATACATGTTACTATTTTCCTTGGAGGTTAATGGGGAGATGAATATGAATACTATTCCTGTAGTCAACGAGTTTCCTGAAGTTTTTCCTGATGATATACCAGGACTACCACCAGAACGAGAGATAGAATTTACTATCGATCTTGTACCAGAATCCGGTCCTATATCCATGGCACCATACTGAATGTCACCATCAGAATTAGCTGAGCTAAAGAAGCAATTAGAGGAACTATTAAGAAAGTAATTTGTGAGACTTAGTGTATCACCTTGGGGAGCTCCAGTACTGTTAGTGAAGAAGAAGGATGGAACTTCTCGTTTATGTGTGGATTATCACCAGTTGAATAAGATCACTATCAAGAATAAGTATCCACTTCCGAGGATAGATGATTTAATGGATCAACTGAAGGGAGCCATAATTTTCTCTAAGATTGATTTACGTTCAGGTTATCACCAGATTCGTGTGAAAGTCAAGGATGTTCCCAAGATGGCATTTCGAACACGTTATGGGCATTATGAATACCTAGTGATGCCGTTTGGAGTGACAAATGCTCCTGTAATATTCATGGATTACATGAATAGGATCTTTCATGTATACCTAGACAAATTTGTTGTTGTTTTTATTGACGACGTTTTGATATATTCTCAAAGTCAAGAGAAACATGTTGAACATCTCATTGTGGTTCTCTAGATTTTGAAAGAGAAGCAGTTGTATGCTAAGTTGTCAAAGTGTGAGTTTTGGTTAGAAGAAGTTCAATTTTTGGGTCACATAATTGCTAAGGAAGGTATTGCGGTGGATCCATTAAAAGTTAAAATAGTTCTTTTAAATGGGAAAGACCGAAGACCGTAATAGAGATCTGTAATTTTATGGGGTTAGCCGGTTATTACCGAAGATTCAGCGAGGGATTTTCCAAGATAGCAGAACCTCTTACCCAGCTTACATGAAAGAATCAAACTTTTGCATGGACTGATGCATGTGAGGAAAGTTTTCAAGAATTGAAAAGGCGATTGACTACTTCAGCAGTATTGGTTTTACCTGATCCTAATGAACCTTTTAAGGTATATTATGATGCTTCGCACTAGGGTTTAGGTTGTGTACTTATGCAGAACAGAAAGGTAGTAGCATATGCTTCGAGACAATTGAAAACACATGAGAAGAACTACCCTACTCATGATTTGGAGTTAGATGCTATAGTGTTTGCATTGAAAATCTGGAGATATTTTCTATATGGAGCAACATTCAATGTTTTCAGTTATCATAAGAGTCTGAAGTACCTGTTTGACCAGAAAGAGCTGAATATGAGGCAAATGAGGTGGTTAGAATTTTTGAAAGATTATGATTTCTAACTTCAGTATCATCCTAGAAAAGCGAACGTCGTAGCAGATGCTTTGAGTAGGAAGATACTTAGTGTTTCTGCTATGATGATTAAGGAAAGAGAATTGATACAACAATTCAGGGATATGCGGTTATCTGTAGAATCAACACCAGGAAGACTTTGCTTGAACATGATTATTATTTCGAGTGGATTCATAGAATAAATTAGAGATAAACAAAAGAGTGATCAATACTTACAAGATGAGAATGAGTTAGTGAAGCAAGGCACTGTATCAGAATTTGTGGAAGGACCAGATGAAATTCTAAGGTTCAGAGATAGAATTTGTATACTAAGTGATCCAGAGCTTAGGATATTGATTCTCGACGAAGCCCACAAAAGCAAATTGAGCATGCATCCAAGAGTGACCAAGATGTATCAGGATTTGAAGCAATTGTACTAGTGGCAAGGATTAAAGAGGGTCGTAGCCATGTATGTAGCATATTGTCTGGTTTATCAAAAAGCTAAAGTTGAACATCAGAAACCTTCAGGAATGTTACAACCTTTGACTATTCCTGAATGGGAATGGGATGGCATTGTAATGAACTTTGTTGTTGGACTGCCAAAGACTCGAAAAGGTTATGATTCCATATGGGTGATCGTTGATCAACTTACGAAGTCAGCACATTTCTTACCCATTAACATAAGGTATTCAATGGAGAGATTGACTCAGGTGTATATTGGAGAAATTGTTAGACTTCATGGTGTACCTTCTAGTATTATTTCTGATCGAGACCCAAGGTTTATGTCAAGGTTTTGGGAGAGTTTTCATGAAGTAATAGGGACAAACTTCATCTAAGTTCTGCATATCACCTACAAACAGATGGCCAGTCAGAGAAAATAATTCAATCATTGGAAGATCTGTTAAGAGCTTGTGTTTTGGAACAAACTGGATTTGGGATGAATTCTTACCTCTGATAGAACTCACCTACAATAATAATTTTCACTCAAGCATAGGGATGGCACCCTATGAGGCTTTATATGGATGAAGGTATAAAACGCCTTTATGCTGGTACCAAGATGGGAAAAATCTTGCTTTAGGACCTAAACTTGTATAGCAAATGACCAAAAAAGTTAATGTGATCCAGGAAAAAATGCGGATAACTCAAAGTCAACAAAAGAGTTATGCTGACAAGAGGAGGAGACCCTTGAGTTTGAAGAAGGTGAACATGTGTTTTTGAGAGTCACACCCACGAATGGGGTCGGTCGGGTTATTGAATCCAAAAAGTTCACTCCTAAATTCATCAGACCATATCAAATTTTTCGTCGGATAGGTCCGGTAGCATACTAAATAGCTTTACTAACTTTTCTTTCTAACATTCATAATGTCTTCCATGTATCGCAATTGCGAAAATATATTCTTGATCCAAATCATGTCATAACACCAGATACAATACAATTAAAAGAGAACTTGACCTATGAGACACTTCCTGTTAAGTTTGAAGATAAAAGAGTGAAGCAACTAAGAGGAAAAAAGATTGCATTAATAAAGGTAATCTGGAATGATGTGACTAGAGATGCAACTTGGGAATTAGAAGACAAAATGAAAGAGCAATATCCGCAGTTATTCTAAGGTATGATAATTTTGAGGACGAAATTCTTTTTACAGGAGGATAGTTGTAACACCCTAAAATTTCTTTCTCTCTCTGTTATATGTGTATTTATGATTTTTGTGATTTTTGTGAATTATTTGATTTATTTTGATTATTTTATTATTATTTTTAACTTTGATGTGTTTGAGGCAGAGCCAAGAAAAATTTTGACAGTTAACTCAGGGCCGAAGGAGCTTACTAAACCCGAAACCGGGAACAAATTTTAAATTTTTTCTTTTTCTGAGATTTTATCTAACTGATGAAATCTAGGTACCTTATATTATCCATTAGACAATAACCACTGGTTTTCTAGTAGTAGCCTTCGTCTATTGGTTAATAGCTACCGAAAAATATCTAGTTAGATGACTAGTCATGAGCCTAGTCATGACCCTTCGTCATTTCATTTCATGACTCACTTGTTTTGAGCCAATGAGAAGGAAGCTTACAAGAGAAGTTTACATAGAGTCAACCTTAGTGGCTATGACTCATAGTGTTACACCAATGGAAGACAAGCTTGGAGGAGAAGCTCTGACCACTCAACCCCTTGAGGAGCTTATGGCCAAGGGGAGTTCTAGGACAAGTTTATGTGACTAAATTAGTTATTTAATCTCTTTTGTGTTTATCTTGTTCATTTTCAAGAAACAAGTTACCAAAACTCTCTCTTTTTCTCTCCTTTGCTTGTTTCAGCCAGCACCTTCCATTTACCCTCAAGCTTTGTTTAATTCAAATCAATCACATATCTTGAATCTAAACACCATTTTGAGACACTTTCATGTTGTGAGTTTCTTCAAATTCAACCATATTCAACCACTTTCTGAAAGCTTAAAGTATCAACGTTCTAAGTGAAGTTCTTAATCTTCACTTCAAAATTTTATTCTCAAGTCTTAGACCATAATTTTGATCCATGGTCATCTTATTTTAAGCCCTAGATTTTGATAAATTTATGTTTGATTTATTTTAAGGGTCTTTTTGGAGGTAGAAGTTGTTTCAAGAAGACAACAAAGGAGTTCTTGATCATCACTTAAGGTAAGAGGGAGATTAACCTCACCAACCATCTTGGTGGTGAGAAACAAATTTGTGGTTTGTTAATGAAAAATCCATGTAAGGATTTATTCATTTATTTGTGTGAATTTAGTGGTTTATGCTTTCTTGGCTATATGTGTTTATATGATTGTTATAGTATGCATGACATTGCTATAGTAGGAATTGATGATTAAAATGCTTTGTATGCTTTGAATCTTGTGAGAAAGGCAAGATTTTTGGTCCCAAAGACCACTTATGGCTCACGGCCATCTAGCCCAAAAAGGGGTATCCAAGGCAAAAATATTTTATGAAATGAAAACCTAGGTGATAAGAATACGATTTAGGAATTTACAAGTTAAAAACAAGATGAACAAAATTTTTATTATTAAAAAAGATTTAATTTTTGGCCTTAGTAATGGAAATAAGTTTAAAAAGATGTTTTGAAAATTAAAGTGTTTTATTTAAGAGAGTTTTAGTAAAATTAATGGAGAAAGATTTTTGAAATATCTAGATTTAATTAAAATAATATAGATTTTTATGAAAACGTTAGAAAATATCACTTAGAGGAGGTTTAGTAAGAAAATGATTGGAATTAAAGTCCAATTTTTGTATTAAATGAGAAAAGTTTAAAATTAAGCTTAGAACATCAATAAAACGTTTTACACGATTAAAAAGTGTAGATAAAACCTTACGCGATTTAAAAATGTTAATTTTTAGCTATGTAATTAAGAAATGTATTAAAAATTTTACGCGATTGAAAAATGATGTAAAAATGTTATGTGGTTTAGAGACGTAACCAAAAGTGTTACGTGATTGTGAAAATACAGTAAAAGCACTTCGCATTTGATAAAAATAGCAGATTGCTGTCGGGCCGACATACTGGACCCGGTAACGTCAATTGATGGCTTAAGCCCTAGTGGTGACTTGTTTTACGTGAAAGTCACATAGTTGTTGATTATTGATTTATTAAGTCATTTGATCATGCATTGTGAAAGTCGTGATGACTTTGTTTGTTAAGGCTGTACGCATAGGAGATCGAATTACACCTAAGTGCGGGTGCAAATTGCGTAGTGAAGGTCTATTATTGATCTTGGGGGCGTCGGGGCACGAGTAACCCACAAGTGACCAGTTAGTAGCTCTACTGTGCCGTGGTGACTGATGCAAACGCATCGACGATCTTGATGAGACACTATTCCTATTCACGATCTGGTGTAGAATGTCTTGTATAAGCCATGATGCGTACGCTGATAAATTTAAAGCACTTGATTTGAGGCTGACGATATATGGACATATCTCCCGATCATTCTCTCCGATGTTTGGTTTTAGCTCCATGGAGTAGAGGCCTATTCATTGTACATAGGCATAGTCTGTAGACATATTACTGTGAAATATATATATATGCATATTCATTAAGTTATCTGTTAAGAAATATTATGACTATAATTGTTGAATCTACACTATATAGCTTTGTTGTTATTACTGTTTCTTTGCTGCTATACTGGTATGTGATACAGGGGATCTCACCTCTTTATGGTATTGTTCTGTCTATTCTGTTTTAAGTTTATGATCTATAAAGACTGTGATGGCAATACAACGAGATCTTCTGGGTTACGTTAGAGTGTAGTTCCACGGAGGAATGGATGCATGGCGCGTCCATTTGGATATGGAGCGCATAGAGTATTATGGAGATATTACTCTATCTTTGAATAAGACCCGCCATGGGGTTACTACTTTTTCTTTTAATGCTACTATTTATTTAAAGTTTTATTTGCCTGTAAGGGATTTATGGGGTGATCTTCACTACACTCCTAGGGAGGATTCTAAGGTATCTTCTGCTCCGGCTCCCGTTTGTCGAGATATGCCTCTGCTGGGGGATTTGTCTTCTGAGGATTCTGAGGAGGATTTGGAGGAGGATCCCGTGGAGGACCCTTCCGTTTTGGTGTTTTGAACTTAGGCCAGTTAGGGTTTGTTATGATAGATGTTTTTATGCTTTTTGGTATATAGTCTGATGTATTTATGGTTTCAGTAAACTATGTATATATATGTAAAGTGTATTATTCAGTTCTCTATGTTTCATTTTCTTTATATTTTGTTAAGTTGATGCTATCTATGAAAAGAAATTTTGAAACCTGTATATTATATTATTAAATTATTTATGACTTGGGTTTAGTTTTTAATTTATTAGTATGAAATGCAATTCCCAAGCGAGGGTGTTGCAAAAATCAAACATACACACAAAACAGCAAACAAATTACAAGAACAAAAAACCCATGATTGAGGCTCTTTCCTTTCTCTCTCCGAGATAAGGCTAAGAGTTGGCTTCACTCTGATAGCATATTCTATAACTTCGTTGTGCTTGAAAGTGTCGCATATTTCCAAAAAATTCAGCAGGTGAACTTTTGGATCTTCATTAGACAACCCTCCAAACTGTACAGAAGTCTAGATCATCTGGATAATGGCTGGCTTGATTTCAAAATTATTAGCTTGGATGGCCGGCCTCCGAATGCTAGAATGCTGACTCTAAAATTGAGGGACAGAATAATCCCTCAAAGATTTCATTAGTGTTTCTTCAGCCGTTGATTGAGAGTTGCTTTTTGACGTCGAACTCTCCTTTCTAATTCCTCGAAGTGTTCTTTCGATCTCAGGATCAAAAGGTAATAACTCAGGATTTTGCATTCATCGAGTTTGTTGCATATAAGTTAAAAGAGTACCTGAAATTAGTAAAATCAACTAAACTAATCAAAAATTAAATTGAATAAAATAAATATGAATATACAACTAGAACCCATTTTGAATTAATAATAAGCAATTCTATGCATTAATATGAACTACAAAATTAGAAACTAAATCCCCAGTAATGATACCAAAAACTTGATGGGAAAAAACCAACAACGCAAGTATACGTGTCAATCAAGTAATATAGTAGTGAATAAGAGTTGTTCCCACGAGGATTTGTTACTAAATTTTATAGTTAATTACTATTATTCAGAACTCTTACTATTATCCAAATAACGATTTAAATTTGACCAATTTAATTGGTTAAAAAGAAAATAATGCAAAAGCATAAAATATCAAGAACTAAATAATTTAGAAACTCTATTTTGAGGGAACCTAGGATTGTAATATTCCTTCTCACTTCATTTGAATTGCTTTAAAACAACTTTTTCCTATTTTGATTTACTCAAAAATATCAATCTAGAGCTCTAATATATTTGCACCCTTCTTCAGATGGCAACACAAATTTTATCCCACTTAATTTTAATATCTATATTCTTATTAGACAAATAATCAAACAGGATACGTGCATAATCAAGCTCTATTCGAAATCACATATGGCTCTAACAGATATTTCTATCCTTAGAACAATTTTCCCCAATTAACAATAATTGGTTTAAACATATGTTACTTATACTAGTTCATAGATTCAAATTCCCTTTTCCAAGTTCAATTAAAATCCTCAAAATCACCTAATTGATGATCAGGCAATCAGAAGTATTACACATGCATGAGTAAATATTTCTCGTAAATTGAAATAGGAATTCAACAAATAATGATTCAAATTACATGAGAAGTTCGATTACAATCCTAGAAATAAAATTTAGTTCATGGCATACATTGAGAACAACAATAAAAATTCAAAAATAGCTGTCCTCATAAAAACTTAGAAATTTAGAAAAATCGTAATTGCAGAGTTACAGATGATGAATCCCAGACTTTGATCTCGATTTCCCCTTTTGTTTCTGTCAAGATTCCTCCTTCAAAGCCCTCTTTCTCCACCTTCTTTTGTGTCCCTTCTCACTTCAGTCGACCTCTCATTAAGTAACATTCTATTTCAACTGTTACAAGACTGAACAGATGCTTAGACAACGTATCCGACCGCAGCAGCACTAGAGTGAAGACTGTCGTAGCAGCCAGCAGCTTATGCTATCCTAGCATTCTCCTTCCTTACTGGATGCTACGACACTGAGCATTGTACTGTCATGGCAGCCAGTAGCTTGTGCTATCTTGGCATGTTAAATGATTTTCCTCTTCTTCTCAGGTTTAATTCTTGCATTTTTCTTCATGTTTTCCCATGATTTTTACCTTTCCATCAGTAGAAAGAAACACAATAATTAAGATTGAAGTACTATGATAAAGAATTCATTCAAATTCATCACATATAATTATAAATAATCAAAGATGGATAACCATTCTCAACTTGACAAAGAAAAAGTGTTTCAATGCTTATCATGATAATAAAACAAGGATTTAGCATAATTTAAAGATCAAATAGAGTTCAAATAACTCTACTTTCATAGAGTTATCAGTATCTTGATAGCAGTTGCTCCAAGTACATGACGGGTGATGGATCCAAGTTCTCCTTCCTTGCACTAAAGAAGCATGGACATGTGACATATGGGGACAACAACAAAGGAAGGATCGTTGGAGTTAGAAAAGTTGGTAAGAACCCCTCTACTTCAATTGAAAATGTCTTGCAAGTAGAAGGACTCAAACATAACTTGCTTAGCATAAGTCAATTATGTGATAAAGGAAATAAAATTATCTTTGACTCAAATTGTTGTATAATCAAAAGGAAAAATGATAAACAAGTTAAGTTTGTTGGTTATAAAGTTGATAACATATATATGATTAAAATGCAAAATGTCTTATTAATAAAGAGAGTGATTCATGGCTATGGTATAGGAGAATTACTCACATTCATATGGATCATCTAAACAAACTTGTTTCTAAAGATTTAGTAATTGGTTTACCAAAGCTCACTTTTGAGAAAAATAGACTTTGTGATGCATGTCAAAAGGGTAAACAAGTAAAGGTTTCTTTCAAAACTAAAAATGTTGTTTCCACTACTAGACCATTATAAATTTTTTATATGGATCTTTTTGGACCATCAAGAACTATGAGCTATGTGGGTAATTACTATGCTCTTGTGATTGTGGATGATTACTCTAGATATACATGGATACTATTCATTGCTCATAAGAATGATGCCTTTCATGCATTTAGAAAACTTGCAAAGGTTGTTCAAAATGAGAAAAATTGTAGCATTGCATCCATAAGAAGTGATCATGGTGGGGAATTTGAAAACCAAGATTTTGAAATGTTTTGCAATGAAAATGGCAATGAGCATAATTTTTCTTCTCCTAGAACTCTACAACAAAATAGAGTGGTTGAAAGGAAAAATAGATCTTTAGAAGAGTTAGCAAGAACTATGCTCATTGAAACAAACATTTCTAAGTATTTTTGGGCGAATGTGGTGAGTACTACTTGTTATATTATGAATAGGGTCTTGACAAGGCCAATTTTAAAGAAAACCCCATATGAACTATATAAAGGAAGGAAACCACACATTTCCCACTTTCATGTCTTTGGTTGCAAGTGCTTTGTTTTAAACAATGGAAAAGATAACCTAGGAAAGTTTGATGCTAAATCCAATGAGGGAATATTTCTTGGTTACTCTCTTAATAGTAAATCCTTTAGAATCTATAATAAGAGAACAATGACAATTGAAGATTCAATTCATATTACATTTGATGAAACTAATCCAAATGATCCAAGAAAGGATTTAGTTGATGATGTTGTAAAATTTTTATCAAAAACTCATTTGGAGAATTAAAAGAAGGAAGCCAAGAAGCAAGAAGAAAGCTTATTAAATCCCCCAAGGCAAGAGGATTCACCAATCATGGACCTTCCCAAGGAATGGAGGGCATCAAGATATCATCCTCTCGGCAAAGTGATAGGTGATGTATCAAAAGGGGTAATTACTCGAAACTCACTTAGAGATGCATGTAACCATATGACTTTTGTTTCTCAAGTTGAACCTAAAGACATAAATGAGGCCATTAATGATAAACATTAGATCTTGGCCATACAAGAAGAACTAAACCAATTTGAAAGAAATCAATTTTGGGAATTAGTTCCAAGGCCCAATGATCATCCCATAAATGGCACCAAATAGTTCTTTAGGAACAAACTTGATGAAATAGGCTTAATAACAAGAAATGAAGTTAGGTTGGTTGCAAAAGGCTATAGTCAAGAAGAAGGAATAGATTATGAAGAAACTTATGCTCCCGTAGCTAGATTAGAAGCCATAAGAATGCTACTTGCATATGCATGCATCATGGATTTCAAACTTTTTCAAATGGATGTTAAAAGTGTTTTCTTAAATGATTTTATACAAGAAGAAGTGTATGTGAAACAACCTCCTGGTTTTGAAAACTTTGAACTGCCCAACCATGTCTTTAAATTAAAAAAGGCCTTGTATGGCTTAAAATAAGCCCTTAGAGCTTGGTATGAAAGGTTGAGCAAGTTTCTTTTAGAAAAAGGCTTTTCTAGAGGAAAGGTTGACACTACTCTTTTCATCAAACATAAAAAATATGACATTCTTCTTGTTCAAATTTATGTTGATATAATATTTGGTGCTACTAACAACTCTATTTGTAAGGAATTTACCAATATTATACAAAATAAATTTGAAATGTCCATGATGGGTGAGCTCAACTTCTTCCTTGGTCTCCAAATCAAGCAAACAAAGGATGGGACCTTCATTAGTCAATCCAAGTATTGTAAGAAGCTACTTGAGAAATTTGGAATAGACAACACTAAGCATATGACTACACCAATGAGCACTTCTTGTTATTTGGACAAGGATGAAGGAGGTAAATATGTAGAAATCACAAAATATAGAGGTATGATTGACTCACTCCTTTATCTCACAGTAAGTAGGCCTGATATTATGCTTAGTGTATGCATGTATGCTAAATTTCAAGCAAATCCTAATTAATCACACCTAAGTGCTGTAAAAAGAATTATGAAATATCTAATAGGCACTTCACAAATGGGATTGTGGTACCCTAAAGGTGCCTCATGTAGTCTAATTGGTTATTCTGATTCTGATTTTGTTGGATGCAAAATGGATAGGAAGAGCACTAGTGGAACATGCCATATGCTTCGAAGCTCACTAGTTTTTTGGCATAGTAAGAAATAAAATAGTGTGGCATTATCTACAGCTGAAGCTGAATATGTTACAGCTGGGAGTTGTTGTGCACCAATCCTTTGGATGAAGCAACAACTTCTAGACTATAGTATAGAACTTGTTCACATCCCTATAAGGTGTGACAATACTAGTGCAATCTATTTGTCTAAAAATCATATTTTGCACTTAAGAACAAAACACATAGAGATAAGGCATCATTTCATAAAGGATCATGTTCAAAAAGAGGATTGTATGCTTGAATTTGTTGAAATCACTAAACAACTAGTTGACATCTTCACTAAACCATTAAATAAAGAAGCATTCTTTTATATAAAAAGTGAACTTGGAATATTAGATCAATCATGCATCTAAACTCTTATTACATAATTTCTTTTATAATGATCAATCTTACTCCATAATATGTCAAATTTGAGTTCTTTGCATACTTTTCTTACATCTTATCTTGAATCCAATACTGACTTGAGCGTCGAAGTGTCCCTCAAATTTGTTTTGCAGGTACTTGATCCATGCTTAAATCCCCCAATTTCCATTAATCAAGTTCCTGATAAAGAAAAATGTTTTATGGTTCTTTTGACGAAGAAAAATTCTATATTTGAGATGTTCTTGAAGTGGTTAGTATTGATGAAAGGGAAATCAAGCTTAGATAGAACAAACTTATGCTTTAAGGACTGATTTCTTAGAGATTTTCTAATTTTAGAAGTATAATAATTAGTTAGAAGAAGAAAATAATATATTATTTGGGTTTTTGGAACTATTTTGTCAAGAAAAAGGGCTCTCTACCAAGCAAAATAATCAGTTAGGAGGCTCCACTAATTGATTATGGGAGTTTTGGAATGTCCTGTAACCACTTAAAATTAAATGCTAACCGATTAGAGACATTCTCTAACCGATTAGAGACAACTTAGTAACCGGTTACTCAAGTCCTTTTAACCGGTTATTGGTCATAAAAAAAACACTCCCAGTCGTTACCTCCTTCACGTACCAGGCCCACCTTTCCTCTATTGTCATCTTATTCCTCAAGCACCATTCACACCCACTCACTTAAACACCTTTCCCACTCCAATTCCAACCAAAATCCACCATTAAAACTTATTTTCCATCACTTTTCACTAATTAAAACTTCCATCCTCTTCCAAATTTTCATATTCCCTCTCACTTTCTCTCTCCTCAACCGAGCCCTAGCCTCCATTTTCAACCACGGCAAGCAGTTCATCTCACCTCAAGCGTTCTCGCTCCAAAAATCCTAATGTACCTTTGCCAACACCCATTTCACCTACTAACCAAGACTTCTCCATTAGCCTCAACATTGGAAGGTACTTCTCCCAAAAAAATCAAATGAAGGCATACACACTTCATTTGCACGCGTGACGCCTCATTCAACCCAAGTACATGGACTAGGACTTCTTTGTCAGAGAAGGATTCACATTCCTCACAGAGCTCTTAGAATTCCATGGCCTGAAAACCCTTGTCACCACCAACCCCGTGTACTTCTATCTTGAACCCACAAAAGTTTTTTTTTACAATTTAAACATTGTTGGTGGAAATTTAGTTTTTGAATTTAAGAGGCATAGAATTATTATGTCACCGAGTCAGTGGACTCCCTTGTTTGGTCTCACTTATTCTAAAGACAAACTCCCTGTGGAAAATTACAACTTATGGGAGGATTTTGATCGAGACCAAGTAGTAGCAAGTATGCTTCAACTAGGAATTCAAGTGCCAAAAGGATCTTTTACTGCTGGTATTCTTAATTTACAGGATCATTTTCTTCACTTCATAGTTACACATATCTTAGTACCAAGGGCAAGCAACTATACCTTGGTTGAAGAAGAAGACATCTTCTTGATATGGGCACTTAAAAGATGAGTGAAGATAAATTGGCCATATTACATCATGCATTACATGATAAAAGTTAAAGAAAAAGCAGTGATGGATCTTCCTTACTCCCTATTGGTTGCTCACATTCTGGACCAATATAAAGTCAGCTTACAAGATGATGGAATTATGCAAACTATGGGTCCCATAAATATGGACTTGCCTCTCTAAATCGCATGCAAGTGAAGAAAGTAAATGGTGAATGGATTTATGGTCGTGGATGTGTGGCAGTAGCACAACAAGGAGAAATTCCTGCTACCCCGGCTGACAGGCCTATGGAAGAGGCCCTTGCCACCAATGATGACCGCATCTTAGAAGCCATAGCAAACATGCAAATTAGTATTGAAGCTTGCATTACAGATCTTAGAACCTATCAAGAACACAACAACACAATCATCTATGGTCGTTTGAGAGCTATGGAAGATCGCCTGGATAGGCTTGAGTGCCACTACCCAGCACCAGAGGATCATAAGGCTTAGGCATGGAGCACTTATTTCAGTTCTAGCAATAGTTATGAACTTATTTTTGCTTACGACTATCTTTCTGGATATGATGTTCATTATCTTAGGACCATGACATGCTTAACTATGAGTAGTATGATTTGAATGTTCCTTTTATGAATGGATTATTGAAATATGGTTATATTATTAATGAATTATTACTGGTTATTTATTGCAAAACAATGGTTATGCACTCCCTCTCCTTTTTTTTTTATCATGACAAAAGGGGGAGAAGGCTATTGGTTTGGAGAAAAGTAGTAAAATTTACTTTCAATGGTCTTGGCATTCCAAAACAATGAAGGAGTTGTGCATCTCTAATTCAATCACCTCTTGAATAATAGAGGGGGGAGTAAGTCTCTAAATCTTGTTATGAATTCTAAAAATTATTTGAACTAACATTTTCTCAATAATTGTTTGTCATCATCAAAAATAGGGAGAATGTGATTGGCATTGACTCAAGAAATGGTTTTGATGATAACAAAATAAAGAAAGGAAGGCAAATGCAAAAGACAAATCCGAAAGAGCATCAAGTCTAGAATATAGGCTTTAGATCTTGTGTAAAGGTAGTTGAAGGATTCACACTAAGCTCATAAAATGATTTCTTGCTCAACTTAAATATGTTTTGCAAAATAAGGATTTATATTTGTTAAGATGGTATTTAAGTTTAAGCAAAATGTTCTTGAAAATCACTTTGAAATCTTTCTTGTCAAACCATTCATAGGAGCTAAAAGGATAAAGCTCCTAACCGACTAGAAAGACCATCTAATCAGTTATTATGCATCATAGGAGCTAAAAGGCTAAAGCTCCTAACCGATTAGAGAGACCATCTAATTGGTTATTATGCTTCGCAAGAACTAAATATTGAGGCTCCTAACTGATTAGGAAGTCTTCCTAACCAGTTATTCCAATTCTCATAAGTCAAAACTTAAAGCCCCTAACTGATTAGCAACCTCTTGTAATCAGTTAGGAGATGTATTTGGAGTCAGTTCTTGACTCCTAACCAATTAGGAGAAATGTCTTAACTGGTTATCTGGATAACCATAACTTATGTTCAACGACTCTATTAAGAGCATTTAATGCTTTCAACTACCCCCAACAGCTCTTAATTGCTCTTGGCTATAAATTTAAAGTATTGGGCATTTATGAAAGATTAGAGAAACATTCTGAAAATCATTTCTAAGCATTGTATACTTGATTTTAATATCCTATCAATCATACTCTGTTTTTGCGCTTTAAACGTGTGAATCTTCAATACCCGTAAGCTTCAATTTGTATTATCCACTCTATAGAGAGAGTTTCAATTCTTCTATATCTTGTTCAATATGTAAAGAGGGTGAGACATCCCTCAAAGAATTGTAAAAGGGTGAGGCATCCCTTATTTGAAGAGGCTCAACCTACAAAGGGTGGGGTATCCCAAGGTGGTGTTGAGTGCTCCAATTTGTAAATGTTACAAGCGTTGATTCAAGCTTGGATTTTAGTGGAAAATCTTGAGTGTTTACTTGAGAACTAGACATAAGCCACAAGTGGATTGGTGGCTGAACTAGGATAAAGCTCGGTGTTTGTAACACCCCAATTTTTTATTTTTCTGGATATTTATGAGTTTTATAATATTTGTGAGTTTTTGGGAATTTTTAAATAATTTTGATTATTTTAATATTTTTTTGAGCTGTATGTGTGTTTGAGGCGGGCCCGAAAAAATAAAAAATTTTCCCAGACTGAAAAGTTTTGGACTATTAATGCGAGGCCGGGAGAACTTACTAAACTAGAAACTGGGAACAGTTGATGAAAATTTTCTTTATCTGAGTTTTTATTATCCATTGGATAAAGTTATTATCCATTGGATAAAGCTGTTATCCATTGTGTAATGTTATTATCCATTGGACAATAACTAGCAGTAGCTATTATCCATTGGGTAATAGTTTCTGAAAATATCTAGAAAATTTCTAAGCTTGGTCAAATAAGGTGGTTATGACAACTTTATGCATAACCAATAGGAAACAAGCTTGGAGGAGAAGCTTTGCATATCCACCCTTGATCTAATCAATGGTTGTGAGGGCAAGCTTGATGAAGAAGCTTAGGATGTCTACCTTTGATTGAATCAATGGTTGCGATAGCTTGTAGTAAATCAAATATCTCTTTCTCTCTCTTTATGAAGGCTCATGACCATTTAGCTCTAAAGTGACTAAATTTTATTTCCTATTACATGCAAAATGCTATCATCTTTTCTTCAAAATCCAAACATTATTTTCTCTCACTTTCTCTCCTCTAGCTCACGGCCTCATCACTCAATAACACTTTCCAATCTCTCATAATTCAAACAAACTTTACCACTTAGTCCTAAACATCATTCCAAGCAACTTCTATGCCGTGATCAATTCTTGAAACTTGATTTCTTATTTGATTTTTGAAATCCTAAGACCACATTTGATCTATGGTTGTCTTACACTAGCCTTGGATGTATAAGTTTGTGTTTGCTTTGGTTTTTAAGAATCACTTGGTGAAGAAAGTTAATAGAAATGATCAGACAAAGAGCTTAGGAAGCTACATACAAGGTAAGAGGGAGATTAACCTCATCAACCACTTATGGTGGTGAGGGACACGAAAATTTGGTGTGTTTGTGTGATTGTAATTATTTATCCTATGTGATTTATTACTTTGATATTATGTATGAACTTGTTAGAGTAGAATTTTGATGCTTAAATTATGATGTTATAAATCATGCTTGTGAGGAAAGGAATTTTGGCTCCAATAGCCATTGAGGCTCACGGCCTCTAAGCCTTCCAAAGGGGAATCCATTGCAAAAATGTTTTATTAAATGATAACCTAGAGGATTAGTGGTAATAAATTTAAATTAAGGAATTATAAAATGAAAATGAAAATGAAAATATTTTTATCACTAATTAAGAAGTGAATTTCAGTCACTAGAAGGAATTTAGGACTAAGGAGTAATTTGGGATTTTCAAGTATTTTATTTAAATGGATTTTAAATAAATTAAATGGAAAATGATTTTATTTAAAATTAAAATAATATGGATTTTGAGAAAAATGTTAGAAATATTATTTAATGGTGATTTAATAAGGGAATAGTGGAAATAAAGTCTAATTTTGATATTAAATAAGAAAAGTTTTAATTTGAGCTTAGAATATTGAGAAAATGTTTTATCCGATAGAAAATACGTAGAAAAACTCTTACGCGATTTAAAAATGGTGATTTTTAACTGTGCAATTGAGAAAATGTTTTAAAATTACTACACGATTGAGAAAACGTTGAAAAACTGTTACTCGATTTGAAAACATAACAGAAGTTTTCTACGATTATGAAAACGCGATAAAAATGTCATGCGATTAAGAGGAACAACAAGTTTTGCTATCAGACTGATATACTAGACCCGGATATATCACTATGTGTTTGTGGCCGATAGTGGCCTATATAGTGCATTAAGTCATTGGACAAGCATTTGTCAAACAGACAGTGTTTGTTAAGGCTATTGTTGCCTAGGAGTTGAATTACACCTAAGTGCGGGTGTGAATTGCGTAATGTTGTTCTCTTGTTGAACTAAGAGGCGTAGGAGCATAGGAATTCCACAAATGGACAGTAGGTAGCTCCACTGGGCTGTGGTAACTAAGCAATGCTTCGACAATCTTGACTAAACACTATTCTATTCATGATTTAGCGTAGAATGTTGTGTATAATGCCTGATGTGCACTTTGAGAAATTATAGCACTTGGTCTGAGGCGGCCGATATACCAACATATCTTCTAGATCATTTTCTCTGAAATTGAGTTTAGCTCCATGGAGTAGGAAATTGGTTCATTGTGCATGTGCATAATCAGTCATCATTTTATCGTGAATAGCATGTTATTTTACTGTCTTTCTACTACCATGATGGTATTGATATAAGGGATCTCACATCTTTGCTATGTTATTTTGTTTATTTGTATGTTCGATAAAGAGTGTAAAGAGGAAGAAGAGGAGGATGGATCGCCTCATTTCTGTCTGTGTTAGTTAGTTTGTTAGCTGATATGGCGTCAAGGGGTTTTCTAGGTTATGTGAAAGTGCTGTTTAGAGGGGGCACTAACGCTTGCCGTTATGATGTTGACGAAGATCGTGTGGTGTATATTGGGGTGGTATCTGTGACCTTTAGTAGGACTTTTCATAGGGTTCCTATATTTTCTTTTAGTGCTTTTGTGCATTTACGTTTTAATATGCCTATGGAGTTTTTGTGGAGTACTCGTCGTGTTACTCCTACGGAGGACTCAGTTGTTTCTTCTGCGCAGACTCCAGTTCATAGCCCTGCGACCCATTGATGTGTGTGAAACAACATCATGTTTTGTTCTTGTTTTGTATGTATTCTTAGGCATTTTAGATATTTTAGTTTCCTTTTTTGTTTATTTTTCCCTTAGTTCGGATAACTGTGGTATTTGTGGTGTTATTGTGTAGGATTGGTGCTAAATTGGCCTTGGAATTGTTGGAAGCTTGCATGATTGAAGTTGGAGCTTTATGGATAGTAAAAAGGTGCAAAAAGAGACTTCCAGAGAGTTCCATGGCCTAGCCGTGGAACCAACCACGACCGTAGAACTCAACAGCATGCAAAATTTGCCTGTGGCAGAGAGAACCACGGCCTGGCCGTGGAATGAACCACGGTCGTGGTTCACAGAGCGCAGCAGAATTTTAGTTTTTATTTTTATTTCTTTTGGGGCCTTTTAGCCAATGAAAATCTTAGGCTATAAATAGATGTTCTGAATAGAATGAGGGGGGCTAACCTAGTTCTAATTTGGTTTTGGGAGGAGGCACATTGGAGGCTTTGGCTCTTGATCTTCATCTTTCTTCCCTCTTCTCTCTTGGATTACAGGTTTGGATGTTTAAGAACATGTTTTCTGATTTCTTCTTCTCTATGTCTGAGTAGTTTCTTTTGTTTCTAGGATTGGGCAATGCCCTTTGATACATTGATAATGATTAATTGACGTTGTCTCCCCTTTTATTGATCTTGATTGTTCTTTGATTCAATCCTTATTACTTTTATTCATGTGAATTTGCTGGCCACTTATTTGCATCTCATAGGCATTTAGGGACGTACTGAGAGGTGAACCTAAGTGTTGGAACCATAAGAATTGAACTTAAGGTCTAAATCACGAGAGTAGTTTTAGCCTTTCGAGGATTCAATGAATTACCAAAAAACATAATGGGTTCAATTTAAATTCAATTACCACGAGAGTAGGAATTGGTTTAATTGGGTACGGATCTTGTATCTTGAGAAAGAACATTAACTAATTTAGGGTAATTCACCTTCAATTGAATTTCAGATTTAATAAAAGGGTTATCAATTAGGATTTATCTTGTATCATTGTGGTACCCCAATCTTGGAAGCTTTCTTGAATCTGAATATCTTTCTTGATAAATTGTTGTTTTTGTTCTTAATTTTGCACTTTAATAATTATTTACTTAATTGCTTGGTTACTACGTTCTTATCAATCAACAATTTTATTCCCTTTGTTTAATTTAATTGAATTAATTAATTAATTGGTATTCATAGACACAGTCCTTGTTGATTCGATCTTTTTTTTACTTGACGATAAAATCGTACACTTGCAGATTTCACGCATCACCCATCTTGGGTTATTGTCTTCTGAGGAGTCTGAGGAGGATTCAGATGAGTACCCTTCGGATTAGAGGTTGGGTACTAGGTTAGTTATGTTTGGGCTGTAGTACCTGTATAAATATTTAGAGGACAAAGTTAGATATTTTGAACTTGGTATGTAAATAATGTAAATTATTTTGGTTTGGTATATTTTGAGATTTATTTAAATTGTTAGTTTTTAATTATCCGCAAAGAAAAATATTTGAAAAACGTACATATAATATTATTAATTTTTATAACTTGGTTAAAATTTGGTAACTTGTAATCCGCAAATGTGATGCCCAAAGTGGGTGTTACATGAGTTGGTATCAGAGCCCAAGTTTGAGTTTTTTCAGTTTGTGTTTAGGTCTGTCTTGTTTGTGTTGTGTGATTCTCTGTGTTTGGTTTTCGCAAGGAGACAACATTGTTTGAAATGATTTTCAAATAATTTTATTTAACTTTGATTTTGTATTGTTTAGTTTAACTTCAAAGGAGTATGATGGTGCATGGAAGAGGTTCGAGTGTGGATACTGGACGTGACAATGAGAGCATGGTTGCAGCTGTAGAAGCTATGAAAAGAATGGCAGACGTGATTGTACAACAGAATCAAAGGGTTACTCAACAACATGCAGAAAACACAGAAGCTCAAAATCTATCGGAGTTTCATCGTAACAACCCTCCACAGTTTAAAGGAGAGTTTGATCTTGAGAAGGCTAAACTTTGGATCAAGGAACTGGAAAAGATTTTCAGAGGAATGGGTTGTGCTGACGAGAGGAAGGTGACTTATGCTGCCTTCATGCTCATTGGAGATGGAGAAGACTGGTGGGCTGGAACACAACAGCTACTAGAAGCTGAAGGAAGAGTGATTACATGGGGACTCTTTAAGAACAAGTTTCTGGAAAAATATTTTCTAGCAAGTGTAAGGCATGCTAAGTAGATAGAATTTCTTAGTCTACGATAGGGAGGAATGACGGTCGGAGAGTATGCTACAAGTTTTGAGAGCCTGTCTCAGTTCTCGAGGTACTTCTAACTTTAGCCTGACGAGGAGTGGAAGTGCAGAAAGTTTGAAGATGGTCTGAGGCACGATTTGAAGCATGTAGTGTTACCCCTGGGAATTAACCAGTTCCTAGTTTTGGTTGATAAGTGTCATCGAAAAGAGGAAATAGATCAGTCTCGCGACACTAGAAATTGTAACTTTGGACCAACAAAGTTCCAAAGAGGAGGAAATAACAATAACCAATTCCAGCGAAAGCCGTACTCACGGCCAACGGGGAGTCAATTTCAACAAAGACCTTATGGAGGAAGTTCAAGCAACAACAAATTTGGTCAGACAGTGGCGTCTACATCAAAGTGTTTCAAGTGTGGGAAGGACCACTTGACAAAGGACTGTAAGATCAAAGGCATCATTTGTTTCCAATGTGGAAAACCTGGACATCTTTCAAAGGACTGCAATCAGCCTAAGATGGAGCCCTCGGTCAATAATGTTCATGCTGCCAAGCCACAGGCAGGAGGGAGAGTGTACACAATGAGCAAAGAGGAAGCCTCAAAATTAGAGGATCTGATTACAGGAGAGTGTGCCATAGGAGGTAATTCTTTAACTATATTGTATGATTCTGGAGTGACGCATTCTTTCATTGCATATGACTGTGTGGATTATTTAGGATTATCTGTGTCTTTATTGCTTTTTGATCTGATTATTTCCACTCCTACTGCTAAGCCTGCCATTACTACCGAAGTTTGTTTAAACTGTCCTGTTTGTGTTATGAATCAGATCTTTTCTATTAATTTGATTTGTTTGCCTTTGTCACAAATAAACATAATCCTAGGAATGGATTAGTTATCTTCTAACTATATCCTATTAGATTGTGCCAATAAGACTTTAGTTTTTTCTAAACCCGAGAATGCTGGATTTTTAACGGTGAACCAAGTCGAAGCTTACTTGAGGGAAGAAGCTCAAGGATACATGTTATTATCTTCCTTAGAGGTCAAAAGTGAGGAGGATATGAATGCTATTCCGATAGTAAACGAGTTTCCTGAAGTTTTTCCTGATGACATTCCTAGACTACCACCGGACAAAGAGATAGAATTCTTTATTGATCTTGTACCAGGCACTGGTCCTATTTCGATGGCACCATATTGAATGTCGCCAACAGAGTTAGTTGAACTAAAGAAGCAATTGGAGGAATTATTGGGGAAACAGTTAGTGAGACCTAGTGTGTCTCCGTGAGGAGTTCCAGTATTATTGGTGAAGAAGAAAGATGGAACTTCACAGTTGTGCGTAGACTATCATCAGTTGAATAAGATCATAATCAAGAATAAGTATCCACTTCTAAGGATAGACAATTTGATGGATCAACTGAAGGGAGCTGCTATTTTCTCCAAAATCAATTTGCATTTTAGTTATCATCAGATTCGCATAAAGGTTGAAGATGTTCTTAAGACAGCTTTTCAGACGCGTTATGGGCACTACGAGTATCTAGTAATGCTTTTTGGTGTAACGAATGCTCCTACGATATTCATGGATTACATGAATAGGATCTTTTGTCCCTATTTAGACAGATTTGTTGTTGCCTTTATTGACGACTGTTGGTGTATGCCCTAGAGGCCGATACATTTTCTATATTTACATACAACAGAATATGTTTTCGCAAAAGGGTTTCATTCGTTTTCAGAAATAATATATTAAAGATCATATTTTTTGTCAAAAAATAAGAACAGTAAACATGTTATCTCATGCAAAACGAAAACAAAAAACTGAATCATGGTTTCGCAAGATGCTCTGATGCCACCGTTGGGAATTACGGATACATCATGCAGCGAAAAAATAGGATTCCCACCAAGGATCCATGTGAAAAGCCATAATCCGAGTTTTAAAATATTTACATCTTGAAGCGTGATAAAAAAGGAAGTGACGCGAATCACCAACACTGTAATAGCAATGATTACTCTGTGGTATCCACACGAACAGACTCACGAACGTCCCACGTCCGCCAAAAGGAGCCTCACGTCTCTTACACAGTGCTAGCTACGAAGAGAAGAAAAGAAACCTGTCGCTCACTCACTCACTTTTCTGTAGGTGCGGCTAGGGTTATGTAATATGTGTGTCTTAGCAGCCCCTTAGCAGTACTATTTATAATAGTGACTGCCTTAAGTGAGTGTGAGCAGTAGCAAGGTAAACTATGCAACCCTAAACTCATCTGTTATGAGTCTGGCCCATATTTGAATCCGAGTCCAACTTGGATTTATTGCTCCAATTTTAGTCTGCTCTATGTGTGTGACCCTACAAGTTCTCATTATGTTGGCAGTAATATTAAATCCCATTTTAATATTACAAGCAGCGAGCGATATCTAGCAACACATCACTGCTACTCAAGTAATAAGAATGTCAGTAATTTGACATAACCTTTCCGTGACCAATGTTTCTGTGTTGTTTAGTCCATTTGTCAATATATCTAGATTGAACACAAGGCATGGAATGTGTCACCCTTGTATAGTCCAATCTTTTGTTTCCTGATACTCGAGTAGACTTTGTAACAACAAATGAAATCAATATCTCATATTAACTCATTTGAGCATGGCCATGCATTTCGCAATCTCACTCAATCAGGGGGCCCAAAGATATCGCTCATGTTATGTAGGAGTGATAAATCTCATCTAAGTCACTCACATCCCTCTGCATGATTACACGGTATATCCAATAACTAACTTTATAATCACATTGTTAGAGATGACGTGGGATGGCATTAAAACACACAACTCCTCATGTAAGAATCGTAGTGATTTCAGGTCAAAGGACCACAGACACCATTGTCACTATGAGAATCGCTTATGACACTCATGTAACGATCCATGTAGCATTCTCATGGTGGGTCAGTCCAGTACATCATCACTCTAATATGTACCCATATAAAGACTTGATATCTCATATCCATGACCCGTGAGATGTGGTCATCAGTCTATGCGCATACTAGTCTCAATGCATTATTATTGTCCTAATGAACAATAATACTTAACTAGGGACATTTAAGAATAGTGTTATAACCAAAAGGATCTCACGATCAAGTCATCCACTTGATGTCCTATGGCATCAAACTTACCATTCTAAGGACTTTATTATGTTTATTAAAAAAGAACATAATAAATGAAATGTCTCATATATTAAAATAACATAATAGAATTGCATTATTTTTGTGAGTTTGTATATTCTTTGTGATGTATGGTGCATGGTTATGGCCTTAGTCCTCCTTTTATGCTTTTTGGTTTTTATAAATACGACCTGCATGTCGTGCCTTTCTCTCTACATTTTAATTGTACATTCTCTTCTCACCTAACTCTTCTTAAATGTAAAAGAGGTTTCTATATAATGTAATTATGATGTGGAGACAAGAAGACAGCATCAAGTGAGGATGTTGGTGGGAGATGCTTGGTGAAGCTAGCTTTCTTTATACTACTCTCTTAGGGGGCCATAACCATGTCACTTTTATTATATGCCTTTTATGTATGAGATGCATGAATAATGTTTATAGTATGATAAATAGTTTAATAAATGGTAAGATCTAATAATAATAAAATTCACTCAAAGCAAATATTAAATTATTTTGTGATGCCTTCCAATGCGTGGCACTCGTCAAGACTAGTATCAATCAAGTGCAGGTCTGCCAAAGCAGGATGCCTTTATCTATATTAGTAAGACGCGATGGGATAAGGGTAATATCCAACTGCCAACCATTGGGTCTGACTTAACTAGGCCATTTCAATAGGATTGAAGGCTTAAAGGCATGAATTTGGGCTTTAATCCATTAGATGGATTGGAATAAGTGTTATTTACCTAACTATCTAAGAGTTACATGTGATGTAATTGGAAAGTGTTTCCTACCTAAATAACTGAATTTTGGGTGATCAACCGAAGCTGACTCAAAACTAGGTGAAATATGGATCTTGGCCCACTAGGAAATCTTACGATGGGATTTTCTGAGTCAATGCTGAGGGTCATTGACTTGAATAAAATAGTAGGAGGCATATTTAATTATAAGACCTCATTAAATATGTTTATGGCATGATACTTATATTTTGTATTTTTCTGTTGATAGATTACCATGGCAATAAACACATCAAGTAACTTATCACTGTGATCCATCCTTGAGAAAGAGAAGTTATCTGGAATGAATTTTCTAGACTGGTACAGGAATTTGAGAATTATCCTCAAGTAAGAGAAAAAGCTGTATGTACTAGAATAGCCTATTCCTGAGCTACCTGCTACTAATGCCGTTAAAATTGAAAATGATGCTTATAAGAAGCATCAACATGATGCATTGGACATTAGATGTCTAATACTGGCCACCATGAACTCTAAGCTCCGAAAGCAACATGAAAACATGGATGCCTACAATATGATCGTACACTTTAAGAGGCTCTATCAAGAGCAGGCCAGGCATGAGAGATACGAGGTCTCTAAAGCACTGTTTCAGTGTAAGCTGGTAGAAGGAAGCCCTGTTGGTGCTCATGTACTCAAGATGATTGGGTACAATGAAAACTTAGAGAGATTTGGTTTTCCTTTGGGCCAAGAGTTGGCCACTAACTTAGTCCTGCAATCATTGCTGGAAAGTTTTAGTTAATTTGTCATGAACTACAACATGAATGAAATTGACAAATCACTACTAGAGTTGCTAGGCATGTTGAGAACTACTGAGCAAAACATAAACAAAGGCAAGGGAAAGGCCATAATGATGGTCCAAAAGAATAAGGGCAAGAAACAGCAGAAAAAGCCCAAGGACAACTAGAAAGGCAAGGGCAAGGATAAGTCCAAGCCCAGCACTTCTGGCTTGAAACCAATGGGTGGAGTGGCTAAGGAAGGAACATGCTTCCACTGTGGTCAGACCGGATATTGGAAGAGGAACTGTGCCAAGTTCCTGGAGGAGCTCAAGAAAAAGAAGGGAAGTGAGACTTCCACTTCAGGTATTTTTGTTATTGAAGTCAATTTATCTACTTTTGCATCATGGGTATTAGATACTGGATATGGATCTCATATTTGTGTAAATGTGCAGGATCTAGAGAGCAATAGACCATTGACGAAGGGCGAAGTCGACCTATAAGTGGAAAATGGAGCAAAGGTTGCTGCATTAGCTGTAGGGACTTACTTATTATCTTTGCCTACTGGGCTTGTAATAGAGTTAGAGAACTGCTATTTTGTGCCTGCTATTAGCAGGAATATCATTTCTATTTCTTGTTTGGACAAGAAAGTTTTTTCTTTTATTATAAAGGACAAATATTGTTCCATTTATATGAATGATATTTTTTATAGTAGTGCACAATTGAGTAATGGACTTTATGTCCTTGATCTCGAAACGCCCATCTATAACATAAATACAAAGAGGTTTAAATCAAACGATCTGAACCCAACTTTTCTCTGGCGTTGTCGTTTGGGCCACATAAATGAAAAACGCATCTCCAAACTCTATAAAGATGGATTCTTAGACTCGTTTGATTTCGAGGTGAAAGGGCTAGTGATCTTTTAGACCTCATACATAGTTATGTATATGGGCCACTAAACACACTAGCTAGAGGCAATTTTCAATACTTTATTACATTTACTAATGATTTCAGTAGATATGGATTTGTATATCTTATAAAGCACAAATCAGAATCCTTTGAAAAGTTCAAAGAATTCAATAATGATGTACAAAACTAACTTGGAAAGAGTATTAAAATCCTTTGATCAGATCGAGGAGGTGAATACTTAAGCCAACAATTTGATGATCATCTAAAAGAGTATGAGATAATATCTCAACTCACTCCACCAGGAACACCACAGTGGAATGATGTCTCTGAATGGAGGAACCGGACCTTGTTGGACATGGTCCGATCCATGATGAGTCATGCAGACCTTCCAGGCTCCTTTTGGGGACATGTTCTATTAACAGCAGCTTTCACACTTAACCATGTTCCATGTAAGATGGTTCAAAAGACACCATATGAGATATGAGCTAGGAGACAACTCAGTATGTCTTTCATAAAGATTTGGGGTTGCGAAGCTTACGTGAAATGTCAAGTTTTTGATAAGCTTAGATGCAAATCAGATAAATGCTTGTTTGTGGGTTATCCTAAGGAAACCAAGCGATACTATTTCTATAATCCTACTGAGAGTAAAGTGTTTGTCGTACAAATAGCTGTGTTTCTAGAAAGGGAGTTTATCTCCAAAGGAACCAGTGGGAGAAAAGTAGAACTTGAAGAAGTTCAAGTTTCACAAAGCAACAATAAACCAATGGTGGAAATAGAGCAGCCTCTGCAAAATGTTATGGAGCAACAACCTGCTCTAGTAGCACAAGACCTGCATAGGTCTAACAGGATACATTATCAACTAGAGAGATATGGATTTCTCATGACCCAGCAAGGTGACGTATTGCTCATGGATCAAAATGAGCCTGTAACTTACCAGGAAGCCATTATTGGCCCAGAATCTGAGAAATGGCTTGAGGCCATGAGATTTGAAATGGATTCCATGTATGCCAACCATGTATGGACCTTGGTTGACCCACCTGAAGGGGTAAAACCCATTGGATGCAAGTGGGTTTTCAAGAAAAAAACCGACATGGATGGTAATGTGCATACCTTTAAGGCGTGATTGGTGGCTAAAGGTTTCAAACAAATTCATGGTGTAGACTATGATGAGACTTTTTCCTCAATTATGATGCTTAATTCCATTTGGATCTTCCTTGCTATTGCAGCATACTATGATTATGAAATCTGGAAAATGGAAGTCAAAATTGTTTTCCTTAATGGAAATCTTCTCGAGGATGTGTACATGACACAACCTGAGGGTTTTTCCACTTTAGAGGATGTTGGAAAGGTATGCAAATTGCAACGATCTAATTATGGATTGAAGCAAGCTTCCAAAAGCTAGAGTCTTTATTTTGATGATGCAATAAAATAGTTTGATTTCATCAAGAATGAAGAAGAATCTTATGTCTACAAGAAGGTTAGTGGGAGCATTATTGTCTTTCTGGTATTGTATGTAGATAACATACTACTTATCAGAAATGATATCCCTACCCTACAGTCCGTAAAGACTTAGTTAGGGATTTGCTTCTCTATGAAGGACTTGGGCGAAGCCACCTATGTGTTAGGTATCAGGATCTGTAGAGATAGATCACTAAGATTGCTTGGCCTAAGTCAGAGTACATACATAGACAAAGTGTTAAGACGGTTTAACATGCATGAATCCAAGAAAGGACTCTTGCCTATGTCGCATGGTGTAAGCCTGTCTAAAGCTTAATCCCCTTCCACCCAAAATGTGAGGGATTGCATGAGCAAGATTCCATATACATTTGTAATTGGATCTATCATGTATGCCATGTTATGTACTCGACCAGACATCTCGTATACTTTTAGCATGACGAGCTGGTACCAGTCTGATCCCGGTGAGAGTCACTGGACTGCTTTCAAGAACATCATTAAGAACTTGAGAAGGACTAAGGATTCGTTCTTGGTATATGGAGGCGAAGAAGAGCTAGTTGTAAAGGGTTACACTGATACTAGCTTCCAAACCGATAAGGACAACTCCAGATCGCAATCGGGTTATGTTTTTTGCCTAAATAATGGGGCTGTGAGCTGGAAGAGTTCAAAGCAGGAGATAGTCACCGATTCTACCACAAAGGCAGAGTATATTGCTGCCTCCAATGCAGCAAAGGAGGCTGTTTGGATCAGGAAGTTCATTGCTGAACTTAGCGTTATTCCTAGCATTGTGGACCCAATGGACCTCTATTATGATAATAATGGAGCCATTGCACAAGCTAAGGAACCTAGATCTCACTAGCGATCCAAACATATACTTAGGCGCTTCCATCTCATTCGAGAGATCATCGATAGAGGAGATGTGAAGATATGCAGAGTACCAACAAATGATAACATTGCTGATCCACTGACGAAGCCTCTTACACAACAGAAGCATGAGGGTCACACTAGGTCTTTAAGCATTAGACATATGCCTGATTGGCTCTAGTACAAGTGGGAGATTATTGGTGTATGCCCTAGAGGCCGATACATTTTTTGTATTTACATACATTTTATTATGCTATTTTAATATATGAGGCATTTCATTTATTGTGTTCTTTTTTAATAAACATAATAACATCCTTAGAATAGTAAGTTTGATGCTATAGGACATCAAGTGGATGACTTGATCGTGAGATCCTTTTGGTTATAACACTATTCTTAAATGTCCCTAGTCAAGTATTATTGTTAATTAGGACAATAATAATGCATTAAGACTAGTATATGCATAGACTGATGACCACACCTCACGGGACATGGATATGAGATATCAAGTCTTCACATGGGTACATATTAGAGAAATGATGTACTGGACTAACTCGCCATGAGAACGCTACATGGATCATTACGTGAGTGTCATAAGCGATTCTCATAGTGACAATGGTGTCTGCGGTCCTTTGACCTAAAATCACTATGATTCCTACATCAGGAGTTGTGTGTTTTAATGCCATCAAACGTCATCTGTAACAAAGTGATTATAAAGTTGGTTATTGGATATACCGCGAATCATGCAGAGGGATGAAAGTGACCTAGATAGGATTTGTCACTCCTACATAACAGGAGTGATATCTTCGGGGCCCCTGATTGAGTGAGACTGCGAAATGCATGGCCATGCTCAAATGAGTCAATATGATATATTAATTTCATTTGTTGTTACAAAGTCTACTCGAGTATCAGGAAATGAAAGTTGGACTATACAAGGGTGACGTATTTCATGCCTTGTGTTCAATCTAGATATCTTGACAAAGGGACTAAACGACACGGAAACATTGGTCACGGAAAGGTTATGTCAAATCACTGACATTTTTATTACTTGGGTACCAGCGATGTGTTGCTAGATACCACTCACTACTTGTAATATTAAAATGGGATTTAATATTACTGCTAACGTAATGAAAACCTGTAGGGTCACACACATAGAGCAGACTAAAATTGGAGCAATAAATCTAAGTTGGACTCAGATTCAAATATGGGCCAGACGCATAACAGATGAGTCTAGGGTTACACAGCTTACCTTGCTACTGCTCACACTCACTTAAGGCAGTCACTATTACAAATAGTACTACTAAGGGACTGCTAAGATGCACATGTTACATAACCCTAGCCGCACCTATAGAAAAGTGAGTGAGAGAGCGACATGTTTCTTCTTTTCTCTTCGCAGCTAGCACTGTGTGAGAGATGTGAGGCTCCTCTTTGCTGACGTTGGACGTTCGTGAGTTTGTTCGTGTGGATACCGCAGAGACATTATTGCTATTACGGTGTTAGTGATTAACGTCACTTCCTTTTTTATCACGCTTAAAGAGGTAAATATTTTAAAACTCAAATAATGGCTTTTCGCATGGATCCTTGGTGGGAATCCTATTTTTTTGCTGTGTGATGTATCCACAATTCCTAACAATGACATTCTGATCTATTCTCAAAGTTTGGAGGAACATGCTGAACATCTCAGTGTGGTTATTCAGATTTTGAAGTAGAAGAAGCTATATGCAAAGCTGTCCAAATATGAATTCTAGTTAAATGAAGTTCAATTTTTGGGGCATATGATCTCAAAGGACGGGATTGCAGTAGATCTAGCAAAAGTAGAGTCGGTTCTTCAATAGGAAAGACCGAATACAGTGACAGAGATTTGTAGTTTTGTTGGATTGGTCGGGTACTATTGAAGGGTTTTCGAAGATAGCAGGACCTCTCATCCAACTCACATGAAAAAATCAAACTTTTACATGGACAGATGCATGTGAGGAGAGTTTCCAAGAGCTGAAGAGGCGTTTGACTACTGCATCGGTGTTGATTCTACCTGATCCCAATGAACTGTTTGAAGTGTATTATGATGCTTCATATTTGGGATTAGGTTGTGTGTTAATGCAAAATAGAAATGTCGTGGCGTATGCTTCAAGGTAGTTGAAAGTGCATGAGAAAAGTTATCTGACTCATGATTTGGAATTAGCGACAACAGTGTTTACGTTGAAGATATGGAGGCATTTTCTTTATGCAGCAACCTTCAATGTTTATAGTGACCACAAAAGTATGAAGTATCTTTTCGATCAAAAATATTTGAATATGAGGCAGCGAAGATGGTTAGAATTTTTGAAGGATTATGATTTTTAACTTCAATATCACCCACGAAAGGCGAACGTTGTAGCAGATGCTTTGAATAGAAAAGTACTTAGTGTATCTGTTATAATGATTAAAGAGAATGAATTTATAGAGCAATTCAGGGATATGCAGTTGTTAGTGGATTTGACGCTGGGGAGGATTTGTTTGAACATGATTGCCATTTCGAATAGTCTGGTAGAAGAAATTCGAGAGGAACAAAAAGGTGATGAATTTTTACAAAATGAGAGAGAGCTTGTGAAGCAAGGTGCGGAAACATTGTTTAATGAAGGACTTGATGGAATTCTAAGATTTGGAGATAGGATTTGTGTGCCAAGTAATTCAGAACTTAGAAGATTGATTCTCGATGAAGCCTATAGAAGCAAGTTGAGTATTCACCCTGGAGTGACCAAGATGTATCATGACCTGAAGAGATTGTATTGGTGGCAAAGGATGAAGAGAGATATTGCAGAATATGTATCGTCTTGTTTGATTTATTCGAAAGCAAAGGTTGAGCATCAAAGACCATCTGGAATGTTGCAACCTTTGGCTATTCCTAAATGGAAATGGGATAGCATCGCTATGGATTTTGTTGTCGGTTTGCCCAAGACTCGAAAAGGTTATGACTCTATTTGGGTAGTGGTTAATCGACTTATGAAGTCAGCACATTTCTTGCCTATTAATATAAGATATTCAATGGAAAGGTTGACTCAAGTATACATTGGCGAGATCGTTAGACTTCATGGTGTACCCTCCAGCATTATTTCTGATAGAGACCCAAGGTTTACATCAAGGTTTTGGCAGAGTCTACAAGAAGATATGGGGACTAAACTTCTACTAGTCAATCGGGCATAAAATGCACAACTAATATGCCCAAAAATGCCAAATTGACTAAGTTTACCTTGAAACTTTAATTGTATCTTGTTTCATACATTTGTGACCTAAAAATAAATTAACCATATTTATTTCCCTCATCTAAGTAATTTATGCGATTATTTGAGTCATTTTAAGTTATTTTTCACCTTCTGGACTACAACTAAGTGCCTAAACGAACTCAGAATGTGACAAAACGTCATAGGCATGTTAAACAAGTCATATGCTACCTTTGTAACTATTTACTAGTATAACATGTGATTAAGGATATTACATCAAGACCTAAGATCAATCTTTGAGAAAACTGAAGCTCCTCTCAATTGATCCATAAGATCATTTATCTTAGGCAATGGATACTTGTTCTTGATGGTTACCTTGTTCAGCTGTCTGTAAACCACATAGAGCCTCATAGTACCATCCTTTTTCTTCACTAGTAACATAAGTGCTCCCCACGGAGAAACACTTGGCCTAATGAATTTTTTGTCCAATAAATCCTTGATTTGCTTCTTGAGTTCTGATAAGTCTAGTGGTGTCATCCTATAAGGTGCTATACAGATAGGTCCTGTCCCAGGCACTAAGTTTGTAGAAAACTTTATTTCTCACTCGGGTGGTAACTCCACTATATCACTGGGGAATACTTCAAGATATTCACTCACTATAGGTATATCACTTAAGCTTTACCTCAGCATTTAGGGAAAACAACAGAACATATCCTAGAGCTCCCTCCTCTAAATAGAGATTAACCTAATTCGCATTGAGATACACTAACTCATATTAAACGACTCTGGTAGGTATATCCGACAAGAAAACCAGGGATTTATCTAAACAATTCAACACTACATAGTTAGCGGACAACCAATCCATATCAAGAATGATATCAATATCTACAAGGGGCAAACAGATAAGGTTTACCAAGAAAATTCTATCTTCTACCTTTACACAATAATCAAGATACACTCTGGATGTTGTAATTGGTTTACCAGTTGGAGTAGCTACAGATAAGTTATATGAAAGTTCAGACATAGGTAATTCTAGCATATTCACACAATCACTAGAAACAAAGGAGTGGGATGCTCCTGAATCATATAACACAACTAAAAGGTGATCATCAATTATGCATTTACCTTAGATAAAGTCGGAAGACTGAGTCACCGCTTCACCACCTAAAATGTAGACTCTCCCTTTGGTTTGTGGTCACAGGGTAGGCATGGCTTCTTTCCTCTGTTGTCACTCCTTAGCAAAATGCCTAGGCTGCCCACACATAAAGCACACCGAGCAAGGCCGGTCTTTGTGTTGTTTCCCACACTTGGAACACTTTGGTCCCACAAACTCCTTCTAAACTTGCTTGCCTTTCTCCTGAGGAAAGCTAGGTTTAGAGGCTCCCTTCTTGAACTTTTCATCACCTTGCTTCCTTTTTTAAAAGCTTTGTGACTTCGGCTCCACTAAAGGCTTCCTATCATGTCCTTCTATTATCAGATATTTATTCACCAAGGTTGCAAAGTTTCGAATCTCAAATGGTTGGATGGCTTTCTGGATGTCCTCTCTCAATCCTTCCTCAAACTTAACACACTTCTAAGACTCATTTGGATTAAGTATGATTCAAGAAAAGAATTTTGAAAACTCATTGAATTTGGCCACATACTGACCAATAGACTTGTCTCCCTACTCCAACCTCAGAAATTCCACCTCCTTTACATTCTGCAGATTTTAAGGAAAGAACTTCCCCAGAAAAAGAATTCTTGAAGATCTCCCATGTAACAATAGTTCATGATGCCTCAAAAGATCTCTTAATGTCCATCCATCAATCCTCTGCTTCTCCCTCTAGCATATAAGAAGCAAAAAACACTATTTTCTCGTCCAAGCAAGCAATGACAGTAAAAATCTTCTCCATCTCCTTGAGCCAACTGTCCGCTCGAACTGGGTCATACTCCCCTTGAAATAAGATGAATTAGATTTCTTAAACTAGGAGAGGTCTTGGAAGTTCTGATTTCTCCCAACTACCTCTTGGTTTGGTTGCCCCGGTTGATGTGGTGGTGGTGTAAGCTGTTGATGTTGAGTCGTGCCTATCCTCTCAAACATCCTAGTAGTCGCAATTGTTTGCTCTCTGATAGCCTCAACAGCAACGGCTATCTACTCCCGCATAGCATCAACAGTAGCGGCTGTTTGCTCCAACATTGCATCAGCTATTGCCATAAAAGCTCCAACCATGTCCAAGCCTTCATTAGCTGAGTTCCTATTCCCGTGGGTTCTCCTTAGAGACGCTATAATTTTTCTGTACACACAGAACAATACATATTGAGCTGATTAGTCTCAATATTTTATAACCGTGCAACAGTAGCTAAAAATAGTCATGCCAAAGGCAAGTCATATAGTTCTATCAAACATCTCATACAATAGACAAAGAAATGCACAACATACAAAGGAACTCCTAAAAATGCCTAAGCATAGTCAGTCCATACCCCGACTCAACAGGATAAACTGCTCTGATATCATAATGTAACACCCTAATACAATTATCGTAAAATATCAAGTATGTCACTTCCTAAATATGCATACAACAGAAATTTGTAACCTATGTAGTTATTATAGAGAACCATGAGGAATGAGAAGAAACGTTACATATATATACACACACACACACAGAGACATCACTGGCTAAAATTCCACACTGTAATATATAAACTCTTACAAACTAAAAGCAAAGTAAATAAATACAAGCTAATACATAAAGAAACAAAATAACTAAAACTAAGCCTTTAGCTTCTTCGTGCCCTTTCTCTTTGGAGGGTCTTGACCTGGATTTACATGAAAACACAACAAGGTGAGAATTCACAAAATCCTCAGCATGAGTAAACCAAAACCAACAGTTATTCATTCATAACAAATAAACCACTAAACACAACATAGTATAGTTGTAATAGCTAAAAGAACCTCAATTCAAAACTATAAGAATATTTACATACACATTATGTAAAACTCATAAAGCAACTAATACTATTAACACAATTTTTATACCAATAAGAACAGAACAACAACCCTTACAGCTGTCAAACAATGCAATGCATAATATGCCATATTGTTATGCCTAGAAAATGCCCTAAAAGTATGATTGCGCAATGCTTATAAAAGTTTTATTTTTGGAAGACATATGACACTTACTAAATTCCCAGAACTAAGTTCCATTGTATATACTAAGTAGGATAGGCACAATAGCCCTTACACTACTTAGTAATAAGTGGATTCTTTCCCCTAATGATAGTAAGAGTACTGCTACCACCCCCATACCGGTAACCCTGACCATAATAGCGTAAATGTTAGGAGAATTTAAATCCAACACCTCATTCTCAGGTCATATGGTTGTGCACACCATCTAAGGTTACAATACATGCGAATAGCAAGCTTTAAAAGCATGCAAAGGTGTCACAAGGTCCTTATTCACCGAGTGAGATCAACACTAGTAATCATGAAATTCTAGGCTAACTTATCTTACAAAGTAGCAAGATTCCTGACACTAGAAAAAATAGCATCTAGTACCTCACACCATCATTTCACAAGTGATTTCAAAATCAACCCCAAGTTGAACAAGGTTCTAGATACTTCCCTATGGCATACCCCCACACTTTGGATGTCTAAGGATTCTCAACTTCTCATATATGCAAAGTGGCAATTGTGATTAGCATTGGCAATGACAATGGTTTTGATGATAACAAACAAGAGAAATGATGGTTGCGCAAAGATCAAGTTCTAAGGTTCTTCAAGTATAGCTTATAGGACTTAGATCTTATGTTAAAGGTAATAGGAATCACACTAGCTCATATCTTGTTTCCATTCAACTTTGATCTATTTGCAAAATCATGCTTTATGTTAATCAAGTTTGAGCAAAATGTTTTTAGAAAGGATAGAAAGAAAACCATGTTTCATACTTGTGAAAATACTCTTCAAGTATGTGGAAAATGTTTTTAGAAAGGTTGAAAATGATTTAGGAATGTTTGGATATGAAATCCTTTAGAAATCTTATTTTCTTGGTGAACCAATAACAAATTAGGTGTTTTGTATAACAGATTATGTGAGAACAATAACTGATTATGTGATTTTGAATAACAGATTATTTGAAATCTATAACAGGTTATTCACTTTGGCAGAGACGTTCCAATTGATGTTTTAAAGTGAATAATCTATTATGGAAAGTCCATAACAGGTTATTTGCATGTTGGGAACGTTCCCTCTTAGTTTTTAAATGTTCCTAACTAATTAGGGGTGCCAAATGATTTGCTATTTTCGTGCTACAGTATTTCTTGATGAAACAAATAATATGTTAGACAAAATCCATAATCTGTTATGAGAAACCAAATAATCTGTTAGTAGAAACCAATAATCTGTTATTTGGGATAGCAGAAAATATTTCCCAATGTCTCTATTAAGAGCACTTCATGCCCCCAACTGCTTCCAACGTCTCTTAAATTTATGGGTTATAAATGAAAGTGTTTAGGCATTAAAGAGAGGTTGGAGAACAATCTGAAAAACATACTTGAGCATTAAATTCATGTCTCATCATCATTTTTCTAAAAACCCCTGTTCTTGAGCTAAGTTTGTGATTCTTTGATTCTATAAGCTTTAAGTTGTATTATCTACTCTTTAAAAGAGTTTCTTTTCATCTACATCTTTGTATAATCAGAAAAGAGAGGGTGAGGTATCCCTCATATTTGTAAAGGATGAGGTATACCTTAGAAGAAGATACTCAAGCATAGGGATGAGGTATCCCAAGGTGTTGAGTGCTCCAACTTGTAAAGGTCATTAAGCACCCGTTGAAGCTTAAACAATTAGTGAAAAATCTCGGGTGTTTACTTGAGGACTGGACATAGGCCACAAGTGGTTTGGTGGCTAAACTAGGATAAATTTGGTGTTTGTTCTTCTAAACTCTACTCTTTAATATTGTGCACTGTTTCATTAGACTTGCCTAAATATTATCTTGCTTGATTGTGATATTTGTAAGTGAAAGCCTTATTTCTTATTTATCCATTCATTTCTATCACTTAATAGTTTCAACGAAAATTGGTAATCAATTGTTTTACAAAAGGTTTTATGAAAATATTTAATATACTCAATTCACCCCCCTCTTGAGTGTTGAGGCCACTTAGTAACAAGTGGTATCAGAGCTAGACTATTGTGTAAAGAGCTTAGCAGCTTCAAGAGAAATGATGGCTTCAAATGATTTTTCTAATAAAGGTTCTTCTATAAATAGACCTCCCTATTTCAACGAGGATGGTTATGCCTATTGGAAAGAAAGGATGAAAACTTTTATTGAAGCTATTGATCTTGATGTATGGGATGCCGTTGAAAATGGTGTTTTTCTTCCCACACGCATAATTAATAGTGTAAGAACAAATACACCTAAAAGTGAATGGACCGATGAAGACAAAAAGAAGGTTCAATACAATTTGAGAACCAAGAATATCATTATCACATCTTTGGGATATGATGAATTCTTTAGGGTGTCAAATTGTAAGACTGCCCAAGAAATGTAGGATACCTTACAAGTAACTCATGAGGGTACAAGTGAAGTAAAACAATCAAGAATAAATACTCTCATTTATGAATATGAACTGTCTAGAATGAACTAAGGAGAGAGTATTCAAGAAATGTAAAATAGATTTACACATATCATAAATCATCTTGCTTCATTGGGAAAGACTTTTCCTAATGAAGACCTCATTAATAAAATCTTGAGATGTTTGAGTAGGAGTTGGCAACCAAGGGTGACGGCTATTGCTGAATCAAGAAATCTATTAACAATGACGCTATCCACCTTATTTGGAAAGCTTCAAGAACATGAGTTGGAGCTAAATAGGCTCAATCAAAATAAAGAGCATGATAAGAAGAAAAAGAAGATTGCACTCAAAGCCACCTCTTCTACAATTGAAGATGATGATGAAGATAGTGAAGAAGATGCAGAAAACCATGAGCTAAGTGAGGAGAATCTTAGTCTCCTTGTGAAGAAGTTTAGAATATTCTTAAAGAAGAAGGGATTCCAAAGAAGGTCACCCTTCCCACAAAATAAAGCCTACCACAAAGGAGAAGGATCCTCAACTCCTCCAAAATGTTATGAATGTGGAAAGCCGGGACACATGAAAATGGAGTGTGCTGTGTATCTTAAGAAGACAGAGAAATTTGAGAAAAAGACCTTCTAAAGAAAAGAAAGGAAGGAGAACATATATAGCAAGGGAGAACAATGACATAAGTTCTTCCGATAGCTCAGAGAATGAAGAAGCTCATCTTTGTCTCATGGTTCAAGGAGAAAAAAGTGAAAGAGTGACACTGAGGTAACATCCTCTAACTTAGATTCTTCACCTTCTTATAATGAATTACAAGATGTTTTTCAAGAATTGCATGATGAATCTATGAGGCTCACAAAAATGGTTTTATTTTCTAACAAAACAATCTCCTTATTAGTAAACAAAGTTTCTATTCTAAACAAGGAGATTAATGAACTTGAGATTGAAAATGAGACCTTAGGACTTATTGATGCTAACTCATTATGCATGACTTGCTCCTCACATGATAACACATCCATACCCTTACCTTGCTCATCATGCAAAGTATTTGAAAAAGAAGTTGAGGATTTAAATAACACTCTTGCAAAATTTACCTTTGGAAGAGATAACTAGAATGTATTATTAGGGAAACAAAAACGTGTTTTCCAAAAAGCCAATTTAGGGTATAATCCCAATAATTAACAAAAGTCTTACAATAACTTCTTTGTTTCCTTAAGTACATCAAGTAGCCCCTTTATCAAATTTTTTATTATGGTAGGAAAGGGCATAGTGCATCAACATGTAATATAAGAAAAAATATCATCACAAAGATTAGAACTAAAAGGGCTTGGGTCCCTAAGGGCACCTTGCCTAATGCTAACACACAAGGACCCAAGAGAATTTAGGTACCAAAAGTTAAAATTTGAATGTGTGCTATAGGTGTGCTTGAAGACGAAAAATTCATGTTGGTATCTTAATAGTAGTTGCTCCAAGCACATGATCGGTGATGGCTCCAAATTTTACTCCCTTGTCCCCAAGAAGAATGGTCACGTGATATATGGTGACAACAACAAAGGAAAAATCCTTGGAGTTGATAAAGCTGGTAAGATCCCTTCCTCATCCATTGATAATGTTTTGCTTATTGTAGGACTCAAACATAACTTGCTTAGTATTAGTCAACTATGTGATAAGGAGAGTAGAGTGATATTTGATTCCAATTGTTGTATAATTGAGGGTAAAGATGATAAGCATGTTAAGTTTATTAGTCATATGGTCAATAATATATATATATATGATTAGCCTTGATGACATTTCCTCAAATGATGTTAAATGTTTTATGAGTAAAGAAAATGATTCATGGTTATGGCATAGAAGAATTGCTCACATTCACATAGATTACTTAAACAAATTGATTTTTAAAGAACTAGTAATTGGTCTTCCAAAGCTCAAATTTGAAAAAGATAAATTTGGTGATGCATGTCAAAAGGGAAAACAAGTAAAGGTTTATTTTAAAGCTAAAAATGTGGTTTTAACATTTAGACCATTACAACTTTTGCACATGGATCTTTCTGACCCCTCTAGAACTATGAGCTTTGGTGGAAATTACTATGCACTAGTGATTGTGGATGATTTTTCTAGGTTTACATGGACACTATTATTGTCTCACAAAAATGATGTCTTTCAATCATTCAAAAAGCTTGCCTAAGTTATCCAAAACGAAAAGATTTTTTGTATTGCATCCATGAGAAGTGACCATGGTGGTGAATTTGAAAATTATGAATTTGAAACCTTTTGTAATGAACATGGCATTGAGCATAATTTTTTTACCCCTAGAACACCACAACAAAATGGTGTTGTGGAAAGGAAAAATTGATCTTTAGAGGAAATAGCAAGAACTATGCTCAATGAGGCAAACATTCCTAAGTATTTTTAAGTGGATGCGATTAACACCACTTGCTATGTTATGAACAGAGTCCTAATAAGGCCAATTTTAAAGAAAACCCTATATGAATTGTACAAGGGAAGGAAGCCAAATGTTTCTCATTTTCATGTCTTTGGATATAAATACTTTGTTTTGAATAATGAAAAAGATAACTTGGGGAAGTTTGATGCAAAATCTGATGAGTGAATATTTCTTGGCTATTCTATACATAGTAAGGCCTTTAAAGTTTATAATAAATGAACTATGATCATAGAAGAATTCATACATGTTGTTTTTGATGAAACTAATTCAAATGAGCCGAGAAAAAGAGCTTATTGATGATGTTGTAGAAATCTTACCAAGAACACACTTGAAGAATCAAGAGAAAGAGCCCATGAAGCAAGAAGAGAGACTCCTTGATCACTCATGGCAAGAGAATTCAGAAATCATAGATCTACCCAAAGAATGGAGGACATCAAGATATCATCCTCTCGACAAGGTGATAGGTAATATATCAAAAAGGGTAATCACTCGAAACTCTCTTAGAGATGCATGTAATCATTTGGCTTTTATCTCTCAAGTTAAACCTAAAGATATAAATGAGGCTATTAATGATGAACATTGGATCTTGGCTATGCAATATGAACTAAATCAATTTGAGAGAAATCAAGTTTGGAATTAGTTCCAAGGCCCAATGATCATCCTATAATTGACACCAAATGGGTCTTTAGGAACAAACTTGATGAAACGGGCTTAATAACAAGAAACAAAGCTAGGCTTGTTGCTAAAGGTTATAATCAAGAAGAAGGAATAGATTATGAGGAAACATATACTCCCGTATCTAGATTAGAGGTCATTAGAATGCTACTTGCATATGCATACATCATGGATTTCAAGCTTTATCAAATGGATGTTAAAAGTGCCTTCTTAAATGGTTTTATATAAGAAGAAGTGTATGTGGAACAACCTCCTGGTTTTGAGAATTTTGAATTGCCCAACCATGTTTTTAAACTAAAAAAAGCCTAGTATGGCTTGAAACAAGCTCCTAGAGTTTAGTATGAAAAGTTGAGAAAGTTTCTTTTAGAAAAGGGCTTCTCTAGGGGAAAGGTTAACACTACTCTTTTCATCAAGCATAAAAAGCATGACATACTTCTTGTACAAATATATGTTGATGATATAATATTTAGTGTTACTAATGACTCTCTTTGTAAAGAATTTGCTAACACTATGCAAAGTGAGTTTGAGATGTCCATGATGGGTGAGCTCAACTTCTTCCTTGATCTCCAAATCAAGCAAACAAAGGATAGAACCTTCATAAGTCAATCCAAGTATTGCAAGGAGCTACTCAAGAAGTTTAGAATGGACAACACCAATCATATGGCTACACCAATGAGCACTTCTTGTTATTTGGACAAGGATGAAGGAGGTAAATTTGTAGAAATCACAAAATATAAAGGCATGATTAGCTCACTCCTTTATCTTACAACAAGTAGCCAGATATTATGTTTAGTGTGTACATGTATGCTAGATATCAAGCAATTCCTAAAGAATTACACTTATGTGCTGTAAAACGAATTATGAAATATCTAATAAGCACTTCACAAATGGGTTTGTGGTATCCTAAGGGTGCCTCATGTAGCCTAATTGGATATTTCGATTCTGATTTTGCTAGATGCAAAATGGATAGGAAGAGCACTAGTGGGACATGCCACTTGCTTAGAAGCTCACTAGTTTCTTGGCATAGCAAGAAATAAAACAGTGTTGCATTGTCAACAGCTGAAGCTAAATATGTTACAGCCAGAAGTTGTTGTGCTCAAATTCTTTGGGTGAAGCAACAACTTTTGAACTATAGTCTTGAATTGGATCACATCCCTATAAGGTGTGATAACACAAGTGCAATCAATTTGTCCAAAAATCTTATTTTGCACTCTAGAACAAAGCATATTGAGATTAGACATCATTTCATAAAGGATCATGTTCAAAAAGGTGATTGCTTGCCTGAATTTGTTGAAACCACTAAGCAACTGGCTGACATCTTCACTAAAACATTAAACAAAGAAGCATTCTTCAATATAAGAAGAGAACTTGGCATTTTGGATTAATCATGCATCTAATTTTACTGTATACTATGTGTTTGTGGTGCAAAACCTGTCATATTGCTGCATAATATGCTAATTTGATGCATAATATGGAATGATTGCATAGTTTTTAACCATTTTTAAATTCAATACTGACTTGAGCATTGGAGTTTCTCCTAAGTTTGTTTTGCAAGTACTTGATCCATGCTTAAGTCCCCAACATTCCCAATCTCAAGTTCTTAATGAAGAAAAATTGCGTCTTGGTATTTTTGAAGAAGAGAAATCAGCTTATGAGGTACATTTATGGGGGGGTTTGAGAGAATGGAAAATAAGGCAAAGCCATGATGATCCTCAAGATGGAATAAGTTTGTGTTTTAAGGGCTCAAGTCTTGAAGAATTTCTAGTTTTGGAAGTGAAATAACCAGTTAGAAGAAGGATATAATATGTTATGGGAAGAAAGTAATCAATTATTGACTCCTTGGATAAGTAGTTATACCTTCTATGAAACTAATAAACTAGTTAGGAGAAGTACCTAACCTATTATTCACAAAGTCAGAGGATGATGGTCTTTCAATCCATGAAAATAACTAATTACAAGACCTCTCTAACTACTTATGAAGGCATTTTGAAGTTCCTAAAGACCATAAATAACTAATTAGGACTTCTTAATCTGTTATTGAAGCAAACAGAGGCTTGATCTATTGTGGGTGACGAAAATAATCTGTTAGGAGCCTTGCCTAATCTGTTATTCAAGCAAAAATTAGAAAAACTTTGATCAGGAACATGAAAATAACCAATTAGGCATAAGTCCTAATCGGTTATTATGGCTGACAGAGAGCCATTAATCTATTTTTCTCTTCCCCCTAATCGATTAGCCTCCTCCCTGACCGATTATTCCAACTTACAGAGGCTTCCAATTTCTGTTCCAATGCTCAAATAATTGATTACCACTCCTCCCTAACTGGTTATTTTAGATCACAGAGGCTTCCATTTTTGCTCCACAACGAGAATAATCGATTAGCCTCACCCTCTAGCCGGTCATTCACTCAACCTGTGGCCACCCATGTGAATTCCTCTCACCATAATCGGTTACCCAATGCACCTAATCGGTTATTGCACTCCATAAAACATAAAAATCGTGACCTCCCCTCATCATTCATGTCCCAAAACATTCATTGTCATTTTCTTCCTCTCACATCCACTAACACCCACTCCCTCAAACTCCTCACCCACTCCAAATCCAACCATAATCCACCATTAAAGCACTTTTTCCATCATTTTCGATCACTTTCCACCACTTTCCACCAATTAAAACTACAAATTCTTCTAAAAATCTCATTCCACTCGTTCTTTCTCTCTCTAAAAACGTGACCTAACCTCCATTATCAACCATAGCAAGTAGCTCCTCTCATCCTAAGAGATCATGCACCAAAAATCTCTTTATTCTAAAGGAAACCCCTAACCCAAACCTTGAGCTTGATCTTCCTCTAAGTTTGGATGAAAGGAGGTACTTCTCGCATAAAGTTCAAATAGGCAAGTATAGGCTTCAATTTCAAGCTCGAAATCTTAGTCAACCAAAGTATGTGGATTGGGATTACTTCGCCAACAATGGGTTCACCTTTTTCACTGACCTACTGGAGTACTATGGACTGAAGACCTTTGTCATAGCAAAATATGAGTATTATATTGAACTCATCAAAGCTTTTTACTGCAATCTGAGTATATCTGAAATGAATTTGGTGACTGAACTCAAAAGACAGAGGATATTAGTAAGACCCAATGATTGGGCTCTAAATTTTGGTTTGAATCATGCTAGAGCAATTCTTATTGAGAATAGTCATAAAGACTGGGAAGGGTATGTTAGAAATGATGCTGTTAGGGACATGATTCGACTAGGCAACAAAATTCCAAAGGGATCCTTCACTTCTGGGATCTTGAAAGTGGAAGATCGTCTTCTCCACTATGTGTTAGCTCATATTTTAGTTCCAAGAGCCAGCAACTATGCTTTGCTTAAGGAAGAGGATATCTTCCTGCTTTGGGCCTTGAAACAGAGACTGCACATCAATTGGCCACTCTACATTATGTATTATATAAAGAAAGCAAAAGACAAACTGATGATGGATCTTCCATATGCAATACTGATTGCTAAAGTTCTCAGTCACTATAAGTTGTGCTTACAAGATGAGGGAATCCTTCCTCTTACTGGTCACCACAAGTTAGGCAAGGCCACCATAAATTGAATGCATATCAAGATAGTTAATGGTGCCTGGGGTCTATGGAGTTGGGCATGATGCAGCTGCACCAGAAGCAGAAATGTCGGCTGCCCTTGAGGATGTGATTAGCATTAGCAATAGCAATAGCAATGGTTTTGATGATAATAAACAAGAGAAGTGATGGTTGTGCAAAGATCAAGTACCAAGGTTCTTCAAGTATAGCTTATAGGACTTAGATCTTATATTAAGGATAATAGGAATCACACTAGCTCATATCTTGTTTCCATCAACTTTGATCTATTTGCAAAATCATGCTTTATGTTAATCAAGTTTGAGCAAAATGTTTTTTGAAAGGATTAAAAGAAAACCATGTTTCATACATGTGAAAATACTCTTCAAGTATGTGAAAAATGTTTTTAGAAAGGTTGAAAATGATTTGGGAAAGTTTGGATATGAAATCCTTTAGAAATCTTATTTTCTTGGTGTACCAATAACAGATTAGGTGTTTTGTATAACAGATTATATGAGAATAATAACTGATTATGTGATTTCAAATAACAGATTATTTGAAATCCATAACAGGTTATTCACCTTGGTAGAGACGTTCCAATTGATGTTTTAAAGTGAATAATCTGTTATGGAAAGTCCATAACAAGTTATTTGCATGTTGGAAACGTTCCCTCTTAGTTTTTAAATGTTCCTAACCGATTAGGGGTGCCAAATAATCTATTATTTTCGTGTTAGAGTGTTTCCTGATGAAACAAATAATATGTTAGACAAAATTCATAATTTCTTATGAGAAACCAAATAATTTGTTAGTGGAAACCAATAATCTGTTATCTGGGATAGCAGAAAACATTTCCCAATGGCTCTATTGAGAGCATTTAATACCCCCAACTGCTTCCAACATCTCTTAAATGTTATGGGTTATAAATGAAAGTGTTTGGGTATTAAAGAGAGGTTGGAGAACAATCTGAAAAACATATTTGAGCATTAAATTCGTGTTTCATCATTATTTTTCTAAAAGACCCTGTTCTTGAGCTAAGTTTATGATTCTTTGATTCCATAAGCTTCAAGTTGTATTATCTACTCTTTGAGAGAGTTTCTTTTCATCTACATCTTTGTATAATCAGAAAAGAGAGGGTGAGGTATCCTTTATATTTGTAAAGGGTGAGATATCCCTTGGAAGAAGAGACTCAAGCACAAGGGTGAGGTATCCCAAGGTGTTAAGTGCTCCAACTTATAAAGGTCATCAAGTACCCGTTGAAGCTTGAACAATTAGTGAAAAATCTAGGGTGTTTACTTGAGGACTGGACGTAGGCCACAAGTGGTTTGGTGGCTGAACCAAGATAAATTTGGTGTTTGTTCTTCTAAACTCTACTCTTTAATATTGTGCACTGTTTCATTAGACTTGCCTAAATATTATCTTGCTTGATTGTGATATTTATGAGTGAAAGCCTTATTTCTTATCTATCCATTCATTTCTATTACTTAATAGCTTCAACGAAAATTGGTAATTAATTGTTTTACAAGGGTTTTGTGAAAATATTTTATATACTCAATTCACCCCCCTCTTGAGTATTGAGGCCACTTGATAACAGTAATTCCCTCCATGAAATGCCCTCATTGGTGCCTTAACACACTTAAAAATGCATATATGAGTGATTCCAACACTTAGGTAACCCCAAAACATCAAGATTACAATTCTTGAAAAATTCTGAAACTCACGCCTAGGCATAGCTGGTGCCCTGTCACATGCCTAGGCATGACATTCCTACTCCTAGGAGTGGCATTCTCTGGCTGATCCTGGAACTCACGCCTAGGCGTGGAAACCATGCGCCTAGGCGTGATCCTGTAGTAGAAAATTTTACAAAATACGAATCACTGTACCATTGGTGAACCACGGGAATTTCAATTACTCCAAAGTAGTTTCTAGGTGATTTTAAGTCCCTAACAAGTTCACTAATATAAAAGGAATCATCAAAGACCAACTCAAACCACCAAATTTGGATCCATGAACCAAATCACTCATCTAAAAATACTCATTTTTCTTACTTTGTGCATCAAAGGTCCAAATGAAGAGTTCCAAATTTCTAACTCAAACTCATACCATGAATAAGTCATAAATAACCATTGAAAACACATTCAAGCAAGAAAACACTCAAAATACCTCAAAATCCCATTTTGACCTATTATACCTCAACTAAACATAAAAGATGGAGAAGAGAAAAAGAAACTAATTAATTAAACTCAAACCACCTACCTGTTGTGCAGCAAAGATGAAGTCTAAGCCTTGGATTTGCCCTTGATTTTCCTCTTCATTTCTTCCTCTTTCTTCTTGTGTTTTTTCCTCCTCTTTCACTTGTATTCTTGCAGCTACTAATGTAGTTCTAAACCGTGAGTGAAAAACAAGGAGAAATGAAGCAAAATATCAATGACAAAAGTTAACAAAGGAGGCAACATACGTTAGTGACTCATAAGCACTTAGATATTTAGTTGTATCAACTATATCTGCTAAGAACACTTAGATTTCTCCAAATCAAGATTCTTATCTTCCAACAAGTTTAAAATAAATCCTATGATTCATTAAAAATCTTGTTTCACCAATACCATATTTTTTCATATCTATAACTAGTCAATCTGACATTAAAACACACAACCAATATGCTTAAAAATACCAAACTAACTCTGATTACTCTCAAATTTTAACCATATCACAGTTCACACATTTGTGACCTAGAAACAAATTATTCATATTTATTTTCATTAGCTAACCGATTTAAGTTAATATATGTGTCCTTTTAAGCTACTTTTCACCTTCTAGGTTGCGGTAAAGTGCCTAAACTAACTCAGATTGTCAAAAAATTAAACAAGCATGTTAAGCAAGTATTGAGCTACATCTGTAACTGTTTACAAGTCTAACATTATTTTAGAGGATGTTACTGTTACCAAGTGGCCTCAAACTCAAGAGAGGGGGTGAATTGAGTTTATGAAATATTTTTGCAAATCTTTCGTAAAATGTTTGTTTATCAATTTTCGTTGAAGCTATTGGATAATTGAAGTGAATAGATAAATGAGATTGAATGCTTCACTCACAAATTAAATAATCCAAGATGAATAATATTCAAGCAAGCATATAAAGTAAATGCATAAATGTAAAGAGATAGGGTTGAGAGAATCAAACACAGGGATTTATCCTGGTTCAGCCACCCCTTGTGACCTACGTCCAGTCCTCAAGCGAACCACTCGAGATTTTCCACTAAACTTCAAGCTTGAATGGGTTGTTGAAAACCTTTACAGATTGGAGTACTCAACAATATCTTAGGATACCTCACCCTTGTGCTTTGAGCCTCAAAATAAGGATGCCTCACCCTTTACAACCTTTGAGGGATACCTCACCCTCTTTACACCTTTGAAGGATACCTCACCTTCTTCTCAATAAGGGATACCTCACCCTTTTTCACTAGAGGGATACCTCACCCTCTTTGCACAATAAACAAAGTGTTTGAATAATAGAAACTCTTTCAAAGAGTAGATTGATACAAATTGAAGCTCTAGAATGCCCCTTTTGAATATCTCAAGTTTTCTCACTAAAACAGGGCAAAAACATTTTCAGGATTTGATTATCGTATATAAGTGTTAAATTGATGTTCTAAATTGAAGTTCAACCCTTAAAGAAGCCCCAAGGTAAGTATTTATAAGTTTTGTAAGTAAAGGAACCGTTGGGACATTTTTAGCCAAGCATTAAATGCCATTAATATAGTCATTGGACTCTATCAGATTGGTTGTAATTGATTACACAACAAATGTAATCGATCACATTGTTATTCCAATGTGTTCTTGGCTTTCTGGGCTCTATGTAATCAATTACATTCTTGGTGTAATCTAGTACAAAGCCTCTGACTTGCTTTGTAATCGACTACCATTTCCATGTAATCGATTACATACCTTCTTGAACGTGTTCTTGCCTTTTTGGGTTCAATGTAATCGATTACATTACTGGTGTAATCAATTACAAGGCCTCTGACTTGCTTTGTAATCGATTACATGCTCCATGTAATCGATTATCAGCTCTTTGTTTAGCTTATAATCAATTACAAAACATGTGTAATCGATTACCTTGGCCTTTGAACACATTTTTTAAGTCCAATTAAGTTTGTAAGTCATTTCTAACACTTAGATCATTGGATTAAACATAAATGCTTCATGAATATTGAATCCAAGATTAAAAACAACATTTCTTGAAAAACATGTTTAACTTTAAATTTACAAGCTGATTTTGAAAACAATATTTAGAAAAACATTTGAGAATCATTGAGATACTTAAAGGGCATTTTACATTAATATTCTAAGACCTATATCTAATATACCTCTTTTAATCTTGGTCTTTATCTTTTGATCTTGGTCTTCTCTTTTGATCTTGATCTTCATCTTTGACTTTGTTATCATCAAAAACCCATTTGATGTGCTTTGAGACATAAGCATTCACATTCTCCCCCTTTTTGATGACGACAAACTAAACATTCAACAGAAGGAAAAATATTTGCATTTATTTGAGTATCAGATAATTAAGCGCAACTCTCCCCCATAATGTATGCATGAGATAGAATATGTGAAAGCATAAAACTCCCTCGTACACATGCAATATATTTCACTAATCTCTTCCCCGTTGGCATTATCAAAAAGAAAACATAAGCATTCAGATTGGATATAATCATTTCAGCCCAGCATGATCAATATCAGAGTATAACTGTTTAGCACATCAAGATGTGATACCAATAGCAAATGCATATGAAGAGAAACTTAGATAGTATTTATCATTTATGTCAATAGAAATCAGAGTCATATACAAGAGCAATATGGGATTAGATAAAGATTAAGCATAAGGAAAGCATCAGGAAAGAACAGAACATCATGATTAAGCAAAATTATGAAAAAAAGATTTTGTAATCGATTACACTTTTATTGTAATCGAACACATTTTGTTTTCCTTGTAATCGATTACAAAGTTTGTGTAATCGATTACATGCGTTCTGATTTGGCCTGGAATGCTTGACAGAGCCTTTGTAATCGATTACAATGGTCTTGTAATCGATTACCAGACTACTAAAGCTCAGTTTTTGCATTTTAAACAATAAAGAACCAAACTTGAATCATTCAAAAATTGTTCCAAGACATTCCAAATCAATTCCAAACAACATTTAAGCATATAGTCCAATCAGATTATGATCTGAAACACATTATTGTGCTACAAAATAACATATTATGCATCAAGATATCACATTATGCAGCAAAGCAATATATTATGCATCAAAATAGCATATTATGCAGCAAGTTAATGTATTGTACGGCAGAATTAGATGCATGATTGATCTATTATAACAAGTTCAAAGATATTGATATTATACATGTCATTTCACATAAAAAGCATATTCATTTAGCATATTCAAGATATTAAACTAGTAAAGCATAGAGCAAGTCTCCACTTAATCAAAGGATGCAAGTTCAAGCTTCTTGGAGACAAGGAGGACAGCTTGAAGTATTTTTCTGGTTTTGTGCTTGGAGCAGCCACTTTTTAAGATATCCAAAGTCAATTCTTGGCCTTCAAGCATACCTACAACACACTTCAATTTTTAACTTTTGGTACCCAAATTTTCTTGGGTCCTTGTGTGTTAGTTTTTGACAAAGTGCCTTTAGGAACCCAAACCATTTTAGTTCCTAACTTGTTATTGATATTCTTCCTTACATTGTAAGTTGATGCACTATACCCTTTCCTACCACAATAAAAACATTTAATAAAGGGACTACTTAATATACTTGATGAAACAAAGAGATTTTTGAGAAGCTTTTGTTGGTTATTGGGATTATACCCCAAACCAGCCTTTTGAAAAACACATCTTTGGTTCCCAAGTAATATGTTCAAATTATCTCTTCCAAAAGTAAATTTTGAAAGAGTATTTTTCAAATCCTCAATCTCAATTTCAAATGCTTTACATGATGAACAAGATGAAGGTGTAGATGCATTATCAAAGGATAAACATATCATGCATAAAGAGTTTGCATCAATCAACCCAAGAGTTTCATTTTCTAATTTCAATTCCTTAATCTCTTTATTTAAAATAGAAAATTGATTTTCAAATAAAGAAATTGTTTTCTTAGATGATGAAACAAGTTTTGCAAGCCTCATAGATTCATTATGTAATTCTTCAAATGCATCTTGCAATTCATTATAGGAAGGGGAAGAGTTTGATTCAGAATTTGAGGATGTTACCTCCATGTCGTCTCCATCTTCCTCTTCTCCTCTAGCCATGAAACATAGATTGGCTTTCTAATTATCTGAGCTATCAGCTGAATCCATGTCATTATCATCCCAAGCTATGTAGGCTCTTCTTTCATTCTTCTCCCTTGAGGATCTTTTGTGATATTTTTCCACTTTACTTTGATAGATTGGGCACTCCATCTTCATGTGACCCAATTCTCCACATTCATAGCATTTAGGAGTGGATGAGATTCCTTCCCCTTTGTGATAGACATTCTTTTGGGGAAAGGGAAGTCTTCTTTGAGCTCCACTCTTCTTGAAAAATCTTCCAAATTTCTTTACTAGTAGAGCAAGATTCTCCTCATCTATTTCCAAGCCATCTCCATCTTCATCATCATCATTAATCATGGAGGAAGTGGCCTTGAGAGCCATTTCCTTCTTTTTCTTGTCAAGCTCTTCACTTTGGTTGAGTCTATTCAATTCAAATTCATGTTCTTGGAGCTTGCCAAAAAGTGTGGCTAAGGTTATGGTTGAGAGATTTCTTAACTCCGCAATAGCCGTCACTTTAGGTTGTCAATGCCTGCTTAAACATCTCAACACTTTGTTAATAAGATCTTCATTAGAAAAAGTTTTTCCCAGTGAAGCAGGATGATTTACAATATGTGTAAAATGTTTTTCCATTTCTTGAATGCTTTCATTTTGGCTCATTTTAAAAAGCTCATACTCATGAGTGAGAGTATTGATCCTTGATCTTTTCACTTCACTAGTACCCTCATGGGTTACTTGTAAGGTGTCCCACATTTCTTAGGCAGTTTTACAATTTGACACCCTAAAGAATTCATCATACCCCACGGATGTGGTAATGATGTTTTTGGCACTCAAATTATATTGGACCTTTTTCTTTTCATCATTGGTCCATTCACTTCTTGGTGTATTAACCCTTATACCATTAACAACTTTTGCGGGGATAAAAGGACCATTTTCAATAGCATCCCATACATCTAGATCAATAACTTCAATAAAAATTTTCATTCTTTCTTTCCAATAAGCGTACCCATCCCCATTGAAAAATGGAGGTCTATAGATGGAAAACTTTCTGAAAAATCATTTAAGGAGCCCATCACTTTCTCTTGAAGCTGCTAAGCCAAATTTGTTTACCTCATATAAATAACTGTTGGTAGCCTTGCTGCATGTGGGACTCCAACTCTTAAGTTTCCTGCTCAAAGCCTACACCATCCTAAAGCACATTCACCAGAGGAATCTACTTATCTCTAAGCTCTTTGACCCCTCTGTCCATGATCCTTACTGGTAGCATAGCATAAGACAAATCATCCCTTAACTGCACATATTCATTTCTTATGACATGTGAAGGATCTGGATTGTACTTCCTAAGTTGTGACATATGGAAGACATTGTGAAGATTAGACAAGCTAGGAGGAAGGGCAATTAGGTAGGCTACATGTCCAACTCTTTTTAGGATTTGGTAGGGACCAATGAAACAATGATTTAACTTTTATGTTCTCAATGCTCTACCAATCGTTGTTGTAGGAGTGACTCTTAAGAAAACATGATCTCCCTCATTAAACTCTGGAGGTCCTCTCCTCCTATCAGCATAGCTCTTTTGCCTACTTTGACCCATAACCAACCTATCCCTGATCATGTTAATCTAATCTGTGGTCTGTTGTACCAACTTAGGTCCTATGATGGTTCTCTCTCCAACCACATACCAGCACAAAGGGAACCTACACTTTCTACCATAAAGCGCTTCATACGGTGTCATGCTTATGCTGGTATGATAATTGTTGTTATAGGCAAACGCCACTAAGGGTAAGAACTTATCCCAACTACCTATAGTACACATGCTCTAAGCATATCATCGAGGGTTTGGATAGTCTTTTCTGATTGACCATCTCTCTGTGGTTGATATGCTCAAACTAAGTTTTATCCCAAAAGCTTTTTGCAAGGCTCCCCAAAATCTAGATGTGAATATAAGGTCTTTATCTGAAACTATACTAAGGGGAATACCGTGAAATCTAACTATCTCCTGAAGATATAACTAGGCTAGTCTATCCATGAAGTAGTTAGCTCTAATAGGTATAAAATGGGCAGACATGGTTAATCTATCCACTATAACCCAAACCACATTAAATCTTAGTTGAGTCTTAGCTAACCCCATCATAAAACCCATTGTGATGTTATCCCATTTTCACTTAGGGATTCATAAAGATTGAAGAGGTCTAGAGGGTTTCTAGTGTTCTATCTTGACCTTCTGACAAGTTAGGCACCTAGAGACAAACTCGGCTATGTCCCTCTTCATTCTAAACCACCAAAACAACTTCTCAAGTCTTGATACATCTTAGTAGGCCTAGGATGGATAGTGTACTGACTACAATGAGCTTCTTCATGGATCCTTTCCTTGATTTCAGATTCAGTTGGAATGCAAAGTTTACCTCTAAACTTAAACATTCCATTATTCGCCATATCAAAGTCTCTAGGATTCCCTAAAAAGATCTGCTCACTTATATCTCTAAGAGTCTCATTTTCCTTTTGAGCTTCTAAGATCTGAGTCCTCAAGTCACTCATTATGTCCACTCGACTCACACTGAGATTATATGGTAACACAGTTAGTAAAAGACTCATGTCTCTAAAACTCTCAAGAAGTTCACTCTCTTGGATCATCATCTGGGACATGTGTAGGGATTTCCTACTTAATGCATTAGCCACTACATTGGCCTTACCCGGATGATACTTTAACTTAAAGTTGTAGTCTTTCAAAAACTCCATCCATCTCTGTTGTCTCATGTTTAGCTCATTCTGATCAAATAAGTACTTCAAACTCTTATGATCACTGAACACCTTAAATTGGACTCCATATAAGTAATATCTCTAAACTTTTAAGGCAAACACTATTGCAACTAACTCCAGATCATGAGTAGGGTAGTTATCCTCGTGTGGCCTCAACTGCCTCGATGCATAGGCAACAACTCTCCAATGTTGCATTACAACACATCCCAAACCTATCTTTAAAGCATCACAGTACATATCAAAGTTCTCTAAAGGATTTGAAATTACCAACACCGATGTAGTAGTCAACCTTAATTTTAACTCTTGGAAACTGTTCTCACAATCTTGAGTCCTCTAAAAAGTACTACATTTCCTAGTTAATCTAGTCAAGGGTAGTGCTAACTGAGAAAATCTCTTTTATGAACCTCCTATTGTACCCTACCAGGCCTATAAAACTCCTAATCTCAGTCACAGTGGTGGGTCTCTCCCACTGCAACACTGCATTAACTTTACTCGGGTCCACTGAAATCCTACCATGAGAAATCACATAGCCCAGAAATTGTACTTGCTCAATCCAGAACTCACACTTTGATAGCTTAGCAAACAATTTCTTTTCCTCAAAAGGTTTCCAAAACCACCTTAAGATGCTGCTCATGGCCCTCCATTGTCATGGAATAAATTAGGATATCGTCAATAAATATCATAACAAACTGATCTAGGTAGGGTCTAAAGATCCTATTCATGTAATCCATGAACACTGCCAGTGCATTCGTCAACCCAAAGGACATCACGAGGTACTCATAATGCCCATACCTAGTCTTGGATATCCTCTTTCCTAACCCTTATTTGGTGATATCCAGACCTAAGATTAATCTTTGAGAAAATTGAAGCTCCTCTCAGTTGATCCATAAGATCATCTATCCTTGGCAATGGATACTTGTTCTTGATGGTTACCTTGTTCAACTATCTATAATCCACATAGAGCCTCTTCGTACCATCATTTTTCTTCACTAGTAACATAGGTGCTCCCTATAGAGAAACACTCGGCCTAATGAATTATTTGTCCAACAAATCCTCGATTTGCTTCTTGAGCTCTGCTAACTCTAGTGGTGCCATCCTATAGGGTGCTATAGAGATAGGCCTCGTCCCAAGCACTAAGTCTATGGAAAACTCTATTTCTCGCTCGGGTGGAAAATCCACTATGTCACTCAGGAATACTTCAGGATAATCACTCACCATAAGTATATCACCTAAGTTTTGCTCAACCTCAGCACTTAGGAAAAACAAGAGAACATATCCTAGAGCTGCATCCTCTAAACAAAGATTAACCTAATTCGCATTGAGATACACTGACTCAGATGAAACGACTCTAGTAGGTATATCCGACAAGAAAACTAGGAATTTATCTGAATAATTCAACACTATATATTTAGCGGATAACCAAATCATGCTAAGAATGATATCAATATCTACAAGGGAAAAATAGATAAGGATTACCAGGAAAATCCTATCTTCTATCTTTACATTACAATCAAGACACACTCTAGATGTTGTAACTAGTTACCGGTGGGAGTAGCTACAGATAAGTCATATGAAAGTTCAGACACAAGTAATTCCAGCATATTCACACAATCATTAGAAACAAAGGAGTGAGATGCTCTCGAATCATAAAACATAGTTAAAAAGTGATCATGAATTATGCATTTACCTTGGATAAAGTTGAACAGACTGAGTCACCGCTTCACCACTTAGAGTGTCAACTCTCCCTTTGACTTGTGGCCTCTAGGTAGGGACAACTTCCTTCCTCTTTGGACACTCCTTAGCAAATTGCCCAGGCTGCCCACACACAAAGCACACTGAGCAAGGCTGGTCTTCGTGTTGTTTCCCACACTTAGAACACTTTGGTCCCTCAAACTCCTTCAGAACCTGCTTGCCTTTCTCCTATGGAAAGCTAGGTTTAGAGGCTCCCTTTTTGAACTTTTCATCACCTCGCTTCCTTTTCTGAAAGCTTTGTGACTTCGGCTCCACTAAATGCTTCCTGTCATGTCCTTCTATTATCTGATATTTATTCACCAAGGTTGCAAATTTCCAAATCTCAAATGGTTAGATGGATTTCTAGATGTCCTCTCTCAATCCTTCCTTAAACTTAACACACTTCCAAGACTCATTTGGGTTAAACTTGATGCAATACGAGAATTTTGACAACTCGTTGAATTTGGCCACATACTGACCAATAGACCCTGCTCCAACCTAAGAAATTTCATCTCTTTTGCATTTTGTAGATTTTGTGGAAAGAACTTTCCCAGAAAATAATTCTTGAAGATCTCCCACATAACAAGAGTTCTCGACACCTCAAAAGATTTCTTGATGTCCATCCACCAATCCTCTGCTTCTCCCTCTAGCATATAAGAAGCAAAAAGCAGCCTTTGCTCGTCCAAGCAAGCCATGACAGTAAAAAACTTCTCCATCTCCTTAAGCCAACCCTTCGCTCTGACTGGGCCATACTCGCCCTTCAAAGAAGACGGATTAGATTTCCTAAACTCCGAGAGCTCTTGGAAGTTCAAATATCTCTAAACTACCTCTTGGTTTGGTTGCCTCAGTTGATGTGGTGTAGGCAGTTAATGTTGAGTCATGTCTATGCTCTCAAACATCCAAGTAGTTACAGCTGTTTGCTCTCTGATAGCCTCAGTAGTAGCGGCTATCTGCTTCTACATAGCATCGGCGGTAGCGTCGGTTTGCTCCCTCATTGCATCAGCCATTGCCATAAAGGCTCCAACCATATTTGTGTCTTCATTAGATGAGTTCCTATTCCCGTGAGTTCGCCTTGGAGACGCCATAGTTTCTTGTATACATAGAACAATACGCATTGAGCTTATCAATCTCAATATTATGTAACCGTGCAACAGTAGCTAAAACCAGTCATACCAAAGGCAAGTCATGCAGTTCTATCAAACATCTCATACAAGAGACAAAGAAATTCACAACATAGAAAGGAACTCCTAAAATTTCCTAAGCATAGTCAATCCATATCTCGGCTCAACAGGATGAAATGCTCTGATACCATAATTTAACACCTTAATGCAATTATCGTAAAATAGCTAAAATATTTCAAGATAAAGCGTATCAAGTATGTCACTTCCTAAATATGCATACAACATAAATCCATAACAACCTATGTAGTTATTATAGAGAGCCACGAGGAATGAAAACAAAAGGTTATATATATATATATATATATATATATATATATATATATACATCAACGGCTAAAATGCCACATGTAATACATAAACTTGTACAAACTAAAAGCAAAGTAAATAAATACAAGCTAATACATAAAGAAACAAAATAACTAAAACTAATCCTTTAGCTTCTTCTTGCCATTTCTCTTTTGAGGGTTTTGATCTGGATTTACATAAAAATGCAATAGGGTGAGAATTCACAAATGCCTTAGTATGAGTAAACCAAAACCATCAGTTATTCATTCACAACAAATAAATCACTAAACACAATAGAGTACATTTGCAATAGCTAAAAGAACCTTAATTCACAACTACAAGAATATTTACATACACACTATGTGAAACTCATAAAGTAAACAATATCGTTAACACAATTTTTATACCAACAGGAACGGAACAACTGCCTATTCAATTGTCAAACAATGCAATGCATAACATGCCAGATGGTTATGCCTAGAAAATGTCCTAAAGGTATGATTGTGCAATGCTTATACAAGTTTTATTTTTGGAAGACACATGGTACTTAATAAATTCCCAAAACCAAGTTCCATTGTATATACTAAGTAGGATAGGCACGATAACCCTTACACTACTTGGTAATAAGTGGATTCCTTCCCCTCACGATAGTAAGAGTACTGCTACCACCCTTATACCGGTAACCCTGACCATAATAGCAAAAATGCTAGGAGAATTTAGATCTAACACCTCATTCTTAGGCCATATGGTTGTTCACACCATCTATGGTTACAATACATACGAATACCAAGCTTTAAAAACATGCAAAGGTGTCACAAGGTCCTCATTAACCTAGTGAGATCAACACTAGTATTCATGAAATTCTAGGCTAACTTATCATACAAAGTAGCAAGATTCCTGACGCTAGCAAAAATGGTATCTAGTACCTCACACCATAACTTCACAAGCGATTTCAAAATCAATCCGATGCTGAACAAGGTTCTAAACACTTCCCTATGGCATACCCCCACACTTTGGATGCCTAAGGCTTCTTAACTTCTCACATATGCAAAGTGGTAATTCCTCCATGAAATGCCCGCATTGGTGTCTCAACACACTTAAAAAGGCATATATGAGTGGTTTCAACACTTAGGGAACCCCAAAACATCAAGAATACAATTCTTGAAAAAATTTGAAACTCACTTCTAGGCATGACTTTCCTATGCCTAGGTGTGGCTGGTGCCCTATCTCATGCCTAGGCATGAAACTCCGACGCCTAGGCGTGGAAACCCTATGCCTAAGCGTGACCCTGCTACAGAAAATTCTGCAGAACACAAATCATTGTACCATTAGTCAACCACGCTAATTTCAATCACTCCAAAACAGTTTCTAAGTGATTTTAACTCCCTAACAAGTTCACTAACATAAAGGAATCATCAAACACTAACTTAAACCACCAAAATTTGGATCCATGAACCAAATCACTCATCCAAAATTACCTATTTTTTCTCATTTTGTGCATCAAAGGTCCAAATGAAGAGTTCCAAGTTTTTTAACTCAAACTCATACCACGAACAAATCATAAACAACCATTGAAAACACATTCAAGCAAGAAAACACTCAAAACACCTCAAAATCTCATTTTGACCTATTATAGCTCAACTAAGCATAAAAGATAGAGATGAGAGAAAGAAACTAGTTGGACTCAAACCCCCTACCTTTTGTGCAGCAAAGATGGAGTCTAAGCCTTGGATTTTCCCTTGATTTTCCTATTCATTTCCTCCTCTTTCTTCTTGTGTTTTTCCTCCTCTTTCATTTGTATTCTTGCAGCTGCTGCTATAGTTCCAAACCGTGAGAGAAGTAAGTGAAAAACAAGGAGAAATGAAGCAAAATATCAATGACAAAAGTCAACAAAGGAGGCAGCATACGTGAGTGACTCATAAGCACTTAAATATTTAGCTGTATCAACTATATCTACTAAGAACACTTAGATTTCTCCAAATCAAGTTTCCTAACTTCCAACAAGTTTACAATAAATCTTAGGATTCATCAAAAATCTTTTTTCACCAATACTATATTTTTTCACATCTGTGACTAGTCAATCTAGTATTAAAATACACAACCATTATAATTAAAAATACCAAATTAACTCTGATTATTCTCAAATTTTAACCATATCACAATTTTAAGCTACTTTTCACCTTCTGGATTATAGCAAAGTGCCTAAAATAACTTAAATTGTCACAAAATTAAACAGACATGTTAAGCAAGTATTAAATTATCTTTGTAGCTATTTTCTAATTTAACATGTTTTAGAGGATGTTACAACATGAGTGAAGAGAAAATGAAAGATGAGCATGTTGCAAAGTCAAAGACAGTGGAGAAGAAAGTTGGAGGGATAAGGTCATTTGACTTTCTTGGCTAATTGGAAGTTTTGTATCTCTTAACGATACTTTGATCTTCCTTTGATGAGTTTTCTATTTTCCAAAAGTGTTAGGGAGAATTCTAGGACATTATTCAATTTCCATACTCATCATTCAATGATTATTCTTATACACCATTAACAGTCACTAAACTATATTACTCTTCCTGTGTTGTTAAAAATTCCTAACCAATTCAATTGATTCTTAGAAACTTACCACATCTCATTCTAAGTATTTGTAACCTAGAAATAAAGTTTTCATATTTATTTCTACCATCTAAGCAATATATGCAAAGTTCTGAGCTAATATGAGCTATTTTTCACATCCAGTATTATAACATTATACTTAAACTAGCTCATAAAATCACCCAAAATTAACAGGTAACTCATACTAGTGTTATAGAGCTTCTATAACAATAATTAAGGCTAATAGGTTAGGGAGGATGCCGCAAGAAGCATTATGTATGCTACGGTTTGCACTCGTCTAGATATTTCACAAGTTGTTAGTGTTGTCAGTAGGTATATAGGGCATCCTAGCAAGATGCATTGGCAAACTGTGAAAGGGATACTATGATATCTTTGAGGTATTATGAATGTTGGCTTGGTGTATGACAAAAGTGATAATATTAGTTGAAGTATTATTGGTTATGTTGATTTAGATTATGCTAGAGATATTGATAAAAGGATATCTCTCATAGGATATGTCTTCATGCTTTCGAGTAGTGCAATTAGTTGGAAAGCAACTTTATAGTCCACTGTTGCATTATCTACTATAGAAGCTGAATATATGGCAGTAACAGAAGCAGTGAAGGAAGCCATTTGGCTTAGGGCTTAGAAGCTTGGTAGGCAGTTTGGGTTTGGAACAAAATAAGTAGTTTACTATGATAGCCAAAGTGTCATACATATGACAAAAAATCAAATGTATTACGAAAGAATCGAATATATTGACGTCAAATATCATTTTATACAGGAAATTATTTCTCAAGGCACCGTTGTAGTGAAAAAGGTTGGTACTTCTAATAATCCGGCAGACATGATGTCGAAACTAGTTACAGTATCTAAGTTCAAGCACTGCTTAGACTTAATTGGTGCTCATAATATGTGAAACCCTTATGGGCATTTCAAATAAGGTGACACTGGAAATTTGAGGCCAGAAGAAAGTTCAAGCCAAAGTAGAGATTTGTTATTTGAATGGCTTGCCTTTCCTTTGTTATATGATATTATATTTTTTAGTATTTGTTTTAAAGATTTTCCTTTCTCTAAGGAATAGCTAATAGTTTCATGTAGTTTAGCATCAGTTATAAAGAACCATGCAAGGGGATTTTAAGATACTCTATAAAAGCCATCCATCGTAAACATTAAAGATTATCTCAAGCATCATCTCTCACAGAAGAGTTTTTGGTTTTGTAATTATTTCTCTTTGTATATTTGTTGAGAATTGTGTGTATATACCTATGAAGAAATACTGTGAAGTATTTGGACATATTTGGGATTTGGGCTTGAGTAAAGTGAAATCACTCTTTTGTATTCTCCATCATATTTCTTTAGTGCTCACATTTATTCTTACACTTTCACTTTATTTGCACTAATTCTATTTTGTACCCACCATTTTACAACAGTTCTAAAAATTAAAAAATAGCTATGATGTTTAGTTCATTTGTGCTTCTAGTCCCTTGATTTTGAATGTTAGTGAATTATAAGGAAAAATGAATAATTATAATTTTTTTGTAGTGATAACATTGAACAAGACCCAAAATCAGGATGAAAAACAGCAATTACGATTAAGTAACAAATCCATTATTGAAGAAATTCACTGGGAGGCAACAAGCAACCCCAACATCATGTTGCTATCAAATCTTAAACCAAAAGTCATAACGTTTGAATATTCCAAAGGAGCGAAACCGCTAAGCCTGTGACTCTTATCGCAAAAGTGACTTCATTTTACCAAGTCTCCATAAGAACATCATTTACCATAAGCCATGATCTTTTATCCTTGGGACTAGCCACACGTATCATAGCACCCACACTTCAGAATATGGAATTTCATTAGTCAAATCACTACACTAGCCCGATGACACACATTGTCCCCTTCTTTTCAAAGTTCAATATTTACTAAAAAGCAAACATTAAAATATTATCTAGTAACATAAAATATTTAAAGGACTAGTTCATTGGTACAAAAAGAATCAAGCAATGTTCGGGAATCCCATATGAAGGTATCAAGCAATTGGCCTATTTTTAAGCTTGCATTATTCAAAAAGACCACGTAACATTTCAATTTGATCGAATATTTCTATGAAGCTAAGCAGCATTCAAGAACCCATTTAGTCGGCATCATAAGTAGATCGAATCAAACATAACTAACAATCTTAGCATGCCACAAAGCAACAAATCAAATATAGCTAAGCCATCTTATTAACATGAATACTATAGAATTTTCAAACAATCACAACCTCTTTAGTTAACTAGGAATCTAGCAAAGTATGAAAGACCCACATCCCAAACATAGGACACGTGCACTTGAATTTGTTTTATGAAAGAGAGTCAGGCTTGCAAAGTAAAAACCCAAAAAAAAAAAAAAATCCAAATCATAGAATAAGACTTACTATTGGACCTCTTAGTTTGCTAAATCAGAAATAAGAAATCAGAATCTCAATCAAGCGAAGCCACATATGTTTTTTTAATACATGCTACAAGGAAAACAAATTAGTAATGAAACTAGACCCACCTCATAAAAACAAGAACACTACAATCTTTCAAGGTTAGCACATAGCATGATTAGTTGCTTCATGAATTCAACCTATAATCAATTAGAACACACAACCTTTTAGTTCAAGTAACCAGCACCTATGCGGTAGTTCTCTTGGCATTTCATTAAAAAAAAAAAAAAGCAGTCAGAATAGCAATTGAATCACCACATTCCAATAACAATGGCTCCCAAGCGCGACACGAAAAATCTAAAACCTCGTTGATTTTCAATATCTAAACATCATACCAAGCAAACTCTAGGCAACCAAACACACTTCTCATATGACAGATCATGAGCAAAGTTAAAAAAATGACTCGAGGCATATTTTGGATTTGTTCCGTAGCTCAAACATCCTTCACCCAATCATGTCGACTGTGGATATAGTTAAATGGGTCCTGCAAAAATATTTTTAAAATCTATTAAAAAATTTACAATACATACATATTAGGTTCAAAACATAAAGCGATTGCTCAATTATGTAACACAATGAAATTTCCAATCAGGTAAGAGCATTACTTAAAATTATCAATTATTGGTTCTTTTATCTTCCTGCTGCAAACCACGGCACAAGTTTCCACCCAGACCATTATGCAACCCACTGTAATATTGCCAAAAACCAACTCATTAGTAGCAATAACAGACAAATAACTTCATTTTCTTGATTATTGGCAGACACGTACTCACATACCTAAGAAAATATAGGCACTTGAGGGTATATTGGAGCTTAGGGAATTTACGGATAAACAGGAATTCCAGGTTATTGGGAGAAAATTGGTAATCCTGCTATTAGGGCCTTATAACCCGAGGTTAAACTATGAGGTACCGCAATTGAGCCTGTTGCCACAACAACTTTTATACCAACTTTCCTCAAAAAACCATGGTTCATCAAATTCTGTATCAAGCACAACAAACCATGTAACTAGAATTTTATTAAAAAAAGTATAAGCCAAAATACACACAATCTTTATACCAATGACGATGTAAAGAAGCCATGTTCAAATTCAATTACATTATCCAATCCGTTATGATAATTGACAACTGCATGCTCATCACTTTGTGACACATCTACTTTTTGACACTTTCTCTGTGAAAAAAAAAAGTACATAATCACTAAAGGATACAGCAACATAAAATAGCATCTAAATAAAATTACGGTAGAAAAGTTGTGCTTTTGCAGTAAGTTGTTCTTATAGTTTTCTTAACCGAATTTTAAGTTGAACAAGTAACTTTTTTATTCTTCCTTTTAGATGCAGCGGCACCTTCGAGTTCCACATTCTGCATTAATGATCAAAAATAAAATTTTAGTGATTCAATATCAATATAAAACAGAAATTGTTCATACTCAGTCCAATCTTCTCATTGATATTTGATGTTTGAATCGAACAGCTCGACCTCGTATCATTTTGTTCAATGACACATCATCCTGCACTTATGCAAATAAATGCGTCAACAAAAGATTGAACAAACTGTATTAAACTATTTTATTATAAGATAATTTATAGGAAAATTATGTTATCAGATTTGCTTCTATTACCATCAAATTATGAAGTTGCAATCTCTTCATTAATACTGCCTTCATTTTCCTTACTAAGTAGCTGTGGACATTTATGAACTCTATGTCAAGTTCTCCTGCAATAAGAACATTGTCTTCTCCTCCAATCATACTTTTTCTTACACAGGGCACCATTTGTCCTAACTCCTAACCAAAGTAGGATTGCCAACCACCATACAGAAGAACTATGCTTGCTACTTGGATCACGATGCTTCTTTAACTTAACAGTAAGCTTGGGAATTTCATCTCTAATCACAACAAAATCATCTAAGTTTTTTGCAGCAAGATCACACAACCTATTACAAGTAGTTGATAATGCATCAAAGTACTGTAAGCTCCAAAGCCCTCTAGAAGTTACCAAAACTTGCTGAAATTCTTTAGAACTTGTTGAGTTTTGATGATTAACAAACTTACACTTGAATTTTCATGTTTCTAATGAACTATTTTAAGTGTATCAAGAACACATATGACAACATGGAATACCACATGATTCAAACATTGGAAAATCACACAAAAATTTAGTTTCAATAATATCATGCATAACTTCATACGCAAACCTTGGCTTACAAAATCTATTCATTTTGAATTTCACATTGTCTCCACTTTTTGTGATCTCACAATCACATTTTTCCCAACATTGTAACCCGTGCCATGACTCTGTAACTTGACCTCCCAACAATGTAAGGTTGCATGGAAAGTGTGTTTCATTTACCAAAGCGACTGTAACAATCTCTGCTCACCCTGTAACTTTATAGTCCAAGGACGTAACATTTTTCCACACCACTATAAGTACATGCCATGAGTTTGTAATTTGACCTCTAGAAATGCAAGGTTTCCTGAAAAGTATGTAACCTATGCAAAGGATAATGTAACACTTATTACCAGGCATGTAAGTTTACAACAACATTTTCCCACCGTTGCAACTCTATGCAATAAAGCTATAACCTGACAATGTAACCCCATGCCATAACTCTGTAACTTGATCTCCTAACAGTGTAAGGTTTCATGGAAAGTGTGTATTATTTACCAAAGCGACTGTAACAATCTTCACTCACCCTCTGACTTTACAGGCTAAGGACGCAACATTTTTCCACACCACTATAAGTCCATTCCATGAGTCAGTAACTAGACCTCTAAAAAATATAAGATTTTTCTAGAAAGTCTGTACTGTGCAAAGGATAATGTAACACTTTCGGCTAGGCATGTAAGTTTACAGCCTCGTGAAGTAACATTTTTCCCGTCACTGTAACTCTATACAATAAACCTGTAACTTGACCCCCCACCAACATAAGCTTTACAGCCTTACGACGTAATATTTTTCCCAACACTGTAATCCTATGCCATGACTGTTTGACTTTGACTTGAAACTATAGCCGCTCATCTTTCTTACTCTCTCGCTGGTTCACTTTCTCTTTCCTCTCTGTTTGTGTATGACGTGCAAAGGTGTAATAATTATAAGAGACAAAATGTAAGTCTCACCCATATGCAAACTTTGCTAATGAAGGCTCTACATTTTGCAAATAGGTTTCTCTGCATTGAAGGGTTAAAACATATGCATTTAAGACACATTCTTCTCGTAGTTTACTACAAGACACTAGTCGAATATGATTTTCAACAAGTGTCATTGTTGAACATGATTATTATAGTTAATCTATATTTATATAAAATAAATCATTATTTACAAAATTGATCTCATTTACATAAAAGAAAAAACTCATTTAACAATCTTTTTATTATAAACAACAATCTTATATGGACCAATTATGATTATGGTTTTTTAAAATTATATTTAAATAATTGTACTTAGATATTAACACAAGTACTAACGTGTGTTCCTCCGAGTGAGAAGTGCTTGGATCCCTTAAGCATGTGGTCCAAGATTCAATATTTGGATTCATATGTATAGAAATAACACCAGTGAGAGGGATCACCGCTTAAGCACCTGACTATATCCCAAGAGATTAGTCTCTCACCTATCAAGGTGGGGGATTCTAGGAAACCAAAAAAGATATTAACACAAGTCAAAAATATTTCTTTTTCATTCTCCTTGCAATGCATGAGTTACAAATCTAGTATCAATCATCAATCAATATATAATATATAATATAGAAAAGGAAGATACATGGCGTGAAAAACTATCATGTGTCTTCTTTGTCACAAAGTATATGCATCACTTGCATGACATGTGATATTTAAAGTACGTAATACTCTAACACATATCATCTTATGTCACAATTTCCTGCCACATATGATCTGTGGTGGCAACATGAGACATGTGGCAAAAAAGATGCCACATGTACAAAAAGTATTTAATAAATAAATTAAACAAATACAATACAATAAAAACACAAATGAAAAAGAAGAAAAATAAAAACATTACCACTGCCCTAATAATAATAATAATAAAATCAAAATGTTGACTTATTCTTCCAACCCTATTCCTCTGTTTAGGTCCTGTGATGAATAGGTTTTCACAAAATCAAAAGAAAACCTTCTTACTACTTATATCATTGGAGACTTTCTTAATACAATAAATTCAAAATTTAAAATTTTATTAGCATATTTTTATAGAAATAAATCTAATTTTCATTACTTCATGAGCCTAAATAAAGCTTTTGATTGCCCATCTCCATAATTAACACATTAGGCATTAATTAGTGTATTTTCATTACAAGAATTTTATGATTTAGCGAGGGAAATTTTCCCTCACAATTCCCTCTCTAATTAGAGAGGGAATTGCGAGGGATTAGATACGGAAATATTATCCCTCGCTAAAATTCATAAAATATTTAAAAAGGGAAATATGAAGTTAATTGCGACGGAATTGCGAGTAAATTGTTTCCCTCGCTAATTTTAGTGAGGCAATTGCGAGTAAAATATTCCCCTCACCAAATTAGCGAGGGAATTGCGAGGGATTACTTCTCTCGTAAAAAAAGGGCCCGTCCATTTCGTGAAAAAGAGTCTACTCAGTAAAAACAAGCCAAAACTTAGGTCAGAACCCCCTATTCAGCTCCTTCCCCTCCTTCCTACCCACAGCAGCATTACGGCTCCACAGCTCCTTCCCACCCACAGCATCCCTCCACAACTCCTTCCCACCCAAAACTTAGGTCAGAATCCCCGTCCACATTATGGCCTTTCCCCTCCTTCTGAGCACGGCAGCCACACAACGTTGCCCTATACCCCTCACCTACTCCGTTCCCCTCCTTCTGAGCACGGCTGCGATGCGACTCAAGCCAGTGACAGCCCTACAGGTACACACTTACGAATCGCATTATTGATTGTAATGGGTTTTGGTGTTATTTCTCACTATTTCTGATTTCTTTGTCCAGTTGCATCAAGTTGAACCCTTTTGAGCAACCCACCAAGCTTCCATTGTCGTTGTGCTTCGTAAGATAAGCTCACCTCGCGTTTCTCTCACTTCATCATCATTTAGATTTGCTGTTATAAAGGTTGTATTTTTATTTTTATTTCGATTGTTTTCATTTTTTTTTAGTTTGTTCGATGTCTTTTTACCCTTTTGAGTTTGATTGAGTACATTTTCTGGTCGATGCATAAGTGGGTCTATGGTCAGTGCACATGTTTTTTCTCTGTATAGTATTCACCTAGGTGCCACTGTACCATAATATTTTCTTGTGCATTTGTCTCAAGAATAATAGTTCTGTGTATATAGATGCGTATATAAAACACATAATCAATATATCCATTTCTTTCTTCTTTCCCCAAATGTGATTGTGCCCTTCATTTTACTTTACTCTAAATTTGAGCTCTGTAATCCTTCTCCTTCTGATAGCAGTGATTTTCTTTTTGTTTTTATTTTTAATTTTTTTTAATTCGAGATTGAAGATTCAAAGAGGAATCCTACTCCTTTAATGCTTCAATAACTTTAGATATTGTCATTGCAGGTCCAATTTCAATACTTGTTTGATCCTTTCTAATTTTTGAGAGCTCAGAAATTCCCGTTAAATCAATATACTTATCATAGCCTTCTTTATCTTTGTAATATCTCATACCTGTATTACTAACAACAAGTTTTATTCGAGTCCATTGGCTTGGTTTAATTCCAATAAAGGGCAAGAGATATGGGTTGTGATTAACCTTAATCTTTCTTCATTATATTGTAAGTGAGATAGTTGAAGTTATTTAGAAGAGGGGTTATGTGCCATGAAGCCTTTTTATGGCCAGTCTTAAGGGTATATTTTATTAAAATGATATTTTGTTTTGGGGATTAAGTTTGAAATTGAGGTGGTATACTATATAGAGAGCTCATAGATTAGTGATATAAGAATGATGACCAAATCTTATATAGAGCAGAATGGGGAGGAATATATCATGTAATTTTATCCAATATTGTCATGAGATTTTTTAAGTAGAATGGTGTTAAGGATATACTTTAATACTTTATAATGAATCTTTTTTCTTTGGAAATTTTTGTGTCTCTATTTTAAGCATCTTTTTATAAGAATGCTAGTGCTTATAGTTTTATTTATTCCTCTACATTTAGAGATTTCTGTGCACTTGTTTTTGTAACACATGGAAATAATTAGTATACATGCCAAATATATGCTTTCTTACTTTGGGTTATTGGGCTTGGGACTTGGAGAATGTTATAGAATTGAGTTATTTGAAAAAACTCTATATGTTGTGTTACAAATCCATTAGCATTTGATAAATTTGAAAAACATCTCCCAAGCATCTTTGTGAACCTGTTTGCAATTTATTGAGCTTCTTATTCAAATGGGTGTTCCAATAGTTTTTTATGTCATTATCAATTCTCTGTGGAAGGTATGAAGTTATGGCAGCCCATTGATGATCACATATTTGATACATTAATAAGCCTTCATTTTTAGTCATTTACACTCTCCATGTACTTAATTGATTGATTTTGATTATGTTTTGTAAGTTTGGACTCAAATTGGACTTAATTGAATTTTTTAGTATAATTTACGTCTTATGTTGTTTCTGTATTTGGGCTATATATTGGGATGTAGGTGGTCTTTGGAGGTGATTCTAGTGGCATTTGAAAGATAATAGAGAGTTTTATAACTTTCATGAAGACCTCAAAGGCCCAATCACACGAGTAGATAACTCAAATTAGGGTTGAAGCAAGAACCAGAGTGCTTTTCCTGATAGCTTAACCTATGTGTACTGTTCATCACAGTTTTCGGGCTAGAGGTTGTCAAATGGTCTGAAATTTGGATGCTGAATAGTTAAGACCCATATCTACAACTTTCATGTTGAACACTTTTCCAGAATCGGACTCCTTGAAGGTGATATTGGGCTTGGAAGTCAGAATAGAGGAGTTGTGACTGGGCCTGGGTAGTGTGCAGTAATTTGAACGTATCTGGAGTTATAGAAATGATATTGGGCTCAAACTAAAGCCATTTGAAAGCTAAGATCTAGGCCTACAACTTTCATGAAGACCACTTAGTTCAAAAATGATGAATGCAATGACTTCAGAGCTGTATGATTTCGGAGACAAGGAATCTCCATAATTTTCCACTCACCAAAAGTCATTTGGCATTTTTCACTCATTTTCCACTCATCCACCCACTAATGACTCAGCCCACTTATCATTTTGTATCTCTAATCCTCTATAAAAGGGGTCCTTGGCAGATCATTGAGGGTGTTAGGTGTTAGTTACCAAAATGATGTCATTTTGTTACTAAGTTTTCTTGTAGTAATTTTCTTTTGTTCTAAATTAAAGTCATGTTCTTCTTCTTCTTCTCTCTTTTTTTTTCTTCTTATCTATGAGTAACTAAGTTTCATTTTACTTGGGTGAAAGGGTGAAGCTCTTGGTAATAAAGTAAGGTTAGATTTATTCTTCTCTTGTGCTTAAATGATTTATATTTTCTAGTAACCATTATACGTATTATAATTTGTTTCTTATAATTTAGAAACCATCTTTGTAAAGAGGAGTTCTTGATTTGTTGTAGATAAAATATTAGCATAATGAATGCTTTAATCCATTTATAAGTGGTGGTAATATTTTTAGGAAACATAATATAATTACGTATATTATTTTAAATAGACTTTTAATGTTGTATTTTCTGATTGGAACCTCCATGTTGCGAGGATTCTAATTGAGTTATAAAAGAAATTAATCTTACCTTTACTTTATTTACCAAGAGTGGATCTTTTAACCTAAGTAAATAATTTTTACTATAGTAACAAAATATTTACTTCACTTTAATTAATCTTCAACAATTTCCTGTGGATCGACCTCGGACTCTCGAGAAATTTATTACTTGAGACAACCTGCACTTGGGTTCGCAAAGTAACAATTAATCCCGCATCAAGTTTGTAGACTTGTTTGAAACTAAAAATTGTACATCAAGTTTTTGGCGCCGTTGCCGGGGACTTGATTTGAAGACTGAATTTCTGGTGTAAAAATTTTGTATATATACTAACATACTAACTAGTGGGGGAACCTCTCCCTTTTTAATTTTCGTGCATACTAACTTGTGGGGGAACCTCTCCCTAATTTCTCTATAATCTTTAATCATTAATGAAATAATCTTTCTTCTTCTCTCCTCTCTCGCTGGAGCAAAAAAATCAGCTTGTCGATTCTCCAGTTTTCATATTTTAAATTTACTTTCTGCACTTGATTTTCTGTATTTTAATTCCTGTACAGTGGGGGTAATTCTCCCTTTTATTTTCTTGTGCATATTAACTTAGTGGGAGTAACTCTCCCTTTTTTTTTTTGTACTTTATTTTCTCGTATTTATTTTCTATCATTTTTTTGTTATTTATTTTCTGTCATTTTTTTTTTGTTTACTAACTTACTAATTATCTCTTTTTACTAACTATCTAACTTTTTACTTTATCATTTTAATTTATCTAACTTTTTACTTTTTCTGCTTCTAACATTTTAATTTATCTGTATACTAACTTTTTAATTTTTATGCTTATTAACTTATTTGGTGATTGGTTTATACCACACCTTTGTTAATATTTAATGGAAGATTTATACTGCTAGCTTGTACATTTTATTCTATACTGTAAATTACTTGTTTATGCTTAATTGGTATCGTGATTTAAATTCTAGTCGTTTGGTTAGAGTTAATCCAGGTACTTTACATATTGATTTGTTTGAATCACAATCACACATATTAAGCACAATGGCTGAAAACGAAAGTGTGCATGATGAACATGAAAATCAACCGTTGTGAACCATGCGTGAGTATTTGCAACCATCTCGAAATTCTAGTTCATCATGTTTTATCTTTCCACTCAATGCCAACAATTTTAGATTCAAGCCAGGTATGATTTCTTTACTTCCTAATTTCCATGGTTTAGAATCTGAAAGCCCATATTTACATCTAAAAGAATTTGAGGAAGTATGTATTGCTTTTCATGATCAAACTTGCACTGAAGAGGTTGTTAAGCTTAAATTATTTCCTTTTTCTTTGAAAGATAAAGCAAAAGCTTGGCTTAACACTTTGAAACCAAGATCAATTGGCTCATGGCAAGAAATGCAATGTGAGTTTTTAAAGAAATTTTTTCCAACACACAAAACCAATGCTTTGAAAAGACAAATCCAAAATTTTTTCCAAAATTCAAATGAAGCATATTTTCAAAGTTGGGAACGTTTTAAAGATTTGTTGAATTCTTGCCCACATCATGGTTTTGAAAAATGGCGCACTATAAGCTTCTTTTATGAAGGGTTAACACTCGAAACCAAATAATTTGTGGAAACAATGTGCAATGGTGAATTTCTTGATAAAGAACCTGAAGAAGCTTTAGACTATTTAGACCATTTGGCTGAAAATTCTCAATCTTGGCATGGTACTAATCCTTCTGAAAATTCAATTAGATTTAACCTTGCAAATGCTAGTAAAGGAAAATATCATCTTAGTCAAGAAGAAGATCTAAATGCAAGGTTTTCTAGTTTGGCTAGAAAGATTGAAGCTATGGAATCAAGGAAAGTAAAAGAAATCAAATCTGTGAAAAATGAAGAAATTTGTGACATTTGTGATGAATTAGGACACTCAACAAATGAATGTCCAAAACTTCCTGTTTTTAAAGAAGTTGTGCATGAGCAAGTAAATGCAATGAACAATTTTAAAAAGCCATTCACTTCTTCTTTTTTCAGATACATACAATCCGGGATGGAGAAATCACCTGAACTTCAGTTGGAGGAATAGCAACCAGCCACAATTCATGCAACCACCACCTCCTCAGGCACAACAAGATTCTCAAAATCCTCAAGGATATGCACCCTATGTCCCACCATATAGGAAAAATCTTGAAGGAACATTGCATGCATTCATAGAAAAATAAGAGGCCATCAATAACCACAACAATCAAACCATGATTGACATAAAAGACACTCTTCCTAAACTTTCTTCTACACTTGCCATTCATGAGAAAGGAAAGTTTCCTTCTTAACCTCAACCAAATCCCAAGGGTCAGTTTAGCCTAAATGAGGGTAGTTCAGAAAGTCAAAAAATAGATCAAGTCAACTCAGTGATAACTCTTAGGAGTGGAAAGGTTGTTGAAAAATAAATTCCTGAACTTTTTGAGAAAGATGATGAGTCAATTCCCAAAGATGAGGAAGGAGTTGATAAGCCACCTAGTCAAAAGGAGATCAAACCCTCGTCTTCACCCCCATTTCCTCAAGCATTAAACAATTCAAGTAAAGTGAATCATAACAGTGACATTTTTGAAATCTTTAAACAAGTGAAGGTCAATATTCCTGTGTTAGATGCTATCAAGCAGATTCCTTGTTATGCCAAATTTTTGAAAGACTTGTGCACTGTTAAAAGGAAACATAATGTGAAAAAGAATGCATTTCTGACTGAACAGGTAAGCTCCATTATTCAAAACAATAATGAGTTAAAATATAAAGACCCTAGTTGTCCTACAGTTTCATGCATTATTGGTGAACATAAAATTGAACGAGCTTTACTTGATCTTGGTGCTAGTGTTAATTTGCTTGCATATTCAGTTTATCAGCAACTCAACCTTGGTGAGTTAAAACCAACTTCTGTAACTCTTCTACTTGCTGATAGATTAATTAAAATTCCAAAAGGAATAGTAGAAGATGTGTTGGTACAAGTTGATAAATTCATATATCCTGTGGATTTTATTGTCTTGGAAACTGAACCTATGGTTGATAGTTCTAAGTCAGTTCCTGTTATTTTGGGTCGCCCATTTTTAGCAACATCTAATGCTTTGATAAATTGCAGAAATAGAGTGGTGAAGCTAACTTTTGGAAATATGACACTGGAGCTTAATGTTTTCAACATGTGTAAGCAATCACATGAAGTTTATGATGAAAAGGAAGAGATTAAAGGGATTGAGGCCATTATAGATGATCATCTTCAAATCAGGAGTTCTTCTGACCCATTAGAAATTTGTTTAATTGATTCATTTGATTCAGCTACACAATTAGATGATGATGTTTCTAAAATATGCTCTTTGCTTGACTGTACACAGGAAATGGAATACAAAGGAAGGTAAGCCTCATGTAATTTATTACGCAAGTCGAACTTTGAATAGTGCACAAATGAATTACACCACTACTGAAAAAGAACTATTTGCTGTAATTTTTGCATTGGACAAATTTCGAGCTTATTTAATTGATTAGTCCCTTTGTTGTTTTCTTGATCATCTTCTTTGTTAGATATTTAATGTCTAAATAGGATGCCAAACCTAGGTTGATACGGTGGATCTTGTTACTTCAAGAATTTAACATCATAATAAAAGATAAGAAAGGAGCTGAAAATATTGTTGCAGATCATTTGTCAAGGCTGACAACAGGCTCATCTTTTGATAGCACACCTATCAATGATTCTTTTCCTGATGAATTTTTATTTTCTGTCAATTCCATGCCTTGGTTTGCTAACATTGTCAATTTTCTTGTAACAAGTAAGATGCCGCCTCAGTGGACACACCAAGATAGAAAAAAGTTTTTGATTGGGGTGAAAATTTTCTTTTGGGATGACCCATATTTGTTCAAATATTGTCCTGATCAAATCTTTCGGAGATGTGTACCCGACAATGAGGTAAGTAGTGTCATCAAATTTTGTCATTCAGAAGCATGTGGAGGTCATTTTTCTTCAAAGAAAACAGCTGCAAAAATCTTGCAGTGTGGATTTTATTGGCCCACTTTATTCAATGATAGTTATACTTTTTACAAAAATTGTGAAAGTTGTCAAAAATTAGGGTCCATTTCTAAAAGAAATATGATACCTTTGAACCCTATCATTGTCATTGAAATTTTTGATTGTTGGGAAATTGATTTCATGGGTCCATTTCTATCATCTTTTGGATTTGTGTACATTTTGGTTGCAGTTGATTATGTCTCAAAATGGATTGAGGCGATTCCATGTCGGCACAATGATCATAAAATTGTTCTAAAATTTTTAAAAGAAAATGTTGAGTCGATTTAGAATTCCTCGAGCTATCATCAGTGATGGGGGAACACATTTTTGCAATAAACCATTTGAATCCTTAATGAAGAAATATTGCATTACCCACAAAATTGTAACCCCTTATCATCCTCAGACAAGTGGACAAGTTGAATTAGCAAATAGGGAGATTAAACAAATTTTAGAAAAAATGGTTAACCCAAATCGTAAAGATTGGTCTTTAAGACTAAACGATGCACTTTGGGCTTACCGTACTGCTTTTAAAATATCTTTAGGCATGTCTCCCTATCGGTTAGTTTATGGAAAACCTTGTCATTTGCCTGTAGAATTGGAGCATAAAGCATTTTGGGCCATTAAAGCTTTCAACTTAAGTCTTGATGATGCTTCTAAGTTATGCAAATTACAATTGAATGAACTTGAGGAATTAAGAAATGATGCATATGAAAACTCAAAGATTTATAAAGCTAGAACAAAAGCTTTTCATGAAAAATCAATTTTGAGAAAAACTTTTGAAATTGGTCAAAAAGTTCTGCTTTATAATTCTCGTCTTCACCTATTTCCTAGAAAATTGAGATCCAGGTGGATTGGTCCTTATATTGTCAAACATGTGTATTCTTATAAGGCCATAGACATTGAGAATCCTAGAAATGGTATTGTATTTAAGGTCAATGGATAAAGATTCAAACCATTTCTGGAACATCAAGTTGTTGAGGTAGAATCCATTTCTCTTTCTAATCCTTGTTATGAGTAGAATTTATTTTAATGTTGTTTCTTTCTTTTTGCAGTTCTTTGTGTTCTAGGTTAAATGGCGGATAAACGGTACTCGTGACTCTCAAGTCGGTTTGTTTTTAGTTTCCCATAATAACTCGATTTCTTCTCCTTTTAAAATGGATGTCATTCTCTCAAATCTAAGAAAACATTTTCCTTCTCTCCCTCTAAATGCTCTAACAAAAGTCTATGAAGCTAGGTGTGAAAGACTGAGATTGTTAATGTATAAGGGCATCCCAGAAGATATACGCTAGATAATCGAAGTAAAGGTTCGTTTAGCTTGTGAATCTTCAGATTCATTTGTCTCATACATGCCTGGTCTCAGTAAAAGTTCATTTTCAAAAAGGAGAAGAGCAAAAAGAATGAAAGTTTGTTACAAGTGTGCACGATGGAATTGCAACACACGATGTCGCTCTTTGGGGATAGTTTCCGTAAACAGAGAAGATAAAATATTCTTCATCAAGAATGGACTGAGTAAGGAGTCATTAGATAATATCTTATTGACTCTTGAGACGCATTCTTGTGGAATTGTGCAGCGTGAACTTCTTAGTTTATGGAATCTCTTCAGGGACGAGCAAGAGCGTTATAGTCTTGGGAATCTGACTCAAAAAGATCTTGTTTGCCAATTTATAAGAAAATTGGATGGGAAGCTTATCCTCGACTCATAGAAGGCGTTTAAGCCGTTTCTGGACGTAAAACCAGAGGAAGATGTGAGCCACAATCACAACAACATGTATATATTATCTTGTACATCTTCAAAAAAAAAAGAGAAAGAAAGAAAAGAAAAAAAAAGAAAAAAAAAAAAAAAAAAAAAAAGAAAAGAAATAAATAAAATAAAATAAAAAAGGGTGAAACTTCGGTTGTACTTGGTCTTTAATTAGAAAAAAGAAGTCATTGAACCTTCGCAAAAAAAAGAAAAAGTTCAAAAGGCAAAAAAAATAAATAAGAAATAAATAAAATAAAATAAAAAAGGGTGAAACTTCGGTTGTACTTGGTCTTTAATTAGATTAGGAGCCCCGTCATCTTGGACTTAATTTCGGGATGGATCATTTTACAATATTTGAGCACGCCGATTTTCAACGTAAAATATTTTAATATAGGTTCGTGTGACATACTGCCGAGAATTTAGAGAGTAACACTCGATTATTTCATCACCACTAATATTTGTGATTTATGGGAAACCCAATGTTCACCATTTCTCGTTTTCGTGAATATTGAACAGCACTATGGAGTTGATCGGATACGGAAGCGTTTTATAATATTTCCCAATTTTTGAGTCTAGGAATTCGGAAAGTGAGATTTTAGTTCGGGGGTGCCACAACGAGAAATTCGATAAAATAAATATCAATACAAAGAAAAAAAAATTCAGAGATTAATTAAATACGCAGCTCCATTGGATAATAGTGTGATCACCAATGCAATCCCCTTTATGTCTAATCAAGTCACTTTAATCAAAATTAATGGTTAAATAATCAAGCTTCCTTAAGAAGCTTTGACCCAAACATTGGCCAATTTTCACTCTCTCTTCCCTTTCCATTCATGGAAGCAGCCCACACAAGGGAAATTGGTTGAATTCACTTAATTCATTTTATCACTTAATTCATTAATTTCCTAAAACACTTTCTCTTTCTTCTTCTTCTTTCTTCATCTTTTTCTCCTCCTTCTCTCTATCTCCACCATGAGCACGAAATTGCAGCTCTCCAAGCCCATTTTTACACTTGCCTTCACTTCCTCTACCATCTTTGTGTAGAAAGCTTCATCATTTTCCTTTCCTACCTCCATTTTCTCTCCACCTCTTCGCTTCTTCCTCCTCTTAGATCCGAAAATTCCAGCCACCATTAGAGAGTCTCTTCTTCACTTTTCTCTCCATAAACACCATTTCTAGACTTCTCTTAACCTTCTCTACACTTTCTCTTTAGAAAATCTCTTCAAAAATCCAACTTTTCTATCAAGGAAATCACTCCTCCATGGATGGCCAAGCTTTTTGATTTTTTCTCTCCACTTTTTATACACTCATCTTCATCTTCTCTACAAGTTTCGTTTGGAAAGTTTGCTCAAAATCAACCTTGTCTCCATTGTCTTCCAAGGTAAAGATTCTTGGAGGTTACCTATTTTCATTCTTTCAAGCTTTAATTTGTAAATGTGACCAAGGATGACTACTCACTTCAAATGGTGGTGAAGACTTGTATGTGTGTTAATGGAAGAATCCATCCTTGTACGCTCTTTGAATGCTTGATTGTGTATGATTTAGTATTCTTGAATTTGATTGATGTGATTAGGCTCTTGAATGTATGATCATGGGGTTTTGTGGAAAATTTGTTAGACCCGTCCACAGGTTCCTAGTGAGGAGACTTGTATGTGTGTTAATGGAAGAATCCATCCTTGTATGCTCTTTGTATGCTTGCTTGAATTATAAATTTTGTATGATTTAGTATTCTTGAATTTGATTGATACTTGATTATGCGCTTGAATATGTTTGATATATAAATTGTGCTTGATCATGTTGGGGTTGGATGGTTTCCTACCTCAACATGGTGCATTGGCAAAGAGATAAATGGATCTTAAGGACAGTGTTGCGGGTTTGACCTTAGATTTTAGCATCTTAGTTGATGTTACGAACCCAAATGTGAGCTCTCCAAGTTTTAGGGTGGGATGGAAACCCACGATGGTTTCTTTGTTCTCTTTTCTTCAAACAAGAGGAAGGGAGAAGAATGCCCAGATTGGCTGAGCCGTCTTGGTATTACTACACTCATGACGTGCAGTATAAAGATCTGCCATGAAACCTGTACATAAAGGTATGTAATCATTTGTTATTATTATTTTATCTTTGTATGATTTTTTTATATTTGAGTTTTAGACAGACGATCCTTTGGGCAGGGTCCTTCAGGGGTTTCTAGACTTCTTTACCCTAATGGTTTTCTTGAAGTAAAAAGAAAAAAGAAAAAAAAATTTAAATTCAAACTTTTCTAACAACAGCCAACCTACCCATATAGGAGCTATTATTACTTTTTCTATTATCTTCCCTATTTAAACACTCCATTTTCTTTACTTTTCTGCAACTCTTAATCATTCAAAGAGAGTGAGTGTAGAAATGGAGGGAGCTTCTTCTTCAGTTCGTAGATTTCTCAATATCTATGTATTTTGTGGGACAAGTTATGGGAAGAGTTTAGAGTTTGTAAACGTAGCAAGCATTGTTGGTAGAACACTTGCTGCGAGGAACATTCGTATAGTATATGGGGGAGGTTGCCTTGGGTTAATGTATTTTGGGGAAATTTGTATCACTGCATTTATAAGAGGTGGTCAAGTTTTAGGTGTCATTCCTGAACCTTTAACTCGAAGGAACATCATTGGAAAGACAATTGGACTGGAAATTCAAGTATCATCTATGCATGGATGAATGAAGGCAATGCTTGAAAACTCTGATGCATTCATTGCCTTACCTGGTGGTTTTAGTACTTTGGAAGAAATTTTTCAAATTGTCTCTTGGGCCCAACAGAACATCCACCATAAACTCGTAGGTTTGTTGAATGTTAATAATTTCTTTGATAATTTGTTATCTTTTGTTGACCATGCTGTGGAACAGAAATTTGTCACACCTTCTGCAAGACGACTCCTTATCTCTGTTTCCACTGTTGATGAGTTGATTGATAAATTAGAAGCTTTTGTTTATGAACCTGATCCAGTAACAGCTCAGATAGATTGGTCCGAAGGAAGCGGTGAAGGAAGTGGTGAGGGAAGCAAAATGAAAAGAAAGCCAGCCTAGACACTCCAACTATTTAAATAATTACAAGCTTTAGTTTTATTTATCATACTTTGTTTCTGTTTAAATTTGTGTGAGGTTTTTCTTTTCAGTAATTGCAGCAACAGGTAATATATTCTATCCTTTACCTATCTATGTTTTGACATTGAGGACAATGTTATGATCTGATTGGGGGGAAGGATGGTTGTAAAAAAAAACCCAAAAAAAAAAATTAGAAAGTGTGTTTGTTAATATGTTTATTGTGTTTATATTAAAAAAAACTAAAAAAAAATAGGAGTGTGTTTATTAATATGTGTGTTGTGTTTGTCATCAATTTATTAATAACAAAAGTAATTAGGGATGGCAGAGTAAGGAGTAAATTATTTACTCTTGAGACGCATCAAAAATTAGTGGCAGAGTAAGGAGTAATTGGGTAGTAACTAGTTTGTGTGGAAGTAGCAATTCAAATTCAGGGAAATTTGCATGATTAAGTAAATTGTCTTCTTTCTTAAAATTCACATGCTTGGTTATGGATGTTGAATTGGTGGACTGAGAATGATAGAATTATGCCTTGTGAGATTTTGAGCCTATTGATGAATGGATTGAACATTTGTACCATTCTTTTCTTTATTGTGTGGATTTCACTCATGAAATTGTTACTCTAGAACTTGCTTTGATTCTTTTTTAGACTACATTTTCATATGCATACATAAATATGATTGAGACATTTTTCTTGAAATAGCTACTTTAATCAAATAGTCAGCCTTGTTTAGCAGCATGTTGTCTCAATATGATATCAAGCACTCTTATGACTTCTTGGAAATTCTCTGATTCTTGCCAACATAAAGCATTAGAAATGATCTATTTCCCCTTGCTTAACCCCTTTGAGCTTATTTGACTATTTTTTGTTTCGAACTCATTATGTGCCTTAAATGAAAAATCATGTTCTTACTTGACCTTAGGGAATAAGAGAACATTAGTTTTATCATTCGATGAGTTCTTAAACAAGTGGGGGGTGTGTGTGCAGAATGGTTAAAAGAAATGTATATATGATGTTCTTTTTATAAAAAAAAATCATAAAAAAATCAATAAAAAAATGTAAAAAGAAGAGGGTCAACAATGTAATAAAGGAAAGGAAAAAAATATGTAAAGAGAATTTGTATTAGGTGGAATTGGGATAAACTTTCATGCTTGTTAATTGAACTCAGCTCTCATGCTATTTTATTCTCTGGTATTTAACTTGTCATGTCCATATTACCTCCTCCTTTACCTTGACCCCATTACAACCTTGAATAAAGTCCTCATGATTTGTGTGTACATGTGTTCTGAGAAGTGGAGAAGTAGAAGATAAGCAAGCTTATGGTAGTGCAATTTTCATGGGTTGAATTGAGTGAAATACCTACCTTTTAAACACTTGAGGGATTGAGAGTGAATCTTGTGAAAATCTATCATTCTTAACTCATGCTTTTCAATTGAAATATCCTTGCTTGTTGATTTGAGATGTGAAGATATATTACCTCATGAATGTTTTGATTATTTGAATGATTAGTTGCTCTTCATTTTAAAATTAAGTCTTTTAGAGTGTTTAACTTTTGAGTCTGTTTCGTTTTTTTTTTTTTTTAGTTTTGGTCTTGTGTTTTGCCCAGGAGTGCAAAAAGCTAAGTGTGGGAGAATTTGATGATCACATATTTGATACATTAATAAGCCTTCATATTTAGTCATTTATACTCTCCATGTACTTAATTGATTGATTTTGATTATGTTTTGTAAGTTTGGACTCAAATTGGATTTAATTGAATTTTTCAGCATAATTTACGTCTTACGTTGTTTCTGTATTTAGGCTATATCTTGGGATGTAGGTGGTTTTTGGAGGTGATTCTAGTGGCATTTGAAATATAATAGAGAGTTATATAACTTTCATGAAGACCTCAAAGGCCCAATCACACGAGTAGATAACTCAAATTGGGGTTGAAGCAAAAACCAAAGTACTTTTCCTGATAGCTTAACCTATGTGTACTGTTCATCACAGTTTTCGGGTTAGAAGTTTTTAAATGGGCTGAAATTTGGATGCTGAATAGTTAAGACCCATATCTATAACTTTCATGTTGAACACTTTTCTAGAATCGGACTCCTTAAAGGTTATATTGGGCTTGGAAGTCAGAACAGAGGAGCTGTGACTGGGCCTGGGTAGTGTGCAGTAATTTGAACGTATCTGGAGTTATAGAAATGATATTGGACTCAAACTAAAGCCATTTAAAAGCTAAGATCTAGGCCTACAACTTTTATGAAGACCACTGGGTTCAAAAATGACGAATGCAATGACTTCGGAGCTGCATGATTTCGGAGACAAGGAATCTCCATAATTTTCCACTCACCAAAAGTCATTTGGCATTTTCCACTCATTTTCTACTCATCCACCCACTAATGACTCAGCCCACTTATCATTTTGTATCTCTAATCCTCTATAAAAGGGGTCCTTGACAGATCATTGAGGGTGTTAGGTGTTAGTTACTAAAATGATGCCATTTTGTTACTAAGTTTTCTTGTAGTAATTTTCCTTTGTTCTAAATTAAAGTCATGTTCTTCTTCTTCTTCTTCTTCTCTCTTTCTTTCTTCTTATCTATGAGTAACTAAGTTTTATTTTACTAGGATGAAAGGGTGAAGCTCTTGGTAATAAAGTAAGGTTAGATTTATTCTTCTCTTGTGCTTAAATGATTTATATTTTCTAGTAACCATTATACGTATTATAATTTGTTTCTTATAATTTAGAAACCATCTTTGTAAAGAGGAGTTCTTGATTTGTTGTAGACAAAATATTGGCACAATGAATGCTTTAACCCATTTATAAGTGGTGGTAATATTTTTAGGAAACATAATATAATTACGTGTATTATTTTAAATGGACTTTTAATGTTGTATTTTTCGATTGGAACCTCCATGTTGCGAGGATTCTAATTGAGTTATAAAAGAAATTAATCTTACCTTTACTTTATATACCAAGAGTGGATCTTTTAACCCAAGTAAATAATTTTTATCATAGTAACAAAATATTTATTTCACCTTAATTAATCTTCAACAATTCCCTGTGGATCGTGTAACACTTCAACTTTTGGGATAATGACAATATAGTCCCAATTTGTACTGTTTTGTGAATTCTGTGAGCAGTAAATTTAATTTGACTGTTCCGTGAGTGTACTTGACTATTGTATGTGATTTGCTCCGACTGGGAAATAAAATTTTATGGTGGGATAAATCTTATTTTAATTAATTGGAGTGGGGATCTTACTAAACCTAATTGATTGATATATAAATTAATATCGTAATTTTTCAGATTTAACTATGCAATAAAATAATTTTATATTTTATAATATTATTTTATATTACAAGATCTTCTACTATCTCAAAAAGCAAGTAAAAATCTGCTTCGGTTTGACAACAGATCTTTAAAAGTGCTGTGGGACCCGCGTTTAGGAAAAATAGTCAACTGTGCTGACTGGATAATTTCTAACCAATGAGAGCAAGTCAACCAAAGTAGGCTTGACATTCTAAACTAATACGAATTGGACACCTAAGGAAGCATAGGTTTTCATTTGGACCGTTGGATGAAGACTTAATGATGAAGCCTTTAACCTAAGCCATTGATCTAATCAATGGTGAGATTAGAATGATAGGTTTATGATCAAGTGATATCTACCTTAGATCTAATCTAGGGCTAAGGATTAAAGATGAACCAAGGGTTAGGATTAAGTCAACAATTGTAGGCTTCAAAATGGTTAGTAACCTAATTAAGCTTAATTAAACTAATCTAATTACTTAATTAGCATACTAAGTGAACTAGCATAGTTATGAATTAATTATAATCTAAATACTAATTAGATATACTAATATTAATTAAAGGTTATAATATATGTTAATTTATATACTAAATTAATTAGTTATGTGACTAGTATATTAATTTAGTTTGGTAGGATAATTAACCTAACAAATTACCTAATTAACTAGCATGTAATTAGGAGTAATTTGGAAACAATTAGACCCCTAATTTGATGAAGGAGCTGCACGGTTTTGGGCTGCCAAGGAGGAGGCAAGGTGGCTTGGTTCTACATGGTTCTAGAAGGATTCAATGACCTAAGCCATGTGCCTAACAAGTGCGAACATTTTGTGATATTTTTACATGCAAAATTAAACACTCAAGCTCCCTACACACTCATTCACGGCTGCTGCCCTATCTATTCACTTTTCACTTTTGTTTTTCACACTTATCACTTTTAGCTATTCATTTCTCTCTCTAAAATACCAAAAACTCAAGCAAACACTTCTCTCCCATTTTCTCTCACTAGGTTCGGCCAGCACCCTCACATACTCACCCAAGCCTTCATAATTTTATCCCATCACATTTCTTGAACCCAAATACCATTCTAAGCATCTTTCATTCACAAAGTTTTCCCAAATTCCCACTCTATCTTGTCCAAAATCCCACTTTTTGCTTACTTACTTAAGGGTAAGTTTTGTTTCTATGGTTCAAAACTAAAATTTTAATTTTTCTAACCATGATTGTTCCATGGTTTTTCTATTTTGTACCTTGTATGTGTATTTACTAATTGTTTGAGAATTTTAGGAATTGTTTTGGAGCTTGTACAAAATTTGGAGAAAAGAAGGAAATCTAACTGATTAATTTGTCTACAAGAGGTAAGAGGGAGATTTAATCTCATTAATCCTAAGTGGTGATGAGAAAATGGATTGTGTTTGTGTGTAGAATCCATAAGGATTCGGTTGTATGATTATTTGTGGTGTTTATTGTTTTTGATTGTTTTAAATGCTTTCTTAATTATGATTATTTTTGCTATGCATGATTATAGCTTTCATTATTTTTGCTATGCATGTTTATGGTTTTAAATATGTTGTATGTATTTTATATGTGATTAAATAATTGTATGTATTTATAATTATGTAATTATTTAAGTAGGATGTGAATAACATGTACGAAATGCATGAGTATTCCAAAGAATACATTAAGAGGCACACAACCTTACATCCAAAAAGAGAACCAAAATGTTCTCAGCATTTTTCTAAATAACTGATTTAAGGAATCTAAGTAAAATAATCAAGTTCAAATAAATGATTTAGGTTAATTGTGGCCAACATGCCATTTAGTGTATAACCAAATGCCATTTTATTTTGATTTGGCCAGCATGCCATTTTATTTACTAAGATAGGCTAGGTAATTGTTTTATAACATAAATTGATTCCAAAGAATCATTGAGAAAATCAAAGGAATTAATTCTGTTCTAGAATTTTAACTTAGCAGAATTCAGTTTAAGTAAGAAATTAATCAGACACTTGAAAAGTACTAACGTAGAGCTCATACTATAAATTTTGAAGCGCGTTAGTGAATTTCAAAGTGAAATTATTGGGTAAAAATAAAATAAATTATATTTAGAGGAAAACGTTAAAAATACCTTATACTGATTTTATAGGCAAAATGCTGCCAAAATTTATTAAAATCAGACGCATAAAATGAAAAGATTCCATACTATATTTAGAATACAAGGAAAATACATTACATATTTTAAAAGTACTAGATATAGTTTTACACATATTAAAAATGATAATTTTAAGCTATTCGGTTAAGAAAATGAATTAAAAATCCTACGCGATTGAGAAAATAACTCAAAAATAATTTACGATGTTTAAAAACGTCAAAATGTCTTTACGCGATTTAAAAACGTTTGTGAAAACGATGAGATTGTGAAAATGCGATAAAATTCTTACGCGATTGAACAATACTGTGAGTTTTGCTGTCGGGCCAAAGTGGTAGACCCAGACATGTTGTAGTGTAGTACTGTCAGGTGGGACGTACTATACTTTGTTATTTGGTGACTAGGGGTATTTTGGTAATTTTTTGTAAATATGGTAAAATTTGGATAATAGGGGTATTTTTGTAATTTTTAGCTCATGTTTAGAGTGTTGTGCCAATTTGGGTTATAATTGGTGATTGATTGACGAGGCGAATTACATCGTGTTTGGTGTGATAAGCGTAGTGTGGTTCATTTATGAACTTGGAGGCATTAGTGTGCGGAGAATTCCACATGCGGACAGTGGGTTGCTCCTCTGGGCCGTGGTAACGGGCAACACACTAATGATCTTTGACAAGCACTATTCTTAGTCGAGATCTTGAGGGGACTATTAAGTACTATGCCTGTGGTACACGATGTTGGACTGTGTACTGCTACACGATGTTTTGGACTGTGGGCTATGGACACAAAGATTGGACAGTGCAATAGCTTGGTTGGGCAGCCATAAAGTATTTTTAGTTTCTTTTCGTATTATTCTCTCAGATATCCGTGTTTAGCTCCATGGAGTAGGAACGAGTCAGTGTGTGTATCATTCATCATCTGCATTTTTAATGTTCATGCATTATCTGCATTTTATTGTTTATCATAATCTGTGATAAATTGTATGATTAAATGTTTTATTATACTATGCATGATATTGTTGTATGTGTTATTTATATATATATCACTTGTTATCTTGTACATGATATATTGGTATGTACTGTTGTGATAACTGTTTTGTACTATCGTTTTCTTTATTGCCATGCGGGTAGTGATGTAGATTGTCTCACCTCTCTATATGTTTTCTCGATATTACTATATTGTTTCCGTAAAGAGTTTGAGGTAGAGGAGGATCAGCCTCTTGAGGTACAATACGACGAGCAAATCAGTCGGGCAACTTACACTAGGAGGAGGAGCGGTTGATCACACGCGATCGCCAAGGCGATCTTGAGATCATGGCACTTGCCGGGATTCTTTGGGTTCGTGAGACCGGAGTTTCACGGGGTTCCGAGGCGTGGCGTATGCATGCGGACCGAGGGACGTAGCTTATGTGGGACGATTGATTGTGTCCCTATGTAGAGAGTATGACGGAGAGGTCATATTCACTACTATGCTTTATTTACATTTAGAGTTACCTTTGACCATTAGGCGTTATTGGCGGGGAGTTTTCCATGCGCCTAGTGGTGAGTAGCGAGTCGACGACTCGGACTCGTGTCCAGAAGTCTTTGTGAGATCTCATAGATGTGAACTTTTCGATGGTTATTCGGAGGTGATGGACGATGATTCATCGGAGAGTTTGATATCTACCGAGATGCACTTGGGCGTACTATGTTTTAACTTTGTGTCAACTTTTCTTGTTTTATTAAATACATGTAGTTGTAAATTATGTTTGTACTAAAAGAGAATCATATGTATATTATGGTGAGTTTATGTTTGTTATATCTTGTGTTTCGTGTTATTTTATTTAATGTTACAATTATAAAAAATATATATATATATTCCGCAAATTTTATGTAAGTATCAAATGTTTTATAACTTGGATAAGAGTTTTATTTTATTTTATTACATTGCATTCATAAATGTGACATCCCCACAAGGGTGTTACATTAGTTGGTATCAGAGCCTAAGTTAGAGTCTTTTGGGGTTATGGTTAGGTCTATTTTTGCTTGTGTTGTGTGAATCTCTGTGATTTGTTTCTGAAAGGTTACATCTGACATTATTTTGTCTTGTTGAAGAAAGAAGATGTCTGGAGGAAGAGGAAGGCGTGCGAACGTGGCACCTAATGTGGACCCAATGGTTGCCGTTGCTGAGGCTATTCACAAATGGCGGCGAGTGATTGCTCGACAAAATCAGCAAAATCAAAGAAGCGACCCAACATCAAGATGCGACCGGCGATGCTTTGAATTTGTACGAGTTCGAGACGCAACAATCCGCCACGGTTTAGAGGCGAGTTTGACCTGAAAAGGCAAGTCTTTGGATTCAAGACTTGGAGCGAATATTCGAAGGAATGGGGTGCGCGGAGAATAAGAAGGTAACATTTCTTGTATATATCTTTGAGAGGAGATCGAGAAGCGGGTGGAGGAATACACCACCGGTGTTGCAAGCGGAAGGAACTGAGATCACCTAGGAGGTGTTTTGTGAAGTATTTCTAGAGAAGTACTTTCCCGATACTGCTCGACATGCCAAGGAAATGGAATTTATTGGTTTGCGTCAAAGGAATATGACTGTGGGAGAATATGCTGCAAAATTTGAGAGTTTGTCACAATTCTCGAGGTATTTCCAGAACCAACCAGATGAGGTATGGAAGTGCCAGAAGTTTGAGGATGGGTTAAGAATGGAGTTGAGACGTGCAGTGCTACCGATAAGAATGAGGGAGTTTCCTGTGTTGATAGACACTTATCGAAGACTTGAGGCATTAGAGCCGTCCCGAGATCTGAGGAATCGTAATTTTGGGCCGACTAGGTTCCAAAGAGGTGGCAGTAGCAGTGGTGGTAGGTTTCAGAGAAAGCCTTATGCGAGACCGTCTGGGAGTCAGCCGCAACGTCTATTTGTTGGAGGAAGTTTTAGTGGAAATCGAGTTGGTCAAAATGTGGCGTTTACGCCAACCTGTTTTAAATGTGGCAAGAGCAGCCATATATCTACAAATTGTCCGATCAGGGGAACGATCTGTTTTAACTGTAAAAAGCCTGGACATGTTTCTAGAGATTGCACTCAGCCAGAGAGGACGCCTGCAGTAAGGAATGTCAGTGCTACTCAACCAAGATCTGGAGGGAGAGTGTATACAATGACCGGAACTGAAGCTTCTCAGTCTGAGGATCTTATACAAGGGAAGGTGTCATTGAAGGTAATCACGACTTTGCTATATGATTCGGGTGCAACACACTCATTTATTGCATATGATTGTGTGGAACGTTTGAAAGCGCCTATGTCTTCTCGAGTTTTCAATTGATTGTTTCTACACCGACTGCCAAGCCTGTTGTTATATCCAAGATATGCATGAACTGTCCTATTGTCATAAAGGATCATAAGTTTTCGGTCAACTTGATTTGTTTACCTCTTGTTGAGATAGACATAATATTAGGAATGGATTGGTTATCTTCTAACCATATCCTTATAGGACCGTGCGAGTAAGGCCATAGTTTTTCCTAAGGAAGAAAGTTCTGGATTCTTGATTCTTTGTTAAGGTCAAGTCATTGTTGAGGGATGGAGCTCAAGGGTTCATGTTCTTTGTCTTCTTTGGAAGTCAAGTCTGAGAAGGATGTGAGCACTATTCCTGTCGTCAATGAGTTTCCAGAGATTTTTCCTGACAATGTACCTGGTTTGCCACCGGAAAGGGAGATCGAATTCTCTATCGACTTAGTACCTAGAGCAGGTCCTATTTCGATTGCACCATACCGAATGTCACCGGTAGAGTTGGCAGAGTTGAAGAAGTAATTGGAGGAACTGTTGGAGAAGCAGTTTGTGCGACCTAGTGTTTCACCATGGGGAGCACCAGTGCTGCTAGTTAAAAAGAAGGATGGAACTTCGCGCCTTTGTGTAGATTATCGACAGCTGAACAAGGTGACTATAAAGAACAAGTATCCGCTACCGAGGATTGATGATTTGATGGATCAATTGAAGGGAGCCACTGTATTCTCTAAGATAGATCTGCGATCAGGTTATCATCAGATTTATGTCAAGGTCGATGATGTACCCAAAACAGCTTTCCGAACTCGTTATGGACACTATGAGTACCAAGTGATGCCGTTCGGAGTGACGAATGCTCCTGCGATATTCATGGACTATATGAATAGGATTTTTCGTCCATACTTAGACAGATTTGTCATTGTTTTCATCGATGACATTCTGATCTATTCTCAAAGTCAAGAAGTGCATGCTGAACATCTCAGTATAGTTCTCCAGATTTTGAAGGAGAAGAAACTGTTTGCGAAGTTGACAAAGTGCGAGTTTTGGTTGGACGAAGTTCAATTTCTAGGTCACGTAATTTCTAAGGAAGGTATTGCGGTAGACCCATCAAAGGTGGAGACTGTTTTGCAGTGGGAAAGGCCTAAGACTGGACTGAGGTTCGAAGCTTTGTTGGATTAGCCGGATATTACGAAGATTTATTGAAGGTTTTTCCAAGATATCTGGACCACTTACACAACTCACGAGGAAGAGTCAAGCTTTCGATTGGACAGAGGAACGTGAAGCGAGTTTTCAAGAGCTGAAAAAGAGGTTAACAACTGCACCAGTGTTAATTCTGCCGGATCCTAACAAATCATTTTAGGTGTATTGTGATGCATCTTATCAGGGGTTAGGATGTGTGTTGATGCAGAATCGGAACGTGGTAGCTTATGCTTCAAGACAATTGAAGGTTCATGAGAGGAACTACCCAACGCACGATTTGGAACTAGCTGCAGTAGTTTTTGCGTTGAAAGTGTGGAGGCATTTTCTGTATGGAGCTATGTTCAATGTCTTTAGTGATCACAAGAGCTTAAAATACTTGTTTGATCAAAGAGAATTGAATATGAGACAGAGGCGATGGTTGGAATTTTTGAAGGACTATGATTTTCAGCTTCAATATCATCCAGGAAAAGCGAATGTGGTGGCTGATGCCTTAAGCAGAAAGGTAGTAAGTGTTTCTACTATGATGATTAAAGAGGAAGAGTTGATGAAGCGATTCAGAGATCTATGGTTATCAATAGAATTGGTACCTGGAAAGATTTGTCTAAGTAGAGTTGTGGTTTTGAATGACTTGTTGGAGATCATAAAAGAGAAACAAGATGAAGATGCATTTTTACAGAATGAGAAGGAATTATTGAAGCAAGGTCATAAAGTGACGGTGGAGGAAGGATCTGATGGAATCATGAGGTTTCAAGGAAGAGTTTGTATACCTGATGATCCCGAACTCAAGAGAGCGATCTTGGATGAAGCTCATACAAGTAATTTGAGTATGCATTCGGGGATGACGTAGATGTATCAAGACTTGAAGCGACTGTTTTGGTGGCCAAGAATGAAGAGAGATGTAGCTGAACGTGTGACGTCTTGTCTTGTCTGTCAGAAGGCAAAAGTGGAACACCACAGGCCTGCTGGTATGTTACAACCTTTGACTATCCCAGAGTGGAAGTGGGATAGTATCTCAATGGATTTTGTTACTGGATTTCCGAGGACGAGAAAAGGTCATGATTCGATATGGGTTATAGTTGATAGGCTTACGAAATCAGCACATTTTTTGCCAATCAATATTAAGTATCCGTTGGAACGCTTAACCCAGATATATATCGACGAAGTTATTAGACTTCATGGTGTGCCGGTAAGTATAGTTTCTGATAGGGATCCGAGGTTTACGTCAAGACTTTGGAAAAGTTTGCAAGAAGCCATGGGGACTAAATTGTGATTGAGTTCTGCATACCATCCACAGACTGATGGTCAGACAGAGAGAACAATTTAGTCGTTGGAAGATCTGTTGCGTGCTTGTGTGTTAGAACAGCAAGGGAGTTGGGATGAATTTCTGTCTTTGATAGAATTCACTTACAATAATAGTTTTCACTCGAGCATAGGAATGGCACCCTATGAAGCACTTTATGGATGATGATGCCGAACACCTTTGTGTTGGTATCAGGATGGAGAGAGTATGACTATTGGTCCTGATCTTGTGCAGCAGACTACAGAAAAAGTGAAGATGATACAAGAAAAGATGCGAACGACTCAGAGCCGTCACAAAAGTTATGCTGATAAACGAAGACGACCTTTGGAGTTTGAAGAAGGCGATCATGTGTTCTTGCGAGTTACGCCTACGACTGGTGTCGGAAGAGTTCTTAAATCAAGGAAGCTTACACCTAAGTTCATAGGACCTTATCAGATTATTCGTCGGATTGGTCCTGTAGCTTATCAGATAGCTTTACCGACTTTTCTATCCAATCTTCATAATGTATTTCATGTGTCTCAGTTGAGGAAATACATTCCCGATCCAACCCATGTGATACAACCTAATGAAGTACAGCTTAAGGATAATTTGACGTATGAAACATTTCCTGTTAGAATAAAGGACAAGAGAGTGAAACAACTTCGAGGGAAGATGATAGAACTGGTGAAGGTAGTGTGGAACAATGTAACGGGAGATGCTACATGGGAATTAGAGGATAGGATGAGGGAGCAATATCCTCAATTGTTTGATGTATGATGAATTTCGGGGACAAAATTCTTATTAGTAGGGGAGAGTTGTAACACCCCAACTTTTGGGATAATTACAATATAGTCCCGATTTGTACTGTTTTGTGAATTCTCGTGAGCGAGTAAATTTAATTTGATTGTTCGTGAGTGTACTTGACTATTGTATGTGATTTGCTCGACTTGGGGAAATAAAAATTTTCGGTGGGATAAATCTTATTTTAATTAATTGGAGTTGGGGATCTTACTAAACCCAATTCGATTGATATATAAATTAATATCGTAATTTTTTGGATTTAACTATGCAATAAAATAATTTTATATTTTTATAATATTATTTTATATTATAGTACCCTCTTGTCTCAAAAACAAGTAAAAATCTGTTTTCGGTTTGACCACGAGATCTTTAAAAGTCTTTGTGGGACCGCGTTTAGGAAAAATAGTCAACTGTGCTGACTGGATAATTTCTAACCAATGAGAGCAAGTCAACCAAAGTAGGCTTGACTTTCTAAACCAATAGGAATTGGACACCTAAGGAAGCATAGGTTTTCATTTGGACCGTTGGATGAAGACTTAATGATGAAGCCTTTAACCTAAGCCATTGATCTAATCAATGGTGAGATTAGAATGATAGGTTTATGATCAAGTGATATCTACCTTAGATCTAATCTAGGGCTAAGGATTAAAGATGAACCAAGGGTTAGGATTAAGTCAACAATTGTAGGCTTGAAAATGGTTAGTAACCTAATTAAGCTTAATTAAACTAATCTAATTACTTAATTAGCATACTAAGTGAACTAGCTTAGTTATGAATTAATTATAATCTAAATACTAATTAGATATACTAATATTAATTAAAGGTTATAATATATGTTAATATATATACTAAATTAATTAGTTATGTGACTAGTATATTAATTTAGTTTGGTTAGGATAATTAACCTAACAAATTACCTAATTAACTAGCATGTAATTAGGAGTAATTTGGAAACAATTAGACCCCTAATTTGATGAAGGAGCTGCACGGTTTTGGGCTGCCAAGGAGGAGGCAAGGTGGCTTGGTTCTACATGGTTCTAGAAGGATTCAATGACCTAAGCCATGTGCCTAACAAGTGTGAACACTTTGTGATATTTTTACATGCAAAATTAAACACTCAAGCTCCCTACACACTCATTCACGGCTGCTGCCCTATCTATTCACTTTTCACTTTTGTTTTTCACACTTATCACTTTTAGCTATTCATTTCTCTCTCTAAAATACCAAAAACTCAAGCAAACACTTCTCTCCCATTTTCTCTCACTAGGTTCGGCCACACCCTCACATACTCACCCAAGCCTTCATAATTTTATCCCATCACATTTCTTGAACCCAAATACCATTCTAAGCATCTTTCATTCACAAAGTTTTCCCAAATTCCCACTCTATCTTGTCCAAAATCCCACTTTTTGCTTACTTACTTAAGGGTAAGTTGTATTTCTATGGTTCAAAACTGAAATTTTAATTTTTCTAACCATGATTGTTCTATGGTTTTTCTATTTTGTACCTTGTATGTGTATTTACTAATTGTTTGAGAATTTTAGGAATTGTTTTGGAGCTTGTACGAAATTTGGAGAAAAGAAGGAAATCTAACTGCTTAATTTGTCTACAAGAGGTAAGAGGGAGATTTAATCTCATCAACCTTAAGTGGTGATGAGAAAATGGATTGTGTTTGTGTGTAGAATCCATAAGGATTCGGTTGTATGATTATTTGTGGTGTTTATTATTTTTGATTGTTTTAAATGCTTTCTTAATTGTGATTATTTTTGCTATGCATGATTATAGCTTTCATTATTTTTACTATGCATGTTTATGGTTTTAAATATATTGTATGTATTTTATATGTGATTAAATAATTGTATGTATTTATAATTATGTAATTATTTAAGTAGGATGTGAATAACATGTACGAAATGCATGAGTATTCCAAAGAATACATTAAGAGGCACACAGCCTTACATCCAAAAAGAGAACCAAAATGTTCTCAGCATTTTTCTAAATAATTGATTTAAGGAATCTAAGTAAAATAATCAAGTTAAAATAAATGATTTAGGTTAATTGTGGCCAACATGCCATTTAGTGTATAACCAAATGTCATTTTATTTTGATTTGGCCAACATGCCATTTTATTTACTAAGATAGGTTAGGTAATTGTTTTATAACATAAATTGATTCCAAAGAATCATTGAGAAAATCAAAGGAATTAATTTTGTTCTAGAATTTTAACTTAGCAGAATTCAGTTTAAGTAAGAAATTAATCAGACACTTGAAAAGTACTAACGTAGAGCTCATACTATAAATTTTGAAGCGCGTTAGTGAATTTCAAAGTGAAATTATTGGGTAAAAATAAAATAAACTATATTTAGAGGAAAACGTTAAAAATACCTTATACTGATTTTATAGGCAAAATGCTGCCAAAATTTATTAAAATCAGACGCATAAAATGAAAAGATTTCATACTATATTTAGAATACAAGGAAAATACATTACGTATTTTAAAAGTACTAGATATAGTTTTACACATATTAAAAATGACAATTTTAAGCTATTCGGTTAAGAAAATGAATTAAAAATCCTACGCGATTGAGAAAATAACTCAAAAATAATTTACGATGTTTAAAAACGTCAAAATGTCTTTACGCGATTTAAAAACGTTTGTGAAAATGATGAGATTATGAAAACACGATAAAATTCTTATGCGATTGAACAATACTGTGAGTTTTGCTGTCGGGCCAAAGTGGTGGACCCAGACATGTTGTAGTGTAGTACTGTCAGGTGGGACGTACTATACTTTGTTATTTGGTGACTAGGGGTATTTTGGTAATTTTTCATAAATATGGTAAAATTTGGATAATAGGGGTATTTTTGTAATTTTTAGCTCATGTTTAGAGTGTTGTGCCAATTTGGGTTATAATTGGTGATTGATTGACGAGGCGAATTACACCGTGTTTGGTGTGATAAGCGTAGTGTGGTTCATTTATGAACTTGGAGGCATTAGTGTGCGGAGAATTCCACATGCGGACAGTGGGTTGCTCCTCTGGGCCGTGGTAACGGGCAAAACACTAATGATCTTGACAAGCACTATTCTTAGTCGAGATCTTGAGGGGACTATTAAGTACTATGCTTGTGGTACACGATGTTGGACTGTGTACTGCTACACGATGTTTTGGACTGTGGGTTATGGACAAAAAGATTGGACAGTGCAATAGCTTGGTTGGGCAGCCATAAAGTATTTTTAGTTTCTTTTCGTATCATTCTCTCAGATATTCGTGTTTAGCTCCATGGAGTAGGAACGAGTCAGTGTGTGTATCATTCATCATCTGCAATTTTAATGTTCATGCATTATCTGCATTTTATTGTTTATCATAATCTGTGATAAATTGTATGATTAAATGTTTTATTATACTATGCATGATATTGTTGTATGTGTTATTTATATATATATCACTTGTTATCTTGTACATGATGTATTGGTATGTACTGTTGTGATAACTGTTTTGTACTGTCGTTTTCTTTATTGCCATGCGGGTAGTGATGTAGATTGTCTCACCTCTCTATATGTTTTCTCGATATTACTATATTGTTTCCGTAAAGAGTTTGAGGTAGAGGAGGATCAGCCTCTTGAGGTACAATACCCTGACGAGCAACAGTCGGGCGACTTACACGAGGAGGAGGAGCCGGTTGATCACGCTGATCGCCAAGACTGATCTTGAGATCATGGCACTGCTAGGATTCTTCGGGTTCGTGAGACTGGAGTTTCACGGGGGTTCCGAGGCGTTGCGTATGCATGCGGACCGAGGGACAGTAGCTTATGTGGGACGATTGACTGTGTCCCTATGTAGAGAGTATGACGGAGAGGTCATATTCACTACTATGCTTTATTTACATTTAGAGTTACCTTTGACCATTAGGCGTTATTGGCAGGGAGTTTTCCATGCGCCTAGTGGTGAGTAGCGAGTCGACAGCTCGGACTCGTGTTCGAAGTGCTGTGAGATCTCATAGATGTGAACTTTTCGATGGTTATTCTGGAGGTGATGGACGATGATTCATCGGAGAGTTTGATATCTACCGAGATGCACTTGGGCAGTACTATGTTTTAGCTTTGTGTCAACTTTTTACTGTTTTATTAAATACATGTAGTTGTAAATTATGTTTGTACTAAAAGAGAATCATATGTATATTATGGTGAGTTTATGTTTGTTATATCTTGTGTTTCGTGTTATTTTATTTAATGTTACAATTATAAAAATATATATATATATTCCGCAAATTTTATGTAAGTATCAAATGTTTTATAACTTGAGTAAGAGTTTTATTTTATTTTATTACATTGCATTCATAAATGTGACATCCCCACAAGGGTGTTACAGATCGACCTCGGACTCCCGAGAAATTTATTACTTGAGACAACCTGCACTTGGGTTCGCAAAGCAACAATTAATCCCGCATCAAGTTTGTAGACTTGTTTGAAACTAAAAATTATGCATCACCCATCTATTCCATAATCAATGTGATCTAGTTTAGCATGTGAATCCAAAAGAACTTCCCAATTCTTATCATTACTCAGAGTCATTATCATTACTATTTCTGCTTCTCAACTCTTATTTTCATAATAATCTATAAGCAAATTACCCTGAATTTGCATAGTTCTTGTGTCCTGTTCTTAATTCTAATTGACGTGAGCTTGATTCTATTATAAAAAAAATGGGCAGAGCTTGATTTATTTATTTTCCCTTGTAGTTTTCTTAGTGTTCATAGTTGGTTGGTTTGGTATGTTCTTGATCTAGTCATCACTCTCTCCCCTGAACAATTTTGGATCTTGATCTAGTTTGAGGAGTCCAAACTGCCTCAGCCAGAAGTACCACAACTTCCCAAACCTGAGTTTCCTCCACTTCCTAGGGTCCCAAACTTACCAAAGCCTGAGCTTCCACAATTCACTAAACCTAAACCATGAAGAAGACGTATAAATATATACGATGCATAAAATTATTAATCATCTATAATTAAACTTAATATCTTTAAAGCTTAGAATACATAATTCTTACACAAATTAAGCTTACCTGATTGTAAAAGAAAATGAAGAAGCCATGATTATTAATATGATTTTCTAAAATTGATATATAATATAGGGCGCAGTATTTGAACAGATTGTTAATGAACATCTTTGATATACAAGCAGGATGACATACGTAAATATTATTTTCTTAAAACTGGCCACCCCCAACCTATAATTTTCAATATTTTCAATATAGCCTAGGTCTGCCCCTGCTTGTACAGATTGTTAATGAGATAGGAAGAAGATGATAGGAAAATGTTAAGAGAAATTGAGGGGAGTACTCATATAAGACAACTCCAAGATGACACATCAATGGTTCCTCGTGGCACTGTTTCATGACAACAACAATCCTTGAAATAAGGATTTGTATCTTGCTGTCTCACCTTTGCACTCTTGTTGTTTAACCGCCACTTCATGGTACCACAAATCTGAGCAACATATGGTTTCACCCTCTGCCCAATAGTTCACAACTACACCAAACCCATTAAGCATCACATTAGCATCATCGTTAGGATGCTCTTGGAAGGCATAAAGAATGCCATCAATCAAAAGCTCTTCCAAAAGAGCCTCTATATGAGATGCTCCAAAGTTAGTGACCACTTTCTTAATAGTTTCCATAACCATTCACCTATAAGGTTCAGTCTCATCTTTAAGATCGTCAACAATTTTCCCCACAATATCTGCAATGCCAACTTTGTTTGCTATCTCTACAGTAGGAAATGAGCATGTTGCTTATAGTTTCTTCGATCCAAAGCCATCCTCCTAACCCAGACGTTCTTGAAAAAGTCAGGGAGAATATAATTTCTAATATAATCAGTTTCCACACCCTCAGTGCTTACACACTGCTTCACCATTTTCAAAACAACTTGGTTCATTTCTTCATCAGGCGACTGAAATTCATGAATTAGAATGATCATGACTTCCTTAATATTGCAACTGGCATATAGGGCTTCCAATTCCTTACACACTGCTTCACCTTCTCAATCTGTTGCACAATCTTAATCCCAGTATGCCGAGATCTCAACTCAACTTATTGAAAGAGTAAAGCATTTACTACAAAACTTATATATCTAACTCAACTTTAACTATTAAAGGAGTTACGAGTGTTTCTAGGTCTCAAATCATCCCAAAACACCTCCAAATCTTGCCTAAAAAGGCTGATTTTCAAGATTGCACCAAATGTGCATCCTAACTCATAAAATTCTAAAATTTTATGAGAGGATAGCTCTCTCTCATATCTTTCCAATGCCATAAACCTCACCTCATTTGGCTAAGCGTATGTAAAGTTTTACGACATTTTGCAGAAGCAAAAATAGGGAATTCACTGATTCACCCATTTCTGTTCTGACTTAAAACTGCAACTGGGAACAAACTACACATAGGAAAATTATGAAATTTTTTAGGAAAGAAGCCTTACATGTTAGCTTCAATATGCCACTAGTTCACACAAAATGGACATCGGAGCAGGAAGTTATGCAATCTGGTTTACTGGCTGTCAGAATGCATTTTCTACAGAATTCAACTCTGATTCAAATAGAAACTGGTGCTAATTGGCTTAGTGGAAAATTCTGAAATTTTTACCACATGTAGCCCTATGTCTTAGCTTTAAAATGACACAAAAATCATCTCATTCCAATGTCTGTAGCCCAAGTTATGGAACAAATATCACAGACTACTCGGATGCCACCCTGATTCTGCAAATTCAGGTTTTGCATAATCTTGGTTTCTAACCAAGTTCTAATCCTCAAATCATGGATTCTAAGTGTTTTCCAACCCAAATCATGGTCTCTAATCTTGTTAGGATCATTAAACACTAATTCAAATCATCAATTATGGATTTAAACTCAAATTTCAAACAAAAACCTTACTTTTTTCCAACTAACCATTAAAAGGGAAATTATGGATTCTAAGGGCTCCAATCTATCAACTAACTAGTATCTAGTTCATTAAACTTAGATTATGATCAAAGTCAGTTAATCACAACCTAATTCTCATATTTCTCCAACCCATTTCCAAGATTCTCTATCATGAACCAAAATGGTTGGTTTGAGCCATAAATGGCTATCTAATACTTACTAAACTAAAACTATCCTAACTCAATTCTTAGAAGCAAGAATCAAGCTAAGAGTGAGGATTTGGCTCTCTAAATCCAATTTTCCATTCCAAATCCCTAACCTCCATTCAAAAGAACAAAGGAAAAAAGTATAGAAATCCCTAACTTAGACGTTCTTGTTCAAAAGTCAGGGACAATATCATTGCTAATATAATCAGTTTCCACACCCTCAACAGGTATACCAAGTGCAGAGGCAACAAAGCTGAAAGCTCTAGCAGTAGTGTTCCTAACATATTCATCAATGTTGTCTGTGTCAGGCAGCATAGCAGCAATCATTGTGGCCAGTGAAAACTGAGATTTTCTATATGTTTTTCTCTCTTATGGGGTACATTTAGGACTATCTAAATATGATATCAAATCTTGGATGTTAAAAATAAAAGTTATGAATTTCTAATGAATTATATGTTAAGAATATTAGTTTGATTTAACTTTTGATTGTGCTTTAACATATGCTTAAAGTTTTATTTTCTTATTTGAGTGAAGATTTGAGCAAAACCTTAGTTTCCCATTTGAGATTCAATATTAATGAGCACACATACCTATTGTTGGTAGTGCTCATTGTATTGAATCTTGAATTGTCCAAGTGGGACAATTTGGTAAGAAAATTTTCCTTCACTTGGTTAATAGTTGTTCTTTAAATCTCATATCTTATACTTGTTAAAATTTTGGTCTGCTATATTTTTTTTATTCTCTGGGTGTATACTTAAACGCGGTAGATCTCACTGCGTTATAGTCAAGCACTTGGAGACCAATGGGAAATGCTGCTGAAATTTTGTCAAGTATAAAATATGAGATTTCAGGAATAACTATTAACCAAGTGTTGAAAAAGTTTCTTATCGAATGGGATAGGGCCATATCATGTTAAGAAGGAGATTGAGATATAAGGATTTGTATTAATGTGCTAAACCAATTTTAGCAATCATGAGACCCGATCAAAGTTGGATGTTACGAAGAACTGATCCTACTGGCTATGTAAGTGAAGAATTCAAGGATGGAGTTGATGCTTTCATTAGGGTTGCTCAAGGAGACCCGACAGTTATTGATGCATTAAATCGCATCCTTTGTCTATGTACTAGATGTAAGAATCGTGCTTGGAGGGAGGCATTTGGGGTAGAACAACATCTGTATAAGTACAGATTTATGGATGGTTATGTAAATTGGACCATTCATGGTGAGGACAGATGGGGGGATAGTGACTCAACATCTATTGTCCATGATGATGAAGTGAAGCCCAGGAATCCATACGTGGATATGGTTATGGATGACGCAGGTGATAGATTAAATCTAGAAGCTCAAGATTTAGAAGAGGATCCAAATCTGTCAACTGCGAAGTTTTATGACTTGCTAAGAGACGTTGACGAACCTTTATGGGATGGTTGCCATAAGCACACGAAATTGTCAGCTGTAACTCAACTTTTGAACTTGAAGTCGGAGTTTAACATGAGTGAGAGTTGTTATGATAGAATGATTGTCATAATTAAGAGCATGCTTCTAGAGCCTGAAAGGTTACACAAAAACTTCTACAAATCGAAGAGAATGGTTCGTAAGTTGGGATTAGGATATGAGAAGATAGATGCGTGTCTTAATCAGTGCATGTTGTATTACAAAGAATACAATGACAAGAGACTCTACTCAGTTTGCTTAGTATGTAGATACCCACTATTCAAACCGAAGGTGGGACGTTCATCAAATGAGAAGGATGTGCCGCACTCAGTGTTGCGATATTTTTCCATTATGCCAAGACTCCAACGTCTGTTTATGTCCAAAAACACTGCACAATATATGACTTGGCATGCGGATGGAGTGCGTCAAGATGAATCAGTGATCCGGCATCCAGCTGATGCTGAGGCTTGGAAATGATTTGACGCTACCCATTCAACATTTGTGCTAGACGCTCGAAATGTTAGGCTTGACCTGTGTACAGACGGTTTTAATCCATTCAACGGTTCAGCCACACTATATTCATGTTGGCCTATTTTTGTCACACCGTACAATCTACCTCCAAGTATGTGTATGAGAAGGAAATACATATTCCTCACTCTTGTGATTTCGGGACCAAAGTCACCAAGTAATTAGATGTCTATTTTAGACCCCTAATTGACGATCTGAAGATATTGTGGGATGATGGGGTGCAAACTTATGATACCTGAAAGAAGCAAAATTTTGATATGAAAGCAGTTTTATTGTGGACAATAAATGACTTTCCAGCCTATGGAATGCTGTTTGGGTGGAGCACTCATGGAAAACTTTCTTGTCCACTTTGTATGAATCACAGTAAGTCATTTGTGTTGAAGCATGGTAGGAAATGTTGTTGGTTTGATTGTCATCACTAATTTTTGTCCTTTAATCATCCATTTCGCTGTGATTGAAACTCTTTAAAGAGATCAATAATGGAAAAATCTAATCCACCGCAATGACTGAGTGGGACAGATGTCTTGAATAGAGTGACTCAACTTAAGGAAATCATTTTCGGCTTGAATTCAGGTAAACAAAAACAAGATGGCTTTGGTATACACCACAATTAGGTGAAGAAGAGCATATTCTGGGAATTGCCTTATTGGTCCACTAATCTACTACGACATAATTTAGATGTTATGCATGTCAAGAAGAACGTGTTTGATGATATCTTCAACACTATCATGGACATAAAGGGCAAGACAAAAGACAATGCAAATGCAAGAGAAGATTTGAAGATAATATGCAAACGTCCTACCTTGGAGCTAATAGTTGAGAATGACAAGTGTAAAAAACCAAAGGCGACGTATGTCTTGGATGCCAATCAAAGAAGGATGGTGTGTGAGTGGATAAAATAGTTGAAATTTCCTGATGGGTATGCGTCGAATATCACACGTTGCATCAATATAGACGGCGGGAAGATATATGGAATGAAAAGTCACGATTGTCATATTTTTATGCAAAGGTTAATTCCTCTGGCATTTCGTGATATCTTGCCAAAACCTATAAGGGGACCATTAACAAAACTAAGCTTGTTCTTTAAAGAAGTTTGTGCAACTGAAATTCGTGCTTCCACCATGGAGAATGCAGAGCTTTCTATTATTGAAACAATTTGTAAGTTAGAGAAGATTTTCCCTCTAGCATTCTTTGACGTGGTGGAACATCTAATCGTGCATCTCCTTTATGAAGCTAAGGTTGGAGGATTAGTGCATTATAGGTGGATGTACCCTTTTGAGAGGTGTATGCTGTACTTAAAAAGAAAGGTCCGAAATAAGGTGAAAGTTGAAGGATCTATTTGTGAAGCGTATATTTTAGAAGAAATTTTCAATTTTGCTTCCATGTATTTTGATCCCCACCTACAGACCAGGCACACTCAAGTTCCTCGGAATGACGATGGTGGGGAAGATACAATTAATGAACAGTTGTCTATTTTTAAACATCCATGTCATCTTGTCGGGAGAGGTCGAAATAGATTCTTGACAGGTGTGGAACTTCAGATTGCTGAGACATATGTGTTTATAAATTATGGAAAAGTAGAACCTTATCTCCAGTAAGTTTACTCTCTATCTAATGAATTTGTTATTAATGTGCTAAATTTATGCAAAATATTAATTATTGTATTGATTAGACAATTCAAGGATTCGTTAAGGGATACAGATCCCAATATCACTGATGATCAAATATTGGAAGCTCGAGATAAGGACTTTAGTAGGTGGCTAAAACATCTAGTGAGTCTTTTTATTCATAATAGTGATCTATCATATTAAATTCAATGTGCATTATACTAGATGTTATAACTATCTATCGTCTATATAATTATACAGGTTTATATAGGCCAAGTCGAGGATCAAATGATACAAGAGATAAGTTACAGTCCATCCAAGTCCGTGACTTCTTACTGTGGCTTAATAGTTAATGGGTACAGATTTCATACCAAGGTGTACGGACAAAATAAAGCTACCATGACTAGTGACATATGTGTTAGAGGTAGTATATATGGTGAGAATGACTTCGACTATTATGGCATCGTTGAAGATATATTGGAATTGTCATATGTAGGAAATAAGAACAAAGTATTTCTTTTACAATGTCATTGGTTTGACCCGATAACTGGAGTCAATGTTGATGAGAGATATGGGTTGGTTGACATCAAGAATAAATCAAGACTTCACTCAAATGAGCCATTCATCTTAGCCGAACAAGCACAACAAGTGTACTATACAAGATACCCACAAAGCGGGAATAGAGCTAATGGTGAATGGTGGGCAACTTGCAAAGTCAGAGCAAAACTCTTCGTGGCTGAGACATTGAATGATGAAGGTGATGAATTGAATGACTTAACCACCACTGATTATTACCAAGATGATGGATCCCTTGGAACACACAATCCTGTCATAGATGATGAAGCAGTCTCCTTGTTTGATGCACATGCCCAAATGGAAGAAGTGAACATACGTGATATACATGATCTGCCGATTATTTCCATATCTTAATTGCCTTATGATTGATTTAATTGGATTTCATATATGCTCAATTATTGACATTTAGCTAAGTTTCTGATTTAGAGCTTAATCAAATGTTTATTGTGAAACTATGCTTAAATGTGGTTATAAACACTCATAAATGAATTATGTTTTTCAGGAGATCTTTAAGTGTTTGAGTCCATTAGCATCAAATCAAGCTTGATGACCATTTGAGGAGAGAGATGAATACTTAAGAAGATCAGTTTTACCCTAGAAGAAAAGGAAGAAGAGCAGTTATGAAGATTCAAGGTTGCATTTGAAGGAAGTGATCAACATGGCCCGTGTCAAATGACACGGGGCAAGCCGTGTACTCCTCTGACTATGAAGATTGGGTCAATTTCTATTTTGGACCAACATGGCCTGTGTCAAATGACACGGGGTAGGCTGTGTACGTCTCTGACTTCATGAGGAAAACTAGTTTTCAGCCTTGATCGACAACACGGCCTATGTCACATGACACAGGTTGGGCCGTGTTCTTCTCTGACTTTGAAATTAGTTGAAATTATGCTACCAGATTTAGACACGGGTTGGGCTGTGTCATATGACACGGCCCATGTCATTGGCTCAGAAGTTTAATTTCGTATTTTAATGCTAAATTAGGTATCAAAACCTATAAATAGGGTTGCTTAGAGCCCCTAAAGGAGATCTAGACAGAGAGAGCTGTCAAGAAAATTGAGAGAAACACAAAGACCAAGAAGGAGAAGGATTCGATTGAGGATTAGAGACTCGGATTTGAGCGATCAAAGATCAATCACTCTCAAGCCTTGGAAACTAGTTTGATCTTTAGTTTTTCGTTTCTTCTTTTGTTCTGAACAATATCTTTCTTTAATTCTTCTTCTATTTTTAACTTTGTCATGTGTGGCTAAACTTCTTGATTGGTTAAGGGAAGATGAAACTCTAGTTTTGATTATGTGAATCTTGCATATTTCTTTATATCAATACAATTATGTTTTTATTCATATGTTTATGATCTTAAATCAATATAAAGGTCTTTATATTCTTGCCAAATTTTGAGAGTGGTAAAACTGGGATTGCTATGCGCGGTTGCGGTGGTAAAACTAGTGAAACATATAATCCAAGTAATTTAATCCTGGTGTGTGATTGGATCTTAGTATGATTGATTTTCTAATTCTTAATGCAATCATTAGGTAGGTGTTAGAGCAATTGGTTTACAAATAACTAATGGTTAGGGTTTGATTTGAGCGGTTGCTGAATTAATCAAAATTTAAGGAAAACAAGGGATTTATCTCACAATTACATAAGTACATAATTGATCATGTTGGCATAAAGAGTATGTAATTTAGCATAATCATATAAATCTAGTAGTGGATTCCATCTCTTAACCAATATCTTTAACTTGATAATTCAATTTGTGCTTACTGTTTTAGTTTAAGTTTAATTTCTTTAGTTAGTTTTAATTAACAAAACCCCCTTTTTACTTTTTACTGTTTATTATTCATCATAGTTTAATTTAGGAATTAGATTAATAGTGTCAATTGAATTGGTTCTCTGTGGATCGACCCTTACTTACTACAACTGGTTACAAGGTTTTTATATTTTTAGTGGAACTTAGCAACTGTTTTTGATATAGTTCTTAATCGTATTCCACACCACACCAATACATTATCCAATGGATGATGTGGTTGATGATGAGTTCATTGATAACAATGAAAATAATGAAATTAATGAATTCTCAGATGACGATGAGGAATCTTTTGCTTCAGACTCAAGTAGTTAAAATTGAAGCTTATTCAATAAATTTCGTTAATGGCATTTACACTGACATATCATTATTATATTTTGAGTTTTTTATTGACATACAATTTCTTAACTCGTCATGTTTCATTATGTTTCCTTATGCAGATATTCATCATGACCATTTGAGGTAAAGGTGCTGGACGCAGTCATGGGAGAGGCTGTAATGTTTTATCTGCCTATGATTCTCCACCAGTACAACATTCTCAGCCCTCTCCAGGTATACCTGTAGGATAATCTTTTTAATTATTGTTAACTCGTGGTTTATATAAATGTAATATATATGTATTTTTTTTATGTATAATTATGTTAGGTGCAACTTTAGTTACTGGCCCATCGACCAGTGCAGGCCTACCAGCGTCTAGTCCATTGACCATTGGAGGCGCATCAGCTATTGTCCCACCCCTTACTGACCCAGTGATTTCTATGCCACCCCCTACTGACCCACCCACTAGCGGCCCGAATGTGATGCCTTCATGTGGAGAATCCAATGTAGAAACAGATAGCAGGGAACTAATATATGTGGTGCCTGTCCCTGAACTGTAAGTAATAATGATATATCACTTTTTATTATATGTATTTACTTTCACATTACTAACATTATCTTATTGTACTTACAGGAGGAGGTTTCTCCCGTCGAGGATGACATGTGACATTATGTACAATGTCATGACACGGATGCCTGTTCCGGTTAGTACGTGGCGAGGTTATCCAGTTGAGATGAAGGAAATACTATTTAACGACTTTATGGTAAGTAATTATGTTTATAGAATTATATATTATAAGTTTATTGAAAAATAAATATACATACATATCATTTGTGTAGGGTAAGTATCAGTTCACATCTGATACTGATCGCAGCATGGCGAGAACTGTCTGGGAACGGACTATCTTGGACCGTTATCCAGAACATTTGAACAAAGCACGAGATAAGGCCTTTGAAAAGGCAAATTCAAACAACTTGGCTGATGTTAAGGGCCATGGGCCCAGAGGAATGAGGACAGAAGTGTGGGATGGCCTGGTCAACATTTAGCTGACAGATAAATGGATGACGAGGTCTGCAGCTGCCCGAAGGAACAAGGCAGCCATGCCTGATGCCTTGAAGCATACAGGCAGGTCGATAAGCTTTGTTCAACACAAGAGTAATATAGTAATATAACTTCTTCATTTAAAGTTCTAATGATAAGCATCTGTGTATGAACATGTTGTAATTACTTGAGTTATTTGCCTATCTTGAGTATGACATAGTATTTTAGAGGGATTGCCTTATTTTTGATATGTGTTTATTATATAGCATTCTTCCATATGGGATTACAAGAGGCAGAGTTAAAAAATCTGATTTCATACAGAGATCTATATGCAAAAGTTCATAAGAAGAAAGATGGAAGCTATATTTCTGAGCGCTCGAGGAATTTTATTGTAGGTGTCTTGTTCCTATTCAAAAGTCATATATATTTTAGGTTGTTTATTTTTTTGTTAATATTTTTATTGTTTTATTATTTTTAGGAGTCATATGATACCACAATGACAGAAAAATATGGAAAAAACTCTTCCTCTCACCCTATGGTTAAACCAAAGGTCTGGTTGGATGCGACGGGTCCCAACAAGAAGGGACGTATGCATGGCATAGGTAACAGCTTGCACATTGGTAATAACACCATGCCAGCTTCATCCTCCTCGGTTGCGGGTCCTTCCTACTCTACACCATTGACACAAGACATATCTGAAGCTGTAAATACAGCAGTGGCAGCAGCGATGGCTTCGTTTGTCCAGAGTCAACTTGTGCCTATGTTGGCGCCCTTCCAATCGTTCCTATCTATGATCGGATCAACAAATGTTGCTCCACTACCACCATCGCAAGATTTAGGTAGGGAGGGTCAAGAGGAAGACGAAGACGAAGACAACTTAGACTGATTGCCATTTTTTATTCTTATTGTCTAATTTGTATAACTTTCAACTATATTGATTGATTATTTGTATAATAACTTTCAACTATATTATTGGATTATTTGTACAAGTTTTTTGTTGTAGTAGTTTACAATTATTGGATTATTTGTTGTTAGATTTTTGTTTGCTGGATTTCTGTTAGCTGGATTGTGGTTTGATATGTAGGTTTTGGGAAAGTTATATATATATATATATATAGGTTATTAAAAAAAATTACCTGATTAGCGAGGGATTAGCGACAGAAGCTCACATGGTAAATAGCAAGGGATTAGTGAGGAAATAGCGAGGGATATATTAGCGAGGGATTAGCGAGGAAATAGCAAGGGCATCATACAAGCCATTAGCGAAGGATTAGCGAGCGAAGTTAGCGAGGGAATAGAGAGGGAATTATTAGAGACAGAATAACGAGGGAATAGCAAGGGAAATTGTCAAAATACAGTGATGGAATAGCGAGGGAAATTCCCTTGCTATTTTGCGAGGGAATATTAGTGAGGGATTAGAGAGGGATTAACGAGGGAAATGAATTTTCTAGAGACAGATCAGAGAGGGAATGCTTTCTCTCGCTAATTAGCGATGAAAAAAAAGTGACTAACTTTTCTCTTGCTAATCCCTTTCTTATCCCTCGCTAATAAACTTAGCGAGGGATTAGACAAGGATTAGCGAGGGAAATTTCCCTCGCTGATTTCCTGATTTCTTGTAGTGTTTGTGCAATTTACATATTATAATGATTATTTTAATTAACTATTAGTTAATTTAAAATAAAATTATCCATTATTAATTTTAATGAATTTGATTTCAATAGATAATAAATTTAAATAAATAATATACACCAGTCAAAATCAAACAATCAATTAATATCAATCAATCAATCAATATAATATAAAAAAAGAAGATACATGGCTTAAAAAATTGTCGTATGTCTTCTCTATCAACAAATAAATGTATCACTTGCTTAACAAGTGACATCTAAAGTACCTAATACTTTAACGCATGTTATCTTATGTGGTAATTTTCTGCCACATATGATCTGAGGTAGCAACATGAGACATGTGACAAAAAAAATGTCACATATACAAAAATCATTTAATGAATAAATTAAATAAATACAATATAGCAAAAACACAAATGAAAAAGAAGTAAATAAAAAACATTACTACTGCCCTAATAATAACAAAAAAATTAAAATATTGAATTATTATTCTATCCCTATTCCTCTTTCTAGGTCCTGATGAACAAGTTTTCACAAAACCCAGAAGAAATATTCTTATTGCTTATATCATTAGAGGCCTTCTTAATACAATAAATTCAAAATTTAAATATTTATTAGCATAATTTTATAAAAATAAATTTAATTTTTATTACTTTAATATCCATAAGCCCAAATAAGACTTTTCATTGGTTGTCTCCATAATTAACAAATTAGGCATTAATTAACGTATTATGTGCAATTTACATATTGTTATTTTAACTAACTATTGGTTAATTTAAAATAAATTTACCAATTATTAATTAGAATGAATTTGATTTTAATTGAGATAAAATTTAAATGAAATACACGTTAGTCAAATCAATCAATCAATTAATTTAATATAATAACATAATATTGTTCTGGACTGAGCTATGGGTTAGTGGTTTAGGAGCAATCAAATCCAACAAAATAGTATTCAAATATTTATATGCGCTATTAGATAAGTACATCTACTTATTTATGAGGAGCAGATCTCTCAGAATCTCTCATAAATATGAACACTAATTACATCTCACATAAATAAGAAATTTAGTTATAAGAGATAACATTATCATAGATTCTAATCGTAAATAATTACATTAAATTAAAATTGAACTACAATTGTTAACACCTAAGACAATCCTATAAATACCTTGCAAAGTCTCAAAAGTATGCATCTAATCCAATTATACACACTACCATCCTTGTGCACGGTCTAACTTGAGTGTTGAAGTGCCTTTTACAAGTACCCACCCCTCGCACCATCACTGCTGCTACCATGTCATGGAGGTTTCCACCTTTGTCCATCTATTCAGGTAATCCTCTAAACCTCGTTCAGAACATTGACATTGTCTATGGGAAATGATAAAATTCAATTCTCATCAACATCATTATGGTCACTATAACACCCTAACTCTAGATACTGTAGTATATTATTAATATGCTCAAGTAAATAGAGTTAAGCATGTCATTTTTATACTTAAAACTTAAACACAACCTATGTAATAACTATCAACAAATAGATATATAGAGACTTTAACATCATAGTAAAGAGAACAAGACATTTTACACAATTTGAAAACTTGCTCTTTACTATACTACCATATGATATGTCTGAGATTACATATTTTTACAAATCTAGCTATGTAGGGTTAATTATAGAACCATAAATTTAAGTACAATATATATATATATATACACAACTTTACTAGGTCTTCAAAGCTGCCTCTTACTCCTACTTTGGCCATCCTTTGGATTTATCATGGAAACAGAAAACTGGGGTGAGAATTTATAAATTCTCAATTGTACATTTTAAAAATGTGTCATCACAATAAATCTAGCTATTTCGTGGAAAAACACATCCTTTGTTAAAAACTCATCTTAAATATATAAGTATAAGTTAGAGATGTGGCAAACTACCAAAGCTGGTCCTTTCTCTTCCCAAAATAGAGGTTCAATTATTATCTTTTATAAAAATCAATTCAAGCATTAGTACTAAGTATAATAATTTACTTCATATGTATTCATCTTTCATAATAAAACATAAGATATTAATAATCCATATCAATTATCATACCTCAACATAATCACTATATTTCACTCTTTCGAGTCATTTTCAAGTTAGGAATCAATATTGGTCCTCATTAATTTAATTCTAAAAACAAGACAACTGCCTATACAATTGTCATTTTATGCAATGCATTATGATAAATGATTATGCCTAAGGAATACCCTAAAGTATGCTTATGCAATGTTTTTAAAAGATTTTTTTTTTTGAAAACACATGTTACTTGCATATTTCCAAGGATCCATTTCTTCCAGGACGACCTTTGTTCTAGGAAGTCCTTCTAGGAAAACCTTTGTTTCAGGATGTCTGTTTGATCCTTGTATATCCTTAAGTAAGAAGGGGTAGGACAACCTTTGTTCCTTGACCTCCTTGCACTACCTTGGTATGAGTGGTCAATCTTGCCCCACAACAGTGAGGTTATTGTTTACCTTTCCACTATACTGGGTATGAGAACCCACAGCCCTAGCACTAAGAGCACTTTTGGCTCAAGCCATAGGGCCATTCATACAAGGAAATAGCAAGTAACAAGTTTGAAAACAAAACATGTAAAATTATTTTAAAACCTTTCTTTCGTTCACTTTTTACATAACCTTGCTTTTCATTGCATAACAAAGAGGCATAACCTTAGTCATCAAGCTTTTCATTCATATAGTTCATTGTATATAAAATTATTCAATCCTTTCATTTTTATGCCTCTCAATACCATGCTTGTCATCATTATTCATTAACATGCATATATCAATATGTTCCTCAACATCATTCATATATGTCATTCATTCCATACAAAATACATACAATGATTCATAACATAAGTAATTCAATTCATCATATTCATACATCAAACATCATGAATTCATTTCATTTCAATACTCAATAAAGGAGCATTTAGTTTGAGTTTAACCTATAAGAGCAACCACACTTATACTAGACTACTTTAACTAAACTTTAGCTGTTAATGGAGCTACTAGTATTCCTAGGGTTCAAACCATCACAAAAATACCTCAATTTTTACTTAGAAAGATTATTTTTCATGAATGCACCAAATGCACATACTAACTTCATAAATTCTGAAATTTTATAGGCAAATATCCTTATCTCATATATTTCAAATGAAATAAACCTCACTTCATTTGGGTAAGTGTGGCAAAAGTTATGCCACATTATGCAAAAGCTAAAATAGGGCACTCACTGTTTTACTCGAAACTGACCTCACTTCAAAATGAAATTAGGAACGAATGAAGAGTGTAAAAATTCTGAAATTTTTACGTCTTATATCCCTACATGTTAGCTTTCATATTCCACTGGACTCATGTAATTACGACCTTAGTGTAGGAAATTATGCAATCTGGTTTAATAGGTGCCAGATTGCTTATTTTTACAGAAATTGTCTCATATTCAAACCAAATTTGGTACTACTTGGGTTGGCCTAAAACTCTAAGATTTTTACTACATGAAGTCTTGTCTCTTAGATTTCAAATGCCATAAGAAGCAAGTCATTTTGATATCTATAAATCAAGTTATGCAACAAAAACATCACAAAACTGTCAGAGTGAAACTTTTGCAGAAACTCCTCTCTGATCTTTGGGTGCCTAGGCGCCAGCAGACTAGAACCAGAATTCATCTAGTTTGTCACTTCCAAACTAGAATTCCATCCTTCCCAACCATGATCCAAATGATTTCCTACATCCCTCAAAGACTCTAAACAAGATTAAAATACTAAGCACACTTTTAACTTTATAATACATGAATCTTTGAATCAAATCCTCAACCCAATAACCCATTTTTTTCTAACTCTTAGAACTAAGGAGAAACAAAGCCACCATTTAGCTTCAAGTCATAACCATACTTCAACTAAACCATAATTACCACAAAGCAAGCTATAGAAATTAGGATTAACCAAGAAAAAATCATAACCCATCAAAACCCATTTTTATTCCATGCACAAACACAACCAACCATAGGAAGAAATGGAGAGATGGAGTTAAGGAACAAGATCCCCCTACCTCTTTGTGAAGATAAACTTTTAACTTGTCTTTATCTCTTGATTTCCTCATCTTTCTTCTCTTCGTTTTCCTTTGTTTCTTTCCTATGTTTTTTCTGCTTCAAAACTGACAGGAGATGAGAGAAAAGAGAATGGAAACTCTCCTTTTAAAGAATAAAAATGTTAGACGATTAAGGGTGATTTGGTTTCTTTGCTGAAACTTTATATTTCTTAGGAATACTTTGATCTTATTAAATCAAGTTTTCTAACTTCCAAAGATATTAAAATAAATTCTAAGATTCATCTTAATACTTGTTTCACCATTTCCTTAACTTTCCATATCTGCAACTCACCTATCTGGTATTTATACACTCACTTGGTGTCCTTAAAAATACTGAATTGACTCAATATCCTCAAATTTAACTACATCCTCTTCTACACATTTGTGACCTAAATTTTTTTTTCATATTTATTTCCCTTAACCAAATAATTTATGTTATTTTCTTGAGTTAAAATAGCCATTTTGCACCTTCTATGTTGCGGCAAAATGTCTCAATTAACTCAAAACATCACAAAATTTAACAAACATGTTAAACAAGTATTAAGCTACCTCTGTAACCTTACACAAGTGTAACATGCTAAAAAAATGATGTTACATTTCTCCCCTCTTTTTTAAAAATTTTGTCCCCAAAATTTACCTCTAACAGTTATCGTTAATTGTATCCATTTTATCCTTTCCAATCCCTAACCAAAACATAGAGGTTCACACTCTTTTATCCTTAATTTTGTATCCATTTTATCCTTTCCAATCTCTAACCAAAACTTAGAGGTTCACATTCTTTTATCCTAATAAGGGTTACCTTATAAAGGGTCAGAAGATTGAGCTTCCTCTTATCTTCTTAGAATTTACACCTTTCCTATAGCTTGCGGCCTAGGGTTGGGCATAACTTCATATCTCTGCAGATTCCTTTTGACAAAGTGCCCTAGTTGACCATGCATATAGCATACCAATGAGGTCTGTCGCCATGTAGTCTTCCACCCTTAGAGCATTCAAGGTCCATAATGTCTTTCTGAACTTGTTTATCTTTATCTTGTAAATAGCTGAGTTAGAAACATCTTTCTTATACCCATCGTCCACTCTTTTTCTCTTTTGAAGATCTGTGATCCTCTGCTCCATTTGAAATTTGGATTCACTAGACTCCACAATTTTACACTTGTTAACTAAGGTGGAAAATCCCTAATCTCCATGGACCTGACAAATATTTTGATTTCATCCCTCTGTCTAAATTCAAACTTTTACACACTTCCAATTTTTGTCTGGGTTGAGCCTAAAGTAATAGGAAAACTTAGATAGTTCCTCAAACTTCACTTCATATTGTCCAATGGACTTATTTCCTTGTTTCAACTTCTACTTCCTTATCATCTCAGAGTATAAACTTTTTTTCTAACTTGAGATTTGGGGTGAGGCACCGCTTCCTATTTTTATGAGCATCATGTCTTTAATGACCACATGTATAACATGTTGTCTCCCACATCTACCATATTGTCTCCCACATCCACCATTTTGATCTCTTCGATCCTGCCTATACTTACTTACTTTTACTTTCTTCTTGAGGATAATTAGGTTAAAGAAACACCCTTCTTGTACCTAATATCCATTCTCTTTCCCTTATGAAAACCTTGCAACTCTTATTCCACTTGAGTTTAGTTATTAGTACCTTTAACTATTCTCTTGAAATGGGATTAAAAACACCACTCTGTCTGTTTCGATCAATTTCAAAAGCATGTTATTCTGAACTATTGTTCAAAACTAACTTGATATTTCAATTAACATCTAAACCACCCTAAATTGAGTAGTACACTTACACTATGTTTGGATGATAGGTAATGAGGGGAACGAAAAGGGAATGGGGGGAACGGAAATAACTTCCCTTGTTTGGGAGTTTTAAAATGCATAGGAACGGAACGGAACACATGGGGAATCACAAATATCCAACTTTTGTTCCCTCAAAATTGAGGGGGAATGGAAGGAACACATGGATAATCCATTCCGTTCCGTTAATGAAACTTCCAAACAAAAAGAATAGAAACTATGTTCCATTCCATTCCTTTCCTTTCCATTCCATTCCTATCTATTCCGTTCCGTTCCGTTAATGAAAAAACATCCAAACACAGGGTTAGTCTACCTGATTAACACTAGCACGTCTTTCTGAATTATGCCGATCGAATAACATTGCTAATCTATTCGATTAGCCTTAAGGACCATGCCATTCAAAATTTTCTTACTTGGTTTACTCTAATTTATCTTTGAGAACTTGAAAATTCGAATAGTTGATGCCATAAACCTATAACATTCTATTCTATTCCATTTAAATCACCATTTGATCTTTTCAGAAAGAATACTGTAGAAAGACAAGCTGAAAACTTTAGAATAACTACTTTCTTACTCTATCATCTCTATACCAATTTCTCTTAATTCTACAAGTATCCAAAGAATTGGAAACTCAACAACAACTCTTACAAATGTTTTCATATATTTATATACTAAATTCAGCAAACATAATTCCACTTCCCTTAATCATGATTCTACTTCAAGTATCAAGAATACCTTGATTCTATTACTTAATTTACACTTAGTACTTACTTCTCTTTTCTAATTCTATCTCTTACTTTTCTATCCTTCGATCCCTCTTCGAATTAACACATTTAAAGTCTTCTCCAGGTTAAACTTAATTACTTCTTCAAACCTAACCACATACTGACTAACTAACATGTCATTTAACTCGAATCTTAGAAACTCCTTTTCTTGACATTCTGTAGGTTTCTTAGGGAAACATATATCTAGAAAAGAATTCCTAAATGCCTCCAAATCTTCTGAGTGCTAGATGCCTCAAACAATCATTTGTTATTTATTCGCCAAACCTCTGCCTCTCTTTCTTTGTGGACAGTCCCTCATAAAATGTCTTAGTTCACTTTATATGTAACACATCAACTAACCTACCAAACATGTTTTACTTCCATATTGTTCTCCACCTGTCGTACATTTTAGGCCCTACTTTCCAACTTAAATCTACTTTTCTTTTATTTTGTAAAACCTAAGACCAAGAAGCACTCTCACTAACTTCAACATCTAACCTTTTCCTTTTTAGGAAATTCACTAATTCGTTCTCTTTTTCGCTCAAATGTTCCTTAACTTCCATTAAATTATATCCTTTTCTAGTTAGTGACAAATTCACCTCTGTACGCTCTAGGAAATCATAGGAGTTTTGATTCCAGACTGATACGTTTAGGTAATGACTGTACTAATGGTATAAGAGGAACTAATTGTTGAGGTGGATTGACTTCCATCCTCTTAAGAATCCCATTACTAACAGTAATCTGCTTCCTCATAGCGGTTGCCATCATCCTAACCATCTAAAACATATCACTAGTAACATCACTAATGTACTTCCTATTTCCTCGTGTTCACCTAGGAGGTGCCATAATTTCCTGTTCACACAAAACATTACATATTGAGTTGATCAGTCTCAATATCATGTAACAGTGTGCCATTAATTATTAACATCCATTCCTAAAGCTATCATGTAATTCTATCATATATCCTACACAGAGATAAAAGAAAGCATGACACAAACAAAAACATGTAAGCATGCCGAAAAGCATAGTCAATCTATTCCCTGGCTCGTGAAATGTAACGGCCCTTTTTAGGAGGGAACATCACATCATTAAATACAATGCGAAAATTAAGATTGTAAGTTAAGACCCGGTTCATTAAACCATGATTAAACTTATTTGATTATAGTTGTGTAAACAAAATAATGAAATATATATATATATATATATATATATATATATATATATATATATAAAAGATTCATATATATATATATATATATGGAAAAACATAAGGACTAATCCAAACATCCATACAAAAGATACATCATATATATATATATATATATATATATATATATATATATATATATATATATATATATATATATATATATATATACTGTTTAGATATAGGCTATGAGTCATTAATTACATCAAGGCTCATAAAAAAGAAGCCTAAGCTTTACAAGCCCCCAAAAATGATATACAGACCCCCAAAAAGAATATCAAGCCCCAAAAGACGGATTGCCATCAGTGACTATCGACAGGATCAGCCTCTAAGAAGAGAAGGAAGGAACCGTATCAGGATTCTCCTCGGGTTCCTCCTCATGGTCTTCCTCATCCAAAGATACCCTCATCGGAGCCACCGAATTATGGGCCGAGGCTCGGGCAGTGGAGAGGAATGAATCCTCTTGTGGGGTGTAGTGAGGTTCACCCCACATGTCTCTAATGGGCATGTAAAATTCAAAATGTAGATGAATGCTGCAAGAGAAGATTGGCGGATCATAACGCCCCCAAGCCAATGACATGGACACGTCTCTCATGTAGACACAATGATCTGAGCTGAAGTTAACATGCCAGCAGTCTGGTCCTCCAAGGAAAGCCAACCGCACGTAACCCAAAAAATCCTCGTGGACGTGTCGTCATGATCAAAAGCAGTGCTAGTTGAAATCATGCCAGAAGCCGGGGAACTCGTGAACTTCACCCCTTTCGCCGACGTCTTCGATGGAACATAAATATAGACAGAATAGCAGAGAATACAGAAAAAAAGTAAGACATTCTATATTCATTGCCCATTATGGCAGTAAAGAAATGAAATGGCGTATGACGCCCACATAACATTTCAGAAATGGTAATCAGCATTAAGAACAGATAATAAACGACTTAGCATTTTCAGGAAGTTATAATAGTAACAAGATAACAGATTAAATTGTCATATAAATAAGTAAATGTCAAATGATATGGTGACTCACTATGCACATGCATATGGTACCAATAATCCTACTCCATGAAGCTAGACACAAAACATCCAGAGAGAATGATTAGAAGATATGTCTGTATCACAGCTGTCGAGGCCGTCAAGTGCTAAAATTCTCAATTTATCAAAGTATACATCATGGCATTGTACATGACATTCTACACAGATCTCGATATAGGACAGTGTCTTAGTCCGGATCGTCAGTGCGTTTGCATCGGTCTGCCCCATGGACAGAAGAGCTACCAATTGTCCATTGCGAGGTACCCACACCCTGACGCCCCCAAGGTCAATAAGAGACCTACACTTGTCTATTCGCACCCGCACATAGGTGTGATTCAACTCCTAGGCAACTTGGCCTAAACAACAATCCACTAGACTTTCACAATGCATGATGACTCAATGCATACTCATGTATATCCAACAATGATATACTTTTCTTATAAAATCTTTCTCAATGCATGTTTCAATCATGCTCACCATAGATGTTCAAATTCATAAATCAATCACATATGATTCAATAAAATCATAAAGTCATTTATCTGATTTGTTAGGACGAATAGTCTTTTTCATAATTTAATAAATACTAATCATTCAATTCAAGATTTAAGGTTTGTACTTAAGTTATCAGGGTTAGAAAACTCTAATTCCATTATTTTCAGGCTAAAATCCATAAATTTGGGGTCTGGTAATCAATTATATAGACTTGGTAATCGATTACAAGCCTAACAGAAGCCCTGTAACTGATTAAAAGCTAGATGTAATTGATTACATCTTGCCCAGAAGCCTTATAATTGATTACATGAGCCATGTAATCAATTACAAGCTATCTAGAAACCTTGTAATCGATTACATGTGCCATGTAATTGATTACAAGCTATCCAAAAGCACATTTCCTAGTTCCAGAAGCTTGGTAATTGATTATATGAACCATGTAATCGATTACAAAGTGAAAATTTGTAGAAAACAGAGTCTCTAAATCATTTTAACCCAAACCAAACCATCAAACCTTAACTACAACATCATAATCATATCATTCAAGCACTTATGGCTCAACCAAATCACCAATCCATCAACATACATCAAAATCATGCTATCCAAACAATCAAAACATAACCAAAATCATTCAAACAAATGGGTACCCCACAAATAGGTTTCACCCCATCAAAACAACAAAGATTTTCTCATTACCAAAATAAGTTGAAGAGAATAATCTTCCTCTTACCTTAAGAGACAATATGGAAAGTGAGCTCCTTTCAAGCTTTTTGTCCACCACCCACAAGAAGAACCTAAGATGATCAACTCCCCAAGTCAACCACTAAAACTTGAAGAGAGGAGTCCTTACTCACAATGGTGACCAAGGGCCACGAAAATGAGGAGAAAAAGCGAAGAAAGTTGAGAGTTTTACCTCAAAGCTTCAAGCTTTAGAGCTAGGCTGCAAAGGACAAAAATGGAAGAGTCAAGAGGAGTCTCACAAAGAAGAAAGCTTGGAGATGATGAAGGGAAACAATGGTCTAAGTTAGCTTAAGCAAGGAAGCTTGAAGGCTCAACAATGGTATGTATGTGTATAGCCGTGTGGGAGAAGAAAGAAAGAGAGAGGGACGTGCGTGAGGGAGAGGAGAAAAAGAGAGAAATGAAATGTGAGTAATTAATTAAGTGAAGCACATTATTTTGGCTCCAAAATGAAGCATGCAGCTGTGTGGGAGTGGGAGGGAGGAGAGAGAAGATGAAGTTTCTTTGAGAAGCTTGGGAGGAAGCTTCCTTGAAGCTTCCTTGAGAAGCTTCGCACGCTTCTCGATAAAGTGAAGTGTGAGGTCACTTAGATGATGTCATAAAAGCAACTAGATAGAAATAATCTACTAGAACTATTACTCAGTGGACAAAAGTTACAGTTAGTAGAAATAATATTTTATTATCTCTCAGATAATTAAATATTTTATGATTTTATTTATCAGATAAAATCTCATAAAATGTAAACCTCATAAACTGTGCTCGACCTCGGATTTAGTAAGATCCTCTGTTGACGTTTCCACAGTTCAAAGTTTACCAGCCTCAGGGAAAATATTTTATTTTTCCAGCTTCGCTCAGTATGCACGTAAAACGAAGAATATATTAAAATATTTAATATTTCTAGAAAAATTCATAAAAATCCTCAAAAATCATAAATATTATAAAATGATTATTTATGATGAAACAAATAATTTTTGGGGTGTTACAACTCTCCTCTTCTAAAAGAAATTTCATCCTTGAAATTTTCATACCTTAGAATAGTTGTGGGTGTTGCTCCTTTATCTTGTCCTCCAGTTCTCATGTCGTATCTCCGGTCTTTTTGTTTCAGATTACTTTCACCAATGTGATTTCCTTTCCTCTGAGTTATTTCACTCTCCTATCTTCAATCTTTACAGGAGGTGCCTCATAGGTTAAGTTCTCTTTTAATTGTACTGTATCCGTTTCTAAGACATGGTTCGGGTCAGGAATATACTTCCGTAGTTGTGACACATGAAAGATATTGTGAAGGTTTGAAAGAAAAGGTGGTAAGGCTATCTAGTAAGCTACTGGACCTATCTGGCGAAGAATTTGGTAAGGTCCAAGGAATTTGGGAGTGAATTTTCTAGATTTCAGAACTCAGTCGACCCCAGTCGTTCGAGTGACTTTCAAAAACATATGCTCGCCTTCCTCAAACTCAAGAGGCTTTCTTCTCTTGTCTGCATAGCTCTTCTGCTGACTTTGAGTCGTCCTCATCTTTTCTTAAGTTATCTTGACCTTTTCAGTCGTCTGTTGTATAATATTAGGTCTAACAGTAAGGCGCTCGCCATCTTGGTACAAACACAGAGGTGTTCGGCACCGTCGTCTATACAGAGCCTCATACGGTGCCATCCTTATGCTTGAATGAAAATTATTGTTGTAGGTGAACTCTACTAATGATAAAATTTCATCCCAACTTCCAGTCTGATCTATAGAGCAAGCCCTGAGCAAATCCTCTAACGATTGGATCGTCCTTTCCGATTACCCATCAATTTGTGGATGGTAAGCAGAACTCAATCGTAGCTTTGTTCCCAATGCTTTTTGCAAACTTTGCCAAAACTTGGAAGTAAACCTTGGATCCCTGTTAGAAACAATACTGGTAGGTACACCATGTAGTCTAACAATTTAACCGATGTATAGCTGGGTTAGCTTCTCCATGTTGTATCTTATGTTGATCGGTAGAAAGTGTGCAGATTTCGTAAGTCGATCCACAATTACCCATATCAAGTCATAACCTTTTTTGCTCTTTGGCAATCCAACATGAAATCCATCGCAATGCTATCCTACTTCCATTCGGGAATAGATAGAGGTTGCAATAGTCCTGATGGTCTCTGATGTTCCACCTTTACTTTCTGGCAAACCAGACAAGAAGACACACATCTGGTAATATCGCTCTTTATTCCATGCCATCAAAATAATTTCTTCAGGTTTTTGTACATTTTAGTTATCCCCAGGTGCATATTCAACTTGCTCGTGTGAGCGTGCTCAAGAATGTACTTCCTTAGATCTTGATCTCTGGGTATACAAATCCTACCTCGGAACCTCAGAATTCCATTTGTTCCTTCCTCGAATATTATCCCATTGCCTTGCCTTATTAGCTCTCTTTCTTCTTGCAAAAACTTATCAATTTTTTACTTTTCCTGGATGTCTTCCATTAATTCGCTTGAGATAGTAACCATGTTCATGCAAATTTTTCTCGGTTCTAGTTCCACAAAATACCATGTTGGTGTATGCCCTAGAGGCCAATATATTTTTTGTATTTACATACATTCTATTGTGCTATTTTATATATGAGGCATTTCATTTATTGTATTCTTTTTTGATAAACATAATAAAGTCCTTAGAATAGTAAGTTTGATGCCATAGGACATCAAGTGGATGACTTGATCATGAGATCCTTTTGGTTACAACACTTAAATATCCCTAGTCAAGTATTAATGTTAATTAGGACAACAATAATACATTGAGACTAGTATGTGCATAGACTGATGACCACATCTCATGGGTCATGGATATGAGATATCAAGTCTTCACGTGGGTACATATTAGAGTAATGATGACTGGACTGACCCAGCATGAGAATGCTACATGGATCGTTACGTGAGTGTCATAAGCGATTCTCATAGTGACAATGGTGTTTGTGGTCCTTTGACCTGAAATCACTACGATCCCTACATGAGGAGTTGTGTTTTTTTAATGCCATCAAACATCATCTGTAACAAGGTGATTATAAAGTTGGTTATTGGACATACCGCGAATCATGCAGAGGGATGTGAGTGACCTAGATGGGATTTGTCACTCCTACATAACAGGAGCGATATTTTTGGGCCCCCTGATTGAGTGAGACTGCGAAATGTATGGTCATGCTCAAATGAGTCAATATGAGATATTGATCTTATTTATTGTTACAAAGTCTACTCGAGTATCAGGAAACAAAAGATTGGACTATACAAGGGTGATGCATTCCATGCCTTGTGTTCAATCTAGATATCTTGACAAAGGGACTAAACGACACGGAAACATTGGTCACGGAAAGGTTATGTCAAATCACTAACATTCTTATTACTTGGGTAGCAGGGATATGTTGCTAGATATCACATCGCTTGTAATATTAAAATGGGATTTTAATATTACTTTCAATGTAATAAGAACCTCGCAGGTCACACACATAGAGCAGACTAAAATTGGAGCAATAGATCTAAGTTGGACTCAGATTCAAATATGGGCCAGACTCATAACAGATGGGTCTAGGGTTGCACAGCTTACCTTGCTGCTGCTCACACTCACTTAAGGCAGTCACTATTATAAATAGTACTGCTAAGGGGCTGCTAAGATACACAATTTCAAAACCCTAGCCGCACCTATAGAAAAGTGAGCAAAAGAGAGACAGGTTTCTTATCTTCTCTTCATAGCTAGCACTGTGTGAGAGACGTGAGGCTCCTCTTTGCGGACGTTGGACGTTCGTGAGTCTGTTTATGTGGATACCGCAGAGACATCGTTTCTATTACGGTGTTGGTTTCAAGAGGTAAATCATAAAAAAAACTCGGATTATGACTTTTTCTCATGGATCCTCAATGGGAATCCCTATTTTTCACTGCGTGTTGTATCCGTAAAATTCCCAACAGTGGTATCAGAGCATCTTGCGAAACCATGATTCAATTTTCTGTTCTTGTTTTTGACAAAAGATATTATCTTTAATATATTATTTCTAAAAATCGTATGAAACCCTTTGTGAAAACATATTCTGTTTCTTATGTTGTATGCAAAACTGTGATGTTGTTTTCAAAACTTAATGAAGATGTTCATATGTTCTGTGAAAATCATTTTGTATTAAGATGTATGTTTTTGCGAAGCTTTCTGGTATGTATGTGATACGAACAGCGTTATGGAATCCTTATTCTCAATGCGCGACGCAAGGGTTTAGGAAACCTTGTTCTTGGCTTACAGCAGCAGGGGTTATGGAATCCTTGTTTCTGCACAAGAGGCGCAGCGCAAGGGGTTTTGGAAACCCTATTCTTGTTTTGCGGCAACAGCATCAAGTGTTGATGTGAAGCCATTAAGGAGGCACCTGAGGTTCAAGTGTTGAACGACGGCGCAAGGATTCCCCGCGGCACATGAAGTGTTCATGTCGTTCAGGCTTAGGGTTTCGCGTCGCACAGCGGGACCCCCGTGCTACCTCTGCGTAGTGTGTTATTCGAAAGCACAATATTTTCTATCCTTTTATAACTCATGAAAAATAATTTTGTATTATTATGAGTTTATATGTTTTTTGTGATGCATGGTGCATGGTTATGGCCTTAGTCCTTTTTTTATGCCTTTTGGTTTTAATAAATACGACCTGCGTGTCGTGCCATTCTCTATACATTCTGATTGTACATTCTCTTCTCACCTAACTCCCGTCGAATATAAAAAAGGTTTCTATATAATGTAATTATGATGTGGAGGCAAGAAGACGGCATCAAGTAAGGACGTTGATGGGAGATGCTTGGCAAAGCTGGCTTAGTTAATGCTACTCTTTTAGGGGCCATAACCATGTCACTTTTATTATATGCTTTTTATGTATGAGATGCATGGATAATGTTTATGGTATGATAAACAGTTTAACAAATGGTGAGATATAATAATAATAATAATAATAATAATAATAATAATAATAATAATAATAATAATAATAATAATAATAATAATTCCCTCAAAGCAAATATTAAGTTATTATGTGATGCCTTCCAATGTGTGGCACTCGTCAAGACTAGTATCGATCAAGTGTGTCTCCGCAAAGCAGGATGCCTTTATCTATATTAGTAAGACGCGATGGGATAAAGGTAATATCCAACTGCCAACCATTGGGTCTGACTTAACTAGGCCATTTCAATAGGATTGAAGGCTTAGAGGCATAAAGTTAGGCTTTAGTCCATTAGATGGACTTGAATAAGTGTTATTCACTCAACTATCCAAGAGTTACATGTGATGCAATTGGAAAGTGTTTCCTACCTAAATAACTAAATTTTGGGTGATCAGCCAAAGTTGACTCAAAACTAGGTGAAATATGGATCTTGGCCCACTAGGAAATCTTACGATAGGATTCTCCGAGTCAATGCTGAGGGTCATTGACTTGAATAAAATAGTGGGAAGCATATTTAATTAAAAGACCTCATTAAATATGTTTATGGCATGATACTTATATTTTGCATATTTCTGTTAATAGATTACCATGGCAACAAACACATCGGGTACTTTATCATTGTGATTCGTCCTTGAGAAGGACAAGTTGTCTGGAACAAATTTTCTAGACTGGTACAGGAATTTAAGGATTGTCCTCAAGCAAGAGAAAAAGCTGTATGTTTTGGAACAGCCTATTCCTGAGCCACATGCTGCTAATGCCCCTAGAACTGAAAGAGATGCTTATAAGAAGTATCAAGATGATGCCTTGGACATTGGATGTCTAATGCTGGCCACCATGAATTTTGAGTTCCAAAAGCAATATGAGAACATGAATGCATATGATATGATCATACACCTTAAAAAGCTTTATCAAGAGCAGGCTAGGCATGAGAGATTTGAGGTTTGTAAAGCACTATTTCAGTGCAAGCTGGTAGAAGGAAGCCCTGTTGGTACTCATGTACTCAAGATGATTGGGTACATTGAAAACCTAGAGAGACTTGGTTTTTCTTTGGGCCAAGAGTTGGCCACTGACTTAGTCCTGCAATCGTTGCCGGAAAGTTTTAGTCAATTTGTCATGAACTACAACATGAATGAGATCGACAAATCACTACCAGAGCTGCTAGGCATGTTGAGAGCTCGCCGATCGTAACATTAACAAAGGCAAAGGGAAGGCCATAATGATGGTCCAAAAGAATAAGGGCAAGAAACAGCAAAAAAAGCCCAAGGACAACTAGAAGGGCAAGGGCAAGGATAAGTCCAAGCCTAGCACTTCTGGCTTGAAACCAGTGGGTGGAGTGGCTAAGGAAGGTACATGTTTCTATTGTGGTCAGACTGGACATTAGAAGAGGAACTGTGCCAAGTTCCTGGAGGAGCTAAAAAAGAAGAAGGGAAGTGAGACTTCCACTTCAGGTATTTTTGTTATTGAAGTCAATTTATCTACTTCTGCATCATGGGTATTAGATACTGGATGTGGATCTCACATTTGTGTAAATGTGCAGGATCTAAAGAGCAGTAGGCCATTGATGAAGGGCGAAGTTGACCTACGAGTGGAAATGGAGCAAAGGTTGCTGCATTAGCTGTAGGGACTTATTTATTATCTTTGCCTACTGGGCTTGTAATAAAGTTAGAGAACTGCTATTTTGTGCCTGCTATTAGTAGGAATATCATTTCTGTTTCTTGTTTGGACAAGAAAGGTTTTTCTTTTATTATAAAGGACAAGTGTTATTCCATTTATATGAATGATATTTTTTATGGTAGTGCACAATTGAGTGATGGACTTTATGTACTTGATCTTGAAATACCCGTCTATAACATAAATACAAAGAGTTTTAAATCAAACGATTTGAACCCAACTTTTCTCTGGCATTGTCGTTTGGGCCACATAAATGAGAAACGCATCTCCAAACTCCATAAAGATGGATTCTTGGACTCGTTTGATTTCAAATCATATGAGACATGTGAATCTTGTTTATTGGGGAAGATGACAAAGGCCCCATTCACTGGACAAGGTGAAAGGGCTAGTGATCTTTTAGGCCTTATACATAGTGATGTATGTGGGCCACTAAACACAGTAGCTAGAGGCGATTTTTAATACTTCATTACATTTACTGATGATTTCAGTAGATATGGATTTGTATATCTTATGAAGCACAAATCAGAATCCTTTGAAAAGTTCAAAGAGTTCAAGAATGAAGTACAAAACCAACTTGGCAAGAGTATTAAAATCCTTTAATCAGATCGAGGAGGAGAATACTTAAGCTAACAGTTTGATGATCATCTGAAAGAGTGTGGGATAATATCTCAACTCACTCCACCAGGAACACCACAATGGAATGGTGTCTCTGAAAGGAGGAACCGGACCTTGTTGGACATGGTTCGATCCATGATGAGTCATGCAAACCTTCCAGGCTCCTTCTGGGGACATGCTCTGTTAACAGCAGCTTTCACACTTAATCGTGTTCTATCTAAGATGGTTCAAAAGACATCATATGAGATATGGACTGGGAGACGGCCCAGTATGTCTTTCTTGAAGATTTGGGGCTATGAAGCTTATGTGAAACGTCAAGTTTCTGATAAGTGATGAACCTGCAAAAATTCATATTTTTATGGTTCAAAATCTTTGGTGTTCATCCTCTTTTAATCTTTTTGATTGAGTTTGTTCTCAAATTTCTTTTATTTTTAGTTATTCTAAATTATATTTTAATAGTGTGATTTTATGTGTTTTTGTTAGGTATTTGCATATGAAAAAACTGGACACTTGAATGATGAAAAAAAGTTAAAAAATCAAGTCAGGAGCTCGTTGAGCGCCTGAGCGCTAGAATCCCACCGCCTGAGGCTAGTCTAGCGCTTAAGCGCTGGCGGTGGGCGCTTGAGCGTTGGTTGCGAATACTACACTGTTACTTGAGTGACTGAGCGCTTGAGCGCTGGAGAATGAGCGCCTGAGCGCTGGACGCGTAACAGCAGCGTGAAATTCTTATAAAAAAGAAAGTTTTGCCAAATTGAACACATCTTTTCACACTTTTCTTTTTACATACTCTTAGACACTCGGCGACAGCCGTCAAGACAACTCAATCCTAATTTGGTGTGGGCACATCAAGACTTGAAGATTAGGGATTCTCTTCTATCTTTCCACTAATTATCAATGGAGTTTGTCATCTTCTATTCTTTGTTTTGTTCTTTCCCTAAGTGTAACTAACTTCCCCTCGTTAGGGGGACGACGGATCTTGATACTTTGATGATGTAATTTCTTTTATGGGTTTAATGCATGTTTTTATCTTATGATTTACGTGTTTATCTCTGTTCTTAATGCTTTTCTAAACCTGATCAATTTGGGAATGATAAATTGGGTTTATGTATGATTTGGGAAAATTTGCATGAACCTAGAACTTGTGATAAACACCATAATTTCTGCAATCGCTAGGGATAGACGTTGTGGGTTATGTGGTCTTTCTTTTAATTCCCTCATGCTTGATAATGCCTTTCTAATTGGAGTTAGATTAAGGGATTAGTTAATTTCAATCAGCGTAAGAGGATTAATATACCAATGGATTGGGTATTAATTAATGTTGGGAATTGACCATGAATCATTGAAATAGAGCATGTTTTGAACCAATATTTAGAAGTGCATTTGAAAGAGTTCAAGTGAAGTCTGAACCCTAACACTTTCTTATTATTGATTTCATCTCTTGTTAAATTGCTTGATTTTACTTTGTTTAGTTTTAATTACTTTCTTTTAATTATCTTTATTTTCACTTTTTCCAACTTCCATCTTTTGATTAGCTTAAATAGTGTTAATTTAACGAATTTAGTAATTAGCAATATAATCCTCGTGGGACGATTCTCTTTTCACTACTTTATTACTTTTTGTGATTCAGTGCACTTGCCAATTTTCACAACAAGTTTTTAGTACCGTTGCCGGGGATTATTAATTGCTAATATCGATTAGTAGTTAAAAGAGCACTAATTTAGGCGTTTGTTTTATTTTATTTTAGATAATTATTTTTCATTTTTGATTTTTCTTTTATTTCTTTAACGTCATTTATTTTTTTTTTATTTTTGTTCTCTTTGCTTCACTCTGGTTGTTTCTTGTTTGTGTATGCAAGGGTCTTTGGAATCAAAAGAGTTACTTTTTGATCAAGAGATAGCAAAGACAGAAAGAATAATCAGAAAAGTAATCAGAGAAGAAAGGAAAACTGCAAAAGAAGAAGATATAGCTGAGAATAATGTTGCACAGAGAAGACGCACTATGACTGACTATGATACTCCATTTGCTGAAAGTGTCTCGACCAGCATTGTGCACCCTGCTATTCAGGCCAACAATTTTGAGATTAAACTAGCTCTTCTACAGCTGGTGCAGCAGAATCAGTTTGGGGGAAGTCAGACTGAAGATCCAAACTTACACATTGCCAACTTCTTGTAGCTCTGTGATACTATTAAGTATAATGGAGCCAGTGATGATGCCATATGGTTACGACTCTTTCCATTTTCCTTGAAAGATAAAGCCAAGAGCTGGCTACAAGCCCAGCCTTAGGGAAGTCTTTCTACTTGGGATGATTTGGTTGGTAAGTTTCTCACTCGGTATTTCCCTCCTTCCATGTTCGTGAAGATTTGCTTGCTTTACTCAGAATTAGGGAGAATCACTCTATGAAGCATGGGAAAGGTTCAAGGATCTTCTTAGAAAATGTCCTCACCATTCTTTTGAGATTTGGCAACAAGTACAGATCTTTTACAATGGGTTGAGTCATCCTACTAGAGCAATGGTTGATACGTCTGTAGGTGGGTCTATAAATACTAAAACTCTTGAAGAAGCTCTAGAACTATTTGAGATCATGGCTACCAATGAATATCAGTTGCCTAGTGGGAGAGTAGCAGTTAAACAGGGAATGTTGGAGCTTAGTGTTGTTGATACTATACTTGCACAGAATCAGACTATCATGCAACACATTGTCAACCTTACTAAGCAAGTTGGTAATTTACAGGTGAATGCAGTTAATTATCAAGGTCTGACTGGCGATTTTTGTGGAGGTAACCATGTTAATGGGCAATGTGAGCTTGGAAATTTAGTTGTCAGCATTCCAGAGTAGGTGAATTATATGGGAAACCCTTCGAGGCCACAAGGTAATCCTTTCTTTAATACTTACAATCCAGGCTAGAGGAATCATCCCAATTTCTCTTGGAAGAATCAAGCTGTACCATTGAATTCTCAGCCCGAACAGAAGTCTCCTCTAGAGATTACAGTGGAGAAACTCTCTTTGCAGACCTCAGTTTTTGTGCAACAGACTTCAACTTTTATGGAAGAGTCGAGGGCCAATTATAAGAATCATGAGGCGGCAATTAGAAGTCTTGAGAATCAGGTAGGGCAAATTGCTAAACAACTTCAAGAAAGACTTCCAGGTAGTTTGCCCAGTGATACTGTTGTCAATCCAAAGGAGCAATGTCATGCAATTACACTGATAAGTGGTAAGACTTTGGAAATATAAATGAAAGAAGCACCTGATTCAACAGAAAGTGAAAAAACTGATGTTCTTATTGTGGATATTTCAACTCAAGAATGCTGTATTGAAGAAGTTAAAGAGGAACAATCGAGAGTACAGAGAAAAAAGAAAGAGTTAGAGCAGAAGGAAGTGGTTGATCCTTCATTTTATGCTAAACTTCCATACCCTCAAAGATTCAGAACGGAGATTCATGAAAAGCGGTTTTCCAAGTTCTTAGATGTTTTCAAAAAGTTGCATATAAATATTCCTTTTGCTGAAGCACTTGAGCAGATGCCCTCATATGCGAAGTTCATGAAAAATTTGCTCTCTAAGAAGAGGAAGTTAGAAGAAGATGAGACTGTAGCACTTACTGAGGAGTGCAGTGCCATTATCCAGAGGAAACTTCCACCGAAGTTGAGAGATCCAGGAAGTTTTAATATTCCTTGCACCATTGGAAAACTGAATGTTGAGAAAGCTCTATGTGACTTAGGGGCTAGTATTAATTTGATGCTATTGTCTATCTTGCGCAAGTCAGGAATTGATAAAGTTAAGCCTACCATAGTTTCTCTTCAATTAGTAGATCGATCAGTCAGACATCCATATGGTATTGTGGAAGATTTGCTAGTGAAGGTTAGTAAATTTATTTTCCCAGTTAACTTTGTAGTCTTGGATATAGACGAGGATGCTGATATTTCATTAATTCTGGGGAGACCATTCCTAGCTACATCAGGAGCATTAATTAATGTCCCTAGAGGAGAACTTATTTTAAGGGTAGATGGAGATCAAGTTACTATAAATGTTTTTAATAGGTCTGCCCCAACATCAGATCTTTAGACCCCTGTTAATTGCATTCAAGGTACATTTCAAAAGGAGTTTGATGGTAAGAACTCTTCTTTGTCCATTAATGCGAATCTGCTCACTCCTAAGATTGTCGATGAAAAGGAGAAAGGTCCTCTTATATTTGAGATTGCTGAGACAGAGAAAGGACCTCCCATTTTCCATAAACATCCTATTTCAAGTCAAGTTCTTAACATTTGTGGGGATTCCAAAAGCAGTGGCAAAGTGTGGAGACAAAGAGCTGATAAAAGAAAAATGTCATCCTACTTCTCTTGCTTCAAGCCACCATGACTAATTGAAAAGGCAACGTCGAGCTAAAGACATTAAACAAGCGCTTTTTGGGAGGTAACCCGAATTTTCTCTCCTTTTCTCTTTTATTTTTATTTTTATTTTTGTTTTTATTTTGTTATTTTCTTATTTTATTGACTAACATTTTTCTGTTTTGAAGTTTGCTAATGTTGAGTCAGCTTAGGTGCCTCCCTGAGTTCAGAGCCTTTGTAGGGGGATGTATATAGTTATCGGCCGCCAAAAAGAGTTTTTCTTTTCCTTTCTTGCATTTAATTCATTTTGTTATTTATTATTTTTGTTTTTTTTTATCATCATCATTCCTATTGTGTTTTGAGTTATTTTGTGCATGCCGATGTGTTGAATTGAATATCCAATGATTGTTTGAATTGTGGATTAATCTGATTTCTTGGGATAGTACATGAGAATTTATGAGTTGCATTTATCTCTATTGTTTCAATTGTGTATGGATGTTCTTTCCATCTTTATGATTGATAGACCTTGGATTGTACATGCATGTCAAGCTTAGAGAAAGTTTATGAGATTGTATGTGTGTGGATGATTTGTATCTAGAAGTTGTTTGATTCTCTCTTGAGGCGAAATCCTAAGCAGTGCATGATTAAGGAAATGATAAGGGCCTTCTTTGGATCGTTTGAGCCTTTCAAGTCAACCTGTATACATAGTTTATCCCTAGGTCCCTTTTGCAGCTTTGTTATTGTTTGGCCTTTATTTCTTTTCTTTTACCCACATTTTTCTTTTTCCATACCCATATGAAAAAAAAAAAAACTTCTCTCTTACATAACCTCTGTTGAGTGTAAATTTTGTATTATTTTATTATTCAAGTCTTTGTTATTTTTGTGCATAAAGTTTTGTGGAGCTGAAAATTTAAAAAAAAAAGGAATTAAAAAAAAAAAGAAAAAGTCCACCCAAAGTATTGCAAAGAAATAAGTTTGGGGGTGGAGGTTATTGAAAAAAAAAAGAGAAAAAAAATGATGAATGTTGTATTGATTCTTTTGCTCCATTTTGCACTTGTCTTATATTTTGAGGCTTGAATTTTGAAATTTGCATGATTTTGTATCTCAACTTTTATTTTCATTTTCCTACCACTTCTTTCTTAACCCATACCCTTGGCTTTACATTACAAGCTTATAAGGTCCCTTTTGATCCTTGGTTGTGTGTTGTTTACATTAGTGGAGAGAGAGATGAAAAACAACCTTATAGATGTGGGTTTGATGTGCATTTGCTGTTTTATAAACTCATTTGGGCTTGTACTCTATGAGGAGATTGGGTCTTTCATTCATGTTTTTGGGAAGTCATTTGTGCATAAAAATTGCATGTGAGAAACAATGTGATAATTGGATTGTTCATGTGTGATACTTTGGAATTAGATTGTGAAGCAGTTTCTGAGGATATGAATGATTTTTAATACCCGATATTGCCATGTTTGAGTCTGCTTTACGTTTTAGTTTTGTTTTATTTTGATTTTCTTTTACTTGAGGACAAGCAAAAGCTTAAGTTTGGAGAGTGATGAACCTACAAAAATTCATATTTTTACGGTTCAAAATCTTGGGTTTTCATCCTCTTTTAATCTTTTTGATTGAGTTTGTTCTCAAATTTCTTTTATTTTTAGTTATTCTAAATTATATTTTAATTGTGTGATTTTATGTGTTTTTGTTAGGTATTTGCATATGAAAAAATTGGACACTTGAATGATGAAGAAAAGCTGAAAAATCAAGTCAGGAGCTCATTGAGCGCTTGAGCGCTAGAATCCCACCGCCTGAGCACTAGTCTAGCGCTTGAGCACTGGCGGTGGGCGCTTGAGCGCTAGTTGCGAATACTACATCGTTACTTGAGTGACTGAGCGCCTGAGCGCTGGAGAATGAGCGCCTGAGCGCTGGACGCGTAACAGCAGCGTGAAATTCTTATAAAAAAGAAAGTTTTGCCAAATTGAACACATCTTTTCACACTTTTCTTTTTACATACTCTTAGACACTCGGCGGCAGCCGTCAAGACAACTCAATCCTAATTTGGTGTGGGCGCATCAAGACTTGAAGATTAGGGATTCTCTTCAATCTTTCCACTAATTATCAATGGAGTTTGTCATCTTCTATTCTTTATTTTGTTCTTTTCCTATGTGTAACTAACTTCCCCTCGTTAGGGGGACGACGGATCTTGATACTTTGATGATGTAATTTCTTTTATGGGTTTAATGCATGTTTTTATCTCATGATTTACGTGTTTATCTCTGTTCTTAATGCTTTTCTAAACCTGATCAATTTGGGAATGATAAATTGGGTTTATGTATGATTTAGAAAAATTTGCATGAACTTAGAACTTGTGATAAACACTATAATTTCTGCAATCGCTAGCGATAAACGTTGTGAGTTTTGTGGTCTTTCTTTTAATTCCCTCATGCTTGATAATGCCTTTCTAATTGGAGTTAGACTAAGGGATTAGTTAATTTCAATCAGCGTAAGGATTAATATACCAAGGGATTGGGTATTAATTAATGTTGGGAATTGACCATGAATCATTGAAATAGAACATGTTTTAAACCAATATTTAGAAGTGCATTTGAAAGAGTTCAAGTGAAGTCTGAACCCTAACACTTTCTTATTATTGATTTCATCTCTTGTTAAATTGCTTGATTTTACTTTGTTTAGTTTTAATTACTTTCTTTTAATTATCTTTATTTTCACTTTTTCTAACTTCCATCTTTTGATTAGCTTAAATAGTGTTAATTTAACGAATTTGGTAATTGGCAATATAATCCTCGTGGGACGATTCTCTTTTCACTACTTTATTACTTTTTACGATTCGGTGCACTTGTCGATTTTCACAACAAGTTTTTCTTGGACCTAAATCAGATAAATGCTTCTTTGTGGGGTATCCAAAGGAAACCAAGAGATACTTTTTCTATAATTCTACCGAGGGCAAAGTGTTTGTCACACGAACAGCAGTGTTTCTAGAAAGGGAGTTTATCTCCAAAGGAACCAGTGGGAGAAAAGTGAAACTTGAAGAAGTTCAAGTTTCACAAAGCAGCAATGAACCAATGGTGGAAATAGAGTAGCCTCCACAAAATGTTGTGAAACAGCAACCTGCTCTAGTAGCACAAGACCTGCGTAGGTCTAACAGGATATGTCATCAACCAGAGTGATGTGGATTTCTCATGACCCAACAAGGTGACGTATTGCTCATGGATCAAGATGAGCCTATGACTTACCAGGAAGTTATTATTGTCCCAGAATCTGAGAAATGGCTTGAGGCCATGAGATCTGAGATGGATTCCATGTATGCCAACCAGGTATGGACCTTGGTTGACCCACTTGAAGGGATAAAACCCATTAGGTGCAAGTGGGTTTTCAAGAAGAAAATCGACATGGATGGTAATGTGCATACCTTTAAGGCGCGATTGGTGGCTAAAGGTTTCAAACAAATTCATGGTGCAGACTATGATAAGACTTTTTCCCTAGTTGCGATGCTTAAATCCGTTCGGATCTTGCTTGCTGTTGTAGCATACCATGATTATGAAATCTGGCAAATGGATATCAAAACTGCTTTCCTTAATGGAAATCTTCTCGAAGATGTGTACATAACACAAACTGAGGGTTTTGCCACTCCAGAGGATGCTATAAAAGTATGTAAGTTGCAACGATCTATTTATGGATTGAAGCAAGCTTCCAGAAGCTGGAATCTTCGTTTTGATGATACAATAAAACAGTTTGGTTTCATCAAGAATGAAGAAGAATCTTGTGTCTACAAGAAGGTTAGTGGGAGCACTATTATCTTTCTGGTATTGTATGTAGATTGGAAATGACATCCCTACCGTACAGTCTGTAAAGACTTGGTTAGGGAATTGCTTCTCTATGAAGGACTTGGGCGAAGCCACCTATGTATTAGGTATCAGGATCTATAGAGATCGATCACTGAGACTGCTTGGCCTAAGTCAGAGTACATATATAGACAAAGTGTTAAGACAATTTAACATGCATGAATCCAAGAAAGGACTCTTGCCTATGTCACATGGTGTAAGCCTATCGAAGGCTCAATCCCCTTCCACCCAGGATGAGAGGGATCGTATGAGCAAGATTCCATATGCATCTGCAATTGGATCTATTATGTATGCCATGTTATGTAGTCGACCAGACATCTCATATGCTTTGAGCATGACGAGTAGGTACCAGTCTGATCCCGGTGAGAGTCACTGGACTGCTATCAAGAATATCCTTAAGTACTTGAGAATGACTAAGGATTCGTTCTTGGTATATGGAGGCGAGGAAGAGCTAGTTGTAAAAGGTTATACTGATGCTAGCTTCCAAACCGATAAGGACGACTCCAGATCGCAATCGGGTTATGTTTTTTGCCTAAATGGTGGGGCTGTGAGCTGGAAGAGTTCAAAGTAGGAGACAGTCGCCGATTCTACCACAGATACTGAGTATATTGCTGCCTCCAATGCAGCAAAGGAGGCCGTTTGGATCAGGAAGTTCATTACTGAACTTGGCGCTATTCCTAGCATTGTAGACCCAGTAGACCTCTATTGTGATAATAATGGAGCCATTGCACAAGCTAAGGAGCCTAGATCTCACCAGCGATCCAAACATATACTTAGGCACTTCCATCTCATTCGAGAGATCATCGATAGAGGAGATGTGAAGATATGCAGAGTACCAACAGATGATAACATTGCTGATCCATTGACGAAGCCTCTTGCACAGCAGAAGCATGAGGGTCACACTAGGTCTTTAGGCATTAGATATATGCCTGATTGGCTCTAGTGCAAGTGGGAGATTGTTGGTGTATGCCCTAGAGGCCAATACATTTTCTGTATTTACATACATTCTATTATGCTATTTTATATATGAGGCATTTCATTTATTGTGTTCTTTTTTGATAAACATAATAAAGTCCTTAGAATAGTAAGTTTGATGCCATAGGACATCAAGTGGATGACTTGATCGTGAGATCCTTTTGGTTACAACACTATTCTTAAATGTCTTTAGTCAAGTATTATTGTTAATTAGGACAACAATAATACATTGAGACTAGTATATGCATAGACTGATGACCACATCTCACGGGTCATGGATATAAGATATCAAGTCTTCACATGGGTACATATTAGAGTAATGATGTACTGGACTGACCCACCATGAGAACGCTACATGGATCGTTACGTGAGTGTCATAAGCGATTCTCATAGTGACAATAGTGTTTGTGGTCCTTTGACCTGAAATCACTACGATCCCTATATGAGGAGTTGTGTGTTTTTAATGCCATCAAACGTCATCTGTAACAAGGTGATTATAAAGTTGGTTATTGGACATACAGCGAATCATGCAGAGGGATGTGAGTGACCTAGATGGGATTTGTCACTCCTACATAACAGGAGCGATATTTTCGGGTCCCCTGATTGAGTGAGACTACGAAATGCATAGCCATGCTCAAATGAGTCAATATGAGATATTGATCTCATTTGTTATTACAAAGTCTACTCGAGTATCAGGAAACGAAAGATTGGACTATACAAGGGTAATGCATTCCATGCCTTGTGTTCAATCTAGATATCTTGATAAAGGGATTAAACGACACGGAAACATTGGTCATGGAAAGGTTATGTCAAATCACTGACATTCTTATTACTTGGGTAGCAGCGATGGGTTGCTAGATACTGCTTACTGCTTATAATATTAAAATGGGATTTTAATATTACTGCCAATGTAATAAGAACCTGCAGGGTCACACACATAGAGCAGACTAAAATTGGAGCAATGGATCCAAGTTTGACTCGGATTCAAATATGGGTCAGACTCATAACAGATGGGTCTAGGGTTGCACAGCTTACCTTGATGCTACTCACACTCACTTAAGGCAGTCACTATTATAAATAGTACTTCTAAGGGGCTGCTAAGATACACAATTTCAGAACCCTAGCCGCACCTACAAAAAAGTGAGCGAGAGAGTGACAGGTTTCTTCTCTTCTCTTCGTAGCTAGCACTGTGTGAGAGACGTGAGGCTCCTCTTTGTGGACGCTGGACGTTCGTGAGTCTGTTCATATGGATACTACAGAGACATCGTTTCTATTACGGTGTTGGTGATTCATGCTTCAAGAGGTAAATCATAAAAAAAAACTTAGATTATGGCTTTTTCGCATGAATCCTCGATGGGAATCCCTGTTTTCCACTGCGTGTTGTATCCGCAAAATTCCCAACAGATCATACATCCCTGAACAGCTCTATCAGATCTTTTTCCTTAATCATCATGGCTGATATACTGAGCATCTTCCTACTCAATGCATCTGCCACGACGTTTGCCTTTCCAGGGTGATACAAAAGTCAGAAATCATAATCCTTCAGGAATTCCAACCATTTATGTTGTCTCATATTCAGCTCCTTTTGATCATATAAGTACTTCAAGCTCTTGTGGTCACTGAAGATGTTGAATGTCACCCCATTCAGGAAGTGCCTTCATATCTTCAATGCCAAAACCACAGTTGCTAACTCCAAGTCATGAGTTGGATAGTTCTTCTCATGCACTCGTAACTGTCTCAAAGCATAAGCCACTACTTTTCCATTCTGCATAAGCACAACTCCCAAACCTTGATACGAAGCATCGCAATACACTTCAAACTGTTCATCCGGACCAAGTAGGACTAATACTGGTGATGTAGTTAGCCGTCTCTTCAATTCTTGGAAACCTTCTTTGCAAGCATCAGTCCATTCAAAGGCTTGGTACTTTCTTGTGAGTTGAGTGAGAGGTCCTGCAAATTTAGAGAATCCTTTAATGAACCTCCGATAGTATCCAGCCAAGCCCACAAAGCTTCGGATTTCTGTCACTGTCTTCGGTCGTTCCCATTATAGAACTGCTTCCACCTTTGATGGATCCACTACAATCCCTTCCTTTGAGATCACATGACCCAAAAACTTTACTTCGTCTAGCAAAAATTCACATTTTGACAACTTGGCATACAGCTTCTTCTCCTTTAGAATCTAGAGAACTATACTGAGGTGTTCAGCATGATCCTCCTGATTTTGAGAATAGATCAAGATGTCATCAATGAAGACAACAACGAATCTGTCCAAGTAAAGATGAAAGATCCTGTTCATATAGTCCATGAAGATAACAAGTGCATTCGTTACACCAAATCGCATTATAAGATATTCGTAATGATCGTATCGGGTACGAAAAATCATCTTGGGTATATCCTCCGCCTTTACTCGAATTTGATGGTAACCCGATCGCAGATCAATTTTAGAGAACACTACTGCTCCCTTCAGTTGATCCATTAAGTCATCGATCCTCAGCAGTGGATACTTATTCTTAATTGTGACCTTGTTCAGATGACAATAGTCCACACACAATCGCGATGTACCATCCTTCTTTCGGACTAGCAACACTGGTGCTCCCCAAGGTAACACACTAGGTCTAACGAACTGCTTTCCCAAAAGCTCTTCCAACAGCTTCTTAAGCTCTGCTAACTCTGATGGTGACATTCTGTAAGGCGCTATAGATACAGGACCAGATCCCGGTACAAGATCAATAGCGAACTCTATCTCCCGCTCCGATGGTAGACCAGGTACATCATCAGGAAAGACTTCAGGAACTCATTGACCACTGGAATTGTATTCACATTAGCCTCGCTCTCGACTTTCAAGGAAGACAAAAGCATGTATCCCTAAGCTTCTTCTTTCAAGAAAGCTCGAACTTGGTTGGCCGTAAAAAATTTAGAGTCCTCATCTATGGGAAAAAACTATGGTTTTATTAGAATAATCCAACAGGATATAGTTGGAAGACAACCAATCCATTCCTAAAATTACATCTAATTGAGAAAGGGGTAAACAGATCAAATCAACAGAAAAGATTCGACCCTCAACAATCAATAGATAATTTAAACAGACTTTGGTAGTAATAACAGGTTTATCAGTGGGAGTAAAAATAGTCAAGTTAAAAGGTAAGGAGGACACAGGTAAACCAAGTCGTCACACACAGTCATATGAAATGAAAGAGTGGGTTGCCCCAGAGTCATATAGTACAGTTAAAAGATTACCTCTTATGACACCGTCTCCCTATATCAGATCTTCGGATTGGGAGGCTTCAGCTCCACTCATGGTATAGAGTCAGCCCCCTGCCTGCGGCTTTGTAGCTCGTGCGGCGTTGACTGAAGGTTCAGCCTTAGCTTGATTGCAATCTTTGGAGACATGTCCAAGTTTTCCACATCGATAGCAGATAATTCCCTTGATGGAACAATCCCTTATTAAGTGATCCTTCCTACACTTCATACCCCTTGGCAAAGATGCCACATTCGGTCCGGTTTGGTTCCTACCAGAACCTCCACTAGGACCTCTACCAGATGTTTTCTGTAGATTTCCCAGTGGTCTAGAATAAGGCTTCTTCTAAAAGCGGTTTGCATTATTGTCGCCTTCTCTTTGGAACCTGGTAAGTCCAAAGTTTCAATTTCTTGAGTCTCAAGCTTGATCTAGAGCTTCCACTTGGCAACATGTATCTAACAGCTCTAAAAATTAATTGATTTTTAAGGTAAAAATTGCTCTCTTCACCTCATGCCTTAGTCCTTCTTCAAACTTGCGACATTTCCACACATCGTCTGGCTGGTGCTGGAAATACATTGAAAACTTGGATAACTTTTCAAACCTTGCGGCGTATTCACCGACGAACAAGTTTCCTTGCCTCAAGCTGAGGAACTCCATTTCCTTTGTATGCCTGGCACTTGCAGGGAAATATTTGTCCAAGAACTTATTCTTGAATACCTTTCAATTGATTACGCGACCTTCAGCTTCTAGCACTCTCTGTGCTCCATTCCACCAGTCTTCAGCATCCCCAATTAGCATAAAAGCGGCGTAAGTCACTTTTTTTATCATTAGCACAATTCATGCCTCAGAAGATTTTCTCTAGCTCCTTGATCCACAAACTAGGCTTTTCCGGATCAAATTCTCCTTTGAATTGAGGAGGGTTGTGGCGACGGAACTCCGCCAAATTTTGTGCATCAGTCGTAGCTTTGAGTTGTTGAGCAGCTCTTTCTTACTGTTGAGCAGCTCTTTCAGTTTGTTGTGTGATAACCTCCGCCATTCGCTGCATCGCCTCTATCGCTGCTGCCATATCTTCGCCTCATGCTATATCGTTCTTTCAAGTAATACTAACTAAAACACACAATGAAGAATTAGTTGTATTCTTTCAGAATACCAATCACAGAGAATCACACAGCACACAAAAGTTAGACCTAACCACAAAGACCCAAAGAAAACATAAATCGGGGCTCTGATACCAACCTAATGTAACACCCCTTTTTGGGAGGGAACGTCACATCATTAAATACAATGTAGAAATTAACATTGTAAGTTAAGACCCAGTTTATTAAACCATGATTAAACTTATTTGATTATAGTTGTGTAAACAAAATAACGAAATATATATATATATATATATATTATTTTTTTTCTTTCTTTACATGTATATATATATGTACTCAATAACCTGTTCATCAATGAAGTATTCAAATGTACTAACACTTATAAAAGATTCATAAATATGTATATGTATTTTTGTTTAATTGTAAGCGAAAAAACATAAGGACTAATCCATACATCCATACAAAAGATACATCATATATATATTGTTTAGATATAGGCTATGAGTCATTAATTACTTCAAGGCTCATCAAAAAGAAGCCTAAGCTTTACAAGCCCCCAAAAATGATATACAGACCCCTAAAAAGAATATCAAGCCCCAAAAGACGAATAGCCATCAGTGATTATGACAGTATCAGCCGCTAAGAAGAGAAGGAAGGAACCGTATCAGGATCCTCCTCGGGTTCCTCCTCAGGGTCTTCCTCATCAGAGAATACCTTTATCGGAGCCACCGAATTACGGGCCGGGGCTCAGGCAGTAGAGACGAATGAATCCTCCTGTGGGGTGTAGTGAGGTTCACCCCACATGTCCCTAATGGGCATATAAATTTCTAAATGTAGATGAACGCTGTAGGAAAAGATCAACGAATCATAACGCCCCCAAGCCAACGACACGAACACGTCTCCCATGTAGACACAGCGATCCGAGATGAAGTTAACGTGCCAGCAGTCTAGTCCTCCAAAGAAAGCCAATTGCACGTAACCCAAAAAATTCTCGTGGACGTGTCGTCATGATCAAAAGCAGTGCTAGTCGAAATCAGGCCAGAAGCCGGGGAACTCGTAAACTTCACCCCCTTCGCCGACATCTTCGATGGAACATAAATATAGACAGAATAGCAGAGAATACAAAAAAGAGGTAAGATATTCTACATTCATTACCTATTATGGCAGTAAAGAAATGAAATGGCGTATGATGCCCACATAACATTTTAGAAATGATAATCAGCATTAAGAGCAGATAATAAACAACTTAGCATTTTCAGGCAGTTATAATAGTAACAAGATAACATACTAAATTGTCATATAAATAAGTAAATGTCAAATGATATGGCGACTCACTATGCATATGCATATGGTACCAATAATCCTACTCCATGGAGCTAGACACAAAAAATTTGGAGAGAATGATCAGGAGATATGTCTGTATCACGGCTGCTGAGGCCTTCAAGTGCTAAAATTCTTAATTTATCAAAGGGTACATCATGGCATTGTACAAGACATTCTACACAGATCTCGATATAGGATAGTGTCTCGATCTGGATCGTCGGTGCATTTGCATCGGTCTGCCCCACGGACAGAAGAGCTACCAACTGTCCATTGCGAGGTACCCGCACCCTGATGCCCCCAAGGTCAATAAGAGACCTACATTTGTCTATTCGTATCCGCACATAGGTGTGATTCAACTCCTAGGTAGCTTGGCCTAAATAATAGTCCACCAGACTTTCACAATGCATGATGACTCAATGCATATTCATGTATATCCAACAATGATATACTTTTCTTATAAAATCTTTCTCAATGCATGTTTCAATCATGCTCACCATAGATATTCAAATTCATAAATCAATCACATATGATTCAATAAAATCATAAAGTCATTTATCCGATTTGTTAGGACGAATAGTCTTTTTCATAATTTAATAAATGCTAATAATTCAATTCAAGATTTAAGGTTTGTACTTAAGTTATCAGGGTTAGAGAGCTCTAATTCCATCATTTTCAGGCTAAAATCCTCAAATTTGGGGCCTGGTAATCGATTACATAGGCTTGGTAATCGATTACAAGCCTAATAGAAGCCTTGTAATTAATTACAAGTTGGATGTAATCGATTACATCTTGCCCAGAAGCCTTATAATCGATTACATGAGCCATGTAATCGATTACAAGCTGTCCAGAAGCCTTGTAATCGATTATATGTTCCATGTAATCAATTACAAGCTTTCTTAAAGCAAATTTCGCAGTTCCAGAAGCTTGGTAATCAATTACATGAACCATGTAATCAATTACAAAGTGAAAATTTGTAGAAAATAGAGTCTCTAAATCAATTTAACCCAAACCAAACCATCAAACCTTAACTACTACATCATAATCATATCATTCAAGCACTTATGGCTCAACCAAGTCACCAATCCATGAACATACATCAAAATCATGCTATCCAAACAATCAAAACATAACCAAAATCATTTAAACAAATGGGAACCCCACAAATGAGTTTCACCCCATCAACACAGCAAAAAGTTTCTCACTACCAAAATGGGTTGAAGAGAATAATCTTCCTCTTACCTTAAGAAACAATATGGAAAGTGAGCTCCTTTCAAGTTTTTTGTCCACCACCCACAAGAAGAACCTAAGATGATCAACTCCCCAAGTCAACCACCAAAACTTGAAGAGAGGAGTCCTTGGTCACAATGGTGACCAAGGGCCATGAAAATGAGGAGAAAATAAGAAGAAAGATAAGAGCTTTACCTCAAAGCTTTAAGCTTTGGAGCTAGGCAACAAAGGACGAAAATGGAAGAGTCAAGAGGAGTCCCACAAAGAAGAAAGCTTGGAGATTATGAGGGGAAACAATAGTCTAAGTTGGCTTGAGCAAGGAAGCTTGAAGGCTCAACAATGGTGTGTGTGTGTGTATAGCCGTGTGGGAGAAGAGAGAAAGAGAGAGGGACGTGCATGAGGGAAGAGAGAAATGAAATGTGAGTAATTAATTAAGTGAAGCACAGTATTTTGGCTCCAAAATGAAGCATGCAGCCATGTGGGAGTGGAAGGGAGGAGAGAGAAGATGAAGCTTCTTTCAGAAGTTTGGGAGGAAGCTTCCTTGAGGCTTCCTTGAGAAGCTTTGCACGCTTCTTGATAAAGTGAAGTGTAAGGTCACTTAGATGATGTCATAAAAGCAACTAGATAGAAATAATCTACTAGAGCTATTACTCAGTGGACAAAAGTTACAGTTAGCAGAAATAATATTTTATTGTCTCTCAGATAATTAAATATTCTGTGATTTTATTTATTAGATAAAATTTCATAAAACGTAAACATCGTAAACTGTATTCGGCCTCAGGTTTAGTAAGATCCCCCGTTGACGTTTCTACAGTTCAAAGTTTACTAGCCTCACGAAAAATATTTTGTTTTCCTGGCTCCGCTTAGTGTGCACGCAAAATGAGAAATATATTAAAATATTTGATGTTTCTAGAAAAATTCACAAAAATCCTCAAAAATTATAAATATTATAAAATGATTATTTATGATGAAACAAATAATTTTTGGGGTGTTACATGTAACACCCCTCGATTTAGTAACCATAGCACAATCGTCATTATACCACAGTCACTAAATTTTTGGCGTGCTACAACTCAAATAGCATTTTTCCAAAATTTAATCATTATGCAAATAAAGAAAATATGAGCCACGAATGAATAGATACACATTCTGTCATTTAAAAATATAATTCAACAAGATATACTCAAAATATAGCACATAGGACTGGATAATTACCTTAAAACATACATAGCGTGGCGCATTACTTATACCGCTCAAAACAAAATACACCAAGTTGTACTTCAAAATGTAGTTATACTTAAAAGAACCTTTATACAGGTAATACAAAAAAAGTATAAACTACCCATAATGACACCCACGACTAAGGAGTTGGGCACTCCATCGGATCCACCTCGGGATCCTCTCCCGGTTCATCTGAAGACACAAGGACAGGACATAGTGCTGTCTCACGGGCAGGTGCCCTAGCAACTGATGCCATAAAATCCTCGTCCTCTCTAGGGGTGTAAAGTGGATCACCCCATAGCTCCCTAATAGGCAAGGCAAACTCTAGATGCATTGATGTAGTGAGAGTCCAGATAGGATCTCCATCGCGGATCCTCCTCACAGTCAAGATCAGATCCCCAACATACCGTATACGCTCGCCGACCTAGTCGACTCGCCAAGCATTAGCACCCCTGGTGAACACAATCCTGACAAAACTAATAGAACCCCTTCTTGCCGCAATCACCGAATGCAGGAGATCAAACCAAGTAAGATCTAGGAGATTAAACCTCGTCTCCTTTACAGTCTTTAACCAAAATTACATAGAACAAGAATAGTACAAATAAGAGGTGAGATATCATACATCATTACCAACATGGCAGCGAAGGAAAATAATACAAATGACAAAGTCATTCCATACATACAGATATTACAGATATATTCAAGTTATCAATTTCATAGATACCATAAAAAAGCATATCCCACAATAATATAAATGTTAACAGCACTATAATAACAGATATCTACCATAGATGTATAATTAATAATTATGCCACCATAATATGTATGTTGACCATGCCATGACAAAGTGTGAACTGACCATGTGTATGCATAATGAACCAGTTCCTACTCCATGGAGCTAGACACAACATCAGAGATGAGCGTTCCAGAAGATCTGTCCCCCCTCAAAAGACAATCTACGCCAGACCATGAAAAGCAATAGTGTTTGTCGGGTCCTCGTCATGCGTTGCAACGGATCACCACGGCCAGGGGTATACAATGTGACAAACAGGTCACTAAGTGGACCACCACACGCGGATGCCCCCTAAGATCCATCATGGATCGTACTATCCTGTAAGTTCTCGCTCACTCCTTAGGCATAAAATGCCCCAACAGACACAACTGTATGATGCTCAAATGCATATTCCATGACACCAAACTACTGTTGTATCGTTCCCAATGCCATTAAAGCAACCGTCCATACGATTGTTCCATACCATTTGTATCTATGACATTATATAATCGTCTATACGACTACATAATATCACTAATATTTAGGTTTCTTATGATAACTAGTCCCATCTGACTCGATCGTCTATCTGATGTTTCTGGTTATAAAAGCAAATCACATCTGACTCGATCGTCTACCTGATTTTTTGGGTTCGGTACTTTGTTTCCACAAGCATAATGCCAAATGCATGCTATCACAGGGGATTTCAATCGTGCATTTCATAATCATAAGCCATATTAAAATAAATATTGAATCTTCAAAATTAGTGTAAGAATATCACCTCAACTTCAACACTTTTCTTATTGAGCTTCACTAGGGAATATATCCTCCTATCTTTCACCGAATCCATTTTACTCTAATTCAAAAAGTTCTTCTCTTTGTCCTTAATAAAATTCAACTAAAATAAGTATTTTATATTTCTCAAATCCTCCCTTACACTCCTAATTCTTGTTTCTCTAATTCAATTAGTCCTTCTCTTTATTCTTAATAAAACTTATTTAATTAAATGTCTTATGATTCTCAAAGTTTCACTTACACTCATTTTCCTTTAAAGATCAAGATCTACTCATAGTTTTATGGTAAAATTTTATTTCCTTTCTCTTTCCATCTTATGAATCCCTAATTGAATGTCTAATCACTTAAGTATTCAAAGTTCCATTTTAATACAAAATTTCCTCTTAGTTACCCTAAATGGCCGTGAGCCCTAAGTTCATGGAATTCAACATTCATCTTCTTAACCCATCATTTTAATTACTTAATCAATCCATTTTTCCACTTAAACTTCTAAGTTCCAATTTATCCCATTTTTAATCACAAGTTTTCCTAATTTGCCTCCTCTTGGCTGAGACACTCAACCATGGTATCTAGACCCAAGATTTCCATCAACTCATCAATTAGTTGCTTAAGTTTCATTTTAACACAAGGTTTGGTTCTTGATTCATCATTTAAGGACACAAGGCTGTGAGCTCCCCTTCAACATAGGCAAGGATTCCTTATCTTTCACACTTGATTTCAAGCACACAAAGTATCATAATTTATCCATGCAACATAATAAAACAACATCAAGTAACAACATCATACAAGCACATAATTACAAATCATCAAAAATAAAGCAATCAAGAGGAGGAATCCACCCATGGATCCTCCAATTTCAACACCCAAATTCGTCCCTCACCACCATGGGTGGTTGATGAGGATGTTCTCCCTCTTACCAAGAAAATAACAAGAAAAGCAAGCTCCTTTTTCCTTTTGAAATTCGCCCTCCACCACCATCAAAGACCCTAAGACATCAAACTTTCACAATCAATAAACCAAACCATAAAAGAGGAGTTCTTGGTCACAAAGATGACCAAGAATCATGAAAATGGTGAAAGAAAATGGAAAAGTCATAAACTTTACCTTAAAACTCCAAATCTTAGGGCTTTATGGAAGAAGATGAAAATGGTGGATTCAAGAGATGGTCACAAAAGAGAAAAGGTTTAAGATGATGAGAAGATGTAAGAAATAAGATTAGTTGAACAAGAAAATGCAGGTGGCCAAAAATGGTATCTTGGCCATGGAAGGAAAGAGAAAATGGAGAGGAAAATGTGAGCTCCTTGAAGGTGATTCCAACAAGAAGTGAAAGTCTTCAAAGAAAATGTGGATTCAAGAAATGTGTGAGCTTGAAATCAAGCAACCATGGAGGATGGAAGGATGTGGGGCTGCCATGGAGTTAGAGAGAAAATGGAGAAGATGAAAGTGTGAAGAAAAAGTGAGAGAAGAGAAAATTTGGAGAGAGAAAGTGATAGAAAAGTTTGGAAATTTGAAAAGTGAAATGAAAAGGTAATATTGGTGAAAAGGTGACAACTTTTGCCACCTATTTTTTTTTCTCATCATTGCTATGGATTTCACAAAGGAGATAGGGAAATTGGCTTCTCCAACAAGCCATAGGAAGGTGCTAGGAAGTTTCCTCCTTCTTCACCTTTTTGAAAAGTTAACTTGATGCGACATAAAGTAGATTTCTAGATAAGGTGATAAGGATTTTTACTACAAGCTATTACCCAATGGATAATTATTACAGTTCACAAAGTCAGTATTTATTATCCAATGGATAATAGAGCGTACTGCAAAATTTTCATTTAACAGAATGTACCGCGATTTTATTTATCAAATAAAATCTTGAAAAATATAAATCTCATAAATTGTGCCCAACCTCAAGTTTAGTAAGATCCCCCGTCGACATTTCCACAGTTCAAGTTTACCAGCCTCGGAAAAAATATTTTATTTTTCTAGCTCTGTTAAGCATGCACGTAAATCAAGAAATATATTAAAATAATTAATAGTCCAAAAAAATTCACAAAAATCACAAATATTATAAAATGAGTATTTATCATGAAATAAGAAATTTTCGGGGCGTTAGAGCTCGACAGGATGAACTGCTTTGATACCAAAATATAACACCTTGACTCTAGATACTGTAGTATATTATTAATATACTCAAGTAAATTGAGTTAAGCTTGTCACTTTTATACTTAAAACTTAAACACAGTCTGTATAATAACTATCAATAAATAGATATATAGAGCCTTTAACATCAGAGTAAAGAGAACAAGACATTTTAGATAATTTGGAAACTTACTCTTTACTATATAACCACATGATATGTCTGAGATTACATACTTTTACAAAACTAGCCGTATAGGCTTAATTATAGAACCATAAATTTAGTAAAACCATAAATTATATATATATATATATATATATATATATATATATATATATATATATATATATATATATGCAACTTTACTAGGTCTTCAAAGCTGCCTTTTGCACCTGCTTTGGCTTTCCTCTGGATTTATCATGGAAATAGAAAACTGGGGTGAGAATTTACAAATTATCAGTAATACATTTTAGAAACGTGTCATCACAATATATCTAGCTGTTTCGGGAAAAAACACATCCTTTGTTAAAAACTCATCATAAATATATATGTATAAGTCATAGAGGTAGTAAACTGCCAAAGCTAGTCCTCTCTCTTCCCAAAATAGAGGTTCAATTATTATTCTTTTTTAAAAATTAATTCAAGCATTAGTACTAAGTATACATAATTTACTTCATTTGCATTCATCTTTCATAATAAAACATAAGATATTAATAATCCATATCAATTATCATATGTAACATCCACTTTAACATGTTAAACTTATAAATAGTTATAGAGGTAGCTTAATACTCGCTTAACATGCCTGTTAAATTTTGTGACAATCCGAGTTAGTTTAGACACTTTGCTGTAATTCGAAAGATGAAAAGTAGCTTAAAATGGCCCAGATATTAGCTTAATTGGCTTTGCTAATGAAAATAAATGTGGATAATTTATTTCTAAGTCACAAATATGTATTCTATGATGTGGTTAAAGTTTGAGAATAATCGGAGTCCATTTGGTATTTTTAGGCATATTGGTTGGGTGTTTTAATGCTGGATTGACTAGTCACAGACATGAAAAATTATGATACTGGTGAAATGACTTTTTTAATGAATCTTAATATTTATTTTAAAGTTGTTGGAACCTAAAAAACTTGGTTTAGCTAAATCTGAGTGTTTTTAGTAAATCAAAAAATATCAATGTGGTATCACTTGGCTTAAAACTGTTCACAGTTACAGCCATCCTTTTTGACCTTATTTGTGATTTTGTTTCACATTTCCTCATTTTTCTCTCTTCTCATTGTTACCAAGTGGCTCCAGTACTCAAGAGGGAGTGAATTGAGAATAGAAAATTTTCGCAAATGCTTTTAAAATAAAAGGCAAATGTTGAAGCTAATAAATAAAATATGTGAAAAGAAGAGAGGAAGAGGAAAAACTTAAGAACAACAAATAATAAAATATGCAATAAAATTGAGCTGCAATAAATAAAGAGATAGAGAAAAGAAGAGCAGGAAAAATATTTATCCTGGTTCGACCACCAAACCACTTGTGGTCTACGTCTAGTCCTCGAAAGTATCCGAGATTTTTCACTATGAATACAAGCTTCAATAGGTTTTCACACACAGGGACACTCTACCCTTGTGCTAAAGTCTTAGCCTGTAGGGATACCTCACCTTTATACAAACCTTGAAGGATACTTCACCTTCGATACAGAAAAACAGAAGATAGATGAATAGAAACTCTCACACAGAGTAAATATTACAACTTGAAGTGCTAAGAGGCTCTCTAAGGATATCTCAAAGTTTTTGTAAAAAGAGTACAGAAAATATGTTAAAATTATAAATCACGTTTTCAAAGTAAGCATAAAATTAATCAGATAGCTAGGCAAGAAACAGAAGAGACCTACAGTCTCTATTTATAGAGTCGTAGAAGAAAATAGTCGTTGAAGCAATTAATTCATGTAATTAATACAAAATATGGTCGTTTCTTTGTAAAATAGGATTCGTATCTATTCGAATAAACCTTGTTTTATTCGAATAACATGTTCTTAAAATAACCAGTTCTGAATATGGTTATTCGAATAACTCATGTGTTATTCGAATAACACTGCTTTGAAAAGATTTTTGGAAAACAGGTCTATTCGAATAACTCAACAGTTATTCGAATAGATTATATAAAAACAAGCCATTCTGAAAGGTTTTATTCGAATAACAGGAATGTTATTCGAATAAAACTTGTAAAATCATAGGCGCAGCAGCCATTTGAAAATATTATTTGAATAACTCATGGGTTATTCGAATAACTCTATTTCTGAAACATGTGTAAATACTTTAAAAAGCAGGCTAGAAGATTTTTCAAAACTGCCAAAACCTTTTAAATCATTTTCAATATTAAATACAGTTTTGGGATAAGTTTAAAAACATTTTTGTCTTTCCTTATAAAAACCATGAGATATCCAAAAAGATCCCGTACAAAAAAACTCTAAGTCCTAAAGCTGATCTTGAATTTCTTGCACTTGGTCTTCTTATCATCTTCATGTTTGTTATAATCAAAAGCAAACTTCATTGTAGCAAACACATTCTCCCCTTTTTTGATGATGACAAACTATTATTGAGAAAAATATTAGTTCACATAAATTAGAATTCACAAAGATAAAGTTTGGAGAACTTACTCCCTCTCTTTTATAAGAGGTGTTTCAAAAACTCATATGTGTGCAGCTCCCCCTTACTTTTGGAATCCAATAACTATTTTTACTTTTACCTGACTTTACTCAAGAATTACCTGTTATTATATCTTTCTCCCCATTTCGCATGATCAAAAAGCACAAGGGATCAAGGCAAAAACATGTAATATGCATAGCAAAAAGATAATATGCATATAATCTCATATAAATAGATAACATGATCAAAACAGCAATGGCATTTATATTAAGTTTTCAAATACAAGTACAGCCAGGACAAAAGCAAATACACCAAGAAACAAAACAAAACAACGCAAAGCCTGAAAGTAGGCATCCAGTGGCGGAGAAGGGGAGTCAGGAGCTCGCGGGGTCAGCAAAGAGCAAAGGGCAGCCTGTTCACGCTTTACACCCTCTATCCTATCAAACAGAATAGAAAAGGTGTTCTCCATGTAGGCCCTGTTGTCCTACAAGGCTGCCATGATTTGATCCAAAGTAACTGGATCAGGATCAACATGAGCAGGAGCAGGTGCATCAGCAGTAGGGGCAGCAGGGACAGCAGGGACTTCTTCTTGGTCTTCATCTTTAACTTCATCAGGGTACACCCAGCCATTAGGAGTCTTGACCATCTTCATTTTGTTCAGGGTAAAAGACCCAAAAACATGATGGTGAGTCAGCTTTGTTACCCGCTCAGTTTCTGTTGGTTGTAGCTTCGTAATTCTCAAGAAGGGGGGTTGAATTGAGTATGATAAGTTTTTGAAACTTTTTCCCTTTTTGAAAAAATTGATTCTTTTCTATAACTATGAAAAAGATTTTTTCAACCAACAAACCAAAATGTGTTTTTGCAAGATGTATTTCTATCAAGACTTGAAACTTATAAAGAAATATCAACAATAAGATTGATTTCAGATATGAACAAGATCATAAACTAATCAAATCATGCAAGCATCCCTAACATATTACTTAATTCATACATTCAAAAAATCAAGCAAATAAAGAGTTAAGGGATAGAGAAAATTACAAACCGAGATTTATCTTAGTTCAGCTACCTCCTCTGGTAACCTACATCCAGTCCCCACATGACTGTGAGTTTTGTCCACTATTAAAAATCAATTTACAAGATTCTTTACACAAGATTTACTTCTTGGTTCCTTCTACCCAAATGACAGCTTTTCCAGTCAAAGCAATCTTGTAATTCCCACAAGAGTTCCTTCTACTCTTGCACAGCATCAAGAGTCCATTCTACTCAAAATTCTCTCTTGAAACATGAAAAAATTGAATCAGATTCTAAGAAATTAGATATTACAAATTGAAGCTCTACAGAAAAATACTCAGATTTTTAATGAAAAGCTCTCTCTCTATATTTGTGTGTTTGATCTCAAATTTTGAATGAGTTATTATTGAGAAAGTGTTTTCCAATGTCCTTATATAGGTATATTTTAAAATAGATTCGTTGGTCACACTTTTCAAGTCAGTTAAGATCAAAACAAACTTATAAAACAGATTCAGGTAACAGTCAATCGATTAGTACACAGATGTATTAAACAAAATTTCACTTCTTACAACGTGTGTACATCGATTGCCTAATCGATTGTGTTCTTGGATGTTCTTGATCTTGAGTGATAGACACACTAATACATCAATGTTATTCTTTAAAAACACTTGCAATTTCAGCCCAGAAGTTTATACATCGATTACCTAATTGATTGTATAACTATTTTAAAAAGTCATTGCTTCTGTTTTGGCTTATGCTATTGTACCAATCGATGTATAAATGCAAAAATACATATTGACCAAGTACGTCCAGAATCAATCGATGTATACATAGATGTATAACACTTATACATAGATGTACACTGAGGTTTTCATTAAAAGTTACTTAATTAACTGAAAGTACATTGATGTACACATAGATGTACAAACTTATTAATTAACCTTTTTCATTCTTAGTCCATTTTTACTTTTGAAAACCATTTTTACTTATTTTACTTATTTTAGAGAGCTTAATCAAAGAATTATACTAAGTCTTTTCTTTACAAAAAAGTTCCTAATGATCTTCCTTGAATTCCGTCTTCATGATGCTCCTTCTTCAAGTTTTCCTTCATGATCCTCACATTGAAATGCTTTGCTACATGATCCTTTGCATCCACTTTTCTTGCTTCATTAAATCTCATTGAAAAAATAAAGCTTGACAAGTAGTTAGTAAATCAAAGAGTAATAATCATATGACGTTTAGTCATTAATCAAAACATACTAGGGTCATTTATCCACAAACTCCCCCTTTTTGATTGATGGCAAACTTACCATATATATTACATATTTACAACATGTTTAACATTCAATATATCTTAGGAAGTAATTAGAAATATTAGAGTAATTAAAAAAAAGTAGTTGTTTACCATTTACTCCCCCTATCTAATTGACAATTCTTATCATTTAAACATATATAGGATCAATGCATCATTATTTTAGATCATTAGTTCAAGTTGTTTTATTTAGTATGGTACCCATTTGTTTTGTTTAGTATGGTACCCATTCTCCCCCTTTGTCATTATCGAAAGGAACATGTGTGGGAGATTCAAAATAATAATCATGTTATAAAAGCATGTAAAACAATGTATATACTAGAAATTTAACCATTCATTGATATCATAAATTCATTCATTCTTATCAGCATAATCAAAACAAGTTAGCCAGTCATTTATATTCATCATTATTCAAAGAAATATTAAAATTGAAAACAGTAAAACAAAACATCAAAAACAACATGTTAACATCATTATAGACACACTTAAGACATCCTAAGATCTAAACATCTTCATTGGTCTTTGGTTCTTCAATGTGCTGTGAAGCTTGGCCTGCTTGTTCTTCGGGATTACCTTCTTCTTCAGGTGCAACAGTAGTAGCTTCTCTAGCCATGTTCACAACATCTTCAAAAGTAGGATGAACTTCTGGAGGTGCAGTGATGGAAATGCCTAGGTTTTGATGCAAAGTGGCCATTTGGCCTTCTAATGTGTTGAGTCTGATATTTAGAAAATCAATAGACTATTTTAACATTAAATGATGCTTGATTTGCCTATTTTCAAAGTTTTGAAACATTTGGATAAGCTTATCCATCTTGTTATTCAGCTCTGAGTTTTCCACAACAGCTATTAGCTCTTCACCAGCTATCCTAACCCACTCTTGATTCACCTTAGCAAGTTTCATCTTGCTAATGGTCTCTTTACCAAACTTGTGAGTGACCTGCCTAGCCTGAAACCTCTCTTCATTATCTAGAAAGACTTCAAAATGCTCTAGCAATCTCACCACTAATCCAGGATAGGGTAGGGTAGCTCCATTGATTTTGCAATCTAGCATGTGCCTGGCAATTATGAAGCTCCAACTCAACTGCTTCTTCTGTATCATAGCCCAGAGCAGCAGAATATCATTGTTCTGCAACATAGCGTGATTTCCAGATCTTGGTAAAAGCATTCTGCTCAATACATATTGATGGAACCTATACTGAATGTGCATAGAGCTGATGTTGATCAGTCTTCCTTCTGGTGCATTTTCAACTAGAAGCACTTTCATTGCTTCTTCTTTGTCAAAGTTCTTAATCCATACACTGTCAGGTCCAGTGCCAGTAAGATTACTTCCTTTGTAATCTAGTCTAGTAAATTGAGCAAACTCATTAAAAGTCATCTCAATTCTTGTGTTTTTTACCTCAGTAGAAAATCCTTCATTGTCCATCTCAAATGTATAGTAAAATGCTTTGATCAATGTAGGGTAAATATCACTTTAATTTACAGAAATTCACTCAGCTTATACTCCTCTAAAATCTTATGAAAAGTAAACTCATTGACCTCAAAGTAGTTGAAATCTATAGTCCTAGTCTCATGAATATCCCTATTTTTAAAATTATTCTTGTAAAGCATGATGTACTCCTCATTAGAAAAATACCTCTTGAGAAGTTCAATCTCAGTGACTCCTTCATCATATTCTTCTTCTTCCTCTATTCTTTTTCTCTTCTTTTGAGCAGTCTTCTTTTTAGGTGTTTCCTTCACCACTTTCTTCTTCTTTTCTTGTTTCTTGGGTGCTGGTTTTGAAGATTCAGCTACCTTCTTGCCCTTGTCTTGTGTCTTCTTCAAACTTTTGGCATGTAGGGCTTGCTTTGGGTGAAACATGTTGAGGTGTGGAAGATTGAATTGAGAAAGAAGATGTGGAGTTAGAGGGAACAGGTGTAGAGGGTCCAGGTTGCTTCACACGAGCCATTGGAGATGATTTTGAGCTCTGCTAGGGTTTGGGTCTTTGATATTTTGATTTGAAAAGTGAAAAATTTGGAGGGAATGGTTAAAATTTATAAACCCAGATCAGTCAATTGATTAACCAATCGATGTATTAAAGGGTTTTTCCTCCTATAAACACGTGCTAATCAATGTACTTAGCATCAGCATTTTGAACTTTAAACCAGGTACATCGATGTATTAATCAATGTATAAGCGAAGTCAGAGAGTACTAAGTTCTGAAAACTTGAACTCAATCGATGTGTTAATCGATGTATAAGCAATGTTAGAGAGTCCAACAATTGCAGCATACACCTAATCAATGTACAAATCGATGTATAGGGTAAGTCAGTGAGTCCTAAATTTTAGAACTATCACTCAATCGATGTTATAATCGATGCATAGGCAGGGTCAGATTTTTTTAATCCATTGCTAATCGATGTATCAATCGATGCATAGGCACTTACAGTGAGTAGTGCATCTTACATTAGTAATTCAATCAATGTGATAATCAATGTATAGCAGATCAAATTGGAATTTTCACGTTTTCAAAGCAGATCAATCGATGTGTTAATCGATGTACATGATATCCTGTACCTATTTGATCAAAATAATCGATTGTTTAATCGATGTACAGAAATCAAACATCAAATTATCATGCATTCTGTAACACCCTGAATTTTTCTAACTTTAAGATAAATGACAATTGTGTCCCCAAAGTACTGTTTTGTAATTTCTATGAGTAGTAAACTGAATTTGACTGTTCCGTGAGTGTATTTGATCATTGTATGTGATTTGCTCCGAGCCAGGAAAATAAAAATTTTCTAGCTGAAAAAATATTATTTTAATTAATTAGAGTTGGGGGATCTTACTAAACCCAGTTCTGATTGATATATAAATTAGTTTCGTAATTTTTAGAATTTAACTGTGTGATAAAATAATTTTCAGTATTATTTTTTATTACTCAGTATAAATTTTGACAAATGGACCCGACATCTTTGTGTGTAAAGGGACCCACGATAAATAAGGTAACCAATGGATAGATTAGAAACTTGGACCAATAGAAATAAGACACCTAGAAGTCAAACTAATAAAGAGAAGTCAACAAAAGTGGCTTGACCATTTTGGACCATAGATTTGATGAATGGCTAGGATTGAAACTTGGTGAGCAAGCTTGGATGATGACCATAGATTTGATAAATGGCTAGGATTGAATCTTGGTGAGCAAGCTTGGATGATGACCATAGATTTGATCAATGGCTAGGATTTAAAGATGAATTAGTGGCTAGGATTAAGTCAAAATTTGTAGGCTTGACTTTGGGTTAGTAGCTAATTAAGCTTAGTTTAACTAAGTTAATTATCTAATTAGCAAACTAATTAAACTAGCTTAGTTATTAAATAATTACAATCTAAATATTAATTAGATGTGCTAATATTGTTTAGAGATTATAAATTATGTAATTATATGTCTAATTAATTAGTATTGTAATTAGATAATTGATTACAATTGATTAGGAAATTAAACCTAATTAATTAGCTACCTAATTAGCAAGTAATTAAACATGTAATTAACATAAATTGGTTCCTTAAATGGCCTTGGGTAACACGGCTGGGCAGCAGCTTGGAGAGGCTTGGAGGACAAGTTTTTCAAGGCTTCCTAAGCACTCCAACAAGGCAACATCTCAACCATTGAATGGATGGATGGCTAGGATGATTTCCATGCAAATTTAATCCCTTTAGCCTCACTCAAAGCCACCCACGGCAGCAGCCTTTGATATTCACTTTTCACTCTTATTTTCATTCTTCTTTACGTTGAAAGCCTTCCATTTTCTCTCCAAATATACCAAGACTCCAAGCATCTTTCTTCTTCCATTTTCTTCTCTCTATTCGGCCAAGCTCTTCAATACATCATCCACCCACCCAAAAATTTTCCTTCTTTGTTTTTCTAACTCTAAACATCTACCCAAACTCATCTCTAGTTAGAGGTTTTTGCAAATTCCATCATTTGCAAGCTTGAATGTTCATCTTGAAGTTTCTTCCTTAAAGGTAGAACTCATTGTTTTTCCTTTCTATTTTCATTTTGAAGTTTCCAAGCCATGATTGATCCATGGTATGGTTTTCTTTTCTAGTAGTAACTCTTAGAAAATTTTATTTATTTTCTTAGGTATTTGAAGGAGCTAAAAATCGAAATTTCAAGGAAGGATAAAAGAAGAATTTTCTTCATTTTAAGGTAAGAGGAAGACTATAACCTAATTATTCTTGAGTGGTAGTAAGAAAATGGAATTTTGTGTGTTGTAGAATCCATAAGGATTCTTTTATATGTGGATTGTAATGATTTTTCCATGTATGCTTTGTATTGTTAATTGGATTTGCTAATTTTATAATGTTGCTAGTTTCTATAATTTTGTATGTATTAGTTTAATGTTAGAAATGCATGAGTATTCCAAAGAATACAACACCCTAGGTTCGGTCATAACCCGAAAAGTGGATTTTGGATGTTTTTAAATTAATTTCAAAGAGTGTTTAAGGGTATTTAATGGAATTAATAATGTTTAAATGTTGTTCGTATTTACATTAATGTAAAAATATTTTACTGATTACTTGAAAAATATTTTAAGCGATTTTAAACTATTTAATAAATTTTTCTCGTTAGAAAAATAAATTGTTTATTTAAGAAAAATATCGAGATTTTAAAAACGCAATAAAAATTTTACACGATTGATGAGAACAAGAATTTTTTCGTTGGGCCAAAATGGTGGACCTTGATATGTGGAAAGTTATAGTGCGCCAAGTGGGTGCGTATTATAACCTGGTTATATGGAAAATATAGTGCGCCAAGTGGGAGCGTACTGTATTTTGAGATTTGTGCCACTAAGGGCATTTACATAATTATTTTTGCCATTGAAGGCATTTTTGTAAATATTTAAAGTTTGAGGGTATTTTTGTAAATATTTGAATTTTGAGGGCATTTTTGTAAATATTTGAAGTTTGAGGGTATTTTTGTAAATATTTAAAGTTTGAGGGCATTTTTGTAAATATTTGAAGTTTGAGGGTATTTTCGTAAATAATTGAAGTTTGAGAGGTCTATTTTACTGCTTGTAGTTACACGATGTTTTGACTGTGTACTACGCCATGGTGTTTTAGTGGGCTATAGACACAAAGTATTGACAAGTCAATAGCAATCACAACGATCGTTATAGACACAAAGTGCTGACAGTGCAATAGCTGGTCGGGATAGCCAAGCTATAGACACAAAGTGCTAAAGTGCAATAGTAAGTCTGGGTAGTCAAGCTATAGACACAAAGGGTGGACAAAGGTCAATAGCCGGGTCAAGGCAAGATATTAGAACTTTCAGATCATTCTCTCTGATATAGTTGTGTGTGTTGTAGCTCCATGGAGTAGGACTGAGTCATTTTATGGTTTTGGCGTATTATCGTGTATCTATAATTTATTATGATGGATTCTATTCTTTTCCATAATTAGTTATTGTTAATGTTTATTATCTGTGTTGATATTAATTGCTATTTTCGTTGTATTGTCGTTTTCTTATGTGCCACACTTGTGATATATTGGGTTGTCTTACCTCTTTGTTGTTGTATGTGTTGCTTGTATTATTGTGTTATATATATATATAGACGAAAATGAAGAGATTGAAGAACAAGTATTAGGCGGTTGAATATCGTATAGAGGAGGAGCCACAATCTCTGATTTCCATCGAATATTTGGAGCCTTCGGGACCATCCGTACTCTGGTTGAATTGACTCAAAGAAGATGACTACGCCTGGGATTCTTAGGTTTTGTAAGAATAGAGTTCCATAGAGGAATAGAAGGTGGCGCACTCGTGAAGAAAGCAATGGTGTAGTGTATACGGGAATCATTACTTTATCTTTGCGTCCGAATATGATGTCGATCCCGTTGTTACTTTTGACTTGTATGTACAAAGTTAGAGTTGCCTTTGGAGATCCGACGTCATTGGAATGGACTTTTCCATGTTCCCAATGAAAATAGTGTGGTATCTACACACGGCCGGACTTCCGTCCAGTAGAGCGTCCCCCGGATCCTCGCTCATAGAACCGCTGTGAGACATCCCGGTTATCCGTCACCCGAGGAGTTATCTAGGGATGATTTCCCAGTGAACTAGATATCCATGATGTGCACTTGGGAACTTTTTGCTTTTTGATGTCGCATCGTATATAAAACTTATGTTTTAAAGTAGTTGTAAATGTTTTGGTATGTATGGTAACGTTGTATAGATGCGGTGATGTGTTGTAATTTATAAGTTTTATAAACAAAATATACGTACTAATTATAATATTTATTTTATAACTTGGGTAATATTTATTATCTTTATTTTTTTTTATCTCAAAATGTGACATCCCAAAGGGTGTTACATTAGTTGGTATCAGAGCCCAAGTTAGAGTCTTTAGGGGTTGTGGTTGGGTCTGTTTGTGCTTGTGTTGTGTGAATTCTCTGTGATTTATTTCCGAAAGGAAGAATCTAACTTTTATGTTTGATGTGACTGGAAAGAAAGAAAAGAAGATGTCTGGAGGAAGAGGAAGACGTGCGAATATTCCTAGAGAAGAGGACCCTTTGGTAGCAGCTGTAGAGGCTATGCAGCGGATGGCGGAAGTAATAACTCAGCAGAACCAGAGAGCAACTCAACAGCACGATGCTGTAGAGGCTATGCAGCGGATGGCGGAGGTAATAACTCAGCAGAACTGAGAGAAAACTCAACAAAGAAGATGCTATCGCGGATGCCCTAAATTTATCGAATTTAGACGTAGTAACCCGCCACATTCGTAGGCGAGTTCAATCCCGAGAAAGCAAGTTTGTGGATACGTAAGTGGAAAAGATATTCGAAGGGATGGGATGCCCAGATGACAAAAAGGTAACATATGCCACCTTTATGTTAAGAGGAGACGGAGAAAGTTGGTGGAGAGGAACCCGTCGGTTGTTGCAAGCTGAAGGCACTGTGATAACTTAGGAAGTGTTTTCTACTGTGTTTATGGATAAGTATTTTCCTACCAGTGCTCGATATGCCAAGGAAAGAGAATTTCTTGGTCTACGTCAAGGAAATATGACAGTCCATGAGTATGCGTCCAAATTTGAGAGTTTGTCTCAATTCTCAGATTATGCTCAGACCAGGCCAAATGATGAGTGGCGATGTAGGAAGTTTGAAGAAGGATTGCGAGTGGAGTTAAGACAAGGAGTACTGCCTTTGAAAATGACTCAATTCCATGCTCTGGTAGATATATGTGCACAATTGGAGGAATTGGAACAGTTACGGGATCCAAGGACTCGTAATTTTGGACCAATGAGATTTCAGAGGGGAGGTAGCAGTCATAATAATCGGTTTCAGCGTAAACCATACTCGAGACCACCGGGAAACCAACTTCAACGACCACCTATTGGAGGAAGCTCTGCTAGTACTACTCCTAGTCAGAAAGCGGCGTTTGTACCAACATGTTTCAAATATGGGAAAAAGGGTCATATTTCTTCAGGATGTCCAATTAAAGGGACAATTTGTTTCAATTGTCGACAACCTGGACATTTCTCTAAGGATTGTCCTCAGTTGGAAAAGAAACCTGCATTGAAGACTGTTCAGGCAAGTCAGCCAAGATCCGAAGGACGAGTCTATACTATGACAGGAACTGAAGTTTCTCAGTCTGACAATCTTATTCAAGGGGAAGGAACCGTAGAAGGTAAGCCTTTGATTGTCTTGTATAATTCAGGCGCAACACATTCTTTTATTGCCTATAGTTGTGTTGAGAGATTAAAACTGCCTGTGTCTTCTTTGGATTTTCCATTGGTTGTTTCTACACCAACTACTAAGCCTGTAGTCACATCCAAAATATGTTTGGATTGTCCTGTTGTTGTGAAGGACCGTATGTTTATAGTCAACTTGATTTGTTTACCCCTAGTGGAGATAGATGTGATATTCGGAATGGATTGGTTATCTTCTAACCATATCCTTATAGATTGTGCAATTAAATCCATAGTCTTTCCGAAGGAAGAAAACTCTGGCTTCTTGACTGCTGTTAAAGCTAAGTCATTGCTGAGAAATGGAGCGCAGGGATTTGTATTATTATCTTCTCTAAAAGTTGAGAATGAGAAAGATGTACATACTATTCCTGTTGTCAATGAATTTCCAGAAGTTTTTCCAGACGATGTACCTGGTTTGCCGCCAGAAAGGGAAATCAAATTTTCTATCGATTTGGTACCAGGAACAGGTCCTATTTCAATTGCACCGTATCGAATGTCACGGGCCGAGTTGATGGAGTTGAAAAATCAATTGGAAGAGCCGTTGGAGAAGCAGTTTGTGCGACCGAGTGTATCACCATGGGGAGCACCAGTGCTTCTAGTCAAGAAGAAGGATGGAACTTCTCGACTCTGTGTGGACTATCGTCAGTTGAATAAGGTCACCATAAAGAATAAATATCCACTTCCACGGATTGATGATTTGATGGACCAGTTGAAGGGAGCGAAGTATTCTCTAAAATAGATCGAGATCATGTTACCATCGATCCGTGTTAAGACGGAGGATGTACCCAAAATGCCTTTCGAACTCGTTATGGGCATTATGAATATCAAGTTATGCCTTTTGGAGTGACAAATGCTCCTGCTATATTCATGGATTATATGAATAGGATTTTTCGTCCGTACCTTGATAGATTTGTTGTTGTCTTTATAGATGACATTCTAATCTATTCTCGGTCTAAAGAAGAGCATACCGAACATCTCGGTATAGTTCTTCAGGTTTTGAAGGACAAGCAGTTGTATGCAAAGCTGACGAAATGTGAATTTTGGTTGGAAAAAGTGCAATTCCTAGGTCATGTAATTTCTAAAGAAGGTATTGCAGTGGATCCATCCAAGATAGAAACTATTTTGCAATGGGAGAGACCTAAAACAGTGACAGAAGTTCGAAGTTTCGTTGGATTGGCCAGATATTATCGAAGGTTTATAGAAGGTTTTTCTAAGATTGCCGGACCACTTACACAACTTACAAGGAAAAGTCAAGCTTTTGAATGGACAGATGAACGTGAAGCCGTTTTCAAGAGTTGAAGAAAAAGCTAACAACCGCACCAATTGTTGATCTTACCGGATCCTAACAGATCTTTTGATATGTACTGTGATGCTTCGTATCAAGGATTGGGATGCGTGCTGATGCAAGACCGAAATGTGGTAGCTTATGCTTCGAGGCAATTGAAGGTTCATGAGAGAAATTACCCAACTCATGATTTGGAATTAGCAGCGGTGGTGTTTGCATTAAAGATATAGAGGCATTATCTGTATGGAGCCATGTTCAATGTCTTTAGTGATCATAAGAGTTTGAAATACTTGTTTGATCAGAAAGAATTGAATATAAGACAAAGACGATGGCTTGAGTTTCTCAAAGATTATGATTTTCAACTCCAATATCATCCAGGAAAAGCTAATGTGGTAGCAGATGCTTTAAGTAGAAAAGTACTTAGTGTTTCTACAATGATGATAAAGGAAGAGGAATTACTCAACAAGTTCAGAAATTTAGAAGTATCAATGGAGTTAGTGCCTGGGAAGATTCGTGTAGGCAGAATGGTAATCTTAAATGACTTGCTTAATATAATTCGAGATAAACAGGAGGAAGATGCATTTTTGCAAAATGAAAGAGAACTGTTAAAGCAAGGTCACAAGGCAACAGTGGAAGAAGGATCAGATGGAATTTTAAGATTTCAAGGGAGAGTTTGTATACCCGACGATGCTGAACTAAAGACGGCAATATTGGATGAAGCCCATACTAGTAATTTAAGTTTGCATCCAGGAATGACTAAGATGTATCAAGATTTAAAGAAATTGTTTTGGTGGCCAAGGATGAAAAGAGACGTAGCGGAACGTGTGGCGTCTTGTTTAGTTTGCCAGAAAGCGAAAGTGGAACATCAGAGGCCAGCTGGAATGTTACAACCGCTCTCTATTCCAGAATGGAAGTGGGACAGTATTTCTATGGATTTCGTTACTGGACTGCCAAGAACGAGAAAAGGTTATGACTCAATATGGGTTATAGTTGATAGGCTTACAAAGTCAGCTCATTTCCTACCCATTAACATTAAGTATTCATTGGAAAAATTAGCCCAAATCTATATCAATGAGATTGTTAAATTACATGGGGTACCTATTTCCATAATTTCTGATAGGGATCCAAGGTTTACATCAAGGTTTTGGCCAAATCTACAAGAAGCGATGGGGACTAAACTACATTTAAGCTTTGCTTATCATCCACAGACTGATGGCCAAACTGAAAGAACTATACAGTCTTTAGAAGACCTGTTGCGTGCTTGTGTGCTGGAGCAACAAGGGAGTTGGGATGAATTTTTATCTTTGATAGAATTCACCTACAACAATAGTTTTCACGCAAGTATAGGGATGGCACCCTATGAAGCATTGTATGGAAGACGATGCCAAACACCTTTGTGTTGGTATCAAGACGGTGAAAGTATGACTATTGGACCAGAGTTAGTGCAACAGACTACAGAGAAGGTGAAAATGATCCAAGAAAAGATGAGAACTACTCAAAGTAGACAAAAGAGCTATGCTGACAGAAGAAGGCGACCCTTGGAATTCGAAGAAGGCGAGCATGTATTTTTGAGGGTGACTCCTACGACTGGTATTGGAAGAGCTATCAAGTCTAAGAAGCTTACGCCTAAGTTTATTGGGCCTTATCAGATTATACGTAGGATAGGTCCTGTAGCTTATCAAGTTGCCTTACCGCCGTTTTTGTCTAATCTGCATAATGTGTTTCATGTGTCCCAATTAAAGAAGTATATTCCAGATCCGACACATGTGATACAACCTGATGAAGTACAGTTAAAGGAGAATCTGACGTACGAGACACTCCCTGTAAGGATTGAAGACAGAAAAGTGAAGCAGCTTCGAGGAAAGATGATTGAGTTGGTCAAAGTTATATGGAACGATGTGACAGGTGATGCTACCTGGGAATTGGAGGATAAGATGAGGGAGCAATACCCTCAATTATTTTAAGGTACGACAAATTTCGAGGATGAAATTTTTGTTTGTTGGGGAGAGTTGTAACACCCTGAATTTTTCTAACTTTAAGATAAATGACAATTGTGTCCCCAATGTACTGTTTTGTAATTTCTATGAGTAGTAAACTGAATTTGACTGTTCCGTGAGTGTATTTGATCATTGTATGTGATTTGCTCCGAGCAAGGGAAATAAAAATTTTTTGGCCGGAAAAATATTATTTTAATTAATTAGAGTTGGGGGATCTTACTAAACCCAGTTCTGATTGATATATAAATTAGTTTCGTAATTTTTAGAATTTAACTGTGTGATAAAATAATTTTCAGTATTATTTTATTACTCAGTATAAATTTTGACAGTGGACCCGATACTGTGTGTGTGCGGGACCCACGTATAAATAAGGTAACCAATGGATAGATTAGAAACTTGGACCAATAGAAATAAGACACCTAGAAGTCAAACTAATAAAGAGAAGTCAACAAAAGTGGCTTGACCATTTTGGACCATAGATTTGATGAATGGCTAGGATTGAAACTTGGTGAGCAAGCTTGGATGATGACCATAGATTTGATAAATGGCTAGGATTAAATCTTGGTGAGCAAGCTTGGATGATGACCATAGATTTGATCAATGGCTAGGATTTAAAGATGAATTAGTGGCTAGGATTAAGTCAAAATTTGTAGGCTTGACTTTGGGTTAGTAGCTAATTAAGCTTAGTTTAACTAAGTTAATTATCTAATTAGCAAACTAATTAAACTAGCTTAGTTATTAAATAATTACAATCTAAATATTAATTAGATGTGCTAATATTGTTTAGAGATTATAAATTATGTAATTATATGTCTAATTAATTAGTATTGTAATTAGATAATTGATTAAAATTGATTAGGAAATTAAACCTAATTAATTAGCTACCTAATTAGCAAGTAATTAAACATGTAATTAACATAAATTGGTTCCTTAAATGGCCTTGGGTAACACGGTGGGCAGCAGACTTGGAGAGGCTTGGAGGACAAGTTTTTCAAGGCTTCCTAAGCACTCCAACAAGGCAACATCTCAACCATTGAATGGATGGATGGCTAGGATGATTTCCATGCAAATTTAATCCCTTTAGCCTCACTCAAAGCCACCCACGGCAGCAGCCTTTGATATTCACTTTTCACTCTTATTTCATTCTTCTTTACGTTGAAAGCCTTCCATTTTCTCTCCAAATATACCAAGACTCCAAGCATCTTTCTTCTTCCATTTTCTTCTCTCTATTCGGCCAAGCTCTTCAATACATCATCCACCCACCCAAAAATTTTCCTTCTTTGTTTTTCTAACTCTAAACATCTACCCAAACTCATCTCTAGTTGGAGGTTTTTGCAAATTCCATCATTTGCAAGCTTGAATGTTCATCTTGAAGTTTCTTCCTTAAAGGTAAAACTCATTGTTTTTCCTTTCTATTTTCATTTTGAAGTTTCCAAGCCATGATTGATCCATGGTATGGTTTTCTTTTCTAGTAGTAACTCTTAGAAAATTTTATTTATTTTCTTAGGTATTTGAAGGAGCTAAAAACCGAAATTTCAAGGAAGGATAAAAGAAGAATTTTCTTCATTTTAAGGTAAGAGGAAGACTATAACCTAATTATTCTTGAGTGGTAGTAAGAAAATGGAATTTTGTGTGTTGTAGAATCCATAAGGATTCTTTTATATGTGGATTGTAATGATTTTTCCATGTATGCTTTGTATTGTTAATTGGATTTGCTAATTTTATAATGTTGCTAGTTTCTATAATTTTGTATGTATTAGTTTAATGTTAGAAATGCATGAGTATTCCAAAGAATACAACACCCTAGGTTCGGTCATAACCCTGAAAAGTGGATTTTGGATGTTTTTAAATTAATTTCAAAGAGTGTTTAAGGGTATTTAATGGAATTAATAATGTTTAAATGTTGTTCGTATTTACATTAATGTAAAAATATTTTACAGTTACTTGAAAAATATTTTAAGCAGTTTTAAACTATTTAATAAATTTTTCTGTTAGAAAAATAAACTGTTTATTTAAGAAAAATATCAGGATTTTAAAAACGCAATAAAAATTTTACACGATTGATGAGAACAAGAATTTTTGTTGGGCCAAAATGGTGGACCCGGATATGTGGAAAGTTATAGTGCGCCAAGTGGGTGCGTATTATAACCTGGTTATATGGAAAATATAGTGCGCCAAGAGGGAGCGTACTGTATTTTGAGATTTGTGCCACTGAGGGCATTTACATAATTATTTTTGCCATTGAGGGCATTTTTGTAAATATTTAAAGTTTGAGGGTATTTTTGTAAATATTTGAATTTTGAGGGCATTTTTGTAAATATTTGAAGTTTGAGGGTATTTTTATAAATATTTAAAGTTTGAGGGCATTTTTGTAAATATTTGAAGTTTGAGGGTATTTTCGTAAATAATTGAAGTTTGAGAGGTCTATTTTATCGCTGTAGTTACACGATGTTTTGATAATGTGTACTACGCCATGGTGTTTTAGTGGGCTATAGACACAAAGTATTGACATCTGCAATAGCAATCACAACGATCGCTTATAGACACAAAGTCTTGGCCGACAAAGGCAATAGCTTGGTCGGGATAGCCAAGCTATAGACACAAAGTGCCGATAGGCAATATGGTCGGGGTAGTCAAGCTATAGACACAAAGGGTGGACAAGGCAATAGTGGGTCAAGCAAGATATTAGAACTTTCAGATCATTCTCTCGATATCGTTGTGTGTGTTGTAGCTCCATGGAGTAGATTGAGTCATTTTATGGTTTTGGCGTATTATCGTGTATCTATAATTTATTGTGATGGATTCTATTCTTTTCCATAATTAGTTATTGTTAATGTTTATTATCTGTGTTGATATTAATTGCTATTTTCGTTGTATTGTCGTTTTCTTATGTGCCACACTTGTGATATATTGGGTTGTCTTACCTCTTTGTTGTTGTATGTGTTGCTTGTATTATTGTGTTATATATATATATAGACGAAAATGAAGAGATTGAAGAACAAGTATTAGGCAGTGAATATCATATAGAGGAGGAGCCACAATCTACAGATTTTCAGTCTGAATATTTGGAGCCTTCAGACCATCCGTACCGGTTGAATTGACTCAAAGAAGATGACTACGCCAGGATTCTTAGGTTTTGTAAGAATAGAGTTCCATAGAGGAATAGAAGGCTGGCGCACTCGTGAAGAAAGCAATGGTGTAGTGTATACGGGAATCATTACTTTATCTTTGCGTCCGGAATATGATGCTGATGCTGTTGTTACTTTTGACTTGTATGTATAGTTAGAGTTGCCTTTGGAGATCCGACGTCATTGGAATGGACTTTTCCATGTTCCCAATGAAAATAGTGTGGTATCTACAGCCCGGACTCCCGTCCGTAGAGCAGCCTGGATCCCTGCTCATAGAACTGCTGTGAGACATCCTGGTTATCTGTCACCCGAGGAGTTATCTAGGGATGATTTCCCAGTGAACTAGATATCCATGATGTGCACTTGGGCACTTTTTGCTTTTTGATGTCGTCAGATCGTATATAAAACTTATGTTTTATCTTTTTGCAAATAGTTGTAAATGTTTTGGTATGTATGGTAACGTTGTATAGATGCGGTGATGTGTTGTAATTTATAAGTTTTATAAACAAAATATACGTACTAATTATAATATTTATTTTATAACTTGGGTAATATTTATTATCTTTATTTTTTTTTATCTCAAAATGTGACATCCCAAAGGGTGTTACACATTCAATATTCAAAACATCAAGCATAGGTAGGATCAATTATTCCTAAATCTCTTCTTATGTAGAAAAAGCTTTCTTTAGCCAATGATTTAGTGAAAATATCAACTAATTGCTTAGATGTATCAATATATTCAATGATTATATCTCCACTTTGAATGTGATCCCTTATAAAATGATGTCTTATCTCAAAGTGTTTGGTTCTTGAATTTATTATAGGATTCTTAGTGAGATTTATAGTACTAGTATTATCACATTTGATTGGAACTTTCTCTAAGTTAACACCATAGTCAATAAGTTGTTGTTTCATCTAAAGAATTTGTGCACAACAACTTCCTACTGCAACATATTCTGCTTCAGCAGTTGATAAAGCCACACTTATTTGTTTCTTACTAAACCAAGAAACTAATGAGTTTCCTAGAAGGTGGTAAGTTCCACTAGTACTTTTCCTATCTAACTTGCATCCAGTAAAGTCAAAACCAAAATATCCTACTAAGTTACATGTTGATCCTTTAGCATACCATAATCCCATTTCTTTAGTTCCTAATAAGTATTTCATGATTCTTTTTAAAGTAGTTAAGTGTGATTCATTAGGATTAGATTGGTATCTAGCACACATACAAACACTGAACATTATATCAGGTCTACTTGCAGTTAGATAGAGTAAGGAACCAATCATACCTCTATACTTGGAAACTTCTACTGATTTACCTTTCTCATCTTTGTCCAAGTAGCATGATGGACTCATTGGAGTAGCTATTTCCTTTGCATTCTCCATTCTAAACTTCTTCAATAGTTCTTTGCAGTACTTAGTTTGGCTTATAAAAGTCCCATCATCACATTATTTGATTTGTAGTCCAAGAAAGAATGTAAGCTCTCCCATCATAGACATTTCAAACTCGTTTTGCATTAGTTTGACAAATTCCTTACACAAAGATTCATCAGTAGAACTAAATATAATATCATCAACATAAATTTGAACAAGTAGTATGTTTTGTGCTTTTCTTTTAGTGAATAGTATCGTGTCAACTTTTCCTCTTATAAATCCTTTTTGAAGTAAGAAATTACTTAGCCTTTCATACCAAGCTCTTGGAGCTTGTTTAAGTCCATACAAGGCTTTATTTAGTTTATACACATGATTAGGAAATTCATTTATTTCAAATCTAGGGGGTTGACTAACATACACTTCTTCTTGTACATATCTATTTCGGAATGCACTCTTAACATCCATTTGATACAATTTAAAATCCATGATCCATACATATGCTAACAACATTCTAATAGCTTCTAATCTAGCCACAGGTGCATATGTTTCATCATAGTCAATTCATTCTTCTTGATTATAGCCTTTGGCTACTAATCTAGCTTTATTCCTTACTATGATACCATTTTCATCAAGCTTATTCCTAAACACCCATTTTGTACTAATTATTTGTTTATCCTTCAGTTTTGGAACAAGTTTCCAAACTTTATTTCTTTCAAACTGATTAAGTTCTTCTTGCATTACCATAGTCCAGTTTTCATCACTAATTGCTTCATCTATAGTTTTAGGTTTAACTTGTGATACAAAAGTCATATTATTACATGCATTTCTTAAGGAATGTCTAGTGGTTACCCCTTTGGATATTTCACCAATTATGTTATCCAGAGGGTGATTCCTTGCAGTTTTCCATTCTTTAGGTAGATCTTCATGTTTAGCCTCTCCTGGAATTTCCACTATTTCATCCACTTTGGCATTGTCTTGCTTTTCCTTAAGTTGAATCTCTTCTAAAATTTCTACAACATTATCAACAAATTCCTTTCCCAAACTTTTGGGGTTAGTTTAATCAAATGTAACATGTACAAATTCTTCAATTGTTTGTGTTCTTTTATTGAAGATTCTAAAAGCTTTACTAAATGATGAATAGCCTAGAAAGATTCCTTCATCAACTTTAGGATCAAACTTTCCTAGATTGTCCTTTCCATTATTTAGTACAAAACACTTACAACCAAAGACATGGAAATGTGAAACATTTGGTTTTCTACCTTTATAGAGTTCATATGGAGTCTTTTTCAAAATTGGTCTTATCAGGACTCTATTCATTAAATAGCAAGCTGTGTTTACAGCATCTGCCCAAAAATATTTTGGCATATTTGAGTCATTCAACATAGTTCTTGCTATTTCTTCTAAAGATCTGTTTTTCCTTTTCATAACTCCATTTTGTTATGGAGTTCTTGGAGCAGAGAAATTATGTTGAATTCCCAACTCTTCACATAAATTTTCAAATTCTTCATTTTGAAATTCTCCACCATGATGACTCCTTATTGAAATTATTTTCATGCCTTTTTCATTTTGTACTAACTTAGCTATTTTCTTAAAAGCTGTAAAAGCTTCATTCTTATGTGCTAAGAAGAAAGTCCATGTAAATCTAGAGTAATCATCAACTATAACTAATGCATACAAATTTCCTCCAAAACTTTTGGTCTTAGAGGGTCCAAATAAGTCCATGTGCAGTAGTTGTAAAGGTCTTTCAGTTGAAACTATATTCTTAGCCTTAAAAGATACTTTAGTTTGCTTGCCTTTTTGGCATGCATCACATAAACCATCTTTTGAGAACTTAATTTTTGGAAGTCTAATTATGAAATCTTTAGAAATGAGTTTGTTTAGATGATCCATATGAATATGTCCTATTCTTCTATGCCATAGCCAATTCTCCTCTTCCTTAGATATTAAATAATATACATCACTAGCAGAAATACTCTCTAAATCTATCATGTATATGTTATTCAATCGATTACCTATCATCTTTGCATTACTATCATACTTGTTTTCTATAATGCAACTACTAGAGTTAAAGAATACCTTATAACCTTTATCACATAGTTGGCTAATGCTTAGTAAATTGTGCTTGAGCCCTTCCACATATAGTACATCTTCTATCTTGGTAGTTGTACTTCTTCCAATTGTTCCAACTCCTAAGATCCTTCCTTTGTTGTTATCACCATAGGTGATACTTCCACCTTGTTTGGGAATGAAGGATGAGAACCTTATGATATCTCCAGTCATATGTTTGGAGTAGCCACTATCAAGATACCAATTTGTACTTTTGGCTCTCAAACACTCCTACAAAACATATTCTAAGCATTTTTCTTAGGTACCTAAATTTTGTTGGGTCCTTTGATGTTAGTCATAACATATGTTCCCTTAGGAACCCAAATTTATTTAACACTAACCCTTGAAGGATTTCTAAAATAGTATGTAGAAGTTGTATGTTCTTTTCTTGCACAATAGAAACATTTAACAAAAGGACTAATAAAGGATTTAGGTGCAACAAAGAGTTTCTTAAAAACCTTTTCATGCAATGCTGGTTTATAGCCTATTCCAGCTTTGTCATATACTCCTTTTTGCTGTCCTAATATGGCATTTAGATTTTCTTTTCCCATTGTAAATTTAGATAGAGTGGTTTTTAGTTTTTCCACTTCTTTTTCCAAAATACTACAATTAGAACATGTAGAACTAGATGCACTTAGCTTATTGTTCTTAGCTTCTAATTCTTTAATCTTAATTTGGAGAGATGCATAATCACTACATTGTTTAGTAATGACTTTCTTAGATGACATTAATTGGTTAGCAATTTTTAGATATTCACTATGCAATTCATCAAAGGCATCTTATAGTTCATCATAGGTAGGGGGATTTCATTTACCTCATCTTCATTGTCACTTTGATGGTTAGTCATGAGACAAAGATTGGCCTTTTCTTCCTCAGAGTCTTTAGAGGAATCCATATCATTCTCCTCCCAAGCTATGTATGCTGTTCTTGGCTTTCTATTCTTCTTGTCCTTGGACTCATGATTGTCATGCTTGTCTTTCTTTTGAAGTTTAGGACACTCATTCTTGTAATATCCATGTTTGCCACATTCATAGCACTTCACATTTGATGTTGAACTTTCAGCTTTTGAAGTGTTCTTCTTTGAAAAGAAGTTTGAGGGCCTTTTATTGAAGGTTTTCTTCTTTTTGAGGAATCTCTTGATCTTTTTAACTAGCAGTCCCATATCCTCTTCAGATTCATCATTTTCTTCATCTTCTTCACTGTCAAAATTTTCTTTGGAGACATGTGCTTTAAGTGATAAGCCTCTTTTCTTTATCTCATTCTCTTCATGGTCATTCAATCTATGCAACTTCATCTCGTACTCTTTAAGTTTTCCAAATAGTGTAGCAATATTCATGGTTGCTAAGTCCTTTGATTCAGCTATAGTAGTAATCTTTGGTTGCCATTCTCTTGTCAAACATCTCATAATCTTGTTGATTTGTTATTCATCTAAAATGCTTTTTCCAAGTCCATTCAGCTGATTCACTATGTGAGTGAACCTCCTTTGCATATCATTGATGTCTTCACCATTCTTCATATGAAAGAGTTTATACTCGTGCATGAGTGAGTTCATTCTTGCTCTCTTTACATCACTGGTTTCTTCATGAGTAATTTGCAGTGTATCCCACATTTGCTTGGTTATCTTATAATTTGAAACCCTAAAAAATTCATCATAACTCAAGGCAGCAGTTATAATATTCTTAGTTTTAGCATTATAACCTACTCTCTTTTTGTCATCATCATCCCATTCACTTCTAGGTTTTTCTTTCTTAGTGCCATTTGCATCAAAAGTGTGAGGAATGTATGGACCATTCTCAACAGCATCTAATACATCAATGCCACTTGCCTCAAGGAATATTAACATCTTTTCTTTCCAATATATATAGGCAGTGCCATTGAAAGCAGGGGGTCTTGCCAAGGAAGCCCCTTCTCCCAAGATGTCATTTGAAGTCATCCTCTTAAGCTATTAAGCTTTATATAAGATTGAAAACTCTAGTATCACTTGTTGGTTGTGGCTTCGTAATACTCAAGAAGGGGGGTTGAATTGAGTATGATAAGGTTTTGAAACTTTTTCCCTTTTTACAAAAGCTGATTTTTTTTATAACTATGCAAAAGATTTTATCAACCAACAAACCAAAATGTATTTATGCAAGATATATTTCTATCAAGACTTGAAACTTATAAAGAAATATCAATAATAAGATTGATTTTAGATATGAACAAGATCATAAACTAATCAAATCATACAAGCATCCCTAACATATTGCTTAATTCATACATTCAAAAAATAAAGCAAATAAAGAGTTAAGAGATTGAGAAAATTACAAACCGAGATTTATCATAATTTAGCTACCGCCTATGGTAACCTACATTCAGTCCCCACATGACTGTGAGTTTTGTCCACTATTAAAAATCAATTTACAAGATTCTTTACACAAGCTTCACTTCTTGGTTCCTTCTACCCAAATGACAGCTTTTCCAGTCAAAGCAATCTTGCAATTCCCACAAGAGTTCCTTCTACTCTTGCACAGCACCAAAAGTCCCTTCTACTTAAAACTCTCTTTTACAACACGAAAAGATTGAATCAAATTCTAAGAAATCAGATATTATAAATTGAAGCTCTACAGAAAAATACTCAGATTTTTAATGAAAAGCTCTCTCTCTATATTTGCGTGTTTGATCTCAAATTTTGAATGAGTTGTTGTTAAGAAAGTGTTTTCCAATGTCCTTATATAGGCATATTTCAAAATAGATTCGTTGGTCACACTTTTCAAGTCAGTTAAGATCAAAACAAACTTATAGAACAGATTATGTTAACAGTCAATCAATTAGTACACAGATGTATTAAACAAAATTTCACTTCTTACAATGTGTGTACATCGATTGCCTAATCAATTGTGTTCTTGGATATTCTTGATCTTAAGTGATACACACATTAATACATCGCTGTTATTCTTGAAAAACACTTGCAATTTCAGCCCAGAAGTTTATACATCAATTACCTAATTGATTGTATAACTATTTTAAAAAGTCCTTACTTCTGTTTTAGCTTATGCATCGATGTACCAATCGATGTATAAATGCAAAAATGCATACTAACCAAGTACGTCCAGAATCAATCGATATATACATAGATATATAACACTTATACATAGATGTACACTGAGGTTTTCATTAAAAGTTAGTTAATTAACTGAAAGTACATTGATGTACACATAGATGTACAGACTTATTAATTAACCTTTTTCATTCTTAGTCCATTTTTACTTTTGAAAACCATTTTTACTTATTTTACTTATTTTAGAGAGCTTAATCAAAGAATTATACTAAGTCTTTTCTTTAGAAAAAGATTCCTAATGATCTTCCTTGAATTCTTTCTTCATGATGATCCTTCTTCAAGTTTTCCTTCATGAGCCTCGTCTTGAAATGCTTTGCTCCATGATCCTTTGCATCCACTTTTCTTGCTCCATTAAATCTCATTGAAAAAATAAAGCTTGGCAAGTAGTTAGTGAATCAAAGAGTAATAATCATATGAAGTTTAGTCATTAATCAAAACATACTAGGGTCATTTATCCACAGTTTGTAATATCTGAGGGTACTTGCCTAGGAAGGCAGAGATGATCAAGCCATAGGGCAAATCAGATTGTTATTTGCCCTTTGCCTTCATCATATGCTTCATGATAAAGGCAAGCCAATTAACCTGGTATCCTCTCTTAATAAGCCACATCATAAAGATGTCGTCTTCACTCAAGTAGGCGTAGTTGCCTCCCCGAGGTGCTAGGATGTGAGTGTAGGCGTAGTGTAAGAGCCTATCTTGGCTTTTCATCATACCTCCCTTGACACCCTTAGGAGGCAGGGCCAGGCCAGGCTTTAGCAAGTCTTTAATAGCTTGAAGCTTCTTATACTCTTGGTCCAGAGTATCAATATCATCATCAAGGTTGTGCCCAATGGTTTGCAACTTAAACATCTGTTGCCAATCACTGGGAGTGATGACCATGTGCTGATCAGAGACGTCTGAATGAAAGTCTTCGCTAACAATCTTCATGTTGCAGTAGAAAATCTTTACCAAGCCTGGGTAAAGAGGGGCGTGGTGTGAGCAGAAGCAAAGAACACCCTATGTGGCCAGAAGGTTGAGGAAGTCAAAGTCGCCTTCGTTCTGGAAGAAGTTTAGGTCCACATACTTTGGGTGCCTAAGATTATGCTTCTGAAAGTGCGTAACAAAGCGACCTAGTTCCTCTTGGTTGGAGGACAACCTTCGAAGATCCAGAGGGTTGTTGTAGGGACCTGTCTTCATCCGTGGGCGCTTGGCACGTGAAGAGGAGGATACCATGTTGAGATGGTGGTTACAGAGATAAGGGTTGAGTGTAACGCCCCTTTTTGAGGAGGGAACGTTACACCATAACCTCAAAAGCAAAAATAAGATATATGAATTAAGACCCGGTTCATTATAGTATGGATAAGTCTATTTAGTTGTATTCATATAAATAATTTGGCGAATTCTTTTTTTTTTGTTATGAAGTAAAATAATACATGGTTACAACAGAAAGTAACATGAAAGTAAACCATACATTTGAACAACATACTGTTATATATTTATATCACACTTGTTTACATACATCATTAAATATACAAAAAACAAAAGCTTTACATGCCCTAAAAAGGATTATACTTATACAGCCCACCAAAAAAGACAAAACATTAGGGCCCCCAAAAGATTTACCGATAGCCATTAGTGGCTATCAACAGCATCAGCCCCTAAGGCAAATGAGAAGAAACCATAGTTGGATCCTCCTCAACATCTTCCTCGTCAGAGGAAACCCTCATCAGTACAATCGAGTTACGAGCGGGGGCTCGTGCAAAGGATAAGAAAGAATCCTCTTGTGGGGAGTAATAACGCTCACCCTACATATCTCGTATGGGCAAATAAAACTCTAAATACAATCAAGCATGAAAAGTAAAGATGGGTGGATCATAACGTCCCCAAGCAAGAGTCAAAGTCACATCCCTAAAGTAGACACAGCGATCCGTTCCCAGGTTGTTATGCCAGCAGTCTGGACCTCCATGAAAAGTCAACCTCGTATAAGCCAAGAAACCTTGTGGACGGGACGTCATATCCAAACAGGTAGCTAATCGAAATCAGGCCAGAAGCCAGGGAATTCATGCACTTCCCCTTCTTCATCGATGTCTTCGGAGAAACATATAAATAAATAGAATAGCAAAAATACAGAAAAGAGGTAAGACATCCTACATTCATTACCAATTATGACAGTAAAGAAACAGAATGGCGCAAACGCCCACATAGCATATCAAAAATAATATTCAGCATCAAGAAGCAAATAGTAAACAACTAAACAATTTCAAGAAGTAGTAACATCATAAAGGCAACAGTTCAAATTATCAAGTGGATAAATACCAAATAATATGTTGACTCACTATGCATGTGCACATGATATCAAAATCCTACTCCATGGAGCTAGACACAAACATCGGAGAAAATGATCAGGAGACATGTCTATAACTCGGTTGCCGAGGCCAACAAGTGCTATAATTTCTCAATTTATCAACGTGTACATCATGGCATTGTACAAGACATTCTACACTAGATCGTGATATAGGATAGTGTCTCGGTATGGATCATTGGTGTATTTGCATCTGTCTAACCCACGGCCTAGAGGAGCTACCAACTGACCATTGTGAGACACCCGCACCCCAACGCCCTCAAGGTCAACATCATGACCTACACTAGTCTATTTGCACCTGCACATAGGTGTGATTCAATCTCCTAGGCAACATGGCCTTAACAATAGTCCATCGGACTTTCACAAATGCATGATGACTCAATGCATATTCATGTATATTCAACTACGGTATACTTTTTCATAGCATGCCACAATTTGGCCAAGTTAAACATCAACAGAATTTTGGTCTCACTCATGGACCCATATTAACATATTAATCAAATTCTCAAATATGACAATACATTTTTAAGGTTCATTATGGAGTTTCACTTTAATCTAATATTTCCTATAAAAGTTTTCTCCAGAGGAATTCTCTTGTAATTCTCACTAAATCTTTACTTCTCTTAATTAGCCAAGTCTTTTATTCAAATTGAATCATGTTTGCTTAGAAAGTTATCTAAGGTTTTCCAAGTCTCATACACTCTTGTTCTTTCCTTAAGTTCAAAAGAATCGCACTAGGTCATCGAATAAGTCTCTTTCCATCTTATGAATCCTTAATAAATTCTTGATTTACCTAATCACCTAAGCCTTAGCTTAATGCATAATTTTTTAGCCAACATGGCCCTTGAGGCCGTGACCTCCCAAGGACAAGAGTCCAACAAATTTTTTTTCATCACATTGTTAATTACTTAATGCTTAGTTGCTTAAGTTCCAAGGTTACCAAAAAATTATATATTTAGACCCAAAAAGACCCTAGAGGCCATGAGCCTCCCATAGGGGTAAGAACCCAAATTTTTCATTACTCCATTAATTGTTATTCACTTGATTAGTTATCTCTCCACTTGTTACAAATTTTTTTAATCATGAACACCCTATGGAAGAGTATGGCTGTGAGCCTCATTAAGGGGAGCAAGGAACCCTTGCTTCCAATTCATGTTTCCAATCCATCAAAATCAATCCAAGATCATCAATATACACAAATACAACCAATAAACGTCATAAGAGGAAATTAATACAAGGATCATTAGAAAAACATACAGACAAGAAAGTAACCCTAACATGGGTTTCTCATAACTAACACACAAACAAGTTTTCCACTACCAATAGAGGTTGAAGTGGATAATCTTCCTCTTACCAAGAGAAATAACAAGGAGAGCAAACTCCTTTTTCTTTGGGAATTTCGTCCTCCACCTTCAAGAAAACCCTAAGGACATCAAACTCACAAGAATCATAATCAAAGTTTGAAAAAGGCATCCATGATCACCAAAGTGACCATGGATCATGAAAATGAGATGAAAAAATGAGAAAGCTATGAACTTTTACCTCAAAGTCTCCAACTTTAAAGCTTGATGGAGGAAAACAAAAATGGTGGATTTTGGTGGTGGTCACAAAAGAGAAAATGTTCTAGGTGATGAGAAATGATAGGAAATGAGGTTGGTTGAATGAAAAAGCTTGGATGGCCAACAATGGTGGTCTTGGCCGTGTGGGTAGTGAGAAAATGGAGAGGAGAAAGGCCAAAGAGAAAAGCCTTAGGATGATGAGAGGAAGCAAGAAATGGATGTAGTTTTAGCAAGCTAATGGAGATGGTCTCCAATGGTGTTGGTGCCGTGGAGAGGAGAAGAGAAAAGGAAGAGAAGAGCTTGAGAGAAAAAGAGAGAAGAGAAATGATAGAGAGAGAAAGTGATAGTAAAGTGATGATAGCTTTTGGGGTTTGAAATTAGAAATGGAAAATGATAAAGTGTAAAGTTAATTTTTTTGGCACCCAAAATGGCCTCATGGCTGTGGAGTGTGTGTGAGAGAGGAGGGAAATTGGCTTCTCCAACAAGCCAATAGGAAGTTGCTAGGAAGCTTCCTCCAAAGCTTCTTCAAGAAGCCAAAACTTACCTTTTGCAAAGTCAACGATGATGTCATTAAGGTGATGCCACTTAAAGTGAACACTCTAGAAAAGATTATTAACACTCTACTAGAGCTATTATCTGGTGGACAAAAGTTACAGTTAATAAAAATAGTATTTATTGTTCATCAGATAATTTCACGGTACAGTGATTTTATTTATCCGATAAAATCTTAAAAAAGGTAAACCTCATAAATTGTGCCCGACCTCAGGTTTAGTAAGATCTCCCATCGACGTTTCCACAGTTCAAGGTTTACCAGTCTCGGGAAAATACTTTATTTTTCCAGCTCCGCTCAGTGCGTACATAAATTAAAAAAAATATTAAAATAATCAACAATTTTGGAAAAATCCAAAAAAATTCACCAAAATCACAAATATTATAAAATGACTATTTATGACAAAATAAAATTTTTTTGAAGTGTTACACCGGTTCTGCTCAGAATGCATGCAAAACGAGGAATATATTAAAATATTCAACGTTTCTAGAAAATTCCTCAAAAAATTTCTAAAAATCACAAATATTATAAAATGGCTATTCATGATGAAACAAACAATTTGCGAGGTGTTACAACTTTCCCCTTCTAAAAGGAAATTTCATCCTCAAAATTTTCATACCTTAGATTAGATGTGAATGTTGTTCCTTCATCTTGTCTTCCAACTCCCACGTTGCATCTCCAGTCGTTTTATTTCAGATTACCTTTACTGACGGGATTTCCTTTCCTCTGAGTTATTTTACTCTCATATCTTCAATCCTTACAATAGGTGCCTCATAGGTTAAGTTCTCTTTCAATTGTACTATGTCTGGTGCTATGACATGGCTCGGGTCAGGAATATATTTTCGCAATTGCGATACATAAAAGACATTGTGAAGGTTAGAAAGAAAAGGTGGTAAGGCTATTTGGTAAGCTACTGGACCTATCTGGCGAAGAATTTGGTAAGGTCCAAGGAATTTGAGACTAAGTTTTCTACATTTCAGAACTCGGCTGACCCTAGTCGTAGGCGTGACTTTCAAAAATACATGCTCGCCTTCTTCAAACTCAAGAGGCTTTCTCCTTTTGTCCATAAAGCTCTTCTGTCGACTCTGAGTCATCCTCATCTTTTCCTGAATCATCTTGACTTTCTCAGTCGTTTGTTGTATAAGATCAGGTCCAATAGTAAGGCGCTCACCGTCTTAGTACCAACACAAAGGTGTTCTGCACCATCATCCATATAGAGCTTCATAGGATGCCATCCCTATGCTCAAATGAAAACTGTTGTTATAGGTGAACTCTACCAATGGTAAAACTTCATCCTAACTTCCAGTTTGTTCTAAAGTACAAGCTCTGAGCAAATCCTCCAATGATTGAAATGTCTTTTCCGATTAACCATCGGTTTGAAGGTGATAAGCAGAACTTAAACGTAGCTTCGTTCCCAATGCTCCTTACAAACTTTGCCAAAACTTTGAGGTGAATCTTGGATCTCTATTAGAAATAATACTGGTAGGCACACCATGCAGCCTAACGATCTCACCAATATACAGATGAGTCAACTTCTCCATATTGTACCTTATGTTAATTAGTAAGAAATGTGTTGACTTCGTGAGTCAATCAACAATTACCCATATTGAGTCGTAACCTTTTTTGGTCTTTGGAAATTCAACCACAAAATCCATCGCAATACTATCCCACTTTCATTCAAGAATAGCTAAGGGTTGCAACATTCCTAATGGTCTCTGGTGTTCAACCTTTGCTTTCTGATAAACCAGACAAGACGACACACATCTGGCAATATCACTTTTCATTCCGTGCCACCAAAATAACCATTTCAGGTCTTGATACATCTTGGTTATTCTCAGATGCATACTCAACTTGTTCATGTCAGCGTGTTCAAGAATATACTTTCTAAGTTCTTGATCCCTGAGTATACAAACTCTACCTCTGAATCTTAGGATTCCATCAGTTCTTTCCTCAAATGTTGTCACACCGCCTTGTTTCATTAGCTCCATTTCTTCTTACAAAAACTTATCAACTTTCTACTTTTCTCCAATGTCTTCTATTAATTCACTTGAAATAGTGACCATTTTCATACAAATCTTTCTCGGTGCCAATTCCACAAAGGACCATACATCCCTAAATTGCTCTATTAAATCCTATTCCGTGATCATCATAGCAGAGATACTGAGCATCTTCCTACTCAAAACGTCTGCCACAACGTTTACTTTTCTGGGGTGATAAAGAAGTTAAAAATTGTAATCTTTTAGAAATTTGAACCACCTTCTTTATCTCATATTCAACTCATTTTGGTTATACAAGCACTTCAAGATCTTGTGGTCGCTAAAGATATTGAACGTCGCTCCGTAAAGAAAATGCCTCTATATCTTCAAAGCGAATACTACAGCTGCTAATTATAGGTCATGAGTTGGGTAGTTCTTCTCGTGCACTAGCAACTGTCTTGAAGTGTAAGCCACCACTTTTCTATTTTGCATAAGTACACATCCTAATCCTTGGTAGGAAGCATCGCAATACACTTCGAAGGGTTCACTTGGATCAGGTAGAACTAACACTGGTGAAGTAGTTAATCATCTCTTCAATTCTGGGAAACTTTCTTCACAAGCATTAGTCCACTCAAAGGCTTGATTCTTTCTCGTGAGCTGAGTAAAAGGCCCTGCTATCTTAGAGAATCCCTTAATGAATCTCCAATAGTATCTAGCTAATCCCACAAAGCTCTGAATTTTTGTCACTATCTTCGACCTTTCCCATTGTAGAATTGCTTCTACTTTTGATAGATCCACTGCAATCCCTTCCTTCAAGATCACATGACCCAAAAACTTAACTTCTTCCATCCAAAATTCACACTTCGATAATTTGGCATACAGCTTCTTCTCCTTTAGAATCTAGAGAACTATACTAAGGTGTTCAGCATGATCCTCCTGATTTTGAGAATAGATTAGAATGTCGTCAATGAAGACAACAACAAATTTGTCCAAGTAAGGATGAAAGATTCTGTTCATGTAGTCCATGAATATGGCAGGTGCATTCGTTACACCAAACGGCATCACAAGATATTTGTAATGACTGTAACGGGTACAAAAAGTTGTCTTGGGAATATCCTCCACCTTTACTCGAATCTGATGGTAGCCCGATCGCAGATCGATCTTAGAGAATACTACTACTCCCTTCAGCTGATCCATCAAGTCATCTATCCTTGGAAGTTGATACTTATTCTTGATTGTGACCTTATTCAGCTGGCGATAGTTCACACACAATCTTGAAGTCCCATCCTTCTTTCTGACTAGTAACACTGGTGCCCCCCATGGTGACATACTGGGTCTAACAAATTACGTTTCCAAGAGTTCTTCTAACTACTTCTTAAGCTCAACTAATTTCGATGGTGACATCCTATAGGGTGCTATAGATACAGGACCAGATCTAGACATAAGATCAATGGTGAACTCTATTTCCCGCTCCGGCAGTAAACCAGGTACGTCATCAGGAAAGACTTCAAGAAATTCATTAACCACTGGAATTACATTCACATTTGCCTCGCTCTCAACTTTTAAGGAAGACAATAGCATGTATCTCTGAGCTCCTTCTTTCAAGAAAGCTCGAACTTGGTTAGTCGTCAAAAATCTAGAAACTTCATTCATAGGGAAAACTATGGTTTTACTAGAACAGTCTAATAGGATATGGTTAGAAGACAACCAATCCATTCCTAAAATTACGTCTAATTGGGAAAGAGGTAAACAGATCAAATCAACAGAAAAGATTCGATCTTCAACAATTAAAGGATAATCTAAATAAACTTTGGTAGTAATAACAGGTTTAGCAGTAGGGGTAGAAACAGTCAAGTCAAAAAGTAAGGAAGACACAGGTAAACTAAGTCATCCCACACAGTCATAAGAAATAAAAGATTGGGTTGCCTATGAGTCATACAGTACAGTCAAAAGATTACCTCCTATGGTACCCTCACCTTGTATCAGATCTTCAGATTCGGAGGCTTCCACTCCGCTCATAGTGTAGACTCGGCCTCCTGCCTGTGATTTTATAGCTCGTGCAGTGTTGACTAAAGGCTCTGCCTTAGCTTGATTGCAGTCCCTAGAGACGTGTCCGGGTTTTCCACATCGAAAACAAATTATTCCTTTGATGATGTAATCCTTCATTAGGTGGTCTTTCTCGCACTTCAAACACTTTGGTGAGAGCGCCATATTCTGACTAGTTCGATTTCCACCAGAACCTCCACTGGAACCTCCACCAAATGACTGTTGCTTACTTCCCAATGGTCGGGAATAAGGTTTCTTTTGAAAGCGATTTACATTGTTGCCACCTCCTCTTTGGAACCTAGTAGGTCCAAAGTTATGATTCCTCGTGTCCCGCGCCTGATCCAGATCTTCCACTCGGTGACTGTGGAAATAGGTTTGCCCCAATGATTTAATATGTTAAGTTTTGATGATGACAAATACAAGACAAAAAGAATGATGCTTATGCTTTATAGTTGTACTTAATAAATGACAAATGTATCACAAAAGAATGTTGACCATGTTACATAAATGTGTTTAATGAGATATATGTAACATTCATCATATAATATACCCAATAATATTTTATATGAGTTATAAATGAATTAATATTGGATATGTCTATGAAAGTCTTGTATGCATATTAGACTAACTAGAGTTATACATTTATGAATCATGCATATGAAGATATTGAGTTATGAATTTGGACTAACTATGTTTGGTTAAGTGAGTAATACTTTGTAGGATAGTCCAAGTACCAAGAGTAAGCATTGCAACAAGAAAGCAAAAGATCACAACTATGCTCAACTCAAGGAGAATGAAAATGAAAAGATGTTCCAGGCATTTGCAAGTTTTGAAGAGAAGATTTTCTTTGGAAGCTTGGATTACATCAAGAAGTGATGGTGGTAAAAGATCTAGTCCAACATCTTCAAGCGTAGCTTATAGGACTTAGATCTTGTGTAAAGGTAAAAAGGAATCACACTAAGCTCAAACAAGTTTTAAACATATTTATAAGTGTTTCTAAAATGTTTAAATGCCCAACAAACTATTTTTGGAAAGCTAGTATTGGTGGTATTTCAAATCTATGAAAAATAGTCAAGTTTGTGTTTTGTAAAACTGACATATACTTACTCTTTTGATCATAACTTTCAAAATACTATGAGTTTTACTTTGAAACTTATCTCATTTGAAAATAGACTCAAAGATCTTTCCAATGACTAGTCATTTGCTTTAAATGGATAAGAAACGAAAAAGTTATGACCAATTAAAGTTTGAGTTTTGAAAATATTACTTTTGGTTACTATTTTGATCATATCTTTCAAAATACTTTGAGTTTTGTTTTGAAACTTCTTTCATATGAAAATAGACGCAAAGAGCTTTCCAATGAGTGGTCATTTGCTTTAATTGGATAAGAAATGAAGAAGTTATGACCTTTTAAAGTCGGTTTTGAAAACCAGAAATGGTGTAATCGATTACACAAGTCATGTAATCGATTACAATGTTGACAGAAGCCGTGTAATCGATTACACAGAGTATGTAATTGATTACAAAGTGCCCAGAAAGCTTGTAATCGATTACATGAAGCTTGTAATCGATTACAAAGTGCCCAGGAACGTTTCTAACGGCTATAAACAGCTAGTTTTCATAGAAAATCATTTCTAAACCCCTCCAACGGCTCTAAAACTTATTGAGCTATAAATAAAAGTGTTTGGGCATCAAAAACAAGTTGGAGAACATTCTGAAAATTACCCTTGAACATTGAAAATGAAATTCATCATCTTTTTCTCCAAATCTTTGTTTTGAGCTAAGTGTGTAAATCCTTGATACCCATAGAGCTTCAACTTGTATTATCCACTCTTGAGAGAGTTTTCTATCATCTATACTTTGTTCTTCAAGTTGTATATCTACTCTTCAAGAGAGTTTATATTCTTTCTATTCACCTTGAAATCATTGTAAGAGGGTGAGGTATCCCTTAAAAGAGAAAAGGGTAAGGTATCCCTTGTAGTGAGACTCAAACACAAAGGGTGAGGTATCCCAAAGGTGTTGTGAGTGCTCTTCATTGTAAAGGTCATCAAGCACCTGTGAAGCTTGAAGAATTGGAGGCTCTAGCACAAGGGTGAGGTATCCCAAGGTGTGAGGAGTGCTCTTGTATGTACAAAGGTTTTTCTAGCACCCGTAAAGTCTAGGAGATAGTGAAGAAAATCTCAAGTTAAGCTTGAGGATTTGGATGTAGGCCACAAGTGGTTGGTGGCGAACCAGGATAAATTCTTGAGTTTGATTATCTCTTCCCTACACTCTTTAAATTCAGTATTTGGTAGAATATATTTATCTATTGCATATCTTGATGTTTTGATTGTTACAACTTGATATCTAGCTTATTCACTTAGTTCATCATATATCCCAAGTTGTATTTGAGTAATCCTCAATAGTTGTACATTTATTAGACTTATTCCATTTGCATTTATTAATTGAGTTATTCAAAATGCATAATTTGTCAAAGTTGCATTAAAACTAGGCATCACCCAATTCACCCCCTCTTGGGTAATGGTTGCCATGGCTAACAAGTGGTATCAGAGCTTCGTGCTCTGGTAAAAGCTTAACAGCTTGGAGTTAAAGATCTTTGTTTGTTTGGCAACCATTAAAAGCTTTTCAAAATGAATGGTTTTGAAATTGATAAACCACCATTCTTTGATGGTGTGAATTTCGTTTATTGGAAAGCTAGAATGGAAATTTATATGCAATCTATTGATATTGATTTTTGGGATATTATGCTTGATGGATTTACATGCAAATCAAAACAAACTTGGAATGACTATGGTAAGAAATATTTTTCCTTGAATATTAGAGCAATGCAAATATTGAGAAGTAGTTTAAATGATGATGCTTATGCTAAAATTAAGAGTTGCTCTAGTGCTAAAGATATATGGAATGCTCTTGATTCTATTTATCTTGCTAATGATGATTTTGTACATAAAGTTGTATATAGAGAGCAAGAAGAGCAAAAGTCTTTAAAGGAAGACAATGTTGAAAAATGTCCTTAAGAACATGTTCAAAGCAAGAAAATGAGTTCAATGCCTCTTAGTGATGATGGTGCTCAATTTGAAGAAGAGGCAAAGCAAAATAAAATTGAGAAGGAAGATATTCTCAAATTCTTGATGGACAAGAATGAGGAAGATGGTGATTCCCTTGAAGAGTCATTAGTGCAAGAAATTGTGACAACCTCCCACTTGACTCCAAAGAACCTTGAGGTAAATAATGCCTATCTTGATTATGGTCCTTCCTATGATAAGCTACAATGTGCATATAATGAATTGTATGATGGCTTGTTGAATTTAGAAAAGAAAAACTCATCTTGTTTGGAAAACATTTCCTCTATTGAAATTGAAATTGAGACTTTGAAAAATGAATATATTTTTCTCAATGAGGAAATGCCTTTGAAATTTGAAACCTCAACTTCTTGTGAAAAGTGCATTGATTTAGAAAATCAAGTTGAGGACTTATTTTTTGAATTTGCCAAGGCTAATGATTTTAATTGCTTACATCCTATGCTTGTTAATGAGAATAAAATTAATGTTATTCCACATGAAAATTCAAGCAAGGCTTATGGCAAAAATAGTTTAGAATGTAATAACAACCAAAGGCTCAAGTTTTTCAAAAATGATCTTCAAAGGACCAAGCCATCATTGAATTCACTTGTTTGTAATTTTTGTGGTCATCTAGGACATATTTCTCATTTGTGCAATTATAGAAGAAATTTTTATATGAGAAATAATATGGTATGGGTTCCTAAAGACCTTAAATGCCCTAATACTAACGTTCAAGGACCCAAGATGAAGTGGGTACCAAAAAGTCCTCCTAGTGTTTCAATTATGCAGAAAACTTCTCAAAAGGATGGACTAATTGATCAAAGGAAAAAGGAATCATCAAAGGAAATACTTCCAAAGCCCATTGGTAGATGTTTTGATCAAAGAAGGAAGATGACTTCAACCAAAGCTTCTCAAGTACAAAATGTGGAACTTGCAAAGTTCAAAACACCAAAAGAGAAGCAATGGGTAAGGAAAGGAGTTTCCTTGATCACTAAGGCTAAGGTATCAAAAGTTTCTACCTCTTATGCACATTCACTTGTAAAGTCAATGAATTTGAGGTATATTCCTTATAGGCCTTAGGTAAAGGATAGAACCATGTGTGCTTAGTAAAATTTGAATATTATATATAGCACATGATTATATTATTGTTACACCATTTACTCACTACCTTGCATATCTCTTGATAATAAGGTATTCTATGACTATGGATGCTTTCTATGTTTTAAATTTTCTATACATTTCTACTTGTGATAATATGCTAGATAAGTTCACTTCTTGTTTGAAGTAGCACATTTGATAAAAATATCTTAGAACTTGGCATATTGGATAAATCATAACTCTTGCTGCATAAAGTTATAATTTTCTGCATCATTTGTAGTTTTTGCATAAACATGAGTTTTGGATCAAGAACTGGTCAATTTTTATGCTTACATGATGTTTGGAATTGTTTTGGAAAGTTTTGGAATTAATTTGAAAGCTTTGAGTTCGGACCCTTACTGTTTGAAGTGCAAAAACGGAATTCAACAAGCTTGTAATAGATTACAAGACCTCTGTAATCGATTACAGAGCTCTGCCAAGCGTTCCAAACAAAGTCAGAGAGCGTGTAATTGATTACACATACTATGTAATCGATTACAACATCTCCAGAACTCGTGTAATCGATTACACCAAACATGTAATCGATTACATGGATTCAGAGGTCGGTAATCGATTACACACATATTGTAATCGATTACACAGACTTTAAAAATGGTTTTAAGTGCTGGAATGACCATTTTCACTTAAAATTGTCTGTATATCATGAATGTATGCATATTATTAATAATAATTGATTGTTTAATTTGTTGTGCTCAATTTACATACTATGAAAAAAAATTGATTTTTATGAGAGCATAAAGGATTAATAATCAATGTTAACCCCTATGGATCCAAAATTAGTGGATACCAAAGAAATTTCTTTGAATTGTGTTGTAGGGTGACCATTAGCTCAAGCATGCAAATGATGTGAAAAACAACCGTGCTACTTGAGGTTGGGAAAACTTAAAATGGTCCAAGTTCTCCAAAAGTGATGAAAAACATAAAAAGAAAGACATGGAGAACCACAACATTCTCAAGAGGCCTTGAGGCATAAAAGTTGGAGTCACCTACATAAACTCAAAGAGTACACTTTTGGTGATATCCATCTCTTATCCTTACTTATACTTTAAATTGTATATCATGTGATATTTGGATAAGTAAAGATTTGTTTTTATGCCTTATCATGTCTTAAGTTGTGCTTTTCTAGCACTATGTTTTAAAAATATTTTTATATATGCTAACATGTTAGATATGCACACATTTTGCTTGGAATGACATGTTATGACAATATCTTTATTCTTGAGCTTGTGACCAATTCTCTTTGATCAAATATGTAAATTCACTTGCTCATAAGTAGTTCTAATCCTTTCTCTTTGATGCTTAATTTGCTTATATGCTTACTTGGGGATTGAATAGTTAAAAGTTATTTGTCTTCTTGTTTGAAATTGCTTGATATGTTCATATCTTGAAAACAAGAAGTAAATGATTTTTTTTTGTGCCTTGAACTTGCCTTTGAACTTCAATATTCTTTTTAATGAAGTATATCTTAAAATGAATCATAAATGGTCTCAAAAGTTATAGTTCCATGATTTTTCAATTCTTTCATTACAATAAGGGACTTTTTGTTCTTGCTTGGCATGTGTGCGTACTAAAATTCCTTACTTGATATTACATGCCTAACATGATCTTTGTTTGCCCCAAAATGCTTACATAAGTTTTGATGTTGATCATGTATTTCTTGACAAACTTGAATCATGCCTTAAAATGCTTAAATCATATTTTTGGATTCAAATGCATATGACTTTCTTTTGTTCTTGTTAGAGCAAATATTACATGGTTGATAATGTAATACATGTTTTACATTATATATCAATCTAAATTATGCTTGTAAATAATATTAAATGATATTTTATGCTAACCTATGTTTTAGAGAACTTTTAAAGTTAGCTTTGCAAGTGTCTCTATGTGCTTCAAGTATAGCCATCAAATATTAAAGTGTCAAGCATATGTGGATAAAAGAGAAGAGCTGGATGAAAAGGGACATGAGGAGACTTTCTTCAAGAGCAATGGAGTAGAATACTCAATGGAAGAAAGCTCAAACTCAAAGGACCTATAAATGAAGAACATTCTAAAGGAGTATCACTTTCTATCTAACCCAATAAGTATCTCTATCCCTAAACTATTGTGATATTCTATATGCTATGGATTATATGATACTTGTTGATAAATTGATCTTAAAAGATTAGATGCTTTCTTTACATGAGAAGTATGCTTAACATTGACAAAGTGCTTAATTGGATATTACATTGCTAATTTTGTCATTGCATATAGGGTGAATGATATTAGTTATATACATGTTTTAATCCCTATAGCATATTTCATCAAGGTAAATGTTTGATATATATATGATTCTCTTGATCTATGGTTCTTAGTGGTATAAACTTATGAGAATCATGCTCTTGTTTTGAAAAGAATTTCTAGTTTGATTAATTTAAAAAAAAAAAAGCTTTTCAAGTTCCATATCCTTGAGAATCTTTTGAATTTGTCTTAAGATTTAAAAAGCATTATCCTCTCTTAATTGTCTTGAAAATTTAGAAATCATTCAATTTGTGCTATAAATGTAGTACTCTCTTTGTTGCTTTGAAATGTTTATTAAATTTTGAGAGAGTATTTAAGAAAGTTTTCTAAATAAATCTTTTGAAATGCTCTATAGAGATCAATCTTCATACTTCAAAAGATAAGCCTTGTTTAAAAAAAATGTTTTATCTTTTCAAGGCTCTTATTTAATGTGAAAAAGAGGATATGTACTTTCAAATACTCTTTTGACTAAGATTTGATCACTCTTAAGGAATATGTGATTTCAATATAAATCTCTTCTACCCTTCTAAAATGCTTTTGGAAATGTAATGTGTTATTATAAAAGTCTTTTTGAAAGGGGGAGAAGTCTTAAAAATGGTTTTTGATTGATGGATGAAGAATTTGTATCATTGCCTTACTTTTTGATAATGTGCTTACATGATCTTGGCATGAATACTTCCCTTTATCTATCTTGTACTTCAATAAGGGGGCGCTTATCTTACTTCTCTTACATATCTTTCTTTCATATCCTTGTTGACTAAGAACATATGCATAACTATGTTAAACCATTATATTTGATATTTTGATAATATGCATATTTTGAGGGAGAGCCTAGCTCTTAGATTATTGCTTATATCTCTTGGCTTACATCCTTACTTGACATGAAGTGTTTTATTGTTAATACTATCAATATGTCAACAAAGATCATCGTTCATTCTCTTTTCCTATATCAATGAAAGAAGGTAAACATTCTTAAACTTCATACCTTTTGATTCTTTCATTGAGAAATGCTTGATATGGGACAAGTTGTATGATCTTTTATTTGAAAACCTTAATTTCATGATCTTACATGAATATTTTGTATCTCCTATCAAGTGATATCAAGTTGTACGTATTTATGATGTGGTATGCAAGATATTATATGTTAGACATAATTTCTTAAACTTATTGCTATCATATGCTAAATGTTGAAGTACCAAAATATGACAAGTATTGCATGAATAATCTTTTATATCTTGAAAGCATACTTATTTCATCTCTCCTTTCTTGAATTAGGTATATAATTAAATAAGGAGAGATAGTGATGAGTTGAATAACTTGAAGAAGTTTATGGTTTTGATGATCCTACTCTTTTTGACAACATGGTTCTTATCTTTAGGGGGAGAGAAAAATATTATCTTTCCTTCCTAAACCTTTTTGTTGATGTCAAATAGGGGGAGAGAAAATTAGAAAGAAAAATATGTGCTTGTGCTTAATTGTTTGATATGCTTACATGAATATCTATCCTTATATATTGCTAAACATATTTTTTCTTTGGTGATTTGTCATCATCAAAAAGGGGGAGTTTGTGGAAATAGATTTGCCCCAATGATTTAATATGTTAAGTTTTGATGATGACAAATACAAGACAAAAAGAATGATGCTTATGCTTTATAGTTGTACTTAATAAATGACAAATGTATCACAAAAGAATGTTGACCATGTTACATAAATGTGTTTAATGAGATATATGTAACATTCATCATATAATATACCCAATAATATTTTATATGAGTTATAAATGAATTAATATTGGATATGTCTATGAAAGTCTTGTATGCATGTTAGACTAACTAGAGTTATACATTTATGAATCATGCATATGAAGATATTGAGTTATGAATTTAGACTAACTATGTTTGGTTAAGTGAGTAATACTTTGTAGGATAGTCCAAGTACCAAGAGTAAGCATTGCAACAAGAAAGCAAAAGATCACAACTATGCTCAACTCAAGGAGAATGAAAATGAAAAGATGTTCTAGGCATTTGCAAGTTTTGAAGAGAAGATTTTCTTTGGAAGCTTGGATTACATCAAGAAGTGATGGTGGTAAAAGATCTAGTCCAACATCTTCAAGCTTAGCTTATAGGACTTAGATCTTGTGTAAAGGTAAAAAGGAATCACACTAAACTCAAACAAGTTTTAAACATATTTATAAGTGTTTCTAAAATGTTTAAATGCCCAACAAACTATTTTTGGAAAGCTAGTATTGGTGGTATTTCAAATCTATGAAAAATAGTCAAGTTTGTGTTTTGTAAAACTGACATATACTTACTCTTTTGATCATAACTTTCAAAATACTTTGAGTTTTACTTTTAAACTTATCTCATTTGAAAATAGACTCAAATATCTTTCCAATGACTAGTCATTTGCTTTAAATGGATAAGAAACGAAAAAGTTATGACCAATTAAAGTTTGAGTTTTGAAAATATGACCTTTGGTTACTATTTTGATCATATCTTTCAAAATACTTTGAGTTTTGTTCTGAAACTTCTTTCATATGCAAATAGACGCAAATATCTTTCCAATGAGTGGTCATTTACTTTAATTGGATAAGAAATGAAGAAGTTATGACCTTTTAAAGTCGGTTTTGAAAACTAGAAATGGTGTAATCGATTACACAAGTCATGTAATCGATTACCGCGTTGATTAAGCCGTGTAGTCGATTACACGTAGTATGTAATCGATTACAAAGTGCCAGAAAGCTTGTAATCGTTTACATGAAGCTTGTAATCGATTACAAAGTGCCCTGGAACGTTTCTAACACTATAAACGGCTAGTTTTCATAGAAAATCATTTCTAAACCCTCCAACGGCTCTAAAACTCATTGGGCTATAAATAAAAGTGTTTGGGCATCAAAAACAAGTTGGAGAACATTCTAAAAATTACCCTTGAACATTGAAAATGAAATTCATCATCTTTTTCTCCAAATCTTTGTTTTGAGCTAAGTGTGTAAATCCTTGATACCCATAGAGCTTCAACTTGTATTATCCCACTCTTGAGAGAGTTTTCTATCATCTATACTTTGTTCTTCAAGTTGTATATCTACTCTTCAAGAGAGTTTATATTCTTTCTATTCACCTTGAAATCATTGTAAGAGGGTGAGGTATCCCTCAAAAGAGAAAAGGGTGAGGTATCCCTTGTAGTGAGACTCAAACACAAAGGGTGAGGTATCCCAAAGGTGTTGTGAGTGCTCTTCATTGTAAAGGTCATCAAGCACCTGTGAAGCTTGAAGAATTGGAGGCTCTAGCACAAGGGTGAGGTATCCCAAGGTGTGAGGAGTGCTCTTGTATGTACAAAGGTTTTTCTAGCACCCGTAAAGTCTAGGAGATAGTGAAGAAAATCTCAAGTTAAGCTTGAGGACTGGATGTAGGCCATAAGTGGTTGGTGGCTGAACCAGGATAAATTCTTGAGTTTGATTATCTCTTCCCTACACTCTTTAAATTCAGTATTTAGTAGAATATATTTATCTATTGCACATCTTGATGTTTTGATTGTTACAACTTGATATCTAGCTTATTCACTTAGTTCATCATATATCCCAAGTTGTATTTGAGTAATCCTCAATAGTTGTACATTTATTAGACTTATTCCGCTGCATTTATTAATTGAGTTATTCAAAATGCATAATTTGTCAAAGTTGCATTAAAACTAGGCATCACCCAATTCACCCCCCTCTTGGGTAATGGTTGCCATGGTTAACAGTGACACGTATCTAACAGCTCTGAAAATTGGTTGATCCTCAAGGTTATGACTGCTCTTTTTACGTCATACCTCAATCCTTCCTCAAATTTCTGACACTTCCACACCTCGTTCGGCTGGTGTTGGAAATACGTTAAAATTTTGGACAAGCTCTCGAACCTCGCGGCATACTCACTGACAGTAAAGTTCCCTTACCTTAAACTAAGGAACTGCATCTCTTTGACATGTCTGGCGCTTGCTGGGAAATACTTCTCCAAGAATTTGTCCTTGAATACCTCCAGGTGATTACTCGACCTTCAACTTCTAACAATCTCTGCGCTTCGTTCCACCAATCTTTCGCGTCTCCGATCAGCATAAAAGCAGCATAGGTCATCTTCTTGCCATCGGCACAGTTCATGCCTTTGAAAATTTTTTCCAACTCCTTGATCCAAAGACTAGCTTTCTCTGGATCAAATTCTCCCTTAAACTGAGGAGGATTGTTACGACGGAACTCCAGCAAATGTTGAGCATCAGTTGAAGCTTCTTGCTATTGTGCAGTCCTTTCCTGCTGTTGAGCAGTTCTCTCAGAGTCTTGTGCAATGACATTCATCATTCGTTGCATTGCTTCGATTGCTGCTGCCATGCCTCCACTGCATGCCATTTCGCTCTTTCAAGGTAGACTGAATGAAAAACATAAGGAAAATTAGATGTATCCTTTTGGAATACCAATCACAAAGAATCACACAGCACAAATAAGACAGACCTAATTAAGAGCCGGTTCATTATAGTATGGATAAGACTATTTAGTTGTATTTGTATAAATAATTTGGTGAATTATTTTTTTTTGTTATGAAGTAAAATAATACATGGTTACAGCAGAAAGTAACATGAAAGTAAACCATACATCCGAACAACATACTGTTATATATTTATATCACACTTGTTTAGATACATCATTAAATATACAAAAAAAAAAGTTTTACATGCCCCAAAAAGGATTATACATATACAGCCCACCAAAAAAGACAAAACATCAGCCCCCTCCAAAAGATTTACTGATAGCCATTAGCGGCTATCAACAGCATCAGCCCCTAAGGCGAATGAGAAGAAAACTTAGTTGGATCCTCCTCAGGGTCTTCCTCGTCAAAGGAAACCCTCATCGATGCAACCGAGTTACGAGCGGGGGCTCGTGCAGAGGATAAGAAAGAATCCTCTTGTGGGAAGTAATAACACTCACCCCACATATCTCGTATGGGCAAATAAAACTCTAAATACAATCGAGCATGAAAAGTAAAGATAGGTGGATCATAACGTCCCCAAGCAAGAGTCAAAGTCACATCCCCAAGGTAGACACAATGATCTGTTCCCAAGTTGATGTGCCAGCAGTCCAGACCTCCATGAGAAGTCAACCTCATATAACCCAAGAAGCCTTGCGGACGGGACGTCATATCTAAATAAGTAGCTAATCAAAATCAGGCCATAAGCCAGGGAATTTATGCATTTCCCCTTCTTCACCGACGTCTTTGGAGAAACACATAAATAAACCAAATAGTAGAAATACAGAAAAGAGGTAAGACATCCTACGTTCATTACCAATTATGGAAGTAAAGAAATAGAACGGCGCAAATGCCCACATAGTATATCAGAAATAATATTCAGCATTAAGAAATGAATAGTAAACAACTACATAATTTCAAGAAGTAGTAACATCATAAAGATAACAGTTCAAATTATCATGCGGATAAATACCAAATAATATGTTAACTCAATATGCATGTGCACATGATATCAAAATCCTACTCCATGGAGCTAGACATAAACATCGGAGAGAATGATCAGGAGACATGTCTGTAACTCAGCTGTCGAGGCCAACAAGTGCTATAATTTCTCAATTGTTCAACGTGTACATCATGGCATTGTACAAGACATTCTACACTAGATCACGATATAGGACAGTGTCTCGATATGGATCGTCGGTGCGTTCGCATCGGTCTATCCCACGGCCTAGAGGAGCTACCAACTGACCATTGTGAGACATCCGCACCCCGACGCTCCCAAGGTCAACATCATGACCTACACTAGTCTATTCGCATCTGCACATAGGTGTGATTCAATCTCCTAGGTAACATGGCCTTAACAATAATCCATCGGACTTTCACAAATGCATGATGACTCAATGCATATTCATGTATATTCAACCATGATATACTTTTTCATAGCATGCCACAATTTGGCCAAGTTAAACATCAACAGAATTTTGGTCTCACTCATGGACCCATATTAACATATTAATCAAATTCTCAAATATGACAATACATTTTTAAGGTTCATTATGGAGTTTCACTTTAATCTAATGTTTCCTATAAAAGTTTTCTCTAGACGAATTTTCCTTTAATTCTCACTAAATCTTTATTTCTCTTAATTAGCCAAGTCTTTTATTCAAATTGAATCATGTTTACTTAGAAAGTTATCTAAGGTTCTCTAAGTCTCATACACTCTTGTTCTTTCCTTAAGTTCAAAAGAATCGCACTAGGTCATCGAATAACTCTATTTCCATCTTATGAATCCTTAATAAATTCTTGATTTACCTAATCACCTAAGCCTTAGCTTAATGCATAATTTTTTAGCCAACATGGCCCTTGAGGCCGTGACCTCCCAAGGACAAGAGTCCAACAAATTTTTCTTCATCACATTGTTAATTACTTAATGCTTAGTTACTTAAGTTTCAAGGTTACCAAAAAATTACATATTTAGACCCAAAAAGACCCTAGAGGTTGTAAGCCTCCCATAGGGGTAAGAACCCAAATTTTTCATTGCTCCATTAATTGTTATTCACTTGATTAGTTATCTCTCCACTTGTTACAAATTTTTTTAATCATGAATAACCTATGAAAGGGTATGGCCGTGAGCCTCACTAAGGGGAGCAAGGAACCCTTGCTTCTAATTCATGTTTCTAATCCATCAAAATCAATCCAAGATCATCAATATACACAAATACAACCAATAAACGTCATAAGAGGAAATTAATACAAGGATCATTAGAAAAACATACAGACAAGAAAGTAACCCTAACATGTGTTTCTCACAACTAACACACAAACAAGTTTCCCACTACTAATAGAGATTGAAGTGGATAATCTTCCTCTTACCAAGAGAAATAACAAGGAAAGCAAACTCCTTTTTCTTTGGGAATTTCGTCCTCCACTTTCAAGAAAACCCTAAGGACATCAAACTCACAAGAATCATAATCAAAGTTTGAAAAAGGCATCCATGATCACCAAAGTGACCATGGATCATGAAAATGAGATGGAAAAATGAGAAAGCTATGAACTTTTACCTCAAAGTCTCCAACTTTAAAGCTTGATGGAAGAAAATGAAAATGGTGGATTTTGGTGGTGGTCACAAAAGAGAAAATGTTCTAGGTGATGAGAAATGATGGGAAATGAGGTTGGTTGAATGAAAAAGCTTGGATGGCCAACAAAGGTGGTCTTGGCCGTGTGGGTGGTGAGAAAATGGAGAGGAGAAAGGTTGAGTTTTTGGAAATGATCACCAAAGAGAAAAACCTTAGGATGATGAGAGGAAGCAAGAAATGGAAGTAGTTTTAGCAACTTAATAGAGATGGTCTCCAATGGTGTTGGTGCCGTGGAGAGGAGAAGAGAAAAGGAAGAGAAGAGCTTGAGAGAAAAAGAGAGAAGAGAAATGGTAGAGAAAGAAAGTGATAGTAAAGTGATGATAGCTTTTGGGGTTTGAAATTAGAAATGGAAAATGATAAAGTGTAAAGTTAATTTTTTTGGCTCCAAAAATGGCCTCATGGCTGTGGAGTGTGTGTGAGAGAGGAGGGAAATTGGCTTCTCCAACAAGCCAATAGGAAGTTGTTAGGAAGCTTCCTCCAAAGCTTTTTCAAGAAGCCAAAACTTACCTTTTTGAAAAGTCAATGATGATGTCATCAAAGTGATGTCACTTAAAGTCAACACTCTAGAAAAGATGATTAACACTCTACTAGAGCTATTATCTAGTAGACAAAAGTTATAGTTAATAAAAATAGTATTTATTATTCATCGAATAAATTCACGGTACAACGATTTTATTTATGAGATAAAATTTTAAAAAACATAAATCTCGTAAATTGTGCCCAACATCAAGTTTAGTAAGATCCCCTATCGACGTTTCCACAGTTCAAGGTTTACCAGCCTCGGGAAAGTACTTCATCTTCCCGGCTTCACTCGGTGTGCATGCAAATCGAGAAATATATTAAAATAATCAATAGTTCCGAAAAATTTCAAAAAAATTCACAAAAATCATAAATATTATAAAATGACTATTTATGACAAAACAAATAATTTTTGAGATATTACACTGGCTCTGCTCAACACGCACGTAAAATGAAGAATATATTAAATTGTTCAACGTTTCCGAAAAAATTCTCAAAAAAATTTCAAAAATCATAAATATTATAAAATGACTATTCATGATGAAACAAACAATTTTTGAGGTGTTACATTGAGAAGAAAATGGAGAGGAGCAAAGGTGATGGTGGTAGATGAAGAGAGTGGGACATAGAATAGAGAGAGAGAAAGGACAGAATCTGATAGAAGGTAAGAAAACAAATAGAGAGACATTTGAACAGCGCTGGGAGTATTTATAGAGTTCCCATGTTTATTCGAATAACTAGGGTGTTATTTGAATAAAACAGCATGGAAACCAATGGTCGTGGCGTTTTAGCCACAAGTTATTCAAATAACTCTGAATTTATTCAAATAACTGGTTCTAAGATGGAGCTTTCTGCCAAGCATCTATTCGAATGACTCCATAGTTATTCGAATAACCAAAACAGAACAAATGCCTTGATAAGGCATTTATTCGAATAAGGGTGAATTATTCGAATAGATCATTGTTTATTTGAATAAAACATAAAAACAGAGGCATAGGCATCACATTTATTCGAATAACAGTGAGTTATTCGAATGAGACAGATATATAAGAGGAAATGAAACTGTAGTTGGTTGTCTCAGTTTATTCAAAAAAATTAAGGTTTATTCGAATAAAACTAATATGCAACACTTCTTTTTCAACAGTTGATGGTGTTTATTAGAATAACCATAGGTTTATTCGAATAAACCTATCAGAAAAAAACATTTATAAACACGGCCAGAAGGTAAATTTATAATTCAGAGACTTACCTCATGATGATTTACCTGCAAAAAGAGAATTTGGGGATATCTCCAACGCTCAAGTTAGTAAAATTCAAGATTAATAAATATAAACATTATATGCAAGATTGATCTAAAATTCCCAATTCTCTTCTTAAATGGAAGAAAGTGTCTTTAGGCAAAGGTTTTGTGAAAATATCAACAAGTTGATTAGTTGTTTCAACAAATTCTAAAACACAATCACCTTTTTGAATATGATCCCTTATGAAATGATTTCTTATCTCAATATGTTTAGACCTTGAATGCATAATAGGGTTCTTAGTTAAGTTGATTGCACTAGGATTGTCACATCTTATAGGGATGTGATCAAGCTGAAGACCAAAGTTTAGAAGTTGTTGCTTCATCCATAGGATTTGGGCACAATAACTTCCGGCTGCAACATATTTAGCCTCAGCGGTAGATAAAGCCACACTATTGTGTTTCTTGTTATGCCAAGAAACTAAAGAGCTTCCAAGCAAGTGGCATGTTCCACTAGTGCTTTTCCTATCTAATTTGCAACCAGCAAAATCAGAGTCGGAATGACCAACAAGACTACAAGTGGCCCCTTTGGGGTACCACAAGCCCACTTGTGAAGTGCCACCAAGATATTTCATAATACGTTTTACTGTACTTAAGTGCGATTCTTTAGGATTAGCTTGGTATCTAACACACATGCATATGCTAAACATGATATCAAGTCTACTAGCAGTGAGTTAAAGAAAGGATCCAATTATACCTCTGTATTTGGTGATTTCAACATATTTATCTGCTTCATCCTTGTCTAAGTAGCAAGAAGTGCTCATTGGAGTGTCCATATGCTTTGAGTTATCCATTCCAAATCTTTTGAGGAGTTCTTTGCAATAATTGGATTAGTTAATGAATGTTCCACTCCTTGTTTGTTTAAATTAAAGTCCAAGGAAGAAGTTGAGCTCTCCTATCATGGACATCTCGAATTCGCTTTGCATGATATTAGAGAAATCTTTGCATAGAGACTCGTTAGTAGCACTAAAGATAATATCATCTACATACACTTGTACAAGGAGAATGTCATGCTTATTATTTTTAATAAAAAGAGTTGTATCAACTTTGCCTCTTGAAAAATCGTGTTCTAAAAGAAACTTACTCAACCTTTTATACCAAGCTCTAGGAGCTTGTTTTGATCCATATAAAACCTTTTTCAGTTTGAAAACATGGTTGGGTAGTTCATGACTTTCAAAACCTAGAGGTTGTTCATTGTATACCTCCTCTTGAATAAAACCATTTAGAAAAGCACTTTTAACATCCATTTGATATAACTTAAAATTTATGATGCAAGCATAAGCAAGTAACATTCTAATAGCTTCTAGTCTAGCTACAGGTGCATAGGTTTCTTCATAATCTATTCCTTCTTCTTGATTATACCTTTTAGCCACAAGCCTAGCTTTATTTCTTGTTATTAGACCAGCTTCATCAAGCTTGTTCCTAAAGTCCCATTTGGTGCCTATAATTGGATGACCATTGGGCCTTGGAACCAATTTCCATACTTGGTTTCTTTTAAATTGATTTAACTCTTCTTGCATTGCCAAGATCCAATATTCATCATCAAAGGCTTCATTTAAGTCTCTAGGTTCAATTTGAGAAATGAAAGTCATATGGTTACATGTATTTCTAATTAAGTTTTGAGTACTTACACCTTTGGATACATCACCTATTACTTGGTCAAGCGAATGGTATCTTGAGGTTCGCCATTCTTTGGGAAGATCCATGGCTTGTGAATTCTCTTGATTTGGGGAATTCTATTAACTTTCTTCTTACTTCTTTTCTTCTTTCTCCTTGTTATCCAAGTGGGTTTTTCCCAAGGCTTCTGTAACATCATCAACAACAAAATCCTTTCTCGATCCATTTGGGTCAGTTTCGTCAAATGCAACATGAATGGATTCTTCAACCGTCATAGTTCTATTATTATAAATTCTAAAAGCTTTGCTATGATTAGAATAACCAAGAAATATATCTTCATTAGACTTAGCATCAAACTTGCCTAGGTTATCCTTTCCATTATTCAAAACAAAGTATTTGCAACTAAAAACATGAAAATGTGAGACATTTGGCTTTCTTCCTTTGTATAATTCATATGGGATTTTCTTTAAAATTGGCCTTATAAGGGTTGTGTTCATTACATAACAAGTTGTACTTACAGCGTCCGCCCAAAAATACTTAGGAAGGGCAACCTTATTGAGCATAGTTCTCGCCATTTCTTTTAAAGATCGATTTTTCCTTTCTACAACTCCATTTTGTTGTGGAGTTCTAGGGGCAGAAAAATATACTCAATGTCATGTTCATCACAAAAAGTTTCAAAAGCATAGTTTTCAAATTCACCACCATGGTCACTTCTTATAGAAGAAATAGAAAAACCTTTTTCGTTTTGGATAACTTCGGCAAGTCTTTTAAAAGTTAGAAATGCATCATTTTTATTTGAAAGAAATAAAGTCCACGTGAACCTAGAAAAATCATCTACAATCACTAAAGCATAGTAATTCCTACTAAAGCTCATAGTTCTAGATGGTCCAAAAAGATCCATGTGCCAAAGTTGTAAAGGTCTAGAAGTTGAAACTACATTTTTTGCTTTAAAAGAAACCTTTACTTGTTTTTCCTTTTGACATGCATCACATAATTTATCTTTTATAAAATTGAGCTTGGTGTTCACTCTTTTGCTTACCGCAAGTGCACGGGTTGCACTTGTAGTATCGCTAGGAGTCAGATATCATTTCCACGAGGAAAAAACATTAAATTAAGTGCTAAGTATAAACCAATAATTCAAGTACTTCTATTCAAGGACTTATAAATTAGAAAATTCTTATATTTATTAATTATAAGAACTTAAAAACTATTAGATTGATGTGAGAGTTGATATTTCGAGAATATGGATTCCTTTTTCACTTCTTATTTCAATTGATAACAAGTAATCCTTACGAGTAATGTAAATGAAATGGCTAGGTTAGCTTGGGAATTACAAATAGTTAAAAGCCTATGTCTAGGTCAATTAACCCCGCTTCCATTACCTAATTCACTATGTTTCCATGAGAACTAGTGTAAATCCACTCATTAAGATCTATTCCCAACTAATTACTATGCATGGTCAATAGGTATATTTCTATCCTATTAACGAATCATCGCATCTAACCCAATTGAATGAAATAGAACATGCATCAATTATACATATGATCTTAAATCCAAATTCCTATATCTAGGTTCATTAGATTTAAACAAATCAATTGAAAGCTGATCAGACTATCAAAGCATTAAGCACTATATAATTGAATAAAGACCAAATCATGTATATAACTCAAAGGATTACAAGATTAATCAATATCCATAGGAAGATCCAAAGAAAAACCCTATAACAGCCTAGCTAGACATGATAAACAAAAATATATCAAGAATAATCATAGTCATGGAGATTGAGATAAGAAAGGAGAAGAAAAGGGAAGAACAAAGCTTAAGGAGATGATCCTTCAAGCTTCAGTCCTCCACCAAGGTGAAGAAAGCTTCCAATCTTAGCTATTTCTGCTTCTTTTCTACCCAAAATCGTATACCCTAGCAGCTGTATTCTGTTTTTGATTATTCTCCCTAAAAAAACTAATAGAACAGTATTTATAGGCAAAATTAACTTCTACGCGTCGTGGCCCTGATCTCTTTGCGCTGCAGCCCTCCTCAATTAAGTCAGTGGGGCCGCGGCCCTCACTACATGTGCGCCGCGGCCCTGAAGCCTCGAGTTGAAGTACTGGAATGCTGCTGATGCACTGAGCGCTGCGGCCCTCATGAATGTGCGCCGCGGCCCTCTAAGTTGGAATGCTCCATAGGCTTTTCCACCCTATGCTAAGCCTTTATTTGCATCTGTTTATCCATTTTGAACCCACATTCATTTAAGAATTCACCCAGTTAAGCACAAGTGCATAATCTACTTAATTCATCAAAGACTTGAAAAGATTTTCTCAAAAGCAGACAAAAGACATTAATCATGAAGTTGAATGAAAATAAAGCCAAAGTCTTCCATTACTGTCTCAAAACAAGGACTAAGCAATCATAAAACACACATATAAGAGGTATAAATAACTACAATAGAAGGAGTTATCATACCCCCAAACTTAGATTTTTGCTAGTCCTCGAGCAAAACAAATTATTATCAGCATTCATCCAGCATCAAATCATGAATTTCATTCTCAATTAACCTAATCTAGTGTTCAATGATTGTATGGGTCTCAAGGATTGCTCATGCATCATAATCAGCTTCACACATGCACACTCTTTAGCATGATAACATTCAAGGTCTCTTATCCAACAAATGACATCTCTCATAAGCATGCAAGCTAAACTTTTACTTTTCAGTTCATACACATCCAGATAAGTTTATAAGCATACAGGCATATGATTCACAAAATCCACAAGATTGCCATAAAAATCTCTCTCCGCTAATGTAAATCATACACAAATGAGGATCAAAAGGGTCTTTCACAGCTTGTAATGTAAGGCCAGGAATTATGGGATGAAGAACAAAGGGAAATGGATTTAACACAAACATTGAGAATCATATTCATACGATTTCAAGACATGAGCTCAATTAAAACTATCAGGGTATTCAAAATCAGAACTCCTTAGAACCATTCAATGCTTTTTGTAGTTAACTTTTCTTTTCCTTTTCTTTTGCTTTGCTTGTCTCTCTTCTTTTTTTTTATTGAACAAAGCAATGTTTTTTTTTTTTGCAGATGGTTCTTTCAGGTTCCTTATTGAACTTAATTTACACAATACCCCTAATTACTGAACTCACAATAAGAAATCATATGGTATGAACTCAACCAACAATGATGGTAAGATAATAAATGCGATGTTTTTACATGCATCAAGAATGGTTACATGGTATGGTATATGTAGGTGATAAAAGAAATAAGGCCAACATATATATAGCTTCAAAAGGGGACCTAAGGATATGATCATGTCAAGGTAAGCTTTTTAAAACAATATTACAGAAAAATGAAATCTATACAAGTACTTCCCATAAACATTTTCTAAACATGTATACAACTCATTTTCAAGCTACATAAGCATATAAGTGGGAAACAAAACCATGCATATGAAGAGACAAACAATGATTCTCATGCTTCAAAATCGCGCAAGGTTTCACTAAGAGAGGCAAATTACAAATATTCATATCATCGGACAATCATTACCACACTAGTCATTTGCGCAAGTCATTCATTTCATCTAAACAATCATGCAAAATCTATGTTATGCACAATATATCAAAAAAATTATCATGTGCACTTCATATATACCAAAAAAAATTATCTACACTATGATTAGCATGTATGAACAAAGCAGTTATAATCAGTTATATAATTAAAAAACAAAAGTAGTTATAGATACCCCCCTAAACTTGAGGGAAACAGTGTCCTCACTGTACATAGTATGAGCAAATTTACAACAAAAATAAAAGGAAAGATGCCCTGTGTGCATCAAATGATATCCTCATCAGAAGAAGTCGCCTCCTCAGCATCCTCATCATGATCAGAATCCTGCGGCGGTCGAGATGGGCCAGCCACTACCACGGGTGGGAATTGGGGCACAGGGTAGTGATCCATGGGGAAGCCTGACTGCTCAGCCGTCCACCTTTGGGTCTGAATAATATATGCAAGCTGGGCATCAATAAAGGCGTGCTATACAATATCTTGGACAGGAGCTGAACTAGACGCATCATGAGGCTGTCGCTGTCGCCGAGGTCTCTGAGGCGCAGGAGCAGGAGTAGGAGGTGCTCCCAACCGCTCAATAATGGAGTCGGTGATGGGCTGTTTCACCTCAGATAACTCTTCATGAGGCTCCCAAGTAACATGTGCCACCCGACAAAGCTCCTGAATGAGGGAAGGGAAGTCCAAAGTTCGGGCTTCCTCGATCGCTCTTCGAATCCGGGAATGGATAACCTGAGCCACATCAATGTGGTGGCGCTCGAGGATAGCATAAAGAAGGATCACTCAGTCCTGAGTAACCTGGGACATGTTCCCAGAAGAAGTGAGGCGGTGAAAGATAAAATGATACCACACCTTAGCCACGGGGGTCAAGCAGCGCCAAGGAAAGAAACGAGGTTGCTGAGTATCCACAGTCAAGGTCCAAGGTACAGGGAGAGACCCTGGACTACAAATGCGAGCAATTACAACAGTGAGGTCAATCCCCTCCTCCGGCTCCCATCGCATAAACTGCTCATAATCACATATCTCAGGCGCCGGGTCCAACCCCAGAATGTGCCTGATATCATCTGGGGAGTAAGAGACAGTGCGAGTGCACACTCGCGCAGTAGTGTGGCTGGTTGAGAAAGTGGCATTCGCATAGAATTTGTGAACAACTGGCAGAACAGCAGCTTCAGGATGAACAGTAAACCTCTGCTAGTGATGCTAAGTGATGAGGTCTTGGATATCACGATGGATACCCTTAGTAAAATCGAAGCCTCGCTCAGGAATAACTGGTTTTTTTACCAGAATGTTATACCGTTCAGCCGCCTCGGCTGAAATAAACCTTCACCTATCAAACACAGGAGGAGAAGGTTCCCTTTGTGACCTACTGCTGGAAGCTCTACGTCTGGAAGTCATATTATAGCTTACAGGGTACCTAACCTTGCAAAAAGAATGCCCAAAATTAGAAAATAGAAAAGATAAGGGAAAGTAGAACATAGAACAAGGTAACAAACATATGAATAATGCTGTAATGAAGCAAATAGGGCCACCCAACATAACCAAAAGTGGAAAGAACCATTTCTGGGCATTCTGAGTGAGAGGGCCGCGACCTCTAAAGGTCATGGCCACGGCGCACTAGCCCAGAAATGCAGAAACGGCTGCCCTGTTCCATGGCTACTCTAAACAGTTCAATAACAACAATAACAAATAACAATGATCAAACAACCTAGATCATACAAGATTGCTCACTAATTAATAAAAAATCAAGCTCCTACTATAAAGAAATGTACAAAAATGGAAAAAATGCATAAAAACAAACGGTAAAAAGGGTGAGTCCGTGTTACCTCATGAAGAAAATGGAAATAGGGATGAATGGGAGCCAAAAATCCACCGAGAGAGGAAGAGAAATGGGAAGAGAGAAGAGAGAAACTAAGAGAAGGGAGGGGAAAATGATAGAAATGGGAGAGGGGGCTGGGTTTTAACACGGTTCGCCGCTGAGCACCGCGGCCCCCATGGTGTCACGTTCGCGGCCCTCATCAGACTGAAATGAGCGTTTCACTCTAGGGTTCCTTTTTTTGTTGAAGGGCCGCGGCGGTCATCAGTAAAGGCCGCGACCGTAATGTGGCACTGCGGCCTCCAAGATTTTGGGGCCGCAGCCCTGAGGCCCTTCATTTTTGGCCTAGATTACATAGAGCGCAGCGGCGCTACTTTGTGGGGGCCATGGCGCATGAAGTCTGACTGCAGAATTCTATAGCAGACTTCATTTCTGGCTAGTTGTTACCTCTATTAGGCCTTCAACACCTATAAAACTTGTCCAAAGTATTTATTTACAAATTGGACCACAAAAACATGCTAAAAATATTGAATCTACTATTAAGCTATTTAAAGGCTTAAAGATAAAGAATCAAACCCTTGGGTTCCCTCCCGAGAAGTGCCTAATTTATAGTCCCGGCAGGACTTTGGTGAATTCAAGCTGGAGCTGATAATGTGAGGGAGGACTTCTCCCTGTGAATTTCTCCTCCAAAATAAAGTTTTAGGCGCTGGCCGTTAACCTTAAAGCTTGTTGGTCCATCCAGTGGGGTTATTTCCATTGCTCCATGGGGAAACACCTTTATCACCACAAAGGGTCCCGACCACCTTGATTTAAGCTTTCCAGGGAAGAGCTTAAGCTTGGAATTATAAAGGAGAACTTGCTGGCCTTCAATAAATCTTTTCTAGACTATTTTCTTGTCATGCCAATATTTGACCTTCTCCTTGTATACTTTTGGATTCTCATAGGCTTGTAGCCTAAATTCGTCTAGCTCATTGCGTTACAAAAGTCTCTTCTCACTGCCAGCTTGTGAATTGAAGTTGAGCCACTTTATTGCCCAATAAGCACTATGCTCAAGCTCAACTGGTAGGTGGCATGCTTTCCCGAATACCATCTTATACGGAGACATCCCAATGGGGCCCTTATAAGCTGTCCTATAAGCCCACAGTGCGTCATCTAACTTCCTTGACCAATCCTTTCTGGTTGGACACACTGTCTTCTCTAAGATCCACTTTATTTCGCGGTTAGAGACTTCTGCTTGCCTACTTGTCTATAGGTGATAGGGAGTGGCGACCCGATGCGTCACACCAAAATTGGCTAAGAGGGCTTCAAAGTACTTGTTACAAAAATGTGACCCTCCATCACACTGGATGGCCCTAGGTGTTCCAAACCTGGTGAAGATTTGCTTCTTTATAAAGCCAATTACTACCTTGGAATCATTGGTAGAAAATGCACATGCCTCCACTAATTTAGACACGCAGTCCACAGCCACAAGTATATATTGATTCCCAAAGGAGGGAATAAAGGGGCCCATAAAGTCAGTGCACCACACATCAAAGATCTCAAATTCTAAAATGAAGTTAAGGGGTATCTCATTTCTTTTGGAAATGTTTCCAGATTTCTAGCACTGATCACATCATTGCACATGCAAATTTGCATCCTTAAATATTATTGGCCAATAAAAGCCAGATTGGAGCACCTTCGCTGCAGTCCTATCACAACTGTAATGTCCATCATATGGAGAAGCATAACATTCATTTAGGATTTGCTCCACTTCCTCCATAGGTACACATCTCCTCAGCATCTAGTCAGAGCACTGCTTAAACAAAAATGGCTCATCCTAAATGTAGTGCCTGACATCATACAATAATTTCTTCTTCCGATGAGAGGTTAGATCAGGCGGCAGCACACCACTCACAATATAATTCACCATGTTTGCATACCATGGACAGGATTTAGTAGTGGCTACAAACAACTGCTCATTCGAAAATGTTTCCCTGATTAAGATTGGTTCAATTCGACTTTCTTCATTCTCAAGTCTTGAAAGGTGGTCTGCCACTTGATTTTCTGCACCTTTCTTATCCCTAATCTCCAGATCAAACTCTTGTAGAAGCAAAACCCACCTAATCAATCGAGGTTGTATATCTTTCTTGCTCACCAAATACTTTATGGCAGAGTGATCTGTATACACTATCACTTTGGTCCCTACCAAATAAGCTCTGAATTTGTCAAACGCAAACACAACTGCCAGCAGCTCTTTCTCCATTATTGTGTAGTTCAGTTGGGCATCGTTAAGCGTCTTGCTCATATAATATATGGAGCAAAACACCTTATCCTTTCTCTGTCCCAACACTGCATCCACAGCATAATCGCTGGCATCGCACATAAGCTCGAATGGTAAGTGCCAATCTGGAGTAATAATTACTGGTGCTGAGACCAATCTCTTCTTCAGCTCCTCAAATGCAAACTGGCATGAATCATCAAAGGTAAACTGGATGTCTTTCTCCAGAAGGTTGCAAAGAAGCTTGGCTATCTTTGAAAAATCCTTAATGAACCTCCGATAGAAACCCGCATGGCCAAGAAAACTACGGATTCCTTTCACTACGTTAGGTGGAGGAAGCTTATCTATTACCTCAATCTTTGCCTTATCCACCTCCATCCCTCTAATAGAAACCTTATGGCCAAGGACTATTCCTTCTTGGACTATAAAGTGGCATTTTTCCCAGTTCAGGATGAGGTTGGTTTCTTCACACCTCTTTAGCATGGATGATAAAGTTTGCAAACAACTATTGTAATCATCCCCAAACACTGAAAAGTCATCCATAAACACTTCCAAGTCATGCTCTATCATGTCTACAAAAATGGCCATCATGCAACATTGAAAGGTTGCAGGAGCATTGCATAACTCAAACGGCATCCTATGAAACGCAAACGTACCATAGGGACAAGTAAAAGTTATCTTCTCTTGGTCCTTAGGCGCTATGAAAATTTGGTTATATCCAGAATAATTATCCAAGAAGCAGTAATAAGCCTTTCCTGCTAGCCTATCCAACATCTGGTCTATGAACGGAAGCAAAAAATGGTCCTTCCGAGTGGACTTGTTCAGCTTGCGATAGTCTATGCATACCCTCCAGCCTGTGACTTTACGAGAGGGAATCAACTCATTGTTTTCATTGGTGACTACCGTCATGCCACCTTTCTTGGGAACGCATTAAATCGGTGAGACCTAAGGGCTGTCAGAAATAGGATATATTATGCCTGCATCTAGCCACTTGATCATTTCCTTCCTCACCACTTCTTTCATAATTGGATTGAGCCTCCTTTGATGTTCCACAACTCCATTTTGATTATCCTCTAACAAGATCTTGTGCATACAGATAGAAGGGCTAATGCCTTGGATATCGGCAATAGTCCATCCAATAACATGTTTATATTGCCTCAGCACACGAAGAAGTTTCTCCGTTTGATCATCTGAAAGGGATGCCGATATGATTACTGAGAGAGTGGAGGTTGCTCCTAAATATGCATACTGCAAATGATTGGGCAGAGGCTTCAATTTAAGCCTTGGAGGTTCCTCAATGGAAAGCTTAGATGCCTCTTTAATTGCTTCAGACTCCAAGGTTTCAAACTTGGATGGTCGATATTGCCTAGGGATTGCCTCTAGGTGCTTTATAAAATCTGACACATCGTCCCTAAGCTCTTCATCATTACCAGTTGATGAAGCCAACGCCACAACAAGGGAGTCTTCTGGGATATTAGCTTGGAATGAGTCATTAATGATGTTATCCAATATCCTGACATAAGAACACTCTTCCTGATCTTGAGGAAACTTAATTGCTTTAAATATATTGAAGGTTACTGATAACTTCAGAAAATAAAGTTATGTCACTTGAAAGTGATTGCATTTGAGCATGCTATCCCTAGGTTTTCAAGGTCATAAGTTCAATTATTGCATGACTTTGGTGAATTAAACTTGTTGATTCAAATGATTTAGAATTGACTCTTTGAAGATTTTGTTCATGGAAGTGGGGTGGATTGTGGTTTGATGGACATTATTATTGTTTTGATATAGGTATTCGAGATGAGAAAGACCTTGGAAGGGATGGGGAATGTAAAGAATGGCTCAAATTGTGAAGAAAATATCAAAGGAAAGTGCTGCTAATCCACGCCTAGGCGAGCCAAATCCACGCCTAGGCGTGCTCCTCGCAGTTTCTCAAGAATCTCAGGCAGAGACCACCACGCCTAGGCGTGGTAAAGTTACGCCTAGGTGTGACAAGCAGAAGAAAGGCACGTGATTATAACCACGCTTAGGCGTGTAAAGCCACGCCTAGGAGTGGGAAAAATCCTGGCACGCAATTTTTACCCTTATATTCTGATTTTTGGGAAAAGAAAGGAGGCTGTTTTGGGAACCAAAACGACGAAGTGAAGAGAGCAAGTGAGAGGAGGAGGAACCCATTTTTATTGAAGGTGACTCAAGGGAGAATCAAGATCAAGGAAGATGATCAAGCTTGGAATCTCTCCATTTTTGTCTATTCTTTCCCTTTACCTCTTGATTTGTAACTTGATGGATCATTTTATTTCATTTGTTTTCTTCTCCTTTATGATGTGTAACTAAACCCTAATCTAGGGGCTCTCTAGGATCTTACTATGAATTTGATTAATGTGTAATTAGTTGGGTATCCTTTCAATGAAATTGGTTTTGTTCATCCATATCTATGCTTAGTGCTTGTTATTAATTGGCCATCAATTGCATGTTTTTAATATTCCAATTGAACTAGAAATAGGGTGTTGAGAATATGGATATGGTATGGTTGATGTATGTTCAATTACATTCTATTAGTATGAGTGTGTTGATTAGCTAATAGGATGGACACATACCCATTGGTCATGCATGGCAAGTGTTTGATAATTGGTCTCAATGAGTGATTCTTATGTTAACTCACATGGACACATAGTGGATTAGCTAGGTTTTGCATGGGTAATTGTCCTAGACATAGGCTCTTATCTATTGAAGGTTATCAGGTAACAAATATCGTTTCATTGATTGGTCCTTGTTGATTGCAATTATTCATTGAAGTAGCAAGTGAATAGGGACCTCTAGGCTTTAATCATTCTCATTTTCTCTTGTGGAATTAGTGTTTGGTGTTTTCTTATTTTGTTTCTCTTAAATTATTATTTTAATTGCACCCCACTCTCTCAATTCATTTGCTTGGATAAAAATTTATGAATTTTGGTTAAGTTTAACATTCTTCTAATTATTCAATCCCTTGGGACACGATACTCTAACTCTCCTTTATATTACTTGTCGACCCGTGCGCTTGCGGATTTACGGATCATACCAACAGTTACCTCTTGATCTTGAACTCTCATAGTTAGTTTACCTTTTTGTACATCAATGAGCATTCTCCCTGTGGCTAGGAACGGCCTGCCTAGGATCAATGGGACCCTATGATCTTCTTCCATATCCAGAATCACAAAGTCCATAGGGAATATGAACTTGTCCACTTTAACCAGGACATCTTCCACAATTCTCCTTGGATACGTATAAGAACGATTGGCTAACTGGAGGGTTACAAATGTGGGCTTGCATTCCCCTAAACCTAACCTCTGGAATATGGATAGGGGCATGAGATTAATGCTTGCCCCCACATCACATAATGCTTGGCCTAGGAAATTCTCTCCTATGGCGCAAGGGATAGTAAAGCTTCCCGGATCCTTCAGCTTTGGGGGAAGCTTCTGTTGCAAAACGGCACTACATTCCTCAGATAATGCCACCGTTTCAAACTCACCCAGCCTATGTTTCTTAGATAAAATATTTTTCATGAATTTAACGTAGTTGGGCATCTGTTCCAAGGCTTCAGCAAAAGGGATGTTGATATACAATTTCTTAAAAACTTCCAAGAATTTCTTAAACTGCTCATCCATCTTATGCTTGATTTGCCTACTAGGAAAAGGTAGAGGATGTACATAAGGTCTATTCTCCACTTTCTTGCCTTTGGGCTTCCTTTGGACTATACCTTAATCCTTTTCACTTTCCTCACCTTTCTTGTCATCCACCTCCTTGTGGACTATTTCGCTTTAGTCTTGCTTCTCAGCTACTTCATCTTCCAATAATCTAGTCTTTGGATAACCCTCAATGTATTTGCCACTTCTCAGTGATATAACCTTACAGTCCTCATTCGAGGCACCCTTTGGATTATTAACTGTGTTGCTTGGGAAGGAGCCTGGGGGTTGATTGTTAATCACATTTGCCAACTGTCCCACTTGAGTTTCTAATGCTCGCATCGAAGCTATTTGGCTTTTAATAATCGAGTCATTCTTTGATAGGTGAGCATCTGTCCTTGCCATGTGGGCATCAGTCTTAGTGATGAAAGCATCATTCTTGGCCATCAACTGCATGAACATATCCTCTAAAGCAGGCTTCCTTTCTTGCATTGGTTGTCTCTGTTGAGCTGGGAACCCAGGAGGGTTATACTGACGTTCATTTCCAGGAGTATTGGAGGAGGAGGAGGATCCTTGGTTGTTCCTCTAGGAGAAGTTAAGATGGTTCCTCTATCCAGGATTGTACTGATTTGCATACGGGTTGTTCTGGGGTGGCCAATAGTTGCTAACATATTGAGCAGTTTCTGAAGCAGAAGTGCATTTATCGGTTGCGTGGTTATCCCCACATTGGTCACATAGAACAAAAGGGCTTTGATGTGGGCTTGCCCCCAGGCTATTCAATTTATTAGCAATTAATACCACCTGACCAGAAAGTGATGTGATTGCATCAACATCATGCACTCCAGTTGCTCTTCTTGGGGTATTTCTTGGAGACGACCATTGATAGCTATTGGCTGCCAATTCCTCCAAAAGCTCAAAGGCATCATCAAAAGATTAACTTAACAAAGAACCACTGGCTGCAGCATTTACTATTGGACGGTGATGATGTAACAAACCCTTGTGGAAAGAGTAAATTTGGTGCCAAGGTGGTATCTCATGATGTGGGCACCTTCTTAGAAGATCTTTATATCTTTCCCATGCTTCATGCAGGGATTCGGATTCAATCTGGCTGAATGTGGTAATATCATTCACCATTTTCGCAGTCTTAGCAAGGGGAAAATATTTGTTCAAGAACTTAGTACAAACCTCCGCCCAAGTTGTAATGGATCTTGCTGGAAGAGAATGTAACCAACTTTTGGCTCTATCTCTAAGTGAGAATAGGAGGACCCTTAAGCGAATGGCATCGTCAGAAACGCCATTATGCTTGAACGTATCGCAAATCTCCAGAAAGTTTGAGAGATGCGCATTTGGGTCTTCTTTGGATAAGCGGCAAAACTGTACAGAAGTTTGAATCATTTGGATTATGGCCGGCTTTATCTCAAAATTATTTGCCCGGATGGCAAGACGTCTGATGCTGGATTGTAGATTATCCATTTGAGGAGTAGCAAACTCCCTCAATGGTCTGGAGCGACTATCGTCCTCCAACTGGAGCATGACGTTATCTTCTGCCATCTTATAATTAATTACCTAAAACAATCAAGATTAAGAAAAATTAAATCAATATGGACAAAAGAAACTTGAACTAGAGATACTTAAATTCATTGTTTATATTAGTTAATCTGAATTTAAATCGTCGTTTCCCCAACAATGGCGCCAAAAACTTGTTTGCTCTTTTGCTTACCGCAAGTGCACGGGTCGCACTTGTAGTATCGTTAAGAGTCAGATATCGTTCCCACGAGGAAAAAACGTTAAATTAAGTGCTAAGTATAAACCAATAATAAAAGTACTTCTATTCAATGACTTATAAATTGGAAAAATTCATGTATTTATTAATTATAAGAACTTAAAAACTATTAGATTGATGTGAGAGTTGATATTTCGAGAATAGGAATTCCTTTTTCACTTCCTATTTCAATTTATAACAAGTAATCCTTACGAGCAATATAAATGAAATGGCTAGGTTAGCTTGGGAATCACAAATAGTTAAAAGCCTATGTCTAGGTCAATTAACCCCACTTCCATTACCTAATTCACTATGTTTCCATGAGAATTAGCGTAAATCAACTCATTAAGATCTATTCCCAACTAATTACTTTGCATGGTCAATAGGTATATTTCTATCCTATTAACGAATCATCGTATCCAACCCAAATGAATGAAATAGAACATGTATCAATTATACATATGATCTTAAATTCAAATTCCTATGTCTAGGTTTATTAGATTTAAACAAATCAATTGAAAATTGATCAGACTATCAAAGCATTAAGCACTATATAATTGAACAAAGACAAATCATGTATATAACTCAAAGGATTACAAGATTAATCAATATCCATAGGAAGATCCAAAGAAAAACCCTATAACAGCCTAGCCAGACATGACAAACAAAAATATATCAAGAATAATCATAGTCATGGAGATGGAGATAAGAAAGGAGAAGAAAAGGGAAGAACAAAGCTTAAGGAGATGATCCTTCAAGTTTCAATCCTCCACCAAGGTGAAGAAAGCTTCCAATCGTAGTTATTTCTACTTCTTTTCTACCCAAAATCGTAAACCCTAACAGCTGTGTTCTATTTCTCATTATTCTCCCTGGAAAAACTAATAGAACAGTATTTATAGATGAAATTAACTTCTGCATGCCACGACCCTGATCTCTTTGTGCTGCAGCCCTCCTCAATTAAGTCACTGGGGCTACGGCCCTCACTACATGTGCACCGCAGCCCTGAAGCCTTGGGTTGAAGTACTGGAATGCTGCTGATGCATCGAGCGCCGCAGCCCTCATGAGTGTGCGCTGCGGCCCTCTAAGCTAGAATGCTCCATAGGCTTTTCCACCCTATGCTGGGCCTTTATTTGCATCTGTTTATCCATTTTGAACCCACCTTCATTTAAGAATTCATCCAGTTAAGCACAAATGTATAATCTACTTAATTCATCAAAGACTTGAAAAGATTTTCTCGAAAGCAGACGAAAGACATTAATCATGAAGTTGAATGAAAATAAAGCCAAAGTCTTCCATTTATGCCTCAAAACAAGGACTAAGCAATCATAAAACACACATATAGGAGGCATAAATAACTATAATACATGGAGTTATCACTTGGGTAGTCCAATTGCTAGCTCTTTAGAGACCAACTTTTTTAGGTGATCCATGTGAATGTGTGCAATTCTCCTATGCCATAACCATGAATCATCATTCTTACTTAAAATGCATTTTACATCATTTGAGGATATATCATCAAGGCTAATCATATAAATATTATTAACTCTATGACTGATGAACTTAACATGCTTATCATTTTTATCTTCAATTATGCAGTAATTTGAATCAAAAATTACTCTATTTCCTTTATTACATAATTGACTAATACTAAGCAAGTAATGTTTGAGTCCTTCAACAAGCAATACATTATCTATAGAGGAGTTAGGAGTCTTACCAACTTTGCCGATTACTAGAATCTTTCCTTTGTTGTTATCACCATATGTAACATGACTATGATTCTTGGGAGCAAGAAATGTGAACTTGGAGTCATCTCTGGTCATGTACTTGGAGCAGCCGCTATCGAGATACCAATTTGAGCTCCTAGCCTTTAAGCACACCTAAAATACATGTTTAATTTTTAACTTTTAGTACCCAAATTTTCTTAGGTCTTTGAGTGTTAATTTTTGGAATTGTACCCTTAGGAACCCAAACCATTTTTGTTCCACTTTTTGTATTTATATTTTTCCTAGCATTGCATGTTGACGTATTGTGTCCTTTCTTCCCATAATAAAAATATTTAATAAAAGGACTATGAGAAGTACTTGAAAGAACAAAGAAATTTTTATAGAATTTATGCTAATTTTTGGGGTTGTAACCTATCCCAACTTTTTGAAAAATAACTCTTTGTTTTCCTAACAAAATATTTAAGTTATCTCTTCCAAAAGTGAATTTAGAAAGTGTGTTCTTTAAGTCTTCAATTTCTTTTTCGAGAATTTGACATGATGAACAAGATGAAGACATCAAAACATGTGAAGAGCAAATTGTACAAGCATCAATTAATCCTAATGTTTCATTTTTAATTTTTAATTCTTTAATTTCTTTGTTTGAAGCAAGAATTTGATTTTCTAGAGAAGAAATTGTTTTCTTAGAAGAAGAAATTAATTTTTTTAGTTTTACTAATTCTTCATGTAATTCTTCAAAAGTATTTTGTAATTTATCAAAAAATAATAATAGGTCAAAACTAGAACTTACCTCATTGTCGCTTTCTTCTTCTTCTCCTTTGGCCATAAGACATAGATGGGCTTCTTCACTATCTGAACTATCAGTGAAGTCCATATCATTGTCATCGCATACTATGTAGGCTCTTCTCCCTTTTCTGTGCTTGAAGGGCTTCTTTTAACTTTCTCCATTTTCTTTTGATAAATTGGGCACTCCATCTTCATGTGGCCCAGTTTTCCATACTCGTAGCAAGTTGGGGTTGATGATGCTCCTTCCCCTTTATGATGAGTCTTCTTTTGGGAGAAAGGCGGTCTTCTTTGTGTTCCTTTCTTTTTTAGAAACCTTCCAAATTTATTTACTAAGAGACTGAGGTTCTTTTCATTCAGCTCAAGGTTGTCTGCTTCATCTCCATCATTTTCATCTTCATTATCGATATTAGAGGAGGTGGCTTTAAGTGCGATTCTTTTTTTCTTCTTATCATTTTTTTTACTTTGGCTTATGTAACACCCCAACTTTTGGGATAATTACAATATAGTCCTAAAATGTACTGTTTTGTGAATTCTGTAAGTAGTAAATTTAATTTGACTGTTTCGTGAGTGTACTTGACTGTTGTATGTGATTTGCTCCGACCTAAGGAAATAATAATTTTTTGACCAGATAAATCTTATTTTAATTAATTGGAGCTGGGGGATCTTATTAAACCCAATTCTGATTGATATATATATTAATCTCGTAATTTTTTGGATTTAATCGTGTAATAAAATAATTTTATATTTTTATAATATTATTTTGTATTACAAGACTCTTGTCTCAAAAACAATAAAAATCTGCTTGATTTGACCACAGATCTTTAAAAGTCTTGTGGGACCGCGTTTAGGAAAAACACCAATCGTGTCTTGTTGGACAAATTCTAGCCAATGAGAGCAAGTCAACGAAAGTGGCTTGACTTTCTAAACCAATAGGAATTGGTCAACGAAAGGAGCATAGACTTTCATTTGGACCGTTGGATGAAGACTTAGTTAAGAAGCCTTTAACCTAAGTCGTTGATCTAATCAATGGTGAGATTAGAATGATAGTTTTATGACTAATTGATATCTACCTTAGATTTAATCTAGGGCTAAGAATTAAAGATGAATCAATGGTTAGAATTAAGTCAAAAATTGTAGGCTTGAATTTGGTTAGTAGTTAATTAAGCTTAATTTGACTAATCTAATTACTTAATTAGTAAACTAAGTGAACTAGCTTAGTTATGAATTAATTATAATCTAAATACTAATTAGATATCTTAATATTGATTAAAGGTTATAATATATGTTAATATATACTAAATTAATTAGTTATATGATTAGTATGTTAATTAAGTTTGGTTAGGATAGTTAACCTAACTAATTCCCTAATTAGTTAGCATGTAATTAGGAGTAATTGGAAAGCAATTAAACCCCTAAAAAGATGAAGGAGCACACGATTTTGGGCAGCAAAGCAAGGAGGCTTGGATTGGCTTGGTTCTACATGGTTCTTGAAGTCTCCAACATGACATAAGCCATGTGCTTAACCATGTGAACACTTTAGGATATTTTACCATGCAAAGTTGATCACTCAACCTCACCAACACTCACTCACGGCTGCAGCTCTATCTATTCACTCTTCACTTTTATTTTTCACACTTATCACATTTAGCTATCCATTTTTCTCTCTAAAATACCAAAAAACCAAGCAACACTTCTCTTTCATTTTTTTCTCCATAGATTCGGCCATATACCCTACCCACACCACCAAGCATCTATAATTTTATCTCATCATATTTCCTAAACCCAAATCCCATTCTAAACACTTTTCATTCATAAAGTTTTTCCAAAATCCTACTCTATCTTGTCCAAAATCCAACCTTTTGCTTACTTACTTAAGGGTAAGTCTTGATTCTATGGTTCAAAATTGAATTTCTAATTTTTCTAACCATGATTGTTCCATGGTTTTTCAATATTAAACCTTGTATGTGTTTTTACTAATTGTTTAAGAATTTTAGGGATTTGTTTGGGAGTCACACGAAATTTGGAGGAAAGGAGGAAAACTAACCCATTAAATTGTCTTCAAGAGGTAAGAGGGAGATTTAATCTCATCAACCCTAAGTGGTGATGGGAAAATGGATTTGATTGTGTATGAAGAATCCATAAGGATTCGATTTGTGTGATTGTTTATAGCTTTAATATTTTTGTGATTGATTTAAATGGTTTCCTACTTGTGATTTATTTTGCTATGCATGATTATAGTTTTTATTATTTTTGCTATGCATGTTTATGACTTTAAATATATTGTATGTATATTATATGTGATTATATAATTGTATGTGCTTATAACTGTATAATTATTAAAGTAGGATGTGAATAACATGTAACGATTTGCATGAGTGTTCCAAAGAACACATTATGAGGCTCATGGCCTTACATCCAAACAGAGAACCAAAATGTTCTTAGCAATTTTCTAAATTACTGATTTAAGGAATCTAAAGTGAAACAATCAAATTAAAGATGATTTAAGTTAATTATGGCCAACACGCCATTTAGAGTATAATTGAATACCATTTATTTGTGATTTGGCCAACATGCCATTTTATTTTCTAAGATAGGTTAGGTAATGGATTTACGAAATAAATTGATTCCAATGAATTATTGAGAAAATAAAAGGAATAAATTCAGTTCTAGAATTTTAACTTAGCAGAAATTAGTTTAAATAAGAATTAAATTAAACGCTTGAAAAATACTAACGTAGAGCTCATTCTATAAATTTTGAAGCGCGTTAGTGAGTTTCAAAGTGAAATTATTGAGTAAAAATAAAATAAACTATATTTAGAGAAAAACGTTAAAAATACCTTATACTGATTTTATAGGCAAAATGCCAAAATTTATTAAAAATTAGACGCATAAAATGAAAAGATTCCATACTATATTTAGAACACAAGGAAAATACTCTACGTATTTTAAAAGTACTAGATATAGTTTTACACATATTAAATATGATGATTTTAAGCTATTCGGTTAAGAAAACGAATTAAAAATCTTATGCGATTAAGAAAATGATTTAAAAACAATTTACGATGTTCAAAAACATCAAAATATCTTTACGCGATTTAAAAACGTTTGTGAAAACGATGAGATTGTGAAAACGCGATAAAATTTCTACGCGATAGAAAGATACAGTGAGTTTTGCTGTCGGGCCAAAGTGGTGGACCCAGACATATTGCAGTGTAGTACTGTCAAGTGGGACGTACTATACTTTGTTATTTTGTGACTAAGGGTATTTTTGTAATTTTAGATCATGCTTAGAGTGTTGTGCCAATTTGGGTTATAATTGGTGATTGATTGACGAGGCAAATTACACCGTGTTTTGGTGTGATAAGCGTAGTGTGGTTCATTTATGAACTTGGAGGCGTTAGTGTGCGAAGAATTCCACATGCGGACAGTGGGTTGCTCCTCTGGGCCGTGGTAACGGGCAACACATTAATGATCTTGACAAGCACTATTCTTAGTCGGGATCTTGAGGGGACTATTAAGTACTATGCCTGTGGTACACGATGTTGGACTGTGTACTGCTACACGATGTTTTGGACTGTGGGCTATAGACACAAAGATTGGACAGTGCAATAGTTTGGTTGGACAGCCATAAAGTATTATTAGTTTCTTTTTGGATCATTCTCTCAGATATCTGTGTTTAGCTCCATGGAGTAGGAACGAGTCGGTATGTGTTTATGCATTACCTGCATTTTACTGCTTACCATAATCTGTGATAAATTGTATGATTTATTGCTTTAATATATTATGCATGATATAATGGTGTATGTTATTGTTATATATTGCTTGATATATTATGCATGATATATTAGTATGTACTGTTGTGATGACTGTTTTGTACTGTCGTTTTCTTTATTGCCATGCGGGTAGTGATGTATATTGTCTCTCCTCTCTATATGTTTTCTCGATATTACTATATTGTTTCCGTAAAGAGTTTGAGGAAGAAGAGGATCAGCCTTTTGAGGTACAATATCCTGACGAGTAACAGTCGAGCGAATTATACTAGGAGGAGGAGCCGGTAGATCACACTGATCGTCAAGACTGATCTTGAGATCATGGCATTGCTAGGATTCTTCGGGTTTATGAGACTGGAGTTTCATGGGGGTTCCAAGGCATGGCGTATGCATGTAGACAGAGGGACAGTTGCTTATGTGGGACGTTTGACCGTGTCCCTATGTAGAGAGTATGACGGAGAGGTCATATTCACTACTATGTTATATTTACATTTAGAGTTACCTCTGACTATTAGGTGTTACTGGCAGGGAATATTCCATATGCCTAGTGAGCTCAGTAGCGAGTCAACAACTTGGACTCGTGTCCGTAGTGCTGTGAGATCTCCTAGATGTGAACTTTTCGATTGTTATTCTGGAGGTTCTGGAAGATGATCCATCGGAGGGTTAGATATCTATCGAGATGCACTTGGGCAATACTATGTTTTAGCTTTATGTCAACTCTTTACTGCTTTATTAAATACTTGTAGTTGTAAATTATGTGTGTATTAAAGAAGAATCATATGTATATTATGGAGTGATTATACTTTGTTTAATTTTGTGTTCTATGTTATTTTATTTACAGTTATAACTATAAAAAGAAAAAAAATATTACCACAAATATTATGTAAGTATCAAATGTTTTACAACTTGGGTAAGAGTTTTATTTTATTTTATTTTATTGCATTCATAAATGTGACATCCCCACAAGGGTGTTACAGCTTAACCTGCTCAGTTCTAGCTCATGTTCATGTAGTTTCCCAAAGAGGGTAGCTAATGTCATTGTTGACAAATCCCTCGATTCTGATATGGCTGTCACTTTGGGTTTCCAAATCCTACTTAGACATCTCAAAACTTTGTTAATCAAATGTTCGTTAGAAAAATTCTTTCTTAATGATGCAAGGTGATTAACAATGTGAGTGAACTTCTTTTGCATTTCCTGAATGCTTTCTCCTTGGTTCATTCTGAATAATTCATACTCACGAGTAAGAGAATTTATTCTTGACCTTTTTACTTCACTAATACCCTCATGGGTGACTTGTAAAGTGTCCCACATTTCTTTAGTAATTTTACAATTTGAAATTTTGAAAAATTCATCATACCCCAAGGCGGTGGTAATGATGTTTTTGGATTTTAAATTATGTTGAACTTTTCTTTTATCCTCATCAGACCAATCACTTCTTGGTGTCTCGGTTTTAACATCATCGACCTCTTTTGTAGGTATAAATGCGCCATTTTCGACAACATCTCACACATCGAGATCAATAGTTTCAATGAATATTTTCATTCTTTCCTTCCAATAGGCATAACCATCCCCATTGAAAAAGGGTGGTCGATTTATGGAAGATCCCTCTGAAAAGTCATTTGAGAAAGTCATGTTCTCTTGAAGCTGCTAAGTTCTTTAAACAAGTGTCTAGTTTTGATACCACTTGTTACCAAGTGGCTCCAATACTCAAGAGGGAGGTGAATTGAGAATAGAAAATTTTCGCAAATGCGTTTAAAATAAAAGGCAAATGTTGAAGCTAATAAATAAAATATGTGAAAAGGAGAGAGGAAGAGGAAAGACTTAAGAACAACAAATAATAAAATATGCAATAATATTGAACTGCAGTAAATAAAGAGATAGAGAAAAGAAGAGCAGACACAATATTTATCCTGGTTCGACCACCAAACCACTTGTAGTCTACGTTCAGTTCTCGAAAGTATCCGAGAGTTTTTACTATGAATACAAGCTTCAATAGGTGCTTGCTACCATTACAAAATAGAGCACTTTTCACGCACAGAGACACTCTACCCTTGTGCTAAAGTCTCAGCTTGCAAGGATACCTCACCCTTATACAAACCTTAATGGATACCTCACCCTCGATACAGAAAAGCAGAAGATAGATTAATAGAAACTCTCACACAGAGTAAATATTACAACTTGAAGCGTTAAGAGGCTCTCTAAGGATATCTCAAAGTTTTTGTAAAAAGAGCACAGAAAATATGTTAAAATTATAAATCTCATTTTGAAAGCAAGCATAAAATTAATCAAATAGCTAGGCAAGAAATATAAGAGACCCACGATCTCTATTTATAGAGTCGTAGAAGAAAATAGTCGTTGAAGCAATTAATTCACATAATTAATACGAAATATGATCATTTCTTTCTAAAATAGGATTCGTGTTTATTTGAATAAACCTTGTTTTATTCGAATAACACGTTCTTAAAATAACCAGTTCTGAATATGGTTATTCGAATAACTCATGTGTTATTCGAGTAATACTGCTTTGAAAAGATTTTTGGAAAGCAGGTCTATTCGAATAACTCAACAGTTATTCAAATAACTTATATAAAAACAAGCTATTCCGAAAGGTTTTATTCGAATAACAGGAATGTTATTCGAATAACACTTGTAAAATCAGAGGCGCGCAGCAGCTATTTGAAAATATTATTCGAATAACTCATGGGTTATTCGAATAACTCTGTTTATGAAACATGTCTAAATGCTTTAACAAGCAGGCCAGAAGATTTTTGAAAAATGCCAAAACCTTTTAAATTATTTTCAAGATTAAATACAATTTTGGGATAAGTTTAAAAATGTTTTTGTCTTTCCTTATAAAATCCATGAGATATCCAAAAAGATCCTATACAAAGAGACTCTAAGTCTTAAAGCTAATCTTGAATTTCTTGGACTTAGTCTTCTTATCATCTTCATATTTTTTATCATCAAAATCAAACTTCATTGTAGCAAACACACTCTTCACAGCTGAAACAAAACAGCAGCAAGGGAAGGAAGCTTAAATGGAGGAAAGGGAACTAAGAAGCAAAGAAAGAAGGGGAAATCCAAGGCTAGAGAATGAGGATCAATCTGTAGCATCAAGGCAGCATCAAGGAGCTTGAAGGTAAGGGTTCTTGAGCTTTAAACTTCATCTTCCTCATTTATCATGTTTAGCTTATTTGAGGGTTAATATGCCAAAATGAGATCTTGAGGGTTTTTAAGTGATTTTCTTGTTTGGATAAGTTTTAAATGGTGTTTATGACTTGTTCATGCCAAGGGTTTGGATTAGAAACTAAAATTCTTCTTTTGGACCATTAAAGCTCAAAGTGTTGATTTTAGGGGTTAGGATGGGGGATTTAGTGTTTTGATCCATTATTGATGAAATCAATTAGTGTTTTAAGTTTCCTTCATGTTTGTGAACTTGTTTGGGACTTGAAATCACTTAGAGATTGGATTGGAGTGACCAAAATCCAATAATTTGGTCACTGGAATAGTGCCACAATTCTACAGATTTTGCATCAGTGTGTCTGGTTGATAGCCATGGCCCGTGTCCGAAGATATAGGGGGCGTGTCCCTTTCTGCCTGCCCTAATTCATGAAGCTGTGTTAACAGAGCAAGACACGAGGAGGGGAGGGGGCGTGTCATCAGACATGGCCCATGTCTGAGGTCAGAATCTTCAAAAATGTCATTTTTAATGTTTTCAAGTTCTTGACTAGATGGGATCATTTGTACAAGTCTTTTAGGATGTATTGAGGCACTTTTGAGGATATTTCTTAGAGAAAATTATCAACTTGCATAAGTGTAAAGCTTGGGAATTTTTAGACGTCCAAAGTATGGGAAATGCTTAGGACAGAGTTAGAGGACTCAAGATACCCAAAGTGTGGTGGAGTGTCAATGGACAATGTGTTAGGACATCTTAGGCTTCCTTAGTGATATGGTATGCTTACCTATATGCAAAGATTACTCCTTTAGAGTTAAAAATCTGTTTAGAATGCATAGTTAAAGCATATTTCCTTGTTTGCTCAAGTTAAGCTTCGTGATTGATTAGAGACCTGTGTTGTTTCCTTTATGGGTTTTGAGTTGAGCCAAGAGTGTAAGTTCTCTAGTTATTTCCTTTTCACTAGGTTAGGGTAAACCTTGTGATGGAAGTTGTTGAAACCTTGTACATCCAAGTGTTATAGAATGCTATAAAGTAGTATCTAGAACCTTGAGCAACTAGTGGTTGCCTTGTAATCACTTGGGAAGTGATGGTGTAAGATACTAGATATGAGGTCAATAGTGATACGAGTTTTACTACTTATGTGTTAAGTTGGAGTAAAGCCTTGAGTCACTAGTCTTTGCTTTTCATTTGGTTGTGGTAAACCTTGTGATAAGTGTGTATGTTTTGATAGTAAACCCACATATTTAGTTTTCAAACTTGTCATTTTCTGTTTCCTATGTATTGTAACCTCAAATGGTGTGCACAACCATGCGGCTTGGGAATCAAGTGTTGGATTCTTATTCTCTTTGCATTTCTTCTTGCATGGTCAGGGTTACCAGTATGGGGGTAGTAATAGTACTCTTATGTTAGTGAGAGAAAAGAACTCACCTATTACTAAGTGGGCTTATACTTGTAGGCCTAACCTGCTCAGTATATACAAGGAACACAGTTCTAGGGAAATAAGTAAGTGGCGTGTATTTTTTTTAGAAAAACTAAAATCTGCATTTGCACAGCATCATCATATTATTAGGGCTTTGTTTGAGTATAATTATACTTTATAACATAAAGCATTGCATGGTTGACACTTGTATGGGCATTGGTTAAGGCCTAATCGATTGATTGTTTGGTTGCTCATTCGATAGTATCTTAGGATTGTATGAGCGATTCTTTGATGTTATTGATTGTCAAATTTTCTTTTACATTGAATGTATTTTTGGTGTTCAGTTGAATTATTTATTATAAATGATTAACTGCTGGTCTTAGTATGCTTATACTAAGAAATTGTGATTTCTCACCCTTATGTGTTCCATGTAAATCTAAGTAAAATCCTTAAAAAGGGTAAGGGCAAGGAAAAGAGGAAACATATGGCTTTAGATTAGTGTTTTGTTTCCTTGTGGACCAGTTTGTATATGTGTATATTTCTGGTTGTTTAGAAAAGCTTATGTATACTTTTTGGCATGTTAGCCAATGATAGTTGTATATATGACTGTTTGATCATTCGTGGCTCTCTATAATGACTGTGTAAGTTATTATGGGTTTTTATTTTCTACTTTTTTTAGAAGTGACATATCTAATGTGATTTATTTTTGAATATTCTGTTTATTTTACAATAATTCGTATTAGGGTGTTACAATATAGTATCAGAGCAGTTCATCCTGTTGAGCTTGGGTATGGACTGACTATGCTTAGGCATGTTTAGGAGTTCCTATTTGTGTTATGCATTTCTTTGTCTCTTGTGTGAGATGTTTGATTGAATTGCATAAACTACCTATAGTATGACTATTTTTAGCTACTGTTGCACGGTTACATGATATTGAGATTAGTTACCTCAATTGTATTATTTTGTATGTACATGAAACTATGGTGTCTCCAAGGCAAACCCGTGGGCACAGGAGCTCATCTGGTGAGGGCCCTACTTTGGCGGAAGCAATGATGGCAATGGCAACGGATATGAGGGAACAGGTTGCTATGGTTAACAGGATGCTTGAGAGGATAGAAGCAGATCCATCTCAATCGTTAGTTTCTCTAGTGGTAGCTGAGGAGCAGTTCAGTGAAAGGGATACCGTTTCAGTAGGCTCTCTAAAATGAAAAAGATCAAAGGTTGAAGATAGTGAGAGTATCTCTTGGTCTCAGTTTCTACCTGTTAAAGGAAAGTAAACTCAAGTTGGAATGTGGAACCTAAAGTGCTCAAAATGTGAAAGGCAGCATGGCCACAAAACATGTCCAATATGTTTTGTGTGTGGTCAATAAGGACACTTTGCGAAACAGTGTTCCTTGAGACATGGAGCTATGTCCGACCCTATGCAAGGTATTCTTTGGTGTGTGCCATTAGTTTGAAACTCATTAGAATATTCTCATCGGTTTTGTATGAGTATCCGTTGCCTAAGATAGACCATCTAATGGATTAGCTTAAAGGACCTACGGGTTTCTCAAGGATTGATCTTAGGTCTGGTAATCATCAGATAAGGGTTAAGGAAGATGATATCCCTAAGATTGTTTTTAGAACTAGGTATGAACATTATGAGTATCTCGTGATGTTCTTTGGGTTGATGAATGCTTCGGTAGTGTTCATAGGTTACATAAACCAGATCTTTAGACCATACCTAGATCAATTTGTTGTGGTGTTTATCGATGATATCTTAATCTATTCTAAGACAATGGAAGAACTTGAACAACATTTGAAGATAGTGTTGGAGACTCTTATGGAGAATAGGTTATTTGTCAAGCTATCTAAATGTGAGTTTTGGCTTTCACAAGTACAGCTTTTGGGACATGTGATATCTCAGGGTGGGATTTCTGTTGACCCAAGTAAGGTTGATGCAATGTTGCAGTGGGAGAGACCCACCATTATGAATGAGATCAAAAGCTTCATAGGCCTAGCAGGGTACTATAGAAGGTTCATAAAGGATTTTTCTCAGTTAGCGCTATCCTTGACTAGATTAATTAGGAAAGGTAGTTCTTTCAAATTGACTCAGGTTTGTGAGGATAGTTTCCAATAGCTTAAAGTAAGGTTGACAACTACACCGGTGTTGGTAATTTCGGATCCTTTGGAGAACTTTGAGGTGTATTGTGATGCTTCGAAGATAGGTTTGGGTTATGTTTTGGTGCAACATAGGAGAGTTGTTGCCTATGAATCAAGGTAGTTGAGACCTCACGATGAGAACTACCCTACTCATGATTTGGAGTTAGCCGCAGTAGTGTCTTCCCTAAAGATTTGGAGACATTGTTGGGAATTGCGGATACATCACGCAGCAGAAAATAGGGATTCCCGCCGAGGATCCATACGAAAAAGCTATAATCTGAGTTTTTTAAATGATTTACCTCTTGAAGCGTGAATCACGAACACCGTAATAGAAACGATGTCTCTACGGTATCCACACGGATAGACTCACGAACGTCCAACGTCTGCAAGAGGAGCCTCACGTCTCTCACACAGTGCTAGCTGCGAAGAGAAGAGAAGAAACCTGTCACTCTCTCACTCACTTTTCTGTAGGTGCGGCTAGGGTTCTGAATTATCTATCTTAGAAACCCCTTAGCAGTACTATTTATAATAGTGACTGCCTTAAGTGAGTGTGAGCAGCAGCAACGAAAGCTGTGCAACCATAGACCCATCTATTATGAGTCTGGCCCATATTTGAATCTGAGTCCAACTTGGATCCATTGCTCCAATTTTAGTCTGCCCTATGTGTGTGACCCTGCAAGTTCTTATTACGTTAGCAGTAATATTAAAATCCTATTTTAATATTACAAACAGTGAGCGGTATCTAGCAACACATCGCTGCTACCAAAGTAATAAGAATGTCAGTGATTTGACATAACCTTTCTGTGACCAATGTTTCCGTGTCATTTAGTCCCCTTGTCAAGATATCTAGATTGAACACAAGGCATGGAATGTGTCACCCTTGTATAGTCCAATCATTCGTTTCCTAATATTCGTGTAGATTTTGTAACAACAAATGAGATCAATATCTCATATTGACTCATTTGAGCATGGCCATGCATTTCGCAGTCTCACTCAATCAGGGGGCTCGAAGATATCGCTCCTGTTATATAGGAGTAACAAATCCCATCTAGGTCACTCACATTCCTCTACATGATTCGCGGTATGTCCAATAACCAACTTTATAATCACCTTGTTACAGATGACGTTTGATGGCATTAAAACACACAACTCCTCATGTAGGAATCGTAGTGAGTTCAGGTCAAAGGACCACAGACACCATTGTCACTATGAGAATCACTTATGACACTCACGTAATGATCCATGTAGTGTTCTCATGGTGGGCCAGTCCAGTACATCATTACTCTAATATGTACCCATGTGAAGACTTGATATCTCTTATCCATGACCCGTGAGATGTGGTCATCAGTCTATGCAAATACTAGTCTCAATGTATTATTGTTGTCCTAATTAACAATAATACTTGATTAGGGACATTTAAGAATAGTGTTGTAACCAAAAGGATCTCACGATCAAGTCATCCACTTGATGTCCTATGGCATCAAACTTACTATTCTAAGGACTTTATTATGTTTATCAAAAAAGAACACAATAAATGAAATGCCTCATATATAAAATAGCATAATAGAATGTATGTAAATATAGAAAATGTATTGGCCTCTAGGGCATACACCAACAATCTCCCACTTGCACTAGAGCCAATCAGGCATATATCTAATGCCTAAAGACCTAGTATGACCCTCATGCTTCTGTTGTGCAAGAGGCTTCGTCAGTGGATCAGCAATGTTATCATCTGTTGGTACTTTGTATATCTTTACATCTCCTCTATCGATGATCTCTCGAATGAGATGGAAGCACCGAAGTATATGTTTGGATCGCTGGTGAGATCTAGGCTCTTTAGCTTGTGTAATGGCTCTATTATTATCACAGTAGAGGTCCACTGGGTCCACTATACTAGGAATAGCACCAAGTTTAGTAATGAACTTCCTGATCCAAACGGCCTCCTTAGCTGCATTGGAGGCAGCAATATACTCAGCCTCTGTGGTAGAATCGGCGACTGTCTCCTGCTTTGAACTCTTCCAGCTCACAGCCCCACCATTTAGGCAAAAAATATAACCCGATTGCGATTTGGAGTCATCCTTATCGATTTGGAAGCTAGCATCAGTGTAACCTTTTACAACTAGCTCTTGCTCGCCTCCATATACTAAGAATGAATCCTTAGTCCTTCTTAAGTACTTAAGAATGTTCTTGATAGCAGTCCAGTGACTCTCACTGGGATCAGACTGGTACCTACTCGTCATGCTCAAAGCATACGAGATGTCTGGTCGAGTACATAACATGGCATGCATGATAGATCCAATTGTAGATGCATATGGAATCTTGCTCATGTGATCCCTCTCATCCTGGGTGGAAGGGGATTGAGCCTTAGATAGGCTTACACCATGTGACATAGGCAAGAGTTCTTTCTTGGATTCATGCATGTTAAATCGTCTTAACACTTTATCTATGTATGTACTCTGACTTAGGCCAAGATTTGGAGTTGCTAGTCTCAGTGATCTATCTCTATAGATCCTGATACCTAATACATAGGTGGCTTCGCCCAAGTCCTTCATAGAGAAGCAGTTCCCTAACCAAGTTTTTTACAGACTGTAGGGTAAGAATGTCATTTCCAATAAGTAGTATGTCATCTACATACAATACCAGAAAGACAATAATGCTCCCACTAACCTTCTTGTAGGCACAAGATTATTTTTCATTCTTAATGAAACCAAAATGTTTTATTGTTTCATCAAAATGAAGATTCCAGCTTCTAGAAGCTTGCTTCACTCCATAAATAGATCGTTGCAACTTGCATACTTTTCTAGCATCTTCTGGAGTGGCAAAACCCTCAGGTTGGGTCATGTACACATCTTCGAGAAGATTTCCATTAAGGAAAGCAGTTTTGACATCCATTTTCCAGATTTCATAATCATGGTATGCTGCAACAGCAAGCAAGATCCGAACAGATTTAAGCATCGCAACTGGGGAAAAAGTCTCATCATAGTCTACATCATGAATTTGTTTGAAACCTTTAGCCACCAATCGCGCCTTAAAGGTATGCACATTACCATCCATGTTAGTTTTCTTCTTGAAAACTCACTTGCACCCAATGGATTTTACCCCTTCAGGTGGGTCAACTAAGGTCCATACCTGGTTGGCATACATGGAATCTATCTCAGATCTCATGGCCTCAAGCCATTTCTCAGATTCTGGGCCAATAATGGCTTCCTGGTAAGTCACAGGCTCATCTTGATCCATGAGCAATACGTCACCTTGTTGAGTCATGAGAAATCCATATCTCTCTGGTTGATGACGTATCCTGTTTGACCTACGCAGGTCCTGTGCTACTAGAGCAGGTTGTTGTTCCATAACATTTTGTGGAAGCTGCTCTATTTCCACCATTAGTTCATTGCTGCTTTGTGAAACTTGAACTTCTTCAAGTTCTACTTTTCTCTGACTGGTTCCTTTGGAGATAAACTCCCTTTCTAGAAACACAACTGTCCGTGCGACAAACACTTTGCCCTCGGTAGGATTATAGAAAAATTATCCCTTGGTTTCCTTTGGATACCCCACAAAGAAGCATTTATCTGATTTAGGTCCAAGCTTATCAGAAACTTGACATTTCACATAAGTTTCGCAGCCCCAAATCTTCAAGAAAGATATACTAGGCCGTCTCCTAGTCTATATCTCATATGGTGTCTTTTGAACCGTCTTAGATGGAACACGGTTAAGTGTGAAAGCTACTGTTAACAGAGCATGTCCCCAGAAGGAGCCTGGAAGGTTTGCATGACTCATCATGGATCGGACCATGTCCAACAAGGTCCGGTTCCTCCTTTCAGAGACTCCATTCCATTGTGATGTTCCTGGTAGAGTGAGTTGAGATATTATCCTACACTTTTTCAGATGATCATCAAACTGTTGGTTTTAGTATTCTCCTCCTCAATCTGATCGAAGGATTTTAATACTCTTACTAAGTTGGTTTTGTACTTCATTCTTGAACTCTTTGAACTTTTCAAAGGATTCTGATTTATGCCTCATAAGATATACAAATTCATATCTACTGAAATCATCAGTAAATGTAATGAAGTATTGAAAATCGCCTCTAGCGAGTGTGTTTAGTGGCCCACATACATCACTATGTATAAGGCCTAAAAGATCACTAGCCCTTTCACCTTGTCCGGTGAATGAGGCCTTTGTCATATTCCCCAATAAACAAGATTCATATGTCTCATATGATTCGAAATCAAATGAGTCCAAGAATCCATCTTTATGGAGTTTGGAGATGCGTTTCTCATTTATGTGGCCCAAACGACAATGCCAAAGAAAAGTTGGGTTCAGATCATTTGATTTAAACCTCTTTGTATTTATGTTATAGATGGGCGTCTCGAGATCAAGTACATAAAATCCATTACTCAATTGTGCACTACCATAAAAAATATCATTCATATAAATGGAACAACATTTGTCCTTTATAATAAAAGAAAAACCTTTCTTGTCCAAACAAGAAACAGAAATGATATTCTTGCTAATAGCAGGCACAAAATAGTAGTTCTCTAACTCTATTACAAGCCCAGTGGGCAAAGATAATAAATAAGTCCCTATAGCTAATGCAGCAACCTTTGCTCCATTTCCCACTCGTAGGTCAACTTCGCCCTTCGTCAATGGTCTACTGCTCTTTAGATCCTGCACATTTACACAAATGTGAGATCCACATCCAGTATCTAATACCCATGATGCAGAAGTAGATAAATTGACTTCAATAACAAAAATACCTGAAGTGGAAGTCTCACTTCCTTTCTTCTTTTTGAGCTCCTCCAGGAACTTGGCATAGTTCCTCTTCCAATGTCCGGTCTGACCACAATGGAAGCATATACCTTCTTTAGCCACTCCACCCACTGGTTTCAAGCCAAAAGTGCTAGGCTTGGACTTATCCTTGCCTTTGCCCTTCCAGTTGTCCTTGGGCTTTTTCTGCTGTTTCTTGCGCTTATTCTTTTGGACTATCATTATGGCCTTCCCTTTGCCTTTGTTAATGTTCTACTCAGCAGTTCTCAACATGCCTAGTAGCTCTGGTAGTGATTTATCAATCTCATTCATGTTGTAGTTCATGACAAATTGACTGAAACTTTCCGGCTACGATTGCAGGACTAAGTCAGTGGCCAACTCTTGGCCCAAAGGAAAACCGAGTCTCTCTAGGTTTTCAATGTACCCAATCATCTTGAGTACATGAGCACCAACAGGGCTTCCTTCTACCAGCTTGCACTGAAATAGTGCTTTAGAGACCTCAAATCTCTCATGCCTGGCCTGCTCTTGATAGAGCTTCTTAAGGTGTACGATCATATTGTATGCATCCATGTTCTCATGTTACTTTTGGAGCTCAGAGCTCATGGTGGCTAACATTAGACATCCAATGTCCAAGGCATCATCTTGTTGCTTCTTATAAGCATCTATTTCAGTTCTAGGGGCATTAGTAGCAAGTGGCTTAGGAATAGGCTGTTCCAAAACATATAGCTTTTCCTCTTGCTTGAGGACAATCCTCAAATTCTTGTACCAGTCTAGAAAATTCATTCCAGATAACTTATCCTTCTCAAGAACGAATCGCAATGATAAAGTATCCGATGTGTTTGTTGCCATGGTAATCTATTAACAAAAATATGCAAAATATAAGTATCATGCCATAAACATATTTAATGAGGTCTTTTAATTAAATATACCTCCCACTATTTTATTCAAGTTAATGACCCTCAGCATTGACTCAGAAAATCCCATCGTAAGATTTCCTAGTGGGCCAAGATCCATATTTCACCTAGTTTTGAGTCAGCTTTGGCTGATCACCCAAAATTCAGTTATTTAGGTAGGAAACACTTTCCAATTACATCACATGTAACTTTTGGATAGTTGGGTGAATAACACTTATTCAAGTCCATCTAATGGACCAAAGCCCAACTTCATGCCTCTAAGTCTTCAATCCTATTAAAATGGCCTAGTTAAGTCAGACCCAATGGTTGGCAGTTGGATATTACCTTTATCCCATCGTGTCTTACTAATATAGATAAAGGCATCCTGCTTTGGTAGACCTGCACTTAATCGATACTAGTCTTAACGAGTGCCACTCATTGGAAGGCATCACATAATGACTTAATATTTGCTTTGGGGGAATTTTTATTATTATTATTATTAGATATCACCATTTATTAAACTATTTATCATTCCATAAACATTATCCATGCATCTCATACATAAAAAGCATATAATAAAAGTGACATGGTTATGGCCCCTAAGAGAGTAGCATTAACTAAGCCAGCTTCACCAAGCATCTCCCATCAACGTCCTCACTTGATGTCGTCTTCTTACCTCCACATCATAATTACATTATATAGAAACCTCTTTTACATTCGAGGGGAGTTAGATGAGAAGAGAATGTATAATCAGAATGTAGAGAGAAAGGCACGACATGCAGGTCGTATTTATAAAAACCAAAATAGCATAAAAAGAGGACTAAGGCTATAACTATGCACCATGCATCACAAAGAACATATAAACTGCCGCCCGCTAACCGGGCAGCGGGACCCCCATGCTACCTCTGCGTAGTGTGTTTTTTTGAAAGCGTGATATTTTATATCCCTTTTATGACTCATGAAAATAATAATGTATTCTTGTGCCGCGCGGAACCCTAAGCCCGAACAACATGAACACTTCATGTGCCGCGGGGAACCCTTGCCCCGTCGTTCAACACTTGAACCTCTGGCGCCTCCTTGACGGCTTGACATCAACACTTGATGCTGCTGCCGCAAAACAAGAATAGGGTTTCCAAAATCCCTTCCGCCGCGTCTCTTGTGCAGAAACAAGGATTCCATAACCCCTGCTACCGCAAACCAAGAACAAGGTTTCCTAAACCCTTGCGCCGCGTATTGAGAATAAGGATTCCATAATGCTGTACGTATCACATACATACCAAAAAGCTTCGCAAAAACATACATCTTAATACAAAATGGTTTTCACAGAACATATGAACATCTTTATGGGTTTTTGAAAACAACATCACGGTTTTGCATACAACATAAGAAACAAAATATGTTTTCACAAAGAGTTTCATACGGTTTTCAGAAATAACATATTAAAGATCATATCTTTTGTCAAAACAAAGAACAGAAAACATGTTATCTCACGTAAACGAAAATAGAAAATCGAATCATGGTTTCGCAAGACGCTCTGATACCACAGTTGGGAATTGCGGATATATCACGCAGTGAAAAACAAGGATTCCTACCAAGGATCCAAGCGAAAAAGCCATAATCTGAGTTTTTTTAAATGATTTACCTCTTGAAGCGTGAATCACGAACACCGTAATAGAAATGATGTCTCTGTGGTATCCACACGAATAGAATCACGAACGTCTAACGTCCGCAAGAGGAGCCTCACATCTCTCACACAGTGCTAGCTGCAAAGAGAAGAGAAGAAACCTGTCGCTCTCTCACTCACTTTTCTGTAGGTGCGGCTAGGGTTCTAAATTATCTATCTTAGCAGCCCCTTAACAGTACCATTTATAATATTGACTGCCTTAAGTGAGTGTGAGCAGCAGCAAGGTAAGCTGTGTAACCCTAGACCCATCTGTTATGAGTCTGGCCCATATTTGAATCCGAGTCCAACTTGGATCCATTGCTCCAATTTTAGTCTGCTCTATGTGTGTGACCCTACAGGTTCTTATTACGTTGCCAGTAATATTAAAATCCCATTTTAATATTACAAGCAGTGAGCGGTATCTAGCAACACATCGTTGCTACCCAAATAATAAGAATGTCAGTGATTTGATATAACCTTTCTGTGACCAATGTTTTCGTGTCGTTTAGTCCCTTTGTCAAGATATCTATATTGAACACAAGGCATGGAATGCGTCACCCTTGTATAGTCCAATCATTTATTTCTTGATATTCGAGTAGACTTTGTAACAATAAATGAGATCAATATCTCATATTGACTCATTTGAGCATGGTCATGCATTTTGCAGCCTCACTCAATCAGGGGGCCTGAAGATATCGCTCCTGTTATGTAGGAGTGACAAATGCCATCTAGGTCACTCACATCCCTCTGCATGATTCGCGGTATGTCCAATAACTAACTTTATAATCACCTTATTACAGATGACGTTTGATGGCATTAAAACACACAACTCCTCATGTAGGAATCGTAGTGAGTTCTGGTCAAAGGACCACAGACACCATTGTCACTATGAGAATCACTTATGACACTCACGTAACGATTCATGTAGTGTTCTCATGGTGGGTCAGTCCAGTACATCATTACTCTAATATATACCCATGTAAAGACTTGATATCTCATATCCATGACCCGTGAGATGTGGTCATCAGTCTGTGCACATACTAGTCTCAATGTATTATTGTTGTCCTAATTAACAATAATACTTGACTAGGGACATTTAAGAATAGTGTTGTAACCAAAAGGATCTCACGATCAAGTCATTCACTTGATGTCCTATGGCATCAAACTTACTATTCTAAGGACTTTATTATGTTTATCAAAAAAGAACATAATAAATGAAATGCCTCATATATAAAATAGCATAATAGAATGTATGTAAATACAGAAAATGTATTGGCCTCTAGGGCATACACCAACAGACATTACTTGTATGGAGTTCAATTTGAGGTATTTAGTGATCATAAAAGTTTGAAGTAGTTATTTGATCAGAAGGAGCTGAACATAAGACAATGAAGATGGTGTGGAAATAAGTTTGTCTCAAATGGTTTAATATGTTAAGTTTTGATGATGATAAACACAATACAAAAAGTACACTTTGCACATGTTCTTTATTGCATCCTATATAGAGTATATCCATTAGTAATTGATAAATATTTTTTTTGGATGTGTCTATGAAAGTCTTATATGCATGTTAAACTAACTAGAGTTATACATTTATGGATCATGCATATGGAGATATTGAATTATGATTCTGGACTAACTATGCTTGTTTAAGTGAGCAATACTTTGTAAGATAGTCCAAGTACCAAGAGTGAGCATTGCAACAAGAAAGCAAAAGATCTCTATTAAGCTCAACACAAGAAGAATGTGAATGCCTTTTTCATGAAGGTATTAATAACATCAAAGTCATGTCAAAGACCAAGTCCAAAGGAAGATTAAATGGTATAGCTTATAGGACTTAGGGTCTTTATGTAAAAAGCCTTATGAATATCTCAAATATGTTTTTCAAATCTTTACAAATTGTTTTCACATGCTAAAATGTCCAACAAACAAGTTTTGAAAAGCTAGTTATGGTAATAGTTCAAATATATGAAAAATAGCCAAGTTTGAGTTTTACAAAACTGACCTTTGGTCACTCTTTTGATCATATCTTTCAAAATACTTTGAGTTTTATTTTGAAAATTTCATTTGAAAATAGACTCAAAGATCTTTCCAATGACTAGTCATTTGCTTTAAACGGATAAGAAATGAAGAAGTTATGACCATTTAAAGTCAATTTTTGAAATCAAAGTGGTTTATTCGAATATAGGATGTGGTATTCGAATAACTTACCCCAGAAAACATTCCAGAACGTGGTTTTAAAGGTGTATTCGAATAACAAATGTGTTATTTGAATACCACAACCTAAAAAATGTTCCAGAACATGTTTTTGAAAGTTTATTTGAATAAAAAACTTGTTATTCGAATAGAGACGTTAAGGAGCGTAACTTTTGAAAGGATTTATTCGAATAACACATAGGTTATTCGAATAAACATGGCCAGAATCATGCAACGGCTATTTTCAGATGCTTTTAATGTGATATTAATTTATACCCAATGGCTCTTTTTCTTTGAACACTATAAATACATGATTTTGGGACATCTTTTAGTAACACCCATTTATCTGAAATAATTCTTTCTTGCTTTATTTTGTGATACATATTTTACCAAATTTTTGTGCTCTTTTTTTGCCAAAATTTGAGATATCCTTAAAGAGCTTCATAGAGTTTCAAATTGTATCATCTACTCTTTGTGATAGTTTCTCTTCATCTATATTTCTGTTCTTCTGTATTGAGGGTGAGGTATCCTTCAAGATTTGTATAAGGGTGAGGTATCCCTTCAAGGTTTGTATAAGGGTGACGAATCCCTGCAGGCTGAGACTTGAGCACAATGGTAGAGTTTCCTGGTGTGTGAAAAATGCTCTTTTATGTAATGGTTGCAAGCACCTATTGAAGCTTGTATACATAGTAAAAAATCTCGGATTGTTTTCGAGGACTGGACATAGACCACAAGTGGGTTAGTGGTCGAACCAGAATAAATATCGTGCCTGCTTCTCTCTTCTTAATCTCTTTATTTTACACAATTTTATATTATTACACGTTTATTTATTTGTTGTTCTTAAAGCTTTTATTCTTCATCTCACAATTTCTTTTCTTTTATTTAATAGCTTAAATATTTGTGTTTATTTTAAGAGCATTTGTGAAAAAGTTTTAATACCCAATTCACCCTCCCTCTTGGGTAATGGTTGCCATGACTAATAAGTGGTATCAGAGTTTCATACTCTGGTAAAAGCTTAACCGCTTAGAGTTAAAGATCCTTATTTTTTTAGCAACCTTGAAAGTTTTTTTTTAAATGGAATGTTTTGAAATTGATAAACCATCATTCTTTGATGGTGTGATTTTTGTTTATTGGAAAATTAAAATAGAATTTTATATACAATCTATTGATTTGGATTTGTGGGATGTTGTTCTTGATGAATTTTTTCCTAAACCAAAACATGATTAGAATGCTTATGACAAGAAATGTTTTTCTTTGAATATTAGAGCTATGCAAATTTTGAAAAGTAGTTTGAATGATGATGCTTATGGTAAAATTAAAAGTTGTTCTAGTGCCAAAGAAATTTTGGACACTCTTGATACTATTTATCTTGCTAACAATGATTTTGTATATAAAGTTGTATATAGAAAGCAAGAAGAGCAAACGTCATTGAAAGAAGCTTGTCATGAAAAATATCCTCAAAGAGATACTCAAACTATTGAAAGGAGCCAAATGCCACTTGGTGACGATGGTGCTCAATTTGAAGAAGAGGCAAAGCAAAACAAAATTGATGAGGAAGAAGGTGATTCCCTTAAAGAGCCAAGTGTGCTAGAAATTGAAACTACTTCCTATATGGCTAAAAAGGACTTTGAGTAAATAATTCTAAACTAGATTATAGTCTTTCCTATGATGAGTTACAATATGTATATTATGAACTGTATGATGGTTTATTGAATTTATAAAAGAAAAACTTATTGTGTTTGGAAAACATTTCCTTTATTGAAAATAAAATTGAAACTTTGAAAAATGAATATGCTTTTCTTGATGAGGAAATGTCTTTGAAATGTAAAACCTCAACTTCTTGTAAAAAATGCATTAATTTAGAAAATCAAGTTGAGGACTTATATTTCGAATTTGTCAAAGCTAATGGTTGTAATTGCTTACATTCTATACTTGTTAATGAAAATAAAATTAATGTTATTTCACATGGAAATTCAAGTAAAGCTTGTGGCAAAAATAACATAGAATGTAATAACAAGAAAAGGCTTAAGTTTTTCAAAGATAATCTTCAAAAGACCAAGTCATCATTAAATTCAATTGTTTTTAATTTGTGTGGTCATCTAGGACATATTTCTCATTTATGCAATTATAGAAAAAATCCTTATATGAGAAATAATATGGTATAGGTTCCTACAAATCTTAAAGGCCCTAATACTAACATTCAAGGACCCAAAATGAAGTGGTTACCAAAGTGTCCTCCTAGTGTCTCAATTATGCAGAATATTTCTCAAATGGATGGACAAATTGGTCAAAATAAAGAGGAATCATCAAGGAGAATGCTTCCAAAGCCTAACAGTAGAAACTTTGGTCAAAGAAGGAAGATGGCTTCAACTAAAGCTTCTCAAGTACAAAATGTAAAACTTGTAAAGTTCAAGACTCCAAAAGAGAAGCAATGGATAAGAAACAGTATTTGCTTGATTACCAAGGCCAAGGTACCCCACCAAATGGTATGCTTTCGTCTCTCGAAAATGTAATTCCTGGAAATATAAATGTGATTTCTTGTTTAAGTTATTCAAATACCTATCTATGGTATTCGAATACCATTGCTGTTATACGTGCAAATTTGTGATTTTCTGATAGGGCTATTCAAATAGACCTATGGCTATTCGAATACCATACATCAGTATAGTACTCCTACAAGCTAGTGTATTCGAATAACTCAATAGTTATTCGAATAACCTGAGGCTTAGCATATCGATTTTTCTTACATGCCTCTGGAGTATTCGAATGCCTTGGATGCTATTCGAATACTTGCTATTATTTTGCATAGTTTTGTGTGTGGGTATTCGAATACTGTAAAAAGCATTTGAATACCATAGGCTGGCAGCCAAGCCAATTTGGCCCATCTATTCGAATACCTGGGTAGGTATTCGAATACCTTCTATCAGAAGGGTGCGTCCTTTGGTCTTTCCCAACCGAGCGAGCGACTTCGCTAAACCATCATCACGTGTTTGGGACCTTTACCCTCAACAAAATGAAGATGATCAAGATCGATGAAGGCTGGGTGTTCCCAGTTGAAGTCGATGATGATGAGGACGACCCTCAAGGCGATCCTGCTGCCCTTGCTACTACTGCTGCTGATATTCCTGCCCCTGCTTTATTTGAAAGGTTCTGCTGCATTTGTTGTTGTATATATTGCATAGCATTAATAATCAATATGTGCTAAATTCTTTGTTTGTTTTGTCTGAAAATATGCACTTAATGATATGTATGAAAAATGCAAATGCTTAACCAAATGTAATTGGCTATTCTTTTGATGATTATATGTACTTAGCTAAATTGATCAATGAAATGAAATATTTTTTGCCCTTATGAACTCATTTGTTGTTTTATTATTTTGAATGCTTATTTGCTTATGAGCTTGGCATAATGACTAACATCTTTGGATCCAAAATTGATGGATACCAAAGAAAGTACTTTGAATTATTTTGTAGGGTGTCAACTACCTCAAGCAAGCATTTAAATGGAATAAGTTCAACTTGAGGATAGTAAAGTTTAAAAGGATTCAACTTTTAAAGGGGTGCAAAAAAATTTCTATTCCCTCATGAAAACTTAAAGTTTAGAAGTTGGAGTCACCTACAAAAACTCAAAGAGTACACTTTTGGTGATATCAATCCTTATTTATGCTTTAAATTTGATATCATATGATACATGGAGAAGTAGATAGTTGTGTTATACCCTTACATGCATTGCATGATCATTATTTGCTAAAAATGCTTAAATAAGTTTTGATGATGATAATATGTTTCTTGATAAACTTGAATTATGCCTTAAAAATGCTTAAACCTTTTTTTGGATTCAAGTGCATATGTGCTTCATGCATTCTTGTTAGAGCTAACATTGCATGATTGATAATGTGATACATGCTTTAAATTATATATCAATCAAAATTATGGTTATAAATGGGCTTACATGATATTTGATGCTAACTTATGTTTTAGAGGACTTTTAAAGTTAACCTTGCAAGTCTCTCTATGTGTTTCAAATATAGCCATCAGGTTTTGTACATATAAGCATATATGGATAAATGAGAAAAGCTAAATATAATTCAAATGAAGAGGAAGATAAAGAAAACTTTCTTCTAGTGCAATGAAATGGAGAATTCAAAGGAAGAAAGCTCAAAGTTAAAGGACCAATAAAGAAGGATCATCACTTTTTATCTATCTCAATAAGTATCTCTATCCCTAAGCTATTATGGTATTTTATATGATATGGATTGTATGATACTTGTTGATAAATTAATCTTAAATGATTAGATGCTTTCCAAGGAATATATGGCTTTTATATAAAACATCTCTACCCCTCTAAAATGCTTTTAAAAATATAATGTGCTCTTGTGAAATTCTTTTTGAAAGGGGGAGAAGTTTTAAAATGGCTTTTTTGATTGATGGATTAAAAATAAAAATCTTTTGCCTTGCTTTACTTTATGGTATTGTGTTTACATGGTCTTCGTATATATATTTTTTTTATCTATTATTTTGATAATATGTATATTTTGAGGGGGAGCCTAGCCCTTAAATTGTTGTTTATATCTTTTGGCTTACATCTTTGTTTGATTACATAAAGTGTTTTATTACTATCATATGCTAAAAGTTCACATACAAAAATATGACAAGCATTGCATGTATAATCTTCTATATCTTGAAAAACATACTTATTTCATCTATCTATTCTTGAATCATATGTAGAATCTATAAGGGGGAGAAAATATTATTTTTTTTCTTTCTAAGCCTTTTTGTTGATGTCAAATAGGGTAGTGAAAATTGGAAATAAAAATATGTTCTTGTATTTATTGTTTGATATGCTTACATGAATATTCATTCTTGTATATTGCTTAACATATTTTTCTTTAGTGATTTGTCATCATAAAAAAAGAGGGAGATTGTGAAAATAAGTTTGTCTCAAATGGTTTAATATGTTAAGTTTTGATGATGACAAACACAATACAAAATGTACACTTTGCACATGTTCTTTATTGCATTCTATATAGAGTATATCCATTAGTAATTGATAAATATTTTTTTTGGATGTGTCTATGAAAGTCTTATATGCATGTTAAACTAACTAGAGTTATACATTTATGAATCATGCATATCAAGATATTGAATTATGATTCTGGACTAATTATGCTTGTTTAAGTGAGCAATACTTTGTAGGATAGTCCAAGTACCAAGAGTGAGCATTGTAATAAGAAAGCAAAAGATCTCTATTCAGCTCAACACAAGAAGAATGTGAATGCCTTTTTCATGAAGGTATTAATAACATCAAAGTCATGTCAAAGACCAAGTCCAAAGGAAGATTACATAGTATAGCTTATAAGACTTGGGGTCTTTATGTAAGAAGCCTTATGGATATCTCAAATATGTTTTTCAAATCTTTATAAATGGTTTTCACATGCTAAAATATCCAACAAACAAGTTTTGAAAAGCTAGTTATGGTAATAGTTCAAATCTATGAAAAATAGCTAAGTTTGAGTTTTACAAAACTGACCTTTGGTCACTCTTTTGATCATATCTTTCAAAATACTTTGAGTTTTGTTTTGAAACTTATTTCATTTGAAAATAAACTCAAAAATCTTTCCAATGACTAGTCATTTGCTTTAAACGGATAAGAAATGAAGAAGTTATGACCATTTAAAGTTAGTTTTTAAAATCAAAGTGGTTTATTCGAATATAGTATGTGGTATTCGAATAACACACCCCAGAAAACATACCAGAACGTGGTTTTAAAGGTGTATTTGAATAACAAATGTGTTATTCAAATACCACGACCTAGAAAATGTTCCAGAACATGTTTTTGAAGGTTTATTCGAATAAAAAACTTGTTATTCGAATAGAGACGTTAAGGAACGTAACTTTTGAAAGGATTTATTCGAATAACACATAGGTTATTCGAATAAACATGGCCAGAATCACGCAACAGCTATTTTTAGATGCTTTTAATGTGATATTAATTTATATCCAATGGCTCTTTTTCTTTGAATACTATAAATACATGTTTTTGGGACATCATTTAGTAACACCCATTTATCTGAAATAATTCTTTCTTGCTTTATTTTGTGATACATATTTTACTAAATTTTTGTGCTCTTTTTCGCCAAAGTTTGAGATATCCTTAAAGAGCTTCATAGAGCTTCAAATTATATCATCTACTCTTTGTGAGAGTTTCTCTTCATCTATATTTCTGTTCTTCTGTATTGAGGGTGAGGTATCCTTCAAGATTTGTATAAGGGTGAGGTATCCCTTCAAGGTTTGTATAAGGGTGAGGTATCCTTGCAGACTGAGACTTGAGCACAAGGGTAGAGTTTCTCTGTGTGTGAAAAGTGCTCTTTTATGTAACGGTTGCAAGCACCTATTAAAGCTTATATACATAGTAAAAAATCTCGAATTGTTTTTAAGGACTGGACGTAGACCACAAGTGGGTTAGTGGTCGAACCAGGATAAAAATATCGTATCTGCTTCTCTTTCTCAATCTCTTTATTTTACGCAATTTTATATTATTACACATTTATTTATTTGTTGTTCTTAAAGCTTTTATTCTTCATCTTGAAATTTATTTTCTTTTATTTAATAGCTTAAATATTTGTGTTTATTTTAAGAGCATTTGTGAAAAAGTTTTAATACCCAATTCACCCCCCTCTTGGGTAATGGTTGCCATGACTAACAGATGGATGAAGTTTTTGAAAGACTACAACTTTGAGTTAAAGTACCATCCAGGTAAGGCCAATGTGGTGGTTGATGCACTAAGTAGGAACTCCCTATATGTGTCTTGTATGATGATCCAAGAGAGTGAACTTCTTGAGAGTTTTAGAGCCAACAGTCTTTTGGTAGCTGTCTTCCCACATAGTCTCAATGTGAGTCGAGTGGACATAGTGAGTGACTTTAGGACTCAGATCTTGGAAGCTCAAAAGGAAGATGAGACTCTTAGAGATGTGAGTGAGTAGATCTTTTTAGGTAATTTTGGTGAGTTTGATATGTCGGATGATAGGATGATCAAGTTTAGAGATAGACTTTGCATTCCTTGTGAATCTAAAATCAAAGATAAGATCCTTGAAGAAGCTCACTGTAGTTAGTACACTATCTATCTTAGGGCCACTAAGATGTATTAAGACTTGAAGAAGTTGTTTTGGTGGTCTGGTATGAAGAGGGACATAGCCGAGTTTGTGTCTAGGTGCCTAACTTGTCAGAAGGTCAAGATAGAACACCAGAAAACCCTCTAGACCTCTTCAAATCTTTGGGAGTCCCTAAGTGGAAATGGGATCACATCACAATGAATTTTGTGATGGGTTTGCCCAGAACTCAGTTAAGATTCGATGCAATATGGGTTGTAGTGGATAGACTAACCAAGTCTACCCATTTCATACTTATTAGAGCTAACTACTCCATGGATAGGCTTGCCTAGTTATACCTTTGAGAAATAGTTAGGATGCATGGTATACCTCTTAATATAGTTTCTGATAGAGACCCTAGATTTATATATAGATTTTAGGGAGCCTTGCAGAAAGCCCATGGATAGGCTTGCCTAGTTATACCTTCGAGAAATAGTTAGGGTGCATGGTATACCTCTTAGTATAGTTTCTGATAGAGACCCTAGATTTACATATAGATTTTAGGGAGCCTTGCAGAAAGCTTTCGAAACAAAGCTTAGTTTAAGTATAGCATACCATCCACAGACTGACGGTCAATCAGAAATGGCTATTAAAAACCCTTGAGGATATGCTGAGAGCATGTGTGCTAGAGCAGAAAGGGAGTTGGGATAAGTTCTTACCCTTAGTGGAGTTTGCCTACAATAACAGTTTTCATACTAGTATAGGTATGGCACAATATGAAGCACTTTATGGAAGAAAGTGTAGGTCCTTTTTATATTAGTATGAGGTTAGAGAGAAAACCATTCTAGGTCCTGAGTTAGTACAGCAGACCACAGATCAGATCAAAATTATTCAAGATAAGTTGGTTATGGCTCAGAGTAGGCAAAAGAGCTATGCTGATGAGAGGAGAAGACCTCTAGAGTTCAGTGAAGGAGATCATATATTCTTGAGAGTCACTTTGACAACTGGGATTGGTAGAGCATTAAGTACACAGAAGTGGAATCCTCGTTTCTTTGGTCACTACCAGATCCTAAAGGGAATTGGACCCGTAGCCTACTAAATTGCACTTCCACCCAATTTGTCAAACCTTCACGATGTATTCCAGGTGTCACAACTTAGGAAGTACAATCTAGATCCTTCATATGTCATAAAAAATGAATCTGTGTTGTTAAAAGAGGATTTATCTTATGTATGTGGCTAATGAGGATCGTGGACAGAGGGGTCAAAGAGCTTAGAGGTAAGCAAATTCCTCTGGTGAAAGTGCTTTAGGATGGCGTTACCTTTAAGGAGGCGACTTGAAAGTTGGAGTCCCACATGCAGCAAGTCTACTCGCAATTATTTATATGAGGTAAACAATTTTGGGGACAAAATTTTTAAAAGGGGGGGAGAAATGTAACATCCTTTTCAACATGTTAGACTTTTAAATAGTTACAGAGGTAGCTTAATACTTTCTTAACATGTCTGTTTAATTTTGTGACAATCTGAGTTAGTTTAGGCACTTTGCTACAATCTGAAAAGTGAAAAGTAGCTTAAAATGGCCTAGATGATAGTTTAATTGGCTTAGCTAATGGAAATAAATATAGATAATTTATTTCTAAGTCACAAATGTATATTCTGTGATGTGGTTAAAGTTCAAGAATGATCGGAGTCCGTTTGGTATTTTTAGGCATACTGGTTGGGTGTTTTAATGCCAGATTAACTAATCACAGATATGAAAAATTATGATACTGGTGAAATGACTTTTTTTTATGAATCTTAGTATTTATTTTAAAATTATTGGAACCTGAAAAACTTGGTTTAGCTAAATCTGAGTATTTTTAGCAGATCGAGAAATATCAGTATGGTATCACTTGGCTTAAAACTATCCACGGTTACAGCCATCGTTTTTAACCTTCTTATTTGTGATTTTGTTTCATATTTCCTCATTTTTCTCTCTTCTCTTCATGGCTGAAACAAAACAACGGCAAGGGAAGGATGCTCAAGTGAAGGAAAGGGAACCAAGAAGTAAAGGAAGAAGGGGAAATCCAAGGCTAGAGATTGAGGATCAATCTGCAGCATCAAGGCAGCATCAAGGAGCTTGAAGGTAGGGGTTCTTGAGCTTAAAACTTCATCTTCCTCATTTATCATGTTTAGCTTATTTGAGGGTTAATATGCCAAAATGAGATCTTGAGGTTTTTTAAGTTATTTTCTTGCTTGGATAAGTTTTAAATGGTGTTTATGACTTGTTCATGCCAAGAATTTAGATTAGAAACTGAAAATTATTCTTTTGGAACATTAAAGCTCAAAGTGTTGATTTTAGGGGTTTAGATGGGGGATTTAGTGTTTCGATCCATTATTTAAGAAATCAATTAGTGTTTTAAGTTTCCTTTATATTTGTGAACTTATTTGGGACTTGAAATCACCTAGAGATTGGATTAGGGTGGCCAAAATCCAAGAATTTGGCCAATTGATCAGTGCCACAATTCTGTAGATTTTACAACAATGTGTTTGGTTGAGAGACATGGCCCATGTCCGAAGACATGGGAGGGCGTGTCCCTCTCTGCCTGCCCTAATTCGTGAAACTGTGTTACAAAGCAAGACAGGGGGGTCGTGTCATCAGACATAGCCCGTGTCTGAGGCCAGAGTATTCAAAAATATCATTTTTTATGTTTTCAAGTTCTTAGCTAGATTGGATCATTTGTGCAAGTCTTTTAAGGTGTATTGAGGCACTTTTGAGGATATTTCTTGGAGAGAATTATTAACTTGCTTAAGTGTAAAGCTTGGGAATTTTTAGACGTCCAAAGTATGGGAAATGCTTAGGACAAAGTTAGAGAACTCAAGACACCGAAAGTGTGGTGGTGTGTCAACGGATGATGTGTTGGAATATCTTAGGCTTCCTTAGTGATATCGTATGCCTACCTATATGCAAAGATTACTCCTTTAGAGTTAAAGATGAGTTTGGAATGCATAGTTAAAGGATATTTCCTTGTTTGCTTAGGTTAAGCTTCGTGATTGATTAGAGACCTGTGTTGGTTCCTTCATGGGTTTTGAGTTGAGCCAAGAGTGTAAGTTCTCTAGTTATTTCCTTTTCACTAGGTTATGGTAAACCTTGTGATGGAAGTTGGTGAAACCTTGTGCATCCAAGTGTTATGGAATACTATAAAGTAGTATCTAGAACCTTGAGCAACTAGTGGTTGCCTTGTAATCATTTGGGAAGTGATGGTGTAAGATACTAAATATGAGGACAATAGTGATATGAGTTTTACTACTTATGTGTTAAGTTGGAGTAAAACCTTGAGTCACTAGTCTTTATTTTTCATTTGGTTGTGGTAAACCTTGTGATAAGTGTGTATGTTTTGATAGCAAACCTGCATATTTGGTTTTCAAACTTGTCATTTGCTATTTCTTATATATTGTAACCTCAAATGGTGTCCACAACCATGTGGCTTGGGAATCAAGTGTTGGATCCTTATTCTCCTCGCATTTATGCTTGTATGGTCAGGGTTACCGGTATGGGGGTAGTAATAGTACTCTTATGTTAGTGAGAGGAAAGTATTCACCTATTACCAAGTGGGCTTATGCTTGTAGGCCTGACTTGCTCAGTATATACAAGGACCGCAGCTCCTGGGAAATAAGTAATTGGTATATATTTTTAAAAAAAACTAAAATTTGTATTTGCATAACATCATCATATTATTAGGGCTTTGTTTGAGCATAATCATACTTCATAACATAAAGCATTGCATGGTTGACATTTGTATGGGCATTTGTCATGGCCTAATTGATTGATTGTTTGGTTGCTCATTCGATAGTATCTTAAGATTGTATAGGCAATTCTTTGATGTTATTGATTGTCAGATATTCATTTACATCAAATGTATTTTTTATGTTTCGTTGAATTATTTATTATAAATGATTAACTACTAGTCTTGACATGTTTATACTGAGAAATTGTGATTTCTCACTCCTGTGTATACCATGTAAATCTAGGTAAAGTCCCTAAAAAGGGTAAAGGCAAGGAAAAGAAGAATCAGAAGGCTTAGATTAGTGTTTTGTTTTCTTGCGGACCAGTTTTATATGTGTATATTTCTGGTTGTTTTGAAAAGCTTATGTACACATTTTGGCGTGTTAGCCAGTGATAGTTGTATATATGACTTTTTTATCATTTGTGGCTCTCTATAATAACTGTGTAAGTTATTATGAGTTTTTATTTTCTATTTTTTTTAGAAGTGACATGTCTAATGCGATTTATTTTTGAATATTCTATTTATTTTACGATAATTCATATTAGGGTGTTACATCATACCTCAACATAGTCACTATATTTCATTCTTTCGGGTTATTTTCAAGTCAGACATCAACCTTGGTCCTCATTAATTTAATTTTAAAAACATAACAATTGCCCATACAATTGTCATTTTGTGCAATGCATTATGATGAATGATTATAACTAAGGAATGCCCTAAAGTATGCTTATGCAATGTTTTTAAAAGATTTTGTTTTTGGAAAACACATGTTATTTGCATATTTCCAAGGATCCCTTTCTTCCAGGACAACCTTTGTTCTAGGAAGTCCTTCCAGGAAAATCTTTGTACCAAGAAGTCCATTTGATCCTTGTATATCCTTAGGTAGGAAGGGGTAGGACAACTTTTGTTCCTTGACCTCCTTGCACTACCTTGGTATGAGTGGTCAATCTTACCCCACAATAGTGAGGTTACCGTTTACCTTTCTGATTTGTGGATAAAATATACATATCTTGTGCTTGATTTGAGGTGGATTTAGGTGTGCTTTGATTGATTAATGTTGGAATTTATGCCACATTTAATCTAGTTATCCTTGGTATCTTATGATTGGTCTTTCTTTATGTTTTTAGGCCCAAAAGAGGTGTTTTGACATAGTTCTATGAAGCTTTGGATGGATTCATTGCAATGAAGTTGAGCTCAGAATTTATATGGCCAAGATTCACGGAGTTTTTGACCTTTGCACAACAAAATGAGCATAACTTGAGCTACGGAAGTCAAAACGAGGTGATTCTTGTGGCATTGGAAAGCTAAGAAAAAGAGCTACAACTTTTATGAAGTTCACTTTAGCATTGAGTGATTGAGGAGTTAGACAAGGTCATGTCCAACTTGGGAAACATTTTTGTCAAGCTCACACGGCTCTAAGTAACTTGAAGAACGCTTTTGACTAAATCACACAGCCATGTGTCTTGGTCTCACAGTCGTGTGACCTTCCTACATTGAAATTATGCAATTTAAAACTCACACAACCATGTCATGCACTCACACGACCGTGTGAAGTGTTCTGGAGTGTAAAAGAGGCAGTTTTCACCTAAATTATTATAAACTGAAGCAAACCCTCAAACCTAAAATAGACAGAGGCTGTAAGAGAATTTGAGAGGTACAAGGATTGAAATCTAGGGCTTGGAAGACAAGAACAAGAGTAATTGAAGTTCAACCATTGAAAACATCTTATCCATCTTCATATTTTCCATCTTTTCTTTTTATTTTGGAATCATGGTTGTTTCTTTAACCTTTGTTCTTGATTGTGCTACAATAGCCTTGAGCGGCTAAACCCCTTTTTCTAGGATTGGGATCAAACTCTCTATTTTTCTATGTTGAATTGTTAATTTGATTCTTTGTTAATGGGAATTATTGTTTTTGATTCATTCTTAGTATGTTTAATGCTTGTGGTATGTTGCACGTCATATTTACATGATCTTAGGTTTTAGGTGAAGGATCGAAAAATGAAATCTAATTGCTTAATAATCTAATAATTGAACTTAGGAATTGAGACCTAGACATAGGCTTAAATCCTTTGAGGAACCAACAATTGTCATGAATCTTAATGGGTTGGAACTTGGATTAATTTCCATGAGAATGAGATTGATGAAGTTTTAGCACATTTTTAGTGCCAAGAAATTAGTCTTTAAATAATTTAGGATAAATCGCCTTCAAGAACATAATTAAACATCAACAAAGATATGATTACAATTTAGCATAGGGGGTAGTGTAGTGAATTTCCAATCCTAGACCTTTAAACCTTGGTTGAATTTTAACTTTGCTTAATTTAATTGCTTATTTAATTGGTTTGAGTTTTGTTTTGAATTTAATTTAGCTTTTTCTATTGATTTTGTTCGCTTAAATAATCAAAATCGTCATAAGAGTTGGTAATCAATCGATCCTTGTGAGAACGATCTTCATTTACTACTTGTACGATCCGTGTACTTGTGAAAAATTCATAAGAAGTTTTTGGCGTCGTTGCCGGGGAATCGTGTTGATATTAACACGAGCGGTAATTTGGTTGATTTAAGCACATTTTATTTTATTTTATTTTATTTTATATTCACCTTATTTTTCTTTGAACTTTCAAGTGTTGATTCTTTCTTATGCGTAGAGTGAGGAGTCAAGAAGATCTTTTTATCCCCATTGATCTTGAGATCAAGAAGACACTTCATGAAATTAGAAGGGAAAGAAGAACACAGAGAATTAAGGAAGACCACATGGTGGACAACATGAACCAAGTCGCTAATCAAGAGCGAAGGCTGAGGGATTATGAAACTCTGAACGCTAATACTCGTCAGTCTTTCATTGTACGGCCACGGGTGGAGGCCAATAATTTTGAGATAAAGACGTCACCAATCTAGATGGTCCAACAATTGCAATTCAGCAGGTCAACGACTGAAGACCTAAATAAGCATTTGGATGAGTTCTTGGATTCATGTAAAGATTAATAGGGTTTCAACAGATGCTATACGAATCAGACTTTTTCCCTTTTCTCTTAGGGGAAAAGCAAAGAAGTAGATTCACTCGGAAGTCCCAATGTCACTTACCACCTTGGAATTGATGGAGTAGGCTTTCTTAGACAAGTACTATCTAATTGTAAAAATAATCAAGTTCCGTCAAGACATCACTAATTTCTCCCAAAAAGAAGATGAATCACTTTATGAAGCATGGGAAAGGTACAATGATCTCATTTGTCAGTGTCCACATCATGGCCTACAAGATTTTGTTGTTGTACAAACATTTTATATTGGGTTAACTTTCTCTACAAAAGTAGCTCTTGATGCCGCAGCTAGAAGTGCTATGATGGCCAAGACTCCAACAGAGGCAAGGGCCTTGATTAATGAGGTCGCTTCAAATATTTATATGTGGCCAAGTGAGATATCAACTTCAAAGAAGCAAGCTGGAATGATAGAGTTTGATGCCATTACCATGTTGAAAGCCAAGTTGATGCCTTGATTAAGTCACTTGAGAAGTTGAATATCAATGCTATCATTACTCCTAGCATAACTTGTGAAACATGTGGAGGAGGGCATTTGGCTTCGAAATACAATGTAGTAGAAACATATTCTCAAGACCCATCATTGGAGCAAGCAAGTTATGTGCAAAATGGAAACTTCAAGTGTTGGTGTATGCCCTAGAGGCTAATACATTTTCTGTATTTACATACATTCTATTATGCTATTTTATATATGAGGCATTTCATTTATTGTGTTCTTTTTTGATAAACATAATAAAGTCCTTAGAATAGTAAGTTTGATGCCATAGACATTAAGTGGATGACTTGATCGTGAGATCTTTTGGTTACAACACTATTCTTAAATGTCCCTAGTCAAGTATTATCGTTAATTAGGACAACAATAATACATTGAGACTAGTATATGTAGAGATTGATGACCGCATCTCACGGGTCATGGATATGAGATATCAAGTCTTCACATGGGTACATATTAGAGTAATGATGTACTGGACTGACCCACCATGAGAATGATACATGGATTGTTACGTGAGTGTCATAAGTGATTCTCATAGTGACAATAGTGTTTGTGGTCCTTTGACCTGAAATCACTATGATTCCTACATGAGGAGTTGTGTGTTTTAATGCCATCAAACGTCATCTGTAACAAGGTGATTATAAAGTTGGTTATTGGACATACCGCAAATCATGCAGAGGGATGTGAGTGACCTAGATGGAATTTGTCACTCCTACATAATAGGAGCGATATCTTCGGGCCCCCTGATTGAGTGAGACTGCGAAATGCATGGCCATGCTCAAATGAGTCAATATGAGATATTGATCTCATTTGTTGTTACAAAGTCTACTCGAGTATCAGGAAATGAATGATTGGACTATACAAGGGTGATGCATTTCATGCCTTGTGTTCAATCTAGATATCTTGACAAAGGGACTAAACGACACGGAAACATTGGTCACGAAAAGGTTATGTCAAATCACTGACATTTTTATTACTTAGGTAGTAGCGATGTGTTGCTAGATACCACTCACTGCTTGTAATATTAAAATGAGATTTTAATATTACTACTAACGTAATAAGAACCCTGCAGGATCACACATATAGAGCAGATTAAAATTGGAGCAATGGATCCAAGTTGGACTCGATTCAAATATGGGCAGACTCATAACAAATGGGTCTAGGGTTGCACTGACTTACCTTGCTGCTGCTCACACTCACTTAAGGCAGTCACTATTATAAATAGTACTGCTAAGGGGGCTGCTAAGTGACATAATTCTGAACCCTAGCCGCACCTACAGAAAAGTGAGTGAGTGAGCGACAGGTTTCTTCTCTTCTCTTCGCAGCTAGCACTGTGTGAGAGACGTGAGGCTCCTCTTTGCGGATGTTGGACGTTCGTGAGTCTGTTCGTGTGGATACCGCAGAGACATCGTTTCTATTACGGTATTAGTGATTCACGCTTCAAGAGGTAAATCATTTAAAAACTCGGATTATGGCTTTTTTGCATGGATCCTCGGTGGGAATCCCTGTTTTCCGCTGCGTGTTGTATCCACAAAATTCCCAATAGTGGTATTAGAGCGTCTTGCGAAACCATGATTCAATTTTCTGTTTTCGTTTACATGAGATAACATGTTTTCTGTTCTTGTTTTGACAAAAGATATGATCTTTAATATGTTATTTCTGAAAACCATATGAAACCCTTTGCGAAAACATATTCTGTTTCTTATGTTGTATGCAAAACCATGATGTTGTTTTCAAAAACTTCATGAAGATGTTCATCTGTTCTGTGAAAACCGTTTTGTATTAAGGTGTATGTTTTTGTGAAGCTTTTTGGTATGTATGTGATACAAACAGTGTTATGGAATCCTTATTCTCAATGCGCGGCGCAAGGGTTTAGGAAACCTTGTTCTTGGCTTGAGGCAGTAGGGGTTATGAAATCCTTGTTTCTGCACAAGAGGCGCAGCGCAAGGGGTTTTGGAAACCCTGTTCTTGTTTTGCGGCAGCAGCATCAAGTGTTGATGTCAAGCCGCCAACGAGGCGCCTGAGGTTCAAGTGTTGAATGACGGCGCAAGGATTCCTCGCAGCACATGAAGTGTTCATGTTGTTCGGACTTACGATTCCGCGCGGCACATGCGGCACCAAGGGAGGCGGAACCCCCGTGCTGCCTCTGTGTAGTGTGTTATTCGAAAGCGCAATATTTTCTATCCTTTTATAACTCACAAAAAATAATTATGTATTATTGTTATGAGTTTATATATTCTTTGTGATGCATGGTGCATGGTTATGGCCTTAGTCCTCTCTTTATGCCTTTTGGTTTTAATAAATACGACCTGCGTGTCATGCCTTTCTCTCTACATTCTGATTGTACATTCTCTTCTCACCTAACTCCCCTCGAATGTAAAAGAGGTTTCTATATAATGTAATTATGATGTGGAGACAAGAAGGCAGCATCAAGTGAGGACGTTGGTGGGAGATGCTTGATGAAGCTGGCTTAGTTAATGCTACTCTCTTAGGGGCCATAACCATGTCACTTTTATTATATGCCTTTTATGTATGAGATGCATGGATATTGTTTATGGTATGATAAACAGTTTAATAAATGGTGAGATATAATAATAATAATAATAATTCCCTCAAAGCAAATATTAAGTCATTATGTGATGCCTTCCAATGTGTGGCACTCGTCAAGACTAGTATCGATCAAGTGCAGGTCTGCCAAAGCAGGATGCCTTTATCTATATTAGTAAGACGCGATAGGATAAAGGTAATATGCAACTACCAACCATTGGGTCTGACTTAACTAGGCCATTTCAATAGGATTGAAGGCTTAGAGGCATGAAGTTGGGCTTTGGTCCATTAGATGGACTTGAATAAGTGTTATTCACCCAACTATCCAAGAGTTACATGTGATGTAATTGGAAAGTGTTTCCTACCTAAATAACTTAATTTTGGGTGATCAGCCAAAGCTGACTCAAAATTAGGTGAAATATGGATCTTGGCCTACTAGGAAATTTTACGATGGGATTTTTCGAGTCAATGTTGAGGGTCATTGACTTGAATAAAATAGTGGGAGGCATATTTAATTAAAAGACCTCATTAAATATGTTTATGGCATGATACTTATATTTTGTATATTTCTGTTAATAGATAACCATGGCAACAAACACATCGGGTACTTTATCATTGTGATCCGTCCTTGAAAAGGACAAGTTGTCTGGAACAAATTTTCTAGACTGGTACAGGAATTTGAGGATTGTCCTCAAGCAAGAGAAAAAGCTGTATGTTTTGGAATGACCCTATTCTTGAGCCACCACGCTAATGCCCCTAGAACTGAAAAGGGAGGCTAATAAGAAGCATCAAGATGATGCCTTGGACATTGGATGTCTAATGCTGGCCACCATGAACTCTGAGCTCCAAAAGCAACATGAGAACATGGATGCATACAATATGATCGTACACCTTAAAAAGCTCTATCAAGAGCAGGCCAGGCATGAGAGATTTGAGGTCTCTAAAGCACTGTTTCAGTGCAAGCTGGTAGAAGGAAGCCCTGTTGGTGCTCATGTACTCAAGATGATTGGGTACATTGAAAACCTAGAGAGACTCGGTTTTCCTTTGGGCCAAGAGTTGGCCACTGACTTAGTCCTGCAATCGTTGCCGGAAAGTTTCAGTCAATTTGTCATGAACTACAACATGAATGAGATTGACAAATCACTACCAGAGCTGCTAGGCATGTTGAGAACTGCTGAGCAGAACATTAACAAAGGCAAAGGGAAGGCCATAATGATGGTCCAAAAGAATAAGGGCAAGAAACAGCAGAAAAAGCCCAAGGACAACTGGAAGGGCAAGGGCAAGGACAAGTCCAAGCCTAGCACTTCGGCTTGAAACCGAGTGGGTGGAGTGGCTAAGGAAGGTACATGCTTCCATTGTGGTCGACCGGACATTGGAAGAGGAACTGCCAAGTTCCTAGAGGAGCTCAAAAAGAAGAAGGGAAGTGAGACTTCCACTTCGGTATTTTTGTTATTAAAGTCAATTTATCTACTTACGCATCATGGGTATTAGATCTTGGATGTGGATCTCACATTTGTGTAAATGTGTAGGATCTAAAGAGTAGTAGACCATTGACGAAGGGTGAAATCGACCTACGAGTTGGAAATGGAGCAAAGGTTGCTTTGCATTAGTTGTAGGGACTTATTTATTATCTTTGCCCTTGGGCTTGTAATAGAGTTAGAGAACTGCTATTTTGTGTCGCTATTAGTAGGAATATCATTTTTGTTTCTTGTTTGGACAAGAAAGGTTTTTCTTTTATAATAAAGGACAAGTGTTGTTCTATTTATATGAATGATATTTTTATGGTAGTGCACAATTGAGTAATGGACTTTATGTACTTGATCTCGAAACGCCCGTCTATAACATAAATACAAAGAGGTTTAAATCAAATGATCTGAACCCAACTTTTCTCTGGCATTGTCATTTGGGCCACATAAATGAGAAACGCATCTCCAAACTCCATAAAGATGGATTCTTGGACTCGTTTGATTTCGAATCATATGAGACATGTGAATCTTGTTTATTGGGGAAGATGACAAAGGCCCCATTCACCGGACAAGGTGAAAGGGCTAGTGATCTTTTAGGCCTTATACATAGTGATGTATGTGGGCCACTAAACACACTCGCCATAGGAGGTTTTCAATACTTCATTACATTTACTGATGATTTCAGTAGATATGGATTTGTATATCTTATGAAGCACAAATCAGAATCCTTTGAAAAGTTCAAAGAGTTCAAGAATGAAGTACAAAACCAACTTGGCAAGAGTATTAAAATCCTTCGATCAGATCGAGGAGGAAAATACTTAAGCCAACAGTTTGATGATCATCTGAAGGAGTGTGGGATAATATCTCAACTCACTCTACTAGGAACACCACAATGGAATGGTGTCTCTGAAAGGAGGATCCAGACCTTGTTGGACATGGTCCGATCCATGATGAGTCATGCAAACCTTCCAGGCTCCTTTTGGGAACATGCTCTGTTAACAGCAGCTTTCACACTTAACCATGTTCCATCTAAGACGGTTCAAAAGACACCATATGAGATATGGACTGGGAGACGGCCCAGTATGTCTTTCTTGAAGATTTGGGGCTGCGAAGCTTACATGAAACGTCAAGTTTCTAATAAGCTTGGACCTAAATCAGATAAATGCTTCTTTGTGGGGTATCCAAAGGAAACCAATGGATACTTTTTCTATAATCCTACCGAGGGCAAAGTGTTTGTCGCACGGACAGCTGTGTTTCTAGAAAGGGAGTTTATCTCCAAAGGAACCAGTGGGAGAAAAGTAGAACTTGAAGAAGTTCAAGTTTCACAAAGCAGCAATGAACCAATGGTGGAAATAAGCAACCTCCACAAAATGTTGTGGAACAAAGAACCTGCTCTAGTAGCACAAGACTGCGTAGGCTAACTAACAGATACGTCATCAACTAGAGAGATATGGATTTCTCATGACCCAACAAGGTGACGTATTGCTCATGGATCAAGATGAGCCTGTGACTTACCGAGAAAGCCATTATTGGCCCAGATCGAGAAATGGCTTGAGGCCATGAGATCTCGAAATGGATTCCATGTATGCCAACCAGGTATGGACCTTGGTTGACCCACTGAAGGGTAAAACCCATTGGGTGCAAGTGGGTTTTCAAGAAGAAAATCGACATGGATGGTAATGTGCATACCTTTAAGGCGCGATTAGTGGCTCAAGGTTTCAAACAAATTCATGGTGTAGACTATGATGAGACTTTTTCCCCAGTTGCGATGCTTAAATCCGTTCGGATCTTGCTTCTTCGTTGTAAAGATACCATGATTATGAAATTTGGCAAATGGATATCAAAACTGCTTTCCTTAATAGAAATCTTCTCGAAGATGTGTACATGACACAACCTGAGGGTTTTGCCACTCCAGAGGATGCTAGAAAAGTATGCAAGTTGCAACGATCTATTTATGGATTAAAGCAAGCTTCCAGTTGGAATCTTCGTTTTGATGATACAATAAAATAGTTTGGTTTCATCAAGAATGAAGAAGAATTTTGTGTCTACAAGAAGGTTAGTGGGAGCACTATTGTCTTTCTGGTATTGTATGTTGATGACATACTACTTATTGGAAATGACATCCCTACCCTACAGTCTGTAAAGACTTGGTTAGGGAACTGCTTCTCAATGAAGGACTTGGGCGAAGCCACCTATGTATTAGGTATCAGGATCTATAGAGATAGATCATTGAGACTGCTTGGCCTAAGTCATAGTACATACATAGAAAAAGTGTTAAGATGATTTAACATGCATGAATCCAAGAAAGGACTCTTGCCTATGTCACATGGTGTAAGCCTATCTAAGGCTCAATCCCCTTCCACCCAGGATGAGAGGGATCGCATGAGCAAGATTCCATATGCATCTGCAATTGGATCTTTCATGTTTGCCATGTTATGTACTCGACCAGACATATCGTATGCTTTGAGCATGATGAGTAGGTACGGTTTGATCCCAAAGTGAAAGTCACTCGGATCGCTATCAAGAACATCCTTAAGTACTTAAGAAGGACTAAGGATTTGTTCTTGGTATATGGAGGCGAGGAAGAGCTAAGTTGTAAAGGTTACACCGATGCTAGCTTCCAAATCGATAAGGACGACTCAGATCGCAATCGGGTTATGTTTTTGCCTAAATGGTGGGAAATTTGTGAGTGGAAGAGTTCAAAGCAGGAGACAGTCGTCGATTCTACCCTAGAGGCTGAGTATATTGCTGCCTCCAATGCAGCAAAGGAGGCCGTTTGGATTAGGAAGTTCATTACTGAACTTGGCACTATTCCTAGCATTGTGGACCCAATGGACCTCTATTGTGATAATAATGGAGCCATTGCACAAGCTAAGGAGCCTAGATCTCACCAAATGATCCAAAATATACTTAGGCGCTTCTATCTCATTCGAGAGATCATCGATAGAGGAGATGTGAAGATATGCAGAGTACCAACAGATGATAACATTGTTGATCCACTGACGAAGCCTCTTGCACAGCAGAAGCATGAGGGTCATACTAGGTTTTTAGGCATTAGATATATGCCTGATTGGCTCTAGTGCAAGTGGAAGATTATTGGTGTATGCCCTAGAGGCTAATACATTTTCTGTATTTACATACATTCTATTATGCTATTTTATATATGAGGCATTTCATTTATTGTGTTCTTTTTTGATAAACATAATAAAGTCCTTAGAATAGTAAGTTTGATGCCATAGGACATCAAGTGGATGACTTGATCGTGAGATCCTTTTGGTTACAACACTATTCTTAAATGTCCCTAGTCAAGTATTATTGTTAATTAGGACAACAATAATACATTGAGACTAGTATGTGTAGAGACTGATGACCGCATCTCACGGGTCATGGATATGAGATATCAAGTCTTCACATGGGTACATACTAGAGTAATGATGTACTGGACTGACCCACCATGAGAATGCTACATGGATCGTTACGTGAGTGTCATAAGCGATTCTCATAGTGACAATGGTGTTTGTGGTCCTTTGACCTGAAATCACTACGAATCCTACATGAGGAGTTGTGTATTTTAATGCCATCAAACGTCATTTGTAACAAGGTGATTATAAAGTTGATTATTGGATATACCGCAAATCATGCAGAGGGATGTGAGTGACCTAGATGGAATTTGTCACTCCTACATAATAGAAGCGATATCTTCGGGCCCCCTGATTAAGTGAGACTGCGAAATGCATGGTCATGCTCAAATGAGTCAATATGAGATATTGATCTTATTTGTTGTTACAAAGTCTACTCGAGTATCAGGAAATGAATGATTGGACTATATAAGGGTGACGCATTCCATGCCTTGTGTTCAATCTAGATATCTTGACAAAGGGACTAAACGACACGGAAGCATTAGTCACGAAAAGGTTATGTCAAATCACTGACATTCTTATTACTTGGGTATTAGCGATGTGTTGCTAGATACCGCTCACTGCTTGTAATATTAAAATGAGATTTTAATATTACTGCCAACGTAATAAGAATCTGCAGGGTCACACACATAGAGCAGACTAAAATTGGAGCAATGGATCCAAGTTGGACTCGGATTCAAATATGGGCCAGACTCATAACGAATGGGTCTAGGGTTGCACAGCTTACCTTGCTGCTGCTCACACTCACTTAAAGCAGTCACTATTATAAATAGTACTGCTAAGGGGGCTGCTAAGTGACATAATTCTAAACCCTACCCGCACCTACAGAAAAGTGAGTGAGTGAGCGATAGGTTTCTTCTTTTCTCTTCGCAGCTAGCACTGTGTGAGAGACGTGAGGCTCCTCTTTGCGGACGTTGGATGTTCGTGAGTCTGTTCGTGTGGATAACGCAGAGACATCATTTTTATTACGGTGTTAGTGATTCACGCTTCAAGAGGTAAATCATTTAAAAACTCGGATTATGGCTTTTTCGCATGGAGCCTCGATGGGAATCCCTGTTTTTCGCTACGTGTTGTATCCACAAAATTCCCAACATCAAGCCTCAAGGTAATCCCTTCTCCAACACATATAACCCCAGATGGAGAAACCACCTTAATTTCTCATATAGTAACTAACAAAATAGAGGGCTTCATCCAACAATAGACCCCCACCCAGATTCCAACAACAGCAACAATCTTCTCATGGTGCAAAGTTTAATTTTGAAGCTCTCATGGAGAATTTCATAGTCACTCAAAAGAAGCAAAATCAAATCATTCAAGCAAAAGTACAACAACATGGGGAGTCCATCATGCAACTCAGTACTCACTTAGATCAAATGGCCACTCACTCCAAGATGCTTAGAACTTAAATAGCCCAATAAGCAAGCTTATTCAACATGATTCAAGGGCAAATACCAAGTCAGCCAGAGACTAACCCAAGGGAGCAAGTACTAGCAATTTCATTGACAAGTGGTAAGCAACTTGAAGGCCCCACAAGGGAACAAAAGCATGAAGATAAGGAGACCCATGAAAAGGAGGAGAAGCAAGAGAAAAGTATGAAGAAAGCACTAAAAAGTATATTCCTCCAAAAGCATATGCTCCACCTTTGCCTTTCCCTCAAAGATATCAAAGGGCGAAGCTTGATCATCAATTTGGAAGATTTTTGGAGGTACTTAAAAAACTTTACATTAATGTTCCTTTTACAGAAGTTCTCTCCCAAATTCCCTTTTATGCTAAGTTCTTGAAAGAGATTCTCTCCAATAAGAAGAAGCTTGAAGACTATGAAACTGTGGCTTTGACGGAAGAATGTAGTGCAATCATTCAAAATAAGCTTCCACCTAAGCTTAAGGATCTGGATAGCTTTTCAATTCCATGCTCAACTAGGGACATGCATATCAACAAGGCTTTATGTGAACTTGGAGCAAATGTGAGTTTGATGCCCCTTTCTATTTATCAGAAACTTGATATTGGGGAACTCAAACCGACTACCATCTCTCTTCAATTGGAGGATAGGTCAATCAAATATCCTATTAGCATATTACAGAATATACCATCAAAGGTGGAAAAGTTTTACTTGCCGGTCAATTTTATTGTGCTTGACATGGACATAGATGTTCAAATCCCAATCACACTTGGGCATCCATTCCTCGCCACAAGAAGGGCAATGATTGATGACCACAAAGGGAAATTGACTTTGCGATTAAATGATGAGGAAGTAGTGTTTAATGTTTTTAATTCTGAAAAAATCCTAGTTCCTTTAATTCATGTAGTCGTATAGATGCTGCTGATGTTGTAGATAGTGTTGTGCTTTCATATATGCAGGGATCTGTGACTAATGATATGATAGCGAAGACCTTGCCCAAGGCTGCCACCAACTTTGAGAATGTCATACTCTACAAGAAAGGACCAAAGAAGTGGAATGAGAAGTGTATCAAGTAGCATGAGTTTAAGATTGGGGAATAAAATTCTTGTTTATAACTCACCTCTTCGTCTTCTTTCTGATAGGTTTTAGTCAAAAGAGTGTGGACCATATGAGACTGTTTGAGTCTTGTCGTACGGTGTGCTTGAGGTAAAGAAAGAAGGTCATAAGACATTCTTGATAAATGACTAGAGAGTGAAGCACTATGAAGAAGGAGTGGGGACTGAGCACTACTCCATTGACATCACCTAAGCATAGAACTAACCCATAGTCAAGCTAATGACTATCACTTAGCGCTTCTTAGGAGGCAACCCAAATTTTCTCTCTTTTTCTTTACTCTCTTATTTTTTATTTTGTTCTTATTTTGTTATTACTTATTTTATTATCATTTTTTCTATTTTTGTTTTATAGTTAGCTAATGTTGAGTCGGCTTAGGTGACTCCCTGAGTTCGAAGCCTTTGTAGGGGGATGTATATAGCTATCAGCTGCTAAAAAGATTTTTCTTCTCTTTCTTTTAGTTATTTATTTTCGTATTTATTTGTTCTTTTTGTTCTTTTTCTATTTTCTTTTTCTTTCTATCCATTCTCATATTTTCTTTTTTATTTCTTTTGCACTTTTAGTTCTTGCATTTTGTTTTTCAGTTTTTGCTTTGTTTTTCTTATGCCGTTTTAGACAATATATCGCCGCTCAGTTCGACTAGATGTTTAAGTTCATGGCTATATGCCTCCCTCCTACTCCTCCTCTCCCACCACCTTCGAGATCATGCGTTTCTATTTTCAAGGAAGTTTCATTGTTCTTTGTTTAGGTATTTTTCTTGTTAAACATTGAGGACAAAGTTTATCTCAAGTGTGGGGGGAAATCAATGAACACTTGAGTATTGCTACTAATGAAGCAGGAATTGTGTCTTAATTTCTTAATTATTTCTGAGCTAATTGAAATATGTTTGAGAAGGAATCCACTACTCATAAATTAATTTTGTGCAAGGCAATCTTTTTCAATTGAGTATTGAAACATATAGTATCTTATTTGGAAATTAGTCATGTCTGCTTGCCTTTAATCATTTTATTAACTTAGCCAGAAAGTGAGTTTTGAGCTTTAATGATTGGATTTTTCATAAACAAAATCCTATTTTTCCTTTTCGAGTGAGATTTCTCTTGATTGATGTGCGCTAGAACTTGTTTTGATATCCTGTTGAGACATAAATAGTTTATATACATAATTGAATATTATTAAGGCAATTAGGCTTAATTCTTTCTTGACCTCCAGAGTTGCATTGATAAAATAATCTCTTAGTTGTCTCATTTGAGCCCGAAATTGATTTCTTTGAATACCAAATTGAATAATCAGGTTGGATTATTTGGAGCAGCTAATGTGTTAATGAAAAGTCATAAAAGGTTATTTTTGTCTTCAAGGGTTTACTACTTAGAAAAAAGGAAAAAAAAAAAAAAAAAAAAAAAAAAATGAAAAATGCAAATGAATGAAAAAGCAAAAAAATAAAAAAAAATGATTGTTGGTGAAGAATAATGAGAATATTGGGTTGGAAGTGAGAATTTGTTATACCCTTGTACATTATGTTTTCAACCTGATTGTGTTTTGTATCGATTTATCCCTGAATGTTCTTTACCTTTATTTACCTTTTTCTTGCCTTTGATTATTACCCTTGGCCCCGTTACAACCAAAGAAAGTCCTTTTGATTTTTGTTATCTATGTGAACTTAGAAGTGGAGATGAGATTGATAACCAAGCTTATGGTAATGCATTTTTCAAGAGAAATTTGAGTGATCTCTTTATCCTTAAACACTTGAGCAATGGAAAGATTAGTGATCTCAAATGGTTGGTAAAGAGAAAAGGTGCAAGCTAGACTCAAGCCTCTAATTGTATTAAGTGCTAAACTATCTTGCTTAATTAGATTTGATTGTCAAGCCTAATTAATTCGTTTAAACTGTGAAATTTTCCTTGATTTATATTTCTTGATGTTAAGTTTAATCTTGGTTTTTAATTCTCTATTCTTTGCTTGAGGACAAGCAAAGTTCAAGTGTGAGAGAATTTGAAGTGTGGATAAAATACACATATTTTATGCTTGATTTGAGGTGGATTTAGGTATGCTTTGATTGATTAATGTTGGAATTTATGCCACATTTAATCTAATCATCCTTGGTATCTCATGATTGGTAATTTTCTATATTTTTACGTCCAAAAGAGGTGTTTTGACATGGCTTTATGAAGCTTTGGATGGATTCATTGCAATAGAGTTGAGCTCGGAATTTATATGGCCAAGATTCACGGATTTTTTTACCTTTGCACAATAAATGAGCCTAACTTGAGCTACGGAAGTCAAAACAAAGTGATTCTGGTGGCATTGGAAAGATAAGAAAAAGAGTTACAACTTTCATGCAGACCACTTCAGCATTGAGTGATTGAGGAGTTAGACACGGCTGTGTCTAACTTGGGAAACACTTTAGTCAAGCTCACACGGCCTGGTGTAACTTGAGGAGCGCTTCTAACTAAGTCACATGGTCATGTGTCTTGGTCACACGGCCATGTGACCCTCCTACATTGAAATTACACAGTTTTTAAAACTCACACGACTGTGTCGTGCACTCACACAGCCGTGTGAGGTATTCTGGAATGTAAAAGAGGTAGTTTTCACCCCAATTGTTATAAATAGAAGCAAACCCCTCAAACCTAAAATAGACAGAGGCTGCAAGAGACTTTGATAGGAACAAAGATTGAAGGCTAGGGCTTGAAAGACAAGAACAAAAGTAATTGAAGTTCAACCATTGAAGACATCATCTCTATTTTCATCTTCTCCATCCTCTCTTTTTGTTTTGGAATTATAGTTGTTTCTTTAACCTTTGTTCTTGATTGTGCTACAATAACCATGAGCAGCTAAACCCTTTTTTCTAGGATTGGGATGAAACTCTCTATTTCTCTATATTGAATTATTAATTTGATTTTTTGTTAATAAGAATTATTGTTCTTGATTCATGCTTACTATACTTAATGTTTGTGGTATGTTGTGTGCCATATTTACATGATCTTAGGCTTTTGGTGAAGGATCAAAATATGAAATCTAATTGCTTGATAACCTAAGAAATGAACTTAGGAATTGAGACCTAGTCATAAGCTTAAATCCTTCGAGGAATCAATGATTGTCATGAATCTTAATGAGTTGGAACTTGGATTATTTGCCTTGAGAATGAGATTGTCGAAGTTTTAGCACGTTTTTAGTGCCAAGAAATTGGGCTTAAATAATTTAGCACAAATCACTTTCAAGAACATAATTGAACATTAGCAAAGATATGATTACAATTTAACATAGGGGGTAGTGTAGTAAATTTTCAGTCCTAGGCCTTTAAACCTTGGTTGAATTTTAACTTTTCTTGATTTAATTGCTTTGAGTTTTATTTTGATTCTAATTTAGCTTTCACAATTGATTTTGTTTGCTTAAATAATCAAACCGTTAAAGTTAGTAACCAATTGATCCTCGTGGGAATGATCTTTATTTACTACTTGTACAATCCGTACGCTTACGGAAAATCCACAACACTTTCCACCATACTAGGTATGAGAATCCACAACCTTAGCACTAGGTGCACCTTTGGCTCAAGCCATAGGGCCATTCATACAAGGAAATAACAAGTAACAAGTTTGAAAACAAAACATTCAAAATTATTTTAAAACCTTTCCTTCATTCAATTTTTACATATTGCTTTTCATTGCATAATAAAGAGGCATAACCTTAGTCATCATGCTTTTCATTCATACAGTTCATTGTATATAAAATTATTCAATCCTTTCATTTTTATGCCTCTCAATACCATGTATGTCATCATTATTCATTAACATGCATATATCAATATGTTCCTCAACATCATTCACATATGTCATTCATTCCATACAAAGTACATACAATGATTCATATCATAAGTAATTCAATTCATCATATTCATACATCAAACATCATGCATTCATTTCATTTTAATACTCAATAAAGGAGCATTTAGTTTGAGTTTAACCTATAAGATAGCAACCACACTCATACTACACTACTTTAACAAAACTTTAGCTGTTAACAGAGCTACTAGTATTCCTAGGGTTCAAACCATCACAAAAATATCTCAATTTTTGCTTAGAAAGATTGTTTTTCATGAATACACCAAATGCGCATACTAACTTCATAAATTTTGAAATTTTATAGGCAAATAGCCTTGCCTCATATATTTCAAATGAAAATAAATCTCACTTCATTTGGCTAAGTGTACCAAAAGTTATTCCACATTATACTGAAGCTAAAACAGGGCACTCACTATTTTACCTGAAACTGACCTCACTTCAAAATGAAATTGGGAATGAATGAAGAATGTAAAAATTTTGAAATTTTTATCTCTTATATCCTTACATGTTAGCTTTCAGATTCCACTAGTCTCATGTAATTATGACCTTGAAGTAGGAAATTATGCAATCTGGTTTAATAGGTACTAGATTACTTGTTTCTGTAGAAGCTGTCTCATATTCAAACCAAAACTGGTACTACTTGGGCTGGTCTAAAAATCTAAGATTTTTACTACATGAAGTCTTGTGTCTTAGATTTCAAATGTCACTAGAAAAAAGTCATTTCAATGTCTATAGGTCAAGTTATGCAACAAACATCACAAGATGTTAAAGTGAAACTTCCGCAGAAATCCCTCTTTGGTCTTTGGGCGCCAGCAGACCAGAACCAGAATTCATCTGATTTGTCACTTCCAAACTAGAATTCCATCCTTGCCAACCATGATCCAAATGATTTCCTGCATCCCTTAAGGCCTCTAAACAATATTAAACTACCAAGCACACTTTTAACTTCATAATACATGAATCTTTGAATCAAATCCTCAACCCAAAAACCCATTTTTTCTAACTTTTAGAATCAAGGAGAAACAAAGCCACCATCTAGCTCCAAGCCACAACCATACTTCAAGTAAACTACAATTACCATAATACAAGCTATAGAAATGAGGATCAGCCAAGAAAAATTTCATAACTTACCAAAACCCATTTTTATTCCATGCACAAACACAACCAACCATAGGAAGAAATGGAGAGATGGAGTTCAGGAACAAGATCCCCCTACCTCTTTGTGAAGATGAACTTTCAACTTGTCTTTATCTCTTGATTTCCTCATCTTTCTTCTCTTTATTTCCCTTTATTTCTCTCCTTTGTTTTTTCTGCTTCAAAATCGACGGGAGATGAGAGAAAAGAGAGTGGAAACTCTTCTTTTAAAGAATAAAAATATTAGACGATTAAGGGTGATTTGGTTTCTTTATTGAAACTTTATATCTCTTAGGAGTACTTTGATCTTACTAAATCAAGTTTCCTAACATCCAAAGATATTAAAATAAATCCTAAGATTCATCTTAATAATTGTTTCACCATTTCCTTAACTTTCCATATCTGTGACTCACCAATCTGGTATTTATACACTCACTTGGTGTCCTTAAAAATACTAAACTAGCTCCGTTTATCCTCAAATTTTAACTACATCCTCTTCTACATATTTGTGATCTAAAAAAATAAATTTTTCATATTTATTTCCCTTAACCAAGAAATTTATGCTATTTTCCTGAGTTAAAATAGTCATTTTGCACCTTCTGTATTGTGACAAAGTGCCTAAATTGATTCAAAACGTCACAAAATTTAGCGGACATGTTAAACAAGTATTAAGCTACCCCTGTAACCTTATACAAGTCTAACATGCTAAAAAAAAAGATGTTACAGTTACCATGAGGAGAAAGAAAGCCTCTACCAATCAGAATTGCATCTCTACCGTGCACAACCAACCATCTCCTAATCGTCGTTCGACATCCATTCTTGATCATGAGCCAATCTAGGAACTAGTCGCTGCCTAACTGGAACCCAAGCAAGATAGGGTAAATAATTATTTTATTAGAGAAAATATTTACCCTCTACCCGCATAAATTCTAGTGAGGCAACATCTTGGTCCATAAAGAGCACCATCTGGAGATACCGGACAATGGGTGTTAGCATTGTAACGCCTTGGAGCCTATGTGGAGAATGAAGAAATTCGGTCTTGTCATGCTAAAACTAGTCACCTGGAGCTATCCAGAGCAAAACTCATCTCTCTGGTTAGACTTCAAGATGAGCGAATCCATAACTTAGAACGAGCTATCAACCAGGTGAATGAAGGCAAGAACTAATCTTTGAGAAGGAATCAAGAAAATCGTAGGGACAGAGTCCAAGACAAGGTTCGTCATCCAAAAAATTCTAGGATTGCAGATCTTGGTCATAATGCTAAAATCCCTATTCAAAGAAGACAAAAGCAAGATCATGGAGTAAGGAGCTCGGTTTCACAAAACCAATCTTTCTTTGACAAGCTGATGATGGCCTATGAGGTCCCTAGGCTCTTCAAATAGCCCACAAATATTGAAGCCTATGACGAGGCCACAGACCCTCAGAAGCACATGGACGCATATATTTCTATTCTCTTATTTGCTGGAGGTGATGACTTATTCATATGTCGCGTTTTCCCACTGTCTTTAAAGAAAGCCATCTTGAAATAATTCACTATCGTAACTCCTAAATCTATTGTAAATTATGAAGGCCCATCCTCGAGACTTTTACTATACTTCACCATAAGCAAGGTGCAGCCTAAATCCATTTCATGCCTCTCCTAGACCAATCAAGGAAAGGAAGAATCTCTCTGAGACTTTATATCTCGGTTCAACAAGGAGATAGTGAATATATATGACTGAGATGAAGGGCTCGAACTATACTACATAAGAGAAGGGCTCCGACCTGGACCACTTTTCTTTTCTCTTGCTAAAAGAGAGCCCAAGACCATGGACAAGTTCTGCTCTCGTGCTGACAAATACATCAATTCTGAACACGTTCTCTAGGCTAGAAAGCATTTCGAGAAAGGAAAAGATGCTAAACCTAAGTCTGGATAACCTAATCAACAAGGTCAGAACTCGAAGTAACCCTTTTAAGGGAAAGTACGAGGACTGCACTCGTCCCAATGCATCTCAAGCTCAGATCTATCAAAAGGTAATAAACACTGAGTTTAGAGATATGCAAAGACCTCCCCCTTAAAGAAACATGCACAGAGGGAGAAGTCCAAGCATTATGCATGGCACGATGGCCACAGACATAACACAGAGGATTGCATCAACCTCCAAGATGTCATCGAGTCACTAATTTGAGATGGCTGCTTGGACCGGTATATGCGCCAATCTCGGAACAACAACCAAATAGGAAGCCAGAACTACAGGAAATAAAGCTACAGCCCATGGAGAACCCAATCTCTGCCATACTAGAGAAGATGCTCTCCTGCTAGGAATAAAAACCTCGGCACAGGCTCATCTTGGGGAAACACCCAAAACCAAGAAGGGGCATAGCCTAGGGATGACAATCAAGATAACAACTATTGTCATGCCGAAGTAACCTGTACATTCAATACTATCTTAGGGGGCTTCCTGAGTGGCAGTGAGTCAGGGAACGCCAAGAAGAAAGCACTTCGGGCTATATTGAGTGTGACCTCCCTCTCAGGAACCAAATCGGATAGTAGCGTGAGAAAATCCCCTCTGATTTCATTCACTGATGAAGATCACAGAAGCACTATGCCGGATCACAATGATCCTATGGTAATCACTGGGGTAATCACAAATGTCGAGGTCCACCGAATATTCATTGATCAGGGGAACTCGATTGACAACATATTCCTAGACTTGTTCAAGAAGCTAGGATTATCTAGGAAAGAATTGATCCCATACACTAGCGAGCTGATCTAATTTATTGGCAACATAATCACCCTGACGGGATACATTGAGATGTACTTGACTTTGGAGAATGACACTTTTTTCAAAACCCTCAAAGTCAAATTCCTAATGGTTAACTGCCCCTCAGCCTACAATGTTATATTAGGTCATCCTTCACTCAACGCCTTTGGAGCCATGATCTCCACACCCTACTTAGCCATAAAGTTCTTGGACCAGTAGGACAGGGTCATTACAGTCAGAGGAGACCAGGCCATGGCTAGAAAATATTATAATGAAAGTCTGAAGATAGCCAAGAAACCTCAGACCACAAACCAACATAACAGCTTAACTTCAATTACTACAGACCTTGTCAATGTCCTCTTGACAAAATTAGATGTTCATGAGGAGATTCATGGTACATGCCTTCAACCTGATGGAGAACTACAACCACTCCAACTTGGCACCAAGCCAGAGTAAGTGACCAAGATTGGAGGATATCTCAATTAGGCAGAAAGAACCTAACTAACCGAGTTTCTGGTGAGAAACAAAGTTCTGTTAGCCTGGACCTCTGCAGATATGCCAAGACTAGAGCTAGAGTTCATTTGCCACTGGCTCTCTATATCCAAAGATGCAAAGCCAGTGGCCCAACCAAAAAGGAAAGTCAAACCCAAGAGGCAAGAAGTGATACAAAAAAAAGTTTAAAGAACTCTTTGATGCTGAATTTATCAAGGAAGTATATTATACCACCTGGCTCTCTAATGTGGTCCTAGTAAAAAAGACCAATAGGAAGTGGTATATGTGCGTTCACTACACCGACCTGAACAAGGTGTGTCCTAAAGACTCTTACCCACTTTCCAACATTGACAAATTGGTGGACAACTCATCTAGATTCTTGTATTTTCCTTCATAGGCGCCTATTCTTGATACAACCAGATTCCCATGAACCTAGAAGATGAAGACAAGACTGCTTTCATAATCGAGATGGGAAGCTACTGTTATTGCGTCATGCCGTTCGAATTGAAGAACATAGGGGAAACTTACCAACCAATGATGAACAAGGTCTTTAAAGGCCATATTGGTAAGATGCTCGAAGTCTACATTGACGATATGATCATCAAGACAACGGAGACTGGCGACCACATCATGGATCTAGATGAAGTGTTTACCCAGACTCAGAAGCACAACATGAGGTTGAGTCTTGAGAAATACGCCTTTGAGGTTCAGACTAGCAAATTTCTAGGGTTTTTATTGACAAATCGAGGTATTAAAGCAAACCCAAGAAAATGACAGGCTGTTCTCAGCATACATAGCCTACAGTCCGTGAAAGAATAGCAACAACTTACAGGCAAGATAGCAGCCCTCACACGTTTCCTTACCAAGGGTACTCAAAAATGTCTTCACTTCTTTAAAACTTTAAAAAAGGGAAAGAGCTTTGAGTGGACCCCAAAGTGTGAAGTTTCCTTTGAAGAGCTGAAGAAGATATTGTCCACACCACCAATCTTGACAAGACTGGACCTCGGTGAAACACTTTATGCTTACCTCTCTTTCAGCAATGAGGTGATTAGCTCAATTTTGATAAGAGAAACTGAAGAAGGCCAGAGACCGATTTACTTTGTCAATAAAGTCCTGCAAGGCCCTGAGATTCACAATTAGAAGATTGAAAAGCTAGCTCTAGCACTGTTGATTACTGCACAAAGGCTAAGATAGTACTTTTAGTGACACCTCGTGATAGTGAGGACAGACCAGCCAATTAAGCAAGTACTGCATAAGTCGTATCTCACTTGGAGAATGATTGCTTGGACAGTGGAGCTCTCTGAGTTTGGTATTACTTAAAAGCCAAAACCAGCCATGCTCAAGTATTATCTAATTTCTTAGTTGAACTTACACCAAACTTCGGTCATCCTAGAGTGCATTCCTGAACCATCTATATTGATGGATCCTCGAATCCCAAAGGGAGTGGTTCCAGAGTAAAGTTGGAAAATAAAGCTAGCCTAGGGTTAGTGCATTCTCTGAGGTTCAAGTTTTCCACTTCAAACAACTAAGCTGAATATGAAGCATGCATCATAGGAATCAACATGGCAAAGGATATGGGAGCCATAAACATCATCTTATATCATGATTCACAGTTGGCAACATCCTAGATCTGGGGCGAATATCAGGCTAAGGAGCCCCTATTACAGAAGTACTTAGCCAAAGTCAAAAAGTTCTTGGAAAACTTTGATAGCATTAAGGTGGAATGCATTCTAAGAAAGCTAAACTCCAGAGTAGACATCCTATCAAAGCTAGCCAACAATAAGAGCACTCGAATAACAGTCTGTGATTTAGGATACCCTACTCACTCCTAGTATTACGAACAATGAAGTCCTCCTATTGGAAGATGATAAAACTTGGATGACACCTATAGTTGTCTACCTCTGCAATGGTTCACTACTTGAAGATCAGAAGAAAGCCCAGAAGATAGTACGAACAGCAGCTTGGTACATCATCCTAGACAACTAGCTATATCATCATGGGTTTTCTTCTCCCCTCCTTAAATGCCTTGATCCCAAAACGGCAAAATACATCTTGGCCGAGATTCATGAAGAAAGCTCTGGCCATTATCTTGGCAGGAAGTCCTTAGCACGAAAAGTGCTAAGGGCTAGATATTATTGGACCACTATGGAAGTTGATAACAAGGAACATATTCAGAAATGTGACCAATGCTAGCACCATTCAGACATCTATGCAGCACCACCAGAAGATATATCTACGATGTCCATCCCCTGACCATTATACCAGTGAGGGATAGACATCCTAGGTCACTTTCCCCTAGCACTAAGGCAGATCAAATATCTAGTGGTGGTTGTTGACTACTTCACCAAATAGATTAAGGCAAAATCATTATCCACTATTACCTCTATGCCAATCTAAAAGTTCACTTACAAGAACATCATCAGTAGGTTTTGAATTCCAGAGTCAATTATCACGGATAACGGGACCCTATTCACATATCAGAAGTTCAACTATCTCTTGGTAGAACTCAAGATCAAGTAACATTTTACCTCAGTGGAGCATCCAAAAACCAACGAGCAAGTTGAAGTCGCCAACTGAGTTAAAGTTAGAGCGATAAAAAAGAGATGACAATGCTAAAGGGAATTAGGTGGAGCAACTCAATCATGTTCTATGGGCATATTGGACCACACCATATTCCTCCATTGGAGAAACTCCCTTTAAGCTGACATACGGTTGCGAGGCTATGATCCTGATGGAAATAGGAGAATCAAGCTGGAGAAAACAAAACTTTTCTAAGGAGACTAATTCGAACCTCATCTACCATGAACTGGACATGTTGGAAGAACAACACCACATTGCCCATGTCCGAGAAGCCACCCTCAAATAGAGGATCGCTGCACAGTATAACACTATAGTGATTCCATGAAGATTTAATCCTAGCAATCTCATCCTTTGTAAGGCAGATATTGGAGGGAAAAATGTGAGGGATGGGAAGTTAGCTCCTAATTAGGAATGTCCATACAAGATCGTAACCAAAACTAACATAGGAGCCTACACTCTGGAAACCCTCTCTAGAAAATTGATCAAAAAATTTTAGAATGCAGACAAGCTAAGAAAATACTATAGTTAATGTTTCTTGTTATTATTATCATGAATAAATTAGATATTATTTTTTTCAAACACTTGTCCACTTTATTTATCTACAACCCACAAGGTTACCATATCTTGGAGAGGTCCGAGGAATATAAGGTCCGAAGAGGATTAGCTATTTTGATATCCGTACATGATGGCCAGAGAGGGGAATCCACTTGACCATTATCCAAGGTCAAGGAGTTCATTCAAGGGTTTTCACCCGTATCCTAATGAGCTTGACCTTAACACATAAATTGACTAGGTTTACAGAGGTTAAACGTAGCCAACCGTAGCCCGAGACAGTGGACTCCACACCAAGAGGCATTTGTGTCAACTATACTCCATAATTTCAAGACTAGAATTAACCCATAAACCTTAAAAAGGTTTAACGCGGTTACAACACTAAGTCTAACCCATAAGCCTAGCAAAAGGTATACCATGGTTACACGCTTTAGACCGTTGCCCGGGATAGTGAACATCACTCCAAGAGGCTGTGTCATACTATTACACCTAGAATTGGACTAAGTGTCAAATATTTCTAAGTGAACCCGTTTGACTCATCTCGGATAGAAAAAAAAAACAAGTGTTCTCTAAGTCTAAAATGGCTTCTGAGATCGAGCGTTGGACCCATCTCGGTTGAAAAGACACGAGCAATTGCTAAGTGTGAAAGAAATATCGAGATTGAGTGTTAGACCCATCTTGGCATTGCAAAGGAAAAAATACGCAAAGTATTAAAGAAACATACCGAGATCAAGCGTTGGACCCATCTCGGTGATGAAAAATACAATAGCAAAGATATGAAGAAAAATTGTTAAGTATTTAAATAAAAAGGCTCCTGAAATCGGGATTTGTCCATTTACAAAAAAATATAATACCCTATTGTTGATACCCAATTTTGTCCATTTTCTTTTTTTTAATTTGTTTTATTTATTTCAAAAGTAAAATAAAAAATAAAATAAAAAATGAATTTGATTTTAAGAAAAAAGAAAGAAAAAGAAAAGAAAAAAAAGAAAAAGAAAATCACTAGCTTTGTTCTGTACGGGTCAACCCATGACCCAATTTCCATCTCAACCCTTGACCCAATTCTCTTCTCAACTCATAACCCAACTCCCCGAGGTCCTTTAGTCCTCTTTCTTTCTTTTCTTTTTATTCTCGTGATGCCCTTCGGGACGATTGCGATAACTTGCGACTCCATTAAGGACCTTAGAAGGTTAAGCCTTGTTTTAATCTTATGTGATTTGCTCTTTAATTATGTTTGTCTATTTTTGTTTTATTTGTTTATTTGTTATTTGTTTCATATTGTTGTACATTTTGTTTGCATTATATGTATTGTACTTCTGCTTTGTGAATAAATTTGCTTGCATGTTCTTTCATATACACTTGCACACACAAGCTCTATACCCGAGCTCGGTACCTTGTAGGCTTAGATAGAGGGTGAAGTAGTGTTGCTTTGAGAGATCTTTGGTATCCAAATAGGAACATGAAAACCACTCACTCAAATTGAACTCTTTCCGCTTGTAACCTATCATGGGTGAGGATTGAGGATTCTTACTAGCCAAAGTGTTGGTGACAATAAGGGGCAATTTTGGAACCTTTTATCCGATAGGGGTCTAGAACTAAAGCTATCACTTATTGATATAACCTTAGAGCTACCATCGTGTTGGGAATTGCGGATACATCACGCAGTGGAAAAATAGGGATTCCCACTAAGGATCCATGCGAAAAGCCATAATCTGAGTTTTTTAAATTATTTACCTCTTGAAGCGTGATCAAAAGGAAGAATGTGAATCACCAACACCGTAATAGAAATGATGTATCTGCGGTATCCACATGAACAACTCACGAATGTCCAAAATCCTCAAGAGGAGCCTCACATCTCTCACACAGTGCTAGCTGCGAAGAGAAGAGAAAAAACCTCTCGCTCACTCACTCACTTTTCTATAGGTGCGGCTAGGGTTCTGTAATTATATATCTTAGCAGCCCCTTAGCAGTACTATTTATAATAGTGACTGCCTTAAGTGAGTGTGAGTAGCAGTAAGGTAAGCTATGCAACCCTAGACCCATCTATTATGAGTCTGGCCCATATTTGAATCCAAGTCTAACTTGGATCCATTGCTCCAATTTTAGTCTGCTCTATGTGTGTGACCCTGCAGGTTCTTATTACATTGGCAGTAATATTAAAATCCCATTTTAATATTACAAGCAGTGAGCGGTATCTAGAAATACATCGCTGCTACCCAAGTAATAAGAATGTTAGTGATTTGACATAACCTTTCTGGGACCAATGTTTCCATGTTGTTTAGTCCCTTTATCAAGATATCTAGATTGAACACAAGGTATGGAATGCGTCACCCTTGTATAGTCCAATCTTTCATTTCCTAATACTCAAGTAGACTTTTGTAACAACAAATGAGATCAATATCTCATATTGACTCATTTGAGCATGGTCATGCATTTTGCAGTCTCACTCAATCAGGGGGCCCGAAGATATCGCTCTTGTTATGTAGGAGTGACAAATCCCATCTAGGTCACTCACATCCCTCTACATGATTTGTGGTATGTCCAATAACTAACTTTATAATCACCTTGTTACACATGACGTTTGATGGCATTAAAACACACAACTCCTTATGTAGGAATCGTAGTGATTTCAGGTCAAAGGACCACAAACACCATTGTCACTATAAGAATCGCTTATGACCCTCACGTAACGATCCGTGTAGCGTTCTCATGGTGGGTCAGTCCAGTACATCATTACTCTAATATGTACCCATGTGAAGACTTGATATCTCATATCCATGACCCGTGAGATGTGGTCATCAGTCTATGCACATACTAGTCTCAATGCATTATTATTGTCCTAGTTAACAATAATACTTGACTAGGGATATTTAAGAATAGTATTCTAACCAAAAGTGTTGGGAATTTTTGTGGATATAACACACAGCGGAAAACAGGGATTCCCACCGAGGATCCATGCGAAAAAGCCATAATCTGAGTTTTTAAAGGATTTACCTCTTGAAACGTGAAACACCAACACGGTAATAGAAATGATGTCTCTGCGATATCCACACGAACAGACTCATGAACATCCAATGTCCGTAAAGAGGAGCCTCACGTCTCTCACACAGTGCTAGCTGCGAAGAGAAGAGAAGAAACTTGTTGCTCTCTCATTCACTTTCTGTAGGTGCGGCTAGGGTTCTGAATTACATATGTTAGCAGCCCCTTTAGTAGTACTATTTATAATAGTTACTGCCTTAAGTGAGTGTGAGCAGCAGCAAGGTAAGCTGTGCAACCCTAGACCCATCTGTTATGAGTCTGGCCCATATTTGAATCCGAGTCCAACTTGGATCCATTGCTCCAATTTTAGTCTGCTCTATATGTGTGACCCTGCAGGTTCTTATTACGTTGGCAGTAATATTAAAATCCCATTTTAATATTACAAGCAGTGAGCGGTATCTAGCAACACATCGCTGCTACCCAAGTAATAAGAATGTCAGTGATTTGACATAACCTTTCCGTGACCAATGTTTTTGTGTCGTTGAGTCCCTTTGTCAAGATATCTAGATTGAACATAAGGCATGGAATTCATCACCCTTGTATAGTCCAATCATTCGTTTCCTGATACTCGAGTAGACTTTGTAACAACAAATGAGATCAATATCTCATATTGAATCATTTGAGCATGGCCATGCATTTCGCAATCTCACTCAATCAGGGGGCCCGAAGATATCGCTCCTGTTATTTAGGAGTGACAAATCCCATCTAGGTCACTCACATCCCTCTGCATGATTTGTGGTATGTCCAATAACCAACTTTATAATTACCTTGTTACAGATGACGTTTGATGGCATTAAAACACACAACTCCTCATGTAGGAATCGTAGTGATTTCAGGTCAAAGGACCACAAACACCATTGTCACTATGAGAATCGCTTATGACACTCACGTAACGATCCATGTAGCGTTCTTATGGTGGGTCAGTCCTATACATCATTACTCTGATATGTACCCATGTGAAGACTTGATATCTCATATCCATGACCCGTGAGATGTGGTCATCAGTCTATGCACAAACTAGTCTCAATGTATTATTGTTGTCCTAATTAACAATAATACTTGACTAGGGACATTTAAGGATAGTGTTGTAACCAAAAGGATCTCACGATCAAGTCATCCACTTGATGTCCTATGGCATCAAACTTACTATTCTAAGGACTTTATTATGTTTATCAAAAAGAACACAATAAATTAAATGCCTCATATATAAAAATAGCATAATAGAATGTATGTAAATACAGAAAATGTATTGGCCTCTAGGGCATACACCAACAAAAAGGATCTCACGATCAAGTTATCCACTTGATGTCCTATAGCATCAAACTTACTATTCTAAGGACTTTATTATGTTTACCAAAAAAGAACACGATAAATGAAATGTCTCATATATTAAAATAAGCATAATAGAATGTATGTAAATACAAAAAAGTATCAGCCTCTAGGGCATACACCAACACATCATTCATAGAACCCATCCTTTAGGACGGGAACCAAGATTAGGCACCCCTTTTCCTCTAATACATGAGGAATTTCTGTTTGTCTTTTATTTTTGGCTTTAATAATTTTATTTTGTAGATGTTAACTCCCTTGTTGTTGTTTTCTTTTACCTTGTATTTGCATATGTGGTCCAATCTTGTAAAGATATCGGTAAACCTCGAACATGAATAAGGGAAAGATGGCTCTAATGTCTGAGGTGGCAGAGAGTATCTGGGCTGTCAGTGAAGAGTCTACAATAATTCAAGCCAAAGAAGGAAATAGTTTGCATCACGTGGATACTCCTTTACCTCCCCTAATAGGGAGCCATGAGTTTAAGGAAAATGACCTAAGGAGGCTCTGTAATGTGTGGTGTAGTATGGGAAGACAAGAAGAGTTTAATGACAAGTATGGAGATATTGCAGCTCTCATGTTCATCACCCCTGACCTCCAAATGTTGAAAGTTATGCTTCATTTTCGGGACCCCTCATATATGGTATTATACTTTCCAACAATTTGACTTGGTGCCAACGATTGAGGAGTATGCTAGGCTTCTTAATAGCGACGACATGCCCAAGGACAAAGTATACTCACATGACCCCAAGAAGATGCCAAGAAAGATGTTATCCAAATTGATAAGGATTCATGCCAATGAATTGGACAAGTACATGAAGGATGGAGGACGAAGTCTAGATTCAGAGTTCTTGCTTAGAATGGTTGAAGCTCAAGTTAATTAAAGTCTGGGTTTGGTAGCACTAGCCCTCACTATTTATAGGTTGGTAATTTTCTCGAGAGTAAAGAATCAAATAGATGGATGTTGCGACCGGTGATCGCGGCGGGGGAACAGCAACTCGATAGGATTTTAGAAAAATGAAAATGGAAAATGGAGTCGCCACCAATTTTATTTGAATTTGGAAAAATTGGAAAACCTCTCTTTGAAAATGGTCTTTGGAACCAGATTGGATTCGGAAGTCGGTTATGCTTAGGGAAGGGTGGAAACTTAATCCCATAGCACCCCTAACGCACCCGTCATAAGACGGTACCTTAGATTAATTGTGCAAATTATTAACAATCCTTGAAAATATTTATTTTACCCCTTTTTGCAAAACATTGTAACTGAAAAGTGAAATCACAAAATTGTGAAAATTTAAATTTGACTTGACAGAAATGAAATTCTGCTCCTACGTATCCCCTGGTGCAATGGGGAACTCAAAGTTACGTAGTTCTTTATAAAATAAGTGTGGGTTGGTTGATTTTATTTAAAAAAGATTTTATTTGAAAGTGAATCCATTTTTTTTTTTGCACAGGATTCAAGTTAGCACTAGGCTACTCAATAAACCTTTATGATCCAAATGACATTGAAGGTAGTATTCACTACTCAATCATCATCATTGGTCATTGCATGGATCAAAAGATTTTATTTTATTTTTATTTTATTTTTTTTACCCCTTTTTTTTTACCAAAAACAGTGTATCATTATTGTATTCACATGGAATGGGCAGCAGCCTACGTGATTCAAACTCAGGCAGTCAACAATTCAATTTAAAGGAAAGAGTGCTTGAAAACTTGGGTAACAATAACAGAGCACATACCAGAGGACATTTGGGGAGGGGTTTGGACCCTGTGATTCGACGGTCGGATGCGGAGAGGTTGGGAGGTGGTTCTGGAAATTCGACGGTCGAGTGCGGAGATGGAGCTGGAAGTTCGACGGTCGAGTGCGGAGAAGGAGCTGGAAGTTCGACGGTCGCGTGCGGAGAGGGAGCTGGAAGTTCGACGGTCGAGTGCGGAGAAGGAGCTGGAAGTTCGACGGTCGAGTGCGGAGAGGGATCTGGAAATTCGACGGTCAAGTGCGGAGAGGGATTAGACAGAATTTGGATGGGTTGTCAGTGAGGAGTTCGACGGTCGGTGAAGGGCGACCTAGGCGAGGGTCGACGGTCGGGTGGAGAATGTAGGTGTTTTTGCTTTTGGGGTCCGACGGTCGAATGTGATGGAGTTTAGTTGATGGTGTGAAGGTTTGGATGGCTCGTCGGTGAGAGGGTAGTAGGCGGGTGTGGTTCGACGGTCGGTTGAAAGGCGATGGATTCGACGGTCGAGTGAGGGGATGGAGTTTGGAAGTTTGGGAGATAGGTGATGTCACGTAATGGATGGTTGGAGGATGGTGGTGGGGATTCGACGGTCGGTGAAGGTCGCAATGGTATGGTTCGACGGTCGAATGAGGAGAGGGATTCGGGAGTTCGACGGTCGGTTGGTTGAAGGAAGGTCTTACCTCGGGGTTTCGACGATCGGTGAGGGTGTCGGAGAGATGGTTGGTGAGATGATGGTAGCGTATGCGGTCGACGGTCGGATGAGAGAATAGATTCGACAGTCCGGTTTACGTTCTTGGGTGGTTCGTGCGATCCGACGGTCGGTTTAAGAGAATGGATTCGACGGTGCGGTTTTACGTTCTTGGGTGGTTCGGTGGAGATGGAGTTGATATGGTGGCTGGTTTGGATGGTTACGGGAGTTTAGGTGGTTGTGGGTGATAGGAGTTTTTTGCATGGTGGTCACGTTGGAGGGTGAGAGCTTGGTGAAGGTCTTTGCCATGGTGGTTACGTGAATGGTGGAGGGGTGAGGAGGAGCTTGGTTTGTGATGAGGAGGGAGAAGGATGGATCTTTCTTGGTTACATGGTGGTTGGTTTTGAAGGTGAAGGTGAGTGAGGAGCTTGGTTTATGATGAGGAGGGAGAAGGATGGAGGTCTTTGGTTACATGGAAGATGGTGGCATTTGTTATGGGTGGAGTTCACGTGGAAGATGGATGGGATGATGGGAAGGTTGTGTGGAGTAGAGTTGAAAGTGAGGTTGTTTACATGGTAGCAGAGGGTGATGGGTTTGAAGGTGGAAGGTGAAGATGAGATGAAGGATTGGGTTCTCACTTTGCCCTTGACCTACGGAAGAAAATGATGGCAGAGGATTATGGAGGCTTTGGGTTATCAAGCCTTTGAAGGGATTGGGTTCTCCAGCCTGCCCAGCCTCTGGAAGAAAATGATGGCAGAGGATTTATGGATGGATCCCTCACGTTTTTGGAGGGAAGAGTTGTTGGTAGTGGGTGTTATGATTGCTCACCGTCTGGGAGTTTGGCATTTTCCTTCAAATTTTCATCTTCTCCCGACAAATCTCCCTTAAAATCCTCCTTTTTTATCAAAATTCTCTCTTTTTCTTTTCTTTGCTGCTGACTCTTTCTTTTCTCTTTTTTTTCTTTTGCCTCAATCACTCCCCCCTTTTTTTATATTGAGTCCCCCATCCCCATGAAATCCAAAGTAAAAAACGTATGTGCAGCATGTGACTTTTTTTTTCCTTTTTTTTTTTTTTAGCCCGGTCAAAATTGGGTGTTCACAATGGACATGTGATCAATTTGTTCGAGCAGATCGAGCATGGGGTACACCTAGCCCCGCCAATTTTAGCCAAGACAATTTGATCCCTGAATTATTACCGAATCTATCAAAAAGGAATATTTTGGAGATGTGCACCATTGCTTGCAGTATGGATGCTTAGTCATATACCGACTTTGAAATGCTTTGACTATCCAGAAGTTGATCTAAAATAGTATGTCATACCTAAGCTCCTGCTCTCTCTATATGGTCATGATAATTGGCCTCCTCGAACTCCGACGATGAGACAATGGATTAGTTTTTTCATGGAAATGAAAGAAGTAGTCTAGAGGGCCAAGTGGTTTTCTCTCACTTATACCATATATAGATGTGGAAGCAAACCTTGGGTTCCACTTATTGGCCCATGGGGAGTGGTGAGCTATGCTCCAGCTATGGTCTGAAGACAAATGGCATCCCTGTAATTTATTCCTATGACTCATGGGCTGTCCAAATTTGAATTCTCGTATGGCGATGAAGGAACCATCCGTAAAATAAAAGAGGTCATTGGAGATTGGAAGGACACAAGAAGTGTAAAGCCTAGTCTCCCATCGTCTGAAACGACACTGGAATACCTAATTTGGTAGGCTAGTAGGAAGAAAGTGTTTCTTGCTCCTAAGGTACAGGGTCCAAAGCCACCAATGCACTAATTTAATGAACCCATTGACTACTATGCTGAAGCAGAAGGGTGGTATGAAATCATTTGTTGGCAGTGGACCACTGAGAAAATGTCCTTGAAAGATCAACTTCGCACTGCAAGAAGGAAAATCCAAAGTCAAGAACAGGAGACAGCTTCTAAAGAGATTGAAATAGAGAGGTTAAAGAAAAAACAATCATTCAAGGGAAAGATGGTCAACTTGAAGAATACAAGAATGAAATTAAAATCTTGAATCAACATTTGGAAAAGTTTGTTGAATGGTCTACTTTCTTGGAAAGTAAAAAGAATCAATTGGAGGATGATGTTCTTTTCTTGACTAATGAAAAGGATTCTACCTTAATGCAAGCTAAAATATGGAGTGGAAAATTGAAATGGTAATTGACAATATAAGGGAAATCTCCAACCATTCAAGAAAAAGGGCAAGAGAAATCATCAAAGTGGAAGTTAAGCTAGCACCAGGAGAAAACTAGGATATTCTGACTTGGGTTAGGAAGGACCTCGACTTCCTAAGAAAATTTCACTGAAAAGGACCACCGAAATTAGTTTTTGGTTTTATGAGTGCTAATGTAATTTAGAGTTAGCATGACTTATTCCATCTTGTTTTGTAAAGCTAACTCCTCCATTCGACTTGAGGAGTAGCAATGATCAATATGTGTAAAGGCTAACTCTCTGCTCTTCTCTTTGAATGAACAAGGTTTATCGATATTGCTTACTGCTTTGGATCATATGTCTACATGCATAATTTTACTTTTGTTTGCATTTTCTTTTTTTTCATATTTTCTAATAATAAATAATGAATACAAAAAGAAAAACTCTTTCTATGACACCCATATAGGACTCGCTCTCAATCAAAAGTCATGGATGAACTAGGGCAGTCACAAGAAGAGTTGAGAAGTGAAGTAAGCCAGCTAAAAGAACAAATGGCCAAGGTCTTAGAAGTTTTACAAGCTTTAGAAAGAACGAAGAACACAGAGGGGACTCCTTCAAGGGCAAATGATGATCCTTCGGCCACGCTTGCTCACCCGCCTGGCTTTACGCCAATTCCTTGGCAATATCCTAACGTCACCTCTCAAGGAGCCATGATGCCACTCACCATCTACTCAAATAATCCTGCACAAAGCCCTGTTATCAATCATCAAGAAACACATGCATCTTCATTCCCACCATATGGCCTTCCGCCTGGTTATGTGCCACCATTAGCCACCAATACTCCTGAGGGCAGTGCACTGATAGTCACAACAATTTCAAACCCTCCAAACACTACCCAAGGATCTCAGCCAAATACCAGTGAGATTCCTCAATACTCTATTTTCATTCCACCTTATGGCCTTCCCCCTGGTTTTATGCCGTCACAAATTACCAACCCTCCTGAAAGCGGCTCACCATTGATAATACCTACTTCAGGGCCACAAAGCTCAACTCTAGCCTAACCTCCTTTTTACATGCCACAGTTTTTCCCTCATAAGATCATTGGTACTTCTCCGCTGAACCCTTCAACTGAAGGCTTTCAATCCAAGGAGAAACTAGAAATTCTTAAAGAAAGACTACGAGCCATAGAATAAGCAAGTAGTTATGGTCTTCTAGATGCCTCAGAGCTCTGTCTTGTCCCGAATGTGGTGATTCCTCCAAAATTTAGGTCCCAAATTTTTAAAAAATATAAGGGAACCACTTGCCCCAAGAACCATTTGACTATATACATCCACAAGATGGCTTCCCATGCTCATGATCACAAGTTGTTGATCCATTTCTTTCAAGATAACTTAGCTGGGGCAGCGTCTAATTGGTATACACACTTGGAACATGCCCATATATGATGTTTCAAGGATTTGGCTAATGCTTTCTTGAAGCAATAAGAAGTGTGTCATTGAATTTCTCAAACATGGTTATCATCGGGGAAAGAGTTGAGGAAGGAATAAGAAGTGGGAAGATCGCTGAAAGTTCAACGAGGACATTTAGTGCCAAAAGGCCCCCAATAGGGAAGAAAAGAGAAGGGGAAGCCCATGCTGTGACTTTCAATCAGAGGAGTTTTACCCAAGGGAGACATAGTCAAGCGCCTATCAACCCTCAACCATCCTTCCAATCTCCCTACATGCCTTACAACCCATACATTGCTAATGCCTCCCAAGCTCCATACCCTCAACCTTATCACCCAATGATCGCTTATCGTGCACTATCTCCTATCCCAAACCAAACACTCCCTACCATGCCATCTCAACCAACCCAACCATGGGCCCAAAACCCAAATACAAACCAAAGAAGATCACCAGCTAACCAAGAAAAAAAACTCATCTAATTTGACCCAATTCTCATGACCTATACTGAGCTACTACCATAACTTTTTCGAAACTCCTTATTGGTTCCTTGCCCAATGAAGCTAGTGAAACCCCCTTTACCCAAGAGGATTTGACCAAAATACTAAATGTGAGTATCACGCTGTGGCTGTAGGCCACTCAACAGAAAACTGCAGAGCCTTGAAGTTCAAAATGCAAGACTTGATTAATGCCAAATGGTTAAATTTTAAAGAAAAAACTCCTAATGTAGGCTACAATCCCTTGCCTGATCATGGAGGTCTTATAGTTAATGTCATAGAGAAGTCTTTTGGCCAATGCCTCATAAGTTGGCTAGTTGATGTAAAAACTCGCATGAGAGTAATTTTTTGAGAGCTTTGCAAATTTAGGCTAATACAAGACCAAGTGGAGATTGAGAGGGTCTATGAAGACGAAATGGTGTGTAATATCCATAGGAAGATAGGACACTCTATCGAGGAATGTGATGAATTTAAGCAAATCCTCCAAAGTTTAATGGACAGTCACCTAGTACAAATAAACAATCAGTACGATAATGGTGATGTCTATATGATCAAAGAAATTACACCTCCACCAGTTCAAGAGGCTGCCAATACCTATGCAACATAACCAATCATAGGGCAAGCTCCAGGTATACCAAGGCCATTGACGATTCATTATGGTAAAAAGGTGTCTCAACAAGTCTCTCTTGGTCGGAATCCTATCACCATCCAAGTGCCGACTCCTTTTTCCTATAAGGATACCAGAGTTGTGCCTTGGAAATATGATGTGCAAGTCATTGTGAATGACCTCCAAGACAATCAAATAAAAATCCCATCGGCTATCTCTAGCATATCTAGGATTGGTGCAATGACTCGGAGTGGTTGTATTTATACACCTGAGGATCTGCTTAAAGAGCAAGTGGATGAAGTGGAAAGAATTCAGAAAGGGAAAGGGAAAATGGGGGAAACTTCTACTAAAAAGCCTTGAAAGAAAAGGAAGAACCAAAGATAACAAAGCAAGAGGTCTATAAGAAAGAAGTGACCGAGGAAGAAGCTTATGAGTTCTTAAAATTCATAAAGCAAAGTGAATACAGGGTGGTAGATCAACTGAACCACACCCCTACAAGAATATCACTCTTATCCTTATTAATGAACTCTGAGCCACACAGGAAGGTGCTAATGAAAGTGCTTAATCAAGCCCATGTTTCTCATGACATCACAGTTGACAAGTTAGATGGCATTATCAGCAACATCACAGCCAATAATTACATTACTTTCACCGATGATGAAATATCCAATAAGGGAAGGAGACATAATAATGCACTTCATATCTCAGTAAAATATCAAGACCATATTATGGCTAGAGTACTGATGGACAATGGCTCTTCCTTGAATGTGATGCCAAAGTCGACACTCTCTAAATTGCCTTTGGATGGGTCACATATGAAATCAAGTACGATGATAGTAAGGGCATTTGATGGCATAAGGAGAGAGGTCATAGGGAGATTGAAATACCAGTTCAAATTGGTCCCTGTACTTTCAGCATACTCTTCCAAGTGATGGACATTGCACCATCATATAGTTGTCTCTTAGGACGACCATAGATTCATTCTGCTAGAGTTGTGCCTTCCACCTTGCACCAAAAAGTAAAATTCATAGTTGATAACAAGATTATTATTGTCTTTGGTGAAGAGGACTTGCTGGTGAGCAAGCCGCTAGACACTCCTTATATTGAAGCTACAGAAGAGGCTCTCGAGACTGCCTTTCAAGCACTCGAGGTTGTCAATACCATTTACATAAAAGAAAGAGCTCTAATTCCTAAATCGCAGCCCTCTGTTGCATCTATAATGATGGCTAAAGTCATGCTAGAAGGAGGTTATCAGCATGGAGAAGGGCTGGGTAAGAAACGACAAGGTGCTATAGGACTTTTACAACCCTTGGAAAATAAAGGTAGATTTGGGCTGGGATACAAACCCAGCAAGGCTGACAAAAAGAGGATCATGGAAGAGAAAAAAGAGAAACGGCTGGCTTGCTTGGAAAATCGAGAACCTATAGTGGAAGGGGTCCCCATCTGTGACATACGACAAAGCTTCTGAAGCACAGGAGTTATGTTCGTAGACTAAGTGACCGTAGTTGAAGATGATGACTTTGTCAGTCATGTGGACCTGGTATATACATGTTCTTCAAATACAAGACTCGATAATTGGGAGATCATCGAGCTTCCCGTAACCTTAGAGTCTCTTTCAAAGTAATTCTGTAGTGCTATTCCTTTAGCTCTGCCCAAGCCTTTAGGATTTCCTTTTGTAAAACGGACTTACATGTTTCCTTTCTAATAGTTGTTATTAATAAAATGCATTGAGTTTTCTAATTTCTCATTCTATAGCTTTCATCCCACCATTATCATGACCTTCTATTCATTTCATCTTTCTTGTGTCAACATCACTTAATGCAGATCTGAAAATGACTCTCTTGAAAGTGACATTGTCAAAATCTCATCATATAGTTTTGAATACCCCATTAATCATACTGATAAGGATAACGAGGATGATTGGGAAACTTCACCTAAGTTAATGAGATTACTAGGACAAGAAGCTAAAGAAATCTAACCCCATGAGGAACCAATTGAAGCAATTAACTTGGGGATTGAAAATGATAAGAAAAAAATCAAAATTGGTGCCTCGATGAAAGAAGATGAGTGTAATATGTTGATTAAACTCTTGTTTGATTATAGTGATGCCTTTACATGGTCATACCAAGATATGTCTGGGCTAGACACTGACATAGTTGAGCACAAATTGCCACTAAAACCTGGGTACCCTCTAATTAAGCAAAAATTAAGACGAATGAAAGCTAAGATGTCCCTAAAAATCAGAGATGAAGTAAAAAGACAGTTTGATACTGGATTTCTTGTAGTTGCAAAATACCCACAATGGGTTACCAACATTGTTCCTGTCCCAAACAAAGACAGGAAAGTCCAAATGTGTGTGGACTATCGAGACTTAAATAGGGCCAGCCCTAAAGACGACTTCCCATTACCTAATATTGATGTTTTGCTGGACAACACTACTCAACATTCATTTTTTTCCTTTATGGATAGTTTCTCGGGATACAATCAGATCAAGATGACACTGAAAGACATGGAGAAGACCACATTCATCACTTTATGGGGAACTTTCTGCTACAAAGTGATGCCTTTTGGTTTAAAAAATGCTAGGGCAACGTATTAAAGAGCTATGGCGACATTATTCCATGATATGATGCATAATGAAATAGAAGTTTATGTGGATGATATGATTGCAAAGTCAAAAATAGAAGAAGATCATATAATTAATCTGTAAAAACTTTTTGAGCAAATGAGGAAGTTCAAACTCAGACTAAATCCTACAAAATGCACTTTTGGTGTCAGATCTGGCAAACTATTGGGGTTTGTGGTGAGCCAGAAAGGAATAGAAGTTGATCCTGATAAGGTCTGAGCAATATTGGACATGACACTAAAAAGGAAGTTCGGGGATTTTTGGGAAGGTTGAATTACATCGCTCGATTCATATTCCATCTCACAGCAACACGCGAGTCACTTTTCAAGTTATTACGCAAGAATCAGCTAGTCGAGTGGAATGAAGATTGCCAATATTTACAAGAACCCCTAATTTTGGTGCCTCTAGTGCCAGGGAGACCTCTCATTATGTATTTGACAGTGCTTAATGAGTCTATGGGTTGCATAATAGGACAGTATGATGAATCCGATAAGAAAGAACGTGTCATCTATTACTTAAGTAAAATGTTCACCAATTATGAGGCAAAGTACTCATTATTAGAGCGAACTTGTTGCGCCTTGGCATGGGCTGCCCATCGATTGAGGCAATACATGTTGTGTTACACTACTTGGTTGGTGTCCAAAATGGATCCTATCAAGTATATCTTTGAGAAACCCACTCTCACTGAGAGAATCGCGCGATGGTAAGTTTTATTATCGGAGTATGAAAGTGTTTATGTCACCCAAAACCAACCTATAGAGGATTATGGGTCGATGCAATGTGAGTTCCCTGATGAAGATGTAATGGCTCTGTTTAAAAATGAGGAATCCTCTAAAAAAGAAAAACGGACTATGTGGTTTGATGGAGCCTCTAATGCACTGGGGCACGGCATTGGAGCCATCTTGATCTCCCCTGAAGATAAATTCTTCCCAATCCCAGCAAGGTTGTGTTTTGACTGTACTAACAATATAGCAGAATACGAAGCGTGTGCTTTGGGTATTCATCTAGCAATAGAATCAAAAGTGAAGATCTTGGAAGTATATGGGGACTCTGCCTTGGTCATTCATCAACTAAAAGGAGAATGGGAGACCCGTGATGCCAAACTGATCCCATACCATGCTTACATCAAAGAATTGATCGAGCAATTTGATGAAGTCACTTTTCATCATGTTCCTCGAGAAGAGAACCAGTTGGCTGATGCTTTGGCCACACTATCATCAATGTTCCAAGTAAGTCATGAAAGGGACCTACCACTTATAAAAATGGAAAGTCATGACTATCCTGTATATTGTCAAGTGGTTGAAGATGAGCCTGATGGGAAGCCGTGGTACCATGACATCAAATGTTTCATCAAGAATAGGGAGTACCCTACAGGAGCTTCAGAAAATGACAAGAGGACCTTGAGGAGGTTTGCGATGGGTTACTTTCTGAATGGGGAAATACTTTACAAAAGAAACCATGATATGGTGCTTCTAAGATGTGTTAATGCAATGGAAGCAGAAAAGATTATTGAAGAAGTACATGAGGGTTCCTTCGGAACTCACTCCAATGGACATGCAATGGCAAAAAAAATCCTAAGATCTGGTTATTATTAGTTAACCATGGAAACTGACTGCTTCAATCATGTGAGGAAGTGTCATAAGTGCCAAACATATACTGATATGATCAATATGCCACCAATCCCTTTGAATGTCCTAGCAGCACCCTGACCATTCTTCATATAGGGTATGGATGTCATAGGACCTATTGAACCTAAGGCCTCAAATGGGTATTGCTTTATCATTATCGCGATAGACTACTTCACCAAATGGGTTAAAGCTGCTTCTTATGCCAATGTGACCAGGAATATGGTGATCAAGTTCATCAAAAGAGAGTTGATATGTCGTTATGGTCTACCAAAAAAGATCATCACCGACAATGCAACCAACTTGAATAACAAAATGATGAAGAAAATGTGCGAGAATTTCAAGATCCAACACCATAACTCCTCGCTATACCGCCCAAAGATGAATTGGGCTGTTGAGGTAGCAAATAAAAACATCAAGAAAATCATCCAAAAAATGGTTGTGACATATAAAGATTGGCATGAGATGCTTCCATTTGCTTTGCATGGTTGTCGCATGTCTGTCTGTACCTCAACTGGGGCAACTCCTTTCTCTTTAGTTTACGGAATGGAAGCCGTACCTATTGAGGTAGAGATCCTCTCATTAAGAGTACTGATGGAGACAAAATTGGAAAAGGCCGAATGGGTCCAAGCCCGACTAGATCAGTTGAATCTTATTGAAGGTAAAAGGTTAACTACACTGTGTCATGGCCAGTTATATCAAAGGAGGCTTATGAAAGCCTATACGAAAAAAGTGTGCCCTCGACAATTTCAAGAAGGAGACTTAGTACTCAAAAAGATCCTGCTAATTCAAAAAGATCACCATGGAAAATGGACTCCAAATTATGAAGGACCTTATGTCGTGAAGAAAGCTTTCTCTGGAGGGTCCTTGATTCTCGCAAAAATGGACGGTGAAGATCTACCACTTCCTATAAATTCGAACGTAGTCAAGAAATATTATGCGTAAAAACACTACTTGTCAAAAAAAAAGAAAAAATAAGAAAAAGGAAAAAGAAAAGAAAAAGGAAAAGCATGGCTCGCTAAGTGGAAAACCTGAAAAGGCTACCTAGGCAAAAGTTAGAGCGACCACGTAGGTTGAAAACTTGAAAGAGCGACCTAGGCAAAAGTTAATGTCCAAAATGAAATGATAATAGTGCTTGATATGACAAAGGAAGTGAGACTTAAGCGGTTGAGTCTCCATGCTAGGGGGGAGAAAATCTCTACTTTAAAGCAAACTAAGTTTTCCATGTTGAGACAGGCCAAATGATCCCAACTAGGCCAGTCAAAGTCTTCATAGGCTGGTTAATAGGTGTTCATAATCGGGTATGTAGAGGATTGACACTAATTACGATAAAGGATTTCACTGGAAGAACTGAATACCTTTGCCATCATCATCTTTCTGTAAATTTTATATTGATAACCATAATATTACTTTCTTGTTACCATTTCCATTTCAATACAATATTGTCATGTTCTTACCTTTGCCTCTTCTTTGACTCAATATGCATTTTTCTAATAAACATATATTGGAATGTGAAATGTGTGACATTGCTATCAGAGCATTGAGAATTACTAATGACTTGAAAGGTATAGGAAACACAATGATTCCTGATAAGAGTGTTGATAAAAAGAAAGGACAACCAGGTCACCTCAAGGGTCATCTAAAGGGTTTTCCCATTGCTCTTATGTATCACATCTAATGCACGCCTCAAGGGTTATTCTGGTTAGACATTTCAACCATTGGCTGAATAGACAAACGAAGGGTTACCAACAGATCCTATCCTAGTTCATCTTTGAAAATGATCACGATCATGTCCTCAAGGTCGTAGAGACAAAAAAAAATAAAAACAAATAAAAACAAAACAAAAACAAAAAAACAAAAAATTAAAAAAAATAAATAAAAAGTTTTTCATACTCTCATACATCTGAAGCATGCACTGCATAGTTTATTTTTTCTCAATTTGCTAGACTTGACCTACAAAGGTCAAACTGGCTATTTCTTTTTCTGGGTCCCTATACCTATTGTTTTATGTTTTCGAGTCCCCGTACCTATTGCTTTTAAGTTTTCTGTTAAGCTTCAGTGGATACTTGACTCCGCAAGCTTTTTACCCATTTTTCTGGGTGCCTGTACCCATTGTTCTATGTTTTCGGGTCCCCGTACCCATTGCTTTTAAGTTTCTTTTTAAGCTCCAGTGGATACCCTACTCCACATGCTTTCTATCTTCATGCTTTAAGCTTTCTGTCAAGCTTTGGTGGATACTTGACTCCGTAAGTTTTTTACCTTTTTGCTTTAAGTTTTCTGTTAAGCTTCGGAGGATACCCGGCTCCATAAGTTGTCCTACCTTTTTGTTATGCTTCGATGGACACTTGAATCCGTAAGCTTTTACCTTTTCATAGACAAAATTGAATCAATTCCTTTGCTTTTCATTTATTCTAAATGTAAAGCAAAAGGTGGCAGCTGTTGATACCCAATTTTGTCCATTTTCTTTTATTTTATTTTTATTTTTTAATTTGTTTTATTTATTTCAAAAGTAAAATAAAAAATAAAATAAAAATGAATTTGATTTTAAGAAAAAGAAAAAAAAAAAAAAAGAGAAAGAAAATCACTAGCTTTGTTCTGTACAGGTCAACCCATGACCCAATTTCCATCTCAACCCAAGACCCAATTCTCTTCTCAACCCATAACCCAACTCCCCGAGCTCCTTCCTCTTTCTTTTCACGGCGCCCTTCGGGACGGTTGCGACACCCACGTAAAGGGAAATGAGAAGCAAGAAAGTAAAAAAAGTATGGTTAAGCATCTCCCAAGGTCACCTCCACCACAGCCTCTGAGGTCCCCACCTCCGACTGCCCGCCCTCTAAAGCCGCCTCTTCCTCCTCTCCGCTAATATCTTCCTTCTAAGTAACTTGGTCAATAGGAGCAGCCTCGGGAATAGCAGCATCAACAATTTGACCATCCGAAACTAGTTTCATTGAACCAATACCTTCCTCATTAAGGTCTGGGTTCAAAAGGCAGAGTTGGGCGAGAGCGTTTATGAATGATTCATCCACAAACTTTGACCATTCATCCTCAAGCTCCATAATCTCTTCATTTAGCTTGGCCTCAGTCTGATAAAGGAATTCATTCTCAACTCAAATGTTAGTGAGGGTAGAGTTGGTGAAAGCTAAGTGTTCTATCAATGTGTTCTCCCGAGCTACCCCTTCAGCAAGTTGGACCCAGAGCATGTTTACCTCGGCAGCTTAAGCCTAGAGAGTAGTCACCTAGGCAGCATCCTAGGTAATGCGGGTGACCTTAGTCTGGAGCCCAACTATCTCAGCCTCGCGTAACTTAAGCTCTTTTTTAACTTGAGCTAACTGCCTATCTTTCTAGGCGGTAGCTAGATCAAGACTTTAATTTTCACCCCGAAGGGCGTTTAGCTCTCTCTCCAACTGTTGAGCCCCACGATTGGACTCAAAAGATCCCTCCAAAAATCAAAGGATGGAAACATTACACAGACACCGAATTTGAGCATCTTGGAGGAGCTCCACCATATCATGCTAAATAAGCACATCGGCATCAGCAGGAAATAGTAAGGCGTTGTCAAAGATCCTTGTAGGATCAACCTCACTGGTCCACACTGATGAACTTGTAAAAATTCATATTTTTATGGTTTAAAATCTTGGGTTTTCATCCTCTTTTAATCTTTTTGATTTACTTTTGTTCTTAATTTTTATTATATTTTAATTATTTTAATTGTGTTCTTATTACGTTTTTTTATGTGCTTTTTGTTAGGTAATTACACATGGAGAAGATTAGACATTTCAAGAAGCAAAAAAAGGAAGAAATCTATTCAGAAGCCCAGTGCGCGCTGGGTCAGCACCACTTGAGCGCGTATTCCAGATTAGTCGGCCAGTGCCTGAGCGTTGGACAATCAGTGCTTAAGCGCTGAACGCGTAAGCTGCAACATTGATTTGTTATAAATAAGAAAAGTTTTGCCAAATACAACACACTCTTACACATTATAGCAGCCATCAAGAAGCACAAATCCTAAAGTGGTGTGGGCGCAATTAGGCTTGAAGATTAGGGATTTTCTTCAACCTTTCCACATTTCTACAATGGAATTTGTCATATTTTACCCTTTGTGTTCTTCTTTTTCCATGTGTAACTAAACCTTTTTCGTTAGGGTGATGATGGATCTTGTTCTTGGATTATGTAAATTCTTTTATGGGTTTAATCCATGTTTCTATTTTTTTATTTATATGTTTATCTCTTTTCTTAATGTTTTTCTAAATCTGGCCAATTTGAGAATAATTTTTGGGTTTAGATATGATTTGGAAAAATTTGCATAAACCTAGAACTTGTGATAAACACCATCATTTATGCAATCGCTAGGAATAGACGTTGTGGGTTATGTGATCTTTCTTTTAATTCCCTCGTTCTTGATAATGTCTTTCTATTTGGGATTAGATTAAGGGATTAGTTAATTCTAAATAATGTAAGAGGATTAATATACCAAGAGATTGGATATTGATTAATTTTGGGAATTGACCATGAATCCTTGGAATAAGACTTGATTAAACCAATATTTGATTTTGCATTTAAAGAGTTTAAGTGAAATTTGACCCCTAACATTTTCATATCATTATTTTCCAACTCAACCCAATTAATTAAATTTGGCTTTTGTTATTTTTGTTTATTCTTTCTTTTTATTATTTTTGCCAACTCTCTTTTCGATAGATTGAATAGTGTCAATTTGGAGAATTTAGTAATTGATAACATAATCCTAGTGGGAACGATACTCTTATTCACTCTTTATTACTTTTGTGATTCAGTGCACTTTCCGATTTCACAACAAGTTTTTGGTGCCATTGTCGGGGATAATTGTTATTAATATTAAATAGTAGTTGAAAAGACACTAATTTAGGCACTTATTTTTCTTACTTAATTTTATTTTTTTTTATTTAATTTTCCTTTAAATTTGTTTCTTTTGATTCATTCTTATTTTTTATTTTATTTTGTTTATTTTTATTAGTCGCTTTTTTTCTTTATTTCACTCTGGTTTGCTTATTTGTTTGTTTATACAATGTTCTTTGGAGTCAGAAGAATTACTTTTTGATCCAGAGATAACAAAAACAGAAAGAGCAATCACAAAAGCAATCAGAGAAGGAAAAAAATTGAAGAAGAAAAGATTTCTAAGAACACTAATGCACCGAGAAGACACACTTTAGCTTATTATGCTACTCCATCTTCTAAAAATGTCTTAATCAATATTATGTGACCTGTTATCCAAGCAAATAATTTTGAGATTAAATCAGCTCTTCTATAGTTGGTGCAACAAAATTAGTTTAGGGGAGGTCAAGTAGAAGATCCAAACTTGAACATTGCTAACTTCTTGGAGAGATAAAGCCAAATATAATGGAGCTAGTAATGATGCTATCAGATTAAGACTTTTTCCATTTTCTTTGAGAAATAAAGCCAAGAGCTGGCTACAAGCTCAGCCTCAAGGAAACATTTCTACATGGGATGATCTGGTTAGTAAGCTCCTCACTCGATATTTTCCTCCGTCAATGTTTATGAAGATAAGAGTGAGATTGCTTGCTTTACTCAAAATCAAGGAGAATCTCTCTATAAAGCATGGTAAAGATTTAAGGAGCTGCTCAGAAAGTGTCCTCATCATGCTTTCAAAGTTTGGTATTAGGTGCAGATCTTTTACAATGGTTTGAATCATTCCACAAGACTTATGGTGGATGCATCCGTAGGAGGATCTCTAAATACTAAGACTCCTGAAGAGGCTCAGGAATTGTTTGAGACTATGGCCACCAATGAATATCAGTTTCCTAGTGGAAAAGCAGCAATCAAACAGGGAGTTATGGAGCTTGGCATTCTCGATGATTTACTTGCTCAGAATAAAAGTGTTTCTCAATAGTTAGCCAACCTCACCAAATGAGTTGAGAATATGCAAGTGAATTCAGTGAACCACCAAGTGTTAATTTGTGACTTCTGCAGAGGCAATCATGCTAATGGTGGATGTGAGGTAAACAACTCTAGTTTCATTTCTCCAGAACAAGTCAATTATATGGGAAATCCTTCAAGACCCCAAGGTACTTCATTTTCAAATACATATTATCCTGGGTGGAGGAATCACCCCACTTTCTCTTGGAGCAATCAAATGGTACCATTGAATCCTCAACCAGAGAAGAAGTCTCCTCTCGAGATTGCACTTGAAAAGTTTTGCAACAAACATCTACTTTCATGCAGCAAACTTCTTCTTTTAACAGATCTCAACTTTCATGCAAGAAACGAGGGCTAATTTCAAGAATCAAGAGGCAACCATCAAAAGTCTAGAAAATCAAGTGGGACAGATATCTAGACAATTCATAGAAAGACCTCAAGGCAGTTTACTAAGTGACACTATAGTCAATCCAAAGGAGTAATGTCATGCAATCACTTTGAGAAGTGGTAAGCTATTGGAAGAAAATGTGAAAGTGGCACCTAGTTCCTCAGGAGAAGAGAAAAAACAAGATGATGTTCTTACTAAGGATGTTTCCATTAAAGATGCACCAGAAGTAAAGGATTCTACTGAAGTCAAAGTGAAGGAAGAAAGAAGAAAGAAAAAGGATTCAGTGTTGAATAAACCTTTTGACCCTTCATTATATGTCAGACTTCCATTCCCTCAGCGTTTGAAGAAAGATACTTAGGAGAAACAGGAAAGACAATTCTCCAAGTTCCTGGATGTCTTTAAGAAGTTACAGATCAACATTCCTTTTACTAAGGCACTTGAACAGATGCCTTCCTATGACAAATTCATAAAGGACTTGCTGTCTAAGAAGAGGAAGTTGGAAGAAGATGAGACTGTAGTACTTACTGATGAGTGCAGTGCCATTATCCAAAGGAAGCTACCACCAAAGTTAAGGGATCCAAAAAGTTTTAGCATCCCTTACACCATTGGAAAGTTGAATGTTGATAAAGCCTTATGTGACTTAGGTGCTAGCATTAATTTGATGTCATTGTCCATCCTTTGCAAGCTGGGAATTGAGAAAGTTAAGCCTACTATGGTCTCCCTTCAATTAGCAGATCGATCAATCAAACGTCCGTATGGTATTGTGGAAGATTTGCTAGTGAAGGTAGACAAATTTATTTTCTCAGTTGACTTTGTAGTCTTAGATATGGATGAGGATGCTGATATCCCGTTAATTCTGGGAAGACCATTCCTACCAACTTCAAGAGCATTAATTGATGTGCCTAAAGGATAGCTTATTTTGAGGGTGGATGGAGATCAAGTAACTATAAATATTTTTAATAAGTCTACCCCAACATCAAATCTTCATGCCCCTGTTAATTGCATTCAAGGTAAATTTCAAAAGGGGTTGGATAGTAAGAATTCTTCTTCATCCATTATTGTTGATTCTTGTGCTTCCAAGATTGTTGATGAGAAAGAAAAAGGTCCCCCTATCTCCAAGGTTGCCGAAAAAGAAAAAGATTCTTCTAATTCTCAGAGTTTAGTGCAAGGTGATCTAAATTCTTCTAACAAGATGAAACCTAGCACTTTACCTGTTGATAAATTAAAAATCCCATGGCCTAGTGGAGTTTCTGATGCCAAGGCACACTTGGGAGAACTAGTTCTAACTGGAGTTCAGAATATTTTTTGAGAGGATTCCAAGGGCAGTGACCGAGTATGGAGGCAAAGATCTAACAAAAGAAAGGCGTCATCATATTTCTCTTGTTTCAAGCCGCCATAATTAATTGAGAAAAGGCAACATCGAGTTAATGATATTAAACAAGTACTTTTTGGGAGGCAACCCAAATTTTCGTTTCTTTTCTTTCTCTCTTTATTTTGTTATTTGTTTATTTTTCTTCAGTTAGTTATTTGTTTTTGCTTTTATTTTGTTATTTCTTGTTAAGTAACATTTTTCTATTTTTGTTTTGTAGTTAGCTAGTGTTGAGCCAATTTAGGTGCTTCCCTGAGTTTGGAGCCTTTGTAGGGGGTGTATATAGTTGTCGACCGTCAAAAAGAGTTTTTCTTTTCCTTTCTTGCATTTATTTCATTTAGTTATTTGTTTTTATTGATTTTATTTTACCATCATCACCTTTTTTGTGTTTTGAGTCATTTTGTTGACATTGTGCATGCCTGTGTGTTGATTTGAATATCAAATGATTTCTTAAATTGTGGATTGATTTATTTTCTTATGATATCATATGAGAGAGCATGAGTTATGTTTATTTCTATTGTTTCAATTGTGTATGGATGTATTTCACATCTTTGTGTTTGATAGACCTTGGATTATGTATGCATATCAGGCTTAGAGAAAGTTTATGGGAATGTATGTGTGTGGATGATTTGCATCTAGAAATTATTTGATTCTCTCTTAAGGCGAAATCCTAGGCAGTTCATGATTAAGGAAATTATAAGGGTCTTCTTTGGACCGTTTGAGCTTTTCAAACTAACCTGTGAGCACAATTTATCTTTAGATCCCTATTGCAGCCTTGTTATTGTTTGCCCTTTATTTCTTTTCTTTACCTACAGTTTTCTATTCCTTACCCATAAAAAAAAATTTACTCTCTTACATAACCTTTGTTGAGTGCATATCTTGTATTATTTTTCTATTCAAGCTTCCATTATTTTTGTGAATGGAGTATTTATAGAGATGGAAAAAAATAAAAAAAAGAATAAAAAAAGAGAAAGTCCGCCTAATGTGTTGTAAAGAAATAAGTTTGGGGATAGAGATTAAGAACAAAAAAAAAGATGAATGATGTGTTATTTCTTACGCTTCGTTTTGTACTTGTTCTATATTTCGTGGCTTGAATTTTGAAATTTGCATGATTATGTATCTCAACTTTTGTTTTCATTATCCTACCATTTCTTTCTTAACCCTCACCTTCGGCCGTGTATTACAAGCTTTATAAAGACCCTTTTGATCCTTAGTTATGTGTTATTTACATTAGTAGAAAGAGATATGAAGAATAACCCTATAGATGTGGGTTTGATGTGCATTTACAGTTTTATAAACCTATCTAGGTTTGTACTTTATGAGGAGATTGGGTCTTTCATTCTTGTTTTTGAAAAGTCATTTATGCATGAAAATTGCAAGTGAGAGACGATGTCATAAAGACCCTGTTCATGTGTGACACTTTGAAATATAATGATTTTTAATATGTGGTAGTACCATGTTTGACTCTGTGTATTTTGAGTTTTTATTTATTTAGTCTTTTTGTTTTGTTTTGTTTCTTTGTTTTTCTTTTGATTGAGGACAAGCAAAATCTTAAGTTTGGGGGAGTGATGAACTTGTTAAAATTCATATTTTTATAGTTTAAAATCTTGGATTTTTATTTTCTTTTAATCTTTTTAATTTAGTTTTGTTCTTAAGTTTTATTATATTTTTATTATTTTAATTGTGTTCTTATTACATATTTTTATATGTTTTTTATTAGGTAATTAAACATGGAGAAGATTGGACATTTAAAGAAGCAATAAAAAGAAGAAAATCTATTCAGAAGCCCAGCACTTGAGCGCTGGGTCAGCATCGCTTGAGCGCGCGTTGCACGCAGAAGAATTCCAAATTAGTGGGCCAGTGCCTGAGCGCTGGACAGTTAGCGCTTAAGCACTGAATGCGTAGACTGCAATGTTGATTTGTTATAAATAAGAAAAGTTTTGTCAAATACAATACACTCTTACACACTTGGACACACTGCAGTAACCGTCAAGAAGCACAAACCCTAAAGTAGTGTGGGCGTAATTAGGCTTAAAGATTAGAGATTTTCTTCAACCTTTCCACCTTTCTACAATAGAGTTTGCATATTCTTCTCTTTGTATTCTTCTTTTTCCATGTGTAACTAAACTTTTTTCATTATGGTGATGATGGATCTTGTTCTTAGATGATGTAAATTCTTTTATGGGTTTAATCAATGTTTCTATTTCATGATTTATATGTTTATCTTTTTTCTTAATGCTTTTCTAAATCTGGCCAATTTGGGAATGATTTTTGGGTTTATGTATGATTTCAAAAAATTTGCATGAACCTATAACTTATGATAAACACCATAATTTCTGTAATCACTAGGAATAGACGTTGTGGGTATGTGGTCTTTCTTTTAATTCCCTCATTCTTGATAATGCTTTTCTATTTGGGATTAGACTAAGGAATTAGTTAATTCTAAATAGTGTAAGAGGATTAATATACCAAGAGATTGGATATTAATTAATTTTTGGAATTGACCATGAATCATTAGAATAGGACTTGATTAAACCAATATTTGATTTTGCATTTAAAGTGTTCAAGTGAAATATGACCCGTAACATTTTCATATCATTGTTTTCCAACTCAATCCAATTAATTAAATTTAGCTTTTTTTATTTTTGTTTATTCTTTCTTTTTATTATTTTTACCAACTCTCTTTTTTTGATAGCTTGAAAAGTGTTAATTTGGTGAATTTAGTAATTGATAACATAATCATCGTGGGAGTGATACTCTTATTCACTCTTTATTACTTTTACGATTTGATGCACTTGACGATTTCACAACACACACTGGCCCAAAAGAGAAATGCAGTGGAGCGCCCTTCAGGATGGTCAACCCCAGACAAGTTGGAACCTTAGAAGGAGTAGCCTCAATAGCTAGCCTCTTACCCTTTTAATCCCTCCTTTTTTTAGCCATCCTTTTTCGAGGTCGAAGAGGCTATGTAGAGGAACCGAGCTCCGCCTCTTGAACCTTAGGTGGAGGTGAAGGAACTACTATCGTCACCCTTGGAGTAGTGGCTGGGGCCCGAGATCCAAAAGCCCCAGCTCTCCTAACTGCCAAGCACTAGGCGAGATGTTCAAGTCTAGCTGGGGTGCCATGGTTTCTACAAGAAAAAAAAAGAAAAGAAAATAGGGTTTCAACACTTAGAAAAATTTGAATGCAAATGAATCAAATGTATGCAAGACGAGATACCTAGTAAATCTTTTACAAAATTGCTGGGCTCATCAAGGATGTCTTTACAATAAATGGCCCTTCTTGTGTCGGCCCATTCCACAAGAAATTAAGGACCTTAGCCTCGTCCTCAAGGAGCTTGGATATCAGATTTTCAATCTCTTCAATCATTCACTCCCAAACGGCTTGGGTCCAACATAAGTATAGACAGGGTTCACCGTCTAGGATAACAAAAAAAGGAGTTGACCCCAGTGCTCTATCTATTTTGAAGAAGTCCTTTTTAAAATCCTTAAAGGACTCTTGGTATGACTTGAATACTCTGCGTCTGGCCTATGCCCGTAAAGTAACTCATCCTTTTTGGTGACTATTCCTAGAGGGTGAGAACCGATTGAAGAGGAAGAAGAACGGTTTAACCAAGTACGACCACTCAAAGACCCAACAAACAAGCTCAAAAACCCAGATGAACCCACATACGTTTGGATGCAGCTGATTGGAGCCATGCGTAGGTAGTTGAGCACCCCGATTTCGAACTCAAAAAATGGTAGCCAGACCTCGATCCTTGTGAAGAGTGCCTTGAACATGTATATGAAGTGTCTTCCTTCTATTTTCATAGATTGGATTCTTTCTTCCTCAAAAGGATGGTGGATGGTGTACTCCCTATCCCTCAGCCCATCTATGGTCAGTTGTAGATATTGTTACTTTTCATAAGCATCCCTAGTGGTTATCATGCTTGAAGGAGAGCCAAAGATGCCTCGGTCAACCTATTGACATAGGCTGACATCACAGGGGAAAATAAGCTCCTTGTGCTCCGAAGGAGCCGTCCTCTGGGTTCAGGGCACGAAGTCACCTACAGAGGACACACTCGTGTTAGTTTTAGAAGACGATTCTCTAAGTTTTCCTAATTCTAACATGAGCCCAGAGAGCGGACGAGCTGGCCCTTGCCTTATCAACTCTCTGGCATAATCTGCTCTCCGGATTACCTCGAAGATCCTCATCCTAGTCAATGAACTCAAACCACCATCAAAGTCCCCACCATGGGCTTGAAGCCTCTGTCGTGTTTGAGGCGATGGGGACGATGGAGAACTCAGAATCTCTTCTGAGACACCATTATTTTTTACTGTTTCCTCACTCCTTGACACTTTCCTTCACTAAATGGTGATTTCAGAAAGAAAAAAGGGTGAAGAAGGAGAGTACCTCGAGTTTAAGTGGTGAAAAGGGCTGGAAACAACCAACAATCGCCGCAGGTGCTAGTCAAAAATAGCCTGGTTTGCCTGAGAAGAAAACTCAGAAATGTGAAAGAAAATGAAAAGTGGAAGGGAAAACCCCTACTCCTATTTGTAAGTGAGGAAAACCTCCCCAACCGTTGTCATGAATAGGGGCGGATATGTTTCTTCAACCATTGATATGAGATTTGAAAACGACTAATCATGATGTTACGAATCTCAAATGGTGGCTTCCACTGTTCTTCAACCATGTGGCGTACTATTTCTGAATAAGAGCAGTTGAAACGATGCATGATGTTTCAGAAGGACACCCAAGCCGGATCACAAACTTTCATCAAGGCATCATGGTAAAGTCATAATACAAATCTCATTTCCAGACCAAATCACGCTTAAATTGGAAAGGCCCCTCACAAATTTGTTTGGGGTCAACTTACTACATATCCCAAACAACGGTATGATGACTTAAGCGGAGTGATTCATTTTGGGAATTGGCTAACACCGGGAGCATACTATGACACATCTCGGACCTCGACCCTTGGAAAAAAAACATCGCGAGATTTGACATTTTTATATGGCTTGGATCCCTTTGTCCTCTGCGTGCCATGTACTCCTACTGAACTCGGATATCTTCACACTTAGCTGTCACACCTAAGTGCCAAGTTAGGGGCTACTGTTCTAGACCAGGTTATGGGTTAGCAGCTCAGAAGCAACCTAACCCACCAAAATATTATCCAAATATTTATACTCACTATTAGATAAGTACATTACCTATTTATGAGGAGAAAATCTCTCATAGAATCCCTCATAGATATTAACACTAATTACATCCCATATAAATAGGATGTGGAAATAGGTTTATCGCAATGGTTTAATATGTTAAGTTTTGATGATTACAAATACAAGACAAAAAGAATGATGTTTATGCTTTATAGTTGTGCTTTATAGATGACAAATACATCACAAAAGAATATTGATCATGCTACATATATGTGCTTAAAAGAGATATATTGGATCATCATGATTATGTACTTTATTTAGTTATACTTCACTTAATAATCATGCAATGAGATATATGCAATATTCTTGTATGCATGTTAGACTAACTAGAGTTATACATTTATGAATCATGCATATTAAGATATTAAGTTATGAATTTGGACTAACTGTGCTTGTTTTAAGTGAGCAATACTTTATAAGATAGTCCAAGTATCAAGAGTGAGCATTGCAACTAGAAAGCAAAAGATCACAGCTATGCTTAACTCAAGAAGAATGAGAAAGATAAAGATGTTCTAAGCAATTTGTAAGATTTGAAGAGAAGAAATTTGTGGAAGCTTGGATTACATCAAAAAGCCTAAGGACTAGAATTGATATATTTTCCTTTTAGGTTTTTTCCTATATAAAGATAGAGGTTTTAGAAGAAAAGAACTCAAATATGTTTTTAAATCCTTAAAAATAGTTTTTATATGTTTAAATGTCCAACAAATTATTTTTGGAAAGTTAATCTTGGTAGTAGCTCAAACCTTTGAAAAATAGCTAAGTTTATATTTTGCAAAACTGACATTTGGTTACTATTTTAATCATAACTTTCAAACTACTTTGAGTTTTATTATGAAACTTATTGCATATGAAAATAAACTCAAATATCTTTCCAATGAGTGGTCATTTGCTTTAACAGGATAAGAAATGAAGAAGTTATAACCATTTAAAGTCAGTTTTTAAAAACAATCAAGTTTGAGTTTTGAAAAGTTGACCTTTGATTACTCTTTCGATCATATCTCTCAAAATACTTTGAGTTTTGTTCTAAAACTTATTTGGAACATAAACTCAAAGATATTTCTAATGAATGGTCATTCACTTTAATCAGATAAGAAATGAAGAAGTTATAACCTTTGAAAGTCAGCTTTCAAAACCAGAAATGCTGTAATCGATTATACAAGTCTTGTAATCGATTACAATGTTGATAGAAGCCATGTAATCGCTTACTAGAAGTGTGTAATCAATTATCAAGTGCCCAGAAACACTCCCAATGACTATAAATGGCTAGTTTTCATAAAAAATCATTTCTAAACACTACCAACAGCTATTTTATCACTTGGGCTCTATATATAAGTATTGTATGAAGCTTATACACCTCTTGAACACTTGATTTGATCCTTCAATCACCAAAATCATATTTTGAGCTCTTTATTGCAAAATTCTTCTATTCCTTTATTCTTCAATTTATATTATCCACTCTTGAGAGAGTTTTCTATAATCCATACTTTGTTCTTCAAGTTGTATATCTACTCTTGTGAGAGTTTTTATTCTTTCTCTTCACTTTGAAATCATTGTAAGAGGGTGAGTATCCCTCAAGAGAGAAAAAGGTGAGGTATTCCTTGTAGTGAGACTCAAACACAAAGGGTGAGGTATCCTAAAGATGTTGTGAGTGCTCTTAATTGTAAAGGTCATCAAGCACCTGTGAAGCTTGAAGAGTTGGAGGCTCTAGTATAAGGGTGATGTATCCCAAAGTGTGAGGAGTGCTCTTGTTTGTACAAAGATTGTCCTAGCACCCGTGAAGTCTAGGAGATAGTGAAGAAAATCTCAAGTTAAGCTTGGGGACTGGACATAGGCCACAAGTGGTTGATGGCTGAACCAGGATAAATCCTTGTGTTTGCTTTTATCAACTCTATCTCTTTACATTTATGCTTTAATTACATATGCTTGAGTTGAACTTGATATTTAGCTTATTTGCTTAATTTATCCTATATCTCAAGTTGTAGTTGAGTAATCTATAATACTTGTACCTTTGTTGTGCATGTTCTGCTGCATTTATTAATTGAGTGCTTCAAAATGCTTAATTTGTCAAAGCTACTTTAAAATTTGCAATCACCCAATTCACCTCCCCTCTTGGGTGATGGTTGTCATGGCTAACAAGTGGTATCAGAACTTCGTGCTCTAGTGAAAGCTTAACCGCTTAGAGTTAAAGATCCTTGTTTGTTGGCAACCATTAAAAAAAATTTCAAAATGGAAGGTTTTGAAATTGATAAATCATCATTCTTTGATGGTGTGAGTTTCATTTATTGGAAAGATGGAATAGAAATTTATATGAAATCTATTGATCTTGATTTGTAGGATATTGTGCTTAATAGATTTACATACAAATCAAAATATACTTGGAATGTTTATGACAAGAAATGCTTTTTCTTGAACATTAGAGCAATGCAAATCTTAAGAAGTAGTTTGAATGATGATGCTTATGCTAGAATTAAGAATTGCTCTAGTGCAAAAAATATATGGGATGCTCTTAATGCTATTTATCTTGCTAATAATGATCTTGTGCATAAAGTTTTATATAGAGAGCAAGAAGAGCAAAAGTCATTGAAGGAAGTTTTTCATGGAAAATATCCTCAAGAAGATGTTCAAAGTAAGAATATGAGCTCAATGCCTCTTGGTGATGATGGTGCTCAATTTGAAGAAGAGGTAAAACAAAACAAAATTGAGAAGGAAGATATTCCCAAATTCTTAATGGACAACAATGAGGAAGATGGTGATTCCCTTAAAAAGAACTTTGAGGTAAATAATGTCAAACCATATTATAGTCCTTCTTATGATGAGCTACAATGTGCATATAATGAATTGTATAATGGTTTATTGAATTTAGAAAAAAAAACTCATCTTGTTTGGAAAATATTTCCTCTATTGAAATTGAAATTGAGACTTTGAAAAATTAATATACTTTTCTTAATGAGGAAATGCCTTTGAAATTTGAAACCTTAACTTTTTGTGAAAAGTGCATTGATTTAGAAAATCAAGTTGAGGTCTTTTCTTCTAAATTTGCCAAAGCTAATGATTTTAATTGCTTACATTCTATACTTATTAATGAGAATAAAATTAATGTTATTCCACATGAAAATTCAAGCAAGGCTTATGGCAAAAATAATTTAGAATGTAATAACAACCAAAGGCTCAAGGTTTTCAAAAATGATCTTCAAAGGACCAAGCCATCATTGAATTCACTTGTTTGCAATTTTTGTGGTCATCGAGGACTTATTTTTCATTTGTGCAATTATAGAAGAAATCATTATATGAGAAATAATATGGTTTGGGTTCCTAAAAGTCTTAAAGGTCCTAGTACTAACATTGAAGGACCCAAGATGAAGTGGGTATCAAAATGTCCTCCTGGTGTTTCAATTATGCAGAAAATTTCTCAAAATGATAGACAATTTGGTCAAGTGAAGAAGAAATCATCAAGGAGAATGCTTCCAAAGCCCATTGGTAGAAGTGTTACCAAGTGGCCTCAATACTCAAGAGGGGGGTGAATTGAGTATGAAAACTAAGTTCGCAAATCTTTCACAAATCGTTTGATAAACAATTTTCGTTGAAGCTAATTGATGATTAGAGATGATTGGATATAAAAGATAAACACTTTCACTTATAAATGCAATAGCCAAATGTACCAATATTCAAGCAAATCAATAAAACAGTACTTAATGTAAAGAGAAGGGTTTAGAGAAAACAAACACAATGATTTATCCTGGTTCGATCACTAATCCACTTGTGATCTACGTCCAGTCCCCAAGCAACAACTTGATATTTTCCATTATATCTTCAAGTTTCAATGGGTGCTTGACAATCACTACAACTTTGAGCACTCAACACTTTGGGATACCTCACCCTTGGAGCTTGAGTCTCTTCAACTAAGGGATACCTCACCCTTTACACTTTTGGAGGGATGCCTCACCCTCTTTACAAAGTAATAATGATAGATTAAATGAAGCTCTCACTAGAGCAGATGATTACAAATTGAAGCTCTAATATGCTCTCAAAGATTTTTCACGTTTTTAACAAAAAACAGAGCAAGAAATGAATTTGAGGATTGATTCACGTTTGGAAGTATTGATGATCAGTTTTTTATTCAAGGTCAACCTCAAATGAAGACCCAACTTTGGTATTTATAAGTTTCTCAATTAATAGAGCCGTTGGGGTGGTTTGAGCATGCATTTAATGTATTTAATATAGTCGTTGGACATTATCCGGGTTCGTGTAATCGATTACACAACTTATGTAATCGATTACATTGTTGTTCCAACGTGTTCTTGGCTTTCTGGGCTCTGTGTAATCGATTACATTATTGGTGTAATCGATTACATAGCTTCTGACTTTGCTTGTAATTGATTACAATATCCATATAATCGATTACATGACTTCTGACTTGCTGTGTAATTGATTACAATATCCATGTAATCGATTACATGACTCGTTGAACGTGTTCTTGCCTTTCTGGGCTTGATGTAATTGATTACATATATTGTGTAATCGATTACATGGCCTCTGACTTGCTTGTAATCGATTACATTGCTCATGTAATCGATTACATGGCTTCTGTTTGCTGTGTAATCGATTACAAACTTCATGTAATCGATTACATTGGCCTTTGAACACATTTTTCAAGTCCAATAAAGCTTGTAAGTCATTTCTAACACCTTGAGACAATTGATTAAACATAAATCCTTTTAAGAGTGTTAGATTCAAGATAGAAACTCAAGTTTTCTTGAAAGTCATGTTTAACTTTGAAATTTCCCATTTATTTTGAAATGATATATTGAAAAACCATTTGAGAAATCTTGAGAGTATTTAACATAAATGTTCTAAGTCTTATAACTACATAAACCTCTTGACTTCTTTCTTTGATCTTGATTTTTCCTTTTGCGCTTGATCTTCTCTTTTGCACTTGATCTTCACTTTTGCCTTTGTTATCATCAAAAATCATTTGATATGCCTTAGAGACATACTCATTCACAAGAAGTTTTGATCAAAGAAGGAAGATGGCTTCAACCAAAGCTTCTCAAGTACAAAATGTGGAACTTACAAAGTTTAAAACACTAAAAGAGAAACAATGGGTAAGGAAAAGAGTTTCCTCGATTACCAAGGCCAAGGTATCAAATGTTTTTACCTCTTATGCACATTCACTTGTAAAGTCAATGAATTTGAGGTATATTCCTTGTAGGCCTTAAGTGATTAATTGAATCATGTACTTTGTGAATTTTGAATATTATATAGTACATGATTATATTCTTGTCACACCATTTACTCATTACCTTGCATATTTCTTGATAATAGGGTATTCTATGACTATGGATGCTTTCTATGCTTTAAATTTTCTATATATCTCTACATATGATAATATGCTAGATAAGTTTACTTCTTGTTTAAAATAGAACATTTGATGAAAATATCTTATAACTTGATATATTGGATAAATCATAAATCTAGCCTTGCTAAAAATCATAACTTTTGCTGCATAAAGTTACAATCTTCTGCATAATTTGTAGTCTTTGCATAGACATGTGTTTTGGATCAAGAACTGGTTAGTTTTTATGCTTACATGATGTTTGGAATTGTTTTGGGAAGTTTTAGAGCTAATTTAAAAGCTTTGAGTTTGGTCTTTTACTGTTTGAAGTGCAAAAACTGAATTCGGCACGCATGTAATCGGTTACAAGACCTTTGTAATCGATTACAGAAGCTCTGTCAAGCGTTCCAAGCAAAGTCAAATAGTGTGTAATCGATTACACATACTATGTAATCGATTACAAAGTTTCCAGAACTCATGTAATCGATTACTCTAACACTGTAATCGATTACAAGGTTCCCAGAAAGTTGCTAATCGATTACACTAAACATGTAATCGATTACATGGATTCCAGAGAACTGGTAATCAATTACACAAGCTTTAAAAATGAGTTTCAGTGTGCAATAAGCCATATTTCTTCTGTTACTCACCTTTTCTCTTGGTATGTGCTTAATAATCAATAACTAACCTCTATGGATCCAAAATTGGTGGATACCAAAGAAAGTACTTTGAATTGTGTTGTAGGGTAACCATTAGCTCAAACATGCAAATGAAGTGAAATACAACCATGCTACTTGAGGTTGGAAAAATTTAAAATATCTAAGTTCTCCAAAAGTGATGGAGAACCACAACATTCTCAATGAGCCTTGAGGCATAGAAGTTGGAGTCACCTACAAAAACTCAAAGAGTACACTTTTGGTGATATCAATCTCCTATCCTTACTTATACTTTAAATTGAATATCATGTGATATTTGGATAAGTAGAGATTTTTTTTTATACCTTATCATGCCTTAAGTTGTGTTTTTCTAGCATTATGTTTTAAAAATATTTTTATATATGCTAATATGCTAGATATGCACACATTTTGCTTGGAATAACATGCTATGGTAATATCTTTATTCTTGAGCTTGTGACCAATTCTCTTGGCTCAAATATGAAAATTCACTTGCTCATAAGTAGTTCTAATCCTTTCTCTTTGATGCTTAATTGTCTTATATGCTTACTTAGAGATTAGAAAGTTAAAAGTTATTTGTCTTCTTGTTTGAAATTGCTTGATATGTTCATATCTTGAAAACAAGAAGTAAACGATTCATTTTGTGTCTTGAACTTGTATTTGAACTTCAATGGTTTTTACAATGAAGTATATCTTGAAATGAATCATGAATGGTTTCAAAAGTTATCGTTCCACGATTTTTCAATTCTTTCATTACAATAAAGGACTTTTTGTTCTTGATTGGCATGTGTGTATAGTAGAATTCCTTACTTGATATTACATGTCTTACATGATCATTATTTGCCCTAAAATGCTTATATAAGTTCTGATATTGATCATATGTTTCTTGATAAACTTGAATCATGCCTTAAATTGCTTAAACCATATTTTTGGATTCAAGTGCATATGTCCTTCTTTTGTTCTCTTTAGAACTAGCTTTACATGGTTGATAATGTGGTACATGTTTTTTATTATATATCAACCTAAATTATGCTTGTAAATGAGCTTGAATGATATTTGATGGTAACCTATGTTTTAGAGAATTCTAGAGTTAGCTTTGCAAGTGTAACACCCTCCTTAGGGTATCACATTTTAGACTAACTCCTTTAATATAAATTACCCAAGTTATAAAATAATAAATATATTATTTAAATACTGATTTCAAAATTTCTTTTTTGCAGAAACATAAACTTATCAGAGCAAAGTAATACAAGATCTGAAACTGAGCAACATACATCTCTTGTTTATATCATAAATTAGTAACAACTTCATTATATAAAACTTACTTACTCAATTAATATATAATTACCATAGAAAAACTCGACCTGACCCAAGTCCAAACACTTGAAGAGTAAGGTGTTGTACCCGATCTTCTTCCAGATCTTCCTTAGGATCCCTAACAAACAAATTTCCCACAACAAATAATATTCTCAACATTGGCATCATATCGCTAGGCGTCAATGCCTCCTCAAAACTGCACTTGCACGTAAACAGAGAAACCCCTCCTTGCAGCCATTGCAAACTGATCAAACAAAGTCAATCCAACTCAAATCTAGGCGATCCAACTTCATTCTTCTTACGGTCTTTATTAAACATAAACATAAAAAAAACAAAGAAACAATACAACAAAGAGGTGAGATCCCCTACATCGCATACCAATATGGCAGCAAGGAAACAATAAACATGCCAAAATAGTTTAACATACAGTTCATGAAATAGAATAAGATCAGTAGATATATTCATGATATTTAATAAATAAAGAACCTAATAAATATCACAATAATATTATATCACCACAGCATAAATGCTGACTATGTATATTCAATCAAATCAAACCACATCTAACTCATTCGTCAATCTGATGTGTACAAACTACATCTGACTCTTTCATCTATCTAATGTGCATAAACTATATCTGACTCTTTCGTCAATCTGATGTGCACAAACCACATCTGACTCTTTCGTCAATCTAATGTGGACAAACCACATCCGACTCTTTCGTCAATCTGATGTGGACAAACCACATCTGTCTCTTTCGTTAATCTGATGTGCACAAACCACATCTGACTCTTTCGTCAATCTGATGTGTACAAACCACATCTGACTCTTTCGTCAATCTGAGCACAAACCACATCTGACTCTTTCGTCAATCTGATGTACACAAACCACATCTGACTCCTTTGTCAATCTGATGTGTACAAACCACCGTTGAACTGTTCCCAGTGGTATTGTAACACCCCAACTTTTGGGATAATTATAATACAGTCTCGATTTGTACTGTTTTGTGAATTCTGTGAGCAGTAAATTTAATTTGACTGTTCCGTGAGTATACTTGACTGTTGTATGTGATTTGCTCCGACCTAAGAAAATAATAATTTTCGGCTCGGGATAAATCTTATTTTAATTAATTGGAGTGGGGATCTTACTAAACCCAATTCGATTGATATATAAATTAATATCGTAATTTTTTGGATTTAAGCGTGTAATAAAATAATTTTATATTTTTATAATATTATTTTATATTACAAGTACTCTCTTGTCTCAAAAATAGTAAAAATCTGCTTCGATTTGACCACAGATCTTTAAAAGTGCTGTGGGACCCGCATTTAGGAAAAACAGTCAACTGTGCTGACTAGACAATTTCTAACCAATGAGAGCAAGTCAACCAAGGTAGGCTTGACTTTCTAAACCAATAGGAATTGGACACCTAAGGAAGCATGTGTTTTCATTTGGACCGTTGGATGAAGACTTAATGATGAAGCCTTTAACCTAAGCCATTGATCTAATCAATGGTGAGATTAGAATGATAGGTTTATGATCAAGTGATATCTACCTTAGATCTAATCTAGGGCTAAGGATTAAAGATGAACCAAGGGTTAGGATTAAGTCAACAATTGTAGGCTTGAAAATGGTTAGTAACCTATATAAGCTTAATTCAACTAATCTAATTACTTAATTAGCATACTAAGTGAACTAGCTTAGTTATGAATTAATTATAATCTAAATACTAATTAAATATACTAATATTGATTAAAGGTTATAATATATGTTAATATATACTAAATTAATTAGTTATGTGACTAGTATATTAATTTAGTTTGATTAGGATAATTAACCAAACAAATTACCTAATTAACTAGCATGTAATTAGGAGTAATTTGGAAACAATTAGACCCCTAATTTGATGAAGGAGCTGCATGGTTTTGGGCTGCCAAGGAGGAGGCAAGGTGGCTTGGTTCTACATGGTTCTAGAAGGATTCAATGACCTAAGCCATGTGCCTAACAAGTGTGAACACTTTGTGATATTTTGCATGCAAAATCAAACACTCAAGCTCCCTACACACACTCATTCACATTTGCTGCCCTCCATATTCACTCTTCACTTTCTATTTCACCCTTATCACATTTTAACTATCCATTTCTCTCTCTAAAATACCAAAAACTCAAGCAAACATTTCTCTCTCACTTTCTCTCTCTAATTCGGCCAGCACCCTCACATACTCACCCAAGCCTTCATAATTTTAGCTCATCACATTTCTTGAACCCAAATACCATTCTAAGCATCTTTCATTCACAAAGTTTTCCCAAATTTCTACTCCATCTTGCCTAAAATTCCACTTCTTGCTTACTTACTTAAGGGTAAGTTTGGTTTCTATGGTTCAAAACTGAAAATTTAATTTTTCTAACCATGTTTGTTCCATGGTTTTCCTATTTTGTACCTTGTATGTGTATTTACTAATTGTTTGAGAATTTTAGGAATTGTTTTGGAGCTTGTACGAAATTTGGAGAAAAGGAAGGAATCTAACCGATTAATTTGCCTACAAGAGGTAAGAGGGAGATTTAATCTCATCAACCCTAAGTGGTGATGAGAAAATGGATTGTGTTTGTGTGTAGAATCCATAAGGATTCGGTTGTATGGTTTATTTGTGATTTTTATTGTTTTTGATTGTTTAAATGCTTTACTAATTGTGATCTTAATTTGCTATGCATGATTATGGTTTTTATTATTTTTTCTATGCATGTTTATGGTTTTAAATATATTGTATGTGTATAATATGTGATTTAATAATTGTATATGTTTGTAACTGTGTAATTATTAAAGTAGGATGTGAATAACATGTGCGATTTGCATGAGTGTTCCAAAGAACACACCATCAGGCTCACGGCCTTACATCCAAAAAGAGAACCAAAATGTTCTCAGTAATTTTCTAAATAACTAATTTAAGGAATTTAAGTAAAATAATCAAAGTTAAAAATGGTTTAGATTAATTGTGGCCAAAATGCCATTTAGTGTATAACCAAATGCTATTTTATTTTGATTTGGCCAATATGCCATTTCATTTACTAAGATAGGTTAGGTAATTGTTTTATAACATAAATTGATTCCAAAGAATCATTGAGAAAATCAAAGGAATTAATTCTGTTCTAGAATTTTAACTTAGCGTAATTGATTTAAGTAAGAAATTAATCGACACTTGAAAAGTACTAACGTAGGGCTCATACTATAAATTTTGAAGCGCGTTAGTGAATTTCAAAGAGAAATTATTGGGTCAAAATAAAATAAACTATATTTAGAGGAAAACGTTAAAAATACCTTATATTGATTTTATAGGCAAAAATCTTTGCCGAAATTTATTAAAATCAAACGCATAAAATGAAAAGATTCCATACTATATTTATAACACAAGGAAAATACATTACGTATTTTAAAAGTACTAGATATAGTTTTACACATATTAAAAATGACAATTTTAACCTATTCGGTTAAGAAAATGAATTAAAAATCCTACGCGATTGAGAAAATAACTCAAAAACAATTTATGATGTTTAAAAACGTCAAAATGTCTTTACGCGATTTAAAAACGTTTGTGAAAACGATGAGATTGTGAAAATGCGATAAAATTCTTACGCGATTGAACAATACTGTGAGTTTTGCTGTCGGGCCAAAGTGGTGGACCCAGACATGTTGTAGTGTAGTACTGTCAGGTGGGACGTACTATACTTTATTATTTTGTGACTAGGGGTATTTTGGTAATTTCTCGTAAATATGGTAAAATTTGAATAATGGGGGTATTTCTGTAATTTTAGCTCATGTTTAGAGTGTTGTGCCAATTTGGGTTATAATTGGTGATTGATTGACGAGGCGAATTACACCGTGTTTGGTGTGATAAGCGTAATGTGGTTCATTTATGAACTTGGAGGCATTAGTGTGCGGAGAATTCCACATGCGGACAGTGGGTTGCTCCTCTGGGCCGTGGTAACGGGAAACACACTAATGATCTTGACAAGCACTATTCTTAGTCGAGATCTTGAGTGGACTATTAAGTACTATGCCTGTGGTACACGATGTTGGACTGTGTACTGTTACACAATGTTTTGGACTGTGGGCTATAGACACAAGGATTGGACAGTGCAATAGCTTGGTTGGGCAGCCATAAAGTATTTTTAGTTTCTTTTCGGATCATTCTCTCAGATATCCGTGTTTAGCTCCATGGAGTAGGAACGAGTCAGTGTGTGTATCATTCATCATCTGTATTTTTAATGTTCATGCATTATCTGCATTTTATTGTTTATCATAATCTGTGATAAATTGTATGATTAAATGTTTTATTATACTATGCATGATATTATTGTATGTGTTATTTATATATATATCACTTGTTATCTTGTACATGATGTATTGATATGTACTGTTGTGATAACTGTTTTGTACTGTCGTTTTCTTTATTGCCATGCGGGTAGTGATGTAGATTGTCTCACCTCTCTATATGTTTTCTCGATATTACTATATTGTTTCCGTAAAGAGTTTGAGGTAGAGGAGGATCAGCCTCTTGAGGTACAATACCCTGACGAGCAACAGTCGGGCGACTTACACGAGGAGGAGGAGCCGGTTGATCACACTGATCGTCAAGACTGATCTTGAGATCATGGCACTGCCAGGATTCTTCGGGTTCGTGCGACTGGAGTTTCACGGGGGTTCCGAGGCGTGGCGTATGCATGCTGACCGAGGGACAGTAGCTTATGTGGGACGATTGATCGTGTCCCTATGTAGGGAGTATGACGGGAGGTCATATTCACTACTATGCTTTATTTACATTTAGAGTTACCTTTGACCATTAGGCGTTATTGGTGGGAGTTTTCCATGCGCCTAGTGAGCTCAAGAATGAGTCGACACTCGGACTCGTGTCCGAAGTATCTTGTGAGATCTCATAGATGCACACTTTTCGATGGTTATTCTGGAGGTGACGGATGGTGATTCATCGGAGAGTTTGATGTCTACTGAGATGCACTTGGGCAGTACTATGTTTTAGCTTTGTGTCAACTCTTTACTGTTTTATTAAATACATGTAGTTGTAAATTATGCTTGTACTAAAAGAGAATCATATGTATATTATGGTGAGTTTATGTTTGCTATATCTTGTGTTTCGTGTTATTTTTTTTAATGTTAATAATTATAAAAAGAAAAAAAATATTCCGCAAATATTATGTAAGTATCAAATGTTTGACAACTTGGGTAAGAGTTTTTTTTATTTTATTTCATTGCATTCATAAATGTGGCATCCCCACAAGGGTGTTACATTAGTTGGTATCAGAGCCCAAGTTAGAGTCTTTTGGGGTTGTGGTTAGGTCTGTTTTTGCTTGTGTTGTGTGAATCTCTGTGATTTGTTTCCGAAAGGTTACATCTGACATTGTTTTGTCTTGTTGAAGAAAGAAGATGTCTGGAGGAAGAGGAAGGCGTGCAAACGTGGCACCTAATGTGGATCCAATGGTTGTCGTTGCTGAGGCTATTCAGCAAATGGCAGCAGTGATTGCTCAGCAAAATCAGCAAAATCAAAGAGCAGCCCAACATCAAGATGCGACTGCTGATGCTTTGAATTTGTCTGAGTTCAGACGCAACAATCCGCCACAGTTTAGAGGCGAGTTTGACCCTGAAAAGGCAAGTCTTTGGATTCAAGACTTGGAGCGAATATTCGAAGGAATGGGGTGCGCGGAGAATAAGAAGGTAACATTTGCTGTTTATATGTTGAGAGGAGATGCCAAAAATTGGTGGAGGAATACCCGCCAATGTTGCAAGCGGAAGGAAGCGAGATCACCTGGGAGGTGTTTTGTGAAGTATTTACGGAGAAGTACTTTCCAGTCTTGCTTTCGACATGCCAAGGAAATGGAATTTCTTGGTCTGCGTCAAGGGAATATGACTGTGGGAGAATATGCTGCAAAATTTGAGAGTTTTTCACAATTCTCGAGGTATTTCCAGAACCAACCAGATGAGGTATGGAAGTGCCAGAAGTTTGAAGACGGGTTAAGAATGGAGTTGAGACGTGCAGTGTTACCGATGAGAATGAGGGAGTTTCCTGTGTTGATAGACACTTGTCGAAGACTTGAGGCATTGGAGCTGTCCCGAGATCAAAGGAATCATAATTTTGGGCCGACTAGGTTCCAAAGAGGAAGTAGTAGCAGTGGTGGTAGGTTTCAGAGAAAGCCTTATGCGAGACCGTCTGGGAGTCAGCCGCAACGTCCATCTGTTGGGGGAAGTTATGGTGGAAATCGACCTACTCAGAATGTGGCGTTTACGCCAACCTGTTTTAAATGTGGCAAGAATGGCCATATATCTACAGATTGTCCGATCAGGGGAACGATCTGTTTTAACTGCAAGAAGCCTGGACATGTTTCTAGAGATTGCACTCAGCTAGAGAGGAAGCCTGCAGTGAGGAATGTCCATGCTACTCAACCGAGATCTGGAGGGCGAGTGTATACAATGACCGGAACTGAAGCTTCTTAGTCTGAGGATCTTATACAAGGGGAAGGTGTCATTGAAGGTAATCACCTGACTTTGCTATATGATTTGGGTGCAACACACTCATTTATTGCATATGATTGTGTGGAACGTTTGAAACTGCCTGTGTCTTCTCTGAGTTTTCAATTGATTGTTTCTACATCGACTGCCAAGCCTGTTGTTACATCCAATATATGCATGAATTGTCCTATTGTCATAAAGGATTGTAAGTTTTCGGTCAACTTGATTTGTTTACCTCTTGTTGAGATAGACGTAATATTAGGAATAGATTAGTTATCTTCCAACCATATCCTTATAGACTGTGCGAGTAAGGCCATAGTTTTTCCTAAGGAAGAAAGTTCTGGATTCTTGACTGCTGTAAAGGTCAAGTCATTGTTGAGGGATGGAGCTCAAGGGTTTATGTTGCTGTCTTCTTTGGAAGTCAAGTCTGAGAAGGATGTGAGCACTATTCCTGTCGTCAATGAGTTTCCAGAGATTTTTCCTGGCGATGTACTGGTTTGCCAGGAAAGGGAGATCGAATTCTCTATCGACTTAGTACCTGGAGCAGGTCCTATTTCGATTGCACCGTACCGAATGTCACCTGTAGAGTTGGCAGAGTTGAAGAAGCAATTGGAGGAACTGTTGGAGAAGCAGTTTGTGCGACCTAGTGTTTCACCATGGGGAGCACCAGTGTTGCTAGTCAAAAAGAAGGATGGAACTTCGCGCCTTTGTGTTGATTATCGACAGCTGAAAAAGGTGACTATAAAGAACAAGTATCCGCTACCAAGGATTGATGACTTGATGGATCAATTAAAGGGAGCCGTTGTATTCTCTAAGATAGATCTGCGATCAGGTTATCATCAGATTCGTGTCAAGGTCGACGATGTGCCCAAAACAGCTTTCCGAACTCGTTATGGACATTATGAGTATCAAGTAATGCCGTTCGAAGTGACGAATGCTCCTACAATATTCATGGACTATATGAATAGGATCTTTCATCCGTACTTAGACAGATTTGTCGTTGTCTTCATCGATGACATTCTGATTTATTCTCAAAGTTAAGAAGAGCATGCTGAACATCTCAGTATAGTTCTCCAGATTTTGAAGGAGAAGAAGCTGTTTGTGAAGTTGTCAAAGTGCGAGTTTTGGTTGGACGAAGTTCAATTTCTAGGTCACGTAATTTCTAAGGAAGGTATTGCGGTAGACCCATCAAAGGTGGAGACTGTTTTACAGTGGGAAAGGCCTAAGACTGTGACTGAGGTTCGAAGCTTTGTTGGATTAGTCGGATATTATAGAAGATTTATTGAAGGTTTTTCCCAAGATAGCTGGACCACTTACACAACTCACGAGGAAGAGTCAAGCTTTCGATTAGACGGAGGAACGTGAAGCAAGTTTTCAAGAGCTGAAGAAGAGGTTAACGACTGCACCAGTGTTAATCCTGCCGGATCCTAACAAATCTTTTGAGGTGTATTGTGATGCATCTTATCAGGGGTTAGGATGCGTGTTGATGCAGAATCGGAACGTGGTAGCTTATGCTTCAAGACAATTGAAGGTTCATGAGAGGAACTACCTAACGCACGATTTGGAGCTAGCTACAGTAGTTTTTGCGTTGAAAGTGTGGAGGCATTTTCTGTATGGAGCTATGTTCAATGTCTTTAGTGATCACAAGAGCTTAAAATACTTGTTTGATCAGAGAGAATTAAATATGAGACAGAGGCGATGGTTGGAATTTTTGAAGGATTATGATTTTCAGCTTCAATACCATCCAGGAAAAGCGAATGTAGTGGCAGATGCTTTAAGCAGAAAGGTAGTTAGTGTTTCTACTATGATGATTAAAGAGGAGGAGTTGATGAAGCAATTCAAAGATCTATGGTTATCAATAGAATTGGTACCTGGAAAGATTCGTCTAAGTGGAGTTGTGGTTTTGAATGACTTGTTGGAGATAATAAAAGAGAAACAAGATGAAGATGCGTTTTTACAGAATGAGAAGGAATTATTGAAGCAAGGTTATAAAGCGACGGTGGAGGAAGGATCTGATGGAATCATGAGGTTTCAAGGAAGAGTTTGTATACCTGAAGATTCCGAACTCAAGAGAGCGATTTTGGATGAAGCTCATACAAGTAATTTGAGTATGCATCCGGGGATGACGAAGATGTATCAAGACCTGAAACGACTGTTTTGGTGGCCAAGGATGAAGAGAGATGTAGCTGAACGTGTGGCGTCTTGTCTTGTCTCGTCGAGAAGGCAAAGGTGGAACATCAAAGGCCTCGGTATGGTATGTTACAACCTTTGACTATTCCAGAGTGGAAGTGGGATAGTATTTCGATGGATTTCGTTACTGGATTTCCGAGGATGAGAAAAGGTCATGATTCGATATGGGTTATAGTTGATAGGCTTACGAAATCAGCACATTTCTTGCTGATCAATATTAAGTATCCGTTGGAACGCTTAACCCAGATATATATCGAAGAAGTTGTTAGACTTCATGGTGTGCCGGTAAGTATAGTTTCTGATAGAGATCCGAGGTTTACGTCAAGACTCTGGCAAAGTTTGCAAGAAGCCATGGGGACTAAATTGCGATTGAGTTCTGCATACCATCCGCAGACTGATGGTCAGACAGAGAGAACAATTCAGTCATTGGAAGATCTGTTGCGTGCTTGTGTGTTAGAACAGCAAGGGAGTTGGGATGAATTTCTGTCTTTGATAGAATTCACTTACAACAATAGTTTTCACTCGAGCATAGGAATGGCGCCCTATGAAGCACTTTATGGACGACGATGCCAAACACCTTTGTGTTGGTATCAGGATGGAGAGAGTATGACTATTGGTCCTGATCTTATGCAGCAGACTACAGAAAAAGTGAAGATGATACAAGAAAAGATGCGAACGACTAAGAGTCGTCAGAAAAGTTATGCTGATAAACGAAGACGACCTTTGGAATTTGAAGAAGGCAATCATGTGTTCTTGCGAGTTACGCCTACGACTGGTGTCGGAAGAGTTCTTAAATCAAGGAAGCTTACACCTAAGTTCATAGGACCTTATCAGATTATTCGTCGGATTGGTCCTGTAGCTTATCAGATAGCTTTACCGACTTTTCTATCCAATCTTCATAATGTATTTCATGTGTCTCAGTTGAGGAAATACATTCCCGATCCAACCCATATGATACAACCTGATGAAGTACAACTGAAGGATAATTTGACGTATGAAACACTTCCTGTTAGAATCGAGGACAGGAGAGTGAAACAACTTCGAGGGAAGATGATTGAACTGGTGAAGATAGTGTGGAATGATGTAACGGGAGATGCTACATGGGAATTAGAGGATAGGATGAGGGAGCAATACCCTCAATTGTTTGATGTATGATGAATTTCGAGGACGAAATTCTTATTAGTAGGGGAGAGTTGTAACACCCCAACTTTTGGGATAATTATAATATAGTCCGATTTGTACTGTTTTGTGAATTCGTGAGCGTAAATTTAATTTGACTGTTCCGTGAGTGTACTTGATTGTTGTGTGTGATTTGCTCGACCTAAGAAAATAATAATTTTAAATGGGATAAATCTTATTTTAATTAATTGGAGTTGGGGATCTTACTAAACCCAATTGATTGATATATAAATTAATATCGTAATTTTTTGGATTTAAGCTGTGCAATAAAATAATTTTATATTTTTATAATATTATTTTATATTACGATACCTCTTGTCTCAAAACAAGTAAAAATGCCTTCGGTTTGACCACAGATCTTTAAAAGTCTTTGTGGGACCCGCGTTTAGGAAAAAAAAACATCAAGTGTCTTGTTGGACAATTTCTAACCAATGAGAGCAAGTCAACCAAGCTAGGCTTGACTTTCTAAACCAATAGGAATTGGACACCTAAGGAAGCATGTGTTTTCATTTGGACCGTTGGATGAATACTTAATGATGAAGCCTTTAACCAAAGCCATTGATCTAATCAATGGTGAGATTAGAGTGATAGGTTTATGATCAAGTGATATCTACCTTAGATCTAATCTAGGGCTAAGGATTAAAGATGAACCAAGGGTTAGGATTAAGTCAACAATTATAGGCTTGAAAATGGTTAGTAACCTAATTAAGCTTAATTCAACTAATCTAATTACTTAATTAGCATACTAAGTGAACTAGCTTAGTTATGAATTAATTATAATCTAAATACTAATTAAATATACTAATATTGATTAAAGGTTATAATATATGTTAATATATACTAAATTAATTAGTTATGTGACTAGTATATTAATTTAGTTTGGTTAGGATAATTAACCTAACAAATTACCTAATTAACTAGCATGTAATTAGGAGTAATTTGGAAACAATTAGACCCCTAATTTGATGAAGGAGCTGCACGGTTTTGGGCTGCCAAGGAGGAGGCAAGGTGGCTTGGTTCTACATGGTTCTAGAAGGATTCAATGACCTAAGCCATGTGCCTAACAAGTGTGAACACTTTGTGATATTTTGCATGCAAAATCAAACACTCAAGCTCCCTACACACACTCATTCACGGCTGCTGCCCTCCATATTCACTCTTCACTTTCTATTTCACCCTTATCACATTTTAACTATCCATTTCTCTCTCTAAAATACCAAAAACTCAAGCAAACATTTCTCTCTCACTTTCTCTCTCTAATTCGGCCAGCACCCTTACATACTCACCCAAGCCTTCATAATTTTAGCTCATCACATTTCTTGAACCCAAATACCATTCTAAGCATCTTTCATTGACAAAGTTTTCCCAAATTCCTTCTCCATCTTGCCTAAAATTCCACTTCTTGCTTACTTACTTAAGGGTAAGTTTGGTTTCTATGGTTCAAAACTGAAAATTTAATTTTTCTAACCATGTTTGTTCCATGGTTTTCCTATTTTGTACCTTGTATGTGTATTTACTAATTGTTTGAGAATTTTAGGAATTGTTTTGGAGCTTGTACGAAATTTGGAGAAAAGGAAGGAATCTAACCGATTAATTTGCCTACAAGAGGTAAGAGGGAGATTTAATCTCATCAACCCTAAGTGGTGATGAGAAAATGGATTGTGTTTGTGTGTAGAATCCATAAGGATTCGGTTGTATGGTTTATTTGTGATTTTTATTATTTTTGATTGTTTAAATGCTTTACTAATTGTGATCTTAATTTGCTATGCATGATTATGGTTTTTATTATTTTTGCTATGTATTTTTATGGTTTTAAATATATTGTATGTGTATAATATGTGATTTAATAATTGTATGTGTTTGTAACTGTGTAATTATTAAAGTAGGATGTGAATAACATGTGCGATTTGCATGAGTGTTCCAAAGAACACACCATCAGGCTCACGGCCTTACATCCAAAAAGAGAACCAAAATGTTCTCAGCAATTTTCTAAATAACTGATTTAAGGAATTTAAGTAAAATAATCAAAGTTAAAAATGGTTTAGATTAATTGTGGCCAAAATGCCATTTAGTGTATAACCAAATGCCATTTTATTTTGATTTGGCCAATATGCCATTTTATTTACTAAGATAGGTTAGGTAATTGTTTTATAACATAAATTGATTCCAAAGAATCATTGAGAAAATCAAAGGAATTAATTCTGTTCTAGAATTTTAACTTAGCAGAATTCAGTTTAAGTAAGAAATTAATCAGACACTTGAAAAGTACTAACGTAGGGCTCATACTATAAATTTTGAAGCGCGTTAGTGAATTTCAAAGTGAAATTATTGGGTAAAAATAAAATAAACTATATTTAGAGGAAAACGTTAAAAATACCTTATACTGATTTTATAGGCAAAATGCTGCCAAAATTTATTAAAATCAAATGCATAAAATGAAAAGATTCCATACTATATTTATAACACAAGGAAAATACATTACGTATTTTAAAAGTACTAGATATAGTTTTACACATATTAAAAATGACAATTTTAAGCTATTCGGTTAAGAAAATGAATTAAAAATCCTACGCGTTTGAGAAAATAACTCAAAAATAATTTATGATGTTTAAAAACGTCAAAATGTCTTTACGCGATTTAAAAACGTTTGTGAAAACGATAAGATTGTGAAAATGCGATAAAATTCTTACGCGATTGAACAATACTGTGAGTTTTGCTATCGGGCCAAAGTGGTGGACCCAGACATGTAGTGTAGTACTGTCAGATGGGACGTACTATACTTTGTTATTTTGTGACTAGGGGTATTTTGGTAATTTCTCATAAATATGGTAAAATTTGGATAATAGGGGTATTTCTGTAATTTTAGCTCATGTTTAGAGTGTTGTGCCTGTAACACCCTTTGGGATGTCACATTTTGAGATAAAAAAAAATAAAGATAATAAATATTACCCAAGTTATAAAATAAATATTATTATTAGTACGTATATTTTGTTTATAAAACGTATAAACTACCACACATCATCACACCTAATACAGTGTTAACATACATATCAAAACATTTACAATTACTGCTAAAAGATAAAACATAAGTTTTATATACAGTACAACATCAAAAAGCAAAAAGTGCCCAAGTGCACATCATGGATATCTAGTTCTTTGGGAATCATTCCTAGATAACTCCTCGGTGTGTGAGATAACCAGGATGTCTCACGGCAGGTTCTACGAACAGAGATACGAGTACATTCTACGAACTGGAGTCCGAGATGTAGACACTACACTATTTTCATTAGGAACATGGAAAAGTCCATTCCAATGACGTCGGATCTCCAAAGGCAACTCTAGCGTACATACAAGTCAAAAGTAACAACAGGATCAACATCGTATTAGGACGCAAAGATAAAGTAATAATTCCGTATACACTACACTATTGCTTTCTTCACGAGTACGCCAGCCTTCTATTCCTCTATGGAACTCTATTCTTACAAAACCTAAGAATCCTGGCGTAGTCATCTTCTTTGAGTCAATTCAACCGGTACGGATGATCTGAAGGCTCCAAATACTCGATTTGGAAATCAGAGATTGTGGCTCCTCCTCTACATGATATTCACTGCCTAATACTTGTTCTTCAATCTCTTCATTTTCGTCTATATATATATATATATAACACAATAATACAAACAACACATACAACAACAAAGAGGTAAGACAACCCAATATATCACAAGTGTGGCGCATAAGAAAACGACAATACAATGAAAATAGCAATCAATATCACGTAGGATAATAAACATTAACAATAACTAATTATGGAAAAGAATAGAATCCATCACAATAAATTATAAATACATGATAATATGCTAAAACCATAAAATAACTCAATCCTACTCCATGGAGCTATAACACACACAACGATATCAGAGAGAATGATTTGAAAGTTCTAATAGTCTTTGCCCAAACCAAATATTGACTTTGTCCACCCTTTGTGTCTATAGCTTGACTACCCCCGACCACTATTACCTTGTCAAGACACTTTGTGTCTATAGCTTGGCTATCCCGACCAGACTATTGCAGATGTCGAGACTTTGTGTCTATAACTGATCGTTGTGATTGCTATTGCACTGTCAATACTTTGTGTCTATAGCCCACGAAAACACCATGGCGTAGTACACATTCAAAACATCGTGTAACTACAGGCAGTAAAATAGACCTCTCAAACTTCAATTATTTACGAAAATACCCTCAAACTTCAAATATTTATAAAAATGCCCTCAAAATTTAAATATTTACAAAAATACCCTCAAACTTTAAATATTTACAAAAATGCCCTCAAAATTCAAATATTTACAAAAATGCCCTCAAAATTCAATTATTTACAAAAATGCCCTCAATGGCCAAAATGATTATGTAAATGCCCTCAGTGGCACAAATCTCAAAATACAGTACGCTCCCACTTGGCGCACTATATTTTCCATATAACCAGGTTACAATACGCACCCACTTGGCGCACTATAACTTTCCGGATATCCGGGTCCACCATTTTGGCCCCACAGTAAAATTTGCTGTTCTCATCAATCGCATAAAATTTTTATTGCGTTTTTAAAATCCCGATATTTTCCTTAAATAAACAGTTTATTTTCTAACAGAAAAAAAATTTATTAAATAGTTTAAAACTGCTTAAAATATTTTTCAAGTAACTATAAAATATTTTTGCATTAATGTAAATACGAACAACATTTAAACATTATTAATTCCATTCAATACCCTTAAACACTCTTTAAAATTAATTTAAAAACATCCAAAATCCACTTTTCAGGGTTATGACCGAACCTAGGGTGTTGTATTCTTTGGAATACTCATGCATTTCTAACATTAAACTAATACATACAAAATTATAAAAACTAGCAACATTATAAAATTAGCAAATCCAATTCACAATACAAAGCATACATGGAAAAATCATTACAATCCACATATAAAAGAATCCTTATGGATTCTACAACACACAAAATTCTATTTTCTTACTACCACTCAAGAATAATTAGGTTATAGTCTTCCTCTTACCTTAAAATGAAGAAAATTCTTCTTTTATCCTTCCTTGGAATTTCGGTTTTTAGCTCCTTCAAATACCTAAGAAAATAAATAAAATTTTCTAAGAGTTACTACTAGAAAAGAAAACCATACCATGGATCAATCATGGCTTGGAAACTTGAAAATGAAAATAGAAAGGAAAAACAATGAATTTTACCTTTAAAGAAACAACTCCAAGATGAGTTTTCAAGCTTGCAAATGATGGAATTTGCAAAAACCTCCAACTAGAGATGAGTTTGGATAGATGTTTAGAGTTAGAAAAACAAAGAAGGAAAATTTTTAAGTGAGTGGATAGTATGGTGGGAAGCTTGGCCGAATAGAGTGAAAGAAAAGGAAGAAGAAAGGCACATGGAGTCTTGGTATTTTTGAGAGAGAAAATGGAAGCTCTCAACGTAATATTGGTGAAAAATAAAAGTGAAGAATGCCTCCCAAAGGGCTGCTGCCGTGAAGGTCTTTTTGGGTGAGATTAAGTGATTAAACTTGCATGAAACCATCCTAGCCATCCATCCATTCAACGGTTGAGATGTTGCCTTGTTGGAGTGCTTAGGAAGCCTTGAAAAACTTGCCCTCCAAGCCTCCAATTCTGCTGCCCATAACCGTGTGGCCCAAGGCCATTTAAGAATTCAATTTGTTTTATTTACATGTTAATCAATTAGGAAATTTATTTGGCTAAATATCCTAATTAAATCTTAATTAGCATTCTAATCATATGACTAATATATCTAATATATACTAACATATATTATAACCTTTAATTAATGTTAGGATATCTAATTAATATTTAGATTATAATTAGTTAAGAATTAAACTAGTTTACTTAATTATTTATCTAATTACATAACTAGTTAATTAGACAAATAATTACATATTTTATAATTTCTAAACAATATTAGCATATCTAATTAATATTTAGATTGTAATTATTTAATAACTAAGCTAGTTTAATTAGTTTGCTAATTAGATAATTAACTTAGTTAAACTAAGCTTAATTAGCTACTAACCCAAAGTCAAGCCTACAAATTTTGACTTAATCCTAGCCACTAATTCATCTTTAAATCCTAGCCATTGATCAAATCTATGGTCATCATCCAAGCTTGCTCACCAAGATTTAATCCTAGCCATTTATCAAATCTATGGTCATCATCCAAGCTTGCTCACCAATGTAACACCCTCCTTAGGGCGTCACACTTTATGTTACTTAATTACCAAATTACCCTTCCATTAAAAATCGTGCTTGTATTATAAATACGAGTTATAAAATTTCTTAATGATAATAAAATAATCTTAGCAGAAAATAAAAATATAACAACATTGTCACACATAATTTACATCATATATATACATACAAGCCTTTAGTCTTTGTCGCACTTAAATATTTTACAAACTAGACTTCCAAGGTATTTAAACTTTAAACTTTAAAACTAACATATAGCCCAAATCTTACTAGGACAATGAGAACCCTCGGATGGGTCCTCCTCAGATTCCTCAGCATGTAGGAATCGTCATGATGTGCAGTCCTACGGACAAGTATCCGAAAGCAGACGACACCATACTAACCGTACTAGGAGAACGATAGTAAGCTCCCCAAATCTTGTCTAATAGATATTGGAAACTCTATAATAGATACTCTCTCTCCGAAATACGGTCCATGCCTCATCTCCTCCAATGAATATCACCGGGTAGCTAAGGGAACTAGGCATCGCATCTCCTCGAGTCGACGTCCTCGAAGAATCGCTCCTCCTCACTTGTCGCTCTGTTTCTTGCTCGACGTCTTAACAAATATAAATATAACACGGAACATACATACAAAGAGGTGAGATCACCTACGCCAATACCAGTATGGCAGTAATGAAGATAAACACATATAATATCTCATACAGTTATCATACCATAATTACAGTTATGCCACTAACATCAATATCATCGCAAAACATGTAATACACAATAATTACGGATCATGTCATCATTAATAATCAATAAATCAATAAATCGATTATCATAAACGAAGAAATTACGATAATACCCTCTATCATTATATGTATGCACACAGACTCAATTTCCTACTCCATGGAGCTACAACTCGGGTCGGAGAGAGTGATCGAAAAGAAGTGTCGGTACCAACATGCCTTGGACCACGTGCTCGGTTTGCACATCCGGCGATATATACGACGGTCTTTATCGGATCTTGATTAAGGATAGTGTCTCGGTCCAGGATCATTGGTGTGTTGCGTCGGTCTAACCCACGGTGCAGAAGAGCTACCATCGCCCATTGTAGGCAACCCGCACCCCAATGCCCTCAAGGTCAACGAGTGACTTACACTACGCATATCACACCCACTCAGGAGGTGTAGTCTCTCCTAGGCAACTAACCTCATACAGTCCATCGGACCTTTCCAATGTATGTACTATGCACTATTCACATTTCCAATTTATATCTCATAATCAGGGTCCACACAGTAATATAATGAGTACTATTCTTTGTACTTTAATCAGCGTAGTCACATTTTCACATTTTCTCAATTGCGACTCAATTCTGCCGCCTTTTCAAAATCGCGTAAATATTTTTCTTACGTTTTAAATCCAAAATACTATTTTTCTCATTTTAATACTAAAATTAGCTTTATTTTCCATATTTACACTTCAGTCCCTCAAAAACTCATATTTACAAATCAACCCCTCATAAAATCCATATTTACCAAATAGTCCCTCAAAATTTAATATTTACAGAAAAGTCCCTCAAAAATTAATATTTACAAAAAAATCCTTCATCAAATTTATATTTACAAAATCGTCCCTCCTTTATAAAATATTTACAGTTTGACCCCTCTAAAAATAATAATTACATTATGACCCCTCAAAAATCAATATTTATACTATGGCCCCTCATTTTGAGAAAATTTACAATTTAGTCCTTTCTTTTTTTTTTAAAAAAAATTTGCGGTATAACTCCTCTAAAAATCAGTAAATGGTATTGTTTTCAAAAATCATTATTTCTTTTCTTTACTACTCATAAAATCATTTTATTTTACCATACTCAAATTTTTCTCAGATTCATTTAAATGTCTCAGTTCTCATTTTAATTCATCAGTGTAAGGACTTTGGTCCTTTTTCCATTGTATGGCCGTAAGCCTCAATACTCTTTGGAGTACACATACAATCGATTAATCATGTTATTCACATCCTAATTTACACATACAATCTCATGCTTTCATAATTATACATACACACAGAATATCAAAACTTTAAGCATTTAATCACACATGCAAGCATAAAAACTCAATCAAACACATCTCAAACACAATCAAATAATCGGTGAAGAACCCTTATGGATTTTTCACCGTACAAAACCATCCTCACACCACCAAAACTCGGTTGGTGAGGTTAAATCTCCCTCTACCTCTTGTAGACAATTTTAATCGGTTGGTTCTCCTTCCTTCCTTCAAATTTGTGCTATCCACCAAACAAATCCCTAAAATTCTTAAACAATTAGTAAAAACACATACAAGGTACAATATTGAAAAACCATGGAACAATCATGGTTAGAAAAATTAAAAATTCAATTTTGGACCATAGAAACCAAACTTACCCTTAAGTAAGTAAGCAAGAAGTGGAATTTTAGGCAAGATAGAGTAGGAATTTGGGAAAACTTTGTGAATGAAAGATGCTTAGAATGGTATTTGGCTTTAGGAAATATGATAGGAAAAAATTATAGAAGTTTGGTAGCACATGTAGTAGTCTTGGCGAATATAGAGAGAAAAGAGAAAGGAAAGTGTGCTTGGTTCTTGATAGCTTTTTGGAGAGAAAGTAGATGCTTTGATTTGTGATAAGCTAATAAATGAAAGTGAAATGGAAATAGAAGTGCAGCTGCCGTGTGAGCTGTTTTAGGGAGGTTGAGTGCATGAATTTGCATGCTAAAATATCCTAAAATATCCTAAAGTGTTCACACTTGGTGCACATGGCTTATGTCATGTTAGAAGGTTCTTGAATATTGTAGAAACAAGCCACTTGCCTCCTCATTTTGCAGCCCCAATTTCGTGCAGCCCCCCTCCATTTTAATAGCTTAATTGTTTCCAAATTAGTCCTAATTACATGCTAGTTAATTAGGTAATTTGTTAGGTTAATTATCCTAACCAAACTAAATTAACATACTAGTCACATAACTAATTAATTTAGTATATATTAACATATATTATAATCTTTAATTAATATTAGTATATCTAATTAGTATTTAGATTATAATTAATTAATAACTAAGCTAGTTCACTTAGTTTACTAATTAAGTAATTAGATTAGTCAAATTAAGCTTAATTAGGTTACTAACCATTTTCAAGCCTACAATCTTTGACTAAATCCTAACCCTTGATTCATCTTTAAATCCTAGCCATAGATCACATCTAAGGTAGATATCACTTGGTCATAAAACTATCCTTCTAATCTCACCATTGATTAGATCAAGCGGCTAAGATTAAAGCTTCTAAAGTAAGCTTCACAATCCAATGGCTCACAAAGAAGTCAATGCTTCTTTTGTTGACTCTTTTAATTGGTTTAGAAAGTCAAGCCTACCTATTTTGACCATTTCCTATTGGTTTAGATTTACATGATCAGACCATGATTGGTCATTGTTACGCTAAACGTGGGCCCCACGAACTTTTTCGGGTCCACAAATAATTTTTTACTATTTTTGAGACAATAGAGTCTTGTTGAATAAAATAATATTATAAAAATATAAAATTATTTTATTACACGAGTTAAATTCTAAAAATTACGAGATTAATATATATATCAATCAATTGGGTTTAGTAAGATCCCCAAACTCTAATTAATTAAAATAAGATTTTTCCCGTGAGAAAATTATTATTTTCTTGACTCGAGCAAATCACACAAAATGATCAAATATGATCTCAGAACAGTCAAATTATTTTTATAACACACAGAAAATGTAAAACAGTGTAATTCTGTTATTACTATTCACATAGTCAGAATTTGGGGTGTTACAACCAAGATTCAATCCTATGGTCCAAAATGGTCAAGCCACTTTTGTTGACTTCTCTTTATTAGTTTGACTTCTAAGTGTCTTATTTCTATTGGTCCAAGTTTCTAATCTATCCATTGGTTACTTTATTTATACGTGGGTCCCGCACACACACAGTATTGGGTCCACTGTCAAAATTTATCTTGAGTAATAAAATAATACTAAAAATTATTTTATCGCACTTTGTTAAATTCTAAAAATTATGAAACTAATTTATATATCAATCGAAGCTGGGTTTAGTAAGATCAAATTCTAATTAATTAAAATAATATTTTTTGACGAGGAAAATTTTTATTTCCACTGGCTCGGAGCAAATCACATACAATGATCAAATACACTCACGAAACAGTCAAATTCAGTTTACTACTCATAGAAATTACAAAACAATATATTGAGGACACAATTGTCATTTATCTTAAAGTTAGAAAAATTCAGGGTGTTACAGTGCCAATTTGGGTTATAATTGGTGATTGATTGACGAGGCGAATTACACCGTGTTTGGTGTGATAAGCGTAGTGTGGTTCATTTATGAACTTGGAGGCATTAGTGTGCGGAGAATTCCACATGCGGACAGTGGGTTGCTCCTGCGGGGCGTGGTAAGCAGGCAACACACTAATGATCTTGACAAGCACTATTCTTAGTCGAGATCTTGAGGGGACTATTAAGTACTATGCCCTGTGGTACACGTTGTTGGGTAATGTCTTGCTATACGATGTTTTGATTTGTGGGCTATAGACACAAGGATTGGACGAAGTGCAATAGCTTGGTTGGGCAGCCATAAAGTATTTTTAGTTTCTTTTCGGATCATTCTCTCGGATATCCGTGTTTAGCTCCATGGAGTAGGAGCAGTCGGTGTGTGTATCATTCATCATCGCATTTTTAATGTTCATGCATTATCGCATTTTATTGTTTATCATAATCTGTGATAAATTGTATGATTAAATGTTTTATTATACTATGCATGATATTATTGTATGTGTTATTTATATATATATCACTTGTTATCTTGTACATGATGTATTGATATGTACTGTTGTGATAACTGTTTTGTACTGTCGTTTTCTTTATTGCCATGCGGGTAGTGATGTAGATTGTCTCACCTCTCTATATGTTTTCTCGATATTACTATATTGTTTCCGTAAAGAGTTTGAGGTAGAGGAGGATCAGCCTCTTGAGGTACAATACCCTGATGAGCAACAATCGGGCGACTTACACGAGGAGGAGGAGCCGGTTGATCACACTGATCGTCAAGACTGATCTTGAGATCATGGCACTGCCAGGATTCTTCGGGTTCGTGCGACTGGAGTTTCACGGGGGTTCCGAGGCGTGGCGTATGCATGCTGACCGAGGGACAATAGCTTATGTGGGACGATTGACTGTGTCCCTATGTAGGGAGTATGACGGGGAGGTCATATTCACTACTATGCTTTATTTACATTTAGAGTTACCTTTGACCATTAGGCGTTATTGGCAGGGAGTTTTCCATGCGCCTAGTGAGCTCAGCAGCGAGTCGACATCTCGGACTCGTGTCCGAAGTGCTGTGAGATCTCATAGATGCACACTTTTCGATGGTTATTCTGGAGGTGACGGATGGTGATTCATCGGAGAGTTTGATGTCTACTGAGATGCACTTGGGCAGTACTATGTTTTAGCTTTGTGTCAACTCTTTACTGTTTTATTAAATACATGTAGTTGTAAATTATGCTTGTACTAAAAGAGAATCATATGTATATTATGGTGAGTTTATGTTTGCTATATCTTGTGTTTCGTGTTTTTTTTTAATGTTAATAATTATAAAAAGAAAAAAAATATTCCGCAAATATTATGTAAGTATCAAATGTTTGACAACTTGGGTAAGAGTTTTTTTATTTTATTTCATTGCATTCATAAATGTGGCATCCCCACAAGGGTGTTACAGGTATTAAAGTAACTGTTCACACAATTGTCTATTACCATTAGTATCAATGATATTATATAACCGCCCATACAACTACATAATACCAATGATTCACTCGAGTCCAGAACTTTGGTCTAACAAAACTCGCTGTTCCACTCAATCGCGTAGTGATATTATTGCATTTTCACAATCGCAGAAAATTTCTGTTACATTTTCAAATCGCGTAATGATTTTTCAACATTTTCTCAATCGCATAAATAAAAATCACTATTTTTAAATCATGTAAGAGTTTTTATGCGTATTTTCAATCGCGTAAAATATTTTAATCATATTCTAAGCTTAAATTAAAGATTTTCTCATTTAATATGAAAATTGGACTTTATTTTCAATATTTCCTTAATAAATCATCTTTAAATAATATTTCTAACATATTTTCATTAAAATTGTATTTTCTACTATTTTCTATAAAACTACCTTTATTTGGTTAACTTGAGATATTATAGTTCAAAATTTTCTAACCCGCTTCAAAACCCAAAAGGTGAGCTATACGTCAGTAAATTTTAAGTTTTAACATTTATCTTACATAATAATATAATTACACTAATTCAATTCTAAAAATTAGTTTACTTCCATTGTAGGTCTAAAAACCCATCAAATTAATTTCTTATCAATTAAATACCTAAGTCTACACTTAGTAAAATAATCTTGAATTTAGGATATCAAAAATAATTGGTTAGCCGAAATTCACATTTTGTTTCCTTAAATCATAACTAATTATTTTCCATCACCTCATTTCTTATTTAAAAAAATCTTAAATCCAATTACTTGTTATCTAATCATCTAAAATCCATACTTGGTAAAATAATTCAAAAGTGATTAGTCCCAAAATTTTCATGGAGGTCGTGAGCCTCTTAGTTCATTGTAACCAAAATAATTTTCCTTTTCACATGGTTCTTGTCAAATCCAACATATCATTCATGATATTTCTACTATCACATGTTCATGCGTACTATCAAAGCACTAAAAATCATATTAAGCATCCAATCATAATTTAACCAAAATCATATCATCTCATATAATTATTCAAGCAATCAAATCATGCATAATTAATAAACAACAAAATCACATATAATAGAACATAGAACACCTAAGCAAATCCATATAAACAAAACAAACAAATTCATTCCCTCACCACCACATATGGCCAGTGAGGTTAATCTCCCTCTTACCTGGTTGATGTCCTCCTAGCTCCTCGTAGGACTCTTTCTGTATCGAACTTTCACCACCAAAAAGATCTTATAATCAAAACAAACACATACAAATTAGTATGTAAAGCTTGATCAAGAAGACCATAGATCAAACATGGCCTTAGGATTCTAAAAATCACATAAGAAATCAAGTTTCAAGATATTTACCTTGAAACCTTAAAACTTAAATTCAAGATTCAAGCTTGAAGATGATGGAATTTGATCTTGATTACAACATGAAAGTTGCTTAGATTGATGAGAGGATTCAAGAAGTATGGTTCGATAAAATTAAACAAACTTGGAAGATGGTATTTGGATGGTTGGCCGTGAGCCACTTCAAGAAGAAAAGTAAAAGCTTTTTTATCTTCAACTTGAAGAACAAGGTTGAAGATGATAGAACTAGGCTAAGATCTCAACTACAAAGTATCTTAGAATTGTGTCTAGGTTCTAGATCTAAGGTTGTATAAAATTATTGAAGCTTGGAAGTGTTTCAATGGGTCTTGGCTAAATTCTACAAGAAGAGAGAAAGAATAGAGTTCTTTGGTTGTTCTTGGTGTTCTTGAATGAGAGAGAAAAGATGATAGCTTTTCTTTTGTCACAAAGTGTGACAAAATGAAATAGAATAGCCTATTGTGCAATGCATGGCCGTGGGATGCAATAGGATAGAAAAATTAAAGCTTGTTTTGCAAGATAGAAACATAAGCACATGGGCTCACATGGGTGCACATGGTTTTGGTCATCAAGTGGTCATCATTTGATTATAAAATGAATCTAGAACTTGTTAGAATGGCCTTATGGCCGTGTGGTTCAATGGAGAAATGAAACTAGTTTGGTTTCATTCTAATTTCCTAGTTACACTTATACTAATTAGTTAGGGTACCTAGTTACATTCTAACTATTTAGTTACTTGATTAAGTCATTGCATATGTCATGTTTTGTCATGCATTGATCATGTTTCTAGAAAACTTTAGATATTTTCTTGTAATTATAGATTCTAAGTATTTTCTAACTTAGTTAGTTCCATTTAGTTACTACTTAGGCTATTAGAGTAACTAAGTTAGATTATCTAGTTTCTCAACTAACAAATCTAACCATTAAAAATTAACTCCATCTCTTAGCCATTGATTAAATGTAAGGTGGATATCATAAGCTTCTTTATCAAGATTGCTCTCACACCTTTGATTAGATCAATGGTGATGATCTAAGGCTTTTTCATCAAGTTTTTCATCCAATGGTTCATAACAAAGTCCAAGCCACTATGTTTTACTAATTTCTATTAGTTGGCCATAAAGCTATGTAATGATGGTTCATCATTACTCTTAAGATATTTAACCTGGATATTTTCTGTTTTCATTATTACTCTTGAGATATTTAGCGTAGATATTTTTCCGTTAGATATTATTCTTAGATATTTACTAGGTGGGTCATCATAGAATTTTCTAGAACAGCTGAGTCAGCATGGTGAGTCGTAGTGCTGAGTCACTAGCTGAGTCATCAAGAGAAGCTTCTGGAATGTGTGACTCATCATGACAAGTCACTGGTGAGTCAGCATTCCACATCCTTCTAGAATATAGCGAGTCACCATTCTAAAACATGGCGAGTCATCGCTTCTAGAAAAAGAATGACAAGACAAACTTAAAATATCTTAGAAGAGTAAGTAGTCATATTGAATTTGTCTTCTTGCTTGAGTAGTCAATTTGAATTTCTCCTCTTCAAGTTAAGTATCCAATTTGCCTTCTTCCTGCTTACCATTGGTCCATCACTTTGACTCATCACCAACAAGATATTTTTCTAGCATATATTACTCAATGGACAATAGCTACTGCTATTATTACACAATGGATAATAGAAAACTCAGATACAAAAAATCTTTGTCAATTGTTCCCAATTTTGGGTTGAGTAAGATCCCCCGATCCCACTTTGACAGTCCAAAACTTTCTGGTCCAGAAAAAATTTTTATTTTTTTGGATTCGCCTCAAGCACACATATAGTTTAGAATAATATTAAAATAATCACAGATTAGAAAATTCCACAAAAATTCTCAAAAATCATAAAAATTATAAAACTCATATTTTCAGAAAAATAAAGTTCGGACATATATTTCAAAAATAATATTAAAGTAATCAAAATAATATTAAAATATTTAAAATAATTAAAAATTCCCAAAAATTCACAAAAACTCATAAATATTATAAAACTTATTTATTTTCAAGGAAAACGAAAAATCGGGGTGTTACAGCAAGTGTCTCTATGTGCTTCAAATGTAGTCATCAAATATTGAAATGTCAAGCATATGTGGATAAATTAGAGGAGTTAGATGAAAAGGGACATGAGGAGACTTTCTTCAAAAACAATGGAATGGAATACTCAATAGAAGAAAGTCTAAACTCAAAGGTCCAATAAATAAAGAACATTCTAACGAAGCATCACTCTCTCAATAAGTATCTCTATCCCTAAGTTATTATGGTATCTTATATGCTATGTGTTGTATGATACTTATTGATAATTTGATCTTAAATTATTAGATGCTTTCCTTACATGAGAAGTATGCTTAGCATTGACAAAGTGCTTAATTGGATATTAACTTGCTAATTTTGTCATTGCATATAGGGTGGATGATATTAGTTATGTACATGCTTTGATCCCTATAGCATATTTCATCAAGGTGAATGTTTGATATATATGATTCTCTTGGTCTATGGTTTCTTAGTGATATAACACCTATGAGAATCATGCTCTTCTTTTGAAAAGATTTTCTTGGTTGAGTAAAAAGTTTTTTTTAAGGCAAAATCTTCTATCATATTTGAAAGAAGCTTTTAAAGTTCCATATCCTTGAGAACCTTTTGAACTTGTCTTAAGATCTTGAAAGTATTATCATCTCCTAATTATCTTGAAAATTTGGAAATCATTAGATATGTGCTACAAATGTAATATTCTCTTCTTTTACTTTAAAAAGTCTTATTAAATCTTGAGAGAATGCTTAAGTTTTCAAATAAATCTTTTGAAATGCTCTATAGAGTCCATCTGAATACTTCAAAAGATGAGCCTTGTTCTTCAAAGTGTTTTATTTTGTCAAGGCTCTTGTTTAATGAGAAAGAGAAGAGATGTACTTTCAAATGTTCTTTTAACTTGGGTTTGATCACTCTCAAGGAATATGTAATTTTAATATAAAACCTCTTTACCCTTCTAAAATGCTTTTGAAAATATAATGTGTTCTTATAAAATTCTTTTTGAAAGGGGGATAAGTCTTGAAATGGATTTTGATTAATGGATTAAGAATATGTACCATTTGCCTTGCTTTTCTTTATAGTAATGTATTTACATGGTCTTGGCATGCATACTTCCCTTTATCATATTGTGCTTTAATAAGGGGGAGCTTATCGTATTTTCTTATAACTCCTTATAATTATTTGTTAATTTGTAATGGTTGTTTATCCTTTTCATCTTACATATCTTTCTTTCATGCCCTTGTTGACTAAAAATATATACATAACTATGTTAAACTATTATGTTTTATATTTTGATAATATGAATATTTTTAAGGGGAGCCTAGCTCTTAAATTATTGCTTATATCTTTTGGCTTACATCCTTGTTTAACATGAAGTGTTTTATTGTTAATACTATCAATATGTCAACAAAAATCCTATCTTATTCTCTTTCCCTCTATCAATGAAAGAAGGTAAACATTCTTAAATTTCATATCTTTTGATTCTTTCATTGAGAAATGCTTAATATGTGACAAGTTGTATGATCTTTCATTTGAAAACCTCAATTCCATGATCTTACACAAATATTTTATAACTCCTAACAAGTGATATCAAGTGATACTTATTTGTCATGTAGTATGCAAGATATTATATGCTAGACATAATTTCTTAAGCTTATTGCTATTATGTGCTAAATGTTGATGTACCAAAATATGACAACCTTTCAATAAATAATCTTTTATATCTTAAAAGCATGCTTGTTTCATCTCTCTATTCTTGTATCATGTGTACAATCAAATAAGGGGGAGATAGTTATAATTTAAATAACTTGAAAAAGTTTTTGAAGTTTGATGATCCTACTCTTTTTGACAATATGAGTTTTATCTATTGGGGGGAGAAAAATATTACCTTTCCTTCTTAAGCCTTTTTGTTGATGTCAAATAGGGAGAGTGAGAATTGGAAAGAAAAATATGTTCTTGTGCTTATTGTTTGATATGCTTACATGAATATCTATTCTTGTATATTGCTAAACATATTTTTCTTTGGTGATTTGTCATCATCAAAAAGAGAGAGATTGTGGAAATAGGTTTATCGTAATGGTTTAATATGTTAAGTTTTGATGATGACAAATACAAGACAAAAAGAATGATGCTTATGCTTTATAGTTGTGCTTTATAGATGACAAATGCATCACAAAAGAATATTGATCATGTTACATATATGTGCTTAAAAGAGATATATTGGATCATGCATGATTATGTACTTTATTTAGTTATACTTCACTTAATAATCATGCAATGAGATATATGCAACATTCTTATATGCATGTTAGACTAACTAGAGTTATACACTTATAAATCATGCATATTAAGATATTAAGTTATGAATTTGGACTAACTATGCTTGTTTTAAGTGAGCAATACTTTATAAGATAGTCTAAGTACCAAGAGTGAGCATTGCAACTAGAAAGCAAAAGATCACAACTATGCTCAACTCAAGAAGAATAAGAATGATAAAGATGTTCCAAGCAATTTTCAAGATTTGAAGAGAAGAAATTTGTGGAAGCTTGGATTACATCAAGAAATCTAAGGACTAGAATTGATATTTTTTTCTTTTAGGTTTTCTCCTATGTAAAGATAGAGATTTTACAAGAAAAGAGCTCAAATATGTTTTTAAGTCTTTAAAAATGGTTCTTACATGTTTAAATGCCTAACAAACTATATTTGAAAAGTTAATCTTGGTAGTAGTTCAAACCTTTGAAAAATAGCCAAGTTTGTATTTTACAAAATTGACATTTGGTTACTATTTTGATCATAACTTTCAAACTACTTTGAGTTTTATTGTGAAACTTATTACATATGAAAATAGACTCAAATATCTTTCCAATGAATGGCATTTGATTTAAACAGACAAGAAATGAAGAAGTTATGACCATTTAAAGTCAGTTTTTAAAAATAGTCAAATTTGAGTTTTGAAAAGCTGACCTTTTATTACTCTTTTGATTATATCTTTCAAAATACTTCGTGTTTTTTTTCTAAAACTTATTTCATTTGAAATAGACTCAAAGATCTTTCTAATGAGTGGTCATTCGCTTTAATCGGATAAGAAATGAAGAAGTTATAACCTTTTAAAGTCAGCTTTCAAAACCAGAAATGCTGTAATCGATTATACAAGTCTTGTAATCGATTACTAGAAGTATGCAATCAATTATCAAGTGCCTAGAAACATTCCCAATGACTATAAATGACTAATTTTCATAAAAAATCATTTCTAAACACTACCAACAGCTATTTTATCACTTGGGCTCTATATATAAGTATTGTGTGAAGCTTATACACCTCTTGAACACTTGATTTGATCCTTGAATTACCAAAATCATATTTTGAGCTCTTTATTACACAATCTTTCTATTTTTTTATTATTCAATTTGTATTATCTACTCTTGGGAGAGTTTTCTATCATTTATACTTTGTTCTTCAAGTTGTATATCTACTCTTGTGAGAGTTTCTATTCTTTTTCTTCACTTTGAAATTATTGTAAGAGGGTGAGGTATCCCTCAAGAGAGAAAAGGGTGAGGTATCCCTTGTAGTGAGACTCAAACACAAAGGGTGAGGTATCCCAAAGGTGTTGTGAATGCTGTTGACTCTAAAGGTCATCAAGCACCTATGAAGCTTGAAGAGTTGGAGGCTCTAGCACAAGGGTGAGGTATCCCAAGGTGTGAGGAGTGCTCTTGTTTGTACAAAAATTTTCCTAACACCCGTGAAGTCTAGGAGATAGTAAAGAAAATCTCAAGTTAAGCTTAGGAACTGGACGTAAGGCACAAGTGGTTGGTGCCTGAACCAGGATAAATCTTTATGTTTTCTTTTCTCAACTCTATCTCTTTACATTTGTGCTTTAATTACATATGCTTGAGTTGAATTTGATATTTAGCTTATTTGGTTGATTTATTCTATATCTCAAGTTGTAGTTGAGTAATCTACAATACTTGTACCTTTGTTGTGCGTGTTCTACTGCATTTATTAATTGAGTACTTCAAAATGCTTAATTTGTCAAAGTTGCTTTAAAATTTGTAATCACCCAATTCACCCTCCCTCTTGGTTGATGGTTGCCATGGGTAACATAGGAAAATTAGTTATAAGAAATAATAATCTCATGGATTCTAATCCTAAATAATAGCATTCAATTTTGATTAAATTATGATTCTTAACACCTAAGACGCTTCTATAAATACCCTACAAGGTCTTTAAAAAGGTATGCATCTAATCTAATTCTACACACTATCATCCTTGTGCATGGTCTAACTTGATCATCGGAGTGCCATTTGCAGGTACCCACCCCCTCGCACCATCGCTACTGCTACCGTGCCACAGAGGTTTCCACCTTCGACCACCTATTCAGGTAACCTTCTGAACCTTGTTCAAAACAAATATAATATAGAAAAGGAAGAAACATGGCTTGAAAAACTGCCATGTGTCTTCTCTGACAGCAAGTAAATGCATCACTTGCTTGACATGTGACATCTAGAGTACCTAATACTCTAACACATGTCATCTTATGTGACAATTTCCTGGCACATATGATTTGTGGTGGCAATATAAGACATGTGACAAAAAAATGACACATGTACAAAAATCATTTAATAAATAAAAAATAAATATAATTCAACAAAAATACAAATGAAAAAAAATGGAAAACAAAAACATTACTACTGCCCAAATAATTAAGAAAAAAACAATCAAAATGTTGAATTATTCTTCCACCCTTATTCCTCTTTCTAGGTCCTGATGAACAACTTTTCACAAAACCCAAAAGAGACCTGCTTACAGTTTATATCATTGGAGACCTTCTTAATACAATAAATTCAAAATGTAAATATTTATTAGCATGTTTTTATAAAAATAAATTTAATTTTCATTACTTTAATATTCATGAACCTAGATAAGACTTTTGATTGTCCATCTCCATAACTAAGATAATAGGCATTAATTAACATATTCTGTGCAATTTACATATAACAATTGTTATTTTAATCAACTGTTGGTTAATTTAAAATAACACAACAAAAATTTTACAAATTAGCTACGAAAAAATCCTTAGCTAATCTGTAGCTAAATTTCATAGCTACGAATTAGTCCGTAGTCTAAATCTCGTAGCTAATTAGCTACCAAAAATTTTCGTAGCTAATTTTTAAATTTTTGTAGCTAATCCGAAGCTAAACTGTAGGTAATTTTCGTTTAGAATTTCCTCCATTTATGTAGGTAATTAGCTACAAAATATTTCATAGCTAATTTGTAGCTGATTTTATCAATTTATAGCAATTTTGTAGCTATTTCCTAGCTATTATGTTATTAAATCTGTAGCAATTCTGTAGCTAATTCGTAGCTAATTATCCTTAGCAATTTCGTAGCTATTTCCTAGCTATTATGTTGCTAATTCCGTAGCAAATTCGTAGCAATTATCCGTAGCAATTCCATAGCTATTCCCTAGCAATTCCGTAGCTAATCCATGGCAATTTTATAGCTAATCCGTAGCAATTCCGTAGCTAATTCATAGCAATTCCATAGTTATTCCCTATCTAACCAAAATTAATTTTATAATAATAATTGATAAATTTTAAAATTATACCTGTTTAAATATTTCAATCCTAACAAAAAAACCTAGCAAATAAGTTTTACAAAGAAACAAAATATCATAATTGCATTAGTAAGATCAAAACATGTTCTACAAAGAAAAGATAACTAATCAATAAGTCTAAGTTAATACAGATAGTTCTAAACAAATTAGCTCTATCATCAACAAACACAACTAATCAATCCAAGTTAATCCTATGATCGTCAACTTCATGATCATCCCCAACTGCATCGCTTTGTGATGATGTCTGCGGCACACCACTTCCTGCTTGGGAGCCAACAATCTCACTGAGGATGGGCACCAGCTGCGTCTGGATAAAGGAAGTCATCGCTTCATTAACAACTTTCTTTGTGGCTTGTGTCGGAACAGTGCAGGAGGAACCACCTCCATCCACACCTCCTAATCTACCATAAGATGCAGTGAAAAGTCTTCTCCATACTTGTCTAATATCATGGTGTCATAAGAGTCCTGAAACGAAAAACTTAAAAAACTTTATCAAAACAATCAACTTAACAAAAATTCATCAAGTATATGATATGAGATTTAAAAAATAACTATAATCAATTGAAGGAAAAGTTTCTTCTCAAACTGTCCAACTTGGACAATTCAAGATTCAACACAATGAGTAATACCTTCAAAAAGTACACATGTTCATTAATATTGAATCTCAAACGAGAAACTAAGGTTTCGCTCACCAAAATGATTATTTATGACAAAGAATGCTACAAAAAATAAACTAAATTCTAAACAGTATACAGAAAAAGTAATATTGACTCAGTTATAAGAACTACATAATATAAACAAGAGTCCCAAAATAGTTGGAAAGTACAGTTTAGTTCATGACATAACTATGCATACGTAGATCACGAAAACTTACTAGGAAATTTTGATAAATAAAGGCTCTTTTGATTCCCCTCACCAAGCTATCAGTGCAGTAAAAGGAATGCCACTTATTTCTTACAAGATCAAAGAATAATTTTTATTATTATTATTATTTATTTCCAGTTGTGCATAATCTAATAATTTACAAAGAAAAGCTACTAATAAGTAAAAAAGCTATTTGTTATAGTATAATGATTGCAAGAAAAGATTTTTTGATGGGATATTATGATGATAAAGAATTTCACTAATGTGGAGCAGGTAGGACTATGGGGAGAGGACCCAAGTTTGTAAGGTGAATCTGAGATCTGAAAATAATGAGATTTCAAATTTTCAGTGAAGCCACCAGGAAAGTAGTAGTTAGTGAAGGAGCCTTATTAGACACATTTTATCACATGAAAAACTGCAAAGGCAAGAAAAGGGAAATCCTGAGCAGAGGCTATCCATTCTTACAAAAAAAAAAGTAAAAACTTCACTCAACTCCTTTTTTATATTTGTAAGCCCTCGCACAATAATAATAATAATAATAATAATAATAATAATAATAATAATTTTTAAGTTTATAAGCCCTCGCACTAACCACAGGTCCACAACACTTGGTCAATTTACCTTCTATTCTTTTTGTACAAAACCAAATTGTGATGTCCCACTAAATATCATATTACTTGAATATCCTACTTTTGAGACACCTATATAAAATTAAGTGGAAGGATATTAACAGCAATCATATATATATAGTGGAAAGGTGGGGTGGGCTTCAAAGTGGAGGGCCCTTGGGACGCGTGTTGGGTTGAAAAAGATAGAAAGTATCACTGATTCACCTTGAAATATGAATCTCTCAGTCTCAGTCCATGCCTTTTGGGGGCTATCCTCAAATACAAGGCACATGCATAATGCATTGCTTTTGCTCTAAAATGCAAGATACAATTATTAATATGCTTTTTAACTAAAATGACACAGTAAAAATAATGGCATCACATTGAGAAACTGTTATTTGGGTCTTCTTCTTTCTTCTATTGCACTGTGTATTATAAGTTACTATTGTAGCCATCCTAACGATGCACCTGCACACCATATAAGGTGTATATTATGAACACCCGCCAACACCAAAAGAAAATGTCAAGATGCATCATTCCATTTGAATCCCAAAAGTGAACTCCATTTCAATGGAAGTGGTATATCTTAGCCACAAATGTCAAGATAGCACTCATTTTCTCATGAAATGTGAGGGGAGTGACTGAGTGAGGAAAACAATATAAAAAATAAAGTGGATTTCACTTGAAAAGTAAAGATTTCAAAGAGCACGGTATTTACAGTCAAAAGGCTTATTATTCAATAGAAACATGAAATACAACTTCTTTGATTACATAAGGACCCTCTAATTACATACAGGAGTACAGGACTATTCATGCAGTCAATCTTGAATCACATACTAGTAATAGTATGTGGTTAATCAAGAGAAGAGTTGTAGACCTATACAAAGAACATGAGAAAGAACTTCTGGAGGTAAAACTGCTGTGCTTATCTTAAATTAGTGTTCAAACAGACAGGTAAGAAGGTTATAACTGCATGCTTCCTTTTTATATGTCCATTTGAGATGTAAAAATCAAAATTTCAGGCTTTAAAGCTTTCCAATTGATTGTATGTCAATGCAATATCATTCAAACTTTTTTCCCCTCTTCTTGATAGGCAAACAAAATATTGGTGAAGAAAATCCAAGATGATCAGTTCTTAGATGTTCTGACTGTGAAAACAGAAGCCTGTGCTGTGTGTAAAGAGACTTATTGCAATCAAGAACACAGTAGTGGAAACAAATAAAGGGCAAAAATAGGCCAGAATGGTTAGAATTCGTGGGGCTGCATATAACACCAAGGAAAAGGATAGTGAAACTACTATTGCTATGGAGATATGGTATCTATACTACAGAAGCTTTTCTGGTACATCCATGGCCCCTTGAATGAGTGCTATAAATCCAAAGAGAGAGAGAATAGGGGGGAGAGGAAGCAAGGGAGAGAGAGAGTGCCAGAGGGGAAGGAATAAGAGTATGGTTATATCTCCGTTAAGGAGTTTCCTGTTGGTAAATATTATACTCTGAACAGATTCTCTGTTGGAAATGATGGTCTCAAGGATTTTCGAAGCTTGCTTGGCACATCTGCAACTTATTCCACTTCTCCCTTCCATCACCATTTTTCCACCACAATAATTCTCTCAAATGAGAAAAGAAATAAGATACTTATACCAATATCATCGGCTATAGAGTAGTGACTCTGAAGGTTCGCATGGAAGAGGGAAGGGATAAGCCTCCAATAACTATTTTCTGGACCAATGGTGAAGGTCATATTAGTCATTAAAACAAGCTGATGTAATGTTTTTGGTACAGATACTGTGTCAACTAATTCCTTGATAGGTCGATTGGTGGTGTCCTTTTGGAAATGTCTGGTTCTTAATTGGAAATTTGCAATGAAGACCAAGTGCACAGGAAAGGCATAGATTCTTATTTATAAAAGAAAAACTTTTGCAAAAAAAAAGCAACACTTTTGCAAATCAACAGGTTTCCAAAAAGTATGGAAGGCTACAAAAAAGATAAAGGAAAAAACAAACTAAAAAAATTTATAAAAGAAAAACTTTCTTGATTCTTATTTCTCAGTAATTTTTAATTACTTGCTCTAGAGTTAAATGAAGGCCAGTTTACCACATCAAGAAAAGAGAGGAACAAAATAATCAGTTCTAAGAAATGGAAAGAATTTAGAATACTGGGCACGTGTTGAACCTAAAATGAAAATAGAAGGTTCAAAGTAACTCTAATTACACCATAACAACAGCAAACAACAAAAAGAGAGAATAAATTACCTAGTATTGTGAATGCTTATGTCTCTAAGGCATGTCAAATGGTTTTTGATGATAACAAAGACCAAAGTAAAGATCAAGTGAAGTTCAAGTGCAAAAGAGAAGACCAAAAGGAAAAATCAAGATCAAAGAAAGAAGTCAAGAGGTTCATTTAGTATAGGGGAGAAATTAATGTTAAATGCTCTCAAATTTCTCAAATGGTTTTTCAATATATGATTTCAAAATAAATGGAAAATTTCAAAGTTAAACATGGCTTTCACGTGTTTCAATCTTAAAACTAACACTCTTAAAAGGATTTATGTTTAAACAATTGTCTCGAGGTGTTAGAAATTGCTTCATTGGACTTAAAAAATGTGTTGTCAATGTAATCGATTACATGCGTTTGTAATCGATTACACAGCAAAATTACATAGATATGTAATTGATTCCACGGAAGTCGAACCATGTAATCGATTCACAATATATGTAATCGATTAAAAGGCAAGAAAACGTTTAAAGAGCCATGTATTCGATTACATGAACAATGTTTTACAACAATCGAAGTCATGTAATCTGGACAATGTAATCGATTACAAGCAAAAATCGAAGCCATGTAATCGATTACACAAGCAATGTAATCGATTACCAGGACCGAAAGTCAAGAACACGTTGGAACAATAATGTAATCGATTACATATATTTGTGTAATCGATTACCGAACTCGACAACCTACAACGGCTATTTTAAATGCGATGTAAATGCATACCCAACTACCTCCAACGGGTCCATTTATTGAGAAGCTTATAAATACCATAGTTGAGTCTTTATTTGAGGTTAATCTTGAACTTCTGATCATCAATTCTTCCAAAACGTGAATCAATCTTTGAGTTCACTTCTTGCTCTGTTTTTCTGCAAAAACGTAAAATATCTTTGAGAGCAATATTAGAGCTTCAATTTGTAAACACTTGCTCTAGAGAGAGTTTCTTCCATTCAAATCTTATATAATTTATCTAGTGAGGGTGAGGTATCCCTCAAGCATTGTAAGGGTGAGGTATCCCTTTGAAAATAGAGGCTCAAGCTTTTGGGTGAGGAATTCCATATTGTTGAGTGCTCAAGGTTGTAGTGGTTTGTCAAGCACCCATTGAAGCTTGACGACATAGTGGAAAATCTCAAGTTGTTGCTTGGGGACTAGACGTAGATCACAAGTGGAGTGGTGATTGAACCAGGATAACGTTGTGTTTGTTTCTCTAAACCCTCCTCTGCTTATCTTTGTGCACTGTTTCATTGTTTTACTTGGATATTGTCTCCTTGGCTATTACGTTTATAAGTAAAAGTGTTTAACTCATCTATTCAATTATCTCTAATCATTCAATAGCTTCAACAAAAATTGATTGTCAAATGATTTGCGAAAGATTTGCGAGCTTATTTTTAACTACTCAATTCACCCCCCTCTTGAGTATTGAGGCCACTTGGTAACAATTATAACGATGATGATAAGAAGCAACCACCTTGGATTATATGGAGAATTCCAACAGAACCAAATAAATTAATACCAAACAATCACATACTCCAAATATGCCAGTGTTGGGAATTGTGATTACATCATGCAGCGAAAAAATTAGGATTCCCACCGAGGATCCATGCGAAAAGTCATAATTTGAGTTTTTAAATTATTTACCTCTTGAAGCGTGATCAAAAGGAAGGACATGAATCACCAACACCGTAATAAAAATGATGTCTCTGCGGTATCCACACGAACAGACTCACGAACGTCCAACGTTTGCAAAGAAGAGCCTCACATCTCTCACACAGTGCTAACTGCGAAGAGAAGAGAAAAAAAACCTGTCGCTCTCTCACTCACTTTTCTGTAGGTGCGGTTAGGGTTCTGTATTTGTGTATTTTAGCAGCCCCTTAGTAGTACTATTTATAATAGTGACTACCTTAAGTGAATGTGAGCAGCAGTAAGGTAAGCTATACAATCCTAGACCTATTTGTTATGAGTCTGGCCCATATTTGAATCCGAGTCCAACTTAGATCCATTGCTCCAATTTTAGTCTGCTCTATGTGTGTGATCCTACAGGTTCTTATTACGTTGGCAGTAATATTAAAATCTCATTTTAAAATTACAAGCAGTAAGTGGTATCTAGCAACACGTCGCTGCTACCCAAGTAATAAGAATGTCAGTGATTTGACATAACCTTTCCGTGACCAATGTTTCTGTGTTGTTTAGTCCCTTTGTCAAGATATCTAGATTAAACACAAGGCATGGAATGCGTCACCCTTGTATAGTCCAATCTTTCATTTCCCGATACTCGAGTAGACTTTGTAATAACAAATGAGATCAATATCTCATATTGACTCATTTGAGCATGACCATGCATTTCGCAGTCTCACTCAATCAGAGGGCCCGAAGATATCGCTCCTGTTATGTAGGAGTGACAAATCCCATCTAGGTCACTCACATCCCTCTGCATGATTCGCGGTATGTCCAATAACTAACTTTATAATCACCTTGTTACAGATGACGTTTGATGGCATTAAAACACACAACTCCTCATGTAGGAATCGTAGTGATTTTAGGTCAAAGGACCACAAACACCATTGTCACTATGAGAATCGCTTATGACACTCACGTAACGATTCATGTAGTGTTCTCATGGTGGGTCAGTCCAGTACATCATTACTCTAATATGTACCCATGTGAAGACTTGATATCTCATATCCATGACCCGTGAGATGTGGTCATCAGTCTATACACATACTAGTCTCAATGCATTATTGTTGTCCTAGTTAACAATAATACTTGACTAGGGACATTTAAGAATAGTATTCTAACCAAAAGGATCTCACGATCAAGTCATCCACTTGATGTCCTATGGCATCAAACTTACTATTCTAAGGACTTTATTATGTTTACCAAAAAAGAACACAATAAATGAAGTGCCTCATATATTAAAATAAGCATAATAGAATGTATGTAAATACAAAAAAGTATCGGCCTCTAAGGCATACACCAACAGCCAGTACTACCCACCATCAACAAAAATATCTTTCAAACCACTACAAATTGCTATATACCAAGAACCACCAAATAAACTATTCTTAAAACAACAAAATTGCTAGTAATTTAATTGTATATATATCAAAACGGAAAGGATGCCATGTACTGATGTACAACTTTAATTAAATGACCACATGAAACCTAAAGTGAAAGTAGTTCAACCACATGATGATATATGCTTCATTGCTTTGTCCTAAAAAAGTTCTTGGATTTCCTTGAGTAGCAATTCCACTCAAAGAGGAATCGGCTTCTACTTGCCAAATACCAATTCAGAAAATTATTTTTACTCAAATTTAAGGCATTAAAATTAGAGCCTCCATTTCTCACAATCCAAAAGCTCTAATATTATCTACCAGCAGTAATGGGGTGCTAGGGGGAGGGGGGTGGAATTTTTGTGGCTTAGCAATACTTGCGCATTCCTCTATGATACATAAATCATTGATAGACCAATCAGAAGATTAGAATTTCACGGGGACAAAAATGCAACTAGTATTTTGAAATATGCTCCCATGCTGTTGTACTAACAAGTAACAATTCAGGAACAACAACAAAAATAGATGGAATGTGAAAAATGCTTTGTTAGCATTAGCTTAATTTCTTGCTTTATCATTAGATGCCACTTCTTCTCTTAAAACCTTGTTCTAAATTTTTAGCTTTTTCTCGAGGATACAAATTCGAAAGTAAACGCGAGAGTCGGAAGAAGAGTGCTTACAAAGCTAATGTAATCGAGAAGAGCGGCATTTGCTTCTCCATCCCTGGCTGGTGCATCTATTTGCACTCCAACCGCTTCATCGTTGATATCTAAAACCCTCTACTTATTAGAAAACATAAATGAAAGCACTAAAATCGCAATTATAAACTAAAATCAAAGAAAAGCAAAGAGAAAGAGAGATAGAGAGAAAGACCTATTACGGATGCGGATTTGGAACCAGGTTTGGCATGGATGGTTATGGCCACAGAGGAAGGAGAATGGTGGTGCACAGGATCCGATCTGTGTGGGGGGTGACGGTTCACGAGTGGGTGGTCGGCGAGGTGGTTGGTTTCATTTTGGGAGGGGCCGAGAGAAAGAGAGTGTGTGAGAGGGAAAATGAAATTGAGATTTTTGGTTATTTCTGAAATTTTGGAAAACTGGAAATGAGAGTGAGGGGGAAGGATGAGATAGTGAGACGGTGGGAGGGAGGGAGTGCGCCACAGAGTAAAGGGATTTAAGATTTGGGGAAATGTTTGTGCGTATCATATTAAAGAGAGCTGAGTTTTAGTCAAATTATTTTTTTCTATACGATTGAAATTTAGCTACGAAATATTTGGTAACTAATCTGTAGTTAATTTGTTACGGAATATTTTGGTAGTTAATATGTAGTTAATTTGTTACGGATTAGCTACTAAATAAATTTTTTTAGCTAAATTTCATAACTAAATTATAGCAATTTTGTAGCTATTTGCTTGATTAAAATTTCCTCTTTTTGCATTCAAACTTTAGCTGAGGATTTTTATTTCGTAGGTAATCCGCAGCTAATTTGCTACAGATTAGCTACCAAAATTGTTTCGTAGCTAAATTTCATAACTATATCGTATTTAGCTATGAAATTTTAATCTGTAGTTAATCCATAGCTAATTAGCTATGGATTAGCTTCCGTAGCTAAATTCGGTAGCTAATTTATAAACTTCTTGTAATGTAAATTTACCATTATTAATTAGAATGAATTTGATTTTTATTGAGATAAAATTTAAATGAATAAAACTCGAGAGTCAAATATTTTTATAGATAACTCCTATAATAATCAAATTAAATAGTATTAAATTATTATTGATATGTTTAATTATAATTTATTTGTAAAACTAAATAAAAATCCTAAAGCACAATACCCACATCGTTTTTAACACCGTCTTGTTCATATTAAATCAGCTTCTACCGTCATTAAAGATCAACGTCGTTAAATAACCAACTTTTTCACGAACATAGAAACCGTGTGATAAAATCTTGTATCATTAAATAAATGCGTAATTAACCATTTTTTATTCTTCATTAACCAATTTTATTTCTATACTCGTGAAAAAGTTAGTTAATGAAGAACAAAAAAGTGATTAATTACATATAGAAGTTGGTTAATGTTTCTATGCTCGTGAAATAAGTTGGTTAACGAAGAACAAAAAATTTTAACGGCGAGAAGTTGGTTAATACGAATACTAAAAAAAAAAGAGATGGAAAGCATGATCGTTTCTGTAAAAAAGTGTTGAAAAATACTGAGTAGGATTATCGGGGTTGAAAGAAAATATGTTAACTGAAAGATCAAAAATTGAAGAAAAGACTTAGTATACTGAGGAGCAATAATGGTCATTATTGCTAATTGTTAGATAAATATTTTTTTGGTGCCAAAATTTTCATCGTAAAGCTCATTAACAATAAGCTAAAGAAATTGTTAGAATATGAATTATCGAGTGTAATTATTGCAATATATTAATACAACAAATTCAAAATTTAAATATTTATTAGCTTATTTTTATAGAAATAAATTTAATTTTTCTTACTTTAATATTTATGAGCTCAAATAAAGAATTTTGATTACTCGTCTCCATAATTAATGTATTAGGCATAATTAACATATTATGAGCTATTTAAATATTAAATTTTTATTTAAATTAATTGTTGGTTTAATTTGAAATAAATTTAAAAGTTGTTAATTAGAATTAATTCGATTTTGAATGATATAAAATTTAAATGAATCATACACAGTTAACAATGTTATCAAACTAATAATAAGGATTATTCTGCAAAAATATAGAAGATTTTTTTAATCTTAAATTACTTAACCCTAAAAATTGTTCAGAATCAATGCAAAAGTATGAAATATTATTTATTTTAATTTGTAAATTCTAATAACATATTTGATCTTGAATATGAAACACTGAAAGACTTAAATGAAAGATTGACTCTCCCTAATTTTACATGAAATTAGGTATTATTCTACAAATGTCACAAGTATTAGATGATAATGACGAACAAGTATTATATTAATTTAACAAACATGTGCATCGCTTATTTAAGAGATCCTTGAATCACAAGTGTTATTGGATTCACATTAGTAGGATTCTTTGCCAGCAGATTGCTTTCTTGCAAATATTGTTGATGTCTTGGTGAATAAAATCATAGCATAATACTCTATTTTCTTATTTGATGGAACATCCACATCTTGTATTTGTTAATAGTAAGTCCAGATAATATTTTTCTCTACATTTCTATAGAAATTGTTCGTTGAATTTCTCTAGATTAACATCACATTATATTTAAATTAAAATCATGTACTTCTAATTCAAGTATAATATATAGATTTATTAGGTTATTATTATTTCTTATATCTTATTATATATTATATATATATATATATATATATATATTCATTTGAAATTGAATTTAAAAAATGTTTTATGCATTATAAACTTATTTTTTATTTGCAATTTAATCTATCATTATTGAAAAGCATTTTAATGAAATTAAATTTTATTTTATTATGTTTGTATTATTTCATAATTTTTTAATTTTAATATTATATTATGCATCACACAGATACAAACTCTAATATATGTAAGGAAGGAGTGTCAAGATAAGAGTTTCAACATGTGTCAAGATAAAAGCTTAAAAGTACCACATACCAGCATTAGAAATTAAGCAATGAAAAATAAAATAAGAAAATAAGAAAATTTTATGAACCTAAAAATAAAGTAAATAAAATACAATTAATCAAGGATAATGTTGACAAAATTAAAATTAGCCGCATATTTTAAAGCAATTAAGTATATCAAAGATAGATTTGTAACTCCACATTGGACGGATAAAGGAAAAGGAAAAATATTTGTGTAGAATACAATTATTATTCAAAGTAGTATAAATAAAATACAATAGAAAATATGAGGAGCATTTTTCCTAAACATTGTTCATATGTTAATTTTTTTCTGACAAAAAAATATCAAAAGTATCATGAAGAAGATTATATTTCTTATCTATAATGTTTGAATTCAGTTTTTTTTATAACTTAATAACATAATATTGTTAAACCAATATAAATCTATTCTTTTGTGATAATAAAAAATTAACATTTATACAATGTTTTGGATAAAATATTCCAAAAATTTATTATGATTTTTTAATAAAAATTATATTTTACATAATTATATTTTTTATAATTATTTGTCACATTTACATAATTAATGCTTCACTAAACCTAATAATTTTTTAACTCAAAAATAATAAAAAATCTTATTTATATCTCATAACCTTTTTGCAAAAACTAAAATCTTTTATAACAAAAAGTAAAATCAGCTTAATCTTTTTTTACTCGAAAAATGTTTCTCTCACTACATTTTTTTTTTTATTGCATTTTTTATTATTTTTTTATTGATTGTAATTAAGTGAAAAAAATAAAAAAAATAATGTAATTAATAATATAAAAAATAATATAATAATAAAATAAAAAATATAATAAAAATATTATTGTTATTTTTTACTCTCTTTTCCCTATTTTTTCTCTCTCCATCACTTGCTTTTCTCTCTCTTTTTGTTTCACGTCATTTCATGTTTTTTTTCTCTCTTGAACACATGCCACAAAATATGTGGCTAAGAATGCTTACAGTAATAATTTACTATTGCAAAAAATGGTAATATCAAAGTGAACTCCTTTTTTTATTGTTTCATTTCAAAAGCTATCAGTTGTGTGGGAATCACCTATTTGTTTTATTCCTTATCAATTGATTTCAAAGATAGCTGCTCATGTTTATTCTCTTATTCTAATTTTTTTTTGTTTTTATCACATTGAGGATAATGTTAAATTTAAGTTTGGATATGCAATTATTTTATTCTTGTATTTTTTGTTGTATCTTTTTCTTATTTTATTTTTATTTATTTTTCTTGTTTTAATTTTTCTATTTTAGTTGTTTTATTTTTATTTATATTTTTTGCTTTATTTCTTTTTTAGAGTATTGTTATTGGATTAACTTAAGTGTCTTTCTAAGTTCAGAGTTTTTGTAGAAATATATAAATAACATCGACTAATAAAAAAATTAGAGCAATTGAAAAATAAAAAAAGAATAATTTATGATCAATAAAACCATTTGAGATTATACATTTTGCATGGAAAATTGAATTAAATGATATTTAGGGATGCAATGTGTCATTGGTTTGGAGAAGTGCAAATGGGAGAATTATTGAGTGTATTCATGTTTGATTGGTACATTTTGTCAATTATTGAGTTTGTGTTAAATAAACTTATTTCATTGGATTTGTGAACTCTTGAGTTGGCAATTGTGTATGATGTGATTTTCTAGTAGCCTCACTAGTTGTGGACAATTCTTCTACTCTTTTTGTAGTTCTAGGAAGTGTAACATTCTAGATAATTATGATAGACTTGTAAATGGTTCCGTTGGTAGCCTAACACTAGTTTGTCATGCTGCGAATTTTTGTGACCGTCTGAGCATGTTTAGTTACTTTGCTGTAGCACTATAGGTGAAATATAGCTATTTTTATCCCTAATTTTAACTTAAACTGCTTAGTTTGTAGAAATAAGTGTAGAGAACTTGTTTCTAGGTCACAAATATGTGAAAGAAGTTGTGGTTGAAGTTTGAGATTTATCGGAGTTGGTTTGACATTTTTAAGCATACTGGTTATGTGTTTTAGTACCGGATTGACCCTCAGCTGATATGAAAAATTATGAAAATGGTGAAATCAAATTTTTAATAAATCTTAAGATTTATTTTAAGTCTGTTGGAAGTTGAGAAAATTAGATTTGGTGAAATCTAAGTGCTCTTAGCAGATCAAGGTTTTAGTACCTTTTTAAGAGAAGCCAAAGTTGACTTCCCCTTTTATAAATATCCCACAGTAGGAAGAGAAAGGAAAAATAGAGAAAGAAAAGAAAAGAGAAAAGAGAGAAAGGGGGAAACCGAAGGAGAAGAGAAAAGGGAAGGAGAAAGGATTCAAGTGGAAGCTTGGCTTCATCTTCATCTTCAAGACCTTGAGGTAGGGGAAAACTTCTTCTTAACTCATTTTCCTATTCTCTTCATCTTGTTCATGAGTTTTGGCTTGATGTGGTGAGTTATGTTTTGAGTTATTTTTGGTGATTTGAGGCTTGAATCTTGTTGTGAACTTGAGGATAGCATGATTTTTAGGTTGTTTGATGCTTGATGATGAGATTTTATCACTTAAACACCTGGGTTTTCTATTGAGATAAAAGATGAGTTTTAGAGTTTAAGTGGATGATTTGATTCAAGAATCCAAATTTGGTGTTGTGAGTTAAGGGTTTATGTTTCCTATGTGTTATTGAACTTGTTAGGGACTTAAAAACCATTTAGAAACAATTGGGAGTGAGTAATTTTCGTGAGAACCATTTTTGGAATAGTTGCACGTTTTGTAGAAAATTCTGCAGAATTGTTGTCATGTGAAGAGCGCCTAGACGCCCAGTATTAAGCAGCTAGATGCCTAGAGTCCAGAGAAGATTGGTCGCGCAGTAGGTGATGAGATCCTGACACTCAAGGATAAGGCGCTTAGACACCCAGAGCAGATTTCATCAGAATCTTTATTTTGATGTTTTGAGATTCCTAATTGTTAGGATCCTTTATTTATGCCCAGTAGGAGGTATAGAAACTCTGATAGGAGTAATTGATGAAGTAAGAATGTATTAAGTCAAGTCGACTTGAAATGCTAATTATGGGAGGTAATTAGACATGGCTATATATATACATATTTTGTGTATTGCGATGAATTGAGGAAATAAGTTTCCCTAAGTGTGGGAATTACTCATGTTTGTTCTTTTAAGAGTGTTAAAGTACTCCTATAATTATTTGATGAAGTGTTGTGAATTAAACTTGGAATGCATATAAATCAATTGTAAAACTAGTTATGGGAAGTAATTAGTAATTGTTTTGCATGATAGATTTGTGGAACATAAAGAGGCGTGTAATATCCTCTCTATGCATGGTTGAATCATATTGATTTGTAATCCTAATTATGAGAGTTTAATTAGTAATGATGATTTACTTGATTGTACGTATGCCTTTTGAAATGTGTGAGCCTCCTAGATGTGGGTGATCTATATTAGGTGAGGCGGATTGTATCCTTCCTAATATAGTGTTAAAAAGGATGGATTTCTTTATTTATTATTGATAACTGTGTAGTTGATGGACTTCACTACCCGGGGGGAAATGGCTTTCCTTTGTGATAATGATGTTTGCTGGATGGACTTCCAATGCTTCTTCAGGGTTATGATTGTGACTTTCATTACTTTGTTCAAGTTTCATGCATTCATGACATTACCATAGAATTGGAGGTTCCTGGATACGGTATCATATATTATTCATTTTCATACTTAGGATTTTGCATAGGCATAAACACTAGACATAACTTGGCATAGCATGGCGATTGTATGGGCAGTTGCTTTCATAACATTATTCATGCATTGTAATTGTATGGGCGATTGCGTATCTCGGAGATGGAGATGTTTTTACTTCTGTGATTGAAGTGTTAATTCCATAATTATAAATAATATCTTATTGTACATATATATGTGCATATGCTGGTATTGGAATATTTCTACTAAGATATGTTATTTCTCACCCCGTTTGTGTTGCCATGTAAATCCAGGTGCGGGTTCTTCGAAAGGGAAGAAGAAGATGTATGAGGATTAGCTTAGCACAGATGTTGTTTTAAGCTGAGCTTATATATATTTTATATTTACTTAGTTGTTCATAGTTATGTATAACAGTATGCCCTTTTGAGGCTGTGATGTATATATATATAACTTTTGATAACGTGGCTCTCCATAATTATTTGTATAAATGTTATGGGTTTAGTTGTGGTATATTAGAAGTAACATGGCCAGTGTTGTGTTATTCTTTTATATGATGATATATCTGGATAGCAAATACTGAGATGTTACAGGAAGTACTAAGTTAAGGAGATTTTGGAAGAAAAATAATAAAAATATAAATTAAAAAAATATTATTTTCACCACCTAACTACATAAAAGAAAATAAGTTTGAGGATGGTGAAAATAAGAAGTAAATAAATAAATAAAAACAAGGAGTTTGAATTAGGCAGGGATAAGAGTTCTAGATGTGTGGGTTAGGTGCAACGTGATGAATTCAAGTACTTAGCAAGAGTTTGTATAGTTACTATTGAGCATTGTCAAGTCTTTGTCTCTGTTGCACAAAAGGAAAAAAGAAAATTGAATGATGAAAGAGTGCTTTAATTGAAATCTTAATGATCCTTGACATGGTATGGACTTGAATTGGTGAAGAATTGAGTAACAGTCTTGCCTGTTTGATTTGGGGAGGTGTGTAGGAATTACTAAGAATGTTTGTGTTCTTCAAGAAAGCAAATGAGCTCATGGAACTTATTTTTTAAAATTTGTCTTAATTGATTATTGTATTCAAGATGGGCGTGGAAGCATGATGGAGTGTTTGACCATTTCAAGTTTTAAAGAGCTTTTGACACGTCAAGCTTCTTATTAATTTTTTAAGGATATCATATGCAATTGTATTTATCTCAAAAGAAAGTTTTCTCTCATTAGTGCTTAATCTTATTTTATTCTCTTTATTTCTTGAGGACAAGCAATGGTCCAAGTTTGGGAGATTTTTTATGTGATGTATAATTGCACACATTTTTGCATTTATTTATTTGGACTTCTTATTTAGTTTTATTTGTGTTTATTTGATTTTATTTTATTTTATTTAAATTTTAGATAATTTCATCTACCCTATGTCTTTTATCTTTTTTATTTGAATTTTCAGGTGTAATCTAGAAAGTTTTAGATTAAATTGGAAATTCTTGAAGACGAAAATTTTTAAGAGATGTAATATTATCCTAATCTTATCCAAAGCAGAAAGGGAATGGAAGACTCATAACTGATTCTGATTGGATAAAGATCCCTATCAAAAAAGTGAAGAGTTAGAAGGACAAAATGGAGAATACATCACACACTCTAGAGAACTCTCACTTTCACATAAAAGAGAGCAAAGGGAAGACGACTACACGTTCTGGAGAAGCTAGAACTGAAGGACACCTTTAAGGAGGATTCAATGTGCCCAATCTAGTTCCTTCTATTTCTTATTGAACTTCATCATGTTGACTTTTAATTTCATTATTTTCTTGGTTATTTCACAACCATGAGTGCCTAATTCCTTTGTCTCTAGGATTAGGAGAGCAACTCACTAATGAATTTGTAATTGGATCTATTTCCACTTGTAGTTAATTGAAGATATTTGCTTCTTGACTCAACTGTAGTGATTTTATCGCTTGTTATATTTGCGCATCATATGAGCATAGATCTAAGATAATTTATTAAAGAATCCAAACATGAAACTCATTATTGAAACATCTTCCAATTGAACTTAAGAATTAAAACTACGAAAGTAGGCTTAATCCTTTGAGGAGCAAATGAATTGTCAAAAAACTTAACATGTTTCAATTAACTTAGTACTATGAAAGTGTCTATTACTTTAATTGTAGCACCCTAATACAATTATCTCGATATATCTTATATACAAAGACATAAGCATTAATCGTGTTACATTTATTGTTACTATCATACTAATCTCATATAATTAAACAATTAAATATAGAGAGCCACGATAAAAGTGGGTCATAAATATATACATCAAAAGCCTCAAAGGGCATAATGTTATATATACAATAACAGAACTACATCTCAACATACAACATACACAAGATGTTCATAGTACAAAAACTAAAAAAAAACTATCTAGTCTTGTTGCTCTTTCTTCGGCTGCCTCAGACCTTTAACAAGGTATTGACCTACTTTTACCATGGAAACATAAAAAAAGGGTGAGAACATAAAAATCCTCAGTATATACATGTATCCCTGGGCATTCATTTAATATCAATTGCATATAAATATAATCTATATCAATATGATACAATCGCCCATACAACTGTATAACGTATAGAATCTTAATCTATCTAGATATTACACAATTGCCCATACAATTATATAACATTAACTAAACTTGGCAAATTGCTTAACTCGCTTCATTGCCTAACTTAGGACTTAACTCGTCCAAAGGCTCGTCACTTTACTACACTTACATAAGGGTTGATCATATTCCTCATGTTACTTGACAAATAGCTTTGCTCATTATTTTGTACTAGGTAAAGTGTTGTACAGACACTTTCCTCTCACAATTACCTCCTTTACAAAGAGCTTTACTTGATACCTTGTAAGATTATAGGGTTTAACTCACTCCCTTAACAAGGATAATTATACTATGGTTCCACTCTAACCGGTAAAAAAGTCAACTCTTAACTAACAATCCATTTCAAGCAATTCTTAACTCTAGAAAAGCTTAAAAACTCTAACTTGTTCTTATATGTTAGGTGGTTATTCCCTTTGTGAAATATCCCTAAAAGTATCTTGACACACTTTAGAAAGCATATACTATTGTTCCCAATTGATAGAGAAGCTCAAACTGTCCAAAAAGTGCTCTTGGCAAATTCTGGAACCAGCGCCTAAGCACCACCTCAGGCATTGGCTGAGCAGAGCAATGCTCTGTTTTGTTCTGGGCTACGCGTGCTTGGGCGCTGAGCTTCCAACACTTGAGCACTGGTCACATATCAGCAATTCTACAGAATTGCTGCTACTATTCCATTAGAATAAAGCAACTTCCAAGCCACCAAAAATGGATCCTAGGTGATTTCTAATATCACCAACAACCTCTAAAATGGTTGTAACACTTATACAACTCAATGATTCACTTAAACTTGGATCAATGACTAAAGTCACATACTTAGTTACTCATAACCTAAGTTCCAACTCCAAGAACCAACTAATCATGTCTATGGACAAATCCAATTCTCTTGCTCTCATTAAATTCAAAATAGCTAATTCTAAACACTGAAAACAAGAATCAAGCAAAGAAAACATATTTTCACTCTTTAAAACTCATTTTCTGCATCTAATGACCTAACTTCAAGCATACAAAAGATGGAGGAAAAAGAATGAATTTCAAGGTTAGAACCCCTACCTCAAGTTCTTGGTGATGGTGGCTGTTGAGTCTGGCTTTGCCTTTCCCTTTCTTCCTCATTTCCTCTTCCTCCTTAGCCTTCTCTACTTGAATTTCCTTGGCTGCTGCCTTGCCTTTTATTTTTCATGTAAGAAAGTGAGTAAGAAGAGGTGGACTGAGTGAAATATCAGGAAACAAAGTCAAATATAAGGGTTGTTTCCCGTATACCACTTGTTTCACTTAAACACTTCACTGATACTTCCTAATCTGCTAAAAACACTTAGATTTAGCTAAATCAAGTTTTTCACCTTCGAACAACTTGAAAATAAATACTAAGATTCATTAAAAATGTTATTTCATCATTATCATATTTTTTCATATCTGCTGCTAGTCAATCGGGCAGTAAATGTACAACCAGTATGCCTAAAAATACCAAACTAACTCTGATTATTCTCATATTTTAAGTACATCCTCTTTCACCTATTTGTGACTTAGAAACAAATTCTCTAGATTTATTTCCCTCAACTTAGCCATTTATGCTACTATCTAAGTCATTTTAAGTAACTTTTCACACTCAGAGTTGTAACAAAGTGCCTAAACTAACTCAGTTTGCCACAAAAATTAACAGACATGTTAAATAAGTGTTTTGCTACCTTTGTAACCATAAACTAGTCTAACATGCTAAAAAGATGATGTTACATTTCTCCCCTCCTTTTTTAATTTTTGTCCCAAAATTGTTTTCCTCATATAAGCAACTTCGGGCAGTCAAGCTGCATACGGGACTCTAACTCCCAAGTATCCTCCTCTATGCCTATTTCACCACATATGGCTTTCACCAGAGGAATCTGCTTACTTTTGAGCTCTTTGACCCCTTTGTCTACAATCCTCATCAGTTTCACTACATAAGACAAATCATCTCTTAACTATATAGATTCATTTCTTATGATGTGTGAAGGATCAAGATTGTACTTTCTAAGTTGGGATACATAGAAGACATCATGAAGGTTTGACAAACTGGGTGGAAGGGCTATCTGGTAGGCTACAGGTCTGACTCTTTTTAGAATTTGATAGGGACCAATGAAATGATGGTTTAACTTTCTGGTTCTTAATGCTCTACAAATTCAAGTTGTAAGAGTAACTCTCAGATCACTAACTATGTCTACCCTACTCATAAAGAGACTATGTGGTGTCACAATTATGCTAAGACTCAAGTCTCTAAACCTTTCAAGAAGCTGACCCTCTTGAACCATCATCCGAGACACATATAGGAATTTCCTACTTAGTGCATCGGCCACTGTATTGGGCTTACTCGGATGATACTTAAGCTCAAAGTCATAGTCCTTTAAAAATTTCATCCATCTTCTTTGTCTCATGTTCAGCTCTTTCTTATCAAACAAATATTTTAAACTCTTATGGTCACTGAACACCTCAAATTGAACTCCGTAAAGATAATGTCTCCATATCTTCATGCAAAACACTACGGATGCTAATTCCAGATCATAGGTGGGATAGTTCTCCTCGTGAGGCCTCAATTGCCTCGATGCATAAGCAACTACTCACCTATGTTGAATCAAAACATTCCCTAAACCCATCTTTAAAGCATCATAAAACACCTCAAAACTCTCATGTGGATCCGAAACTACTAAAACTAGGGTAGTAGTCAACCTCATCTTAAGCTCTTGGAAACTATCCTCACACTCTTGAGTCCAAACAAAAGTATTACATTTCCTAATAGTTAAGGGTAGTTCTAACTGAGAGAATCGACTGATGAATCTCCTATAGTACCCAGCTAGGCCTATAAAACTCCTGATCTCCATCACAAAGGTAGGTGTCTCCTACTGCAACACTGCTTCAACTTTACTAGGGTCCACTGAAATCCTTCCTTGAAAGATCACATGCCCCAAAAACTGAACTTATGTAAGCGAAAACTCACACGTTGATAGCTTGGCAAACAGTTTCTTTTCTCTAAGAATCTCTAAAATGGTTCTAACATGCAGCTTATGTTCTTCCATTGTCTAAAAATAGATTAGGATATCATCTATGAACATCACTACAAACTAATCTAGGTAGGGTCTAAAAATCTTGTTCATGCAGTCTATGAATACCATTGGTAAATTTGTTAACCCAAAGGACATCACAAGGTACTCAAAATGCTCATACTTAGTCCTAAAAGCAGTTTTAGGAATATCTTCATCTCTAACTCTTATCTGATGATATCTTGACCTTAGGTCAATCTTGGAGAACATTGACGCTCCCCTCAATTGATCCATTAGATCCTCTATCCTAGGCAATGGATACTTATTCATGATGGTTACCCTATTCAATTGTTTATAATCTACTCACAGCCTCATGGTACTATCTTTCTTTTTCACAAGCAATACAGGTGCTCCCTAAGGAGAAACACTCGGCTTGATGAATTGTTTCTCTAGCAATTCCTCAATTTTCTTTTTGACCTCTTCCAGTTCTAGAGGTGCCATCCTATAGGGTTACTATAGAAATAGGTCCCGCCCCTAGTACTAAATCTATAGAAAACTCTATTTCTCTCGTGGTGGCAACTCAGTTATATCTCTCAAGAATACTTATGGGTATGTAACACTCGTGGAAACATGTTAGGCTCGTATATTATTACATAGGTAGCTTAATACTTGTTTAACATGCTTGCTTAATTTTGTGACCTTCTGAGTACATTTAGTCACTTTATTGTAACATTGTGTGAAAAATAACTGTAATTAGCCCCAGAATTGGCTTAAACTGCTCAATTAGTATAAATAAATGTGGAACATTTGTTTCTAGGTCCCAAATGTTTGGAATATGGAGTAGTTAAAATTTGACGTTAATCGGAGTTGGTTTGGTAATTTTAAGCATACTGAGTGTGTGTTTTAATGCCGAATTGACTACCAGCAGATATGAAAAATATGAAAATGACGAAACAAGATTTTTGATGAATCTTAAAATTTATTTTAAACTTGTTGGAAGTTAGGAAACTAGATTTGGTGAAATATAAGTATTCTTAACAAATCGGAAGTTACCACTTGGTCACTTAAGTGACCAAGTCCCTCACGTTTGTTTTAGTTTCTATTGCCTTGACTTTTGTTATAAAATGAGATATTTCTCATCTCATTCTCATTTCTTCTCTCACCTGTAGCAGGCAAAAGTAAAGGAAAAAGAAAGAAAGAAGACTAAAGGGGAGGATCAACCACCAAAGAGGAGGAAGAGGATAGAGGTGGAGATGAGCTGCTTAGTGACTTCATTTCTAGCCATTAGAGGTAGGGGGAGCTTTGTTCGTGACACTTTCTTTTCTTTTCTTCATCTTGTTCATGAGATAGTTTGATGTGAGGAATGGATTTTGAGTGTGGTTTTGTGTGTTTTTGGCTTGATTCATGTTGTAGAACTTGAGTCTGGCCTGTTTTTGTTTTGTTGGATACATGGAAAGGAAATATTCATCCCTTAAAACCCTTTTGCTCTTGCTTGAGTTAAGAGTTGGAATTTTAGGTGTTTTAGGTTTTGAATGGTTCTTTGATCCATGTGACTGATTTAAGAGTTGTATAAGAGTTATAACATGATTATAGACCTTGTACGATGTTGGAAATCACTTGGAAATAAGTTTTGAGTGTTTGGAGAAAGGTTTTGTTCCAATGGAATAGTAACCTGTATCTACAGATTTCTCTATTGTAGGCTTGTGTCATGGCATGGCAGGGCTGTGTCGACACATGAGTGAGGTAGAGAGCTCGACGCCACAGCATGGCAGGGCTGCGCCGAGGCATGACTTCTAAACTAGGACAAGAATTGTTGTATGATGCAATGAAGTTTTCTAATGGTGTAGTTTCTTCTTTTATACTTCTTAATGAGTAATGAGACTCTAATGAGGGTATTTAATGAAGTGAGAATGTGATGAATCAAATTGATTTGTAATGTTAATTATGTGAAGTAATTAGACATGGTTATATATGTTATATTTGTGTTTGTTGAAGGATATGAGCCTCACATTTGAGGAAAATCTATGCTAAGTAAGGATGATAGCTTCATTCCTACTATAGTGATGAATTGAGGATGGACTTCCTCTCCTTCATTATTTGGCAATTGAGGTAGGATTTTTCCTCTTTGTTAGATATTATCCTAAATGGAAGATAGTTGTGGAGGGATTCCCTATTATCGAAGGTGATATTGAATCATGATAGCGTGAAGACGCATAGCTCCCTCCCTATTGTATGACCTTGAGGATGGATTCCTTGTTATTGTTGAAGACCGCGTAGTTGATAAATTCACTACCCGGAGAGAAGACTATTAGAACTGGTTTCTAGTGCTTATTCAAGGTTTATAGAAGCGAATTCCATTGCTTGGTTCAGGATTAATGCATATCATGGAATACCATGGACTTGGGTTCCCGTAAATGGTATCATAACATTACTCATTACATATTTAGGTTATTGCATAGACATGAACATAAGACATAATTTGGCATAGTATGGTAATTGTATAGGCGATTGCTAATCATTACATATTCATGATATGGCAATTGTATGGGCAATTGCTGATCTTCGAGATGATGATTTGTGAGTTACGTTTATGGAAATGAGTTTTCTATACAACTAAGAATATGTGATTCTCACCCCGTGTGTGTTTCCATAATGATTCCAAGGAAGAAAACCTATGGAAAGTGAAGACAAAGCAGGAATTAGAAGACTTAGAATAGCGTTGCTTTATGTTTCTTTTTTCAAAACTTATATATTTTGGTGCCTTGAGAGGCCTAGTTGTAAACTTTGTACATAGTTTGTATTTATGAGAAATACCGACGTTATGTATATTATCTTTCGTTTGTGGCTCATATTTCCTTATATAACGTCATTATGTTACAATAGAAATGTTTTAGTAGTTAGTAGCATACCTATATCTAATTTCTATGGTATAATATAAATTATACTATTGTTATTAAATTTGGGATGTTACATTATGGTATCAAAGTAGTTCATCCTGTTGAGCCAGGGTATGGACTGACTATGCTTTGACATGTTTAGAAGTTCCTTTGTATGTTTTGCATTTTTGTGTCTCTTGTTTGATATGCTTGAATAGAATTGCATGACTTGCCTTAAGTTGGATTGTTATTAGCTACTGTTACACGGTTACATAATATTGAGGACTGATCAACTCAATATGTATTGTTCTGTGTGTACAAGAAACTATGGCACCACCAAGGAGAACACATGAGACAAGGAACTTCGCAAGCAAAGGTCCGAATATGACCGAGGCTATGATGGCAATGGCCAATGCAATGCAAGAACAGACGACTACAAATGTCAATGTGATGAGGGACCAAGCAACTGCAACTGCTAGAATGTTTGAGTAAATGAGGAATACATAACCGGTGCAACCTCATCCAGCACAAATGGTGCAAGTGGAAAGGAACCACGATTTTCATGATCTGTCAGAGTTTCATAAGGCTAGTCCTCCATCCTTCCGAGGGGAGTATGATCCAGCGAGGGTTGAGGAGTGGATAACAGAGTTGGAGAATATTTTTGCTATGATGAGATGCATACAAGACCAGAAGATGGCTTTTGCTGCGTATATATTGAAAGGGGACGTTGAGCATTGGTGGACTGGTGCAAGGAGAATGATGGAGGAGGCGAGGACTCAGGTTACATGGGAAGTATTTAAGATTGCATTCTTAGAGAAATATTTTTCGTAAAATGTACAAGAGGCAAGAGAAGTAGAGTTTTTACAATTATAGCAAGGCAACATGACGGTTGGACAGTATGTGATGAGGTTTGAGGAGTTATCCAAGTTTTCTTCTACCCTTAGATACAACCCATATGATAGCTAGAAGTGTGTAAAGTTTGAAACTGACCTAAGAGATAGTATAAAGAGGATAGTGAAGCCCTTTGGGATACGAGATTACTCGACCTTGGTCAACAAGTGTGGAATGGTAGAACCCGTTAATTTTAGGCCACACAAGGAGCAACAATCATAAGACTACTACAAACGAAAAAGTACAAAGGATGGGGCAGAAAGGAGTGCTCCACAGACTAAAGATCAGAAGGACAAAGGGAAACAAGTTTAGATGGTTGATCATGAACAACTATGTGCCAAGTGTGGTAGACACCATGAAGACAAAGTTTGTATAGTTAATCAAATAACATGTTACAAGTGTGGTAAGTTAGGACACTATGCTAGAAGTTGTCCACAAAGAAGGAGTCAAAGTCAAAGGTTAGACCAGGAAGAATCTATTGGTTGGAGGGCAACGAAACAACACAGTCTCCTGGTTCTGATAAAGGTGAGTTTGTTTGTGAATTTGTTTCTTTGATATTTGTTTGCACCTATTTTTGCATGTGAGTTGTTTGGGACTTCTTACATTAGGTAAACCAAATTTTGGGGAAAAAGTTTAAAAAGGAGGGGAGAAATGTAACACCCATGGAAACATGTTAGGCTTGTATATTGTTACATAAGTAACCTAATACTTGCTTATCATGTCTGTTTAATTTTGTGACCTTCTCAGCACGTTTAGTCACTTTGTTGTAACATTATGTGTGAAAAATAATTGTTGTTAACCCCAGAATTGGCTTAAACTGCTCAGTTAGTAGAAATAAATGTGTAAGATTTGTTTCTAGGTCACAAATGTGTGGAAGATGGTGTAGTTAAAATTTGAGGTTAATCGGAGTTGGTTTAGTATTTTTAAGCATACTGAGTGTATGTTTTAGTGTTGGATTGACTACTAACAGATATATAAAAAATATGAAAATGGTGAAACAAGATTTTCTATGAATCTTATGATCTATTTTAAACTTGTTTGAATTTAAAAAACTAGATTTGGTGAAATCTAAGTGTTCTTAACAGATCAAGAGTTACCACTTGGTCACTTAAGTGACCAAGTCCCTCACATTTGTTTTAGTTTCTATTGCCTTGACTTTTGTTATAAAATGATATATTTCTCATCTCATTCTCATCTCTTCTCTCGACTGTAGCAGGCAAAAGCAAAGGAAAAAGAAAAAAAGAAGACCAAAGAGGAGGAAGAGGATAAAGGTAGAGATGAGCTACTTAGTGACTTCATTTCTAGCCATTAGAGGTAGGGGGAGCTTTGTTCTTGACACTTTCTTTTCTTTTCTTCATTTTGTTCATGAGATGGTTTGATGTGAGGAATGGATTAGGAGTGTGGTGTTGTGTGTTCTTGGCTTGATTCATGTTGTAGAACTTGAGTATGGCCTGTTTTTGTTTTGTTAGATGCATGGAAAGGAATTATTCATCCCTTAAAACCCCTTTGTTCTTGCTTGAGTTAAAAGTTAGGATTTTAGGTGTTTTAGGTTTTGAATGGTTCTCTGATCTATGTGAGTGATTTAAGAGTTATATAAGAGTTACAACATGATTATAGACTTTGTATGATGCTAGAAATCACTTGAAATTGAGTTTTGAGTGATTGGACGAGGGTTTTGTTCCAATGGAATAGTAACTCATATCTGCAGAATTTTATAGATTTCTCTGTCATAGGCTTACATCACGGCATGGCATGGCTGCACCGAGGTGTGAGTCTGGTAAAGAGCAAGGAGTAGTGGCATATGGCAGGGCTGCGCCGAAGTGTGAGTGAGGCCAAGAGCTGGGCGTCGAGGCATGGCATGGCTGCACCGAGGTGTGACTTCTAAACTTAGACAAGAATTATTGGTTAATGCAATGGAGCTTTCTAATGGTGTAATTTCTTCTTTTATACTTCTTAATGAGTAATAAGACTCTAATAAGGGTATTTAATGAAGTGAGAATGTGACGAATCAAATTGATTTGTAATGTTTAATTATGTGAAGTAATTAGACATGGTTATATATGTTATATTTATGTTTGTTGAAAGATATGAGTCTCACATTTGAGGATAATCTATGCTAGGTAAGGAGGATAGCTTCCTTCCTATTATAGTGATGAATTGAGGATGGACTTCCTCTTCTTCATTATTCTGGTAATTGAGGCAAGATTCTCCCTCTTTGTTAGATATTATCCTAAATTGAAGGTAGTTGTGGAGGGATTCCCTACTATCGGAGTTGATCTTGAATCATAATAGTGTGAGGATACGCAGCTCCCTCCCTATTGTATGACCTTGAGGATGGATTCCTTGTTATTGTTGAAGACCGCGTAGTTGATGGATTCACTACCCGGAGAGAAGACTGTTGCAACTGGTTTCTAGTGCTTGTTCAAGGTTTATAGAAGTGAATTCCATTGCTTAGTTCATGATTCATGCATATCATGGAATACCATGGACTTGGGTTCTCGTAAATGGTATCATAACATTACTCATTACATATTTAGGTTATTGCATAGACATGAACATAAGACATAATTTGGCATAGTATGGTAATTGTATTAGCAGTTGCTAATCATTACATATACATCACATGGCAATTGTATGGGCGATTGCTAATCTTTGAGATGATGATTTATGAGTTGCATTTATGAAAATGAGTTTTCTATACAACTTATAAAAATGAGAATCTATTTCGGAAAGAGAAAGGACATAGTTTTGGCTTTTGCCACATTTCTAGTTTGTAAATGTATGAGACTAGAGTTAAGAATTGTGTTTTTCCCCGAAATGGCTGGAGTGATTGTGATGATATGTTTTGTGGATTTAACTACTAAGAATATATTATTCTCACCTCGTGTGTGTGTTTCCGTAATGATTCCAGGGAAGAATACTTATGGAAAGTGAAGACAAAGCAAGAACTGGAAGACTTAGAATAGTGTTACTTTATGTTTCTTTTTTGAAAACTTGTATATTTTGGTGCCTTGAGAAGCCTAGTTGTAAGCTTTGTACGTAGTTTGTATTTATGAGAAATACCGACATTATGCATATTATCTTTCATTCGTGGCTCATATTTTCTTATATAATGTTATGTTATATTAGAAATGTTTTAGTAGTTAGTAGCATACCTAGATCTAATTTCTATGGTATAATACGGATTATACTATTGTTATTAAATTTGGGGTGTTATAGGGTACTCCCTCACTATTGGTATATCACCTAGGCTCTGCTCAACCTCTGTGTTAAGAGAGAAAAGAAGAACATACCATTGAGCTCCCTCCTCCAAACAGTGATTCACTTGGTTTGCATTGAGATACACTGACTCGGAAGGGTTAACTTTAGTAGATACATCTGACATAAACACTAGGGTTTTATCTGCACAATTTAAAACTACATGGTTGGAGGACAATCAATCCATGCTAAGAATAACATCAATATCTTCTAAAGGTAAACAGATAAGATTCACACAGAATATCATATCCTCTAACTTTATGCAACAATCCAAACAAACTTTAGAAGTTGTGACTGAGTTACTGGTGGGAGTGGAAACAGATAAATCAAAAGGAAGGTCTGTCATAAGTAAATCAAGCAACTTCACACAATCACAAGAAACAAAGGAGCGGGATGCTCCTGAATCATATAAAACAGTTAAAAAGTGATCATGAATTATGTATTTACCTTGAATTAGACTTGAAGACTGGGTCACCTCCTTACCACTCAGAGTATAAACCCTTCCTGCTGCTTATGGTCTAGGGTTGAACACAATTTTCTACTTTTGTGGGCAATCTCTGGACATATGCCTTGGCTATCCACATGCATAACAAACCAACTGCCCTGCCAAGCAAGGTCTGTCTCTGTGTTGTCTCCCACACTTAGGACATTTAAGTCCCCCTGCTTCTCCTTGAATTTGTTTACCCTTAGCTTGTTGGTAACCGGGTTTAGGAGTATCCTTCGATATATCTTATATGCAAAGACATAAAGCATTAATTGTGTTACTTCTATTCTTACTATCATACTAATCTCATATAATTAAACAATTAAATATGGAGAGTCATGATAAAAGTGGGTCATAAATATATACATCAAAAGCCTCAAAGGGCATAGTGTTATATATACAACAACAGAACTACATCTCAACGTACAACCTACACAAGATGTTCATAGTACAAAAACTAAAAAAAAAAAATCTAGTCTTGTTGCTCTTTTGTCGACTGCCTCATACCTTTAACAAGGTCTTGACCTGCTTTTACCATGGAAACATAGAAAAGGGGTGAGAACATAAAAATCCTCAGTATATACATATATCTCATGGCATTCATTTAATATCAATTGCATAAAAATATAATCTATATCAACATTATACAGTCGCCCATACAACTATATAATGTATAGAATCCTAATCTATCTAGATATTACATAATCGCCCATACAATTGTATAACATCAACTAAACTTGGCAAATTTCTTAACTCTTTCATTGCCTAACTTAGGACTTAACTCATCCTAAGGCATCGTGTTAGTAAGTTTATCTCACTTTATTACACTTACATAAAGGTTGATCATATTCCTCATGTTACTTGATAAATAGCATAGCTCATTATTTTGTCATAGGTAAAGTGTTGTACAGACACTTTCCTCTCATAATTACCTCCATAACAAAGAGCTTTACTCGCTACCATGTAAGGTTAAGGAGTTTAACTCACTCCCTTAATAAGGATAATTGTACTATGGTTCCACTCTAACCGGTAAAAGAACCAACTCTTAACTAACAGTCCATTTCAAGTAATTCTTAACTCTAGAAAAGCTTAAAAACTCTAACTTGTTCTTATATGCTAGGTGGTTATTCCCTTTGTGAAATATTCCTAAAAGTGTCTTGACACACTTAAGAAAGCATATACTATTGTTCCCAATTGATAGAGAAGCTCAAACTGTCCAAAAAGTGCTCTTGGCAAATTCTGGAACCAGCGCCTAAGCGCCCCCTCTCCGGCGCCTAGGCACCTTTCAGCTAATGAGCAATGCTTTGTTCAGTTCTATCGCTAAGCGCTTGAGCACTTGATGTTCACATATTTGATGCATTAATAAGCCTTCATTTTTAGTCATTTACACTCTCCGTGCACTTAATAAATTAAGTTTGGTTATGTTTTGTATATTTTGAACTCAAAATGGATTTAATTGAATTTCTCAGCATGATTTACGTCTTACACTAATCCTGTATTTGGGTCATATCTTGGGCTGTAGGTGGATGTTTAATATGAATCTTATGTCATTTTAAAGATAAGAGAGAGCTCTACAATCTTCATGAAGACATCAAAGACTCAATCACACGTTTGGATGGCTCAAATTGGCATTGAATCAAGAACTAAAGTGTTGCTCCTGGCAGAATGACCTATGCGTACTGTTCATTATACTGCTCATGGTGAAAGTTGTAGAATGGGCTGAAATTTTGATGGTTGATAGTTAAGACTCAAATCTACAACTTTCATGTTGTACACTTTTTCCGATTCAGACTCCTTGGAAGTGATATTGGGCTTGGAAGTCAGAACAGAGGAGCTACGTTTGGACCTGAGCAGTGTGCAGTAATTTGAACATATCTGGAGCTATGGAAGTGATATTGGGCTCAAACCAAAGCCATTTGAAAGCTAAGATCCAGACCTAAAATCTTCATGAAGACCACTTGGCTCAAAAATGACGAATGTAATGACTTCAGAGCTGCATGATTTCGGAGACAAAGAATCTCCATAATTTTCCACTCACCAAAAGTCATTCAACATTTTCCACTCATCCACCTACTCCACTCATCCACCTACTCCACTCAACCACTATGACTCAGCCCCTTTTGACATTTTGTACCTCTAAACCCTCTATAAAAGGGAGGCTATGCAGATCATTGTAGCATGTAGAGCTTTTATGTAGTAGTGTTGTTATAATTAAAGTTTTAGTGTTTCATTTTGGAGAATTCTCTTCTTCTCTTCCTCTCCTCCTCTCTCTTTGTTATTTTCATTTTTTTATGGTTCTTGAAGGTTCTCCAATGGTGATGGCTATGGAGAGCTAAACTTCTTTAATCAATCCAAGAGATTGACAAGCTTGATGATTAATCCTGAGATCTCGTTTTAATTGTTATACGTTCATCTATTAATCAAGTTTCTCTTTCTTTTCTTCTCTTGTTTAAATTCTGATTTAATGCTTAATTTGATTGGGATTTGCATATGTTAATTGCGTAATTATCATATGCCAAGAGATGAATTCAGAGGTTATATAATTTATCAAAGATGTTTGATGAAATATTTAGCTTGGTTGGATCTTGGTTTTTAAGTTAATTTGGGTTTTGGATGGATGCTTAATTTGTCTAACCTTAATTAATTGAATTTTAGAAGCGTTTCTAATAGAAGATCCATGGATCATTGAGAGGCGTCTTGATGTGATCTAAGATCAAAGATTTGGTTGATAGTTGAACAGATTTATAAAGATCAAGGATGGATTAAAATCAAGATTTGTTAATTCTCTTGGATTGGTTGTTTTCTCAATCTTGTTTACTCATTTTAATTATTCTTTGTTGTTTAAACTTGCAAAACTTTCCCCCCTATTTATTAACCTCTTAATCGACTTCATAATTAGAGTGATCTACGGGCTCGACCCGGTGTTACCTTATGCTACAAGCAGTTTTGGTAAATCTGTTATAAATTGATTTAAATTTGGTAATCTCGACAGTTGTCAGCACTCAGCAACTGGCACCTGTTGTCCTGCTACACACATCAGCACACCAGGCTACGCGCGCCTGGGCGCTGAGCTTCCAGAGCTTGAATGTTGGTCGCATATCAGCAATTCTACAGAATTGCTGCTACTGTTCCATTGGAACAAAAGAGCTTCCAAGCCACCAAAAATGGATCCTAGGTGATTTCTAATATCACCAACAACCTCTAAAATGGTTGTAACACGTATACAACTCAATGATTCACTTAAACTTGGATCAATGGCTAAAGTCACATACTTAGTTACTCATAACCTAAGTTCCAACTCTAAGAACCAACTACTCATGTCTATGGACAAATCCAATTCTCTTGCTCTCATTAAATTGAAATAGCTCATTCCAAACACTAAAAATAAGAATCAAGCAAAGAAAACATATTTTCACTCTTTAAAACTCATTTTCTCCATCTAATGACCTAACTTCAAGCATAGAAAAGATGGAGGAAAAAAAATGAATTTCAAGGTTAGGACCCCTACCTCAAGTTCTTAGTGATGGTGGCTGTTGCGCCTTGGCTTTGCCTTTCCCTTTCTTCCTCTTTTCCTCTTCCTCCTTAGCTTTCTCTTCTTGGCTTTCCTTGGTTGCTACCTTGCCTTCTATTTTTCATGTAAGAAAGTGAGTAAGAAGAGGTTAAATGAGTGAAATATCAAGCGACAAAGTCAAATATAAGGGATGTTTCCCTTATACCACTTGTTTCACTTAAACACTTCATTAATACTTCTTGATCTGCTAAGAACACTTAAATTTAATTAAACCTAGTTTTCTAACTTCTAACAACTTTAAAATAAATAGTAAGATTCATTAAAAATGTTGTTTCACCATTATCATATTTTTTTCATATCTATTGCTAGTCAATCGGGTAGTAAATGCACAACCAATATGCCTAAAAATACCAAATTAACTTTGATTATTCTCAAATTTTAACTACATCCTCTTTCGCCTATTTGTAACTTAGAAACAAATTCTCTAGATTTATTTCCCTCAACTTAGCCATTTATGCTACTATTTGAGTCATTTTAAGTAACTTTTCACACTCTAGGTTGCAACAAAGTACCTAAACTAACTCAGTTTATCACAAAAATTAATAGACATGTTAAATAAGTGTTATGCTACCTTTGTAACCATAAACTAGTCTAACATGCTAAAAGGAGGATGTTACATTAATCTAACACATTCTCTTGAACTCAAAAAAGGGATTAGAATTACAACAGGACAATTCACCTTCAATAGTAATATTAATTTTGACTAAGAGGGAATTAGAAATGGTTGCTACTAATTAGTATAGTGAAATCCCAATCCTAGGTGTTAATTGATTGAATTCCCTTAAATCTAATTTAAGTGCTTGCGTAGTTTTTGGTTTATTTAATTTGTTGTTTTTAATTTATTTGATTTATTATTAAGTTTAATTCATTTTAATCCTCACTTAAATTATTAGTCTAGGCAATCGAAATCGTCATAGTTCAGTATTCAATACCGATCCTCAATGGAATGATTCTTTTTTCATTAACTATTACTTGGTAATGACCTGCATACTTATGGATCTCACGATATGCCTAGTCTCTTTAGGCTAAACAACAACTCAGATTATGGCTAACACAACTCACTAACTCACACTTGAACTCATAAGATCAAATGATGGAAATACAAGTGTTTACACCAGTAGCTCTTGAAAACACTCAAGAAGTGGATTTACACAAAGGCTCAGAGCTTGATAAACACATTCTACAATCTTCTAACCTTCTAAGTTCAAATTGAGATCCTTTTATAGGCTTCGAAATATGACCATTAGGCCTTTGAATCATATTGTTGCACTATGAAAAGCAACTAGCCATTGTAACAACTCTTTTGGCGAGTTAGTGTGCAAGTACACTTTTGTCATGTAGTCACTTAAAAAGGCTCCTCATGAACTTTCTCAAGCCCAACTTTCTCAACTCTTCAATCTTCTCAACTACTTTTTTCTCATTTTGTTGTTTTGAGCTTGACATTGAAGGTGAGGAATCTTCATCTTCTATCATCTTTAAGATTTCTAATCTTGTCTTTTAGAAGCATTCATTCTTCATAAATTTGGATGTGACCTCTCTCAAATCTTCAAGTGCATATCAACTTTCTCAAGTCTTCAGAGAACTTTTTTAAGTCTTCTAAGAACTTTATCAAGTCATTTCAATGATCCTTCAGCTTTACAATGATTTTTCTCATCAAGTTTCTTGAGGGTCTGCACATCAAAGCTTAGAAGAAAACTTACAAGAATATGTTAATCTACTCAAAATGTGAGCAATAAATCAAGATTTTTAACATAGTTTGTTATTAATCATCAAAAACCAAATAGGAAATATTAGTTCAAAAGTACTTTGGAACTTACAACATGTTGGTTGAGGCAACTTATAAATTGAACTAAAGACTCTCATTGTTGGATTCCAAAATGATTAAGAGGTTTCATCGTAGTAATGGCATGATTTTGATAATGTACCTTAGTAATAAGGTTTCTAGGACTATCCCTCAACTATTAAAATCATAATCCCATTCCCATTACTCTCATTAGAAGCAATTAGATATGGGTAACCAAGTTAAAGAGTTTTCAATTATACTCATTTATATATCTTCAGCTAGTGAAACGGATAAAAGAACCTATATTAAAATACAGTAATATGCCTTAACCTCATCTTGAAGAATAAGCCTACTTGGAACTGAAAATTAGGTGTTACAAATTGCAACTCAAATTGGCAATTCCAACAAAGCATATCAAGATAGTGCAACTAAAACCAGTAACATCTCAGCTTTTGTGTAGCATGTGACCGTTCATATAAGATTTAAAACCTAACTTCCTAAGTTGTCAAAAGTAGCACATTAAACTAAATCCGAGCTTGTACCCAAAAAAAAAAACTAAATCCGAGCTGTAAATTAGGTTGTATGAAATTACAAGTATGACGATAGCAAGCTACAAAATTTATAAAATATAAAGTATGAGTATCGAGAGATATATTATATAAAATATATAAACAAATAATTAAACCAACAGATAAATGCCATTTTTGTACCATTCTAACTCTAAAATTTCAACAAAACTATAAAAATACATTAAGTCAAAATTACCTAGAACATCCCTAAAATTTAACATTTTTTTAACCTAACCGATCGTTCAACCTATAAAAAGAGAGGTTCAAAATTTTAAGATTCAACTTATATTGAACTGAAGTTAAATTAGGATTTCAGATATATATATATATATATAACAATATGCAAGAAAAATATAATATATATATGTTAAGCATACAAACAATTTTAAAAGAAAGTACTGAAATGTACTTCCAATATAATTAAATTGATTTATCACTTAAATAAATATTAAACTAAGTATTATATTAATACTAGTATGATTTTGTATCAAAATAATATTAACATGATTTTCTAACCTATACTTGTCTCGCATCAAATAAGTAAAAAGAAAAGATTTGAAACTTTTTTTTATTAATTAAAATTTAACTCTTACAGTATTACAAATTTCTATATCTCACATTAAACAAATTAAGAGAAAAAAACTAACACCAAAATAAAAAGAGACAAAAAAACTTACTTTTAATTATAAATTGAAATTTAAATAATCAATGTAGTGAAAGAATTTAAATATATTTTTTTTGAAATAATTGGAATTTTTCCAAAAGAAAATCAATTTAATTGTGTAAACCGTAACTAATTCAAACAAGTCAACGAGTTTAGGACCAATTTTCTGATTTTTCTATTAATTTTTGAAAATTCAATTTTTGAGAATTAATAATACCAATTGAAGGACTAATTTCCAATTTTTGCGATCTGACCAACCGGTTCGATACTAAACTATGCTAAAATCCAGACGGTGTAACCAAGTCAACCAATAACAAAATTTAAAAAGAAAAATACCTAAGTGTACTTGGTATTTATGTTAGAATTTTATTTATGGATAAACATAAATCATATTATATAAAACTCAGATTAATTGGATGTCAAAATTATTAAAGCATTTTGTTTAGCCCAAATTATGATCAGTATTATTAATGGGCCTATTGTTGTTAAAGCACTGCTCATATATGTAAGTTTTATTTATGGGTCTTGTATATGAGTTTACCATAGTGGGTAGGTTTAACCCATTTTAATTATTTTATATATACAGGGAGAGACCCCTATTTCTAACCACTCTGAGTGCGTCTGATTGCCGCTTATTGATCTTGTCGCGTGAGCAACTATTGTGGGATAAGAATAGTATCTCTCTCTCATCGTGTTTTACTTTTCAGGATTGTTCGACAATGTCTTCTTCATCGATGCTATTTCAAGATAACCCTAAAATCTTTTATATGAAATTGATATGTCATAAATTATTGAGATTAATAGATCCAATGAATATTTTCTATGAATTGGTATCAGAGTCAATGTTCTAATCCTGATTATGACTATCAATATATTGTTTTAATCCCGAAATCTTAACGTATGTAATGTTTAATTAATTTTTTTTATAATCGGTTTCAAAGAATAAAGTTAGGGCTTTTATACATTGTGTTGTTCTGAATTCAGAAACATATTTATTGTATTTTGATATTGTGAATTTATAAATAATTTTATGCAAATCCATTGAACCCTAAAGTTACAATTCTTTTATGATTCGTTTTCTTTTTTGAAGATTATTTCAAAAAATTGATTTAGGGCTATTGTAGATCCCTGTTTTTTGAGTCTAAAAACGTTTGGATCGTGAGTTTTGGTTGAGAAAGAGCATCTAATTTCTGAGAAAACCAGTCACGGTGTGTATTGCGTGTGTTCTTCGTTTGGTTGAGAAAATTCATCGTTTTCTGTTGTTTTTCTGGAAACAAGGTTAGGGATATTGAAGATCCTGTTTTTATGAATAATTAGACACCAAGAAATTGAATTTTGGTGCAGAATCGAGGGAGAAAATTTGTGCGACCCGTTCCTGGATGAACCGAGTCGCGCGACCCGTTTACAGGCAAACGGGCGAAGAAGGAGATCTGTCTCCAGCGCTTCCCCACTCGCGCAGGCGGCGCGTGGAGGCGCGTGTGGGCTCTTTAGGGGTGATTTTCAACATTTTTTGGGTTGTGTTCCACGCGCCCTCTACTTTTTTTGGTATTTTTTATTTATTTTTAATGCCCATTTAATATTTATTTTAAAATTTTCAGAGATTAAAATTATTAAAAATATATGGTGCTCTCCTCTTTTGCTTCTGAAATTTTTTGTGTATTATTGTGATATTGTTGGGCATGATATATATTGCACACTCTCAGAATTGATGTTGTTTGGTCACTCAAATATTTTGGTGCTATTTTGTGCATAAATTAATATATAATGTTTTGAAAATTATATGTCTTCTTGTTATTTATGCGATTAATTCTGAGAATTGTTGTTTAAAGTATTATTGTATTATTGTAATCTCACCTTTGCGAGACTAATTATGTTGAGGTGTTAATTTTGTTAATATTTTGTTAATAATGTTGCATTGGGATTTATATTAATAATGCGCTTACCCTATCGGTTTGCCTTTATTAATGTAATTTCTAGTGATTTGTTGAGTGATGTTATTTTGGGTACTTTTCATAATTGTGAGCTCGTCTTCGCGGGACCAATTATTGTAAGGTGCTATTTTATTGATAAAATATTGTTATGTTGTGGCTTTGGGGATTATATTAGTAATGCGTTTATCCTATCAGTTTGCCTTTATTAATGTGATTCCTAATGATTAATTAAAGGCATTGAGGTTCTGACCTTAGAGTTCTCAGTATCCTTTTAGTACTAGCTTTAGGGACATGATTTTGATGTCTGTGGGAGTCTACTCATGTATTGTAATTCGGGACCCTTCGGCGGGATTGCAATCGCATGGGGAAAACTCAATTATGATTTTGCTCAAATGTTGTACATGTTGATATGCTTGACAAAATCTCCCTTTAATGTATCATTCTTTCAGCTTCATCGATGCAAATGAGTGCTATAACGAAATTGAATGAGACTAATTTTGAGGACTGGGTGGATTCTGTGAAATTGTTCCTTGCTGTCTCTAATGTTGATGCTGCTCTCACTGAGGATGAACCTCAGAGACCCACAAATGCATCTTCTGCTACAGAAAAGAAGAAGCATGAAAGGTGGGTTCAATCCAATAAAGTTTGTTTAATGACCGTGAAGTATAGCATGGAAAAAACTATTAAAGAAAGCATTCCTGAAACAAATAATGCTAAAGAGTTCCTCAAGTCTGTTGGTGAGAAATTCAAGAGTTCGATAAACCGAAAAGGCCTATTACCTCTCTTTGTTGACAAAGACTACATATGATGGTGTGAGTGGTGTTCGTGAACATGTTTTGAAGCTTGTGAACTGGTACAACAAGTTGAGGTCCATGAAAGTGGAGTTGGGAGAGGATTTCCTGGTCTGGCAGGTGTTTAAGTCTCTTCCGGCTAGTTTTGATGTCCTGAAAACCACTTACAATGCTCAAAAGAAGGAGTGGACTGTTGATGAACTTATATCTGTTCTTACTCAAGAGGAGCATACCATGAAGAAGGGCAAGGCTCACAGTGTGTAGTTTGCTTCTCACAAGAATGGTGAAAAGAAGAAGAAATTTGCTAAAAGGAAGAACAGTAAGCCTCAATTTAAGAAAAAATGGAATGATAAGCCTGGATATTCTAATAAGCCGTCTTTTGGTCCTAGTGAGACTTCTGGTATTAAACCTAGATATCGTTTTAATGGAAATTGTAAGTTCTGTGATATATATGGACATAAGCAGTCTGATTGTTTAAAGTTTAAGAGTTGGCTTGAGAAAAAGAAAGGTAACCCCTTGGCTCTAGTATGTTTTGAATCGAATCTAGTTGATGTTCCTTTAAATACCTGGTGGCTAGATACTGGTGCAACTATTCATGTTACAAATTCATTGCAGGAATTCAGAAGCAGGAGGAAACCAAGTGAAGGGGAGTTGATGATCACAGTAGGAAATGGAGTCAAAGTCAAAGTAGAACATATAGGAGTGGTTTCATTAAAGTTGTGTACTGGACATGATTTAGTTTTGAAAGATACAGTTTATGTGCCTTCTATGAGGAGGAATTTGATTTCAGTTTCTGTTTTGGATAGTTGTGGCTACTCTTTCTATTTTAGTAATGTAAAAGTTTCTTTATATTATGATTGTGTTCTTGTTGGTTCTGGAGCATTGTCTAATGGTTTATACATGTTGAATGTTGATTCTTTTTCTGTTGATCATCGGGATTCAGATATCAATAATGTTGTTGGAAACAAGCGTGGTAAAGTTGCTGAAAAATCTTCTATATTGTGACACAAACGTTTAGGACACATCTCTAGGGAGAGAATGGAGAGGTTGATCAAGGAGGATATTCTTCATAACCTGGACTTCTCTGATTTTGATACCTGTGTTGATTGTATAAGAGGGAAACTCACAGCTGGAGCCAGAAAGAGTGAGGTTACCAGGAGCGAAGGAATACTACAGTTGATTCATACAGATATTTGTGGGCCTATTACTCCTATTGCTATGGGTGGTTTTAGGTACTTTATCACGTTTATTGATGACTTCTCTAGATACAGGTGGATTGATTTACTGCGTGAGAAGATCTGAGCGGGTTCCTATATCCACTGAGTCTATTAGATTCAGGGACTATGTTGTGTACCTACAGGAGCATGAGTTTAATTCAGTTGAGGATTCTGATCCTATTTCTTTTCAAGAGGCCATGGTTAGTCCTGATAGTGCACAATGGCTAGTGGCTATGGAGGATGAATTGGCTTCTATGAGAAAGAATAATGTTTGGGAATTGGTAGAATTGCCTACTGGTTGTAAAACTGTTGGTTGTAAATGGGTCTTTAAGACCAAACGTGATGCTAGAGGTGAAATTGAGAGGTATAAGGCCAGACTTGTTGCTAAGGGATATAACCAGAGGGAAGGCATTGATTATAAGGAGACTTTCTCACCAGTCTCCACTAAAGACTCTTTTCGTGTTGTGATGGCTTTGGTTGCTCATTTTGATTTGGAGCTTCATCAAATGGATGTTAAGACCACCTTCCTAAATGGTGATTTGTATGAGGGTGTGTATATGGATCAACCTAATGGTTTTGTTGAAAATGGTAAAGATCATATGGTATGCAAATTGAGAAGATCCATTTATGGATTGAAACAAGCTTCTAGGCAATGGTATTTGAAATTTGATTATATTGTTAGTTTTCTTGGTTTTAAAGAGAATACTGTTGACCAATGCATTTATCTGAAGTTTAGTGGGAGCAGATTCATCATTCTTGTTTTATATGTTGATGATGTATTGTTGGCGAGTAACGATTATGTTTTTCTGAATGAGACGAAGCAGATGTTGATATGAAAGATCTTGGTGATGCTTCTTTTGTGTTAGGTATTGAGATTCACTGTGACAGATCTCGTGGTATTCTTGGCTTGTCTCATAAAGCTTATATTGAAAGGATTCTGAATAGATTTAATATGAAATCTTGTAATCCTTGTACTACACCTATTCAAAAGGGTGAAAGACTCTCTAATACCTAGTGTCCTCAAAATGATAAAGATGTTGTTGAAATGGAAAAAGTCCCATATGCTTCCGCTGTTGGCAGTCTTATGTATGCTCAAGTTTGTACACGTCCTGATATTGCTTTTGTTGTTAGTGTACTTGGGAGATACTTGAGCAAACCTAGTGTGGCTCATTGGCAGGCTACAAAACAAGTTTTGAGGTATCTACAGGGTACCAAAGACTGTATGCTCACCTATAGGAGGTCTGACCGCCTTGAGGTGATAGGCTATACTGATTCTGATTATGGTGGTTGTCCAGATGACTACAAGTCCACATCAGGATATATCTTTATGTTAGTAGGAGGAGCTATTTCTTGGAAGAGTGTTAAACAAACACTTACAGCTACTTCTACTATGGAGGCAGAGTATATAGCTTGTTATGAGGCTACGCGTCAAGCGATACGGTTGAAAAATTTGATTACTGAATTTCTTATTGTGGAGAGTATTTCCAGGCCTCTTACTATTTATTGTGATAATTCTGCCGTAGTGTGCTTTTTCAAATTAATAAAAACTCAAAGCGTTCAAAGCATTTTGATACAAAATTCATGTTTGTTAGAGAGAAGATTCAGGAGTTTCAAACTCGTGTTGAGCATATCCCTACAGAACTTATAGTTGCAGACCCACTAACTAAAGGTTTAGCTGTTAAAGTTTTTATTGATCATGTGACCCGTATGGGTATAATGAGGTCTTTTGATGTTTTAGGTTAGTGGGAGTTTAATTTTGTAATTTTGTTATGACCTCATTTTATTATGTCTCGAGACAATTATATTATTATTATCGTTGTCGTATAATATTATTATTGTTATTGATCTGCGCAATTTTGTTTATTTATGATATGACATATTGTGGAGATATTTTGGACCCAGTCTCATTCTGTTGTGCTAAGATGTTAAATCTCAGAAAGCATCTTGGGCAGATGCTTGGGGCCATTTTGTTGGGAAATGCACTTTGATCACATATTGGCATGCAAATTTTGGATGTGCTTTCTCATTACCCATTTACCACATTTTGATGGGTCACCGAGATATGAGTATGTTGTATGTATGATATCAGTACTCCTTCGAGTATGATTTTCTGCATTGTTGGGATACTTATAGTCTCATTTTGGACCATTTGTTGAGAGTGCTAGCTCAATTTTGATATCATGTTGTGGCCATATATTGTTTGATTAATCTGGAGAATTGTTTTCTTATTAAAGTGATATAATGTGACTTATGTTATCCAAGTAGGAGAATATTAGAATTTTATTTATGGACAAACATAAATCATATTATATAAAACTCAAATTAATTAGATGTCAAAATTATTAGAGCATTTTGTTTATTCCATATTGTGATCAGTATTGTTAATGAACTTATTATTGTTAAAGCACTGCTCATATATGTAGATTTTGTTTATGAATCCTATATATGGATTTGCCATAGTGGGTAAGTTTCACCCATTTTAATTATTTTATATATACAAAGAGAGACTCCTATTTCTAACCACTCTAGTACGTACAGTTACCCCATTAATACTAACACGTAAGCGACTATTGTGAAATAAGAATAGTATCTCTCCCTCATCGTGTTTTACTTTTCAGGATTGTTCGACAATGTCTTCTTCATCGATGCTATTTCAAGGTAACCCTAAAATCTTTTATATGAAATTAATATGTCATAAATTATTGGGATTAATAGATCCGATGAATATTTTCTATCAATTTAGCCATGTGTACCCATTGTATATTCATATCATGTACATACCAGATACGGTTACGGCAGCCATATACATGACAATGCCAATGTCTATAGACTCCTAATCTGGGTGTCAAATCATTATATAATAAACGCTAAAGTATATCCCCGTTGAAGCACCACGCAAATAGGCAGTGATCAGGCTCAAATGTACAACACATCCTCACGTCAACAAACTAAGTAATGCGACTACATCCACAGCTAAACACAAGAAATTACACTCCTCACCATTAGTTTTACATTTGAAACTGTGCAAGGCTAACATTTTTCCGCAGGAATTTATGTATAATCCGATGGCTCTGCACAGTAGTTTTGATTTTGTTTCTATATATATTTTGTGCAAATTTAACACTTCCAAACTAAAACTAAAGCCAACCTCATCGGTAAGACCACCTCCAATCTTCATCATCCACATCCTCAACATCATAATTACCTACACCATCATAGTCATCAAAATCCTCATCATATAATGGATCAGCGTCATCATCTTTGGAAAAACCATGATCTAGATCCTCATCTGATGATTCATTACTAGCATCGCCATGTTTGCGTTCTTCTGATTCACATTCAGAAGCTTCAACCTCTTCATCCTCCTCTTCAGAAATCTCATCCGGATAATCATTCAGTGGATTATTTTCAGCTATAATTAACAAATGTAAATGAATTTTTAGCCAATAGCAAATTGAATTAAGGAGTGAATGAGAAAAGAAACACTAGCAAATACCATTTGAGTCATCAGATTCATAATCCGAATCATCTGGCCCATCATAATAATCCTCATCATCAACTTGAACTCTGAGCCAAAGATACACGACAGTGTCATGAAGCAATGAGAAACCTAATTAAACATGAATAGACAAAATACTCACAGTGGATAAGAATATGAAGAATCATCAATGATTATGTCCATCTCATCCTTCACAGTGTAGAGGTCATACACATAATTCACTGTGTATGTTACATAAGAAAATGCATCATAACCAATTTAATTGAAACATTTTGGAAAGAGAATAGGTCAGCAACGATAATAGTTTCAAAGCGTTAAAAGTGTTGATAACATGGATAAAATGCCACATGATAACTCTAAAATATAATTATTTCTATATTCGACAAGAATAAGAAAATGTGTTAGCCTAAGTACCAGATATCCACTCATCTGTCAATCATTTAAATAAAATAAGTGCAACTTAAGCAAAAAGCAGCAAGACTGGTAACGTTTTAATGGTAGTTTGCAACTAAACAAAAACCTTGTTTGGAATGAGCAAGCATATCAGCTTCAATCTCTGCAGCAGCGTTAGGAATAAACTCTCTCAGTAAAGGGAGGTAACTAGACAAAAGTCTTTGATCCTCCAAGGAGATATCTCTGCATTAATCACAGGAAAAGAGGTTTCCTATGATAATTGTCCAAGCATAAGAAAACAAATTAACTCTGATGGAAAAACTTACTCCTGTTGCACCTCCTTAGATTTTTCTTCATTGTCAACACGAACAATGTCATAGAAGTGGCATATTTCTTGTAATGCATTTTCATCCACTGCCCCTTTGTTTCCCTTCCTGCTCTTCCATATTTGTTCAAAGCGAGCATCTTTTCCTGAAGACTAGGAGAAAGAATAAAAGAGACATAATAAGTTTGCCAAAACAACTTCTTACAGAAATCATTTAGTCGTTTATATACTAATATATTGGTTTTTATCCAACAACAACAACAACCAAGCCTTTTCCCACTAGATGGGGTCGGCTACATGGATCAAACGACGTCATTGTATCCTATCATAAACATATTGGTTTTTATCCCAAAAAAAAAAAAAAAAAAACTAGTATAGTGATCAGGTGTACTCCAAAATCAATTACTTTTGATGAATTATAGAACTGATACCTATTTGCTTCTAACAAAAATCTATTGCCTTGTCCATATGCAAAGATGTGCCTTACCTATTTAATTGGCTTGCAAAAAAAAATCTAACAAAATGCAAACTTGTAAAGGGCTAGGTTCTACAGGGAACCACACTCAAAGTATCATACAAGACTCTTATTGAGTTGATTACAATTCAAGCAGATTAGTTGGTGATTCAGAATGCCAACAAGCAAAGCAAGCTAGGTATAAAAGCAACAAATCCAATATACATGCTGTAATAAGACATCAACCTTACTTCAATTATCTTTTAAGCTAGATGATGCCACACGTGTGTGAGGAGAGATTATTAGAGAAGAGATAACTTAAAAATATGGAGAGAGAGAGAGAGAGAGAGAGGAGAAGGGAGAGGGGACAGGACTTGTACAGCAAAGAATGAAGAGGTATTTCAAATGGAGGTGGGTATTTAAGTTTGTAAGGATATCACCATTATTAATTAACTTACATGTTTATAATCTTTTTTCCCCAAATTTGGAATTTTTTATGATTGGAAACTGCATTGGAGTTTGAATATAGAAATAATAAGAGTAAATACACCAACTATTTAAGTGCATTAACTTGGATCCTCATCCTATTTCAGAAAACCAAAAAGTTAATCACAGACTAATTTTGTAATGGAACCACCACATCTGACCACATAAAGCTAATATATAACATAGAATATACACGACAAAGCAATGACCAGATTTTGAACCTTGGCTGAGAGAAACTTCCCAACCTTATTGATGAGTTCATGTCTAGTCGAGCTAATGCTTGACGTTGAATTCCAGGAATGCTGTTATTATATTATTCATTATGGTAGGACTTTCATATCATATTCAAGGAGTTCTGAATAATTCTTTTTTTTTTCTAGTTCATTGGAGGCTTCACAACAGGCAAGAAGATTGCCTATAGGCCCTATACACTGAAAAGGTTCTGAATAATTCAAATTAAAAGGCAAACCCGTGTACATTTATATAGAAGCAGGAGAATTGAAGTAATTTACTCTACAACTACCATAAACAGAATTCTCCCAAGTCATATGAAATTGAGCTTGAAAGTTTAGCTTCTCTAATCTTATCATCTCAGACACTAGGGTTTTTTCTTGATGAAGGAAACACTTGAATATCAAAGAACTTAGAGAGGATTTCTGAATTGCTTGAGTGACACACCCACTCTGCAGATGATCTATTTATATACATAATTAATACAATTTACAAGAATGGGAATTAATTCTAGTTTTAATTTCTAAGATACAATGAATCCTAAGGGTATAATGAATTCTAAGATACAATGAACTCTAATTAGTGGTATAATAATTATATCCTACTTCCAACATAATTATCTATTTCCAACACTACCCCTCAAGCTAGAGCGTAGATATCAAAAGCATCCAGCTTGTTGCAGATATAAGCGATCCTTGGTACCCGAAGAGCTTTGGTAAGCAAATCAACCAATTGGTCATTTGAGATGACAAAGGATGTGGTAATCTCCCCAGAAACAATCTTCTCACGAATAAAATGACAATCAACCTCTATATGCTTGGTTCGTTCATGGAAGACTGGGTTAGAAGCAATATGGAGAGCCGCCTGATTATCACAAATTAATCTCATAGTTCCAACCTCACAAAACTTTAACTCTTTAATGAGCTGCTTTAGCCATATTAGTTCACATGTAGTGAGAGCCATGACTCGATATTCTGCTTCAGCACTTGATCTTGCGACAACATTTTATTTCCTACTTTTCCATGAAATGAGATTTCCTCCAAAGAAAACACTATCCTGAGTGGATCTCCTATCACATGGAGATCCAGCCTAATCTGCATCAGTGTAGGCAATAATTTCCTGATGCCCTCTATTTTCATATACTATCCCTTTTTCTAGTGACCCTTTAATGAACCTCAAAATTATGATGACTGCATTCCAATGATCAATACGGGGAGAATTTAGGAATTGACTTACCACACTAACAACAAAAGAGATGTCTGGTCTGGTAACAGTAAGATAATTAAGCTTTCCTACTAATCTTCGATATCTGCTTGGATCTGAAAATAATTCACCTTTATCAGGAAGGAGCTTAATATTCGCATCCATGAGAGTTTCAACTGGTTTACAATTCAGCATTCCAGTTTCTTCAAGAATATCAAGAGCGTACTTTCTTTGGGAGATGGCAATTCCCGATTTTGACTGAGCAACTTCAATCCCCAAAAAATATCTCAATTTGCCCAAGTCCTTTGTTTCAAAATGACGAAATAGATGCCCCTTCAATTGCTGAATTCCAGCATGATCATTTCCTGTTATGACAATATCATCCACGTAAACCACAAGATAGATACACAGATTAGATGAATACTTATAAAATACCGAGTGATCCACTTCACTTCTGATCATTCCATATTTTTGTAAAACCAAGCTGAATCGTCCAAACCAACATCAGGGAGATTGTTTAAGACCATATAGTGATTTGTGAAGTTTACAAACCAAACCAGACTCCCCCTGAGCATCAAACCCAGGAGGTTGCTCCATATAGATCTCCTCAGTCAAGTCACCAAGCAAGAAGGCATTTTTGACATCTAGTTGGTGTAGAGGCCATTGATTCATGGTTGCCATGGATAGAAACACCCTCACCGAAGCCATTTTCGCAACCGGAGAAAAAGTATCACCATAATCTTGCCCAAAAATCTGAGTAAAACCTTTAGCTACAAGACGAGCCTTAAGACGATCCACAATACCATTAGGGCCAACTTTTACAGTGAAGACCCAGCGACATCCCACAGGATTTTTACCTTAAGGTAAAGGAACCAAAGACCAAGTACGGTTGGATTCCAAAGCTTGTTTTTCCTCAATCATTGCTTGCCGCCATCCTGGATGGGAAAGAGCTTCCTGAACAGTTTTAGGAATAGAGACAGAAGACAAGGAAGAGGTGAAAGCATATTGAACTGGAGAAAGACGACAATAACTAACAAAATTATAAATAGGGTGAGGATTACGAGTGGAACGAATACCTTTACGAATAACAATTGGGAAGTCAGAAATGGGTGAAGGCGGATCCGGAGACGGTTGAGAAGCTGGTTCAGGCACTGAAACACCGGGCTCGGGATTTGGTGGTGATGTGGAAGGTTCATGATGACGACAATGATAAGTGATCAATGGACGAGAATTATCTTCTTGAGTGGTGGTCGATGGGCTAAGAAAAGGAACAGGTATAGAAGGAGGGACTGTTTCTTCCTTTGAAGTGAAGAATGGAGAATCTTCAAAGAAAGTCACATATGCAGAAACAAAGAAACGATGTAATGAAGGGGAGTAACACCTGTAACCTTTTTGTACTCTAGAATATCCAAGGAAAATATACTTGATTGCATGAGCAGTGAGTTTATCTTTTCCTGGAGACAGATCATGAACAAAACAAGTACAACCAAAAATGCGCAGAGGAAGTTTATATGTGTAACGCCTCTTTTTTAGAAAAGGAACGTCACATTGTCAATTACAATGCGGAAATAAAATTTTCTAAGTTAAGACTCAGTTCCCTTTAATATAATATATATTTACTTGATTATAGTTGGGTAATTAAATTGGCGAATATATATATATAATTTTTTTGTTGATATAATAACCATAATTAATAATCACGTTGACAAAACATAAATGGAAATAAAGGATAAAAGCAGATGTAAAGCATACATGGGAGTTAACATTGCATCATCTATATATATATATTTATCAAACTGTTTAGTTACAAAGCCTGGTATACCAAAAAGCAAAACTATACCTGCCCCCAAAGGATTATACATACACATCCCCACGGTATCAGAAAATATACAGCCCACTACAGTCAAAACATCAGGCCCCCAAAATAAAATACTGGTAGCCCTCAGTAGCTACAAGTAATATCAGTCCCTCAAATGAGGAGGAATCGTGTCAGGATCCTCTTCAGGATCCTCCGCGAGGTCATCCTCAGGGACCTCCTCGGGGTCTTCCTCATCAAAGGAAACCACCATAGGAACCGCAGAGCTATAGGACGGGGCCCGAGCTGTGGAGTCAAAAGAGTCTTCCCGCGAGGTGTAGTAGCGGTCACCCCACATCTCCCGTATAGGAAAATGAAATTCCAGTCGTAGGCTGATACAGCAGGTGAAAATTGATGGCTCGCGACGCCTCCAGGCCAAAGCTAACGACACGTCCCCCAAGTAGACGCAGCGGTCAGAATCAAAGTTGATGTGCCAGCACTCTGGCCCTCCTAGGAAGGTCAGACGTACATAACCCAGAAATCCACTCGGGTGCGCCGCCATGATCCGACACTAGACGCTAATCGCGATCGGGCCAAAAGCCGGGGAAGTCGGGAGCTTCGCCTTCTTTGCCGTCGTCTTCGATAGAACACAATATACAGATGGGAAATAATAGAAAGACAGGGAAGAAGTAAGACATCCTACCATCATTACCAATTATAGTAACAAGAAACAAAACGGCGCAAAACGTGCACATAGCATTTCCAAATAATACTCATAAGCATTAAATAGCAGAAATAAACAAATAAGCAGTTCCAGGCAGTCATATATATATATATAACAGTAAGACAACAATTCCAAGTTATAACAACGAATAAATGCTAGAAAATGCATGGACTCGCTATGCACATGCATACAATAGTCCAAATCCTACTCCATGGAGTTAGACACAAAACAGTCGGAGAGAACGATCAAGAGGTATGTCTGTATTCTTGGCTGTCGAGACCCTCAAGTGTTATAATTCTCAATTTATCAACGTGCACATCATGGCATTTTACAAGACATTCTACACAGATCACGATATAGGACTGTGCCACGGTCAGGATCGTCGGAGCGTGTGTATCGATTTGTCCAGAGGGGCTACCACTGCCCCTTGTGAGACGCCCGCGCCCCGACGCCCTCAAGGTCAACTACAAGACCACACATGTCTATTCGCACCCGCACATAGGTGTAATTCAACTCCTAGGCTAAAGGCCTTAACAAAGTCCAACGAACAATCACGATGCATACAGACTATGCATAAACATGTATGATCATTATTACATACAATTCCACAATATGCTTGCATAAACACGTATGATCATTAGTACATACAATTCCACAATATGCCCCAATTTGCCAAAGCAAGAATCAACAAAATCATTGGTCACTCACATGGACCCACAATATCATAATATCTGAATTAAATGAATTAATGCATTTTTAAGGTGTATTATGAATTCTTGCTTAGGTTTAGCTCTTCTTACGATGTTTGTCTCTACAGGAACTCCCTTAGTTAATCAAATTCTCTTAGGTAATTTATTCATATACACTTAGAAGGTTATTCTAAGATCTCAAAGTCTCACACTCTCTTGTTCTTACCCTAATTAAATTATCCTAAGTCTTATGAAAATTCCCTTCTTGGTTCTTTAAAATTTATGAATCTCAAAGTATAATCAAATCTTCCAATTTGCTAATTCTAGGATCCCATTACCTTTAATGTAATCACTAGGTGTTAGGTGATAACTTTTATTTTGAATTTGACGGAGAAATGTCTCCAGGGTACAATTGAAGCTGCCTTTCGACGAAAAATAACACGACAGAATGATGAAAGATGTCAACCATAAAGGTGATTTGGTGACAGAAATGGCTGAGTTACAATTTTGACAAGAATGGCTAAAAATTCAATTTCTGTCGAATGAGATTAAAAACTGTCGAATATACTAGAAGATTAGCAGAAATTCCAATTCGACGGATGGGTGTTGACGTTGGAGAAATCTTCTCTACTGAATGGTCAGAAGTTCTAACTCGACGGACATCAACATTCTAACTCGACGGATATTGATATTGCACTAAATGGTCAGAAGATCAAAATCGACGGAATGATCAGAAGATTAAATTCGACGGATATTGACGTTGCACTAAATGGTCAGAAGATCAAAATCGACGGAATGGTCAGAAGATTAAATTCGACGGATATTGACATTATACTAAATGGTCAGAAGATCAAATTCGACGGATGTTGACATTCTAACTCGACGGATATTGATATCCTAACTCCACGGATATTGACATTGTGCTAAATGGTCAAAGGATCAAATTCGACGGACATGGTCAGAAGATCAAATTCGACAGATATGGTTAGAAGATCAAATTCGACAGATATTGACACTACTAAATGGTCAGAAGATCAAATTCGACAGATATGGAGAAGTTTCTCTACTAAGTGGTCAAAAACTCGACTCGACGGATTTGGAGAAGTATCTCTACTAAATGGTCAGAAACTCTACTCGACGAATTTGGAGAAGTTTTTCTACTAAATGGTTAGAAACTCTACTCGACGGATTTGGAGAAGTGTCTCTTCGTTCATTACATAATGTACAGTTGATTTTATTTTGAAATTCCAATTTTTACAATTGTTCACAAAGAATCCCCAAATTTTGGGCTCAAAACCGTGGCCATCCGAGAACCAATCCGACGTCATTTCCTTCCATGTTATACATTCAGATACATCAATATACACAAAAACAATCTAATAGCACAGACACATTACAAACAACATGCAAACAAAGGATGACCCTCAATAGGGTTTCCTCAAAATCAATCACAGACAATGTTTCTAAATGCTAATAGAGGTTGAGGAGAAGTGTCTTCCTCTTACCTTAGAGAAGCACAAAGAAAGAATGCTCCTTTATGCTTATAAACTTCGTTCTTCACCACCACCAAAACCTTGGATGTTCAAATCCACAAAACCAAGGTCAAAAAGTGGAAATGGCATCCATAGTCACCAATGTGACCATGGAACACGAAAATGAGGAGGAGAGGAGAAGAAAGTTGAGAGCTTTACCTTAAAGCTCCAAGCTTTGATGTTGGGCTGCCAACCACGAAAATGGAGGAATAAAGAAGAGCTCCACCAAGAAGAAAGCTTGAAGATGGTGAGGGGAAACAATGGTTTAAGTTTGGCTTGAGCAAGGGAAGCTTGAAATCAACAATGGTGGTTGTGGGTGTGTGCAGCCGTGTGAAGAAGAGAGAAAGAAGAAAGAGAGCAGACGTGAGGGAGGGAAAATGAGAGAAGTGGAAATGTAATATGCCCCCTTAGTCAACCGTGCAGCACCAAAAAGGAGAGAGAAAAGTGGTTGGGAAGGAAGCTTCCTAGAAGCTTCCCTTAAAGCTTCTTTGAGAAGCTTCGCGCGTTTCTCGATAAAATGCATAGTAAACTTGTCTCCTTAATTAAATACATCTGACAGATGATTAATTACACTATTAGAATTATTTTCTCAGTGAATAAAAATTACAATTGATGAAAATAATATTTTATTATTCATCAGATGATTTTATGATACAGTGATTTTATTCATCAGATAAAATCTCGCAAAACGTAAACCTCGTAAACTGTGCTCGGCCTCGGGTTTAGTAAAATCCCCCGTCGACGTCTCCACAATTCGAAGTTTACCAGTCTCAGGGAAATATTCTATTTTCCCGGCTCCGCTCAGTGCACACGCAAAACGAAAAATATATTAAAATATTTGTCGTTTCCAGAAAAATCCACAAAAATTCCTAAAAATCATAAATATTATAAAATGATTATTTATAATGAAATAAAGAATTTTCGGGATGTTACAATATGTAGATTCATCAGGAAATAAAAAGGAATGAGAAATATGGTTACCCAACACAGAAGATGGCATCCTATTGATCAAGTAACCTGCAGTAAGAACCGCATCTACCCAAAATTTTAAAGGAACATTTGCTTGAAGTAACAAGGTACGGGCAGTATCAAACAGATGTCAATGTTTTCTTTCTACAATGCCATTCTGTTGTGGTGTGTGTGGACAACTAGATTGATGAAGCATACCATTTAAGGACATAAAAGACTTGAATGAGGTAGAAAAATACTCTTTAGCATTATCACTTCTTAAAATGTGAATTGTACGACCAAATTGAGTAGAAATCTTGGAACAAAATTTCTGAAAGTTTTCTAACAATTCAGACCGATCTTTCATTAAGTAGATCCAAGTACATCTTGAGTAGTCATCAATGAAAGTTACAAAATAACGAAAGCCTAGAATTGAACTAGTGCGACTAGGCCCCCAGATATCTGAGTGAACTAACTCAAAAGGAGACTTGGGCCGACTTGTTTCTTTATTGTGAAAGGAAGAACGGGCATGTTTGCCAAGTTGACAATATTCACATTGAAGAGACTGTAAATGGAAAGACTAGGAACCATTTTCTTTAATTTATTTAAACTTGGATGACCCAGACGATTATGAAGGATACTTGGAGAATTAGTCACAGCACAGATGGTTGAGGAAGAAGGTTGAAGGTAATAAAGCCCACGTGATTCAGAGCCTTTGCCAATCATCTATCTCGTACTCTGGTCCTGAATATAGAAAGAATCAGAAAGAAAAGTTACTGAGCAATTAAGAGTGAGTCAATTTACTAACTGAGAGTAGATTAAAATGACTGCTAAGAATGAGAAGAACAAAATCTAAATTTAAAGAGGGAAGAGGATAAATCTTCCCAATGTCAGTGGCCAGAACTTTCGAACCATCTGCAAGGGTTATTGAATGAGGAATTTTTCTAGGGGATAAATTCAAAAATAATGAAGGATTACCAGCAATATGATCTGATGTACCAAAGTCCAAAATCCAATATCCATAAGGCAAAGATTGAGAAAAACAAACTGAGGAATTACCAGATTGAGGTCCCGAGGATAAGATAGTTAGAAGTTGCCTTTAACTTGAGGTACTCCTTATATTCATTATCAGATAAGAGAATCTTATTTTCTTGTGGAGGATCATCTGTTATTGCGGTATCCGGTGCCTGCATTTGTGACATATTGACAGTTTTTCCCAGAAAGTCATTCAGAGAGTAGCATTGATCTTGAGTATGCCCCATCCGTTTACAATAAGAGCATTGTGGTCGATTACCACAACCACCTCTTCCACGGCCATGACCACGTCCACCACGACCAGAATTTGTCAAGAAGGCTGCATAGTCTTCTTGAGGATCAGGTTTGAGAGATTCATCAGACAACAGAACATGGAATAATCGATCAATCAGCTCATCAATAGTAGAAATGTTGGATTTGTCAAGACTTGATTTCTAACATTTTCAAAGTCCTTATGCAAGCCATGAAGAACAAAGACCATGTACATCTGATCTAACTTGTCTACCACCTTTTTAGGATCACTATCACCTAGATGCATCTTGACTTGCTGAATTGTGGACTGAGCTTTGTTCAAATAGGAAATTAAGTCATGATCTTGCATTTGAAGAGTTGCCAAATTGTGGACAGAGTCATAGAGTTGCTAAATGTCATTAGCATAAACACTTTTAGCCTTCTTCCAAATATCATAACAAGACTTATACGAACGGTAGTGAACTAGCAATGATGGATCAATGGACTGCTAAAGAAGAGACACTAACTGATAGTCAACCTTTTGCCATTCATCCTTTAATGCAACATCAATTTTCTCTACTTGAGTTGTCAGATGATCAAAAAGTCCCTGACCGAGGAACCAAATTTCGACAGTTGAACACCAATCCATATAGTTTTTGCCATTAAGTTTCACAAAAGTAATTGAAGGAGTTCCTGAAAAGGCAAATGAGATGGGACTTTTCTGGCCCTTGTCAGAATTTGTTGCTGATGCCATTTGGTAGAAAAGAAATCAGAAACAGAATTGCTTTAAGGCGGCCCGTGCAGCGGTTTCCGACGATGAGACTTGGAGAGATGGCCGGAAATGGCCATCTGAGATGACTGGGGCCTTTCCTCTGACAAATGAGGGGACTTTGGACGAGATTGCAGCCTTGACAGAGCTGAACAGTATCATGAACAGTGCATAAACAGTACAGGAACAGTGATGGAACAGTAATGAACAATTTTGTGAACAGTGCAGGAACAGTACATGAACAGTACAATTACAGTAACGTGAACAGTATACAAACAGTACAAAATAGTATGGATCAGTGACATGAACAGTATTAAGAACAGTACGGGTTGAGAGACCAAATGCGGGATCAACCCACTCTAATACCAACTTGAATATCAAAGAAACTTAGAGAAGATTTCTGAATTGCTTAAGTGACACACCCACTCAGCAGATGATCTATTTATATACATAATCAATATAATTTACAAGAATGGGAATTAATTCTAACTTTAATTCCCAAGATACAATGAATCCTAAGGGTACAATGAATTCTAAGATACAATGAACTCTAATTAGTGGTATAATAATTATATCCTACTTCCAACATAATTATATATTTCCAACAGAAACAATGTACTTTTAACTTTTAAGCAATTAAATGAATACATATTATCCATAGATCAAATTTCAACTGTATTTGAATAGGAAAACTTGGACTAATCTAGAATTGAATTTGAAGATAATTCAAAGTAGATGATGTGATTGGCATATATCTCATAAAGAATGTATTTTGATGATAACAAATTTAAAGATGTTGCAAAATCAAGTCCAAGAGTCTCAAGACCATCAAGTATAGCTCTTAGGACTTCAATCAATTTGTAAAGGTATATATAAAGATTCACAATTGCTCAATCTTACATTTCGAAATAGCATACAAGTTTTCAAGGCTTCAATATGATTTTTAATTTCCAAAGAATCAACCATCTCGTGTCCATAAGCTTACAAGATCATATGGAATCAAGAGCAACATTTAAAAAGGCATAAAACATGTTTTTCATATGAATTATTCGAATAAGGAGTTCCTTATTCGAATAACACAAGTCAGAGATTCCAAATAATCTTTCAAGAAAAGGTTTATTCGAATAAGCCCTGCGCTATTCGAATAAATGGTTCAAAAAATGTTTTGGCACGAATAAGTTATTCGAATAACGAAGTGTTATTTGAATAACACATCTCCAGGAAATCATTTTATTAAATGGTTATTCGTGATTCGTTATTCGAATAACAAGCCTTTCCACGAAACCATATTTAAATGGTTATTCGAATAACAAACCCGTTATTCGAATAACAAGATCCCAGGAAATCAAATATTCGAATGAGTTATTCGAATAACATGAATGGAATAACATGTTTTTCCAGAAGCCACATATTTAAGTGGTTATTCGAATAACAAAGATGTTATTCGAATAACACATTACAGAGGAAAACATGCTTGTGCTATTTAAAGCCTTATTCGAATAAGGATTCTCTTATTCGAATAAGAGAGCTTTCCAAAAACAAAAATTAACGGATAGTTACGAAACATTTAATGCTTCAACCACCTCCCAACGGCTCTAAAATTCAATGACTTATAAATAGAAGTTGTTGGGCATTTATGAATGTTAGACAATCAATCTGAAAAACTTTGGTTGAGCATTAAAAATGAGTTTTCATCTTTTCCTCCATTAATACTGAAGTTTTGAAGCGTAAACTGTGAATCAAATACCCATTGAATTTCCATTTGTATTATCTGCTCTTTGAAGAGAGCTTCTACCTATTCAATCTCTATATAATCTCTAGAGAGGGTGAGGCATCCCTCCAAACTATAAAAAGGTGTGGTATCCCTTGGATATAGAGGCTCAAGCATAAGAGTGAGGTATCCCAAAGTATTGAGTACTCAAGGTTGTAGTGGTTGTCAAGCACTCATTGAAACTTGAAGATATAGTAGAAAATCTCAAGTTGTTGCTTGGGGACTGGACGTAGATCACAAGTGGATTGGTGATCGAACTAAGATAAATCATTGTGTTTATCAACAATGTCTCTAGTAAAAGTGTTTATCTCATCTATCCAATTATCTCTAATCATTCAATAGCTTCAACAAAAATTGGTTATCAAACGATTTGCGAAAGATTTGCGAACTTGTTTTACTTACTCAATTCACCCCCCCTCGAGTATTGAGGCCACTTGGTAACAAATGAGCAACAACTTGTCTTATACATTAAGTGCTTTAATTTAAGGTCAAGGTAACATAGTTGAAAGCAACTAGGAAAATCAAATGAAAATTGAAATGCAATTCTCCAGTGTAAACTACAAAAAGAACATAAAAAAAAGGAACAGTTCCAAAACTAATCACGGCATTAGACAGAATTTCAGAAAGGGAGCTGTAAGTTGAAAGTAGTATAAAAGGATACAAGTAAAGAAAGAATGCAGGGGCATGTCCACAGAAGACACTTCAACACATTTTCCATTAGGTTGAAGAATGCAATATATATATTCATCCCTTAATAAAGAGTATTATGTGTGTCCATATCCAACCATATGCACACACATAAATAGGAGTAATATAAGCCATGTAACAGACCTCCTTTTCTTGTTTAGCTTTAAACAACAGCTGATCTTGCTTCTGTGGATAAATTAAAATCAGGAGATGTTAAAGATGAATAGAAATGTGAAGCATGTTCATAAAAAACAATCCGGGAGAGTAGTGATTTGGTGACTTTAAGCATGCACATGCATTTGTGTGTCTCTGTCTATCTGTGCACATGCAGATGAGGAGAAATGAAGAGAGGGTTTACATTATCCTTTTTGAAGAAGTGCTTCCTTTCCAAAATTTTTGATTTAGATTCAGATGCGCCACTGGAACCAGGATCCTAAAGATACAGTCAATCGATAAGGCGCTTATGTATCCAGTTTATCAAAATGATGATTAAAAATTGTCACCTATTGAGATGACCAACTCAATACACTGAAATGAAAAAGATGTTACAAATGGAGATCAATGTGACTCAAGACGAGAGAGCATTAATTCAAAAATACACACATCATGATGCTACTCTATATCATAAGGAGAAAGGATTGGTCACCATCATCAAGATATGCAACTAACCACGAAGGATTGCACAATATCAAAGGTAACCTCAGAGCTGCTTATTGTCTCCACATGTTGCATGAAAACCTTCTTGTTATGAAATTCCACTAAAGAAGAGAGACATTATATCAGGAGTCAGGCATAAATATTAAAGACAGTCGATGAAAAAAAATCCAGCAGTTTCCAGCTCTTCTTTCTGTCACTAATCATTTCAATTCTAGCAAAACTTATTTATAGCCATTCTCTTCATGTGGGTCATTTGACAACCGTATTTTTGGTAGCACCATGACAACTTTGTTTTCTTAAAAGCAAAAATACATGTTATTAGTGAAAAGAAATCCAAATGACGGGAAAAGATACACTTGAAACTGAAAGAAAATGATTAAACACATTTAAGCAAAATCACTTTCTTGTCTACCATATCTCAGTAATGATGGATGCTTGTTATGATGCTTTCTGTATGTGCAGAATAATCAGAGACCTCAGCAACTCAGTGTCTTGTTAATTGGTCTCTGATAGGCACCCTCCCGGCCTCCCATAACAAGTTGTACCACAGAAAGAAATGTAAGAGTAGTGATAGATACTGTATTGATCACTGAAGAAAGAAGGGGGGGGCAAGCTCTTACACCCAGAACTGGTTCTGGAATTTCTGGGAATGCAGAAAAAAGAAAAAGAAATTGAAGAAAGAAAGAAAACTCACAGAAGCTTTAGGACAGCTAACCCTCAAGCCTTTGGACGGCCAACCCCTTTCCAAAATTCCGTTACAGATTGCCTATCCTCCCACTCCCCACATTCACCTCCTTAAATAACTGATTTCCTTCCCCTCCCACAATTCTGTTATGATCCTTTGCCTCCCCAATTCTGTTATGATTCCCTTGTTCTCCCTCATCCAGCTCAGCATGCCCATCATTTTCAGCCCTCATTGTAACTGACTCTTCAATTTGCCTGTTCCTTCCTTTGCTCATTCCTTTGCTGCCTCCTTCTAGAATAGACTTGAGTTATGGGCCTAAATTCCTCTCTTTGCTCATTCCTTAGCTTCTCATGCAGCTTAGCAGCCAGAGATTTGTGCCTATAAGCCTGCAACCTCACATAAACTTGCTCCCTTGGAGAGAATTCGACCTCTCTTATGTGTTTATCGGCTTGGTCCTTCATATGTTGCTGAGCTCGTAATAAATTCTGCCGCAATTCTTCCAGAATGCTATCACGCTGTAACAACAATTGATCAACTGCATCAATGGCAGAGGCAGCATGGGTGTAGCGCACAATGGAAGGGCGTGAGCAATCACGCCCATAGAGAGCTTTAAAAGGAGTCATCTTGGTGGAAGCATTGTAGGTAGTATTAAACCAAAACTCAGCCCAAGGAATCCACCTTATCCACTCTCGAGGATGATGAGACACAAAACAGCGCAAGTAAGTTTCAATGGTTCGGTTGGTCACCTTCGTCTGGCCATCCGTTTGAGGATGATATGCTAAACTGAGGTGCAATTTGGTCCCTGACAAACGAAAGAGCTCCTTCCAAAACTGACCAATAAAAACACGATCCCTATCCAAGACAATAGTCTTGGGAAAACCGTGAAGCCGAACCACCTCCCTAACAAAAACAGCAGCCACATCCTTCGCTGTCCATGGGTGAAGCATGGTAATGAAGTGTGCATATTTTGTCAAACGGTCCACCACCACCATGAGAGAATCAGCTCCCTTCGATTTCAGCAACCCTTGAATGAAGTCCATGGAAATATCATCCCAAACTTGTGAGGGAATAGGGAAGGGTTGCAGTAACCCTGCGGGACTCAAGGACTGATATTTACTCTGTTGGCCAACAGAACAGCCAGCCACAAAATCTTGAATATCCCTCTTCATTCCATTCCAATACAATACCGAAGCTACCCATTTGTAGCTCCTAACCAACCCAGAATGTCCTCCGCAAGGGGATGAGTGAAACTCAGCCAGTAAGATAGGAATTCGTGGTGATTTTTGAGGCAACACCAATCGATCCTTGTACCACAAGCATCCCCTGGCCACATAAAAACTGGGATGAGAGCTAGGGTCGAGCATCAAGTCCTGAAACACCTTCTTCAAATGTGCATCTTGCAAAACCTCTTCGGACCAAGTTTGCATATCATAATCCAAGAGGACCGAAATCGAGTGATAGTTCATTACCCTAGACAAGGCATCAGCCGCTCTATTTTCTGCTCCAGGTTTGTACTGAATTTCAAAATCGTAACCTAAGAGCTTTGTGACCCATTTATGCAGCTCCACCGCCAAAAGCCTTTGCTCCCTAAGAAAATTTAAACTCTTTTGGTCTGTTCGAATGATAAAGTGTCGTCCCAGCAAGTAATACCTCCATTTTTGCACCGCAAAGACGATTGCCATGAGCTCCCGTTCATAGACTGATTTCAACTTGGACCTTTCTGATAATGCTTGACTGATGAATGCCAGCGGCTTCCCTTTCTGCATTAGAACAGCTCCTAAACCAGATCCCAAAGCATCCATTTCTACTTCAAACGGAAGGTCAAAGTCCGGCATCACCAAGATAGGGAGGTTGGTCAATGCCTCCTTAAGGTTGTGGAATGCTCGAGTAGCTTCCTCGTCCCATTTAAAATTATCTTTCTTAAGTAATCTGGTCAAGGGGTGAGCAATCTTACCATAATCTTTCACAAATCTACGATAATAGCCTGTCAACCCAAGGAAACCCCTTAAACTCCGAATATCTTTGGTAATAGGCCATTGCCTCATGACTTCCACCTTGGCTGGATTGACTGCTACTCCCTGGGCAAAAATTATGTGTCCCAAATACTCCAACTAGGGCTGTCTGAAGCTACAATTCTTGTAATTCATCAGTAGAGCATGGTGCCGCAACACCTCAAGCGTTAACTTGAGATGTTGGATATGGATGACTCGATCCTTACTGTACACCAAGATATCATCAAAAAATACCAAGACTAACCTCCGGAGATAAGGTTTAAAAATCTCATTCATAAGGGCTTGAAACGTTGATGGCGCATTGGTCAACCCGAAGGGCATTACCATATATTCATAGTGGCCCTCGTGTGTCCGGAAGGCAGTCTTCATGATGTCTTCCTCTTTCATTCGGATTTGGTGGTAACCGGATTTGAGATCTAACTTGGAAAAAATGGCAGGCCCACCCAACTCATCCAACAATTCCTCAATCACCAAAATAGGAAACTTATCTGGAATAGTGATACCGTTCAGGGCTCGGTAATCGACACAAAACCTCCAACTTCCATCCTTCTTTTCCACCAAGATCAGTGGGCTTGAAAAGGGACTGGTGCTTGGCCGAATCATTCCCGATGCCAACATTTCCTTGACAAACCATTCAATCTCCTCCTTTTGATAGTAAGGATATCGATATGGTCGAATATTCAGAATCTGAGAGCCCTCTTTAAGGTTAATGGCATGGTCTTGTTGCCGGGAAAGGGGTAATTTGGTTGGTTTTGTAAAGAGATCAGCAATTTCTAGCAGCACCTCACTAATTTCCTTTTCCACATGTTGTTGTTCTTCCGGCACCAGGGCCATATGATGCAGCTCTGCTTCCACATAATACCCTTCTCCTTCATTTCTCAGCGCCTTCATCATGGCTTTCAATGACACCATAGTTCTTGATAATGCAGGGTCTCCTCTAATTTCAATTGGACGTCCATCCACCATTGCCTTGATGACTAATTCCTTGAAGTTGGCCTTTATTTCTCCTAACCCTTCATGCCATTCAAATCCCAACACCACATCTGCTCCTGCTAAATCAAATAGGAAGAAGTCTTGTATTATCACCACTTCCAGCAGGTTCAGTCAAACCCCTCGACACACCCCATGGCTTCTAATGCGTTAGCCGTTCCCAACTTCGACAGAATATCCCTTGGTCTCCTCCGGCTGTAACTGCAATTTCCCTGCCAAATCTCGACTGATAAAATTGTAAGAAGCTCCAAAATCAATTAACACAATGACTCTCTTACCGTTAATCATTCCCCACAACTTCAACGACTTCTTAGAAGTCACCCCCGCCATACTCCCCATGCTTAGCTGCATAATTGCATTTTCCGATTTGTCATCCCCTATTTCCACCTCTCCTTCTCGTCCTTCTTCCCCCCCCCCGGTCAGGTCCCAGTACGAGTAAATTGAGTTGACGATTCCGGCAAACATGTCCTGGTCCGAAGTGCTCATCGCAGTGGAAGCAAAGTCCCCATTGTCATCGGTCTTGCATTTCGTCGTCGATCACGCGGCGAAACCTAGCCCCTCGCTGGCCATTCCCGCTCGCCCCCATTTCTTTATGCATTCCGACCGACTCTGCTCGGGAACCCATGGCTGAGGGCTGAGACGTTCTCCCATTCGCGATCGGTGTCAAAGAGACAAGCTCCAGGTGCCTTCGATGTTGGGTTGCCATCCAACATTGGGCCCATTCTGCCGAGCCCACTCCCCCTGTTCATCAAAGCTGGCTTGTTCGCATTGGGCCCGACCCGACCCAACACTAGCTCCACCACCCAGCCCAACATACAATCTCTTTCTCCGATCCTCTGTGCCAGCAACATCACTTCTCCTAGCTCGACCGTTTGGTGCAGCCTTACCTCTACCTTGATCTCATCTCAGAGGTCGTTCATGAACGCTGCCTTCAGCACCTCTTCATCCGCGTGACGTAACGGCACAGACAGCAGCTCGAAGCTTTCACGGTACTCACCCACACTTCCCAATTGTTGGAGACTCATGAGGATCTCATACGGGTTGGTGGATGCTCCATCTTGGAACCTCTGTAACAGAGCAGCTCGAAAAGTCCCCCACGAAATGTTCTTCGTTCTGGCTTCCCACCACTGGAACCAGTTGAGAGCCCTTCCTTCCCAGCAGATCGCAACGACAGTTACCCTCTCCACTTCCAGTATTCGGTTTATGCGAAAATATCTCTCCACCTGATAGATCCACCCATAAGGGTCCTCACCAGTAAAATACAGGACCTCCAGCCTCCTAAACCGATCATCTCCTCTGCCTCCTCCGTTCCTCCCCTATACATCGTCATCATTACCGCCCTCCGCCTCAGCGTGATGGTCTCCGTCGTCTTAGGACCTCCCCTGTCTCAGCAGTTCAGCCAACATTTCTTCGATTCTCTAAAAATGTTCATTGTTCTCGTCCAGCCTTCTCTCCACTAACTCAACTCTTCCTTCCATTCGTGTTGACACCATACAAGCCCCCAGGATCGGTAGCTCTAATACCAAGTTGATAGATACTGTATTGATCAATGAAGAAAGAAGGGGGAGCCAAGCTCTTACACCCAAAACTAGTTCTGGAATTTCTGGGAATGCAGAAAAAAAATTGAAGAATGAAAGAAAGAAAACTCAAAGAAGCTTTAGGACAGCTAACCCTCAAGCCTTTGGACGGCCAACCCCTTTCCAAAATTCCGTTACAGATTGCCTATCCTCCCACTCCCCACATTCACTTCCTTAAATATCTGATTTCCTTCCCCTCCCCCAATTCTGTTATGATCCTTCGCCTCCCCAATTCTGTTATGATTCCCTTGTTCTCCCCCATCCAGCTCAGCATGCCCATCATTTCCAGCCCTCATTGTAACTGACTCTTCAATTTGCCTGTTATCCTTCCTTTGCTCATTCCTTTGCTGCCTCCTTCTAGAACAGACTTGTGTTATGGGCCTAAATTCCTCTCTTTGCCCAATATCATTCCTTTGCTGCTTCCTTCAGGAATAGACCCGAGATATGGGCCTAACAAGTAGCAGCAGATTGCAGACTCACATGTGCAATGAGAGTATGAGTAAGAATCAGCTTGGGGAATGGGTTTGTAACAACCTGCCCACATGGCAAGTGGGACAGGGAATGGAATCTGTTAGTGTAACAAAGTTATTCAATAAAACTACAGTTCTGGTTCCAGGTTCCTAACAGTCTCCTCCCAGGAATGGGTGGGCTAAACTGATTATTGATGGCAGTTGTTATGGTAATCCAGGGAGGGCTTGTTTTTGTGGTCTTATCTGGCGAAAAGCAGGAGAATGACTCCTGGATTTTGTGGGGAATATTGGAATTACTACTAATCTTCATGTAGAATTGGTGGCAATTCAACAGGGTTTGATCATTGCTTGGAATCATGGTTATAGCAGAATTGAGTGAGGCTGTGAGCCTGGTTCTCTTGATTAATCCAGCTCCAGCATGCAAATTGTGTTTTTCATCATTATGGTGCAATTGATTGATACTGAAATTCGTAAGTGGATCAAAGATCATGGTGAAGTTTCTCTGAAACATGGGCTACGTGAAGCCAATTATTGTGCAGATTTTCTGGCTAACGAAGGAGCTCTCAGTTCAAGCCCAATGATGATCTATCAGCACCCTCGGACAGGCATATGGACCTTGTTATTAGCTGATAGTACAAGAGATTCTTTTCTGTTAGGGAGTAGTTTCTGTTTTCTTTCTCATATATTCCCCCCCCCCCCAAAAGAAAAAAAAAAAGCAAAAATCACTTTCCATATCTAAGTATTATCACTTATATCAGCATCTCCATATTATCAATTATGACAACAATGAAACATCATATAAATTAGATCATGTGAAATGCAGGCACCCAAGGCATGGTTTGGGAAGGGAGGAAAGAGAAAGAGAGATCAAAATCAATATGTTTATTAAATAAACTAATATATAGATTAAACTCCCCATCAACAGGGAGATAAACTAGGCAAAACATCAAGTATATGCTATTAACAGTTTTTATATAATAGACATGTTTACTTATATTTTTATATATATATATATATATATATATACAACAACAACAACCAAGCCTTTTCCCACTAGATGAGGTTGGCTACATGGATCAAACGATGCCATTGTACTCGATCATAACTATATATATAAGCATATAAACATTTACAAGTTACAACTACAAAATTCATTCTTATGAACAAAGAGTGTAAGTACAACGAGGTTCAACGTAAGATAACATAAATAATCTACAAAAAAAACGAAACTCGATTGAGAGTAGAAGAAAAGTAGCATACCCTTTTGAGCAGAATCGGAGATTGATAGATTTCCAAAATCCAACAGAGGGCGCTTCAATGGCCTCTCATTGATTTCCAACCCTACATTGCCATGCAAAGACCACATACCATTGTCAACAAAGTTTGAAAACAATGCCAAAGTTTCAATTGCGCACAGATATTCTAAACCCCACGTGGACAAAATTGAGAAAGAACAGAAAAAAGGAGCTTATCTTACATACTCTAATTACTGCAAATATTTGTTGATGGTGCCCAAATGAGTAAGAAAAATAAGAATAAAGTGATGAGAAGAGGGGCTTACAAAAAGCATCAACTGGAGATTGAGAGGGTTTTCGTTTGACCCTAACAACCACAGGCTTGGGTGGAGGCATAGCTGAAGAGCTTTCGGCCATGGTGGCCATGTTCTTGTTCTTCCTGCTGAACGTTAGAGGCTTTATTTCTCAGTCTGCTGCAACAAGTTGAGAAAGGATTTAATTTTAGCTAAAATTAAATATAAACCAAAGAAAACAGAGGAAAAAAGAATGCAAAACCAAATTGCCCCAAAATTATATGTTTGGCTTGGACTTTAAAACTAAGCCCACAAAGGGTCAAAGGTAGATGGTATTCGAGGCCCATTTAAAATGCATATCTAATGAGGTGGTACAAAGATTACCTCTATATTATATCTTGATGGAAAAATTGAATCAATAGAACTGCTTTGATGCAAATTCACTGAGCATTTTCAATTATCTAAATAATTAACTGAAGTTTACTTTAAATCAGGGAATCTCCTCGATATAATATGCAGTGGAGTCATCATTCTGAGAACCAATCAATGACAATCATAAGCAGTATTAATTTGTCAGAGCAGATAGAGGTTGTAGGTTCTTACCTTGGATATGGCATGAGATCAAGTCATACATGCAATAAGTTATATGGCTAATCAGCTATATACTTGGTTGAACTATTTTGTAAAAACTGTATTTAGCCACAAAAAACTCTTGATAATAAAAAGGGACTATGACATGGCTATGAAGCAAACACAGACACCTGAGTCATACAAGATAGCAACATAAAAGACGAAGGGCAAGCATGAGAGCTACAAAAGTTCATCTTTTTGCACCTTGATTTTGTCGAGCTACCTACAAAAAAGCCATAAAAGAACGAAAGACGCCACATTACCTCAAATATACGTGTGTATGACCATGTTGCCGAGCGTGATCTATGCTGAATGACTCATCTAGGAAAGTTGCCTGTTAAAAATGTTTCAACAATTCAACCAACCAAACAAAAAGGATAAAATTAAGATAACTATAAAGGCGAAGTATGAACTATGAAGTCAGAGCACACTACAAAGAGAATGGCTGTAGCATTTTTGAAAAGTTTTAAAAGATCCTTTTTTTCCAAGCAAGCCAAGACCCAGAGTCCTGACAATACCAACTTAGGGGGCTCTACTAATTCTGATACCAACTACACAATAAAGAGGACAAGCATTTGATTGGTGTACAATAAAAAGAACACTCGCATCGCACACAGCCAGTGTGTGGAGATTCCGGAGAAGGCGTAGGAGCAGCGTATGCAGATTAAGAAAGTGCAAAGTAAAATACCTATGGGAGATAGGAGTCGGAAGAATCGGCGAGCAATGCCGGAAATAGAGCGACTCACTTTGCTCTGCCCTTCCTCCTCAGTCGAGCTCAAGCCTCACAAGTCGTTGAACACAAACACAATGCAGGAAACGGGTAGGGGTAGGTTAGAGGGCTGAATGAGTTTTCACCGATTGGATTGAAACGGCTTTGATTTTTTTGGAAAAAGTAATGTAATTTAATTTAATTAATTTTTTATTTTATCATTGAATTGGTTTGATTTTAAAAATAAATTTGACTTAATCTAATTCAATTTAAATTAATTTGAATTTAAGTCAGTTTGAATTTTATCAGTTTTCCAATTTTTATTATAATTTTTTTATATATAAATTGATCAAAATATGAAAATTTTTATTAAAATATATCAAATATAAGTTTAAATTAATTCATCAAAATATAACAAATATAAGTTCAAACTAATTAATCAAAATATAAATTCAAATTATAAATACAAGTCTAAATTAATTGTTATAATAAATGTTCAAATTCAACATAAATAACTAACACTATGTTTGAATGATAGGTAATGAGGAGAAGGGAAGAGGAATGAGGGGAAGGAAAATAACTTCCTATGTTTTGAGAGTTTTAAAATACATGGGAAGTAGGGGTGGAAACAGGTCAGGTCAAAATTAGGTTTTGCCTTAAACAGACTTAACATGTAACTCAATTATAAGGTCTGAGTCTGGCTTGTGAGCTTGTAATAGGTCAATTTTTAAGGTCTGATTTGACTTTTTTAAAAGTCGGGCCTGACTTGAAAGCCTATATAAAGGTCTACTTTGCAATGAGGTCTTTAAATAGGCTAACATACCTACTTTTAAATAGGTCAACATGTCTTTACATAAGCCAACAGACTTAAGCCTTGAAATAGGTCAACGGACCTACTTAAGGTCAATAGGCCTTTGTTACAACTTAACACTCACCTTCTAATTTTATAGATGCTCACCACTTTCTTACTCTAATCTTTGGTCGATGTGGGATTTAGATATATACCAAGTTACAAAATTATTAGATGCATATATCTTCAAGCCTCACATCGACCAAAGACTAGAGTAAGAAAGTAATCAACATCTATAAAAGTAAGGGATAAGTGTTAACTTATTATTTTCATTGTGATAAATATATTAATGAATATGTTATTTTTATTATAACTTAATAACTTAGGTTTTAGTTATTGACTTTTGTTAAAATTTAATTAAAAATATATTAATATATTATAATTATAATTTATAATTATTATAATAATATATATTATATTATATATAGTTAAACAGATCGATTCGGGCTGTCAATGCGCTTAAAAGACCTATTAGATGGCCTGAGACTTGGCCTTTTTAGTTAAATAGGCTTTTAAAAAAGTTTTGACCTAATTTGTTTAGTAAACAAGCCAGATCAGGTCAGACCTCAGGCAGGTCAGGTCATAAGCCCCTGATGGGCAGTCTGATTTATTTTCATCCCTAATGGGAAGTGGAAGGAACACATGGGAAACCATTTCCTCTCTCTTCCCCTCAAATGCCCAACTTTTGTTCCTCCCAAAATTGAGGTGGAACCATTTTTGTTCTGTTCTCTTATTAATCTTCTAAATAAAGAGAAAGGTAACTATGTTTCATTCCTTTTCTTCTCTTTCCGGTCCTTTCCTACCTATTTTGTTTCGTTCCATTCATAAAAAAACATTCAAACATAGGGCAAGTTTGATTTGAGAATAATAGGAAAGCTCAAAATAAGTATAAGTTACATAGAAATTTTCTAAGTAAAATATTATTTTTAAAAATATATATAAATTTTTTATTTAGTTTGGATTGGATCGATTTTTAAATTTGAATTCAAAATATGATCCAATTCAATTAGTTTTTTGGTTTTTTATTCTTTTAATTTTTTTGGATTTTTTGGCTCGATTTTTTTTTATTTTGATTGAATTAGTTCAATTTTGAACACTCCAAAAATGAATCACACATTTTAACGTGTTGATCAAGATTTTCAAGTTTAACCAGGCCAGTCAGAAAAATGGTATAGATTATAGAGACTAACCCATACTAGTTTAGTGCTTGATTCATAAGAACATAATGGAGTGGGTTACTTCCATAGATTAAATGTAACATCCTAATACTGATAACCTAATATACCTGTCATATACCTGGATAAGCAGTATTAGATATACTACTTCTAACTTAAACATCAAACTAAGTCATATCATTTAAACAAATAATAATGGAAAGCCTTGCAAAAACCAAAGTTTTATATATATATATATATATATATATATATATATATATATATATATATATATATATATATATATCATTACCTCAAAAGGGCATATTGTAATACATAAACTTTTAAAAAAAACACAAAAGCAAATATAATTAAATATACAATCTTTACCTACTATAGTATAAAAACTACACTAATCTTCACACTTCTTCTTCTTTCCCTTGAAAGAGCCTTCACCTGGATCTGTACGTCAACACACGAGGTGAGAATTTATATTTCTCGGTAATAGTATTCCAACACCAACAATTTTAACATTCATAAAGAATAAACAACTCATATTTAAACAAATAATGATATTGAACAATCGCCCATACAATTGTAAAATACCATCAAATAAAACAACATATGCACAAAAGAAACATAAATCACAAACAAAAGAGATACCAAGAAATGCAATGATTATGTTATGTATGATTATGCTCAAAGAAAAGTGTATGATAGTATAGATGCAATGTCATGAAACTTAACTATTCCTCTCTATGGTAGGGAGGGAATCTGTTACCTCCGTAACCTAGCTAGTAGGGAGGGAAACTGTTACCTCCGTAACCTAGCTAGTAGGGAAGGAATCTGTTACCTCCTTAACCTACCTTATACTAAGTGGACTGGTCCACTATACATCACTGCTTAGGAATAGTAAGTGTGTGTAACAATGTGGAGTTAGGTCTAACTCTTACATAATCACTACATCAACTCTATACTAAGCCTATCCTTGCATTACTAGCTCTACCTCAACTCTATGAGAGCATTTTATGCACTATGACACCCTTCTATTGCCAACAAACTTAGTATATTTGTCTCTAGTATCCCACATCCTCATCACTTTCCAAGTGATATCTAATGCAACACTATGTTTCTCAAGGGACTAGACACCTACCTATGGTAATCCATATCTAATGGATGCTCTGACGCTACTCTTCTCAAGCTCTAAGTATAAAAGCATAATTAAATACACTCTCTTGGTGTGCTTAATTAAATCTTTTCATATCACATCCTAGGGAACTCCTTTTTACTCATGCCAAGGGTTCCACATACTTTTGTCAATGTTTGATAACCTAAAACTATGTTTCCACATATCCCTAACCCTTATCCCTCTTGATAAGTTGATTATGACAAGTCAAATTCTAATTTTTAGCTTGCCAAAATCGATTATGGGGTCCTGTTAACCGATTATGAAGCACCTGGTACGCTGCATGTGTTTCTATTTTCAAGCAATAACCGATTATGCCATCTCAGCTAACCGGTTATTGAACTAGAAAACCTTCTGCCACACGACAATAGCTAATTAGCCTCCACTGCATAATCGGTTATTTGGCCAACAACACTTGTCCTAGCACTTCCAGATAATCTATTATCCACTTTCATAACTGGTTATCTAGGTCGTATCACACCAAAAACGTTTAACAGAACGTGTTCTGCATAAAACTTGGTTTTTGACCAAGTTCTATCCCTCAAAATCAGTTCTTAGAGGATTTCTAATCTTAATCAGGGTCTCTAATCTTATTGTAAAACACTTATAACCTCTTAACTCCTTCAAGCATGGATTAAAGAATCAATCTCCACCTAAACTCATTTCTTAACTTATAACTCAAGTAAAAACAAGGGGTTCTATAGGATTAAAACTATAGACCAAGCCTCAAATAAGCTAAAAAGAAACTCACTTCAACCCTAGAAGCAAGAACAATCATCTAGTTTACTAAACTCATCCAAACTCATTTTTCAACTCATCAAGTAAACCTAGAAAACAAGATGAAGATGAAGGGGGAAATGGATGAAATCAAACACCCCTACCTCTTGCTCTTGAAACTCAAACTTTGGCCTTGCCTTTAATCTTCCTCTTTTCTTCCTCTTCCCCTTCTTCCTTTTCTTCTTCTTTCTCTTTCGTTTGCTATTTCTCTATTTTTTTCTGCTCTTTGCTATTGCCTTTACGTGAAAAAGGATAGAATTGAGGGTGAGAAAGTCAATGAAAACAACTGAAGAAAGAAAGATAAGAACGGTGACTCATAAAGTCACTTAGATATTTGGCTAAAACTTTACATCTCTTAGGAATACTTAAATTTTGTTAAATCAAGTTTCCTAACTTCCATAGTAGGATTCATCAAAATCCCTGTTTTATCATTTTCTTATTTTTTTCATATCTGCTACAAGTCAATCTGATATTAAAACACACTCTCAGTATGCTTAAAAATATCAAACTAACTTTGTTTATCTTACTACATCTTACTTAACTTATTTGTAACCTAGAAATAAATTATTCGTATTTATTTCTCTCATCTAAGCAATTTATGCTAATTTTTGAGTCATTTTAAGTCAGTTGTCACATTCTGTGTTTCAGTAAAGTGCCTAAACTAACTCAATTCATCACAAAACTTGACAAGCATGTCAAACAAGTATTAGGCTACCTCTGTAACCATATACAAGCCTAACAAGTTATTGATGGTGTTACATTAAACCCATTTTCATATCATAAGAAAATAGAAAAAAAATCAATTTTAAATTCAAGTCAATGTCAATTTTATATTTTTTAAAATAAATAATTTATAAATCAAATTAATGTTCAAAATATTAAATTTCAAAACATACTCAATGTAACACCCTCTATCATATACAATCCACCTTACGCTTATTAGGGCGAACTAAATAGAATAGAGTTTATCACGGATAGTTGTTATCTTACTTTTAACTTGTTTACATAAGTTTCTTACTTATGTTAACCATTTTTTATTTAAGCTTTTATTTGCTCCTTTATGTTGATTAAGTTAATCCTGTTTAAACTTTGCTTTCATTTTATGTTATAATTTAAGATTCTTCAACTCTCATGATGAGCAGGGTCAAAAGCCCTCAAAATATGTACAATGATAAACAACCGCTTCTAAGCATCATAATTATCTCAGAGCGACTCCTCAAAGTTAGAACTCTAACCCTATTAATTATTCCACATACACATCAAGATATAAAGCATAATAGCCTCCTAGGCCTTCATTTACATTGCCATAGTTATATACATCCAGGAAAGTGAAAACATAGTCTAATCATAGGCCTCAATACCTATGGATACAGTCTACCTGTAATCCGTGTCAATCAGTCCAAAGGGAGCACTACATACATGTCCAGAATAGCTAGGCGCCTATACCCAAATATACAATACAACCACAAAATATCATACATACAAAACTAGGTCAAATAAATGACTATCTCAGAGAACTACTACATCATATATCCACTAGAGTCTCTGCCCACCACACTGGGTGTGATCATCATATGCACAAGCAAGATCCTATAAAGAGTGTAGGTGTTAGTGTTAGGTGAGTAAATCCAACCCCCCTCTACAAGCTCATAGTATATACTAATGAGTGGCATGATTGCTAGTATGCTGCACAGAATCTGGAATACTATGGAAATGTTAGGGTGAGAATTATAAGAATTCTTAATAAACTAACATTCAATAATTGTCATATGATAGTTCTAGTTGCCTCAGACTTAAAGAGATTATAAGATATAAGTTGGAAATCAAATAGTTACTTATCTCAAGGTAGAAGTTTATTTTAGCCATTTTTTCTTAGAAAACATAATTAACATAAAAATTAGTGGTAAAATAATGAGATGCACATACGAATGCAATGTTTATGATTTTGTCCTTTCGTTTCACTATCTAATGCTTATTCCCCTTTTCATTTGAGGGAATTACTTATGATCCATTAAACAGGAGGGAGGAAGCTACTTGTCCCCCATGGAAATAGTCTTTCTGTTAGACATAAGCTAGCTCACTCTCAATAGTCATACTTCATTATACATAACCTATCCTTAGCAAGGTGAATTCAATCATTGCTTCATTATAAGACAATTTTTACTTATCAATTGAGAAAAGCTTACATTCACATACACAGTTTCATAATGCATAATGCAATTACAGTTCATATTTAGTTATTGCATCTTAAGGCACATTTCATCAATATTAATAATTTGAAATTTATATACTCAAGACTCAAATAGCAAGTATATCATATACATATGTATTCATAAGGCTCTAGTTACCAATATACAACTCAATGCACATACTTAAAGACCCAATTAGTTAACTTGGCAACCAAGCAACATAATGTAACATCCTCCCTAACCTAATAAATTCTAATTAGTGTTATAGAAGCCCAAGAATATTGGTACGAGTTACCTATTAAATTTTGAAAATCTTTTGGATAAGATTGAGCGCAATTCTATAACATAGAAAGTGAATAATAGCTGATATTTTGAGATAAATAGCTAAATGAAGGAAATAAATATGGAAAATTTATTCTCCGGAATGAAGATAATTGGTATGGGTTGTAGTAAATTTTGGAGGACCAAATGAATTAATTTGGTATTTTTAATAACATTGAGAAAGTGTTTAAAGGTCAAATTAAATAGCTAAATAGTTCAAAAAATTATGAAATTATTTGGAGATGATAAATAGAAAATGGAGAGTATTTTGGTATGGAAAATAAGTTAAGGCATACATATTTACTTACTTCACATGTTCGATTTAATTTAAGGGAATAGTGCAGCTTACGTGATGAATAGTAATATACGAAAAATTATGGAAATCTAGATATGAGAATTTAGTTAAGACCTGTGATTTTCTGGAATACTTATGAAAGTCGAAAAAAGTGATTTTGGAATATTAAAGTGCTCCTAAGATATACAAAATTTTTAGTATTATTTGGGTTAGATATTTTTACCATCCACCGCCTCTCTTTATCTCATCTTTTCTTAAGCTTTTTTACTCTCTTCTTTTCTCATTTTGCTCTCTTTTCCACAACAAAACCCAGCAGCCAACAAAGAGAAAGAAAAAGGAAGGAAAAGGGAGAAGCATGGAAAGAGAGAAAGAAAGAAGGAAAAAGTGAAGAACCAAGCTTCAAGGAGCTAAGGAAGGAAGGTAAGGGGATTGTTTGATTCTTACATTTTCTGTTGTTCTCATTTTCATGTTGTTGAATAGCATGTATGAGTTTGAAAATGGTTTTAAGTGGTTTTTCATAACTTGGTGTTAAGAAATAGTGTTAAGATTGGATGAGTGGTTTGATGATTTTGGTTGTTGATTAATTATGGTTATGGATTGAGATTGTTTGAGAATGTTTCTAGATAGTATAATAATCTTTTATGTGATTGAAAATAATTTAGAATTATGGATTGAGAGATAAAAAGTTGGTATGAAAACCAACCAAAAACAGAGGATGAATCTGGGCGTTAGCACCTAGGCGTTGGTTGTTGAGCGTGCTGATGCACATTGGGCACCTGAGTGCCCATCTAGCGCCTGAGCATTGGAAAGCTAGCGCTTGAGCGTTGGCCGCGGAACAAAATAGGACAAAATTTGATTTACGATTTTATTGCTTGAGAACATGATTTCTAATGTAATGTAATGTTATTCTAAGACATATTAGCTGAAGAAAAGCATAAGTAATGTTATATCAAGTATGATTATGCATAAGTTTATTATGAATACTAAGATTTGTGAGATGATTATGTATTGGATATAGACATGAAATTGAATGAATAGTATTTTGATGCATTTATATGATGAGTAATAGTATAAAGCATTATTCTATGATTGTGTATCTTGTATGAAATATCGGAATGGTATATTGCTTTATGAAAGGTATTATGTCATGATTTGAGAATGGATGATGAATGAAATTATTTATGATGTGAATTTATTGTATGTACTTAGTATGAATGATAACTAAGATAAGTTAAGCGTAACCAAGATATTGAGAAGTATATTAATGAATGATATTAAGAGGCATATTAATGTATGTATGATGAATTTGATAATCAAGACAAGAAATAAGAGAATATTGAAGAAGAATAAAGATAACCCATTATCTAGGATTATTCTCATTATCTAGGGTGAGACTTGGAGAATGGTGATTAAGGATGGTATTTCCCTTGTCACCAGAGTTATTAGGGTTGAGGATGGACATTCCTTCTCTCTTTACCTGAGTTTTCTCCCTAGGTGAAAGGTAGTTGAGGATGGACATTCGTTCTTCTACCGGAGGTGATCCTGGATGGATGATAGAATAAGGAAAGGATTCTCATCCTATGTTAGAATGGAAGGTTGAGGATGGACATTCCCTCCCTTCTGGAGTAGTTGAGGATTGAGGATGAATGATGTCCTCTTCCTCTTCACTCAAGTTCTTCCTAGTTGGTAGAGATGATCTTAGCATGAATGATATTGTGAGGATGATATTTCCCTCACCTACCGAGAATATGTATGAGAATAAATGATAAGTTGAGGATGGTATTTCCCTTCCTATCATAGTATGTGAGGATGGTATTTCCCTCACACCCATAACTCTGAAATAAGGATGGTATTTCCCTCATAAGTTATGGTTTGGGTTACCCTAAATATGGAATAGTTTTGTGTGACTGGCGAATGGTCATGAATAAGTTAAGGTATACCAATCCGAAAACATACTACTACCCAGAGAATAGAATGGTGTATATGGAGTAGTTCTGTGTGACTACAAATGGTCATGAATAAGTTGAAGTGCACCAACCTGAAAGTAAACTACTGTCAGGTGAAAAAGAATATAATGAGATATAACCTCGAGTATGAGAATATCTTCATGTATGAGAATTGGATATAACTTCGAGCATGAGAGTATCCAAAATAGAAGGGGATATAACCTCGAGTATGAGAGTATCCCGAAACGATTATGATATAATGAGATAATATGAGGAATAAATGAATATGATGAATGTAAGATAATAGATGCCGAAGAATAAGATTTGATGAATTATGATCCTTGAACAATAATGAATAAAGACACAATGAGCAAGGAATGAATGATGAATATGCAAGTGAATGGTATACGAATGATGAATAAGATACAATAAAAAATGAAAGAATGAATTATGAGTAAAGATGAAGTATTTGATTTATGATGTAAAAGATATAAAAAGTATTGTGTTGAACTATGGAATTTGAAGAAGGAGATAATATGTGAACATGAAAATAATGAGATATAAAAAGATATATAATGAAATCTATAACTTGTGAGGAATGATGAAGAATGATGAGCATATATTTATGATATATGATATGAAAACTGATTTGAGTTTGTGAATAAATATGATAACTAATTTGATTGTTATTTTATGTTTAATTATAAAGAATGAATAAGTATGATGGATATTGCATTTGACTAGTTATGGTATTTGATTTGACTATGTAAATGATTTGATAAAGAACATGATTTGTTATTGTATGATTTGGTGGTTTGTAGTAAGGATTTTTATAAAGAATAATAAATGAACCTCTGTTTGGGAAGAGAAAGGACTAGATTTGACCGTTTTCTACCTTTCTAATTGAGCTTTTAAATAAGAAAGTGTTTTTTCCCAAAACACCTGGAAGTATTATGATGACACATTTTTCATAAAATTACTAAGAATTCTTTGAATTCTCACCCTTTTATATCTGTATTTTTTGTAATATTTCCAGGGACAATGAAGGCATCAACAAGCAGAAGAGAAGATCAAAGGCGTGAACAAATAGTGTAGCTGTAGATACTAGAAATGTTTTATGTAGAATTTGTATAGTTATTGTCTTGGAGGCATATATTGTAGTATTTGTATTATGATTAATGTATTTGTATAAAGATCTTTTCAATATATGTATATTATTACCATCACTTCAAGCTCATATTTTCGTATGTGTTATAAATGTTTTTACAAATTTTATTATTAGTATCAAAGTGACATACCTAATCATAACTACTAATGCATGATCCTGGACATGTTATTAGTACTACTATTAAGGTGTTACACATAGCATTATCAACCCTAATTCATAAAATTACATTATCATTCATACTCCAAGTCTATGAGGTCGCAGCCTCCTTGGCCAATTCCATTATCTATGTTCAAATTTGTTAAGTCAATTAATATACATTTAGTTTTCTAATCATAAAATTAACTCCTAATTGCTCAATTAACTAATTAATTCCCTCATCTTATTCTTCTAAACCCGTAACCATTCATGATTCTTGGCAATTAAATTCTTATCTACTCCTTCCATAGTCACCTGCGATCATCATGAGGCCACCATCTCCTCTGGTCGCCTAAGGTGGCGGCAACCACCTAAGTCCAACCCTCTTGTGGTGGCCCAACCTGTGGCCACTCTCATCACTTCCTTTCTTTTTTGGGTGCCTAGAGTGGCAGCCAGCATCACTACAATTCAAGCCACCACATAACCTCTTCCAATCTTCCACAAAATGGCCAAACCATGGCCAAGCCATCACAAAGACGTAGTTTCACCTAGCCTAAGTCGTGGCCTCCACACCTCCAAACAACCATAATAAAGCTTCAACCACCAAGAAAACAAGGAAGAAGACAAGGAAGAAAGAACAAGATTCGTACCTCTCTCCAAAAGCTACGGTGGTGGAGTGGTGGTGATGAAGTGAAAGTGGTGGAATGGATAAACCAAATGGTGCAATGTGTATAAGGAAGTGAGTTAGTGACTTCTTCTAACTTGGGCCAAGGGAGTTGCTGTCGTCTAAACCTCCATCCAAGCTCCCAAAGTTGCAATGTCTTTTTCTTCTCCTCCTTCTCTTCGTCACCAACTCTCCTCTTTCCTAGTCTCTATCTATTTCTTTCTTTTCTTGCCTTGCTTATGTATGTGTGTGTGTGCAAGTTAGGAAGTGAGGGATGGTGATGATAGTTTTAGGTAGATTTTAAATAGTGTTGAGTAGCTAAAGGTAAGGGGGTAGGGATTTAGATAGGGTTTAACCACTTTAGGGTATGTTATCATGACCCATGCATACTCTAAATCATATTAGGGTTCATTAAAAATTCCATGCAAACCTTATAATTATTGTGCATTAACCCTAATCACTAAAATTACACCTTAGAATCTCATTTTCTCTTTATTTCATGCATTTTAATAGGTTTCGAGTCAAATCAACTCTAAATTCACTCATTACCACTCTAAAATCCTAAACTACTAAGAATTGAATTGAATGCTTTCTACCTCTTGCATGAAATTCTATTGGTTAAGTAGTAATCATTGTTTTTATTTATAATATTCAAATATTGTCTATTTAAATAATTAACTAATCTATTTATATGCATTTTTCATTGGTCACTACATATTATCATAAAATAATTCTATTTATTTATATAACTAGCGAATTGAGAAGCACTAACGTGCCTGTCAATTTGCATTTTTTATTTTTTGGTACATTTATATAAACTTACTCATGTAAATCTAAATGTGTCCTTTGAAAAATGAAATTTAATTTAAGATACTTTGAAGCACTTGTCTCGTAAGATGATGTGAAATTGTAAAATGGTAAAATGAGATAACAATTGACATGAATGCAAATGAAAGAAAATGTTCAAAGAGGGAGTTGAGAGATGTAAAGTAGTTGTGAGAGTTCTAGACGAAAAGCATATTATAGTAGTGGAAAGTGGGATGGGGTAGTTACTTGAGTTTATGTTGACCATTTTATCCATATCACTAAATTTTTGGAATTGTGTATAAGTAAAATAAAATAAAAAAAAGGAAATAAAAAATTTGAGACTAAAATAGGGCAATCATCTTTATCTATTAGTGTAGATAATTATTTACTTAATTAATTTAGCTTATACGCTAATTAATCACTAATCAACTTATAAATCAATTTATCTAATCCTTTATTAATTATAAAACTAATTTGAATTATATTAATTTGTGAAATAATTAAATTATAATCATTCTACTAAACTTTTGCTTCTTAAACATTGAAATTCTAAATTATAAATATTATACCAATTATTTAATGATTTTCCTGAAATCATTTTATTAGCCTTAGGAGCTAACTTACTCACTAAGTTACTATTAATAAACATGTATAAGAAGAACATGCACATAAAATCATGCAAACAAATCAAGTAACAATTTACGCTCTACTAGCTCTATAAGCAGGCTGGAAGAGATGATGTTACACTCAAAATTTGAACACTGATGAAATATCATTCTTCTTTATCTTCTAAGTGAAGATGGGATATGATTCTTTATCTCCTAAGTGATGACTCGGCTACCAATGTGACAAGTCAAAATTAATAATTCATTGAAAATAGTTTTAAGGTATTAAGAAATTATATAAATATCAGTAACAATTGAGTTTTACTACCTTTCAAAATAAAGAAATACAATAAAAATTATTTACATGTCACATATATAAAGTAATCCTAAACCATGGGTGAAGATGCAGTATTTCAGCCCCTTTGTTAAGAAAAAAAGTGGAGTCTCCCTTTTTATTCATCATTTTTTTTCTTTTTTTTTACCTCCACAACTTATTTTGTTTGTGTCTTCACATTATATATATAATTTCATTTATATATATGTGTGTGTGTGCAATGTGTGTGTGTGTGTGTCTCGTAATATTGTTAGCAACCCAAAATTGTCCACCTGAGCTGATGACCCATAAGCTATATGATGAAGGTATGGGCCAATGCAACCCAATTAGGAAGGTGGCCCAAATTGTTTGAAGCATAAAAAACGGTGAGCTTTGTGGGAGTAAATTAGGTTCAGTTCATGTTGACTAAGTCAAAGACTTGGGCTATTAGATCAAATCCCAAGAAAATAGGAATGAAGTTGAGGGTGGTTATCTCTTAATGTTTAAGTGGGAGAAGGTGCACAAATGACAGTTGTTGGCAGTTTTTGGGATTGAAGCAAGCTGGCAACTCCTCTAAGGAACCCCCACCATCTAGTTATGGGCAAAACGCATCTAAGGGAGTGGAGATCAAACTTCAGATCCCCGATTAATCACACCAAAAATCATCTATGTTTCAGTCATTTTGCCTTTAGTTCTTAAGCATTTTATATCTTTCCATGTACTTTTTAACCATTTTATTGCTTTCCTTTATGTTTATAGCTTCTTTACAACATTCCTTTACAGCTTTTAGGTTTAGTTTATGTAATTTACTTTGCTTTATATTTCGAGACTCAATTTACTTCATTGTACCTCAAGTTCAAGTTCATGTACTTTGCTTTGTTCAAGCAATATAATGCAATTTACATTTCCTTTACATTGTGCAAGTGTTGTTTACTTTGAACTTAAACTGAGAACTTTCTGGAGTTACCTTAAGAACCCAATCCAAAATGCAAGTTCCTTTTTTTAGGAGTTTCCTTAGGTAGAGCTCATACTATATTGGGACAACCGTGAGAGTGTGAAATTTGATTTTGCTTCAAAGGCAAAAACTAACATAGCTTTTTTTTTGTAACATTCTCCCTAACTTGTTAGCCTTAATGATGTTTATAGTAGGTTATTAACACTTGTGTGTTTTACCTATTGATTATGGTGATTTTTTGAGTTAATTTGGGCATAATGTTGTAACACAGAACGTGAAAAATAGCTTACACTAACTCAGAACTTAGCATAAACTACTTAAATAATAGAAATAAATATAAAAAATTTATTTCTAAGTCGTAAATAATTAGAATGAGTTATAGTAATTTTTGGAGAATTAAATAAATTAGTTTGTCATTTTTAATAAATAGAATGAATGTTTAAAAGCCAAATTAAATAGGAGAGTAACTTGGAAAATTATGAAACTTTGTGGAGTTATTAAATAGAGGATGAAAAGTATTCTAGTAATGATTACATGTTAAGGCAGATGCATGTAAGCATATTAGTTTAACTCCTTAAGTTTGTCTTAACTTAAGAAAAAGTAATAGAACTTAATGACTATCAATGGTGTATATAGATATCTAATAAATGATTAGTACAGGAACTCAACGAAGTCTTAAAATTTTCTATAACACTTATGAAAGTTAGGAAACTCATCAATGTAAGATCAAAGTATCCCTAAGAGATACATTTCATCCACTCAATGTTTATAGCACATTTCTTCTTTCATTCATATTCTTATCTCTCTCTACCTCTTCACCGGCTTACTCACAAACACACTTTTCTCACTTTTTTTCTCTTCACTCTCACTCAATAAGAGTAGCAGAAAGAAGAGAAGAAAGAAAACAAAGAAAAGAAGCACCATCAACAAAGGAGTAAAGGAGTAGCAAAGGAGAGAAAAGATAAACACTATCATCAAGGGAGCTTAGGTAGGGGTTTGTACTTCCCTAACTTACTCTTTTCTCTTCTGGATTCCTAAATCTTTATTAGAGGATTGGTTTGAAAGTTGTTCTTATGATCTATATGTTGGATTGATAATACATATATGATTGTTGATCTCAAGGATACCTATAAGACTCTATGGATTTATGATTTATGATTTAGTTTTATTGGATTGACCTCCATTATTATACCTTATGGATTTGAATATATATATATTGAGGTTTTGATGATGTTTTGATTGGAAAATAAAGAGAAATGAGTTACTCTGATATTAGGTGTTAATTGTGAGAATACTATGTCTTAGAACCTATTCTAGTTGTTGAAAAACATCAGATAATCAATTATTGAAGTTGGTAATTGATTATTAGCTTACAAAAAGATGTAACTAGATGATGGTAATCGATTATCATATTATGATAATTGATTACTGAGTTATAGAATAGAGATACAGGTTGTGGTAATCAATTACCAAGTTACAGAATTGAGATATAGGGTAGTGAAAATCAATTATCAGATATGATAATCAATTACCAAATTACAGAATGCTACTAATGGATGGTGATAATCAATTATCAGATTATGATAATTGATTGCCAAGTTACAAAATAAGATAGAATATTGGTAATAATCGATTACCAATCATGATAATCGATTGTCAATCCTTTTTTTAAGCAAATAGAGTTCTCTACTATATAGAAACCAAATTGTATTCACCATTACTATGTGTGTGATGAAATTTGAATAAGTTCACTAAGTAAGAAGACTTATGTCTATGTAATGTGCACTTGATATACTTATGTGATGATGATAAGGTGCACTTGATATACTTATAAGATGATGATTATGTGCACTTGATATACTTGTGAAATATTGATAATGTGCACTTGATATACTTAGGCGATTGTTCTGGACCGTGATCCAGGATCCTATCCTATAGGTCAACCCGACATGCATCCGACCGGTGTTTGTCTTTGACACCCTAGGAGGAATTCATTTATGGCGCACAGTTGAGATCTCGATATTATGCATGTCGGACCACGACATTAGGTAACAGTAACATTACCACGAGATTTACACAGTGGATAAATCCTATGAGTATCCGTAATTGCCAATCATGATCTTACATAATAATAACGCCCATAACCGCCTTTGACTGCTCATAACTACAGTATCAACATTCTGATTTTATAGGGATCTTCTGCAACTATTAAGGAAATATATCTCCCTATCTAACCTCTATAAATACTAAGCTCAATCACCTCTAACAAGTATCTTTTTCTCTTTAGCATAATCCCTAATTGTGTACATCCTAACTTGAGTATTGAAGTATCTTTGCAGATACCAACCCCCCCGTTTCAACACACCCTGAGACAAAATTCTAGGAGAGGATATCTTGCGCCAACCACCGTAGGCCAAAGGCGAGGGCCAACAGCGCATCATCCTCCTTAGCCTGTCCTACCACCAGCTACTGAAACCTTCACCGTGAGGAACCAAAAGCCCAATACTAGGAACCTAAGCGATGGGCATGAAACCTCGCTTTCTGATGAAAGTCCTCACCCATTGCGTAGGACCTTTGTGAGGGATCGACTTGGTCCCTGCATGCATAGAGCCAATTCTAATGGTCATGGGCCTAGAATCCCAGTGCATCAACACCTAGGCCCCAGGAACAAAAAAGTTGATGATCGTGTGTCCCTTCTAGAGGGAATGATTCAACAAGCTGCAGTGCTGAAAGAGTAGCATCATAGATTAGAAAATCTAGAGTGATCTGTGAAGGAAAGTTAGCCTAAACCATACCATGATAACGGAAGGTGAAATGCGGCTAATGGCCAGAGAAAAATGTCGTACTCTGATGTCAAAATGTCTAATATTGTTAATAACAACCCAAACCTCAACGATCAAGAGTAACCCTTCTCTGCCCAACTCATAGAGTTTAGAGTTTCAAGAAACTTCAAGTTTCCTGCCAATGTAGAGCTCTATGACGGGACCACAGACCCTCAGGAGCACATAGATGTCTATGTCCAATCTATGTGCTTCCATGGGGGATCCTTATAAATGCAATGCCTCGCCTTCCCCTTTTCCTTGAAGAAGGATGCCTTTAGCTGGTTTGTAACCTTGCCATGGAGATCCATCACCAACTGTTAAGACCTCAAACAATGATTCCTACTGCATTATACCACCAGCAAGGAGCATCCCAGATCTATTGAGTCTTTCTATGATATTCACCAAAGGCATGATGAGCCCCTTCGCAAGTACCTTAAGAGGTTCAATACGGCCAACATCAATGTGAAAAATCTTGATGAGAGGATTGCTCTCCACTATGCCAGAAACGACCCCCTAACTGATTTCCAGCTTTTCCAATCTTTGGTAAAGAAAGAGCTAGAGAATATGGAAAAATTTCGACAATGGTCCTTGAAGTACATAAACCTTGAGGAGGTACTAAGGTCAAGAAGAGCCTGGAGAAAGGTGAGCTCTTTCACTAGAAAGGCAACCAAAACTCCTATCAGCTCCAAAACTCCTCTAAGGACGATCCACCCCAAGCCAAGTACTCTAGCTACACTCCCTGAAACACTGCACATGCAACAATTTTGAGGGAAGTGTTTTAGTTCGAGTTTCAAGATATTAAAAGGCCAACCCCTTTGAAGAAATATGAGCAGAAGGATTGTACCAAGTATTGTTCACGGCATAAGGGTTACGACCACGACACAGAAGATTATTTCTAACTCTGTCACACCATTGAGTCCTAAATTAGGGCAGGAAGCCATGTCGAAAACAATGGATGCCATGGAGGATAGAGTAAAAGAAGATGTAGCCCTCAGCAGAGCCCATCTCCGCACCAAATAAGAAAGACCCAGAGTCCACCTCATTGTGATATTGACAACTAGCAAGATCAAAACCAAAGCACTCTATCTGATGACAATGACGACCATCGTGCCTGGCCTAACCGAACCATCAACACTATCGCTGGAGGTTTCATCCATGGTGGGTCATCCAATGGTGCCCAGAAGAAAGTGCTAAGATGGCAATGTTGAGCATCTCCCACTCTGCACCCAAATCACAGGCCGAATATTAGAAGGACCCCCATCTACTTTTCAGATGAAGACTACGACAGAATTATCCTAGATCATGATGACTCACTGGTTATCACGAGAATAATCTATAATGCCAAGGTCCGGTGTATATTTCTTGACTAAGGGAGTTTCACGCTTATAGTTGACTCCCTATGATAGCGAGCTTATTGGTTTCAATGGCGAAAAGATCACTTCGACAAGTTATTTTGATACTTACCTAACCCTAGGGAGCACTAAACACTTCAGGACTGTCAAGGTCAAATTTTTGGTCGTGGACTGCCCCTCAGCATATAACATCATCTTAGGTCGTCTTGCCCTGAATGCACTTAGCGCCATAGTATCCACTACCCACTTGGCCATGAAATTCCTCAGCAAGAATAATGAGGTCATCACGTCAAGGGGGATCAAATCATGGTGCGTAAATGCTACAACAAAAACCTCAATATCAACCAGACGCCCAAGAAAGCAAAAGCCAACACCTCTAACTCGGTTCTAGACCAAGTTAATATACTAATGACTGAGTTAAATGTTTGTGAAGAAATTCGGAGTACCAGACCTAAGCCGGAGGGTGAACTATAGCCCTTCAACTTGGTAGTTGTGAATGCTTATGTCTCTAAGGCATGTCAAAAGGTTTTTGATGATAACAAAAGCAAAAGAGAAGATCAAGCACAAAAGGAAAAATCAAGATCAAAGAAAGAAGACAAAAGGTTTATTTAGTTATAAGACTTAGGATATTAATGTTAAATGCTCTCAAGATTTCTCAAATGGTTTTTTAATATATGATTTCAAAATAAATGAGAAAATTTCAAAGATAAACATGGCTTTCAATAAAACTCAAGTTTCAACTTTAAATCTAACACTCTTAAAAAGATTTATGTTTAAACAAGTATCTTGAGGTGTTGGAAATGACTTACAAGCATTATTGGACTAGAAAAATGTGTTCAAAGGCTAATGTAATCGATTACATAATGTTTGTAATCGCTTACACATCAAACAGAAGGCATGTAATCGATTACATTGGTAATGTAATCGATTACACGAAAGTCAGAGGCCATGTAATCGATTACACAATATATGTAATCGATTACACAAAGCCTAGAAAGGCAAAGAACACGTTCGACGAGTCATGTAATCGATTACATAGATATTGTAATCGATTACAAACAAAGTCAGAAGTCATGTAATCGATTACATGGGCAATGTAATCGATTACACAAAACCCGAAACTCAAAGAACACGTTTGTGAGTCATGTAATCGATTACATGGATATTGTAATCGATTACACGCAAAGAAGTCGAAGTCATGTAATCGATTACATGGGCATTGTAATCGATTACAAGCAAAGTCGAATATGTAATCGATTACACCAAGAATGTAATCGATTACCTGCAGCCCGTAAAGTTCGTAAAACGTTGGAACAACAATGTAATCGATTACCGAGATATGTAATCGACACGCATCTCGACAACGTCCAACGGCTATATTAAATTCATTAAATGCATGCCCAACTACCTCCAAGCGGCTCTATTAATTGAGAAACTTATAAATACCAAAGTTGGGTCTTTATTTGAGGTTGACCTTGAATCAAAAACCCGATCATCATACTTCAAAACGTGAATCAATCCTTAAATTCATTTCTTGCTCTGTTTTTTGATTAAAAACGTGAAAAATCCTTGAGAGCATATTAGAGCTTCAATTTGTAAACACTTGCTCTAGAGAGAGTTTCTTCTACTTCAATCTTATACATTCTGATTAGTGAGGGTGATGTATCCCTCAAGTATTGTAAGGGTGAGGTATCCCTTGGAAAAGAGGCTCAAGCTTTTGGGTGAGGTATCCCATATTGTTGAGTGCTCAAGGTTGTAGTGGTTTTTCAAGCACCCATTGAAGCTTGAAGATATAGTGGAAAATCTCAAGTTGTTGCTTGGGGACTGGACGTAGATCACAAGTGGAGTGGTGATTGAACCAGGATAAACGACTGTGTTTGTTTCTCTAAACCCTCCTCTGCTTATCTTTGTGCACTGTTTCATTGTTTTACTTGGATATTGTCTCCTTGGCTATTACGTTTATAAGTAAAAGTATTTAACTCATCTATTCAATTATCTCTAATCATTCAATAGCTTCAACGAAAATTGATTGTCAAACGATTTGCGAAAGATTTGTGAACATATTTTTAACTACTCAATTCACCCCCTCTTGAGTATTGAGGCCACTTGGTAACAGTAGTCATCCAGGTCAAATCACCTAGGTTGGACCAAATTTGAAGGAAGAAGAGAGGCACCAGCTGATTGAACTCTTAGAGAAAAATAAAGACCTCTTTGCCTGGACATCCTCTAACATGCCTGGGCTTGACCTTGCCTTCATCTGTCATCGCCTATCCATAAGGAAAGATACGAGGCCAGTCTCCTAGAAGAAAAGAAAGGTTAGGCCAAAAAGACTACTTGTTATTGAAGAAGAGGTTATAGAGCTACTCAGTGCCGACTTCATCAGGGAGATAGCTTACACAACATGGTTGTCCAATATAGTCCTGGTGAAGAAATCCAATGGGAAATGGAGGATGTTCATGGACTACACAATCTTGAATAAAGCATGTTTTAAAGATCTGTACCCACTTTCCAATGTGAATAAACTGGTTAACAGTCCTCCAGTTTTTACTTGTTGTCTTTCATGGATGTATACTCTAGATACAATCAGATTCTAATGTACTCCAGAGATGAAGACAAGACCACTTTCATCACTGACAGAGTGAGCTACTGCTATTGGGTTATGCCCTTTAGACTAAAAAATGTTGGAGCCACCTATTAGAGAATAATGAACAAGGTCTTTGAGGGCCAAGTGGGGAAAATGCTAGAGGTGTACATTGATGACATGATAGTGAAGACCCCTCAAGCTGGATCACACATTATGGACCTCGAAGAAGTATTTGCGTAACTCCGGAAGCATAACATGAGGCTTAATCCAAAGAAGTGCGCCTTCAGGGTCTAAGCAGGTAAATTCCTAGGGCTTCATGCTGACTCACCGTGGGATTGAGGTGAATCCAAGCAAATGCCAAGTGGTGCTCAATATGTGTAGCCCATAGATTGTCAAGGAAATGCAGCAGCTGACAGGCTGGATTGTGGCCCTCACACGTTTTCTTGCTAAAGCTGCTCATAAATCTCTTCCTTCTTCAAACTACTCAAAAAGGGAAAAGATTTTGAGTGTACTCAAGAGTGTGAGGATGCCTTTACATCATTGAAGAATCTTCTATCCTCTCCCCCTATACTGACAATACCGGATCTCAGTGAGACACTGTACTTGTACCTTTCATTTCACGAAGAGGCTATAAGTTTAGTATTGATCTGGGAGACGACAGAAGGGTAGAAGCCGGTCTACTTCGTGAGCAAGGTATTGCAGGGCATAGAGCTCCGCTATCAAAAAATTGAAACGATTGCCTTTACATTTATCACCACGACCATAAGCCTCAGACAGTACTTTCAGCTCCTTCCCATGGTGGTGAGGACGAACTAACTTATCCGTCATATACTACACAAGCCAAACTTAGTAGGAAGAATGATCACTTGATCTTTTGAGCTTTCTGAGTTTGGAATAGTATATGAGCCCTGACTAGCAATAAAGGCTCAAGCACTCTCGAACTTCTTGGCAGAACTCACATCGGACCCCAACGACCTTGAGGGAATTTCTTAGACCATATTTGTCGATGGATCCTTGAACCCCAAATGAAGTGGTGCTGGGCTGATCTTGGAAAATTTAGAAAGGGTAATAGTTGAAAACTCCCTGAATTTTGAGTTTCCCACTTCAAACAACCAGACGGAGTACGAAGCATGTATCGCCAGACTAGTAATGGCTAAGGACTTGGGAGCAGCTAAGATTACACTTTGCACCAACTCCCAACTTGTGACCTCCCAGATCTAAGGTGATTATCAAGCCAAGGAGCCCCTCCTCTAGAGATATTTAGCCAAAGTCTAAGAGCTCCTTAAGAACTTTCAAGCTACCAAGATAGGGCATATTCTCAGGGAACAGAACTCTAAGACATACCTCTTGTCTAAACTAGCCAGTACCAAGAGTTCGGGCAACAATCGCTCCTGATCCAAGAGACCCTCGCTCAACCTTCCATCTCAGACACAACTATTTTCTAGGTGGAAGGAGTGGAGCGTACTTGGCTCACCCCAATAATGGAGTACTTGCAATTCAGAACTCAGCCTGATGATCCAAATGAGGCCTCCAAGCTGGTTAGAACCGCTGTCCAGTACACTATCCACAATGGACAACTGTACCACTGTGGTTTCTCTCTACCTCTACTCAAGTGCCTCATATCAAAGGAAGCAGAATATATCTTAGTCGAGGTCCATGAGGGGAGTTACGGACACCACTTAGGGGGAAGACTTTAACTTTGAAGATGCTTAGAGCTGGATATTATTAGCCAACAATGGAAGCTGACTCTTTCGCACATGTCAAAGTCTATGATAAAATGCCAGCAACACTTACCAACGACACTTAGACCATTATCAAGCTCCTCCAGAGGAACTATCCACGACGTCTGTACCCTGGCCATTCTATAGATGAGGTATGGATATTCTGGGCCCATTCCCTTAAGCACTTGGGCAACTAAAGTACTTAGTGGTGGCTGTGGATTATTTTACTAAATGAATCGAAGTAGAGCCCCTAATCACGATCACCTATACCAGGATCCAAAAGTTCACTTGGCATTATGTCATCACTAGGTTTGGGGTTCCAGAGTCCATTGTGATAGACAATGGAACCTAGTTCAAAGATAAGGTTTTCTAAGAGCTGCTTGCTGAGCTAAAAATCAAGCATCATTGCAGTTCCATTGAGAATCCCAAAACAAATGGACAAGCTGAAGCCGCTAACCGGGTTATTATTCATGGAATTAAAAAGAGGTTGGACAAAGCCAATGGAAGTTGGGCAGAGCAACTTGATCATATCCTCTGGGCCTACTGGACTACGCCTCACTCCACAACAGGTGAAACCCCCTTTAAACTCACTTATGGGTGCTAGGCTATGATCCCAGTGGAGATAGGAGAACCTAGCTGGCGTCACCAATAATTCTCACCTGGCAATAACCCCGAAATTATTAGGGAAGACTTGGATCTTCTGGAAGATAGTAGGCGCAGTTCTCACATATGTGACATCGCCCTCAAATAGAGAACAACAACTCGATATAATTTGACACTATGTTTGAATGATAGGTAATGAGGGGAATGAAAAGGGAATGGGGGGAAGGGAAATAACTTCTCTTGTTTGGGAGCTGTTCCATACATAGGAATGAAGCAGAATACATGGGGAACCATTTCCCCTTTCTTCCCCTCAAATGTTCAACTTTTATTCCCCCCAAAATTGAGGTGGAATTGGAGGAACACATGGGTAATAAAGTTTGGTTCTGTTATGTTAATGAAACTTCCAAACAAAGAGAATAGTAACTATGTTCCATTCATTTCCTTTTCTTTCCAATCCATTCCTACCTATTCTATTCTGTTCCATTAATGAAAAAACATCCAAACACAGGGTGAAAGTTATCCCAATGAAGTTTGAACCAGGTGCTCTAGTACTTTGGAGAGCAAACAGCGGTGGTAAGAATGCTTCCCCAGGGAAGTTAGCCCAAATTGGGAAGGCCCCTACTGGATTGTGATCAGTACTTGCAAGGAAGCTTACACCCTAAAGACACTAACATGCAAGCTAATAAAAAACTATTGGAATATGGACAAACTCATAAAGTACTATAGCTAAATGCCTTTAAAGGTCTAGTCTCCTAGTTTACTTTATGTTTGATCTGCCCTAGTTTTTGTGGGTACACATTGTATAGACATTAGTCTTTCATTCAATCAAAAGACCCCCAAGCCGAACTCCGCTTTGAGAATGTCTATAGAGCCCACTCCTTATAGGATTTGGGGCTTCTTTTTAAGGTTTAAATACCCTCAAGCCAGACCGCGCCATGATAATTCTATAGAGTCTGTTCCTTATGGGATCCAAGGTTTCTTTCAAATTCATGACCCTCAAGTTAGGAAATGCCTTGAGAGTGCCTAGAGCCCATTTCCTATGGGATCTGGGGTTTCTTAGATTCCAAGTTAAGAGGAATAACCCACAAAACTCATTTGAGTGTTTTGGTCATAAGTTATGGGCCCATTCCTAAAATCCTCAACACTTGGCCATGACCATTTTATGGTTGTGAAATTAATTAGCAACATGGGTTACGTCATCTATGGTTCGCCGTTCGGTACCTTCTGAGGACGTCTTATATTAAATTGGTTTTGAACTTGAAAATTTCCAAGTGTTGGGCGAATTTCTTAACTAGACCGTTAACACTAAAGACCCCAGTTATGGATCACCTTTTATTTTGCCTAAGTCCTCAAAGGAATTCTGAGTGCTCAAAATTTAGGCATTGGATCCCGGACCAGGGTTTTACGTGATTAATATTCTTCTAAGTACATGAATGGTTATCAAATGCACATTAACGATGGGCGTTGGACCCAAGACGGACTGTGGAAAAAGAAAAACACATTAGACTACAAAAATAAAGCGTTTAATACGCCTAGCGATCGGGAAATTGTTTTTACCAAAATTAAATGCCCTACGCAGGGGGCAAGGGAAAGTAGTAGAGGAAAAGAAAAATAAGCTAGGCCTCAACATCACTGTCCCCCAGAATCGGATGGATCACACCTGTTGCACTTCCATCCCCTTCGGCTGAAGTTACGTTCCAGTCAGCAATGGAAAGGACCCCAGTAGGAGCTTGTTTGGCCTGAACAATCAGTGTCTAAGAGTCCAATCCATCCAAGGCTAAGGCGACCTCGGGATTAAGGAATTAGACTTGGGCGACTGTGTTTTAGAATTGTTCACCGCTTATGGCTGTACAGATCTTCATCAGCTGCCTGGTATCCTCTTGCTGTCGCACTACTCCAGTTCGGAGAACTTGATTCTCAACATGAAGGTCGGCGTTGGTCTTTAAAGCCTCTTCAGAATTGGCTCTTTCCTCCTTAAGCCTGACCTCGGAGTCCGCCAGCTTCTTTTTCAGCTCTTTAATTTTTACTTTGGCATCCTCCAAGGCCTTCTTGGCATCCTTCAAGGCCATCTAGGCCTCCTCCTAAGCCTTGAGAGACAAGTCAAGCTTCAGGGCCCCCTCCCTCTCGATCGCCATCGTTTTCTCAGCCATTTCCTCTTCAAGTTAGTCTAAGAACCTTTCAAGGAAACAGGCTTCAACGGCAAGGCAAAGTCCACTAACCTGAAACCTTGTCAAGATCTCCAACGTACTTTTCTTGTAGTTGTGAGCAATGACGTTGTCATCCAAAAGCTGGAAGTCAACGAATGGTCCAAGTAATGCATTCTTCTTGTACAAGGAGATCGGACCTTGGACCTCAACCAGTTCCACGACTGGTCTTTTCCCACAGTCCTCTACCCTGCTGCCTTCGTCTTTCCTCTCCCTCTTTTGTAGGGGTTGAGTAGGAAACTCCTCCCGTTGGGCCGGAACTACCTCGGTCATCGGGACTTGGACTACGGGGGCTGGAATCACGTGTTCGGTATTAGATGGCCTAGCATCCTCTACCATTGCCTTCATGGCCTAGAGGACGACAAGAGCTAATTCGGATGCCATACTTTCTGCAAAATAGAAGCAGCACAAGTTAGAAATAACAAAAAAAATAATTACGAACAAAAGGGTTAAAAACGGAATACAGCCTAAACTTCACCTATAATAGCCCCAAGAGTTTCATCATCAGCGGCGTCCAAGACATCCTTACAAGAAATAAAGCTGACATCCTAAGGCTAGTATTCAAAAAATCAACACATTTGTTGTCATATCGATCAAGATTGAGCTTTTCCATTTAAATCATTTCAATAGGGGTGTCCTATGCCTTTGTAGTCCAGTACAAGTCAAACGCAGGGTTCCCACTGACCTCCAAGAAGAATGGATGGGTCCTTGGCGCCTCCATTAGCATAAAGAACTTTGTCTTATAGTTCTTGAAGCTATCTTGGAAGACTCTAAAGACCTTCCGATTGGGCCTTAACCGAAGTGTGAGCTAGTTCTTCTACATTGTCCTCTCCCCTTGGGGGCACCACCGGGTGAAGAGGTAGAAAAAAGCCTTCTTTGAGTACCATAGTCTGACCACTTGGCAAAATCTTTCGAAGGCGAGAATGTTCCCCCAGTTGTTGGGGTGAAGCAGGGATGAAACTACATTGAGATCATGAAGGACTACAATTTGAAATAAGGTGAACGGGATCTGGAGTCCTAATCGAACAAAGAGATCTTCATACATAAAGTTGTAGTGTGCGTCTGCCTGCCGGGTCGAACACACTCTCTCGTCCACCCTTGGAGCAATGACCTAATACTCGTGATCCCCTGCACCACCCTTTGTCAACTCCAAGTAACTCGTAAGATGTTCTATTTTCTCCCTAGTCTGGAATTTAGATTCATTGTTCCAGACATCATCTCCAACTCAAGGGTACACCCTCCTTCCTTGAACAAGTACCATAGACCCTTCTATGGTCGGTCTATGTTGTACAACTCTTCTCCTTGCCATGGATCTCTGGAAACACCCACAGAGGCCAGTAAGGTGTTATCAGAATCAAGAATATCTACCCTAGATTTAGACATGGGGGAGGGAAGATACTGTCCTCTATACCCAATCAGTTACACCTATTACAGATACTGGCCTCTGTGACCTAAAAGGTCCATGAGCCAGTGTGGGCACCTCCGCCACTCATACCGTAATAGAGAAGGTGCTCCAGAGAGCAACATCATAGAGTTAGGCCCAGAATCTCTGGTATCCCAACTTATTTTGGACGTGAAAGAAGGAAAATTGCCAAAAATATAGAAAATAGAAACCTTCTGACTTAGGGTGACGCAAGAAACAATGAAAATAAAGGGTAGAAGGAGACATACCTTAAAGAAATAGAGAAAAGTTAGTGTCTGGAAGAAGCTAAACTGCTAGAAATTGTTGAGAACCACTGCCAACCACTCAAAATTGCACTTCACTATTAATAAAGGTCGCTAGAAATCATTTTAGGACACCGGAGATTAGAGAGGAATAGTACGTGTGGAAGAGGCACCCTTAGTCCCTATTTATAGAGGCAAGTCAGTTGGGGGACAATTCTATCCCAACACTTCAGATTTCAAAACGTCTCATCATGACGTGTGAAACCCTAGCCATGACCATCTAGTCAGAGCGCGCCATATGGACTTTACAGCCGTCATAGCAGTTGAAGCGATAGTTGCTCAGAAAACCAAACGTCACGCAAACCCTGTTGTTTCGAGTACATATTTTTTTTACAAACCCCAATTTAACACTAGAATGTCCCACCTTATCATTTGACGTGTGGCTGGTGTCCAAAATATGGGTCATCCACGAGTGTCAAATAACTTAGTCGTTAGCGCCTCCAAGTTAGAGCTCTTAATTCCTTGGGAGCATCACAGACTCTGGCTTCATGATAAGCTCGGATCTCGTCACCCGGGGGCGTTGAGACTTACCTTGATACTTTGCTATTTTAGCCAAGTATCAAGCTGGGAGCAACATGACCAGATTAAACATATTATCACAATAATGAGCGTTTGACTCACCTTAAGGAAGGGAACAAAATGAAAAATAGAACATTTAAAGCAAAAGGAAGCAAAAGGAGAATTTTTATTCATATTCCATACATTGCCAACATTAACAAAAGAGCCTATAAATTATCCTAATGCAAGAATGCCTACTAGAGAAACTCGGAAAAGAAGCCAGATAAGATAGTGATGATGATGATGATCACCGACCACGACCACCTCCACAGTTCTTCTAGAAACCAGCACCAATTTTCCCCTGTTGGCCAACATGAGCAGAATGCTTCACTCCAATAGATTGTTCCACCCCAACAATAGAGTGCTTCACAATCTTGCATATCCAGCTGCATACCGTGGTGAAACCAATGCACTTGGTTAGTACCTTTGGTACAATCAGGAGAGCGAAGGAGTGAGAGCGATAAGCTTCAATGTATCACAAAAATTACAGCAGAAATGGTGAATCCTCCCAGTAAGCGCAGAAAGGTTCCACACTCCTGTGTACGCTTGGAAAGAAAAGCTTCTGTCGCCTAAATGCATGTTGACCAACCTGTGTAGGGTAGCTACTTGGTCCTTATAGAACCATTACACCTAGTAAGAAAGACCTCTATCAAAGGAATATGTTGGGGAAAAAGAAACATCTTTAAGAATTTTGGGAAGAACAGGAAAATGGCTTTAGAAGGGGGCATAACCCTCCACATGTATGCAAGAAATGGAAGGAAAATCATTCTCTGAAAAATGATCACTCTCAAATATGATTTATTGAACAAAAGAAACAGATGTCGACCTCACTACGAGCATCCCTTATTTATAGAGGGAATAAAGCATTTTGATTGGCTCTCGAGAAGGGTAACTAGCTGCACATTTAAGGCCATGTTTTGATGCCCTTTCCTCGTGATTGGTCATAAGAATAGCAGGCAGTTGGGAAATAGCCTGAAACTGCTACCTTCATTGAAGCAATTTTCATTCCAAATAAAGTCAAAATGACGGTTCCCAAGCCAGCTCAGACTGCTACAAATTGCTCGATAAAGGCTACAAGAAAGGACAATAAAGACCCTATAAACTACACATGTAGGCAACCTATAACATGCCTTAGATGGTAGAACAATGATGTAAGTAGAGCGATTCGATTCAGATCCCGACCTTACCCGTTAACCCCGGAGGCATACTATGATACGGACCTAGAACCTTTGGAAAAAACATTGCAAGATCTAGCGTTAACACTGACTTGGATCCCTTTGTCTACCACGTGCCATGTGCTCCTATCAAACTCAAGTGCCTTGACACTTAACTGTCCTATCTAAGCATCAATTTAGGGACAACTGTTCTGGACCTTGATGTGGGATCCTATCCCATGGGTCAACCTGACACGCATCTGGCTAGAGTCTGTCGTTGACAACTTAGGAGGAATTCACTCATGGCTCACAGTTGAGATCCAGGTATTATGCATGTCGGACCATGACATTGGGTAATAGTAGCATTACCGTGAGATTTACGCAGTGGATAAATCCCATAAGTATCCATAACTGCCAATCATGATCTTGCGTAATAATAGCGCCAAAAACCACCTTTGACTGCTCATAACCGCAATATCAATATTTCAATTTTATAGGGATCTTCTGCAACTATTAAGGAAACATATCTCCTTATCCAACCTCTATAAATACCAGGCTCAATCACCTCTAACAAGTATCTATTGCTCTTTAGCATAAACCCTAATTGTGCATAGCCTGACTAGAGCGTTGGAGTTTCTTTGTAGGTATCAACCCCCCTCCCCTCGTTTCAATATGCTTCGTTATTGCGCAAAGAGGAAAACACCAGAATGTGCCTATCCAGGTACATCTCAGTATCCATTACTTAACAGTGATGATGATAATGTGTACTTGTTATACTTATGAGGTGAATTATTCAGTGCTCATTTAGAATGTTAAAGTTAAGCTAGTAAGTGAATTAAAATGTAAAGTGCTAAAAGTTTAAAAGATATTGGAAATGATTCTCATACGTAGGGGTGATCCTTAGATGTTATTCCCTTATGAAGGATAGCCCTTTGATTGTTTCGGCCAATGATTGACATTGGAAATGATCCTCGTACCTAGGGGTGATTCTAGATGTTTGGTAGATTGAGGAAGAGACATACCCTCTCTACCTAGTAGATTGAGAAGGAGACATGCCCTCTCTAACTGTGATTCTAGATTGATGAGGTGACATGCCCTCTCTAGATTTGGCCAGGGTTACCTGGGATAGTGCTGTGTAACAAAGTACTATTACGTATAGGCTGAGTGCACCGACCTGATAAGTATACTATCACCGAGTGTTTGGTAGTGTGAGATGAGACATTCCCTCCCCATTAGGATAGTGTGAGGAGGAGACATTCCCTCCCTACCTATTTGAGGTAAAAGGACAAAAGTCTAGGGAATAAGCAGAGAAAGATGATAGTTATTGAGCACTAAGGAAAGATTTATGGCATTGCTTGAGCATTTGCACATCATCATGAAATTGTTATATATATATATATATATATATAAATCTTAGATTTGATAATGAATATTTACATCTTGAGTAATTGTAAATCTTTTAAGGATATATGAGATTATTTATATGCTGATGTATTTCTAATGAGATCTATGATTTATTAGTTGATTTGCTTGTAAATCTATATATTGTCTGAGTATATGTTTGTTGTTCAGTAATTAAAAATTGAACTTCTGTCCTCGGGAAGAGAAAGGAACCATTTTGACATTAGCCACCTTTCTATGAAATATTTTAAAAATGATTTTATTCTTTGAAGTAGTTAGAATTATTGTGATGACATATATTTATTAGATATACTGGGAATTCATAGAATTCTCACTCCGTTATTTTCTTTTCCATGATGATTCCAGTACGTGATCCACCTACGGAGTAAAGATGCAAAAGAGGATGTAGTATAATGTTGCTTATTCTTCTTCTTTTTTTTTTTTTTTACCATTGCCATATATTTATATTTATGCAATGGTTTGTATATGGTTTATGTGTAATTATGCCTATGAAGGCTTGGTATGTATAACTTGGATACTAATGTACTAGATTGTATGGGATACTAACGTTAGTATGATTTATACATGTTATGTATATATATGTTTGTACTTCGGATTAGTATATGAAAATCTCCATGGCATTCAATTAGGTAAATATGCAAGTTTCTAGAATTCTATCAGAAGAACTCAAGAGACACAAAGACAATAAATGAAATAAAAAAATTGTCCCTCACAAGGCTTAGGTAAGAAATAAATTTAGTAAAATTTTAGTTGTGACGTGCCTAAGCCTAAGTGCTTTAGTGTAATCCATATATAATTGGAGTAATTAGTCTTGGGGCATTACATTCTGTGCCCCAACATCCTTTTGGAATGCTTGGTGGGACACCTAAATACAGGATCTTCAAGTTCTCTAGGTGTTTTCAAACTTGTCCAACGTTTCAAGTGTATGCGATTGAGATTAGGTCATTTTGTTTCTACCACAACTATGACTTACTAAGCAGAAACACCTGTTATTCCTCCCTCTAGTCACTCAGGGGCAAATGTTGAAGCTGATGCTCATGTCGTAGCCACTCAAGTCGCAAGTAGCCATGCTAGCTTTGAAAGCGCAGCTAATGTTGTGGCGCAAGGTGATAATATAGCCTTGATGTATTACTAGATTTACTAGAGTGTGGGTGAAATTGTCCTTTTGACAATGACTCAGATAGCCAAAGTTGTGCACCCTCTCATTGTGAACGAGGTTTTGCGAAGCAGAAAAAGGGAGGACAGGGATGCTAATTAGGGAATCTTTTCTCAATACAGTCAGCCAATGACAAGAAATGCTTACTCAGTTCTGCCACCAGTAGCTTATCCCACGTCGGCAATATGGCAAATGGCCCCCATGGCTAGTGTTCCTACAACCATAGCTACCGTGGCTCCGTGGAAGCCAATAACAGCTGTTGGAGGTGTAACACCCTTGTGGAGATGTCACATTTATGATACAATAAAATAAAATAAAATAAAATAAAATTCTTACCCAAGTTGTAAAACGTTTGGTACATAAATAATATTAGTGGTAAATTTTTTTTCCTTTTACATTTATAACATTAAATAAAATAACACGGAACACCAAATAAAGTAAAACATAATCACACCATAATATACATATGATTTTGTCTGAAGTATACAAATAATTTACAACTACAAATATTTAACAAAAATAGTAAAGAGTCTGTATAAAACTAAAACATAACATAACTTGCCCAAGTGCACCTCAAAGATTTTCTAACCCTCCGATGGATCATCTTCAGAGAGATCATCGAATGACAGAAATTCTAGAGGTACCACAGCTCTACAGACATGAGTCCATGCTATTGACTCACTACTAAGCTCACTAGGTGCATGGAAAATTCCTTCCCAATAACGCCTAAGAGTTAGAGGCAACTCAAGATGTAAATACAAAGTAGTAGTAAATATAATCTCCCCATCAAACTCTCTACACAGGGACACAGTCAGACATCCCACATAGACAATCGATCCTTTATCCTCACACAGTCGCCAGGCTTCAGAGCCTCCATGAAAATCAAGTCTCACAAAATCGAAGAATCCCAGCAACGCCATGATCTCAAGATCAGTCCTGATGGTAGGGGTGATCTATCGGCTCACCTTCCTCGTACAGCTCACTCGGCTGTCGCTCGTCCGGATACTGAATCTCAAGAGGCTGTTCCTCATCCTCTTCCTCAAACTCTTTATGGAAATATAATAATAATATAGAGAAAAGTATATAAAGAGGTGAGATAATCTACATCATTACCAGCATGGCAATAAAAAAAATGATAATACAAACAAATATTACAATAACACATACCATTATATCATATACAGTATAGCAAATTAATACATCATGCATTTTATCACAGATTATAATAAACCTTAAAATGCAAATCATGAATGAACACACACTGACTCGTTCCTACTCCATGGAGCTAAACATGGATATCAGAGAGAATGATCCGAAAAGAACCATCAATGCCTCAGGCTACCCAACCAAACTATTACACTGTCCAACGTCGTGTCTATAGTCCACAGTCCAAAACATCGTGTAGCAGTACACAATCCAATACATCGTGCACTACAGGCATTGTACATAATAGTCTTCACAAGACCTCGATGAAGAATAGTGCTTGTCGAGATCATTAGTGTGTTGCCCATTACCACGGCCTAGAGGAGCTACCCACTGTCCATATGTGGAATCATTCGCACACTAATGCCTCCAAGTTCAATAAATGTACCACACTACGCTTATCACACCCACAACATGGTGTAATTCATCTCGTCAATCAATCGCCAATTTTTAACTAAATTGACAACACTCTAAATGCAAGATTAAGAATTATAATTACAAAAATACCCTTAGATTCAACATATTACCATATTTACGAAAATACCCTCAGTCTCGATATTCCAAAATATAGTATGTCTCCACTTGACAGTACTATCACTCAACATGTCCGAGTCCACCACTTTGGCCTGACAGTAAAACTCACTGTTCCATTTAGTCGCGTAGAAATTTTATCTCTTTTTCACAATCGCGTCGCTTTTACAAACGTTTTTAAATTGCGTAAATATATTTTAACATTTTTGAACATCGCGTAATATTTTTAAATCATTTTCTCAATCGCGTAAGATTTTTAAATCATTTTCTTAACCACATAACTTAAAATCATCATTTTAAATATGTGTAGACTGTATCTAGTACTTTTAAACTACGTAAAGTATTTTCCTTACGTTATAAATATATTATGGAACCTTTTCATTTTGTTTGTCTGATTTTAGTAAATTTCAGTAACATTTTACCTATAAAATTAGTATATGGTATTTTTAACGTTTTTCTCTAAATATTGTTCATTTTAACCTTACCCATCATTTACATCTTGAAACTTGCTAACGCGCTTCAAAACTCAAAGAGTGAGCTCTACGTTAGTATTTTTCAAGTGTTCCTTTATTTCTTACTTATCACAAATCCTTCTAATCCAGAATTCTAAAACTAACTTTATCTATTTTATTTCTCAAAGATTCATTGGAATCAAATTCTTTTGTAGATTAATTACTTAACCTATCTTAGAAAATAAAATGGCATGTTGGCTAATTCTCATTATTTTACCTAGATTTATTAATCAGTGTTTTAGAAAATAGTTGAGAACATTTTGGTTCTCTTTTTCATGAAGAAGCCATAAGCCTCTATTGTGTTCTTTGGAACACTCATACAAACCTTACATGTTATTCACATCCTACATTAATAATCATATATCTATACACACATGCAATATATTTTAAAACTATAGACATGCTTGCAAATAAAATCAATCACAAAATAGGAAAACAATAAATAAACACATAAATGAATCCTTATGGATTCTTCACATATATACAATCCATTTTCTCATCACTACACAAGGTTGATGAGATTAAATCTCCCTCTTACCTCTTGAAGACAAGGATCTCCTAGTCTTTTCTTCTCCTTGGATTTTCGTGTAAACTCCAAAATAAATTCCTAAAATTCTTAAACAATTAGCAAAATCACATACAAGGCTTTAAATGGAAAACCATGGAACAAACATGATTTAGAAAATTACAAACTAAATTTTAGACCATAAAATCAAAAGCTTACCCTTAGGGAAGTGAACAAAAGCTTGGATTTTGAAGTAGAAAGAATAGGTTTTTGACAAAAGCTTCTAAAGGAAAAGTGTTTAGAAGATAGTTTAGGTTTAGGAAAAGCTAAGAGATAAAATTATAGAAGATAGATGGTGGTGTTGGGTGCTTGGGCCGAATTTGAGAGAGAAAATGGAAGAGAAAAGTTGCTTGGTGTTCTTGAGAATTTGAGAGAAAATGAAGTAAAGTCTTTAGGTAAATGAAAAGTGAATATCAAGTGTGAAATATGGAGGGGCTGCCGTGAGTGGCTTGTAGGAGAAATTAAAGGATTTACTTGAAACAAAAATATCACAATTTGGAGTGCACATGGCCTATGTCACACTTGGTCATGCAATGGTCACTTGGATAGCTCAAGAACCTTGTGGAACTTGGCAATTTGCCCTCCATGGACTTGGGACTCAAGGGTACTTAGGGGCTTGGTTTGATTTTAATTAAAAGCTAATCACATGCTAATTAAATAGGTAATTAATTAGATTAGGTTCCCTAATTACACTTAATTAATATTCTAATTACACAACTAAGTAATTAAACATATAATTGCATATATCATAGCCTCTAAATAAAATTAGGATATCTAATTAATATTTAGATTATAACTAATTAATAACTAGGTTAGTTTACTTAGTTTGTTAATTAGGCAATTAAGATGGTCAAATTAAGTTTAATTAGTTACTAAGTAAAGTCAAGCCACAATGTTTGACTCAATCTTAACTATTGAATTTAACTTTAATTCCTAGCCCTTGATTTGATGTAAGGTGGATATCACTTAGTGATTTAATTAGAATTGTTCTCATACTATTGATTTGATCAACGGTTATGATCAAAAGCATCTTAATCACACTTTTTATCCAAGGGTCCACAATGAAGTCTTTGCCTCTTTGTTTGACTAAACCTTATTGGTTAGAATTTTTCAAGCCACCTTCGTTGACTGATTCCTATTGGCTTAGAATTTAGTCTAGTCAGAATCGTTGACTGCTTTTCTAAACATGGGTTCCACAGACTTTTCAGAGTCCATGGTCATTTTAGAGTAGATTTCTACTATTTTTTAGACAGTAGGTACTGTCAAATAAAATAATATTATAATAACATAAAATTATTTTATTGTACAGTTAAATCCTAAAAATTAAAAGATTAATATTATATATATATATATATATATCAATCGAATTTGGGTTTAGTAAGATCCCCCAGCTCTAATTAATTAAAATAAGATTTTTCTGACTAAAAAATTATTATTTTCTTGGCTCGGTGCTGATGATCACATATTTGATACATTAATAAGCTTTCATTCTTAGTCATTTACACTCTCTATGTACTTAATTGATTGAGTTTTATTATGTTTTGTAAGTTTGGACTCAAATTGAACTTAATTGAATTTTTCAGCATGATTCATATCTTATACTATTTCTGTATTTGAGTCATATCTTGGGCTGTAGGTGGTCTTTGGAGGTGATTCTAGTGGCATTTGAAAGATAAGAGAGAGTTCTATAACTTTCATGAAGACCTCAAAGGCCTAATCACACGAGTAGATAACTCAAATTGGGATTGAAGCAAGAACCAGAGTGTTTTTCCTGATAGCTTAACCTATGGGTACTGTTCATCACATATTTCGGGATAGAAGTTGTAAAATGGGCTGAAATTTGGATGCTGAATAGTTAAGACCAATATCTACAACTTTCATGTTGAACACTTTTCCAGAATCGGACTCCTTGAAGGTGATATTGGGCTTGGAAGTCAGAACAGAGGAGCTGTGACTGGGCCTAGGCAGTGTTCAGTAAATTGAACGTATCTGGAGTTAGAGAAATGATATTAGACTCAAACTAAAGCCATTTGAAAGCTAAGATCCAGGCCTACAACTTTCATGAAGACCACTTGGTTCAAAAATGACGAATGCAATGACTTCAGAGCTGCATGATTTCAGAGACAAGGAATCTCCATAATTTCCCACTCACCTAAAGTCATTTGGCATTTTCCACTCATTTTCCACTCATCCAACCACTAATGACTCAGCCCCCTTGTCATTTTGTATCTCTAATCCTCTATAAAAGGGGGCCTGGCAGATCATTAAAGGGGGCCTTGGCAGATCATTAAGGGTGTTAGGTGTTAGTTACTAAAATGATGCTTCTTCTTTTGTTACTTCTTCTTCTTTTCTTGTAGTAATTTTCCTTTGTTCTAAATTAAAGTCATGTTCTTCATCATCATCATCTTCTTCTTCTTCTTCTTCTTCTTCTTCTTCTTCTTCTTCTTCTTCTTTCTTTCTTCTTATCTATGAGTAACTAAGTTTCATTTTACTTGGGTGAAAGGGTGAAGCTCTTGGTAATAAAGTAAGGTTAGATTTATTCTTCTCTTGTGCTTAAATGATTTATATTTTTCTAGTAACCATTATACGTATTATAATTTGTTTCTTATAATTTAGAAACCATCTTTGTAAAGAGGAGTTCTTGATTTATTATAGACAAAATATTGGCATAATGAATGCTTTAACCCATTTATAAGTGGTGGTAATATTTTTAGGAAACATAATATAATTACGTATATTATTTTAATTGGACTTTTAATGTTGTATTTTTCGATTGGAACCTCCATGTTGCGAGGATTCTAATTGAGTTATAAAAGGAATTGATCTTACCTTTATTTTATTTACCAAGAGTGAATCTTTTTACCCAAGTAAATAATTTTAATCATAGTAACAAAATATTCACTTCACTTTAATTAATCTTCAGCAATTCCCTGTGGATCGACCTCGGACTCCCGAAAAATGTATTACTTGAGACAACCTGCACTTGGGTTTGCAAATGCGACAATCAAAAAATTATGCATCAAGTTTTTGGCGCCGTTGCCGGGGACTTGATTTGAAGACTGAATTTCTGGTGTAAAAATTTGTATATATACTAACATCCTAACTAGCGGGGGAACCTCTCCCTTTTTAATTTCTGTGCATACTAACTTAGTGGGGGAATCTCTTCCTTTTATTTTACGCACTAACTTAGTGGGGGAATCTCTCCCTTTTACTTATTTTATTTTTTTTGTAATTTACTTTCTGCACTTTATTTTCTGCATTTTAATTTCTGTATAGTGGGGGTAATTCTCCATTTTATTTTCTTGTACATTTTAACTTAGTGGGGTAACTCTCCCTTTTATTTTTATTTTTTTTTTGTACTTTATTTTCTGTATTTATTTTTGTCATTTTTTTTGTTTACTAACTTACTAACTCTCTTACTAACTATCTAACTTTTTACTTTATCTCGCTTCTAACATTTTAATTTATCGTATACTAACTTTTTAATTTTTATGCTTATTAACTTATTTGGTGGTTGGTTTATACCACACATTTGTTAATATTTAATGAATGATTTATATTACTAGCTTGTACATTTTCTTTTCTATTGTAAGTTACTTGTTTATGCTTAATTGGTATCGTGATTTAAATTGATCGTTTGGTTAGAGTTAATCAGGTACTTTACATATTGATTTATTTGAATCACAATCACACATACATTAAGCACAATGGCTAAAATGAAAGTGTGCATGATGAACATGAAAATCAACCGCTTGCGAACTATGCGTGAGTATCTGCAACCATCTCGAAATTCTAGTCCATCATGTTTTATCTTTCCACTCAATGCCAACAATTTTAGATTCAAGCCAGGTATGATTTCTTTACTTCCTAATTTCCATGGTTTAGAATCTGAAAGCTCATATTTACATCTAAAAGAATTTGAGGAAGTATGTACTGCTTTTCATGATCAAACTTGCACTGAAGAGGTTGTTAAGCTTAAATTATTTCCTTTTTCTTTGAAAGATAAAGCAAAAACTTGGCTTAACACTTTGAAACCAAGATCAATTGGCACATGGCAAGAAATGCAATGTGAGTTTTTGAAGAAATTTTTTCCAACACATAAAACCAATGCTTTGAAAAGACAAATCCAAATTTTTTTCCAAAATTCCAATGAAGCATATTTTCAAAGTTGGGAACGTTTTAAAGATTTGTTGAATTCTTGCCCACATCATGGTTTTGAAAAATGGCGCACTATAAGCTTCTTTTATGAAGGGTTAACACCTGAAACCAAACAATTTGTGGAAACAATGTGCAATGGTGAATTTCTTGATAAAGAACCTAAAGAAGCTTTAGACTATTTAGACCATTTGGTGAAAATTCTCAATCTTGGCATGGTACTAATCCTTCTAAAAATTTAATTAGATTTAACCTTGCAAATGCTAGTAGAGAAAAATATCATCTTAGTCAAGAAGAAGATCTAAATGCAAGGTTTGCTAGTTTGGCTAGAAAGGTTGAAGTTATGGAATCAGGGAAAGTAAAAGAAATCAAACCTGTGCAAAGTGAAGAAATTTGTGGCATTTGTGATGAATTGGGACACTCAACAAATGAATGTCCAAAACTTCCTATTTTTAAAGAAGTTGTGCATGAGCATGTAAATGCAATGACCAATTTTAAAAAGCCATTCATTTCTTCTTTTTCAGATACATACAATCCGGGATGGAGAAATCACTCGAACTTCAGTTGGAGGAATAACAACCAGCCACAATTCATGCAACCACCACCTCCTCAGGCACAGCAAGATTCTCAAAATCCTCAAGGATATGCACCCTATGTCCCACCATATAGGAAAAACCTTGAAGGAACATTGCATGCATTCATGGAAAAACAAGAAGCCATCAATAACCACAACACTCAAGCCATGATTGACATAAAAGATACTCTTTACTAAACTTTCTTCTGCACTTGCCATTCATGAGAAAGGAAAGTTTCCCTCTCAACCTCAACCAAATCCCAAGGGTCAGTTTAGCCTAAATGAGGGTAGTTCAGAAAGTCAAAAAATAGATCAAGTCAACTCAATGATAACTCTTAGGAGTGGAAAGGTTGTTGAAAAACAAATTCCTGAACTTTTTGAGAAAGATGATGAGTCAATTCCCAAAGATGAGGAAGGAGTTGATCAGCCACCTAGCCAAAAGGAGATCAAACCCTCGTCTTCACCCCCATTTCCTCAAGCATTAAACAATTCAAGTAAAGTGAATCATAACAGTGACATTTTTGAAATCTTTAAACAAGTGAAAGTCAATATTCCTTTGTTAGATGCTATCAAGCTGATTCCTTGTTATGCCAAATTTTTGAAAGACTTGTGCCTTGTTAAAAGGAAACATAATGTGAAAAAGAATGCATTTTTGATGAACAGTAAGCTCCATTATTCAAAACAATAATGAGTTGAAATATAAAGACCCTGGTTGTCCTACGAGTTTCATGCATTATTGGTGAACATAAAATTGAACGAGTTTTACTTGATCTTGGTGCTAGTGTTAATTTGCTTCCATATTCGTTTATCGACAACTCAACCTTGGTGAGTTAAAACTAACTTATGTAACTCTTCTACTTGCGATAGATCAATTAAAATTCCAAAAGGAATAGCAGAAGATGTGTTGGTACAAGTTGATAAATTCATATATCCTGTGGATTTTATTATCTTGAAAACGAACCTATGGGTGATAATTTCAAGTCGATTCCCTGTTATTTTAGGTCGCCCATTTTTAGCAACATCTAATGCTTTGATAAATTGCAGAAATGGAGTGGTGAAACTAACTTTTGGAAATATGACACTAGAGCTTAATGTTTTCAACATGTGCAAGCAACCACAAGAAGTTTATGATGAAAAGCAAGAGATTGAAGGGGTTGAAGCCATTATAGATGATCATCTTCAAATCAGGAGTTCTTCTGACCCATTAGAAATCTGTTTAATTAATTCATTTGATTTAGCTACACAATTAGATGATGATTATTCTGAAATATGCTTTTTGCTTGACTGTACACAGGAAATGGAATACAAAGCATGGAAGCTAAGATTCGAAGAGCTAAAATCCATGAATGATGATACCCATGAAGAAGTACCCACACTGGAACTAAAGCCATTACCTGATGGGTTGAAGTACATATTTTTGGGAGAAGAACAAAGCTCTCCAGTGGTAATTTCCTCATCCTTGACCAAAGAACAAGAAGGTAAGTTGATAGAAGTACTTAAAAGGCATAAAAATGCAATTGGATGGACATTAAAGGATATAAAAGGCATTAATCCATTAATCTGTACACATAGAATACATTTAGAGGATAATGCTAAAACATCTCAACAACCTCAAAGAAGATTAAATCCACACATGAAAGAGGTAGTTAGAGCTGAAGTTCTAGAGCTGAAGTTCTTAAATTACTTGATGTTGAAATTATCTATCCTATCTCTGATAGCCAGTGGGTAAGCCCTACACAAGTTGTGCCTAAGAAATCTGGAATAACAGTGGTTGAAAATGAAAAAGGAGAATTAATATCTACCCGAATCTCATCTAGTTGGCGTATGTGTATTGATTTCAGAAAATTGAATGCAGCCACTAGGAAAGACCATTTTTCATTGCCATTTCTTGATCAGATTCTAGAAAGAGTAGCAGGACATCCCTACTATTGTTTTCTTGATGGTTATTCAGGGTATAATCAAATACCAATTGCATTAGAGGACCAAGAAAAGACCACTTTTACTTGCCCCTTTGGCACTTTTGCATATAGAAAAATGCCTTTTGGTCTTTGTAATGCTCCGATAACTTTTCAAAGATGCATGCTAAGTATTTTCAGTGACATGATTGAGCATTATTTAGAAGTTTTCATAGATGATCGACGGTTTTGGAAATTCTTTTGAAAATTGTCTTGATAATTTGGAAAAAGTTCTTAAAAGATGCGAAGAAAAAGGATTTGTGTTAAATTGGGAAAAAATGTCATTACATGGTTACCTCGGGAATAGTGTTAGGTCATGTGATATCTTCTAAGGAATTGAAGTTGATAAGGCCAAAGTTGAATTAATTGCTCATTTGCCTTTCCAAAAAAATGATCGAGAGAAGTTCGTTCCTTTTTAGGACATGCAGATTTTACGAGAAGATTTGTAAAGGACTTTAGTGTTATATCTAGACCTTTATGTAATCTTCTAACAAAAGATACACCATTTGATTGGACTCAAGATTGTCAAAAATCTTTTGAAAAATTAATCGGTCTTTTGACTTCGCTCCTATCATGCAATCTCGATTTGGTCTTTGCCTTTTGAGTTGATGTGTGATGCTAGTGATTTTGTTGTTGGTATTTGTTTTAGGCCAAAGAAAGGAAGGTAAGCCTCATGTAATTTATTACGCAAGTCGAACTTTGAATAGTGCACAAATGAATTACACCACTTCTTTGAAAAAGAACTACTTTGTAATTTTTGCATTGGACAAATTTTGGGCTTATTTAATTGGTTCATCCACTGTTGTTTTCACTGATCATGCTGCTGTTAGATATTTAATGTCTAAACAGGATGCCAAACCTAGATTGATACGGTGGATCTTGTTGCTTCAAGAATTCAACATCACAATAAAAGACAAGAAAGAAGCCGAAAATGTTGTTGCAGATCATTTGTCAAGGCTGACAACAGGCTCATCTTTTGATAGCACACCTATCAATGATTCTTTTCTCGATAAATTTTTATTTTCTGTCAATTCCATGCCTTGGTTTGCTAACATTGTCAATTTTCTTGTAACAGGTAAGATGCCGCCTCAGTGGACACACCAAGACAGAAAAAAGTTTTTGATTGAGGTGAAAATTTTCTTTTGGGATGACCCATATTTGTTCAAATATTGTCCTGATCAAATCTTTCGGAGATGTGTACCCGACAATGAGGTAAGTAGTGTCATTAAATTTTGTCATTCAGAAGCATGTGGAGGTCATTTTTCTTCAAAGAAAACAGCTGCGAAAATCTTGCAGTGTGGATTTTATTGGCCCACTTTATTCAAGGACAGTTATACTTTTTGCAAAAGTTGTGAAAATTGTCAAAAATTGGGGTCCATTTCTAAAAGAAATATGATGCCTTTGAACCCTATCCTTGTCATTGAAATTTTTGATTGTTGGGGAATTGATTTCATGGGTCCATTTCCATCATCTTTTGGATTTGTGTATATTTTGGTTGCAGTTGATTATGTCTCAAAATGGATTGAGGCGATTCCATGTCGGTACAATGATCATAAAACTGTTCTAAAATTTTTAAAAGAAAATGTTTTGAGTCGATTTGGAATTCCTCGAGCTATCATCAGTGATGGAAGAACACATTTTTGCAATAAATCATTTGAATCTTTAATGAAGAAATATTGCATTACCCACAAAATTGTAACTCCTTATCATCCTCAGACAAGTGGAAAAGTTGAATTAGTAAATAGAGAGATTAAACAAATTTTGGAAAAAATGGTTAACCAAAATCGTAAAGATTGGTCTTTAAGACTAAACGATGCACTTTGGGCTTACCGTACTGCTTTTAAAACATCTTTGGGCATGTCTCCCTATCGGTTAGTTTATGGAAAACCTTGTCATTTGCCTGTAGAATTGGAGCATAAAGCATTTTGGGCCATTAAAGCTTTCAACTTAAGTCTTGATGATGCTTCCAAGTTACGCAAATTGCAATTGAATGAACTTGAGGAATTAAGAAATGATGCATATGAAAACTCAAAGATTTATAAAGCTAGAACAAAAGTTTTTCATGACAAATCAATTTTGAGAAAAACTTTTGAAATTGGTCAAAAAGTTTTACTTTATAATTCTCGTCTTCACCTATTCCTTGGAAAATTGAGATCTAGGTGGATTGGTCCTTATATTGTCAAACATGTGTATTCTTATGGGGCCATAGACATTGAGAATCCTAGGAATGGTATTGTATTTAAGGTCAATGGACAAAGACTCAAACCATTTCTAGAACATCAAGTTGTTGAGGTAGAATCCATTTCTCTTTCTAATCCTTGTTATGAGTAGAATTTATTTTAATGTTGTTTCTTTCTTTTTGCAGTTCTTTGTGTTCCCGGTTAAATGGCGGATAACGGTACTCCGTGACTCTCAAGTCGGTTTATTTTTCAGTTTCCCATAATAACTGAATTCTTCTCCTTTTAAAATGGATGTCATTCTCTCAAATCTAAGAAAACATTTTCCTTCTCTCCCTCTAAATGCTCTAACAAAAGTCTATGAAGCTAGGTGTGAAAGATCTGAGATTGTTAATGTATAAGGGCATCCCGAGAAGATATACTGTTGGATAATCGAAGCAAAGGTTCGTTTAGCTAGTGAATCTTGATTCATTTGTCCCATACATGCCTCGGTCTCGGTAAAAGTTCATTTTCAAAAAGGAGAAGAGCAAAAAGAATGAAAGTTTGTTACAAGTGTGCACGATGGAATTGAATACGCGATGTCACTCTTTAGGGATGGTTTCCGTAAAAGTAAGAGAGAAGATAAAATATTCTTCATTAAGAATGGGGTGAGTAAGGAGTCATTAGATAATATCTTATTGACTCTTGAGACGCATTCTTGTGGAGTTGTGCAAAGCGTGAACTTCTTAGTTTGTGGAATCTCTTCAAGGACGAGCAAGAGCGTTATAGTCTTGGGAATCGACTCAAAAAGACCCTGTTTGTCAATTTATAAGAAAATTGGATGGGAAGCTTATCCTCGACTCATAGAAGGTGTTTAAGCCGTTTCGGACGTGAAACCAGAGGAAGATGTGAGCCACAATCACAACAACATGTATATATTATCTTGTACATTTTTAAAAAAAAAAAAAAAAAAAAAAAAAGAAAAAAAAAAAAAAAAAAAAAGAAAAAAAAGGAAAAAAAAAAAAAAAGAGAAAAAAAAGAGAAAAAATGAAATAAAAAAGAATAAAAAAGGGCGAAACTTCGGTTGTACTTGGTCTTTAATTAGATTAGGAGCCCCTGCCAGTGGAGTGGCAGACCCGTCATTGACTCGGGTGGACCTTCGCACGCCGGTCGGTAAATAAGATTCGTGTGCCATGCTCTGTAGAGAGCCGCGCAAGCATTCCCAGGTTTTAACCAAAGGCTCTGCTTGCTGATGGACAGAAAGAAGCGTCCCGTGTTTGCATTCTCGCGTGACAATGCCTCTAAGCTGAATCCTGTGATTTAATGCCATGGGCTCTTCAGCGACCTCTCACTGGCTGTGGTCATTGGTGGTAGTTGTCAGATTTACGCACTTTAATTAGTGGCATCGTAACTCAATCCAAAATATCCTACAAACGGGAGAGAGAAGAATGTCCAGATTGGTGAGTGTCTTGGTATTCTTGCACTCATGACGCTTGAGTATAAAGATCTCGCCATGAAACCTGTACATAAAGGTATATAATCATTTGTTATTATTATTTTATCTTTGTATGATTTTGTTGAATTTTGGTTTTGGACAGACGATCCTTTGGATGGGATCCTTCGGGAGTTTCTAGACTTCTTTATCCTGATGGTTTTCTTGAAGTAAAAAAAAAAAACAAAAAAAAAAAAAACAAAAAAAAAAAAAAAAAAAAAAATTATTTTTAAATTTCAAACTTTTCGACGACACCTACCAACCTACCTGTATAGGAGCTACTATTACTTTTTCTATTCTCTTCCTTATTTAAACACTCCATTTTCTTCAATTTCTTGCAACTTATAATCATTCAAAGAGAGTGTGAGTGTAGAAATGGAGGGAGCTCCTTCTTCTGTTCGTAGATTTGTCAGTATCTGTGTATTTTGTGGGACAAGTTATGGGAAGGGCTTAGAGTTTGTAAACGCAGCAAGCACTATTGGTAGAACACTTCTTGCGAGGAACATTCGTGTTATATATGGGGGAGGTAGCATTGGGTTAATGGGGGCTGTATCACTTTCTGCACATATAAGAGGTGGTCAAGTTTTAGGTGTCATTCCTGAACCTTTTACTCGAAGGAACATCGTTGGAAAGACAATTGGACTGGAAATTCAGGTATCATCTATGCATGGACGAATGAAGGCGATGCTTGAAAACTCTGATGCATTCATTGTCTTACCTGGTGGTTTTGGTACTTTGGAAGAAGTCTTTCAAGTTGTCTCTTGGGCCCAATTGAACATCCACCATAAACCCATAGGTTTGTTGAATGTTAATAATTTCTTTGATAATTTATTATCTTTTGTTGACCATGTTGTGGAACAGAAATTTGTCACACCTTCTCGCAAGACGACTCTTATCTCTGCTTCTACTGTTGATGAGTTGATTGATAAATTAGAAGCTTTTGTTTATGAACCTGATCCAGTAACAGCTCAGATAGATTGGTCCGAAGGAAGCGGTGAAGGAAGTGGTGAAGGAAGCAAAATGAAAAGAAAGCCAGCCAAGACACTCCAACTATTTAAATAATTACAACCTTTAGTTTTATTTATCATACTTTGTTTCTGATTTGTGTGAGGTTTTTCTTTTCAGTAATTGCAGCAACAGGTAATATATTCTATCCTTTTTCCTATCTATGTTTTGACATTGAGGACAATGTTGTGATCTGGTTGGGGGGAAGGATGGTTGTAAAAAAAATCCAAAAAAAAAATAATAATTAGGAAGTATGTTTGTTAATATGTTTATTGTGTTTATATTAAAAAAAACCAAAAAAAAAATTCAAAAGTGTGTTTGTTAATATGTTTGTTGTGTTTGTCATCAATTTATTAACAACAAAAGTAATTAGGGATAACAGAGTAAAGAGTAAATTATTTACTCTTGAGACGCATCAAAAATTGGTGGCAGAATAAGGAGTAATTAGGGTAGTAACTAGTTTATGTGGAAGTAGCAATTCAAATTCAGGGAAATTTACATGATTGAGTAAATTGTCTTCTTTCTTAAAATTCACATGCTTGGTTATGGATGTTGAATTGGTGGACTAAGAATGATAGAATTATGCCTTGTGAGATTTTGAGCCTATTGATGAATGGATTGAACATTTGTACCATTCTTTTCTTTCTTGTGTGAATCTCACTCATGAAATTGTTACTTTAGAACTTGTTTTGATTCTTTTTGAGACTACATTTTCATATGCATACATAAATATGATTGAGACATTTTTCTTCAAATAGTTACTTTAATTAAATAGCCAGCCTTGTTTAGCAGTATGTTGTCTCAATATGATATCAAGCACTTTTATGACTTCTTGGAAATTCTCTGATTCCTGGTAACATAAAGCATTAGAAATGACCTATTTCCCCTTACTTAACCCCTTTGAGCTTATTTGACTATTCTTTGTTTCGAACTCATTATGTACCTTAAATGAAAAATCATGTTCTTACTTGACCTTAGGGAATAAGAGAACATTAGTTTTGTCATTCGATGAGTTCTTGAACAAGTGTGGGGGTGTGTGTGCAGAATGGTTAAAAAAATGTATATATGATGTTCTTTTTGTAAAAAAAAATTAAAAAAAAAAAAAAAAATAAAAAAAAATCAATCAAAAAAAAATTGTAAAAAGAAGAGGGTCAACAAGGTAATAAAGGAAAGGAAAAGAATATGTAAAGGAAATTTGTATTAGGTGGAGTTGGGATGAATTTTCATGCTTGTTAATTGAACTCACTCTCATGTTCTTCTATTCTCTCGGTGTTTAACTTGTCATATCTATATTACCTCCTCCTTTACCTTGACCCCATTACAACCTTGAATAAAGTCCTCATGATTTGTGTGTGCATGTGTTCGAGTAGTGGAGAAGTAGAAGATAAGCAAGCTTATGGTAGTGCAATTTTCATGGGTTGAATTGAGTGAAATACCTACCTTTTAAACACTTGAGGGATTGAGAGTGAATCTTGTGAAAATCTATCATTCTTGACTCATGCTTTTCAATTCAAATATCCTTGCTTGTTGATTTGAGAAGTGAAGATATGTTACCTCATGAATGTTTTGATTACTTGAATGATTGCTCTTCATTTTTAAATATTATTAGAAATTGAGTCTTTTAGAGTGTTTAGCTTTTGAGTCTGTTTCGTTTTTTTTTTTTTTGTGAGTGATCTTATATGTTTTGCTTAAGAGTGCAAAAAGTTAAGTGCGGGGGAGTTTGATGATCACATATTTGATACATTAATAAGCTTTCATTCTTAGTCATTTACACTCTCTATGTACTTAATTGATTGAGTTTTATTATGTTTTGTAAGTTTGGACTCAAATTGAACTTAATTGAATTTTTCAGCATGATTTATATCTTACACTATTTCTGTATTTGGGTCATATCTTGGGCTGTAGGTGGTCTTTGGAGGTGATTCTAGTGGCATTTGAAAGATAAGAGAGAGTTCTATAACTTTCATGAAGACCTCAAAGGCCTAATCACACGAGTAGATAACTCAAATTGGGATTGAAGCAAGAACCAGAGTGTTTTTCCTGACAACTTAACCTATGGGTACTGTTCATCACATATTTCAGGATAGAAGTTGTAAAATGGGCTGAAATTTGGATGCTGAATAGTTAAGACCAATATCTACAACTTTCATGTTGAACACTTTTCCAGAATCGGACTCCTTGAAGGTGATATTGGGCTTGGAAGTCAGAACAGAGGAGTTGTGACTGGGCCTGGGCAGTGTTCAGTAAATTGAACGTATCTGGAGTTAAAGAAATGATATTGGACTCAAACCAAATCCATTTGAAATCTAAGATCCAGGCCTACAACTTTCATGAAGACCACTTGGTTCAAAAATGACGAATGTAATGACTTCAGAGCTGCATGATTTCGGAGACAAGGAATCTCCATAATTTCCCACTCACCTAAAGTCATTTGGCATTTTCCACTCATTTTCCACTCATCCAAGCACTAATGACTCAGCCCCCTTGTCATTTTGTATCTCTAATCCTCTATAAAAGGGGTTGTATCTCTAATCCTCTATAAAAGGGGGCCTTGGCAGATCATTAAGGGTGTTAGGTGTTAGTTACCAAAATGATGCCATTTTATTACTAGATTTTCTTGTAGTAATTTTCCTTTGTTCTAAATTAAAGTCATCATCTTTGTTCAGTCATCTTCTTCATCATCTTCTTCTTCTTCTTCTTCTTTTCTTCTTCTTATCTATGAGTAACTAAGTTTTATTTTACTTGGGTGAAAGGGTGAAGCTTTGGTAATAAAGTAAGGTTAGATTTATTCTTCTCTTGTGCTTAAATGATTTATATTTTTCTAGTAACCATTATACGTATTATAATTTGTTTCTTATAATTTAGAAACCATCTTTGTAAAGAGGAGTTCTTGATTTATTGTAGACAAAATATTGGCACAATGAATGCTTTAACTCATTTATAAGTGGTGGTAATATTTTTAGGAAACATAATATAATTACGTATATTATTTTAATTAGACTTTTAATGTTGTATTTTTCGATTGGAACCTCCATGTTGCGAGGATTCTAATTGAGTTATAAAAGGAATTGATCTTACCTTTATTTTATTTACTAAGAGTGAATCTTTTTACCCAAGTAAATACTTTTAATCATAGTAACAAAATATTCACTTCACTTTAATTAATCTTCAGCAATTCCCTGTGGATCGACCTCGGACTCCCGAGAAATATATTACTTGAGACAACCTGCACTTGGATTTGCAAATGCGACAATCAAAAAATTGTGCATCAGGTGCAAATCACACACAACAGTTAAATACACTCACGAAATAGTCAAATTCAATTTACTACTCATAGAAATTACAAAACAGCACATTTAGGACAATATCGTATTTATCCTAAAAGTTGGGGTGTTACAGGAGGAGCTCACTAGAACCAGGTGCTGATGGGACAATTCATCTTTCCTGCTCTGCCAATGCTAAGACCTACAGCGCAGCCATTGCAATATGGTTATGTGCATAAGGCTCGCAGGTCATCAGAAAGTCTAGGAAATACCAATGGTGGTGTGTCCTATTAGTCGAATTCTGTAGCGAACATAAACGGTACCACACCTGCATGGCAATCAACTTCTAAGACTTACATGCCATACTAGTAAGCTTCTTAATCGTATATACAACCTGTTATCTCACCTCAGCTGAGGGAAACACCTATGGTAGGGCCCTATGGGTCTATATATCTGTGTAAGGGTACAATTCGACTTATTATGCTCCTATGACTAAAGTAATCAAAGGAAGTAGAGATCAAACTCCTAAAACACAAGAGAACGTGCTTCGAGATCTAAAGATAAACTGATGTTATAGTTTTTCCATCTTCAACTCTATAAATAGGCCTCTAAAGCTTTGAGAAAGAGATCCCTAATCAATCATATAAAAAATCATCTATGTTTCAATCATTTTGTGTTCAATTCTTTAACATTTTATAGCTTTCCATTTACTTTTCAACCATTTTATTGCTTTCCTTTACGTTTCTAGCCACTTTACGACATTTCTTTATAGGTTTTAGGTTTAGTTTAGGCAATTTACTTTACTTTGTATTCAGGGGTCAATTTACTTCATTGTACCTCAAGTTCAAGTTCATGTACTTTGATTTATTAAATTTGTTTAATGCAATTTACATTTCCTTTTACATTGTGCAAGTGTTGTTTACTTTGAACCTAAGCTGAGGACTTTCTTTAGTTACTTCAGGAACCCACATCGAAGGCAAGCTTCCCCTTTTAGGAGTTTTCATAGGCAGAGCTCATACTATATTGGGATAATGTTGAGAGTGTGGAGTTTGCTTTTGCTTTGCAGGCAAAAGCTGATGTAGTTTTTTCGCACCAACATTTTTCTGGCATGCTCGGTGGCACACCTTGATTCAAGATGTTCAAAATCTCTAGGTGTTTTTGAACTTGTCTAGCGTTTCGAGCATATGCAATTGAGATTAGGTCGTTGTGTTTCTACTGTAACTATGACTTCCCAAGTAAAAACACTCATTGTTCCTCCCTCTAGTCATTTGGGGACAAATATTGAAGCTAATGCTTATACTGTAGCCACTCAAGTCATAAGTAACCATGCTAGCCTTAAAAGCGCAGCTAATGTTATGGTGCAAGGTGATAATTGTCACAATTGAAATCGCGACGAGATTGGCGAGAAGGATTTTAAAAAAAAGAATTTTTTTTAGAGTCGTAACCAAATTTTATTTGAATTGGGAAAACATTTGGAAAAACTCATTTTTATTAAAAAGAAAGTAAAAAGGTTTGCAAAAATCAAGTTAGGCTTGAGAGTTTATTTATGCACAGGTAGGAGTGGAAATAAGTCAGGCCAGGTTAGGCTTTACCTTAAACAGGCCTGACCTGTATCTTAATTATAAAGTCTGAGCCTGACTTGTGAGTCTGTAATAAGCCAATTTTTAAGGCCTGACTTGACTTTTTTTAAAAATCTGACCTAGCCTAAAAGCCTACTTTGCAATGAGACTTTTAAATAAGTTAATAGAGTTATCTTTAAATAGGTCAACATGTCTTTATATAAGCTAACAGACCTACTTTTAAATAGGTCAACATGCATTTACATAGGCTAACAAACCTAAGCCATAAAATAAGCCAACAGGCCTACTTAAAACCAATAGGTCTTTATTATAACTTAACACTCACCTTTTAATTTTATAAATACTCACCACTTTCTTAAGTCTTTAGTCGATTTGAGATTTGGAGATATATCAAGTTGCAAAATTGTTAGAGGCATACATCTCGAAGTCCCACATCAAGTTACAAAATTATTAGAGACATACATCTCGAAGTCTCACATCGACTAAAGACCAAACTAAGAAAGTAGTGAGCATCTATAAAAATAAAAAGTGAGTGTTAACTTATTATTTTTCATTCTAATAAATATATTACATTAAATATATTAATAAATATATTATTTCTATTCTAACTTATTAACTTTAGATTTAGTTCTTGACTTTTATTAAAATTTAATTAAAAAATATATTAATAAATTATAATAAATTAATAATTATAATTATAATTTATAATTATTATGATAATATATATTATATTATATATAGTTAAACAGTCGACCAACCTACCAGACTTAAAAGACTTATTAGATGGCTTAAGGATTGACTTTTTTAGTTAAACATGCTTTTAAAAAAAATTTGACCTACCTTGTTTAGTAAATAGGCCAGGCCAGGCCCGGTCATAGGCCCTTGACAAACAACCTGACCTATTTCTACCCCTACGCACAAGAAAATGCAAGAACTTAATCTTACTGTACTCCTGACGCATTCGTTTTAAGACAATTACTTTAAATTAACTATGTAAATTTGATAACATTAAAATTATTTGTTTTACCTCTTTTGAAATAAATAAAAATTTTATTTCTTTCAAATTTTTTTTAGCTTTAATTGAATAAATAAATAAAAAAAAGAACTTGAAAACATTGTACATTTGAATTTGTATAAAAAAAAAAAACTATTTTTTCACAAGATCCAAAATAACACTAGATTATACAATAAATCCTTATGACTTTGAATATTTGATAAAAGATAGCATAGAACTATACTATTATCACCATTAGCCACCACACAAATTATAAAAATTTTCTATTTAATTTATTTCTTTTTTATTTTTTTATTGTCTCATTTTTTATTTTATTCATTTCCTCCTTTTTTTTCCTATAGTAATAATAATTAAAAAACTCCTCAAGCCTAAATTAAAAAAAAAAACATTTTTTCCCACAAGATTTAAGATAACATTGAGCTATATAATAAATCTTTATAGCTTGAGCAACACTGAAGATAATATGAGACTATATAATCATTATTACAGGCTATTGCATGAATTAAATCCTCAGATAATTATTTTAACAAAAACGACATTTTATGAGTTTTAAAAGCACTCACATAAGCTTAAAAATTTTATTTTTTATTATTTCGGTAGGATTCAGAATAACATTGAACAATATAATAAACCCTTAAAATTGAGTGATAATAGAGATAGCATACAATCATCGTTGCTTTGCACAAGTTTGAGACTATTTATGGCAAATTGCTAGACGTAAGTTATTTAACGCGTGTCAAGCATATATGGCATAGGACCACTGGAATAAGAAAACAAAGAGTACTATTTTTCCAAACGCTATAGAAAGGACTGAGAGCTATATATATATATACTCACAAGATAACGAAATTGCAACACCGGAAATAAGAAAAATAGTCATTAAATATTTCATTCACATTTTATCAAAGCAAAAGTAATTCTAATCACACCTGAACAGCCAAATATAAGCCACAGAACCTCAACCAGTATGTGGTGTGTGTGTCAAAATCTTTAGAAAAACAAATTGGACATTTTACCTAACATCATTGGCATCAACTAGCAGCTAGCAACACAATGTTATAACAATCAGTTGTCATTTAAAATGCTAACAAAGAAATAAGGATCAAACGTATAACCCCAAAAAAATAACACAACAAAGGACCTAAAACAGCAACTCCATTGTGCAAACTTCGGGCATTCCACCTCCACATTGAATCTATTAATTATTCATTCATTTGAAGCCAAAAAGCAAAGGGAAAAGATAAGGTCTGTTCAAGAAAATTATGCAGAACAGACATGTGTTGAAACTAGAACTTATCCCTACTTGGTAAGAGCTCAATTCCAAGATTTTTAGAGTTAAAAGCCTTGTGTCATAGGTTCTTAACAAAGCAAACAGAACCCAAAATTGATATGTCTAACTCAAGCTATGAACAAGAAAGCAGGGGGCTGCCCTAGACAATGACAGTATGAAAATGAGCTCCACATTGTGACTTGATGCATATAGCCTAGCTAAACAACTCAAACACCATCCCAAACACCCAACCAGCCAAGCATAAAGAGCAATAAGTGATAACTCAAACACTATCCCAAACCCAAACATGTAAGAGACATCTCAGCAACTTAAAGGAGAGAAATCAAAGTTTGTGGAGTACAACTCAATTATCATACAGCTTCTGAATTTATCCACTATAGAAAATATGAGATGAGCAAGCAATAAGTGACAAACAAGAACAATAAGAGCAACATGATGACTTAGCAACCAAATACTTAACCAAAGATGACATGATCATGTTAAAAGCAAAAGTTTATTTATAAATAAGATAACATGAAAGAAATGGACCTGCAACTAACAATTAACAAAAGTCAACAAGATGATTACAATAGCTTATAAACCATATACTTAATATTGGACAAAGCGAGACAGGAAAATCATGTTAAATTTATCCATCATTTTCATGCTCTCATCTTTATTGGTTCACTATTGAGGTGCTATTTGCTTGCTGTTAATATTAGCTGTTGGACGGTGGCTTCTTGGCCTTGTTTCTATGGACGGTGGCTTCTATGAACGGTGATGGACACTGGCCTCTATGAATGGTGGCCTCTTGGCCTTGTTACCAGGTTTTTAGGTTAGATATTGTATTTAGTGCATTTAGTGCTTTGTTAATTGGTTGCTTATTTTCTAGGGACATTTAATGTACAACTGCTCCCTATATATATTACTATCATTGTAAACATTGGGAGGTAAGAATAATATACAGTTTTTCAGATACTCTAACATGGTATCACAACCTTCTCTCTTATCCTAGGCTATCACAATTTTTTTTCTTCTCTACCTTAGGGGCTTTCGGATTTATAGTCTTTTCTGGCTTAAGAATTTTGTTCATCGTGTTTGGCATTTGGTTCTGGAATTTTTTTTCCAGATCACGTATTCTAGTTTCACCTTAGAGTTACAAATTTTTTTTGCATCCTCTTGGTTTTCTGCATCACTATGGCAACAAACAACTTCTGTGTTCGCTTTAGTGGGAAGAACTATTTAGCCTGGGAGTTTCAGTTCAGGATGTTTGTCAAAGGCAAAGGATTGTGGGGTCATATTGGTGGCTCTTCCGCTGCACCAAGTGCCTCAACCGAGATTGCTAAATGGGAGACGCAGGACGCTTAGATTATTTCCTGGATTTTGGGATCCATTGAGCCACAAATGGTCAACAATTTGCGCTCCTTTTCGACAGCTAAGGAGATGTGGGACTACTTGAAACGTATCTACAACCAAGATAACAATGCAAAGTGCTTTCAGTTGGAGCTAGACACTGCCAACTACAGCCAGGGTAATCTCTCGATTCAAGAATACTACTCTAGTTTCCTCAACTTATGGACTGAGCATTCAGCTATTATACATGCTAAAGTTCCAAAGGAAGCGCTATCTGCCCTTCAAGAAGTTCATAACACCAGTCGAAGGGCTCAATTTCTCATGAAACTCAGACCAAAATTCGAGGTAACGAGGGCTGCTCTGTTAAATAGAGACTCGGTTCCCTCCTTGGATGTGTGTGTTGGAGAGTTACTTCGGGAGGAGCAACGGTTATTCATTCAAGGAGCTATAGCGCAAGACAAATTTCCTTCGGAAGTTGTCACTGTTGCTTATGCTGCTCGAGGGAAGGGAAAAGGAAGGGATATGAAGCAGGTTCAGTGCTATTCCTGCAAGGAGTTTGGGAATATTGCTCGAAACTGTAGCCGAAAATTTTGTTCCTATTCTAAACAACGTGGTCATATTATTAAGGAATGTCCTACGAGACCAGAAAACCGTCCAGTCAATGCCTTCCATGCAACGGTTCATCCTTCTTCTTCTACAGCACTAGCACATCAACCTTCCATAACAGCACTTCTCGCAGTCTCTATTCAAGCTGTCCTAACTCCAGAGATGGTGCAATAGATAACAATTTCAGCATTTTCTATCGTGGGCATTCAAGGTAAGCCTAAGCACACTCTTCAATATGGGTTTGTTGACTCTGGGGCTTCAAATCATATGTCTGGTACTTCTGACTCTTTGAACAATGTTCGACCCTATTATGGTACACAACATATTCAAATTGCGAATGGTAATACTCTTCCTATTGTTGCTGTTGGGGATATTGATTCATCTTTACGCAATGTGTTTGTGTCTCCTGGACTTTCTGCTCGTTTACTTTCGGTTGGCCAATTGGTTGATAATAATTGTGACGTGCATTTCTCTCGTGGTGGTTGTTTTGTGCAGGATCAGGCGTCGGGGAAAGTGATCGCGAAGGGGCCTAAAGTGGGCAGATTGTTTCCTATACACTTTACTACTCCTAGTCTTTTCTCTTTAGCTTGTACTACTGTAACAAATCAAAGTGAGGTCTGGCATAAACGTTTGGGCCATCCTAACTCACTTGTTTTGTCTCATTTATTGAAACATGGCTTCTTGGGCAATAAAAATCAGTCTTCTTTTTCTTTTGACTGTTTTGTGTGTAAGCTTGCTAAAAGTAAGACTCTACCATTCTCTTCTAGTGGTCATCGAGCAAACAAATATTTTGATCTTATTCATAGTAATGTTTGGGGTGTTTATCCTGTCATATCTCATGCAAACTATAAGTATTTCGTGACATTTATTGATGACTACAGTCGGTTTACTTCGATTTATTTTCTTCGCTCCAAAGCCGAGATTTTTTCAGTGTTTCAGACCTTTTTAGCCTATGTTGAAAATCAATTTTCTACTGCTATTAAGATTTTACGTTCCGACTCTGGCAGAGAATATATGTCTAATGAATTTCAGGCATTCTTACAACATAAAGGTATTATTTTACAGCGTTCTTGTTCATATACGCCTCAACAGAATGGCATTGCTGAGTGTAAAAACCGTCACTTGTTGGATGTCACGCGTACCTTGCTACTTGAATCCTTTGTTCCTCCTCGTTTTTGGGTTGAGGCTTTGTCCACTACTGTCTACCTGATTAATTGTCTTCCTTCTCAGGTTTTAGACTTTGATTCACCTTTCTCTCATCTCTATAACATGCCTCCTAGTTATCATAATCTTCATACTATTGGTTGTGTTTGTTTTGTTCATTTACCGCCTACTGGGCGTCACAAACTTGGTGCTCAGGCAGTTCAGTGTGCGTTTATGGGTTACAATACCACTCAAAAAGGTTGTGTGTTATGATGCTACTGCTAATCATCTTCGTATCTCTCAAAATATGACTTTCTCTGAGAATCACTACTTCTTTCCGTCTAATGTGGTCCCTTCTATTGATCTTGCTTTGCTTCCTAACTTTGGTGATGTCCCTCGTTCTATTGAGCGTTTCAAACCAGGTGTGGTGTATACGAGACGTCAGCCTTCTTTACCCCCTCTCGACATTGACCTGCCACCTGAACTTGTACCTCCGACACCTCGAAGATATACTCGTGTATCTAATCCACCATATAGGTATGGGTTTCCACACACTTCTCTTAATGTGACCTTATCTATCATTTCTGTTCCTACTTGTTATTCTCAAGCAGTTAAGGAAGCATGTTGGGAACAAGCCATGCAAGCTGAGCTACAAGCTCTTCAGGAGAATCATACTTGGGATATTGTTCCATGCCTTCCTGGTATTAAACCCATTGGCTGTAAGTGAGTGTATTTTGTGACGCTTAATTCCAATGGTTCTCTCGACCGCTATAAGGCTCGGTTAGTTGCTCTTGGCAACAGGCAGGAATATGGGGTGGATTATGATGAGACGTTTGCTCCAGTAGCTAAAATGACTACTGTGCAGACTATTCTTGCTATTGCGGCTTCCAAGGGATGGTCTTTCCACCAAATGGACGTTAAGAATGCGTTCCTGCATAGCAATCTTAAGGAAGAAATTTTTATGACTCCTCCTTCAGGCTTATTTTCTTCCTCCTCTGGTGTGTGTAAGCTGAAACGTTCTCTTTATAGCTTGAAACAAGCTCCTCGGGCATGGTTCGAAAAATTTCGTTATACTTTACTTGGTTTTTCTTTCACCTAAAGCCAGTATGATTCTTCTTTGTTTCTTCACAAAACAGAGTGTGGTATTGTTCTTCTTCTTGTTTATGTTGATGATATTGTCATCACTGGCACCGATATTGTCTTAATACAGCAGCTTAAACAACAGCTCCAGATTTCGTTTCATATGAAGGATATTGGCCCCTTCCACTATTTTTTGGGTCTTGAGTTGCATTCGGACTCCAAGGGTATTTTCTTACATCAGCACAAATATACACAGGACTTGATCTCTTTAGTTGGCCTTCAATCTGCTTCTCCTGTAGACACTCCTCTAGAGGTCAATGTGAAATATCATCGTAAGGAAGGTGAGCCTCTTTCAAATCCATTGCTGTATTGTCAATTGGTCGGGAGCCTTAATTATTTGACCATTACACGTTTTGACATTTCTTTTGCTATCCAGCAAGTCAGTCAGTTTATGCATACTCCTCGACATCTCCATTTGGCTGTTGTTCGCTGTATCATTCAATATTTGAAAGGTACTTCTAGTCGTGGATTACTTTTTCCTGTTGGATCGTCTCTTCAATTGATTGTGTGGAAATAAGTTTACTCCAATGATTTAATATATTTAGTTTTGATGATAACAAACACAAGACATAAAGAATGATGTTTATGCTTGATAGATGTACTGAATATATGACAAATGCATTATAAAATATTATTGATCATGTTACATAAATGTACTTAATGAGATATATTGTATCATGCATGATTATGTACTTTATCTAGTTATATTTCACTTAATAATAATGCTATGAGATATATACAACATTCTTCATATAATATATCCAATAAAGTTTTATATAAGTTATAATAAATTGATATTGGATTTGGCTCTATTTAAATGAAAATGTGCAAAGTGTTCTTTGTTGCATCTTTTATAGAGATATCCATTAGTAATTGACAAATATCTTATTTGGATGTATCTATGAAAGTCTTATATGCATATTAGACTAACTAGAATTATATATTTATGAATCATGCATAATTTATTGAATTATGAATTTGGACTAACTATATTTGTTTTAAGTGAGCAATACTTTGTAGGATAGTCCAAGTACCAAGAGTGAACATTACAACAAAAAAACAAAAGATCACAACTATGCTCAACTCAAGAAGAATGATAATGAAAAAAGGTTCCAAGTATTTGCAAGATTTGAAGAAAAGAAATTTTTGGAAGTTTGGACTACATCAAGAGTTGATGATGGCAAAAGATCAAGTCTCAGAGTTCTTCAAGAATAGCTTATAGGACTTAGATCTTATGTAAAAGTAAAAAGGAATAAAACTAAACTCAAATATGTTTTTAACATCTTTAAAAGCGTTTCTTACATTCTAAAATGTCCAAAAAACTGTTTTTGAAAAGTTAGTCTTGGTGGTAGTTCAAACCTTTGAAAAATAGCCAAGTTTGTATTTTGCAAAACTGACATTTGGTTACTCTTTTGATCATATCTTTCAAAATGCTTTCAGTTTTGTTCTGAAACTTATTTCATATGAAAATAGACTCAAAGATCTTTCCAATGAGTGGTCATTTGCTTTAAACGGATAAGAAACAAAGAAGTTATGACCGTTTAAAGTCAATTTTCAAAACCAGAGTGCAATAACCGATTAGGCAATTCACCTAACCAGTTATTATGAATATTAAGAGCATTTTTCAAGTTTCTAAAGCTCCTAACTGATTTGGAAATTCACCTAATCGGTTAGTGTAAAAGAAATGAGCATTTTCATGTTTTTATAAAAGCTCCTAATCGATTAGGAAGTTCTCCTAATCGGTTATTCTAAATGTCAGAGGCCAAATTTTGAGGCTCCTAACCAATTAGGACAACCTCTTAACCGATTAGGATAATCTCTTAACCGATTATTTGCGAACCAGAACAGATTTCTAACGGCTCTATTTTGGCATTTAATGCTTCCCAACAACCACCAACGGCTCTAAAAAGCTTTGGACTATAAATACAAATGTTTGGGCATCAAAAAAATGTTAGAGAATAATCTAAAAATCATTCTTGAGCATTGAAAACGAGTTTTAACTATCATTTCTCATAAACCCCTATTTTGAGCTTCAAAGTGTGAATCCTTGATACCCATAGTTGTTCAATTTATATTATCTACTCTTGAGAGAGTTTTTTATCATCTATACTTTGTATAAACTGTAAAAGAGAGGGTGAGATATCCCTTGAAAGTAGAGGCTCAAGCACAAAGGGTGAGACATCCCAAGGTGTGTTTAGTGCTCTTGGTTGTAAAGGTCTTTCAAGTACCTGTGAAGCTTGAAGAGTTGGAGGCTCTAGCACAAGGGTGAGGTATCCCAAAGTGTAAGGAGCGCTCTTATTTGTACAAAGGTTTTCCTAACACCCATGAAATCTAGGAGATAGTGAAGAAAATCTCAAGTTAAACTTAGGGACTGGATGTAGGCCACAAGTGGTTGGTGACTAAATCAGGATAAATTCTTGAGTTTGATTCTCTCTTCCCTACACTCCTTAATTTCAATATTTTGTGTAGTATATTTACCTATTGCACATCTTGTCATCTTGATGTTTTGATTCTATGAACTTGATATCAAGCTTACTTGCTTGATTTATCTTATATCTCAAGTTGTAGTTGAGTAATCTATAATAGTTACACCTTTGTTGTGCATGTTCCGCTGCATTTATTAATTGAGTGCTTCAAAATGGTTAATTTGTTAATGTTGTTATAAAAATTTGTAATCACCTAATTCAACTCCCTCTTGAGTGATGGTTGCTATGGCTAACAAGTGGTATCAAAGTTTCGTGTTCTGTTAAAATCTTAACCGCTTGGAGTTAAAGATCCTTATTTGTTTGGCAACCATTGAAAGCTTTTTAAAATGGAAAATTTTGAAATTGATAAACCACCATTCTTTGATAGTGTAAATTTTGTTTATTGAAAAGTTAGAATATAATTTTATATGTAATCTATTGATATTAATTTATGAGATATTATGCTTGATGGATTTACTTGTAAATCAAAATAATCTTGGAATGCCTATGACAAGAAATGTTTTTCATTGAACATTAGAGCTATGCAAATTTTGATAAGTAGTTTACATGATGATGCTTATGCTAAAATTAAGAGTTGTTCTAGTGCTAAAGATATATGAGATGCTATTGATTTTATCTATCTTACTAATGATGATCTTTTGCATAAAGTTCTATATAGAGAGCAAGAAGAGCAAAAGCCTCTAGAGGAAGATAACATTGAAAAATGTCCTCAAAAACATGTTCAAAGTAAGAAAAGGAGCTCAATGCCTCTTGGTGATGATGGTGTTCAATTTGAAGAAGAGGCAAAACAAAATAAATTGAGAAGAAAGATGTTCTTGAATCTTGAATGGACAACAATGAGGAAGATGATAATTCCCTTAAAGAGCCAAGTATGCCAAAAATTGAGACTATTTCATATATGGCTAAAAAGGACTTTGAGGTAAATAATGCTAAACTAGATTATTGTCCTTTCTATTATGAGCTACAATGTACATATGATGAATTATATGATGGTTTGTTGAATTTAGAAAAGAAAAAATTATCTTGTTTGGAAAACATTTCTTCCATTGAAAATGAAATTGAGTTTTTGAAAAATGAATATACTTTTCTTGATGAGAAAATGCCTTTGAAATGTGAAACTTCAACTTGTTGTGAAAAGTGCATTGATTTAGAAAATCAAGTTAAGGACTTATATTTCGAATTTGTCAAAGTTAATGATTCTAATTGCTTACATTTCATGTTTGTTAATAAGAATGAAATTGATGTTACTCCACATGAAATTTTAAGTAAGGCTTGTGTCAAAAATAGCATAGAATGTAATAACAACCAAAGACTCAAGTTTTTCAAAAATGATCTTCAAAGGACCAAACCATCATTGAATTCACTTGTTTGCAATTTTTGTTGTCATCTAGGACATATTTCTCATTTATACAATTATAGAAGAAACTCTTATATGAGAAATAATATGGTATGAGTTCCTAAAGATCTTAAATGTCCTAGTACTAACATTCAAGGACCCAAGATGAAGTGAGTACCAAAATGTCCTCCTAATGTTTCAATTATGCAGAAAATTTCTTAAAAAGATGGACAAATTGGTCAAATGAAAAAGGAGTCATCAAGGAGAATGCTTCTAAAGCCCAATGGTAGATGTTTTGGAAGGAAGATGGCGTCAACCAAAGCTTTTCAAGTACAAAATGTGAAACTTACAAAGTTCAAAACACCAAAAGAGAAACAATGGGTAAGGAAGAGAGTTTCCTTGATTACTAAGGCCAAGGTATCAAAAGTTTTTACCTCTTATGCACATTCACTTAAAAAGACAATGAATGTGAGGCATATTCCTTGTAAGCTTTAAATGATTGATAGAATCATGTGTACTTGGTAAAATTTGAATATTATGTTTAACACATGATTATGTTCATTCCTTTTGTACCATAGCTCATAAATTTGTTATATATATTGGTACATAAGGTTATACAATGTCTTGGTATGCTTACTATGTTTTAAATTGTCTTATATACTTACTTGGAGATTGGAAAGTTAAATGTTATGTCTTCTTGTTTGAAATTGCTTGATATGTTCATATCTTGAAAATAAGAAGTAAATGATTTTTTTTGTGTCTTGAAATTATCTTCTAGTTCTTTTGAAGAAGAAAAATTCTATGTTTAAGATGCTCTAGAAGTGGTTAGTTTTGATGAAAAGAAAACCAAGCTAAGATGAAACAAATTGATGCTTTAAGGACTAATTTCTTGAAGATTTTCTAATCTTGGAAGTGTAATAATCAGCTAGAAGAAGAGAACAATATGTTATGTGGTTTTTGGAACTATTTTGTCAAGGAAAAGAGCTATTTTGCCAAGCAAAATAATCGGTTAGAAGGCTCCACTAATCGGTTATGGGTGTTTTGGGATTTTCTGAAAGCATTTAGAATTAAATGCTAACCGATTAGATATACTCTCTAACCGGTTAGAGACAACCTAGTTACCGGTTACCAAGTCCTTCTTAACCGGTTATTGGTCATCAAAAAGGACTCCCCCAAGCCCCCTCTCCTCCATTGTCATCTTCTTCCTCAAGCACCCACTCACACCACTCTCAAGGAATATGTGATTTTAATATTAAACTTTTCTACCCTTCTAAAATACTTTTGAAAATATAATGTGCTCTTATAAAATTCTTTTTGAAAGGGAGAGAAGTTTTAAAATGGTTTTTGATTGATGAATTAAGAATATGTATCTTTGCCTTACTTTACTTATTATTTGATGTGTTTACATGATTTTGGCATATATATTTCTCTTTATCTATCTTGTGCTTCAATAAAGAGGAGCTTATATTCTTTTCTTATAACTTCTTATAATTATTTGTTGATGTGTAATGATTGTTTATCATTTTCATCTTACATATCTTTCTTTTATGTCCTTGTTGACAATAAATATATGTATAACTATGTTAAACTATTATGTTTTATTTTTTGATAATATGCATATTTTGAGGGGGAGTCTAGCTCTTAAATTGTTGCTCATATCTCTTGGCTTACATCCTTGTTTGACATGAAATGTTTTATTATTAATATTATCAACATGTCAATAAAGATCATCTCTTATTCTCTTTCCCTCAATCAATGAAAGAAAGTAAATATTCTTACACTTCATATCTTTTGATTCTTTCATTGAGAAATGCTTGATATATGACAAGTTGTATGATCTTTCATTTGAAAACGTTAATTCCATGATCTTACACAAATATTTTGTAACTCCTAACAAGTGATATCAAGTGGTACTTATTTATCATGAGGTATGCAAGATATTATATACTAAACATAATTTCTTAAGCTTATTGCTATCATATGCTAAATATTGATGTACCAAAATGTGGCAAGCATTACATGAATAATCTTTTATATCTTGAAAACATGTTTGTTTCATTTCTCTTTTCTTGAATCATGTGTAGAATCAAATAGGAGAAAAAAATCATGATTTGAATAACTTGAAGAAGTTAAGGTTTTGATGTTCCTACCCTTTTTGGCAACATAAGTTTTATCTATAGGGGGAGAAAAAATTTTATCTTTCCTTCCTAAGCTTTTTTGTTGATGTCAAATAGGGGGAGTGAGAATTAGAAAGAAAAATATATTCTTGTACTTAATGTTTGATATGCTTACATGAATGTCTATTCTTGTATATTGCTCAACATATTTTTCTTTGGTGATTTGTCATCATAAAAAAGAGGGAAATTGTGAAAATAAGTTTACTCCAATGATTTAATATATTTAGTTTTGATGATAACAAACACAAGACATAAAGAATGATGTTTATGCTTGATAGATGTACTGAATATATGACAAATGCATTATAAAATATTATTGATCATGTTACATAAATGTACTTAATGAGATATATTGTATCATGCATGATTATGTACTTTATCTAGTTATATTTCACTTAATAATCATGCAATGAGATATATACAACATTCTTCATATAATATATCTAATAATGCTTTATATGAGTTATAATAAATTGATATTGGATTTGGCTCTATTTAAATGAAAATGTACAAAGTGTTCTTTGTTGCATCCTTTATAGAGATATCTATTAGTAATTGACAAATATTTTATTTGGATGTGTCCATGAAAGTATTATATGCATGTTAGACTAACTAGAGTTATACATTTATGAATCATGCATATGAAGATATTGAATTATGAATTTGGACTAACTATATTTGTTTTAAGTGAGCAATACTTTGTAAGATAGTCCAAGTACCAAGAGTAAGCATTGCAACAAGAAAGCAAAAGATCACAACTATGCTCAACTCAAGAAGAATGAGAATGAAAAGAGGTTCCAAGTATTTGCAAGATTTGAAGAGAAGAAATTTTTGGAAACTTGGATTACATCAAGAATTGATAATGGTAAAAGATCAAGTCCAAAAGTTCTTCAAGAATAGCTTATAGGACTTCGATCTTATGTAAAAGTAAAAAAGAATCACACTAAGTTCAAATATGTTTTTAATATCTTTAAAAGTGTTTCTTACATTCTAAAATGCCAAACAAACTGTTTTTGGAAAGTTAATCTTAGTGGTAGTTCAAACCTTTGAAAAATAGCAAAATTTGTGTTTTGCAAAACTGACCTTTGGTTACTCTTTTGATCATATCTTTCAAAATACTTCCAGTTTTGTTCTGAAACTTATTTCATATGAAAATAGACTCAAAGATCTTTCCAATGAGTGGTCATTTGCTTTAAACGGATAAGAAACGAAGAAGTTAAGACCATTTAAAGTCAGTTTTCAAAACTAAAGTGCAATAACCGATTAGGCAATTCACCTAACTAGTTATTGTGAATATTAGGAGCATTTTTCAAGTTTCTAAAGCTCCTAACCGATTAAGCAATTCACTTAATCGCTTAATCGGTTAGTGTAAAAGAAAGGAGCGTTTTCATGTTTTTATAAAAGCTCTTAACTGATTAGGAAGTTCTCCTAACCGGTTATTCTAAATGTTAGAGGCCAAATTTTGAAGCTCCTAACCAATTAGGACAACCTCCTAACCGATTAGGACAATCTCCTAACCGATTATTTGCGAACCAGAACAGATTTCTAACGGCTCTATTTTGGCATTTAATGCTTCCCAACGACTACCAACAACTCTAAAAAGTTTTGGGCTATAAATATAAGTGTTTGAGCATCAAAGAAATGTTAGAGAATAATCTGAAAATCATTCTTGAGCATTGAAAACGAGTTTTAACTATCATTTCTCATAAACTCCTGTTTTGAGTTTCAAAGTGTGAATCCTTGATACCCATAGTGCTTCAATTTGTATTATCTACTCTTGAGAGAGTTTCTTATCATCTCTACTTTGTATAAACTGTAAAAGAAAGGGTGAGGTATCCCTCAAAGTTGTAAGGGTGAGGTATCCCTTGAAAGTAGAGGCTCAAGTACAAAGGGTGAGGCATCTCAAGGTGTGTTGAGTGCTCTTAGTTGTAAAAGGCTTTCAAATACCTGTGAAGCTTAAAGAATTGGAGACTTTAGCATAAGGGTGAGGTATCCCAAGATGTGAGGAGTGTTCTTATTTGTACAAAGGTTTTCCTAGCACCCGTGAAGTCTAGGAGATAGTGAGAAAAATCTCAAGTTAAACTTGGGGACTGGATGTATGCCACAAGTGGTTGGTGGCTAAATTAGGATAAATTCTTGAGTTTGATTCTCTCTTTCCTACACTCCTTAATTTTAGTATTTGGTATAGTATATTTTCCTATTGCACATCTTGTCATCTTGATGTTTTGATTCTATGAACTTGATACCTAACTTATTTGCTTGATTTATCCTATATCTCAAATTGTAGTTGAGTAATCTATAATAGTTGTACCTTTGTTGTGCATGTTCCACTGCATTTATTAATTGAGTACTTCAAAATGGTTAATTTCTTAATGTTATAAAAATTTGTAATCACCTAATTCACCCTCCCTCTTGGGTGATGATTGCCATGGCTAATAAATTGGTTACAGTGATGCAGATTGGGCTGGCTACTCGGACACTCAGCGCTCTGTTACAGGTTGGTGTATGTTTCTTGGTCCTGCACTCATTTCTTGGAAAAGTAAGAAACAACCCCAGGTATCCAAGTCCTCCACCGAGTCTGAATATCGTGCTATGTCTACTGCTTGTTCTGAGATTATTTAGCTTCGTGGTTTATTGGCTGAGCTTGGATTTCCTCAATCTGATCCCACGCCTCTCTGTGCAGATAATACTAGTGCTATTCAGATTGTTGCTAATCCGGTTTTTCACGAGCACACCAAGCATATTAAGGTGGACTGTCATTTGATTCGTGAAGCTTTTGACAATCATGTTATCTCGCTTCCGTACATAACCTCAAACCTCCAACTTGTTGATGTCTTTACCAAGGCAATACCTCGGCCTCGTCATTAGTAAATTGATGCTTTTTGATGAACCGCAACAATTTGAGGGGAGATGTTAATGTTAGCTGTTGGATGGTGGCCTCTTGGCCTTGTTTCTATGGATGGTGGCTTCTATGGACGGTGATGGACGATGACCTCTATGGACGGTGGCCTATTGGCCTTGTTATCACGTTTTTAGTGTAGATATTGTATTTAGTGCATTTAGTGCTTTATTAATTGGTTGCTTATTTTCTAGGGACATTTAATGTACAACTGCTCCCTATATATATTACTGTCATTGTAAACATTTGGAGGTAAGAATAATATACAATTTTTCAAACACTTCGACACTTGCATCTCATTTATTAATCTTCTAATCCTCCCTAATCCTAATGATAAGCACCTAAACCCAATTGAAAACACCTAAGGGTTCTAACACCTAAGAGAAAAGGATTTAGCTCACTAACAACATTTTCCTTAACAAATAATCCATGGACACTTGCACTGGCTCACAACACACAATCAAAACTAACTATGCATTCCCTAATCAAATCTGCTCTTTACTATTTACACAATGTAAGCATTTTTATTTATTCGAACTAGTGATTTCAAGCTAAGAAATAAAATTAGCAAATAAACCTGCTATCACTTTCATCCATTTTCATTACACAAACCAGAACACATACATCACAACTCTTTGACTTAGCCTTAAGTAAGTTCTGTGGTTCAAGTTTTAAAGTAAAACAAGAAAGAGTGATTGAACCAACATCATAACTGTTAAAAGAGAGAAAACAAAAGCATAGAAATTGTGAAACTGCGTGTCTCAACTACATGATGGAGAGCTGATTATATAAAACTAAGGTAATAAATATAAATAAATACAAAGATTACGATTATGATTTGGTTAGCATATACAAGGAATCTACATAAATACAATATATATTTACATGTTTCCAACACTCTCCCTCAAGCTAGAGCATATAAGTCATATGCACCAAACTTGTTACAAATATAGTTTACTCAAGGACCTCTCAAAGACTTAGTGAAAACATTTTCCAGTTGATCATTTGAATTGACAAAACTAGTAGTGATGTCTCCAGACAAGATATTCTCTCTAATAAAATGACAGTCTATCTCAATGTGTTTGGTCCTTATGAAACACTAGATTGGAAGCGATATGCAATGCAACTTGGTTCTCACAAATAAGAGTCATTTGCATAATGTTTCCAAATCGAAGCTCTTTTAAGAAGTTGTTTTAACCAAATGAGCTCGCAAGTAGCTGAGGCCATGGCTCGATATTCTGCTTCGGCACTTGATCTTGCAAAAACATTTTGTTTCTTACTCCTCCAAGATATCAGATTACCCCCAATAGATACACAATAACCAGAAGTGGATCTCCTATCAGTAGGAGAACCTTCCCAATCAGCATCTGAGTATCTAACAATTTGAGTGTGTCCTTTGTCTTCATAGATAAGGCATTTTCCTGGAGCTCCCTTAATATATCTGAGAATATGAATCACTGCATGCCAATGTCCTTCACAAGGTGAGTTTAGAAATTGGCTTACTACACTCACCGCAAAGGAGATATCTCGACAGGTAACAGTAAGATAGTTAAGTTTTCCAACCAATCGTCTATATCTTCCTGGGTCTGAAAGTAGCTTTCCCTGATCCGGTAAAAGTTTAACATTGAGATCTATAGGGGTGTCAATTGGCTTTGCATTTAATAGTCCTGTTTCCTCAAGGATGTCCATAACACACTTCCTTTGTGAGATAACTATGTCATTCTTGGATTGTGCCACTTCAATTTTCAAGAAATAACGAAGTTTGCCAAGATTTTTGGTCTGAAAGTAATGACAGAGGTGCAGTTTTATCTGAGTTATACCTTGGTAATCGCTGCCTGTGATAACAATGTTATCCACATACACAATTAAATAGATGCAGCCTCGGATTGTATGGCGATAGAAGACAGAGTGGTCAGTCTCATTGCGAGTCATACCAAACTGTTGAACAACAGTACTGAATTGACCAAACCAAACCCGAAGAGATTGTTTGAGACCATACAAGGACTTGTGTAGATGACAAATGGTGGGTGTCGAAACCAACAAATATAATCCTACTCTTTAAACAAAAATAATTTGCATATAGTGATAAGCAGGGTCGAATCCACAGGGACTGATAAAACTTACTTCTTTATAAAAATAATAAAATAAAATAAATAAAGGAAGAGTTTGGAGTAGGAATCGCATAAGGCAATGAGTGCAAAAGTTAAATGGTAAAATTCAATCAAGAGTAGAATCTAGCCCAATGAATAATTTCAGTATTGGTTTATGGAATTGATCATTGATTCAAAGGTAAATTCTTAAATCCTTCAATAAATTGATTATAGTTATTAACAAGCTCTAATAACCAATCTCTCCTTACCTTCTCGATAACCAAAACAAGTTCTTTGATTACTTCTCTTACCAATAAACAACCCTAAACAAGCTCTTAGGATTTAATTTACCGATAGCATTAAGATTTAGAGAGACCCAATTCTAGTCAACAAATGCACAAGCTCGGTTCATTTAAACTAGATTATATATCCACATAACATAAGCCGAATACTTTGTATTGAGCCCTGTTAATTTTACCACTAGTTATTAGAACGATTAAACAATTATGGATCTAATGTCCCAATTGGCAGTATATTATCTTGCTAATTGAACAAAGGGCCCTTTTTGCATTAATAAACAAAATAATAATTGATGAATAATCTCATAATATATATAAATATCAAAGAATAGAAGAACAGAAGAAAATAATTAGATCTCACAATTCTTGAAGAACCAAACTTCAATTATCCTTGAACTAGAAAGAGGGTTTAGTTGCACATGGCTTCCATGGAAAATACAAAAAAAAATCAAAACAAAAGCTGTCCTCTTTTTTTTTTGTTGAAGCCCTTTTTAAAATGCCCTCACTCTCCTCACAAATTGGAGATAAAATCTAAAATTAATATAGAAAATACAAATCTAAAAATATCCTAAAAGATAATCTCACTAAATCAGAAAATAAAATCTAAATTAAAAACCTAGATAAAGAGTCAACAAAATTCCAAAATTTTAGAGATAATATTCTCATGATAACTTCCTAAAATAAAATTCTAAACAATCTTCTAGAGTATCTCCAAAATAATTGGGTGACCTACGTATCATTAAAAAATAAGATTTGCTGAAATGAATTCACTTCACTTGGTGTGGGTTTAGGACGTGGGCACGTCTTGTTCTCCGACAAATTCACTTCATTTGACGTGGGTTTAGGATGTGGGCGAGGTGGGCACGCCTTGTTCTCAGACATCTTCTGGTTGCTCTATCATGCTCCTTCCTCGTCAAAACTCCACTTTGAGTCCATTTTAATCTAATTCTCCAACCTATCCCACAGAACACAAAATACAAACATGAGATTGTGATTACAAGTATTTTACCAATCAAAACATAGAGAATTTACATAAAATATGTGTATATTATGCATGCTATCAACAAACGAGCCCAGAAGACTCCCCCTGAGCAACAAACCCTGGAGGTTGCTCCATGTAGACTTCTTCTAGATCACCATGGAGAAAAGTATTCTTGATGTCCAACTGATGAAAGGGCTAGTGGCGAATAGCGGCCATAGACAGAAAAAGTCGAACAAAAGTCATCTTCGCCACTAGTGAGAAAGTGTCCCATAATCCAAACTAAAGACCTAGGTATACCCTTTTACCACCAGACAAGCCTTTAGGCGATCAAGAGTGCCATCAGGGCCAACCTTGACCGTATAAATCAACCGGCAACCTACAACAGACTTCCCAGGAGGAAGAGGAACAAGTTCCCAAGTACCATTGCTCTGAAGTGCACACATTTCATCAATCATTGTCTGTCCCCACCCAAGATGGGATAAAGCTTCACCTAGAAATTTAGGAATAGATACAAAAGACAAGGTGGAAAGACAAGCATAATGCGAGGAAGAGAGACGATGGTAACTTAGAGTCACATAGTGAGGAGAAGGGTTACGAGTGAATCATACACCTTTTCAAAGAGCAATGGGAAGGTCTGGCGCGAGAGGCAGTGCTGGAGCTGGTAAAGGAGTTGGTGCCGGAGGAAAGTCCACAGGGGCCTCAGTAACCTCTACAAACTCTGGTGCTGGTGGCGGCAGTGGCCGTCGATGATAGACTTGGAAGGGGCGAGTAGTAGGGACCGGGGCACCAACAAGGGAAGGTGGCAGTGTAGCAGGGTCAATTGGGACAAGAGGAGGAGAAATAAGGAAGACCTCAGTAATGGGTGTAAGTGGCAAGTCAAGAGACTCATAGAAAGGAACAGACTCGAAGAAAGTGACATCGACAAAGACTAGATAACGCTTAAGAGTAGGTGAAAAACAACGATAACCCTTTTGAAACCGATGGTAACTGAGAAAATCACATTTGATGGAGCGGGCAGACAGTTTGTCAAGACCTGAAGTGAGATTATGGACAAAACATGTCGATCCGAAGACACGAGGTGGAAGAGGGCATACGATTAATCAAATAGCAAGCAGTGAGAACCGCATCTCCCCAAAAACGAAAGGGAACGCGACCATGATGTAAAAGGGTCCGAATTCTTTCAATTAGATTTTTATTTTTGCGCTCAACAACCCCATGTTGTTGAGGGGTATAGGCATAAGATGTTTGGTGAAGAATGTCATTAGATGCTATAAAAGTTTGAAAATTCTGAGATAAAAATTCACGGGCATTGTCACTACGCAAAATACGAATTAGAACACCAAACTGAGTTTCTATTTCATGATAAAAGGTCTGAAAAATTGAAAATAACTCAGATATGTTTTTCATTAAAAATAACCAAGTACACCGAGAATAGTCATCAATGAAAGTAACAAAGTATTTAGACCTAAAAGTAAACTCAACACGACTAGGACCCCAAATATTAGAATGCACTAAAGCAAAAGGAAACACAACTCGACGACAGACTCTATTGGGAAATGAACTACGGGTGTGTTTCCCAAGTTGACACGACTCATAAGGTAAACTAGATAACTTGAAAAAGCTTGGCACCATTTGCTATAGTTTGTCAAGACTAGGGTGACCCAACTGAGCATAGATGGTGAGAGGGGAATCTGTTACACAACACACACGAGAGGTGGCAGAGAGCTGGTAAAGGCCATTAAACTCAAATCCAGCTCCAATCATCCGTCTCGAACTCCGATCCTGCAAAATGACAGAGTCTTTAGTGAAACTAATGCTACAATCTAAAGAACGAGTCAAATGACTAATGGACAGCAAATTAAAAGGACATCCAGGGACATAAAGAACTGAATCAACAGACAGAGAAGGGAGGGGATGGACAGTTCCAATCCCTTGAGGCTATGTTTGGGAACCATTTGCTAAAGTAATTATAGGTGAATAGCCAGAGTTAGAAAGTTTGGAGAAAAGACGTTTATTACCAGAGATATGATCAGATGCACCAAAGTCAAGGACCCAATGACCTAAGGGTGGTGATTGAGAGAAACAAGCAAATGCATTACCAGTGTGCTCAACAGATATATTAGAGTTCGAAGCCTGATGTTGCTCAAACCATTTCAGAAAGTTTGCATAGGCAGCCGAAGATGGGGTCGGTGGTGCAGAAGGCTCAGGTAAATCAAGTACAACAACCTGAGCAACATTGGCAGCCCGTGGAAGACGACTATGTTTGGTCCTACATCTATCCTTAGTATGACCCAACTTGTTACAGAATGTACACTTGGGATGGGGCCTACCCGAGGCGCCAGTGCGAGAATGACCACGATTGGCACTTTGGGAGACGAGGGCAGAAGTATCAACCGAAGTCGGGGCTAGAATAGAATCAGAGGGCTGCTTAGCCAAGACTTGGAGAAAAGTAGACCAAGCTGAGGACAGAGTGGGGATAGTAGGCGAACCCAAAATCTGATCACTGTTGACAGAATATTCCGGAAGCAAACCATACAAGGCTATGAGCATGAAGAAGGTATTGTGTTGCTCAAGTTCTTTCGCTAAGGTAGCAGCAGGAAGGTAGCAACTCATTGAAATCATGGAGAGCACCATGAACCTTTCCCAAGTAAGTAGACATAGGTCCATCAAACTGCCGAGGAGCAATAACACTCATGAGGTTGTGACAAACCCCATATAGCCGCTGAATGTCATTAGTGTAAAGAACATTGGCCTACTCTCAAACAGAAGCACATGTGGTCTGAGCATGGAAGATCTGCTTGAAGGATGAGTGAATAGTGGACTTGATGACAACGCACAACTGTTTATCAATCTTCTTCCACCTAGTTTGTTCTTTCGCGTGCACAAAGGCAAGTTTCGTGGTGAGGTGGTCTTCGTAGCCTTGACCCTCAAGCCACAATTTGATATCTGAAGCCCAAGTATCATAGTTGCTGACATCTAACTTATCAGTAGAGAGAGGGACATTGAGGTAACTTGTGAAAATAGGAGGCTCATCCTTTGGATTGTCTTTAGAGCCATCTGGGGAGGTAGAACTAGCCATGGGTCAGAATATAAAGTGCAAAAACCAAAACCACAAGGTACCTGAAAGTCTCAACGCAAGTGAACAAGGGGACAAAGATGTCAGATGAAGGATCTGAGGGCAGATTTGTGTAGAGGAGGCGGAGATGAATCAGGCAAGAGAAGCGACTGCCGGAGAGGTGACCAGACGCGCCGTCACTTGGCTGAGAAAGGGTCACGGCTGTTGCTGGTTGGTAGCAACTGTGGGCGGCGCATTCCTGGGGCATTGGGGTCGAGTTTCTGGGGTTGGGCAAATCGGAGGTAGGCTAGTCCATTGGTGTGGTCTGGAAAGGGTGACGACGAACGGCGGAGGCAGCGGCAGAGATGAGATGCCAGAAAGACGTCATGGCAAGGGAGAAAGGCCGGCAAACCGGAGTAGAAACACGGTTGGCTAGAAAAAAATTTTACCGGAGGGCAGTGGACCCACCGGGTGTGCACGGTTCTAGGATTGCTCTATTTAGGCATAGAGATTGTGAAACTACGTGTCTCAACTACACGACGGAGAGCTGATTATATAGAACTAAGGTAATAAATACAAATAAATACAAAGATTACGGTTATGATTTGGTTATCCTATATAAGGAATCTACATAAATACAATATATATTTATACGTTTCCAACAACAACCTATAAAAATAAACAGAGACTAGAAATTCCCTAGATCCACTCCATGATTTCAGTATAAAAATTCCTAGACATGCACCAACTGTGTCATTTAAACTCACATAAGCCTAGGCGACCCTCAAATTTGAAAAGATTAAACAAAGGAACCAATTAAGACTTCACATCTTCATATAAAAAAAAGGAACCGACTAGCCAAGAGATTATGAACCCATCTATTATTATATTTTTTCAAAAACTTTGGCCAAACCATCACCAAACAGTAAACCACAGATTAACATTAAAGTTCAGCTTTCACTACAACAAAAGAAATTCCCTTGATTAATCTGAAAAGCAAATGACTCTAATTGCACTAATATTTTTCAAGATACCAAGACTACAATGCACTCATGATAATTATAAACAGACTATAACCTGGCAGTCACATGTGGATGAGCACAATCCATTATTTAGAACAGATTTGGGATTCATGAAATCAGAAGAGTGTAAATTCTACAACATTTAGCATTTCAGTTTTCCTAAGACCCTTGAGGAACTGATTTTTAGTGACCACAACAATCAACCCATCTCCAAAACAGATACACACCAAAAAAATCATTCCAAGTCATGGTGAGGCATCATAGATCAGCAAAACTCTCAAAGCATTAGGCAGCATAGAATATTCTATCTAAGTACACAGTAACACATTCTTCAAACTCAAACTGAATTTACCATGTTCACAAAATAAACCTAATAGAACAACACACAAGCACCTTATGAAATTATCACATGAAACATCACAAATTGACTGCAACTAAAAGCAACACTTAACATGTTAAATATTCAATCAGGGGAGTTAAAACAATACAACAACAACAACAACCAAGCATTTTCCCACTAGGTGGGGTCGGCTACATGGATCAAACGACGCCATTGTGCTATATCATAAACCAAGTCTTCAGATATGCTATTCAGATCTAAATCTTTTTTAATCGTTTCACCTATAGTCTTTCTTGGTCTTCCTCTACTTCTAGTTATTAGGTTATTATCTACCTGATCTACTCTTCTTACAGGGACTTCTAAGGGTCTTCTCCTTACATGTTCAAACCACCTAAGGCGAGATTCTCCTATCTTTTCCACAATAGGTGCTACCCCTATTTTCTCTCTAATGCATTCATTCCTAATCCTATCTTGTTTTGTATGGCCACACATCCAACGCAACATCCTCATCTCCGCAACACTGATCTTATGCTCTTGTTGGCTTTTTACCGCCCAATATTCAGTACTATACAACATCGCGGGCCTTATAACTGTGCAGTAAAATTTACCCTTAAGTTTGAGAGGCACTTTTCTATCACAAATAACTCCTGAAGCACTCCTCCATTTCATCCATTCAGCTTGAATCCTATGGTTTACATCTCCCTCTATCTCTCCATCATTTTGTATTATCGATCCAAGGGTTAAAACAATGAACCACCATAAAACTTCAGCACATATTTAAGGGTTAAACTCACTGACACACTTTCCATTGTTATTATTCTATTTCTTTTCTTAACACAGTAGCTAGTCTGCTAGATTTATCTTCACAATAGAACCTATTGTTGTTAGTTGCTTCCTGGACCAAATATACAATGCACCATTCAGAAACAGAATTCACCACTTTATTCTAACCATGCAAATTACCCAATAGTGAGACCAATGCATACTACAGGCCAACAAGCAAGAAATTAAACTTTTTCACAGAATTCCCCAAGTACTAAATGCTGTCATTCAACAAGGATCTTCACTTCTTGTAATTTTTACTTCTTATTTTCACAATTGCAAAATGTGAAGATAAATCAACTCATCACAATAGATTGAAAGAACGTAGACCAGAAAATTGAAAACTCTAAAACCTGCTCTATGGTTCCAGTGTGATTCCATGAGGAAAACTAATCCAAGCATGCACACCAATTATGTCATTTGAGATCATATAAGCATATGGAAAACCCAGGATTGCACAGATTCAACAGGAAAAGCAATCACAACTTCACATTACAAAAACAGAACAGAACCAACCAACTGAAGATCCGCAACCCATCTATATCCCTTTTCATCCAACAACCTTGGCTAAACCATCATCAAAATCAGACCATGACTTAACCTCACAATTCAACCATCAATATAACAGCATGAAGTTCCCACAATTGATTTGAAAAATAAGTGAATTCAATCACAAAAAAAAAAAAAAATATTTACCACTCAAGACTTCCATCAAACAGGTTATGTGCGTCCAAGAAAATGCATAACTATCCACTATTATGGAACCCATTACATAACTTCATCCACAGTTTACGGTAAAATCATTCAACTTCATTTATGGAACATGAAAATCTGAAGGAAATAGGAAAAAGAAAAATATAAAAAAAATTACCCCTGGTTCGCTCTTGTGATTGAGAACAACCGAGAAGCAGGTCACGTATTTCTGTTCCTCTTTCCTTTCAGTTTCAGCTTCGCATTCTCTATTTCTCTGAAAAGTTTCACACTTCCCTCAGAATCCCTTCATCTCCATTGTCAAGCTCAGTTTCATACCTTCCTTTTTCTTCTCTCCGTAAAACCTCTCTGACCCAACCCCCTTCAAGCCCTAGCTCTGCCATTTATAGGGCTCTTTCCTGCCAGTCAGCTGCTGCCCTTTGCCGTATGTGGGTGGAGAAGAGCAGAGTGAAGTGGGAGTCCGTATATGTGTGCTGGACTGGTGGTGAGCAAGAATGGTGTACGGTGAAGATGATGAAGCCGAGGAAGCATGTACGCAGAGGGGAATTTGGTGTACGAGTCAGGAGAATGTGTGGGGGAAGAAATGTACTTGCAGAGAGACGTATTGAGACGTTGAAATACGGGGCAGGAGATGAAAATGGGATTTGCTTTTTTCTTTTTCTGCGCTTTTTCCTTTTTTTTTTCTTTATTTAATTTAACCTTTATTTTATTTGGGATATAGAAATGGACAAGGTTTCATGAGTTAAGTAACGAAGATCAAAGGAAAAAGGGTTTACGCCAGCTAAAATTGATACTAATTGCGTCTTGATATTGGGTTAACTTAGTTCTTAAGTTATTGCATAAAATTATATTATTTTTATCAATTCTCTTAATTTCATAGATTTTACTTTTTATTTTATTATTTTTATTATTTTTTTGTTTAATTTTCACCTAAAATTTATTATTATTATTATTATTATTATTATTATTATTATTACTACTACTACTACATAGGTAAAATAAAAGTATGACTGGACAAAATTAGGTGTCCACAATAATCTCATCTTGATGTGGTATCAAATTTACCATTGTGTGGGTAAAATCGTTTCTTTGATAACGGCTCAGATAGCTGAAGTTGTGCACCCTCTCGTTATTAATGAAGTTTAGAGAAGTAGAAAAAGGGAGGGCAAGGGCGCTAATTAGGGAATCTTTTCTTAATGCAGTCAGCCAATGACAAGAAATGCTTACTCAGTTTTGCCACCAGTAGTTTATCCCACGTCGACAATGTGGCAAACGACCCCCATGGCTAGTGTTCCTACAACCACAGTTACTGTGGCTCTGTGGCAACCGACAGTAGTTCTTGGAGGTGCTCACCAGTACCAGGTGCTGTCGAGACAATTTAGCTATCTTGCTCAACCAATGTCAAGACCTACAATATTGTTATTGCAATATGGTTATGTGCATATAGCTCGCACGCCATCGAAAAGTCTAGGAAATACCAATGGTGGTGCGTTCTATCAATCGAATTCTATGGCAAACTTAACTAGTACCACACTTGTGTGGCAATCGACTTCTGAGACTTACAGGCCACACCAGTTAGGTTCTCAATCGTATGTACAACCTGTTGTCTCACCTCAGCTGAGGGAAACATCCGTGGTAAGGCCCTATGGGTCTACATCCACGTAAGGGTACAATTCGGCTTATCATGTTCCTTCGGCTAACGTAATCAAAGGAAGCGGAGATCAAACTCCTAAAACACAAGAGAACACGCTTTGGGATCTAAAGCTACACTGAATTTGCAATTTTTCCATCTTCAACTCTATAAATAAGCCTCTAAAGCTTTGAGAAAGAGATCCCTAATCAATCACATCAAAAGCCATCTATGTTTCAATCATTTTGTCTTTAGTTCTTTAACATTTTATCGCTTTTCATTTACTTTTCAGCCATTTTATTGCTTTCCTTTATGTTTCTAGCCACTTTACAACATTCCTTTATTGCTTTTAGGTTTAGTTTATGCAATTTACTTTGCTTTGTATTTCAAGGCTCAATTTACTTCATTGTACCTCAAGTTCAAGTTCATGTACTTTGCTTTATTCAAGTTGTTTAACACACTTTACATTTCTTTTACATTGTGCAAGTGTTGTTTACTTTGAACCTAAAGCTAAGGACTTTCTTTAGTTACCACAGGAACCCACATTGAAAGCCAATTTCCCCCTTTTAGGAGTTTTTGTAGGTAGAGCTCATAGTATATTGGGACAACAGTGAGAGTATGAAGTTTACTTTTGCTTCATAGGAAAAAGCTAATGTAGCTTTTTTTGCACTAACATCTTTTTGGCATGCTCGGTGGCACACCTAGATTCAGGATGTTCAAGATCTCTAGGTGTTTTTAAACTTGTCCAGCATTGTGAGCATATGCAATTGAGATTAGGTCGTTGTGTTTCTACCATGGCTATGACTCCTCAAGCATAAACACCCATTGTTCCTCCCTCTGGTTACTTGGGGCCAAATGTTGAAAATAATGCCCATACTATAGCCACTCAAGTCAGGGGTAACCATGCTGGCTTTGAAAACTCGACTAATGTTGTGGCGCAAGGTGCTAAGCTCGCCTTGATGTGGTACTAGATTTACTAAAGTTTGAGTGAAATCGTCCCTTTGACAATAACTCAGATAGCTAAAGTTTTGTGACCTCTTATTGTGAATGAGGTATAGAGAAGTAGAGAAAAAGAGGGCAAGGAAGCTAATCAGGGAATCTTTTCTTAATGCAGTTAGCCAATGACAATAAATGCTTTCTCAATTCTACCACCAGCAGCTTATCCTACGTCGATAATGTAGCAAATGACCCCATCGCTAGTGTTCCTACAACCAAAGCTATCGTGGCTCCATGTTAGCCAACAATAACTCTTGGAGGTGCTTACAAGTACAAGGTGATGACGAGACAATTCAGCTATCTTACTCAACCAATGCCAAGGCCTATAACGCAACCATTGCAATATGGTTATGTGTATATAACTTGCTGGTCGTCAAAAAGTCTAGGAAATACCAATGGTGGTGCGTCCTATCAATCAAATTCTGTGGCGAACTTAACCGGTACCATACCTATGTGGTAATCAACTTTTGAGACTTGCATGCCATACCAATCAACTTCTCAGTCATATGTGTAACCTATTGTCTCACCTCAGTTGAGGGAAACACCTGTGATAAGGCCCTATGGGTCTACATCTGCGTAAGGGTACAATTTAACTTATTATGTTCCTGTAGCTAAAGTAATCAGAGGAAGTGGAGATCAAACTCCTAAAACACAGGAGAATGTGCTTTAGGATATGAAGCTACACTAAAGTTGCAGTTTTTCCATCTTCAACTCTATAAATAAGCCTCTAAAGCTTTAAGAAAGAGATCCTCATTCACATAAAAAATCATCTATTTTTTAGTCATTTTGTCTTTAGTTCTTCAACATTTTATAATTGTCCATTTACTTTTCAGCAATTTTATTGCTTTCCTTTATGCTTCTAGCAACTTCACAACATTCTTATAGCTTTTAGGATTAGTTTATGCAATTTACTTTGCTTTGTATTTCAGGGCTCAATTTACTTCATTGTACCTCAAGTTCAAGTTCATGTGCTTTGCTTTATTCAAGTTGTTTAATGCAATTTACATTTATTTTACATTGTGCAAGTGTTGTTTACTTTGAACCTAAGCTGAGGACTTTCTTTAGTTACTTTAGAAGCCCATACCGAAAGACAAGTTCCCCCTTTTAGGAGTTTCCGTACGTAGAGCTCATACTATATTAGGACAATGGTGAGAGTGTGGAATTTACTTTTTCTTCGTAGGAAAAAGCTAATGTAGCTTTTTTCACATCAACACTTTTTTGGCACGCTTGGTAGCACACCTTGATTCAAGATGTTCAAGATCTCTAGGTGTTTTTGAACTTGTCCAGTGTTTTGAGCATATGCAATTGAGGTTAGGTTGTTATGTTTCTACTGTGGCTATGACTTCCCAAGCAGAAACACTCGTTGTTCCTCCCTCTAGTCACTCGGGGGCAAATGTTGAAGCTGATACTCATGCTGCTGCCACTCATGTCGTGGGTAACCATGTTGACTTCGAAAACACAGCTAATATTATGGTGCAAGGTGATAATCACGCCTTGATGTGGTACCAAAGTGTGGGTGTGATCGTCCTTTTGATAATGGCTCAAATAGCTGAAGTTGTGCAGCCTTTTGTTGTGAATGAGGTTTAAAGAAGCAGAGAGAGGTAGTTAGAAATACTAATCAAGGAATTTTTTCTCAATACAGTAAACTAGTGAAAAGAAATGATTACTCAGTTCTGCCACCAACAGCTTATCCTTTAACACCCTAGATAACATGTTAGGCTTGCATGTGATTACATAGGTAGCCTAATACTTGTGAGACATGCCTGTTAAGTTTGGTGACAAACTGAGTTAGTTTAGGCACTTTGCCGCAACACATAATGTGGAAAGTGGCCTAAAATGGCTCAAAAAATTATTTTAATGGCTAAGTTGAGGGAAACAAATAAGGATAATTTATTTCTAGCTCACAAATAAGTTAACTAAAATGCAGTTAAAGTTTGAGAGTAAACTAAGTCCGTTTAGTATTTTTAAGCACATAGAGTGAGTATTTTAATACCGAATGAACTTAATGAAGATATGAAAAAGTATGAAAATGATGTTTTTGGTAATTAGATGAATATTATGATTTATTCTAATACCTAGGAAAGTTAGGAAACTTGATTTGGTGAGATTTAAGTGTTCATAATAGATATAAAAAGTTTCAGTATAACTTAGTAATTATCCTTTAAGAAGCCATTTGACTTTTTTTCCTCATTTCACACGGCAACAGAAGCAGAGCCCGAAGGAAAGAAAAGAGAAGAAGAGAAGAGAAAGGAGAAAGAAGAAGAGGAAAAGAAGAGAAAGGAAAAAGGCAAAGTTAAGGTGTGATCATCCACTCCACAAAGAGGTAGGGGTGCTTGATTTTCATTCTTTTCCCTTAATCTTTATCTTGTTTCTTGGTTTGACTTGAAGAGGAAAAATGGGTTTTGGGTGAGAATAGGGAGTTAGATGCTAGTTTCTTGCTTCTTTAGTTTAAATGAGTTAGATACTAGCCAGTTTGATGCTTGGTTGATAGTTTGGAACCCTTAGAATCCTTAGTTTCCTATTGGTTAGTTAGTTGAAAAATGGGTTTTAAGGTTGGAGATTGAGTTTTAAATCTAAGTTTAATTGAGCTAAGAGCTGAAATGAGGTTTATAACATGATTAGAGACCTTTAGTGATGATAGAAATTATCTAGAAATTGAGTTTGAGGGTGAAAACTTAGTTTGGAACCAAGATTATGCATAAACGTGTTCTGTAGAATTTTCTGCAGCAGGGTCACGCCTAGGCATAGGCTTTCCACGCCTAGGCGTGAACTAAAAATTTTCAATCCAAAATCATCCAGAGAGTGTCATGCATAGGTGTGGGAAGTTCATGCCTAGGCATGAGGCAGGGTATTCAGCCACGCCTAGGCGGGGGAAAGTCATGCCTAGGCATGAGTTTCAAAAATTTTCAAAAATTGTATTCTTGATGTTTTAGGGTTCCCTAAGGGTTGGGACCATTCATAGATATCTTTTTAAGAGTATTAAGACACTAGTAGAAGAATTTCTTAGAGAGAAAGATCATCTTACATACATCGAAAATTAAGGAAAGTTGGTGCATCCATTAGATATGGATTGCATTAGATATGAGTTAGTTCCTTGAGTAACATAGTGTTGCCTAGATATCACTTAGGAAGTGATGAAGAAGTGGTATATTAGATACAAGTAACCTGGTTAGTTTGGCAATAGTAGAGTGCTAAAGTACGTGAAATGCTCTCATAGAGTTGAGGTAGAGCAAGTAATGCAAGGATAGGAAGTATACTAAGTTTGTTGGCATTAGTATAGTGCCATATATAACATCCTACCAGTCATTTTATTATAATTTAATATTACTGATAGAATATTATGTACTGTGTTTATTATTTCTTATTTATTAAAATAAGTGCAATGAATTATTATGTAATAGAATTGAATTAATACTTAAACCAATTAGGTTGAAATTATTATTTATAGTTGTACAACTATAAAACTCACGTATTACTTGAATATAATTCTAATAAAATATAAATAGAAAATTTATAGTAACACACTAACTAAATTTATATTTAATATTTACATCTGGTGTGCTAGTACATTTGTCTAGAATATTTACAAAATCCCAAAAGTTACAAAAAACTGCAACAAGAAGACATCTCAAATATTTGAATAAGTAAATGAGGTCAGTACATCAGTAGACAGTACACACCCACAATGCAGCCAAGTCAGCTATATACATCTATTTACAGCCAAATGAAATTCTTCAGTAGAAGGGCGAAACACAAAGTGAGCATCAATATCAATCAATAATGATGTGTACCATCCTGTTTCTCTGAACATAACAGATAAGGGGTGAGAATTTATAATTCTCAGTAGGGAAATCATACAGTTAATAAAATCATTATTTTGAACTATGCTATGTCCAGCTGCATTCACTATAGAAAATAAGTTTTAAACAGAGTACTACATATTTTTACTTTATATCAATAAAATACATACTAAATAATATTATTTCACTTTCCATTATATCTTACTTTATCTTCTTGCTCACATGGCCAATAACATACCATATAGTTAAGATCTCAAACTTTCTAGGGCGTCCCCTAGCTCAATGGTTATTCCCAATCGGGGAATCCAATAAAAGTGATCACCCCACATGCCCTAGGAAGGGAGATATGAAGCTCAATAAAAGTGACCCATGTAAGACTCCCCATTAAGTTCCACTTAGCCCTCTTGGCCCCTGAACCTCCTTAATGGGTCCTAGAAGACATACATTCTTTTATCTTAAATATTAATGACACATCTTTAGGCTCAAAGCCAATTGATAACATATCACAACTTTGAATATCATTCTTTCATCAAAACTACATCAGTAGTTCATAGTTTTGTGACATTAATATAATCAATCATTTACTCAAGATTCCAACATCAATAAAATTTATATCATTTATTTCATAATTATAATAATAAAATGCAATACAATTCATCATCAAGTAATTTTAACCTTAAAATCCATGCTTGGCTGAAACACCCCTTTTGTAACAAAGAAAATTTTCTTTTTATTCTCATCATTTCTAAAATACTTCTAGCTTCAAAAGACCATTTTTAACATCAATTTCACATTAATCCAAAGTTTAGACTAAAATTTCTAAATTAATTTTGAATAAAACCCTAGTTCTTGAATCTCTATTTCTTGACCATAATTTCTCAAAATTAATATCATCCTTATGATTCTTCTCCACCAACAACCTTATTCTTTCAATAAATTTCCATAGAAATCCAAACAAAATCTCAAGAACAAGATTCAAGTCTTACTAACCTAAGGTTTCAAATTAACAAAAATAGTCATAAACAAAGCTTCTTGATTCAAAGGCATGGTGAAAAGTATACTAAAACACTTTTAGAAACATAAACAACTTAGGAAAACTTTAGAGAAAAGGTATGACTCCCTACCTCAAGATATAGATTAAATTAAGATGAAAAAAGTAAGATTCTTGGCCTAATCTCTTGGTGTAACACCCCAAAAATTATTTGTTTCATCAAAAATTATCATTTTATAATATTTATGATTTTTAGAAATTTTTGTGGATTTTTTTGAAAACATCGAATATTTTAATATATTTTTTATTTTACGTGCAGACTGAGCAGAGTCAGTGAAACACCCTAGAAATTATTTGTCTCATGATGAATAGTAATTTTTCAATATTTGTGATTTTTGAGAATTTTTTTGGATTTTTTTGGAAACGTAAATTTTTTTAGTATATTTCTCTTTTTGCGTCTGAGTAGAGCCGGGAAAACGAAATGTTTTTCCTAAGGCTGGTAAACCTTTGAACTGTGGAAGTGTCGACGGGGGATCTTACTAAACCCGAGGTTAGGCACAGTTTATGAGGTTTACGTTTTTTTGGAATTTTATCTGATAAATAAAAACTCTGTACGTACCATTAATTAAAATTTTGCGATATGCTCCATTATCCATTGGATAATTAATACTGACTTTGTGCACTGTAACAATTATCCATTGGGTAATAGCTTGTAGTAAAATATTCATTACCATATTATTTTAACTATTAAATCACATTATCTTATCCAAAGGTAATCTCCTTTTATGTCTAATCACATCTTCTTTATTGGAAAAGCTCTCAAGCTTCTCAAAGAAGCTTCATCCTCTCTCTCTCTCCCTCCCTCTCCCACACGGCAGTAGCCCCTACTTTGGAGCCAAGAATTTTGTTTCACTTAATTGACTAATCTATTCTAATATTCAAAAATCCTAAAAGCTATTTCACTTTTCTATCAGCTTCTCTCTCTACCTTCATCTTTCTTTCATTTTTCTCCTCCTTCTCTCTACACACCCACACGGCCAGCCCCTCCACTTTGCCTTAACCATCATAAAATTTTCAACTAAATACATTTTCTTAATCTCCTTCATCATCTAAACACATCTCTAGTTGGTGATTTCTTGAAAAGGTTCCATCTTCACCATCTTCTTCTTCAAGCTTCAAGCTTGGAACTTTTGGGTGAGATTCTTGCCTACCACTTCTTCCATTTTTGTTTTTAAGGTCTTTCTTGTGACCATTTATTCCTTATTTTTCAAGCTTTGGTATTGGTTTGATGAGATTGAAATTTCTAGGGTTTGTGGTGGTGTAAATCCGAAATTTCAAGGAGCTTCAAAGGAGTTCCATTGTTTGTTTTCTTCTCTAGGTAAGAGGAAGATACTCCTCCTCAACCTCTATTGGTAGTAAGGAATCTTGTTTTGTGATTGGTTGTGAGAAACCCTATTTAGGGTTATTCTTTGTTGTATGACTTTTATGACTATGTGTTATTCTAAAATTGTTTGAGTTATTTGATTGGTTGAATATGTATAGTTATGTACTTGGGTGGATTGGAAACTTGAATGAAAGCAAATAAGATTTTGCCCTCTTCCATGAGGCTCACGGCCCTGAACCCTAAAAATAGGTGTTCTTGGTGAAAATTTGTAACAAGATGAATACATGATTAATCAAGAGGATAACACATAATAAAAGGATGAAAAATTGGAATCCCAAATCATAGAGAAGCCTACGGCCTCTAGGGTTAAATGAGACTAAATTATGTAACTTTATGTAACATTGACATTTAATTAATTAAGAGACTAAGTAGTTAATAATGTGATGGGAAGGAATCAATTGGATGACCTAAGGAACATCTTTGAACCTAAGGAACTAATAAGGAAGTATAAGACTTGGTAAAACCTTAGAAATAATTCTCTAGGTAAATATGACTAAGTTTAAAGTAAGGACCTAATAATGAAAAGAATTTCATAAGAAACATTACATTGAAGTGGAATTTAACTAATTTGGACAATTAGGATTTACTTAGGATTTCATAAATTGGAAAGAACCAAGAATGAAATTTTACCATAAAACTTAGAGTAATTTTAATTAAAGAAAGAACAAGAGAGTGTGAGGCCTTGAGACCCTTAAGATAATTTTCTAAGTGTGTGTGAATAAATTTACAATAGAGAACTCAATTAATCAAGAGAATTCCTCTAGAGACGCATTTTGTAAGCAATGGTACATTAAAGTGAGAATTCATAATAAACCTTGAAAGTGTATTATTTCATTTAAATTATGATAATATGATATTGTGGGTCCATGTGAAGGACCAATGATGTGTTGATGCTTACTTTGGCCAATTGAGATATATTGTGAAAAAGTATGTACTGATAAACATACATGATTATGCATGGAGTCGTCATGCACTGTGAAAGTCCGATAAACTGTTGTTAAGGCCAAGTTGCCTAAGAGATTGAATACACCTTAGTGCGGGTGCGAGTAGACTAGTGTAGGTCATACTGTTGACCTTGGGGGCATCGGGGTGCGGGTACCTCGCTATGGACAGTTAGTAGCTCTTCTGTCCGTGGGGCAAACCGATGCAAACGCACTAACGATCTGGACCGAGACACTGTCCTATATCGTGATCTAGTATAGAATGTCTGTACAATGCCTTGATGTGCACGTGGATAACCTGATGAGTTATAGTACTTTGGCCGCGGCAGCTGAGTTGCAGACATGTCTCCTGATCTTTCTTTCTGACTATTTGTGTCTAGCTCCATGGAGTAGGATTTTGATGTTGTATGCATGTGCATAGTGAGTCCATATATTATATGCCATTTGATTCTTATGATATATTGGGACTGCTACTTTATTGATGTATAATTGCCTGGAATTGCTTAATTGTTTAATTATTGTTATTTAATGTTCGTCATTATTACTTCTTGAGATGCTATGTGGGCATTTTGCACCATTTTGTTTCTTGCTGCCATAATTGGTAATAATGGTAGGATGTCTTACCTCTTTCTTGTGTTTCTATTATTTATGTTCCATCGAAGACGTCGACGAAGGAGGTGAAGCTCACAAATTCCCCGGCTTCTGGCCCGACCTCGACTAGCACCTGCTTTTGGATCATGGCGGCACGTCCATGAGGGTTTTTGCGTTATGTGCATTTGGCCTTCCTCGGAGGTCCGGACTGCTGGCACATTAACCTTAATTCTGATCGTTGTATCTATGAGGGGGACGTGACGGTATCGCTGGCTTGGGGGCGTCATGATCCGCCCATCTTCACCTGTAGCGTCAGTTTACGTTTAGAGTTTTACTTGCCCATCAGGGAGATGTGGGGTAATCGTTATTACACTCCACAGGAGGATTCTTTCCTCTCCACTACCCGAGCCCCAGCCCGCAACTTGGTGGCTCCTATGAGGGTCTCTTCTGATGAGGAAGACCTTGAGGAGGAACCCAAGGAGGATTCAGACACGGTTCCTTCTCCTCTTAGGGATTGATACTGTTGATAGCTATTGATGGCTATCAGTGTTTATTTTGGGGGCCTGATGTTTCATCATTTTGGTGGGCTCTATATTTATGATCTCTTGGGGCATATATGTATGATTTTGCTTTTTGTATGTCAGGCTTTGTAACCAAATAAGTTTAATATGATGATATATCATTGTTCATGTATATTGATTTGATGTATGCTTTAATTCTATCTTACTCTTTATTGCAATTATGTCTTGTCACTATATTTTATTAATTGTAACAAAAAAAATACTCACCAATTTAATCACACAATTACAACTAAGTAAATTTATATTTATAAAAAGAACTGAGTCTTAACTTATACTTTGATTTTCCGCATTGTAAATGACAATGTGACGTTTCCCTCCAAAAAGGGGCATTACACTTGGTAGATGAACTTGGAAACCCTTGATCCTTCTTGTTCCTTGGCTTTTCTTCTTTTTCTTCAATTTTTCTTCTTTCCTCCTCCTTGGTTCTCTCTTGGCCAAAACCTATAGGAGCTTTAAATGTTCATCTTTTTTTTTCTCTCTTCAATTCTTTTCCTTTTATATTTTCTAACTAACCAATAGAAATTGAAACAAGTGGCCTTTCTCAAAGTTTCTAACCAATGAGAAGCTTAACAAATGACTAGGTTTTTATTAGTTCATGTATAAGTTATGATGACACTTAGTTAGAGTAACTAAACTAACCTAACTTAGTTAACTATCTAGTTATATAAACTAACTAAATTACTAACCAAACTAGTCTAACTTCTAGTTAGGACATCTAGTTAGGAATTTCTATGGTGGCTAGCTTTCATTGACCACTAAACTAACCACTTAGAATGGGTTTAGTGTCTTCAATCGACCAATAGGAATTAACCTAGTGTTTCTAAGAATCAATCATTTTAAACTCATGCCTTGCATAATGTCAAATTCCTATTAGTTAATTATTAACCAATCAATTTTGTACTTAAGTCTTGTATGTTGTCTAATTTTTATTGGTTGATCACACTAAGTTGTCTAATTCCTATTGACTACTCCTTACTAACCAATCACATTGAAGCTAGTGTCTTGTAAGTTGTCTAACTCCCATTGGCTACTCCTTATTAACAAATCACATTGAAACTAGTGTAATTCATTAGCCAATCTCCTTAGAATTGATGTCTTCTTATTATTGGTTAATATCAACCAAACAAGTTAAGACTACTCTAATTTCTACAATTAATAAGTTATCTGCTAGTAAATTTATATCTTAAATAACTTATAAACCTTTTTCACAATTTCTAGTGTTCTAGGAAATCTTTTGTTAGTCCTTTGGACTTGCTGTATACAAATAATTCAATTTGTACACAAAAATTTTTAATTTCACATACGTCCCTTGCGTGCATAAATTTTTAATTCCATGTACGTCCTTAATAATAATTTTATAAATTACACATATGTCCCATGAATACAAAATACGAATTAAATACTGTCATATATATGAATTTAATTTAGAAAGCATATTACACCATAGTGCATGAAATGCTCTCATAGAGTTGAGGTAGAGCTAGTAGTGTAAGGACAAACTTGGTATAGAGTTTACGTGGCGGTTATGTGAGAGTTAAACATAACACTACATTTTTCACACACATCACATTTTTCACACACTTGCTATTCCTAACAGTTTGAGATAGTGGAAAAGTCCACTCAGTATAAGGTAGGTTAAGAAGGTAACATATTCCCTCTCTACCTGGTAGGTTTAGGAGGTAACGTATTCCCTCCCTACCCAGAGGAATAGTTAAGTATCATGACATTGCATTCATACTATCACAATACATTACATAAGCATAATCATATATCATAGCATAAAGCATTGCATTTTCTAGGCAATTGTATGAGTAGTTGTCTTATATTCTTGAATGAGTTAGTTCAGAGTTATAGTTTGATTGAGAACATTACATAGAGAAAGAATGTAATTATTCCTTGAGTTATGTGTATTGGTTTGATTTCTAGTTATAGTTTTATTTGTAAGGTTTATGAGTTATTTATTTTTTGCGAATATTACAACTGCTAGTATTAGTACACTTATACTGAGAATATATGATTCTTAAGCCGTGTGTTGCCATGTAAATCCAGGTGGAAGTTCTTTCGAAGGCAAGATGCAGAAGAGGATTGAAGATTAGACTAGTTTTATGTTTTAGTAGTTAATTTTTGTATACTCATGTATATTTGATATTAGTTGTAAACAGATGTATATATTATATTTTGTCACTTGAGACACAGTTGTATGTATATAAGTGGATGTTTGTTTCCACAAGGTTCTCCATAATGGTTTATTTATATAAAAGTTATGAATTAGATTAATGTTTAAGTTAGAAGTAGCATAGCTAATACTGCTTATCTAGGTATATGTCAGATATACTATGATTCTGGTATTAAGATGTTACATATCCCGCGTTGGTCATGTGGCAAACAACCCCTCTGGCCCGTCTTCTTGCGACCATAGTTACCGTAGATTTGTGGCAGTCGATAGCAGCTCCTGCAGGTGCTCCCCAGTTCTAGGTGTCGATGAGAAAATTAAGCTATCCTACTCAACCAATTCTGAGACCTACAATGTTGCCATTGTTGGTGTATGCCCTAGAGGCTAATACATTTTTTGTATTTACATATATTCTATTATGCTATTTTATATATGAGGTATTTCATTTATTGTGTTCTTTTTGATAAACATAATAAAGTCCTTAGAATAGTAAGTTTGATGCCATAGGACATCAAGTGGATGACTTGATCGTGAGATCCTTTTGGTTACAACACTATTCTTAAATGTCCCTAGTCAAGTATTATTGTTAATTAGGACAACAATAATACATTGAGACTAGTATGTGTAGAGACTGATGACCGCATCTCACGGGTCATGGATATGAGATATCAAGTCTTCACATTGGTACATATTAGAGTAATGATGTCTTGGGTCGACCCACCATGAGAACGCTACATGGATCGTTACGTGAGTGTCATAAGCGATTCTCATAGTGACAATGGTGTTTGTGGTCCTTTGACCGAAATCACTACGATTCCTACATGAAGAGTTGTGTGTTTTAATGCCATCAAACGTCATCTGTAACAAGGTGATTATAAAGTTGGTTATTGGACATACCGCAAATCATGCAGAGGGATGTGAGTGACCTAGATGGAATTTGTCACTCCTACATAACAGGAGCGATATCTTCGGGCCCCCTGATTGAGTGAGACTGCGAAATGCATGACCATGCTCAAATGAGTCAATATGAGATATTGATCTCATTTGTTGTTACAAAGTCTACTCGAGTATCAGGAAACGAATGATTGGACTATACAAGGGTGACGCATTCCATGCCTTGTGTTTAATCTAAATATCTTGACAAAAGGACTAAACAACATGGAAACATTGGTCACGAAAAGGTTATGTCAAATCACCGACATTCTTATTACTTGGGTAGCAGCGATGTGTTGCTAGATACCGTTCACTGCTTGTAATATTAAAATGGGATTTTAATATTACTGCCAACGTAATAAGAACCTGCAGGTCACACATATAGAGCAGACTAAAATTAGAGCAATGGATCCAAGTTGGACTCGGATTCAAATATGGGCGGACTCATGAGATGGGTCTAGGGTTGCACTGACTTACCTTCTTCTTTGCTTTCACACTCACTTAAGGCGATCACTATTATAAATAGATGCGCTAAAGGGAAACTGCTAAGTGAAATATTTTTGAACCCTAGCCGCACCTACGAGAATAGTGAGTGAGAGAGCGACGGGTTTCTTCTCTTCTCTTCGCGGCTAGCACGTGTGAGAGACGTGAGGCTCCTCTTTGCGGATGTTGGACGTTCGTGAGTCCTGTTCGTGTGGATACCGAGACATCATTTCTATTACGGTGTTAGTGATTCACGCTTCAAGAGGTAAATCATTTAAAAACTCGGATTATGACTTTTTCGCATGGATCCTCGGTGGGAATCCCTGTTTTCCACTGCGTGTTGTATCCGCAAAAATTCCCAACAGTGGTATCAGAGCGTCTTGCGAAACCATGATTCGATTTTCTGTTTTCGTTTACATGAGATAACATGTTTTCTATTCTTGTTTTGACAAAAGATATGATCTTTAATATGTTATTTCTGAAAACCGTATGAAACCCTTTGCGAAAACATATTCTGTTTCTTATGTTGTATGCAAAACTGTGATGTTGTTTTCAAAACTTCATGAAGATGCTCATATGTTCTGTGAAAACCATTTTGTATTAAGATATATGTTTTTGCGAAATTTTCTGGTATGTATGTGTGTTATTCGAAAGCGTAATTTTTTTATCCTTTTATAACTCACGAAAAATAATTATGTATTATTGTTATGAGTTTATATGTTCTTTGTGATGCATGGTGCATGGTTATGGCCTTAGTCCTCTCTTTATGCCTTTTGGTTTTAATAAATACGACTGCGTGTCGTGCCTTTCTCTCTACATTTTGATTGTACATTCTCTTCTCACCTAACTCCCCTCGAATGTAAAAAGGTTTCTATATAATGTAATTATGATGTGGAGACAAAAAGGCAAAGCATCAAGTGAGGATGTTGTTGGGAGAGGCTTGATGAAGTGGCTTAGTTAATGCTACTCTCTTAAGGGCCATAACTATGTCACTTTTATTATATGCCTTTTATGTATGAGATGCATGGATATTGTTTATGGTATGATAAACAGTTTAATAAATGGTGAGATCTAATAATAATAATAAAAATTCCCTCAAAGTAAATATTAAGTCATTATGTGATGCCTTCCAATGTGTGGCACTCGTCAAGACTAGTATCGATCAAGTGCAGGTCTGCCAAAGTAGGATGCCTTTATCTATATTAGTAAGACCCGATAGGATAAAGGTAATATCCAACTGCCAACCATTAGGTCTGACTTAACTAGGCCATTTTAATAGGATTGAAGGCTTAGAGGCATGAAGTTGGGCTTTGGTCCATTAGATGGACTTGAATAAGTGTTATTCACCCAACTATCCAAGAGTTACATGTGATGTAATTGAAAAGTGTTTCCTACCTAAATAACTGAATTTTGGGTGATCAGCCAAAGCTGACTTAAAACTAGGTGAAATATAGATCTTGGCCTACTAGAAAAACTTACGATGGGATTTTCCGAGTCAATGTTAAGGGTCATTGACTTGAATAAAATAGTGGGAGACATATTTAATTAAAAGACCTCATTAAATATGTTTATGGCATGATACTTATATTTTGCATATTTCTGTTAATAGATAACCATGGCAACAAACACATCGGGTACTTTATCATTGCGATCCGTCCTTGAGAAGGACAAGTTATACGGAGCAATTTTCTAGACTGGTACAGAATTTGAGGATTGTCCTCAAGCAAGAGAAAAAGCTATATGTTTTGGAACAGCCTATTCTTGAGCCACCTGCTGCTAATGCCCCTAGAACTGAAAGAGATGCTTATAAGAAACATCAAGATGATGCCTTGGACATTGGATGTCTAATGCTGGCCACCATGAACTCTGAGCTCCAAAAGCAACATGAGAATATGGATGCATATGATATGATCGTACACCTTAAGAAGCTCTATCAAGAGCAGGCCAGGCATGAGAGATTTGAGGTCTCTAAAGCACTGTTTCAGTGCAAGCTGGTAGAAGGAAGCCCTGTTGGTGCTCATGTACTCAAGATGATTGGGTACATTGAAAACCTAGAGAGACTTGGTTTTCCTTTGGGCCAAGAGTTGGCCACTGACTTAGTCCTGCAATCGTTGCCGGAAAGTTTCAGTCAATTTGTCATGAACTACAACATGAATGAGATTGACAAATCACTACCAGAGCTGCTAGGCATGTTGAGAACTGCTGAGCAGAACATTAACAAAGGCAAAGGGAAGGCCATAATGATGGTCCAAAAGAATAAGGGCAAGAAATAGCAAAAAAGGCCCAAGGACAACTGGAAGGGCAAGGGCAAGGACAAGTCCAAGCCTAGCACTTCTGGCTTGAAACCAGTGGGTGGAGTGGCTAAGGAAGGTACATGCTTCCATTGTGGTCGACCGGACATTGGAAGAGGAACGTGCCAAGTTCCTAGAGGAGCTCAAAAAAAGAAGGGAAGTGAGACTTCTACTTGGGTATTTTTGTTATTGAAGTCAATTTATCTACTTACGCATCATGGGTATTAGATCTTGGATGTGGATCTCACATTTGTGTAAATGTGCAGGATCTAAAGAAGCAATAGACCATTGACGAAGGGCGAAGTTGACCTACGAGTTAGAAATGGAGCAAAGGTTGCTACATTAGATGTAGGGACTTATTTATTATCTTTGCCCACTGGGCTTGTAATAGAGTTAGAGAACTGCTATTTTGTGCCTACTATTAGTAGGAATATCATTTCTGTTTCTTGTTTGGACAAGAAAGGTTTTTCTTTTATAATAAAGGACAAGTGTTATTCTATTTATATGAATGATATTTTTTATAGTAGTGCACAATTGAGTAATGGACTTTATGTACTTGATCTCGAAACACGCCCATTTATAACATAAATACAAAGAGGTTTAAATCAAACGATCTGAACCCAACTTTTCTCTGGCATTGTCGTTTGGGCCACATAAATGAGAAATGCATCTCCAAACTCCATAAAGATGGATTCTTGGACTCATTTGATTTTGAACCATATGAGATATGTGAATCTTGTTTATTGGCGAAGATGACAAAGGCCCCATTTACTAGACAAGGTGAAAGGGCTAGTGATCTTTTAGGCCTTATACACAGTGATGTATGTGGGCCACTAAACACAGTCGCTAGAGGCGGTTTTCAATACTTCATTACATTTACTGATGATTTCAGTAGATATAGATTTGTATATCTTATGAAGCACAAATCAGAATCCTTTGAAAAGTTCAAAGAGTTCAAGAATGAAGTACAAAACTAACTTGGCAAGAGTATTAAAATCCTTCGATCAGATCGAGGAGAAGAATACTTAAGCCAACAGTTTGATGATCATCTGAAAGAGTGTGGGATAATATCTCAACTCACTCCACCAGGAACACCACAATGGAATGGTGTCTCGAAAGGAGGAACCAGGACCTTGTTGGACATGGTCCGATCCATGATGAGTCATGCAAACCTTCCAGGCTCCTTACGGGGACATGCTCATTATTAGCAGCTTTTACACTTAACCGTGTTCCATCTAAGATGGTTCAAAAGACACCATATGAGATATGGGTGGGAGACGGCCCAATATATCTTTCTTGAAGATTTGGGGCTGCGAAGCTTACGTGAAACGTCAAGTTTCTGATAAGCTTGGACCTAAATCAGATAAATGCTTCTTTGTGGGGTATCCATAGGAAACCAAGGGATACTTTTTCTATAATCCTACCGAGGGCAAAGTGTTTTTCGCACGGTCAGCTGTGTTTCTAGAAAGGGAGTTTATCTCCAAAGGAGCCAGTGGGAGAAAAGTAGAACTTGAAGAAGTTCAAGTTTCACAAAGCAGCAATGAACCAATGGTGGAAATAGAGCAGCCTCCACAAAATGTTGTGGAACAGCCATCTACTCTAGTAGCACAAGACCTGCGTAGGTCTAACAGGATACGTCATTAACCAGAGAGATATGAATTTCTCATGACCCAACAAGGTGACGTATTGCTCATGGATCAAGATGAGCCTGTGACTTACCAGGAAGCCATTATTGGCCCGAGAATCGAGAAATGGCTTGAGGCCATGAGATCGAAATGGATTCCATGTATGCCAACCAGGTATAGACCTTGGTTGACCCACCTGAAGGGGTAAAACCCATTGGGTGCAAGTGGGTTTTCAAGAAGAAAACTGACATGGATAGTAATGTGCATACCTTTAAGGCGCGATTGGTGGTTAAAGGTTTCAAACAAATTCATGGTGTAGGCTATAATGAGACTTTTTCCCCAGTTGCGATGCTTAAATCCGTTCGGATCTTGCTTGCATTGCGCTGAAGATACCATGATTATGAAATCGGCAAATGGATGTCAAAGCGCTTTCCTTAATGGAAATCTTCTCGAAGATGTGTACATGACACAACCTGAGGGTTTTGCTACTCCAGAGGATGCTAGAAAAGTATGCAAGTTGCAACGATCTATTTATGGATTAAAGCAAGCTTCCAGAAGCTAGAATCTTCGTTTTGATGATACAATAAAATAGTTTGGTTTCATCAAGAATGAAGAAGAATCTTGTGTCTACAAGAAGGCTAGTGGGAGCACTATTGTCTTTCTGGTATTGTATGTTGATGACATACTACTTATTGAAAATGACATCCCTACCCTACAGTCTGTAAAGACTTGGTTAGGGAACTGCTTCTCTATGAAGGACTTGGGTGAAGCCACCTATGTATTAGGTATCAGGATCTATAGAGATAGATCATTGAGACTGCTTGGCCTAAGTCAGAGTACATACATAGACAAAGTGTTAAGACGATTTAACATGCATGAATCCAAGAAAGGACTCCTGCTTATGTCACATGGTGTAAGCCTATCTAAGGCTCAATCCCCTTCCACCCAGGATGAGAGGGATCGCATGAGCAAGATTCCATATGCATCTGCAATTGGATCTATCATGTATGCCATGTTATGTACTCGACCAAACATCTCGTATGCTTTGAGCATGACGAGTAGGTACCGATCGATCCGGTGAAAGTCATCTTGGATGCTATCAAGAACATCCTTAAGTACTTAAGAAGGACTAAGGATTCGTTCTTGGTATATGGAGAGCGAGGAAGAGCTAGTCGTAAAGGTTACACGATGCTAGCTTCCAAACCGATAAGGACAACTCAGATCACAATCGGGTTATGTTTTTTGCCTAAATGGTGTGGTGTGAGTGAAAGAGTTCAAAGCGAGAGACGGTCGCCGATTCTACCACGGAGGTGAGTATATTTTTGCCTCCAATGCAAAGAAAGGAGGCCGTTTGGATCGGGAAGTTCATTCCGAACTTGGCACTATTCCTAGCATTGTGGACCCAGTGGACCTCTATTGTGATAATAATGGAGCCATTGCACAAGCTAAGGAGCCTAGATCTCTGACCGATCCAAACATATACTTAGGCGCTTCTATCTCATTCGAGAGATCATCGATAGAGGAGATGTGAAGATATGCAGAGTACCAACAGATGATAACATTCTTTGATCCTCGACGAAGCCTCTTGCACACAGAAGCATAAGGGTCACACTAGGTCTTTAGGCATTAGATATATGCACGATTGGCTCTAGTGCAAGTGGGAGATTGTTGGTGTATGCCCAGAGGCTAATACATTTTTCGTATTTACATATATTTTATTATGCTATTTTATATATGAGGTATTTCATTTATTGTGTTCTTTTTTGATAAACATAATAAAGTCCTTAGAATAGTAAGTTTGATGCCATAGGACATCAAGTGGATGACTTGATCGTGAGATCCTTTTGGTTACAACACTATTCTTAAATGTCCCTAGTTAAGTATTATTGTTAATTAGGACAACAATAATACATTGAGACTAGTATGTGTAGAGACTGATGACCGCATCTCACGGGTCATGGATATGAGATATCAAGTCTTCACATTGGTACATTTTAGAGTAATGATGTACTAGACTGACCCACCATGAGAACGCTACATGGATTGTTACATGAGTGTCATAAGCGATTTTCATAGTGACAATGGTGTTTGTGGTCCTTTGACCTGAAATCACTACGATTCCTACATGAGGAGTTGTGTGTTTTAATGCCATCAAACGTCATCTATAACAAGGTGATTATAAAGTTAGTTATTGGACATATCGCAAATCATGCAGAGGGATGTGAGTGACCTAGATGGAATTTGTCACTCCTACATAACAGGAGCGATATCTTCGGGCCCCCTGATTGAGTGAGACTGCGAAATGCATGGCCATGCTCAAATGAGTCAATATGAGATATTGATCTCATTTGTTGTTACAAAGTCTACTCGAGTATCAGGAAACGAATGATTGGACTATACAAGGGTGACGCATTCCATGCCTTGTGTTCAATCTAGATATCTTGACAAAGGGACTAAACGACACGGAAACATTAGTCACGAAAAGGTTATGTCAAATCACGACATTCTTATTACTTGGGTAGCGGCGATGTGTTGCTAGATACCATCACATCGCTTGTAATATTAAAATGGGATTTTAATATTACCGCCAACGTAATAAGAACCTGCAGGTCACACATATAAAGCGTACTAAAATTGAAGCAATGGATCCAAGTTGGACTCGGATTCAAATATGGGTCGACTCATATGAGATGGGTTTAGGGTTGCACGACTTACCTTCTTTCTTGCTCACACTCACTTAAGGCGAGTCACTATTATAAATAGTACCGCTGCAAAGGGGCTGCTAAGTGAAATATTTACGAACCCTAGCCGCACCTGCTGAGAATAGTGAGTGAGAGAAGCGACGAGGTTTCTTTTTCTTCTCTTCGCAGCTAGCATTGTGTGAGAGACGTGAGGCTCCTCTTTGCGGACGTTAGACGTTCGTGAGTCTGTTCGTGTGGATACCGCAGAGACATCGTTTCTATTACGGTGTTAGTGATTCACGCTTCAAGAGGTAATCATTTAAAAACTCGGATTATGGCTTTTTCGTATGGATCCTCAGTGGGAATCCCTGTTTTCCGCTGCGTGTTGTATCCGTAAAAATTCCCAACAACCATTACAATATGGTCATGTCCATATAGCTTATAGGCCATCAGCAAGTCCAGGAAATACCAATGGTGGTGCGACTTATCAGTTAAATTTTATGGCAAACTTATCAGTACCACACTTGTGTGGTAGTTGACTTGTGAGACTTACATGTCATACTAGTCATCTTCTTAACTGTATGTGCAACCTGTTGTCACACCTCATTTGAAGGAAACACTCGTGATGGGGCCTTATGGGTCTACATCCGTAGAAGTTGGATGAACCTATTACTGACTATTTGGAAAAGTTCAAGGTGGTTGAAGCTCTTTGCCACCCCACTACCCGAGAGTGAATATACAAAGCTAGCCATAGAAGGTATGCTTGACTTCTCGAAAGATTGACTAATCTTAACTTATTTTGCATATTTGCCTTAACTAGCTTCTAGGGCTATTCTTTATGAGACATGGATCAAAGACAAAGAGAGAAAGAGATCCTCTATAGTTGATAGAGGCTTTTATACTATCTCCCTCATCGGATACTTTAGTTATCCTGTTGATGAAGAATACTTGCAAAATGAAGAAGAAGAGATTAGCGAAGTTGAGATTGCGAAAGGATCAACCTATACTTTTCCAGCATTGAGAGCTTTGAAGGCCAAGCAGAAGGAATGGGTGGGGAAAAGGAAGATTATCTCTTTGACATTACAAAGGCTAATCAGATATTGCTGTATCCAAAAAAGATGAGCTAAAAAATAATATCCGTAAAAGGTTAGGTCCCCAAACTGTTGATACCACTGATAATTGGCCTTTGTTAAAAGACAGGTGCAGTAATACTCTCTGACTGATGGTACCTCAAGCTTATGGATCCCCATACCGACCAAATGACCTCCCAAAATTGTGAAGCTGAAAGTTAATGCCCGAATTGGGGAGTGGGTAATAAACTAGCTCCCAAGATCTGCTAAGACTGCGAGCTTCAAGAAGTGATAACAAGGGTTTATAAAAACTCAAAAAAGGAGATGGCAACGAAAGAAAGTTGCAACTAAAAGGAAGAAGCTGCAGAAAATGTTGGATGAAGCTCAGACATGACCTAAATTGCTTCACAAAGATGTCACAATTAGCAATACAGAGTCTAGCAACCAAAAGCTAGTTCTGGAGCAATCTTTAAAACAAGTTCTTGTGGAAAATCATAATAAAACCAAAGTTGAAGCTACCAATGGAGAACCTGAATAGGAGAAGCAAGATCAACAATTTCAGCTTATCCCATAATAGGCTGTGAAGCCACTAACTAAAGAAGGATTGCTAGACCTATAGTTGCAAGAGCTTCTTAGGAACAAAGCAAAACCCATAGATATACCAGATGCATCAACCTTGTAGGGTCTACTAGAAGAGCTTATGGCTGTTGACATGATCGACATACTTTCGGCCGATTTCTCACCAAAAGGGAGCTCAACCAATTACTTAGAGGGAGACATTCTAGCCTCTGAGGCTAAATGGGTTACCTTGTCCACTAATGAATATCCAAAGCAAGTGGCCAAAGCTATATTTGAGAAACCAAGGGAAATTATGGCTAGATACCTGAAGCCACTTTACATCAGGGGGTATATAAATGGCCGACCATAGACAGAGTTTTCATTGACAATGGGGCTACCCTTAATATTATGTTGATGATAACATTAAGGAAGCTAGGAAGGACTAAGGCCGATATAGTGTTCACTAACATGCAAATGACAAACTTTAGTAGTCGAGCTACAATGGCTAAAGGGACAATACCTATAGGGCTTACTGTCGGGAGCAGAAATACTACCACTACTTTATTTATGGTTAACACTAAAGCCACCTATACCTTACTATTAGGGTGTGATTGGATTCATGCCAATTAGTACATCGCTTCATCAACTTTTGATATATTGGAATGGTGATAACGTGGAGATTGTCAAATCCAATGACAAGCCTTTTACAATAGAGGTAGGTATAGTCGAAGCATAGTTCTACTCCCCATATGTGACCACTTTATCTAACTTGATGCAAGAACCTTTTAGGGAAGATAACTTTATTGAGTTGACTCATAAAGGATTTCAGCTGAAGCATCATGCTGAAGCCTCGACCATTGTGACTATTTAGATAAAGTTGTCAAGGATTTACAAGCCAGACTAGCCGCTTATAGCACAAAAAATAAAATGATACTGGCAGTGCCTAAGGAAGATGAAATTATTGAAGCAATATTCATAGAATCCCTTTTATAGGAGGATATGAAGACTATTGAGACTTAAGACCCATTGTTAGAAGTCAACTTAGGCACAATCGATACACCTAGAGCAACATTTATTAGCAGCCTGCTAAAAGAAAGTCTTAAGGAAAGGATAATTCAATTGCTTTAAAAATATAGAGATTGCTTCACATGAGACTACCACGAAATGTCAGGTCTTGCCTAAAGCTTGGTGGTGCATTGGTTACCTCTCAAGCTTGGAGCTAAGCCTTGTAGGCAAGCCGCATAGTGATAGAGAATTTTCAAGTAATAAAATTACCTTTTACTTACAAGCACACAAGATCTATGTAATATCTAGCAAATATAAGGGTATCATACCCACAGAAAGTGACATGATTAATAAAAATCTAATATCTACTTAAATTAATTTAAAGGAAAAAAAAAGAAATCTTTATTTTATTTAATTAATCCGAGAATATAAATTATGTGCTAAACTAAAACTAAAATTAAATAGTAAATCTAAATAAAACGACTCAAATTAAAATACAAGAGTAATTAATAAACAATTCTAGGACCTCGAATCCACCACTAACCATGCAAAGATGAATTTCATTTGAATGATAATTAATCTTATTCTATGGAGTGTCTACGACTACAAGTTTTGACATTACTAAAAATTATTAGAATCTAATTATTGACATAATTCATCTAGAATAACATGACCTATTCAAATTATGACATAAACCATTTAACATAACATGAAATATTCAATCCTTAGTGTTGGTGTATGCCCTAGAGGCCAATACATTTTTTGTATTTACATACATTTTATTATGCTATTTTATATATGAGGCATTTCATTTATTGTGTTCTTTTTGATAAACATAATAAAGTCCTTAGAATAGTAAGTTTAATGCCATAGGACATCAAGTGGATGACTTGATCGTGAGATCTTTTGGTTAAAATACTATTCTTAAATGTCTCTAGTCAAGTATTATTGTTAATTAGGACAACAATAATACATTGAGACTAGTATGTGCATAGACTGATGACCATATCTCACGGGTCATGGATATGAGATATCAATTTTTAACATGGGTACATATTAGAGTAATGATGTACTGGACTAACTCACCATGAGAACGCTACATGGATCGTTACATGAGTGTCATAGGTGATTCTCATAGTGACAATGGTGTCTGTGGTCCTTTGACCTGAAATCACTATGATTTCTACATGAGGAGTTGTGTGTTTTAATACCATCAAACGTCATTTGTAACAAGGTGATTATAAAGTCAGTTATTGGGCATACCACAAATCATGCAGAGGGATGTGAGTGACCTAGATGAGATTTATCACTCCTACATAACAGGAGCGATATCTTCGGGCCCCCTTGATTGAGTGAGACTGCGAAATGCATGGCCATGCTCAAATAAGTCAATATGATATATTGATTTCATTTGTTGTTACAAAGTCTACTCAAGTATCAGGAAATGAATGATTGGACTATACAAGGGTGACGCATTCCATACCTTGTGTTCAATCTAGATATCTTGACAAAAGGACTAAACGACACGGAAACATTGGTCACGGAAAGATTATGTCAAATCACTAACATTCTTATTACTTGGGTAGCAGCGATGTATTGCTAGATACCGCTCACTACTTGTAATATTAAAATGAGATTTTATTATTACTGCCAACGTAATAAGAACCAGCAGGGTCACACACATAGAGCAGACTAAAATTAGAGCAATGGATCCAAGTTGGACTTGGATTCAAATATGGGCCAGACTAATAACAGATGGGTCTGGGGTTGCACAGCTTACCTTGCTGCTGCTCACACTCACTTAAGGCAGTCATTATTATAAATAGTACTGCTAAGGGGCTATTAAGATATATAATTCAGAACCCTAGCTGTACCTACAGAAAAAGTGTGTGAGAGAGCGACAGGTTTCTTCTCTTCTCTTCGCAACTCGCACTTTGTGTGAGACGTGAGGCTCCTCTTTGCGTACATTGGACGTTCGTGAGTCTGTTCGTGTGAATACCTCAGAGACATTGTTTCTATTACGGTGTTGGTGATTCACGCCCTTCCTTTTGATCACGCTTCAAGAGGTAAATCATTTAAAAACTCGAATTATAGTTTTTTCGCATGGATCCTCAGTGGGAATCCCTGTTTTCTGCTGCGTGATGTATCTGTAATTCCCAACAGTGGTATCAGAGCATCTTGTGAAATCATGATTCGATTTTCTATTTTTGTTTACATGAGATAATATGTTTTCTGTTCTTGTTTTTGATAAAAGATATGATCTTTAATATGTTATTTTTGAAAACCGTATGAAACCCTTTGCGAAAACATATTCTGTTTCTTATGTTGTATGCAAAACCGTGATGTTGTTTTCAAAAACCCATGAAGATGTTTATATGTTTTGTGAAAACTGTTTTATTTTAAGATGTATATTTTTGCGAAGCTTTCTAGTATGTATGTGATACGTATAGCATTATGGAATCTTTATTCTCAATGCACGACGCAAGGGTTTGGGAAACCTTGTTCTTGGTTTACGGCAACAGGGGTTATGGAATCCTTGTTTCTGCACAAGAGGCGCGACACAAGGGGTTTTGGAAACCCTATTCTTGTTTTGCGGCAGCAGCATTAAGTGTTGATGTCAAGCTGTCAAGGAGGCACCAGAGGTTCAAGCTTTGAACGACGGCGCAAGGATTCCCCGTGGCACACGAAAGCGTGATATTTTATATCCAATTTTATAACTTGTGAAAATAATAATGTATTATTGTTATGAGTTTATATGTTTTTGTGATGCATGATGCATGGTTATGGCCTTAGTCTTCTTTTTATGCCTTTTGGTTTTAATAAATACGACCTGCGTGTCGTGCCCTTCTCTCTACATTCTGATTGTACATTCTCTTCTCACCTAACTCCCCTCGAATGTAAAAGAGGTTTCTATATAATGTAATTATGATGTGGAGGCAAGAAGACGACATCAAGTGAGGACGTTGATGGGAGACGTGTTGGTGTATGCCCTAGAGGCCAATACATTTTCTGTATTTACATACATTCTATTATGCTATTTTATATATGAGGCATTTCATTTATTGTGTTCTTTTTGATAAACATAATAAAGTCCTTAGAATAGTAAATTTGATGCCATAGGACATCAAGTGGATGACTTGATTGTGAGATCTTTTTGATTACAACACTATTCTTAAATGTCCCTAGTCAAGTATTATTGTTAATTAGGACAACAACAATACATTGAGACTAGTATGTGCAGAGATTGATGACCACATCTCATGGGTCATAGATATGAGATATCAAGTCTTCACATGGGTACATATTAGAGTAATGATGTACTGGACTGACCCACCATGAGAATGCTACATAGATCGTTACGTGAGTGTCATAAGCGATTCTCATAGTGACAATGGTGTTTGTGGTCCTTTGACCTGAAATCACTACGATTCCTACATGAGGAGTTGTGTGTTTTAATGCCATCAAACGTCATCTGTAACAAGGTGATTATAAAGTTGGTTATTGGACATACCGCAAATCATGCAGAGGGATGTGAGTGACCTAGATGGGATTTGTCACTCCTACATAACAGGAGCGATATCTTCGGGGCCCCTGATTGAGTGAGACTACGAAATGTATGGCCATGCTCAAATAAGTCAATATGAGATATTGATCTCATTTGTTGTTACAAAGTCTACTCGAGTATCAGGAAACGAATGATTGAACTATACAAGGGTGACGCATTCCATGCCTTGTGTTCAATCTAGATATCTTGACAAAAAGACTAAACGACACAGAAACATTGGTCATGGAAAGGTTATGTCAAATCACTGACATTCTTATTACTTGGGTAGCAGCGATGTGTTGCTAGATATCACTCACTGCTTGTAATATTAAAATGGGATTTTAATATTACTGCCAACGTAATAAGAACCTGCAAGGTCACACACATAGAGCATACTAAAATTAGATCAATGGATCCAAGTTGGATTCGGATTCAAATATGGGCCAGACTCATAACTGATGGGTCTAGGGTTGCACAGCTTATCTTGCTGCTACTCACACTCACTTAAGGCAGTCACTATTATAAATAGTACTGCTAAGGGGGCTGCTAAGACACACAATTCTGAACCCTAGCCGCACCTACAGAAAAGTGAGTGAGAGAGCGACAAGTTTCTTTTCTTCTCTTCGCAGCTAGCACTGTGTGAGAGACGTGAGGCTCCTCTTTGCGGACGTTGGACATTCGTGAGTCTGTTCGTGTGGATACCACAGAGACATCGTTTCTATTACGGTGTTGGTGATTCATGCTTCAAGAGGTAAATCTTTTAAAAAACTTGGATTATGGCTTTTTCGCATGGATCCTCGATGGGAATCCCTATTTTTCGCTGCATGATGTATCCGCAAAAATTCCCAACAAGACGCTTGGTGAAGCTGGCTTAGTTAATGCTACTCTCTTAGGGGGCCATAACCATGTCACTTTTATTATATGCTTTTTATGTATGAGATGCATGGATAATGTTTATGGTATGATGAACAGTTTAATAAATGTTGAGATCTAGTAATAATAATAATAATAATTCCCTCAAAGCAAATATTAAGTCATTATGTGATGCCTTCCAATGTGTGGCACTCATCAAGACTAGTATCAATCAAGTGCAGGTCTGCTAAAGTAAGATGCCTTTATCTATATTAGTAAGACGCGATGGGATAAAGGTAATATCCAACTGCCAACCATTGGGTCTGACTTAACTAGGCCATTTCAATAGGATTGAAGGCTTAGAGGCATGAAGTTGGGCTTTGGTCCATTAGATGGACTTGAATAAGTGTTATTTACCTAACTATCCAAGAGTTATATGTGATGTAATTGGAAAGTATTTCCTACCTAAATAACTGAATTTTGGGTGATCAACCAAAGCTGACTCAAAACTAGGTGAAATACGGATCTTGACCCACTAGAAAATCTTACGATGGGATTTTCTGAGTCAATGCTGAGGGTCATTAACTTAAATAAAATAGTGGGAGGCATATTTAATTAAAAGACCTCATTAAATATGTTTATGACATGATACTTATATTTTGCATATTTCTGTTGATAGATTACCATGGCAACAAACATATCGAGTACTTTATCATTGCGATCTGTCCTTGAGAAGGACAAGTTGTCTGGAATGAATTTTCTAGACTGGCACAGGAATTTGAGGATTGTCCTAATGCAAGTGAAAAAGCTGTATATTTTGGAACAGCCTATTCCTGAGCCACCTGCTGCTAATGCCCCTAGAATTGAAAGGGATGCTTAAAAGAAGCATCAAGATGAAGCCTTGGACATCGGATGTCTTATGCTAGCCACCATGAACTCTGAGCTCCAAAAGCAACATGAGAACATGGATGCCTATGATATGATCGTACACCTTAAGAAGCTCTATCAAGAGCAGGCCAGGCATGAGAGATACGAGGTCTTTAAAGCACTGTTTCAGTGCAAGCTGGTGGAAGGAAGCCCTGTTGGTGCTCATGTACTCAAGATGATTGGGTACATTGAAAACCTAGAGAGACTTGGTTTTCCTTTGGGCCAAGAGTTAGCCACTGACTTAGTCCTTCAATCGTTGTCGAAAAGTTTTAGTCAATTTGTCATGAACTACAATATGAATGAGACTGAAAAATCACTACCAGAGCTATTAGGCATGTTGAGAACTGCTGAGCAGAACATTAATAAAGGCAAAGGGAAGGCCATAATGATGGTCCAAAAGAATAAGGGCAAGAAACAGCAGAAAAAGCCCAATGACAACTGGAAGGGCAAGGGCAAAGATAAGTTCAAGCCCAGCACTTTTGGCTTGAAACCAGTGGGTGGAGTGACTAAGGAAGGTACATGATTCCATTGTGGTCAGACCGGACATTGGAAGAGGAATTGTGCCAAGTTCCTGGAGGAGCTCAAAAAGAAGAAGGGAAGTGAGACTTCCACTTCAGGTGTTTTTGTTGTTGAAGTCAATTTATCTACTTCTACATCATGGGTATTAGATACTGGATGTGGATCTCACATTTGTGTAAATGTGCAGGATCTAAAGAGTAGTAGACCATTGACGAAAGGCAAAGTCAACCTACGAGTGGGAAATAGAGCAAAGGTTATTGCATTAGCTATAGGGACTTATTTATTATCTTTGCCCACTAGGCTTGTAATAGAGTTAGAGAACTGCTATTTTGTGCCTACTATTAGCAGGAATATCATTTTTATTTCTTGTTTAGACAAGAAAAGTTTTTCTTTTATTATAAAGGACAAGTGTTGTTCCATTTATATGAATGATATTTTTTATGGTAGTGCACAATTGAGTAATGGACTTTATGTACTTGATCTCGAAATGTCCGTCTATAACATAAATACAAAGAGGTTTAAATCAAACGATCTGAACCCAACTTTTCTCTGGCATTGTCGTTTGGGCCACATAAATGAGAAATGTATCTCCAAACTCCATAAAGATGGATTGTTGGACTCATTTGATTTCAAATCATATGAGACATGTGAATCTTGTTTATTGGGGAAGATGACAAAGGCCCCATTCACCAGACAAGGTGAAAGGGCTAGTGATCTTTTAGGCCTTATACATAGTGATGTATGTGGGCCACTAAACACACTCGCTAGAGGCGATTTTCAATACTTCATTACATTTACTGATGATTTCAGTAGATATGGTTTTGTATATCTTATGAAGCACAAATCAGAATCCTTTGAAAAGTTCAAAGAGTTCAAGAATGAAGTACAAAACCAACTTGGTAAGAGTATTAAAATCCTTTGATCAGATCGAGGAGGAGAATACTTAAGCCATCAGTTTGATGATCATCTTAAAAAGTGTGGGATAATATCTCAACTCACTCCACCAGGAACACCACAATGGAATGGTGTCTTTGAAAGGAGGAACCGGACCTTGTTGGACATGGTCTGATCCATGATGAGTCATGCAAACCTTCCCAGCTCCTTCTGGGGACATGCTCTGTTAACATCAGCTTTCACACTTAATCGTATTCTATCTAAGACGGTTCAAAAGACACCATATGAGATATGGACAGGGAGACAGCCCAGTATGTCTTTCTTGAAGATTTGGGGTTGCGAAGCTTATGTGAAACGTCAAGTTTCTAATAAGCTTGGACCTAAATCAGATAAATGCTTCTTTGTGGGGTATCCAAAGGAAACCAAGGGATACTTTTTCTATAATCCTACCGAGGGCAAAGTGTTTATCGCACGGACAACTGTGTTTCTAGAAAGGAAGTTTATCTCTAAAGGAACCAGTGGGAGAAAAGTAGAACTTGAAGAAGTTCAAGTTCACAAAGCAGCAATAAACCAATGGTGGAAATAAAGCAGCCTCCACAAAATGTTGTGAAAAAACAACCTGCTCTAGTAGCACAAGACCTGCGTAGGTCTAACATGATACATCATCAACCACAGAGATATGAATTTCTCATGACTCAACAAGGTGACGTATTGCTCATAGATCAAGATGAGCCTGTGACTTACCAGGAAGCCATTATTGGCCCAGAATCTGAGAAATGGCTTGAGGCCATGAGATCTGAAATGGATTCCATGTATGCCAACCAGGTATGGACCTTGGTTGACCCACCTGAAGGGGTAAAACGCATTGGGTGCAAGTGGGTTTTCAAGAAGAAAATTGACATGGATGGTAATGTGCATACCTTTAAGGCGCGATTAGTGGCTAAAGGTTTCAAACAAATTCATGGTGTAGACTATGATGATACTTTTTTCCCAATTGCGATGCTTAAATCCATTCAGATCTTGCTTGCTGTTGCAGCATACCGTGATTATGAAATCTGGCAAATGGATGTCAAAACTGCTTTCCTTAATGGAAATCTTCTCGAAGATGTGTACATGACACAACCTGAGGGTTTTGCCACTCCAGAGGATGCTAGAAAAGTATGCAAGTTGCAACGATCTATTTATGGATTGAGCAAGCTTCCAAAAGCTGGAATCTTCATTTTGATGATACAATAAAACAGTTTGGTTTCATTAAGAATAAAGAAGAATCTTGTGTCTACAAGAAGGTTAGTGGGAGCACTATTGTCTTTCTGTTATTGTATGTAGATGACATACTACTTATTAAAAAGGACATCCCTACCCTATAGTCCATAAAAACTTGGTTAGGGAACTGCTTCTCTATGAAGGACTTGGGCAAAGCCACCTATGTATTAGGTATCAGGATCTATAGAGATAGATCACTGAGACTGCTTGGCCTAAGTCAGAGTTCATACATAGACAAAGTGTTAAGACGATTTAACAAGCATGAATCCAAGAAAGGACTCTTGCCTATGTCACATGGTGTAAGCCTATCTAAGGATCAATACCCTTCTACCCAGGATGAGAGGGATCGCATGAGCAAGATTCCATATGCATCTGCAATTGGATCTATCATGTATACCATGTTATGTACTCGACCAGACATCTCATATGCTTTGAGCATGACGAGCAGGTACCAGTCTGATCCCGGTGAGAGTTACTGGACTGTTATCAAGAACATCCTTAAGTACTTAAGAAGGACTAAGGATTCATTTTTGGTATATGGAGGCGAGGAAGAGCTAGTTGTAAAAGGCTACACTGATGCTAGCTTCCAAACTAATAAGGATGACTCCAGATCGCAATCGGATTATGTTTTTTGCCTAAATAGTAGGGCTGTGAGCTGGAAGAGTTCAAAGTAGGAGACAGTCGCCGATTCTACCACAGTAGGTCGAGTATATTCTTTCGCCTCCAATGCAAAGAAAGGAGGCCGTTTGGATCGGGAAGTTCATTACTGAACTTGGCACTATTCCTAGCATTGTGGACCCAGTAGACCTCTATTGTGATTATAATGGAGCCATTGCACAAGCTAAGAAGCCTAAATCTCACCAGCGATCCAAACATATACTTAGGCGCTTCCATCTCATTTGAGATATCATCGATAGAGGAGATGTGAAGATATGCAGAGTACCAACAGATGATAACATTTCTGATCCACTGACGAAGCCTCTTGCACAGCAGAAGCATGAGGGTCACACTAGGTCTTTAGGCATTAGATATATGCCTGATTAGCTCTAGTGCAAGTGGGACATTGTTGGTGTATGCCCTAGAGGCCAATACATTTTTTTTATTTACATACATTCTATTATGCTATTTTATATATGAGGCATTTCATTTATTGTGTTCTTTTTTTATAAACATAATAAAGTCCTTAGAATAGTAAGTTTAATGCCATAGGACATCAAGTGGATGACTTGATCGTGAGATCCTTTTGGTTACAACACTATTCTTAAATGTCCCTAGTCAAGTATTATTATTAATTAGGACAATAATAATACATTGAGACTAGTATGTGCATAGACTGATGACCACATCTCACGGGTCATGGATATGAGATATCAAGTCTTCACATGGGTACATATTAGAGTAATGTTGTACTGGACTGACCCACCATGAGAACGCCACATATATCGTTACGTGAGTGTCATAGGCGATTCTCATAGTGACAATGGTGTCTGTGGTCCTTTGACCTGGAATCACTATGATTCCTACATGAGGAGTTATGTGTTTTAATACCATCAAATGTCATCTGTAACAAGGTGATTATAAAGTTGGTTATTAGACATACCGTAAATCATGCAGAGGGATGTAAGTGACTTAGATGGGATTTATCACTCCTACATAACAGGAGCGATATCTTCGGGCCCCCTGATTGAGTGAGACTGCAAAATGCATAGCCATGCTCAAATGAGTCAATATGAGATATTAATTTCATTTGTTGTTACAAAGTCTACTCGAGTATCAGGAAATGAATGATTGGACTATACAAGGGTGACGCATTCCATGCCTTGTGTTCAATCTAGATATCTTGACAAAAGAACTAAACGACACGGAAACATTGGTCACGGAAAGGTTATGTCAAATCACTGACATTCTTATTACTTGGGTAGCAGCGATGTGTTGCTAGATACTGCTCACTGCTTGTAATATTAAAATGAGATTTTAATATTACTGCCAACGTAATAAGAACCTACTGTGGTCACACACATAGAAGCGAGACTAAAATTAGAGCAATGAATCAAGTTGGACTCGGATTCAAATACGGGCGGACTCATAACAGACGGGTCTAGGGTTGCCTGACTTACCTTCTTCTTGCTCACACTCACTTAAGGCAGTCACTATTATAAATAGTTCTGCTAAGGGGCTGCTAAGATACACAATTCAGAATCCTAGCCGCGCCTACTAAAAAAGTGTGTGAGAGTGCGACAAGTTTCTTCTCTTCTCTTCGCAGCTAGCACTGTGTGTGAGACTTGAGGCTCCTCTTTGCAGATGTTGGACGTTCGTGAGTCTGTTCGTGTGGATACCGCAGAGACATCATTTCTATTACGGTATTGGTGATTCACGCCCTTCCTTTTGATCATGCTTCAAGAGGTAAATCATTTAAAAACTCAGATTATGACTTTTTCGCATGGATCCTCAGTGGGAATCCCCGTTTTCCGCTGCGTGATGTATCTACAATTTCCAACACTTAGATTTCAAAAGAATGAATACTATTGCACAACTCACACCTAAAACTACAAGAATTAAGCATATGATTAAAATATATCAATTGAAATTTACTAATTGACTACAAGACAATCAATAAAAATTAAATTGAATAACAATTAAAGATCAATAATCATCAACATTGTACAATTATAAAACAAAGAAAAATATCATAAACAAAGTTAAATCATTCACAACAAAGATTATAATTTCATCTTAATCCCAAAAAATAAAATTAGTTACTCATAACAAGACTATCAAACACAAAGAGAGAAGAAAAATCCATAAAAGATAATTTTTTCTCCTTCTCACGAACTATGTTGTAACACCTTGAAAATTTCTTATTTCATGATATTTATTTATTTTATAATATTTGTGATTTTTGTGAATTTTTTTAGAATTATTTAAATTATTTGATTATTTTATTATATTTCTCGATTTGCATGCGCGTTAAGTAGGGTCGGAGAAATAAAATATTCCTCTGAGGCTGGAAAACTTTGGACTGTTAAACTGGGACCATGAGATCTTATTAAACCCGAAGTCGGACATAGTTTACGAAGTTTTCATTTTTTGGCATTTTATCTGACAGATAAAATTTGGGTATACTCTATTAACCATTAGATAATAGATACCAGATTTATTGACAGTGGCTTTTATCCATTGGATAATAGTTTGTAGTAGAAATCTAGTAGATTATTTTTATCTAGTCATTTTTTATGACACCATCTGAGTGATATCATCACGTCACATCGTTGATTGACCTTTTTGGGAAGCGTGAGAAGCTTCTCAAGTAAGCTTTGGAGAAGCTTCTAAGAGAAGCTTCATTTTCCCTTTTCCAAGGAGGCACACGACCACATATGGGGAAAAAGAACTTTTGAACAATTTCTATCATATTTTCAAATCAAACCTTCTTATCACTTTCTTTCTCCTCACCAAAACGTTTTCTCTCACTTTTGCTTTAAATCTTCTTCCATTTTCTCTCCTACACCACACGACCATCACCCTTGCACCACCACTTCACATTCTAAAATTTCTAACAACTATATTTCTTGAATCTATACTTCCTCCTAAGATCATCTAGTGTGAAGATCTTAGTTGTTCATCACTTTCCCAAGAATCCTTCAAGCTAGGGTTTATGATTTTCTAAGATAAAAGTTCTCTCCTTTTTCCTCATTCTTCTCTTCTCCCTTCCAAAACTTTGATGTATGTTCTTGGCTACTCTTTTCCAAGTCTAAAAATGATGACTTTTGCTATGTCATTTTTGGTTTCAAGGGGGTTCTTTAAGGAGGAAATATTGCTTCAAAAAGTTCTGCATAAGTGGTTGGATATCTCCAAAGGTAAGAGGGATATTTTTTTCATCACCCATTCATGGTGGTGAGGGATGAAATTTATGTGTGGAAAATGAGGGATCCATGTGAGGATTACTCACTTTATTGTATTGATTTTTGGTGCTTTGTGTGAATATTCCCTTATGTGATTATTGTGATTTAGTGTTATGTGCGACCTTGGTGAGATTTGTGATGGTTGATGTAATTTATTTGCTTGAGATTATTTGTAAAAGTTGAAAAATTTGACGCCCTAGTGTTCTAGGAAGCTCACGGCGATGAGGTCAAAATGGGGTATCCAAGATAAAAATGTCATGTTGAATTGAACCTAAGTATTAAGAAGAGAAATGAAGTAAATTGAGGATCGGTAATGGTGAGTGAGTGGTAAGATAAATTTAGACACTTTGTTGGAGAGGAGTTCGGCCTTGAGAAAGAAAAATAGGGGGGAAGAGAGTTCATAATCAAGTAGAGTACTATAAAGGCTTAAGGAAAAGAGAAGAGAAGACGTGAGATCAAAACCTTGTAATTTCTTTTAGATTCTTTATAAAGGATGGGAGAAGATATTCCTTAGTGGAATTTAACTCAATGGGTTTTGTTTTTGTTTTTTTTAAACTTAAAGTACCACTTCACACAAATTCTTAAAAGTTTTGATAAGTGTGGCTTGTGAAGGATGATTTCTAAGAATTGTGTGTTTGAGATGCCATATAATTGAACATAATGTTATTATGCGGTGGGCTAATGGACTGAATCCTATTATGGTTTCTTTTGATGAAATAAATGTTCATTTGGTATATGATTATACATTGTGAAAGTCAGAATGACTTGTTGATAAGGCGCAATCCCCATGTTCATTGTCACATGATCATACATTATAAAAGTCGAAATAACTTGTTGTTAAGGCCAAATGCCTAGGTTCATTATCATATGATCATACATTGTAAAAGTCGGAATGACTTATTGTCAGGCGGAATGCCTAGGAGATGAATTACACCTTCGTGCGGGTGCGAATTGCGTAGTGTAGTTCACTTGTTGAACTTGGAGTCGTCGGGGCGTAGGTATCCCATAAGTGGACAGTTTGTAGCTCCACTGGGTCGTGGTGACTATGCAACGCACCAACGATCTCGACCAGACACTATCCTATTCATGATTAGGTTGAGAATGTCTTGTATAGCCATTTTGCGCATATTGATTATGTTGAAAAGCACATGTTGAGGCGAAAAATATACAGACAGTGGTTCTCCCGATCGTTCTCTCAGATGTTGACTTTAGCTCCATAGAGTAGGTGTCTGTCCATTGTGCATACACATAACATTTAGCATTTTATTATGATGATCCTACATGGTGAAATCGTCTATTAATATGCTGTGGATTTACCTTTGATATGTATTATTGGGATATCTGTTAGAAAAATTAACTTTACTGTAAATTGCTATGATTGTATTTTGTGATCTTGCTGATGTTTGCTGTCTCTAGCTGCCATGTTGGTAATGATGTAGAGAGTCTCACCTCTTTGTGTTGTTGTTCTGCCTATTTCTATTTTATGTATTCCTGTGGATAAAGATTAAGAGGAAGGGTTGCTATTTGCTGTTGTATTTTGGGATGACTGCTAGAAGAGATCTTTTTGGTTATGTTTGAGTTTAGTTTCATGATGGTGCGAGCGCCTGACGCATTAATTAGGATAACGAACGCATTAGATATGTAGGGGATGTAACTTTAACCGTCCGTAGGACCCGTAATGATGTTCCTTTCTTTTCTCTTACTATTGTTGTATATCTAGAGTTCTTCATGTTGATTAGGGAGCTATGGGGTGACTTACATTACACCCCTATGAAGGATCCGGACCCTGTGATGTCTTCGGCCAGGACACTAGTTCGTGAGCTATTGCCTCAGTTGAGGAACTTTATTGACTTAGGGTCTAAGGACGAGAAAGACCCCAAGGAGGACCACGAGGAGGATCCAGGGGAAGATCCTGCTCCTTAAAGGCCTAGACTTGGGCCAATGTATATTTTGGAGTCAGTGGGTGCTATATGTCTTTTGGCTATAAGCTTGTATATTTAACTTATATATTTTGGGTGGATTGTAATCCATGCCACTGATATGTATATAATCTTTTTGGTGTGTAATATTAAGTAGCTATATCTTGTACTATTACCTTACTTGAAAGTTTACGTCGCCTTGGAGAAAGAGCTAACAATGTCGTTCAAGGGTCTAGGGCCCTAGTGCAAACACGCATAGGCCCCCTAAACAACGTTGCTACTGATCATGCTTCTAGCTGAAACACCATCCGCTCTGTCTGGTGGCCTAACAAATGTTGCATATTGGTGAATAACGTCATCAGTTTGACAACCAACGTCACCGAATAGATGAGTTGGATAGGTCTGTGCATGTTGAGAATGACAATGGAAGGAGGGATGCGGCCCACAACATAAGAAGGCCATCCCACGGTCAAGGCAGCAGTGCTGTTGGAAACAACGCCCCAGTCCCCGGCATCCAATAGTAACCCTTCTCAGACGAACTAATAGCATACAGGACTCCGAGAAACTTTAAGTCTCCCTTTAACTTAGAGCTATATAGTGGGACAATAGACCATCAAGAACACCTAGACTCTTATGTTCAGTCTATGCAGTTCCGTGGGGGATCCCCAAAGCTACTGTGCCACGCCTTCCCCCTCTTTTTAAAGAAGGGCTCTCCGCTAGTTCACAACCTTACCTGCAAAATCTGTCACCGGGTAGGATGACCTCGCGACTCATTTTCTACTACTCTATACCACCACCAAGGAGCAGCCTAAATCGGTTGACTCTTTTTTCTGGAATTCGCCAAGGGAGTAATGAACCCTTTCACAAGTACATTAAAAGAATCAGTGACATCCTAGCTCGTGTGGCTAGCCAGGATGACCAGATTACTCTTCACTATGCCCGGAGTGATCTCTGGACCGATTCTGAATTCATTCAGTCCCTAGCAAAAAAGAATTCGGTAACCATAAATGAATTTTATGCCTGCTCCGCGAAATACATCGACCTAGAGGAGACCATTAAGGATAAAAAAGACTTTGGAAAAAGGTGAACCTACTCACCAGAAGAATAACCGGAGCTCTAACCAACTGAAAAACTCTTCGAAAGGCGAAGCATACCAGCCTAAATATTCTGATTACACTCCTCTGAACACCCCACAAGAAACAATTCTCAAAGAAATGCTTCAGACTGAGTTCTAGGATATTAAAAGGCCACCTCCTCTGAAAAAGGTGAAAGACCACTTGAAACAATGTAAATGACATAAAAGCTATGGCCATGAAATAGAAGAGTGTTACCAGCTCCGTGATTTCATTGAATCCCTAATTAAAGAAGGAAAATTGCAAAAATATATTGCTGGAATTCGACATAATGATAATCGCAAAAGACAGAGGGACCAAAGATGCAGTCGCAATCCTCGGTGAAGTTTGACTCCACACTAGAGAAAAAGGATACGCAGCCCTGCTAGAAAATCCAGGACTCCACCTCACTGTGACGCTGACAACTGGCAGGATCAGAACTAGGAAACTCCAAACGGGGCCAACAGAATAGAATGACTCATTAGTACCATATCGGGGGGATTTACAAGCGGAGGCTCATCCAGTAATTCCTAAAAGAATGCACTACGGACTGCGGTGTTGAGCGTCTCTGGCTCTACATGCAAGCCTCGTGCCAAGGACAGGGAGGGGCCACCTATTTCTTTTTCAGATAAGGACTACGATGATATTATCCGAGACCACGATGATCCAATCGTCGTCTTCAGAATAATATCTAATGTCTTGGTTTGACATATTCTTTTTGATCAACGAAGCTTAGTAGACTTCATGTTCATGGACTCCTTTGAAAGACTGGAATTCCCCATGACTGCATTGACCCCCTATGATGGTGAGCTTACTGACTTTTCTAGAGAAAAAGGTCACCTCGATTGGCTACTATGAGACATTCCTTACTCTTGGTAATGATATGGTCTACAGGACCATCAATGTCAGATTCTTGGTGGTGGACTACCCATTAACCTACAACATTATTTTAGGTCGCCCACACTAAATGACATTGCCAATGTAGTGTTAACCACTCACCAAGCCATGAAATTCCTCAAAAAAAAAAATAATAAGGTAGCCACGGTTAAGAGCGATCATATCGCAGCGCGCAAGTGCTATAACGAGAGCCTCAGAATATGCAAGACCCCCAAGAAGACCGGAACATGAACATCTGACTCGGCTTTAGACTACGTCAACATCCTTATGACTGAGCTAAATGTTCGTGAAGAGATCCGGGGTACTAGACCCCAACCAGAAGGAGAACTGCTTCCACTCCAGTTAGGTGACAAACCTGACCAAGTCACCAAGATAGGCATAAATCTGGAGGAATAGGAAAAATGCCAGCTAATAAAGCTCTTATAGAAAAATAAGAAACTATTTTCCTGGATGTCCTCTGACATGCCTGGACTTGACCCCACTTTCATCTGCCATTGTTTATATATTAAATGGGATGCGAAGTCGGTCTCCCAAAAGAAGAGAAAGGTGGGTCCCGAAAGATAGCAAATCATTGAAGAGCAAGTCAAAGAGTTACTCGATACCGAATTTATCAGAGAGATCTCATACACCACATGGCTCTCCAATGTGGTCCTAGTGAAAAAGTCAAATGGAAAGTGGAGGATATGTGTGGACTACATGGACCTGAATAAGGCATGCCCTAAAGATCCATACCCCTTCCTTAACGTTGATAAACTTGTTGATAGCTCCTCTAGCTTCCGACTACTGTCTTTCATGGATGCTTACTTTGGGCATAATCAGATCCCATTGTACCCCGGAGAAGAGATAAAACTGCATTCATCACTGAGAAGTCCAACTACTGCTACAAAGTGATGTCCTTTGGTTTAAAAAATGTAGGAGCCACCTACCAAAGAATGATGAACAGGGTTTTCAATGATCAAGTGGGGAGAATGCTGGAGGTTACATTGATGACATGATAGCTAAAACCCCACAATTTGGATCACATACCGCAGACCTCAGAGAAGTGTTCACACAATTGATAAAGCACAATATGAGGCTTAACCTAGAAAAGTGCACATTCGGGGTCCAGGCCGGGAAGTTCTTAGGCTTCATGTTGACTCACCACGAAATTGAGGTGAATCTTGACAAATGTCAGGTGGTGCTCAACATGCGTAGCCCTCAGAATATGAGAAAAGTCCAGCAGTTGACAGGGCAGATAGCAACCCTCACACGATTCCTGGCCAAAGCTGCTCATAAATCTCTTCCTCTCTTTAAGCTGCTAAAAAAGTGAAAAAGTTTTGAGTGGACTCAAGAATGTGAGGATGCCTTCGCATCACTGAAAGGGCTACTATCCTTTCCCCCCATTTTGACGAGGTTGGAACCCGGAGAGACGTTGTTCGTATACCTCTCGGTCTATGAGGAAGTCGTAAGCTCAGTACTGATCTGGGAAATAGCGGAAGGCCAAAAATTGATTTATTTTGCTAGCAAAGTGTTACAAGGTCTCGAGCTCCATTATCAGAAGATTGAGAAGGTTGCCTTTGCCCTAATCGTTATAGCCAAGAGGCTAAGGTAGTACTTCTAGTTCCATCCTGTGGTGGTGAGAACGGATCAGTCGATTCACCAAATATTGCATAAGCCGGACCTAGAAGGGAGGATGATCGCCTGGTCCATTGAGCTTTTTTGAGTTTGGAGTAGCATACGAACCCTGACTAGAAATCAAGGCACAAGCACTATTAGACTTCCTTGCTAAACTTGCATCAGACCTTGGTGACACTGAGGAAGTATCATGGATCGTGTTTGTTGAGGGATCCTCTAACCCTAAGGATAGTGGTGTCGGGGTAATCCTTGAAAACCCAGAAGGTGTGACTATCGAAAGCTCTCTGAAGTTTAAATTCCCTACTTTGAACAATCAAGCGGAATATGAGGCATATATTGCTGGATTGATAATGGTCAAGGAATTGGGAGCAAAAAAGATCACTCTTTGTAGTGACTCCCAACTCGTAATCACCCAGATTCAGGGTGACTATCAACCCAAGGAGCCCCTATTGTAAAAATACCTAGCAAAAGTACAAGGGCTCCTCCAAAATTTCTAAACGGTCAAGGTGGAGCATATACCCTAGGAGCAGAATTCAAGAGCCGACCTTCTGTCCAAGTTGGCCAGCACAAAGAGTCCGGGCAACAACCACATCGTGGTCCAAGAGACCTTCTTACAACCTTCTATTATGGATTCCTCTATTTTTCAGGTAGAAGAGTAGGAAAGTACTTGGATTACTCTGATAATGGAATATTTACAGTTCGATGTCCGTCCCGAAGACCCAAAAGAGGCCTCTAAAATGGCCAAGATTGCAGTCCAATACACCATTTATGATGGGCAGTTATACCGACATGGATACTCTTCGCCTTTCCTTAAATTCCTCACGCCGAAGGAAGTTGAATATGTACTGGCTGAGGTCCACGAGGGGAGCTGTGGGCACCACTTTGGAGGAAAAACCTTGGCTTTAAAAGCACTTAGGGCCGGTTACTATTGGCCTACGATGGAGGCTGACTATATTGCACATGTCTAAGTCTGCGACAAATATCAGTGGCACTCAGATCATTATAATGCTCCACTCGAGGAACTTTCCATGACATCTGTACCTTGGCTATTCTACAGATGGATGATGGATATCCTAGGTCCATTCCCTCAAGCACCCGGATAACTGACGTTCTTAGTGGTAGCCATGGACTACTTTACTAAATGGATCGAAGTCGAGCCCTTGATCACTATTACCTCAGCCCGAATCCAAAAGTTCACATGACACCACATTATTACAAGGTTTTCCCAAAATCTGTTGTGAGGGATAATGGGACACAATTCAAGGATAAGGGGTTTGAAGAGCTACTCGTTGGTTTGAAAATTAAGCATCACTGTAGAGTTGTGGAAAACCCTAGGACGAACGGACAAGTTGAAGCCACCAACCGAGTTATTGTTCAAGGATTAAAAAGAAGGTTGGATGAAGCCAAAGGAAACTGGGCCGACTAGTTAGATCACGTCCTTTAGACCTACTGGACTACTCTATACTCCAGAACGGGTGAGACTCCTTTTAAGCTCACCTATGGGTGTGAGGCTATGATCTTGGTAGAGATAGGAGAACCAATCTGGCGCCTCCAATATTTCTCACCAGACAGTAACCCCGGACTGATCAGGGAAGACCTGGACCTCTTGGAAGAAAGAAGGCATATCACTCTTATACGCGATGTCGCCATCAAACAGAGGACGGCAGCTCGTTACAACCTAAAGGTTGTACCCAGAAAATTTCAGCCAAGTGAACTAGTCCTTTGTAGGGCTGACATCGGAGGTAGGAATGCCTCCCAGGGAAAGTTAGCTCCTAACAGGGAAGGCCCCTATATCATCGTAATCAGCACGGGCAAATGAGCCTACACCTTGGAGACACTGACAGGCAAGCTAGTCAAGAACTACTGAAATGCGAACAAACTTAGAAAGTACTATAGTTAAGAGCCTTCTAAGGCCTAGTCTTAAGTCTACTTCATGTTTGATCTGCCCAAATTACTACGGGCATACTTTGTATGGACCTTAGTCCCTTATTAAATTAATAAAGCCAAGTAATTTTTTACTCACATGCTTATCTGCTTCATTTATCACTGTGTGATTATTGGCAACATGGGCTGTAAAGTCTATGTCTAAGCTATCATGGTACTAACTGCGAGTTGTCTTGTGCTAGAAAGGTTGCGCGGTAGAAAAATCATGAGTTTAGGGAAAATTCACGCACTAAACCATAAGCACGAAGAACCTCGGTAAGGACTAGTTAAAATTATGCGAAAGTCAAGAGGGATCCTAAATGCCAAATATTATGGTGACGGACCCCAGATGAGGCCTCAATTATACCTTTAAGCTAAGCGATCCTAAAAGCCACAACGATTGGCAACGGACCTCGGACAAGGTTTCTTTTATCTAATACCTAAGTCCTAGGGGAAACCCCAAGTCCATTAAAGGTATTTGGTTTCTAATCTCTATTAAGTCCCAAAGGGAACCACAAGTTCATAAAGGACATTGGATCCCAGACCATGGTTCCTAACATATGAAAAATTCCTAAGTCCACAAAATGGTTGATAAATACCATAATGGGCGTTGGGCCCAAGATGGACCACAAAAATAAACAAACATGACTAAAATAAAAGGCAGAAGAATAAGTTGAGCACCCTGTATAAGGGGAGAATTGTCTTTACAAAAGTCACACCCTATGCAGGGGGCAAAAGCAAAAATCAAAAGGCATTCACTTACTCCTCGACGACTTCTTGACCACAGGGCACGACAAATGAAGTTTCAGCAACACTTGGTTTTTTGGAGAAACACTAGGAAGCACGAGGCGCCTATCTTGGACCACCCTCTTAGAATCCAATGCATCTAAGGCCAGAGCCACCCTGGGGTTGAAGAGCTGGACTTGGTCAGTGGCATTCTAGAATTGCTCCCCACTGATGTTACTGCAAATAGTGAAAAGCTGCTAGATGTCATTTTGTAAAGAGGTAGTCTTGTCCTCGAGCTGTTGGTTCTTGGCACAAAAACCCTCCTTATCCTGAAGCACGATTACGTACCTCTTAAACTCTGCCAAGGTAGCCTTTTTTTGCTTCACGACATCCTTCAGGGCAACCACTTTGCTTTCCAATTCTCAGGTTTGAGTCTCAACATTATTTTTGACTTTTACGGCCTCTTCCATGGCCTTAAGAGCCTGGCTTTTACCTTGCTTAGCAGTTACTGCTCTCTCCGCCATCTCCTACTTGTGCTATTCACAGATTTGCTTTAAATATCGAGCCCTCACGGCAAAGCGTAGACCATAGGTTTGAAAGCATACGAAGCCATCCTTCATGCTACATTGGGCAAGATGGGTCGCAACTTGCCCATCTAGAAAGTTGAAGTCAATGAACTCCTGGGGGTTTGACTCCTCATGGTACAAACTGATGGAGCGACCTCATCTACTACCACCTTTTTGCCTCAATTATCTGACCTGCCATTCTCCATCGCCCATCTCTTACACGTCTTAAGCGGCCGGGGAGAATCCTCTACCTGGATAGGCTCCTTATCCACCATCAGGACTTCAATTGGTAGGGGCGAAGGAGCTGTAACAGCATCCACAAGGGCATTTGATGGCCCAGTTGCGTTCTTAACCTTTAAGGATTCAAGAACCACCAAGGCATTCCCAGTTGTCATCTCTACCAAACTCTCTGCAAAAATCATAAAGGGTCAGAATAAAAATGGTGCTACAAGGTATCATAAAAACTGAAAAGCATGTAACTAAATTCGGATTACGGCCTAAGCTACCTAGCATGACCCAAAGAGTCTCGTCATCCGAGGTGTCCAATATATCTTTGGTTTGGATTTGACTGATTTCTTCCCATATTTCAAAGAAATCAACACATTTAACCTCTTCATCATCCAATTGACTTGCTTCCCTCTCGAATGATTAAGTGGGAATGCTCCATGCCGCCTGATTCCAATATAGGTTGAATGTCAGTTCTCCGTTACTGTCTAACAAAAAAGGATGAGTATCGCGAGCCGCTATCAACTTGAAAAACTTCTATTTAAAATCCTTATAACTTTCTTAGTATGGGAGGAAGACCTTTTGCCCTTGCCATGACTGGACAGAAAGCCAGATCTTTTAGGGGCCCTGGCACCATGAACAGAGTACCAAGTATGGAAATATAAAAATGCTCTGTCCGAGATTCGTAATCCAACCAACCGGTATATTCTTTCAAAGGCCAAAATGTTTGCCCAACCATTAAGGTGAATATGAGAAGGGGCAGCGTTCAGAGTTCGGAGGATCGCACTATAGAATTAGTTGAATGGAAGCCGTAGTCTGAACCTAACGAAGAAGTCCTTGTACATATGCATGAAATATTCCCCCTCCTAACGAGTAGAACACACCCTTTCATTTTCTGGGGACAATATTTGGAACTCATAGTCTATATCACCTTCCTTAGTCAGCATCAAATAGCCCTTAAGTTCATTGAGAAATTCTCTGGGCTGGAAATGGGATATATGGCGTCGTCCGCGACCCATAGGTATACCAACCTGGGACCTCAGTGAATACGGATTACATTCTCTATGGCCGTCTCTTGTTCTACTAGCTCTCGTCCTTCTGCAACCAATGCAGCTTCTGGGACCAGTGCTTCAAGTCCAACTGCTCTCCTTCTAACCATTTAACTTCTTGGAAACACACAGAGGATGGTGGTCAGAATCAGTCAAGTTTAAAGATTCAGACATAAGAGTGGGCAAATAGAGAAGACTACTCACAATTGTGCACTAGCCTCCATACCCACCAAAGCTAAAACCTTAAAAGAACACCTTTGTCGCACAGAATGTGAGGGAGGAGGTGCTCCAGAAGGCAATGCCATTGAAGGGGAAAGGAAATAGTATTCCCATCCCTGTTCACAGAAAGAAAAGGGAGTGCACTCCATTAAAGAGGTGCCCAACCACCTAAAAAGTGAAATAAACACAAACAAGTTAGAGGGAAAAGAAGTACCTTAAAGAAAATGGAAGAAACTGGGCCTCTGGAATGTTAAAGTGTTGAAAAGAATGCTGGAATTGCCCTCCACCGCCATGAAAAATCATCAGAAATCACCTTAAGCCACCAATTTTGAGAGAGAAACAACGAAATGAATAAAAGAAATCTAAACCTCTATTTATAAAGATCAGACAGTTAAGGGATAATTCTGCCCTAGCAGTTCAGATTTAAAAAGATACTCATTATGGCGTGCGAAGCATTATGTGCATCTACTCAACCTGAGCATACCACGTGGTCCTCATAGCTATCATGGCAACTGACGGGATGGTTGCGCAATAGACTAAGGGACACGCAACCTCAATAAACTAACTACATGAATCTTCCATGGACCCCGGTTGATTTCGTAGTGTCCATAAATGTGAGATACTAATGCGGACTACGGTAACCCCAAGAAAAGTTAGCTGACTTCGAAAGGCTATGTTAAAACTCTCCACCCCATGAGGAACACAGACCCTAGGGGCAAAAGCTAAAAACTCGCCACTTTGTTGTACTAACCAAGAGCTGAGTTGGGGGCAACTTAGTATAACTACGGGGTAAGTGTTAGACTCGCCCTGATAACAGAAGAGATATATAGATTGCGGGATGGCAGAAAGAAGAAAATAAAAAGCAAAGATACAAGAGAATTCAAAAAGACTTATTTGATTCATCGATCTCAATTTATTAATCTCATTCCACACATCGTCAACCTTCACTGGAAGGAAAGGGAAAAATACATCAAAAGTATTCAAAAAATAGTGTCCATAGGAGAACCTAAGGACAGAACCGACATCATTGTTGGAACACTTAACTGCATTATCACATCCACAGTTCCTCCATTCTCTTCCCAGTTTACCAGGCTCTGAAGAGCTTTGGCAAACCAGAGTAGAACATTGCTTCCGAACTTTAGAGTCGCTCTGCCAAATTCTTCTTCCCTGTCTCCTTCACAGTAATAATAAAGGCCGATATCCGCCACTCCTCCGAGGAGCAACCCTAGGAGAATGTATCACCCTAGGTTGCTTCAAGAGGATTTTTCCTTCTAGAGGGACTGCATTCTTGCATATCTAACCGCTCTTAGAAGAAAACTGGCCTGGTGCCTCCAAATTCCTCCGGAAGAAAGAAGGATAAGGATAGAGTGCCCTCCAGTGTCCCTACGCACCGATTTATGGAAGCATCACTCCATCCTAACAACACGGTAGATTAAACATTTCCGTGTATGCTAGGAGAGAAAGGCCTCGGCTCCCTAAATGCATAGCGACTTAGACATTACGCCAAGAAAGAAAGGCTCCCATAAAAGAAGGAATTGGTTGTAGAAAATCAGACACCTTCAGAGATTTTGGAAAGAGCAAAAGGATGACCTTTGCAGTAGATGAAACCTTTCACACAAATGCAAAAAATGAGAAAGGAACTACTCTTTGAGAGAAAATCATCCTCGCATAGAACTACAAGGCAAAAGGAATACAAGGGAATGTCAGCTTCAGTTTAAACATTCCCTATTTATAGAGAGAATGAAGCACTCTGATTGGTCCCATGAAAGGTGAACTGATCCTATGATGGTAGCCACGTTAAATGCTCCCAGTTTCTGATTAGTCACGGGAGTAACGGGTAGGAAATAGTACGAAACTGATATCCTCTTTAAAGGATCTTTAATTCCTAATAAAGTCAAATTAGCGGTTCCCTAGAAAATCTCACAAGTGACAAATCAGAGATTGCATGGAGAGTACTTAAGAAACATCATAAACTGCACGGGGATAACATGGTACACCTCGAATCATGGGGTAACGAGGTAAGCAAGGAAAATAGATTCATACTCCGACCTAACACTTCAATCCTGGAGGAATATTGTACACTACGGACCTCGGCTCTTTGTGTAAAACAGGAGATCTGATATGAGGACATCAAACTCCTTTTGTGGGTCACATGCCCAGTGATCTGCTCGAAACTTATATCTTGATACTTGATTGTTCCATCCAAGCGCTAAGTTGGGGGCAACTGTTCTGGACCGTAATCTAGGATTTCTTCTAGCAAATCAACCTGGCATACGCTTATAACCAGACTCTGCCTTGGACTACGTAGCGAAGGCCTTAATGATAGTCCAAACCCCAGAACCATGCACATTGAGTGACGTTGGGCCATAATATCAAGATTGTTGGATTTGTGCAGAAGATATATCTTTAAATATTCGTAACTGCCAATCATTGACTTACAATATTATATGACTCATAACTGCCTCAGACTACTAAGTAGCTTCTATATCAAAGTTCCTAATTTATAGGGATTCACTCCAATAATAGTGGGAAGGTAATCTCTACCAAGACATTAATCCTAAATACTTGCACTCAACGCAGATTACATAAGAATTCTACACATGCTCTATAAATACCAGGCTAAGTAACCTTAAACAGGTATCAGTAAATAATTCACTAAACAATACCCTACTTGTGCATAGCCTAACTTGAGCATTGGAGTTCCTTTGTTGGTACCCACCCTCTTGTCTCAACATGCTCAATCGATGTTGCTCAAGGAGGAAACCACCACAAGGTACCTATCTCAGGTACCCTCTGAATCCACTTCAGTATAACACCCATAATTGAGTGCATGCATACGATCATGTGTAAGCACACCCACAGTTGACAGATTTTGTGCAAGCACTAACTGAAGTGATAAAAAGAGAAATGAAATAGCAAAAATTAAGGTAAGCGAGGTCCACCGCTACCTTTTTCCTCATTCTCTTCTCTGTAACATCAGACTCACTGTCATCAACTGTAGGTGGTGCATAAGAAACAAAAATATAAAGCATTGACAAACTCTTAAACTCATAACATGTGCATGTACAGAGGTTAAAGGTGTGGTTGATGATGATCCACATGCAGTTGTGGACAATAAAAGCAAGACAAGTTGTTACCAAGTGGCTTCAAGACTCAAGAGGAGGGTGTCGCAACTGTAATTGCGATGGAATAGCAATTTAAATTAAAAAATTAAAGAGTTGCTATCAATTTTATTTTTTATTAGGAAAAATTGAAAAACTTAAGAAAAATATTATATATTCAAAAATTTAAATTCGAGAGTCTAATTATGCATAGGGAAGGGTGGAGACTTAACTCCACAACACTCTTAATACATTCGTTCTAAAACGTTTACCCTAAGATAATTGTGCAACTACTTAAAATCTTAAAATATTTATTTTACTATTTTTAATAAAATAAAATAAAATAAAATAAAGTAAAATAAAATAAAATAAAATAAAAACTATTAATTTTTTGCTTGACTTGCGTGCCTACATATTCCCTGGTGTAATAGAGAACTCAAAACCACGTAGTTCTTAAAAAAAAAAAACTTGTGTGTTAGGCTGATTTTAATTTAAAAAAATCAATTTAATTTTTTTTATTTTGAAAATTTGCATTAACAAGTCGTTACGACTTAGTTAATCATGTTAAAGTTTGAATTAATGAAGTTTAGCATCACGCTAGAGATGTTGCCCATGAGTTATCGAGTTAGTTGTAATTAAATTAAATTTTATTAAAAAAAAGTCTGCTCATCCAGAACATTTTAAAAGATTATGTGATTCAGATCTTGCATCAAACAAATTATGAATGACTAAACACAAGCATCACAAAAATCAAATTAAATAAAAATAAAATACTAGATACCTCAAGATCCAAGAGTTAACATAGCATAGCGAAAAGAAACAAACCACAAATGCTAAGAAATAGAAGATATGTTGATCTAAACATTTAGCTTAAGCTCAAGCACCCATTTATCAAATACAATTCATACAAACATCATAATTCACCAACATGGTATAAAAGAGGCTTTGCATTAGATTTTAAATCACTCAACAATCATTTACACCATCATGAACGACTCCTAAGTTTATCAAACTTCAATCAAAATCTGTGTCCTATAAAAGGTTAAGCCCAAAAATAGAATTTATTTAAAGCATGATAACATGATTAAAATTCATGTTCTTAACTTTTTGTTTAGTCCAAAAAATTATGAACAAAAAAAAAATTGAACTAGTTCACTCTAACGGGCCACAAAACTAATAGGCAAGCAATGAAGCTAACCTTTCTCATGCAAAATAAGTCCATTAATTAGTTATTAGTTTCTCAAACTGAACATTCTCATGATTAAACTACACCTTCGCATATTGTTAGATCATCAGATTTTAGACATTTCAACATTCTAGCACAAACAACCAGTGAGCATAAAATCTAGGATTCATATATTAACCCAAAAGGAGGGCACACATACCATAAGTTCCATCCGAATAAAATCATAATTTAATCATGTATGTTACCAAGTGAGAAAATAGCAACAATAGTATAATTCATCACTTTGGTTTTTTATCAAACAGGTGGTATACAAGAATGAAAAAAAAAACATCAACCCTTTAGAACACCACGGATTTTATGTCACAACAGCTTCTCAAAATGATCAAATCAATAATACATGTCAATATTCCATTGCAAGTTCGACAAAAAAATAAACAAATGATGAATTACTACAAAATTGAATTGAAAAATAAACCAAAAGAGAGGAAGAACTGACAAGCAGTAATGCCGAATCAGATTGAGGCTCGTGTTCTGTTTGTCCTTTTTTCTCAACCTCCACTCACGTCTGTATCTTGACCTCACTTCTCAGTATGTATCTTTCTGTGTCTCATTTTTGCTTTCTCTATCAAACACAACAACACACTTCTTTCTCAATCTCGCTCTTTCTCAACCTCTGAGGGTGTTGCTTCTCAGTATGAATTTCTGTGTGTATGCGTTGCTCTGCGCTTTATAGAGCTTGAACCCATAGACAATCTATCCCAAATGCCGTAATACCTTTGATCTTGAAACGTGATTGAGATTTAATGGCTGGTGCATGACTAGAAAAGGAAAGAATCTGGGTTCCTAGGTGTGACTTCGATTCGGGGTGGAGATGATACATGATTGGAGCGTGATGGAAGAGTGGTGGCGCAATTGCTAGGGTTTTAGGGGAAGGAAGAGATTGGTTTGGGTCATGGGTGGGCGAATCCGAGTTATAGGTGGAGGATTCGGGTCATGGTGGAGGATCCGGGTTTGCTTAGGCCCAGAACTCAAGCCATGAAGAGATTTGGGCCTGTCTTGTATTTAGAAGGATTGAGTCCTTTTCCTTTTTTTTATTTCATTTTCATAAGTCCTCATTTATTTATTTATTTATTCTTTTTTATTCTTTTTTTTTAATTTCTAAATTATTGCCCTTTCTTCTTCTTCTTTTTTTCATTTTTTTTTCATTCATGGGTATGGGTCAAAATTATTATTATTATTATATTTTTAGTGGACTTGGGCTTTGTAATTGTAATTTTTAAATTTTTCCATTTTTTGAATTTTTTTAATGACCCAAAAAAAATCAGGTGTTCACAGTTGTCGCTCTTTACTTGTTGCTTACAAGAGAATACATATAACCATAGTTTTTGAATTATTATTTTAAGAAATGAGCAAAGACATGAACTCAGATTTTGTTCAGAACGCATAGGACAATGTAATTTGACAAAGCAAAGATGCTAATTGCAAACTAATGAACTCAAATGTGGATTTACGAGTTGTCGCAACATCATTAATCCTACCAAGATGGAGTTCAGTGTAGAGATGTCATGGCCTTGTCAACAAGCTGTGGCAACTCAATTGACATTTATTGATTAAAAAGAGTTTATTAGAAACGAGAACTTAAATGACATTGGGTGACCTTGCGTCCAGAAATATAAAAGACAATGGACTTGACCCAGAATTTAAAAGGCAGTGGGCTTAGCCCAGAATTTAAAAAGATAGTGGACTTGACCCAAAATTTAAATTATAATGGGCTTAGCCCAAAATTTAAATGACAGTGGGCTTGACCTGAAATTTAAATGACAATGGGCTTGACCTGAAATTTAAAAGATGTTAGGTTTGGCTTAAAATTTAAAAGACAGTGGGCTTGATCTAAAATTTAAATGACAGTGAGCTTGGCCCGAGATTTAAAACAATGGGCTTGACGCGAAATTTAAAAGACAATAGACTTGGCCCAAAATTTAAAAGATAGTGGGTTTGGCCCAAAATTTAAAAGACAATGGGCTTGACCCAAAATTCAAATGATAATGAGCTTGGCCTTAAATTTAAATGACAGTGGGCTTGAACTGAAATTTAAAAGATAGTGGGCTACTGTGTCCCAAAATTTAAATGACAGTGGGCTACTGCGTCCTAAAATTTAAATGACAGTGATCTTGGCTAGACATTTAAATGACGGTGGGCTTAGCCCGAAATTCAAAAGACGTTGGGCTTGGCCCGAAATTTAAAAGATAGTGGGCTCTTGTGTCCTTAAATTTAAATGACTGTGGGTTTATGTGTCTCAAAATTTAAAAGACAGGAATTTAAAAATACAATGGGCATCTTGGCCTAAAAAGAAATTTTCTTTTTTCCTCTTTTTTTTTCATACTTTGGTTGTTCTTTCATAGTGAAGCTTAGTGTAAAAGCCAAAGACGTCATTTTCACAAGTTGTTGCAGCTCATTGACTTTCGATCACGAAAAGATATTGAGATGTTCATTCCTACAACTCCAAATCTAAAGATCATGATAATAGATTGAAAACATCATGTCAATACCTTTCACTTACGTACTCGATGCTAATTGCTTGAAAATTTTGATCCATCAAACCCAGGTATAACACCCACCATAGGGTATCACATTTAAGACCGATCCTAATATAACTTACCCTAAGTTGTAAAAGATTTAATCTTGTAAAAACGTCAACTTTAAAATTTTGTTTGCAGAATAAAACAAAATAAGTAAACTAAATTAAAACATTAGTAAGGCTTGTAAGAAACACACTAAAATATATATATACAATATGTTACAACTTTGTCTGAATAATTTACATAGTTACAACCCTGCTTCAAAAGTAAAATACAAACCTAACTACTAAGTGGGATTCTGTAAACAAACCTAAGGATTTGGTTCCTCGGAAGGATCCTCCTCCTCCTCCACATTATCATTGAAGAACTCAGGCAGATACAGACGCCTCATAGGGGTTCTTGCCGATGATACTACAGAATTCTCTTGGGGTGTATAGACAGACACAACACCACCCCAGAGTTCACGAATAGGTATCGTGAATTCCAAACGCACAGTTGCATGTTGAGTTAACACAGAAAGTCCATCCAGGGTTCCACTTAAGCTCATAGTTAAGTCCCTGGTGTAAACAAATCTTTCATTATTATAATCAACCCTCCATGCGTCAGTTCTGCTGTGGAACTGAACCCTAATAAAGCCTAAGACCTGACGTCTCATCGCCATACTAATAAATAAAGAAAACAGCTACTGAAGATAAACAGTGTCACTTGCTTCCTCGTTCCTTCGGTCTTCAATAAACCCATACAATAAAACAGACATAATATAGCAAGAGGTGAGATCCCCTACATCAATACTAGTATGACAATAAAGGAAACAACAACAAATAAACAAAGTATAATTGTTCAAACAATAAATCATATTATCATATCATGGATAGTAAATCATATAATCATGGATCAAAAAATTATAAATATCATGTTATTATGGTGACCCACTATACATATGCATACAGACCAATTCCTACTCCATGGAGCTAAACACAGTTTTGGAGAGAATATCCAGAAGACATGTCTATCACTAGGCTGTCGTAGCCAAAAGTGCTATATTACATCAATTTTGTCAATAGTGCACATCAGGCATTGGACAAGACATTCTACACTAGATCACGATATAGGACAGTGTCTCGGTCTAGATCATCAGTGCGTTTGCATTGGTCTGCCCCATGGACAAAAGAGCTACCAACTATCTATTGTGAGGTACCCACACCCCGATGCCCCCAAGGTCAATAAGTGACCTACACTTGTCTACTCGCACCCGCACTTAGGTGTAATTCATCTCCTAGGCATACAGCCTTAACCAAACAAGCAAATATGCTTTTCTATGCATGATATATGATTCAAACACACATATAATTATTATTTTCATATAATCTCACCATGTCTTAGCGGTATGAATATTCAACACAACCGGGCCCACCATAACTTCCCGACAACAAACTACTGTCTACACTCAATCGCATAGCGCTATTATCACATTTTTGAAATCGCGAAACATATTTCCTATGTTTTTAAATTGCGTAAGGATTTTCCAATGTTTTCTAAATCACGTAAACATTTTATTGCATTTTCTCAATCGTGTAGCTTAAATTTACTATTTTTGAGTCGCATGAATATTCTTCAACGTATTTTTAATTATGTAAAATGTTTCTAACATATTTAAACCAAAAATAATGTTTTTCTCTAAAATTTGATTTTATTTCCATTATTTGCATAATAGTCCCTCATTAAATAATATTTACATAATAATCCTTATTTAAATAATATTTTCATAATAGTACCTCCTAAAATAATATTTACAAAATAGTCTCTCTTTAGATAATATTTGTAATATAGTCCCTCTAAAAATTAGTATTTTTACTGTTTCCCATAAAGTTGTATTTCATTGATTTACATAAAATATTACAGCTCAATTTTTCCTAACGCGCTTCAAAACCCACAGGGTGAGCTTTACGTTAGAAAATCTCAAGTATTGACATTTATTTTCATTTCATAACTTAATTATTTAATTAATGCAATTTTTATTTTAAAAAGTATATTACCTTGATTTTAGGTTCAAATCTTACCAAAATAATTTTTTTTCTCATTTAACCACCTAAGTCTACACTTAGTAAAATAATTTTTAGATCTAGGTTATGAAAAATAGTATGTTGACCGAAATCCATTTTAGGGTTTCATAACCCATCATTTAGTTCTTTTTAGCATTTATTCCTTGCAAAAACACTTAATTTATTTTTCTTGTCACAAAATCATTTACTCATTGGTTAGGAAAATAATTTAGAACCCTAGGTTCCTTTTGAAGTGTAGAGGCCGTGTGCCTTATAGGTCCTTTGGGACCTTCATACAATAATCCCTTCATGTGATTCACATATTATATTACATATAAATTTGCATACTTTCCAAATCCCACATACAAGCATATAATCAAAGCTATAAGCATACAAATACACATGCAAACATATTTTTAAAACCAAAAGCATAACAAACACAACCAAAGAAAGCATAGAAAAATAAGTGAATAAATCCTTATGGATTTTCACCACAAACAACCCATTTCCTTACCACCAACACATAGTTGATGAGATTAATCTCCCTCTTACCTCAAGGGAGACAAAATCTTCAAGCTTTTCCTTCCTCTTGAATTTGTGAGCTTCAAACAATAAACCCTAAAAATCTTAAACAATTTCTAAGGTAAAAAACAAAGCTTAGAACAAAGAACCATGGATCAAACACGGTCTAGAAAATAAAAAAATCAACTTACGATCAAAGAATCAAAAGATTACCTTTGGAGTAGTAAACTAAAGCTTAGTTTTTGATGCACTTAGAGTAGGATTTTGATAAAACTTACTAAAAGAAAAGTGTTTAGAATAAGGTTTAGCTTTAGAAAGTAGGTAAGAAATGAAATTTCAGAAGTAGAGAGATAGGGTTTGGAGGTTGGGGTCGTGGGGTTCACAAAGCAAAAGAGAAGGAAAATGGTTGGGTGTTCTTAAGGGTTCTTGAATATTTGAGAGAAAAGATGAAAGCTTGGTATTACAAAGTGTAATAAAAATGCAAATGGATAGCTTTATGAAAGTGAGCAGCCGTACGATTGCATGGAGAGTAGCTTAATGTGATAAGAATTCACTCACATGGCCTCACATGGTGCACACATGGCTTAGGTCACACAATAGTCATCAAGTGGTCATTTAGATGAACCTAGAACATGGTAGAAAGGCCTTCATGGCCATGTGACTCTAGGACAATTAGTAACTAGGTTTGACTTCAATTAGGTTTTAGTTACATCTTAATTAAATAGTAAGCTAATTAGGTTAGGTTATTTAGTTACAAATTATACTATTTAGAGTAACTTAATTAGTTATTCTAGTTTCTTAGCAAATAGTCCAACCACTTATATTGACCATTTTCTATTGGTCTAGAAAAAGTCTAACCACTAATATTGACTCATTTCTATTAGTTCATTTAAAAATAAATTACAAAAATTATTCTTAATTTATTTTCTAACAAATAAAATATACCGGGTCTATTACTTAGTAATAGAAACTGCTGTAAATAAAACAACGGATATTTTTTCGTGAAATATTTTTATTTCATAGATAAATTCTAAAAATTAAAAGATTAATTTTCGTGCCTTTCAGATTCGGGTTTAGTAAGATCTCCTGTCTCCGAATAAATCAAATAAGATTTTCCTCTGCCCAAAAATTATTATTTTCCTGACTCAGAACAAATCTCACACAACGATCAAAAACAGTCTCAGAACGGTCAAAATAATTTTCTGTAGCACAGAAAACACAAAATAGTACAATTTAGTCATTACTGTAAAATAGCCAAAATCTGGGGTGTTACACCGCACGCAGGCTCTCGCAAACTAGGGCTTTACAACTTATTTTAAATTCCTTAGGATCTTTAAGCATTTGGTATCTTTACTTCTGAGCTTGCTCACTAGGAACACAATCCCTCTCTTTTTCCTAACATTGCAGGTTGAATAGGGGGTAGGTCTAGTTTTATTCCTTTAATTGAAACTTCTAACACATTCTTGATCTAACTTGTTAATTGGATGATTGCCATTAAATTATTAAATCAATGATACTAAATTTATATTCCCTTTTATCGAATCATTTTATAATAAACATGCATGATTTCACAAGTACGAAAGAAATAAATAAAACAAAGAATAACAGAATAAAGAAAGAAAAAGAAGAAGAAAAAATGTTTGATTTGAAACTTCACAAGCACATAAAGGCACTGAATGAGACAAATAGTACAGAGGATGATACAAAGACAAAATGAAAGGTAATTGCCCCAATTAGGATTCCTTTGTTCCCATTAAATAGGTCCTAATACAACCATTGACTACCAGTGACACGAATTCTCTTCATTGATCACCGTTTAAATTTGCCCCAATTTAGGACTGAATTGAATAGGGTAGAAACTTACCTCAATGTAAGTCAAATTGAATCAAGGAAAAGAAAAAAAATTACCCTAGTTTAGAGTTGAATAGGACAAGGTAGAAACTTGTTCTAGTGTAGTGCCAAATTGAACCAAAACATTTGCCTCAGTGTAGGGCTAAAAAGTAGCTCCTCCTCCTCTTTATATATATATAGGAGCAAGGAACTGAAAACTAGGAAGAGTACGAACCTTTTGTCTCAAAATTAAAGTTAACGAAAATGACAACAACCCTTTATTGATCAAAATAATTTTTTTGAGGCTTGTAACGTAGCCAAGGTTTATGGTTATGAAAGGAAAGATATAAGACTCAAACAACTGTTTAAGGATTGAATGAGATTAAAGATCTTTAATAAGCTTCGTCAATTGCCTTTGGCATTATCAAGAGCACAGATTCTTCTTCCTTCATCATTTTCTTCTTCTTTTCCTTTTCCTTTTTTTTCTTTTTTTCCCATTTTTTCACGAAAATCAACTTTTTTTTTTACTTTATGCTAACCCCTAGTGTGGGGGTGATCCTTGTCTAAGGTTCTTTAAAGTAATTTTTCAAGTTCAAAAAGGGTAACAAGGGATAATAAAGATGATGAAATTTTGTAAAGGATAGAGAAAGATGGTCAATCTTCATTTTCAACTCATGATTGCTTATTTTCAAAACTTTAATTTTGAGACAAAAAGATAGTGCACACCAAGTGATTACTTATTTGCTCCCTTTTATTTTTATTTTTTGCATTTTGCATTTTGTATTTTTTTTTTTGCAAAGGGCACCTGTACACATGGACTTTATGACTATTGACATTTATCAAACCAAGAATTGCCAAGAATTAAAGTCCAATGGGGTCCAAATACATAGAAGACACTTTGAATAAACAAAAGAGAATAAATGTCAAGAAAGACAATGTGATGAAAATGAAAGGAAACAAGGTATGCTAAAATCCATGCAAACTCATTACATTAATACTTTAAGAAAGTTAACATAAGTTCAGCATCACTAATTATTTTATGGCAATTACTTCAATTAACGCTTCAAATCGCCAATTGTTCAGAGGTTTCAAGTTGTTGGATGGAGATTGGTATGGACAGGATGGGTTGGGACATATGGATGCGGTGAGGGAACATTGTTGACTTGGTATTGTTGGTGTATGTCCTAGAGGCCAATACATTTTCTGTATTTACATACATTCTATTATGTTATTTTATATATAAGGCATTTCATTTATTGTGTTCTTTTTTGATAAACATAATAAAGTCCTTAGAATAGTAAGTTTGATGCCATAGGACATCAAGTGGATGACTTGATCGTGAGATCCTTTTGGTTACAACACTATTCTTAAATGTCCTTAGTCAAGTATTATTATTAATTAGGACAACAATAATACATTGAGACTAGTATGTGTATAGATTGATGATCACATCTCACGGGTCATGGATATGAGATATTAAGTCTTCACATGGGTACATATTAGAGTAATGATGTACTGGACTAACCCACCATGAGAACACTATATGGATCGTTACGTGAGTGTCGTAAGTGATTCTCATAGTGACAATGGTGTCTGTGGTCCTTTGATCTGAACTCACTACAATTCCTACACGAGGAGTTGTGTGTTTTAATGCCATCAAACGTCATCTATAATAAGGTGATTATAAAGTTGGTTATTGGACATACCGCGAATCATGCAGAGGGATGTGAGTGACTTAGATGGAATTTGTCACTCCTACATAACAAGAGCGATATCTTCGAGTCCCCTGATTGAGTGAAACTGCGAAATGCATGGCCATGCTTAAATGAGTCAATATGAGATATTGATCTCATTTATTGTTACAAAGTCTACTCGAGTATCAGGAAATGAAAGATTGGACTATACAAGGGTGACGCATTCCATGCCTTGTGTTCAATCTAGATATCTTGACAAAGGGACTAAACGACACGAAAACATTGGTCACGGAAAAGTTATGTCAAATCACTGACATTCTTATTACTTGGGTAGCAGCGATGTGTTGCTAGATACCACTCACTGCTTGTAATATTAAAATGGGATTTTAATATTCACGCCAACGTAATAAGAACCTACAGGTCACACACATAGAGCGGACTAAAATTGGAGCAATGGATCCAAGTTGGACTCGGATTCAAATATGGGCCGGACTTATAACGAGATGGGTCTAGGGTTGTACAACTTACCTTTTTCGTTGCTCACACTCACTTAAGGCAAGTCACTATTATAAATAGTACTGCTAAGGGGACTGCTAAGATACACAATTCAGAACCCTAGCCGCACCTACAGAAAAGTGAGTGAGAGAGCAACAGGTTTCTTCTCTTCTCTTCGCAGCTAGCACTGTGTGAGAGACATGAGGCTCCTCTTTGTGGACTTTGGACGTTTGTGAGTTTGTTCATATGGATACCACAAAGACATTATTTCTATTAGGTGTTGGTGATTCACATCCTTCCTTTTGATCACGCTTCAACAGGAAAATAATTTAAAAACTCGGATTATGGCTTTTCGCATGGATCATCGGTGGGAATCCCTGTTTTTTCGCTGCGTGATGTAATCACAATTCCTAACAGTGGTATCAGAGAGTCTTGCGAAACCATGATTCAATTTTCTATTTTCGTTTATATGAGATAACATGTTTTCTGGTCTTGTTTTTGACAAAAGATATGATCTTTAATATGTTATTTTTGAAAACTGTATGAAACCCTTTGGGAAAACATATTCTATTTCTTATGTTGTATGCAAAATCGTGATGTTGTTTTCAAAAACCCATGAAGATGTTCATATGTTTTATGAAAGTCATTTTGTTTTAAGATGTATGTTTTTGCGAAGCTTTCTGGTATGTATGTGATACGTATAGCGTTATGGAATCCTTATTCTCAATGCGCGGTGCAAGGGTTTGGGAAACCTTGTTCTTGGTTTGCGGCAGCAGGGGTTATGAAATCCTTGTTTCAGCACAAGAGGCGCGATGCAAGGGGTTTTGGAAGCCCTATTCTTGTTTTGTGGCAGCAGCATCAAGTGTTGATGTCAAGCCGTCAAGGAGGCGCCAGAGTTATTCGAAAGCGCAATATTTTCTATCCTTTTTATGACTCACGAAAAATAATTATGTATTATTGTTATGAGTTTATATGTTCTTTGTGATGCCTGGTGCATGGTTATGGCCTTAGTCCTTTTTTTATGCTATTTTGGTTTTTATAAATACGACCTACGTGTCGTGCCTTTCTCTCTACATTTTTATTGTACATTCTTTTCTCAGCTAACTCCCCTCAAATGTAAAAGAGGTTTCTATATAATGTAATTATAATGTGGAGGCAAGTAGACAACATCAAGTGAGGACGTTGATGGAAGACACTTGATGAAGCTAACTTAATTAATGTTCCTCTCTTAGGGGGCCATAACCATGTCACTTTTATTATATGCTTTTTATGTATGAGATGCATGAATAATGTTTATGGTATGATAAACAGTTTAATAAATGGTGAGATCTAGTAATAATAATAATAATAATTTCCTCAAAGCAAATATTAATTCATTATGTGATGCCTTCCAATGTGTGGTACTCGTCAAGACTAGTATCGATCAAGTGCAGGTCTGCCAAAGCAAGATGCCTTTATCTATATTAGTAAGACACGATGGGATAAAGGTAATATCCAACTGCCAACCATTGGGTTTGACTTAACTAGGCCATTTCAATAGGATTGAAGGCTTAGAGGCATGAAGTTGGGCTTTGGTCCATTAGATGGACTTGAATAAGTGTTATTCACCTAACTATCCAAGAGTTACATGTGATGTAATTGGAAAGTGTTTCCTACCTAAATAACTGAATTGTGGGTGATCAACCAAAGCTGACTCAAAATTAGGTGAAATATGGATCTTAGCCCACTAGAAAATCTTACGATGGGATTTTCTGAGTCAATGCTGAGGGTCATTGACTTGAATAAAATAGTGGGAGACATATTTAATTAAAAGACCTCATTAAATATGTTTATGGCATGATACTTATATTTTGCATATTTCTATTAATAGATTACCATGGCAACAAACACATCAAGTACTTTATCATTGCAATCCGTCCTTAAGAAGGACAAGTTATCTGGAATGAATTTTCTAGACTAGTACAGGAATTTAAGGATTGTCCTCAAGCAAGAGAAAAAGCTGTATATTTTGGAATAGCCTATTCTTGAGCCACCTACTGCTAATGCCCCTAGAACTGAAAAAGATGCTTATAAAAAGCATCAAGATGATGCCTTGGACATCGGATGTCTAATGCTGGCCACCATGAACTCTGAGCTCCAAAAGCAACATGAGAACATGGATGCATACGATATGATCGTACACTTTAAGAAGCTCTATCAAGAGCAGGCCAAACATGAGATATTCGAGGTCTTTAAAGCACTGTTTCAGTGCAAGCTGGTAAAAGGAAGCCCTGTTGGTGCTCATGTACTCAAGATGATTGGGTACATTGAAAACCTAGAGAGACTTGGTTTTTCTTTGGGCCAAGAGTTGGCCACTGACTTAGTCCTATAATCGTTGCCGAAAAGTTTTAGTCAATTTGTCATGAACTACAACATGAATGAGATTGACAAATCACTACCAGAGCTGCTAGGCATGTTGAGAACTACTGAGCAGAACATTAACAAAGGCAAAGGAAAGGCCATAATGATGGTCCGAAAAAATAAGGGCAAGAAACAGCAGGAAAAGCCCAAGGACAACTGGAAGGGCAAGGGCAAGGATAAGTCCAAGCCCAGCACTTCTGACTTGAAACCAATGGGTGGAGTGGCTAAGGAAGGTATATACTTCCATTGTGGTCAAACTAGACATTAGAAGAGGAACTGTGCCAAGTTCCCGGAGGAGCTCAAAAAGAAGAAGGGAAGTGAGACTTCCACTTCAAGTATTTTGTTATTGAAGTCAATTTATCTACTTCTGCATCATGGGTATTAGATACTGGATGTGGATCTCACATTTGTGTAAATGTGCAGGATCTAAAGAGCAGTAGACCATTGATGAAAGGCGAAGTCGACCTATGAGTGGGAAATGGAGCAAAGGTAGCTGTATTAGTTGTAGGGACTTATTTATTATCTTTGCCCACTGGGCTTGTAATAAAGTTAGAGATTTGCTATTTTGTGCCTGCTATTAGCAGGAATATCATTTCTGCTTCTTGTTTGGACAAGAAAGGTTTTTCTTTTATTATAAAAGATAAGTGTTGTTCCATTTATATGAATGATATTTTTTATGGTAGTGCACAATTAAGTAATGGACTTTATCTCCTTGATCTCGAAACGCCCGTCTATAACATAAATACAAAGAGGTTTAAATCAAATGATCTGAACCCAACTTTTCTCTGGCATTGTCGTTTGGGCCACATAAATGAGAAATGCATGTCCAAACTCCATAAAGATGGATTCTTGGACTCGTTTGATTTTGAATCATATGAGACATGTGAATTTTGGTTATTGGGGAAGATGACAAAGGCCCCATTCACTGGACAAGGTAAAAGGGCTAGTGATCTTTTAGGCCTTACACATAGTGATGTATGTGGGCCACTAAACACACTCGCTAGGGGCGGTTTTCAATACTTCATTACATTTACTGATGATTTCAGTAGATATGGATTTGTATATCTTATGAAGCACAAATCAGAATCCTTTGAAAAGTTTAAAGAGTTCAATAATGAAGTACAAAACCAACTTGGCAAGAGTATTAAAATCCTTGATCAGATTGAGGAGGAGAATACTTAAGTCAATAGTTTGATGATCATCTGAAAGAGTGTGGGATAATATCTCAACTCACTCCACCAAGAACACCACAATAGAATGGTGTCTCTGAAAGGAGGAACTGGACCTTGTTGGACATGGTCCGATCCATGATGAGTCATGCAGACCTTCCAGGCTCCTTCTGAGGACATGCTCTGTTAACACCAGCTTTCACACTTAACCGTGTTCCATCTAAGACGGTTCAAAAGACACTATATGAGATATGGATTGGGAGACGGCCCAGTATGTCTTTCTTGAAGATTTGGGGCTGCGAAGCTTATGTGAAACGTCAAGTTTCTGATAAGCTTGGACCTAAATCAAATAAATACTTCTTTGTGGGGTATCCAAAGGAAACCAAGGGATACTTTTTCTATAATCCTATCGAGGGCAAAGTGTTTGTCGCACAGACTGCTGTATTTCTAGAAAAGGAGTTTATCTCCAAAGGAATCAGTGGGAGGAAAGTAGACCTTGAAGAAGTTCAAGTTTCACAAAGCAGTAATGAACCAATGGTGGAAATAGAGCAGCCTCTACAAAATGTTATGGAACAACAACCTACTCTAGTAGCACAAGACCTGCGTAGGTCTAGCAGGATACGCCATCAACCAGAGAGATATGGATTTCTCATGACCCAACAAGGTGATGTATTGCTCATGGATCAAGATGAGCTTATAACCTACCAGGAAGCCATTATTGGCCCAAAATATGAGAAATGGCTTGAGGCTATGAGATCTGAAATGGATTCCATGTATGCCAACCAGATATGGACCTTGGTTGACCCACTTGAAGGGGTAAAACCCATTGGGTGCAAGTGGGTTTTCAAGAAGAAAATCGACATGGATGGTAATATGCATACCTTTAAGGCGCGATTGGTGGCTAAAAGTTTCAAACAAATTCATGGTGTAGACTATAATGAGACTTTTTCCCCAGTTGCGATGCTTAAATTCGTTCGGATCTTGCTTGCTATTGCAGTATACCATGATTATGAAATCTGGCAAATGGATGTCAAAACTGCTTTCCTTAATGGAAATCTTCTCGAAGACGTGTATATGACACAACCTGAGGGTTTTGCCACTCCAGAGGATGCTAGAAAAGTATGCAAGTTGCAAAGATCTATTTATGGATTAAAGCAAGCTTCCAGAAGTTGGAATCTTCATTTTAATGATACAATAAAATAGTTTAGTTTCATCAAGAATGAAGAAGAATCTTGTGTCTACAAGAAGGTTAGTGGGAGCACTATTGTCTTTCTGGTATTGTATGTAGATGACATACTACTTATTGGAAATGACATCCCTACCCTACAGTCCGTAAAGACTTAGTTAGGGAACTGCTTCTCTATGAAGGACTTGGGCAAAGCCACCTATGTATTAGGTATCAGGATCTATAGAGATAGATCACTGAGACTACTTGGCCTAAGTCAGAGTACATACATAGATAAAGTGTTAAGACGATTTAACATGCATGAATCCAAGAAAGGACTCTTGCCTATGTCACATGGTGTAAGCCTATCTAAGGCTCAATCCCCTTCCACCCAGGATGAGAAGGATAGCATGAGCAAGATTCCATATGCATCTGCAATTAGATCTATCATGTATGCCATGTTATGTACTGGACCAGATATCTCGTATGCTTTGAGCATGACGAGTAGGTACCAGTTTGATCTCGGTGAGAGTCACTGGACTGCTATCAAGAACATCCTTAAGTACTTAAGAAGGACTAAGGATTCGTTCTTGGTATATGGAGGCGAGGAAGAGCTAGTTGTAAAAGGTTACACTAATGCTAGCTTCCAAACTGATAAGGATGACTCCAGATCACAATCGAGTTATGTTTTTTGCCTAAATGGTGGGGCTGTGAGCTGGAAGAGTTCAAAGTAGGAGACAGTCACCGATTCTACCACAGAGGCTGAGTATATTGCTACCTCCAATGCAGCAAAGGAGGCCGTTTGGATCAGGAAGTTCATTTCTGAACTTGGCACTATTCCTAGCATTGTGGACCCAGTGGACCTCTATTGTGATAATAATGGAGCCATTGCACAAGCTAAGGAGCCTAGATCTCACCAGCGATCCAAACATATACTTAGGCGCTTCCATTTCATTCGAGAGATCATCGATAGAGGAGATGTGAAGATATGCAGAGTACCAACAAATGATAACATTGCTGATCCACTAACAAAGCCTCTTGCACAGCAGAAGCATGAGGGTCAGACTTGGTCTTTAGGCATTAGATATATGCCTGATTAGCTCTAGTATAAGTGGAAGATTGTTGGTGTATGCCCTAGAGGTCAATACATTTTTTGTATTTACATACATTCTATTATGTTATTTTATATATGAGGCATTTCATTTATTGTGTTCTTTTTTGATAAACATAATAAAGTCCTTAGAATAGCAAGTTTGATGCTATAGGACATCAAGTGGATGACTTGATTGTGAGATCCTTTTGGTTACAATACTATTCTTAAATGTCCCTAGTCAAGTATTATTGTTAATTAGCACAACAATAATACATTGAGACTAGTATGTGCATAGACTGATGACCACATCTCACAGGTCATGGATATGAGATATCAAGTCTTCACATGGGTATATATTAGAGTAATGATGTACTGGACTGACCCACCATGAGAACACTACATGGATCGTTACGTGAGTATCATAAGTGATTCTCACAGTGACAATGGTGTCTGTGGTCCTTTGACCTGAACTCACTACAATTCTTACATGAAGAGTTATGTGTTTTAATGCCATCAAACATCATCTGTAACAAAGTGATTATAAAGTTAGTTATTAGACATACCGCGAATCATGCAGAGGGATGTGAGTGACCAAGATGGGATTTGTCACTCTTACATAACAAGAGCGATATCTTCGGGCCCCCTGATTGAGTGAGATTGTGAAATGCATGACCATGCTCAAATGAGTCAATATGAGATATTGATTTCATTTGTTATTACAAAGTCTACTCGAGTATCAAGAAATGAAAGATTGGACTATATAAGGGTGACGTATTCCATGCCTTGTGTTCAATCTAGATATCTTGACAAAGGGACTAAACGACACGAAAACATTGGTCATGGAAAAGTTATGTCAAATCACTGACATTCTTATTACTTAGGTAGCAGCAATGTGTTGCTAGATACCGCTCATTGCTTGTAATATTAAAATGAGATTTTAATATTACTGTCAATGTAATAAGAACCTGCAGGATCACACACATAGAGCAGACTAAAATTGGAGCAATGGATCCAAGTTGGACTCGGATTCAAATATGAGCCAGACTCATAACAGATAGGTCTTATGTTGCACAGCTTACTTTGCTGCTGCTCACTGTTATCCATGGCAACCATTACCCAAGAGGGGGGGTGAATTGGGTGATGACTAGTTTTAATACAACTTTGACAAATTATGCATTTTAAATCACTCAATAAATAAATGCAGCGGAATATGCACAATAAATGTACAACTATTATAGATTACTTAACTACAACTTGAGATATAGGATAAATCAAGCAAATAAGCTAAATATCAAGTTCAACTCAAGCATATATAATTAAGGTGCAAATGTAAAGAGATAGAGTTTAGAAGATCAAACACAATAGTTTATCCTGGTTCGATTACCAATCCACTTGTGATCTACGTCCAGTCCTCAAGCAACCACTAGAGATTTTCCACTATCTTCAAGCTTCAACAGGTGCTTGATAACCTTTATAATTGAGAGCACTCAACACACCTTGGGATACCTCACCCTTGTGCTTGAGCCTCAAATAGGGATACCTCACCCTTTACAACTTTTGAGGGATACCTCACCCTCAAGGGATACCTCACCCATTACTAACTTTGAGAGATGTCTCACTCTCTAGGGATACCTCACCCTTTACTCTAGAGGGATACCTCACCCTCTCTTTATAGATTACACAAAGTGTAGAAGATAGAAACTCTCTTGAAGAGTAGATAATACAACTTGAAGCTTATGTGTATAAAGGATTTACACACTTAGCTCAAAATAAAGATTTGGAGAAAAAAATGATGAATTTCGTTTTCAATGCTCAAGGGTAATTTTCAGAATGTTCTCCAATATTTTTTGATGCCCAAACACTTATATTTATAGCCCAAATGATAAAATAGCCATTGGTAGTGTTTAATAATGATTTTCTATGAAAACTAGCCGTTTATAGTCGTTAGAAACATTCTTGGGCACTTTGTAATCGATTACAAGCTTCATGTAATCGATTACAAGCTTTCTGGGCACTTTGTAATCGATTACAAGCTTCATGTAATTGATTACAAGCTTTCTGGGTACTTTGTAATCGATTACATACTTTGTGTAATCGATTACACGGCTTCTGTCAACGTTGTAATCGATTACATGATTTGTGTAATCGATTACACCATTTCTGATTTTCAAAATCGACTTTAAAAGGTCAAAACTTCTTCATTTCTTATCCAATTAAAGCAAATGACCACTCATTGGAAAGCTCTTTGGGTCTATTTTCAAATGAGATATTTCAAAGTAAAACTCAAAGTATTTTAAAAGTTATGATCAAAAGAGTAACTAAAGGTCAGTTTTGTAAAACACAAACTTGACTATTTTTCATAGTTTTGAACTATTACCATAACTAGCTTTCCAAAACAGTTTGTTGGGCATTTAAATATTTTAGAAACACTTATAAATATATTTAAAACTTGTTTGAACTTAATGTGATTCCTTTTTACCTTTACACAAGATCTAAGTCCTATAAGCTAAGCTTGAAGAGTCTTGGGACTTGATCTTTCCACTTCCATTCCTTTCTTGATGTAATCCAAGCTTCCAAAGAAAATCTTCTCTTCAAAACTTGCAAAAGCTTGGAACATCTTTTCATTCTCATCCTTCTTGAGTTGAGCATAGTTGTGATCTTTTGCTTTCTAGTTGCAATGCTCACTCTTGGTACTTGGACTATCCTATAAAGTATTGCTCACTTAAAACAAGCATAGTTAGTCTAAATTCATAACTTAATATCTTAATATGCATGATTCATAAATGTATAACTCTAGTTAGTCTAACATGCATATAAGAATGTTGCATATATCTCATTGCATGATTATTAAGTGAAGTATAACTAAATAAAGTACATAATCATGCATGATCCAATATATATCATTAAGCACATCTATTTAACATGATCAACATTCTTTTGTGATGCATTTGTCATTTATTAAGCACAACTATAAAGCATAAGCATCATTCTTTTTGTCTTGTATTTGTCATCATCAAAACTTAACATATTAAATCATTTGGGGCAAACCTATTTCCACAATCTCCCTCTTTTTGATGATGACAAATCACTAAAGAAAAATGTGTTAAGCAATAAGCACATGCTTGATATTCATGTAAGCATATCAAGCAATAAGTACAAGAACATATTTTTCTTTCCAATTTTTACTCCCCCTATTTGACATCAACAAAAAGGCTTGGGAAGGAAATATTATATTTTCTCCCCTATAGATAAAACTCATGTTGTCAAGAAGGGTAGGATCTTCTCAATGAAAGAATCAAAAGATATGAAGTTTAGGAAAGTTTACTTTCTTTCATTGATAGAGAGAAAGACAGTAAGAAATGATCTTAGTTGACATGTTGATAGTATTAACAATAAAATATTTCATGTCAGACAAGGATGTAAGCTAAGAGATATAAGTAATAATTTAAGAACTAGGCTCCCCCTCAAAATATGCATATTATCAAAATATCAAATATAATGGTTTAACATAGTTATGCATATATTCTTTGTCAACAAGGATATGAAAGAATGATATGTAAGATAAGTTCCCCCTTATTGAAGTACAAGATAGATAAAGGAAAATATGCATACCAAGACCATGTAAGCACATTACCATAAAGTAAAACAAGGCATAGATACATATTCTTAATCCCTCAAACAAAACCATTTTAAAAACTTCTCCCCCTTTCAAAAAGAATTTTATAATAACACATTACATTTCCAAAAGCATTTTAGAAGGGTAGAAGGGTTTTATATTGAAATCACATATTCCTTGAGAGTGATCAAATCTAAGTCAAAAGAGTATTTGAAAGTACATTACCTCTTTTTCTCATTGAACAAGAGCCTTGAAAAGATAAAACACTTTTGAAGAACAAGGCTTATCTTTTGAAGTATTAAGATGGTTTCTATAGAACATTTCAAAAGATTTATTTGGAAACTTTCTTAAATATTCTCTCAAGATTTAATAAAACTTTTCAAAGCAATGAAGAGAGTACTACATTTATAGCACAAATTGAATGATTTCCAAATTTTCAAGATAATTAGGAGGTGAAAATACTTTCAAGGTCTTAAGACAAGTTCAAATGATTCTCAAGGATATGGAACTTTAAAAGCTTTTTTTTTTAAATATGATAAGAGATTTTGCTTTAAAAAAAACTTTTTAGTCAGACCATAAACTCTTTTCGAAACAAATGCATGATTCTCATAAGTGTTATACCACTAAGAGACCATAGATCAAGAGAATTATAGATATCAAACATTCACCATGATGAAATATGCTATAGGGATCAAAGCATGTATAAAACTAATATCATCCACCCTATATGCAATGACAAAAATAGCAAGTTAATATCCAATTAGGCACTTTGTCAATGCTAAGCATACTTTTCATGTAAAGAAATCATCTAATCATTTAAGATTAAATTATCAATAGTATGATATAATCCATACTATATAGAATACCACAATAGCTTAAGGATATAGATACTTATTGAGAGAGTGATGCTTCTTTAGAATGTCCTTCATTTAGGTCCTTTGAGTTTGTACTTTCTTCCATTGAGTATTTCATTCCATTGCACTTGAAGAAAGTCTCCTCATGTTCCTTTTCCTTCAATATTTCTCATTTATCCACATATGCTTGACATTTCAATATTTGATGACTATATTTCAAAAGTTCTCTAAAACATGGGTTAGCATCAAATATCATTTAAACTTATTTTCAAGCATAATTTAGGTTGATATACAATGTAAAACATGTACCACATTATCAACCATGCAATGTTAGCTCTTACAAGAATAAAGGAAGAACATATGCACTTGAATCCAAAAGCATAGTTTAAGCATTTTCAAAGCAAGAGTCAAGTTTGTCAAGAAGGATATGATCATCATCAAAACATATATAAGCATTTTTGGGGCAAACAATAATCATGTAAGGAATGTAAAAACAACTCTCTACTTATCCAAATATCACATGATATTCAATTTAAAGCATAGATGAGGATAAGAGATTGATGTCACTAAAAGTGTACTTTTTAAATTTTTTTTTGTAGGTGATTCCAACTTATATGCATTATGGCTCCTTGAGAATGTTGTGGTTCTCCATGCCATCCTTTTATGTTTTCATTACTCTTGGAGAACTTAGACCATTTCAAATTTTTTCAACCTCAAGTAGCGTAGTTGTATTTCACTTCAATGCATACTTGAGTTAATAGTCACCCTACAACACAATTCAAGGAACTTTCTTTGGTATCCACTAATTTTGGATCCATAGAGGTTAGTCATTATACCAAACTCATGAGCAAATAAGCATTAAAAACAATAAATGAGTTCACAAGGATAAAAAGTATTTCATTTTATTGATCATTAAGCACATACCAAGAGAAAAGGTGAGTAATAGAAGAAATATGGCTTTTTGCGAACTAAAACTCATTTTTAAAGCCTGTGTAATCGATTACAATATTTGTGTAATCCATTACCAGTCCTCTGAAATCCATGTAATCGATTACATATTTTGTGTAATCGATTACCAACTTTCTGGGAACCTTGTAATCGATTACAGGGTTGGTGTAAACGATTACATGAGTTCTGGAAACATTGTAATCGATTACATAGTATGTGTAATCGATTACACGCTCTCTGACTTTGCTTAGAATACTTGGCAGAGCCTATGTAATCGATTACAGAGGTCTTGTAATCGATTACAAGCTTGCTGAATTTAGTTTTTGCACTTCAAACAGTAAGGGTCCGAACTCAAAGCTTTCAAATTAATTCCAAAACTTTCCAAAACAATTCCAAACATCATGTAAGCATAAAAACTGACCAGTTCTTGATCCAAAACTCATGTTTATGCAAAAACTACAAATTATGCAGAAAATTGTAACTTTATGCAGCAAAAGTTATGATTTTTAGCAAGAGTTATGTTTTATCCAATATGCCAAGTTCTAAGATATTTTTATCGAATATGCTACTTCAAATAAGAAGTGAGTTTATCTAGCATATTATCACATGTAGAAATGTATAGAAAATTTAAAGCATAGAAAGCATCCATAGTCATAGAATACCTTATTATCAAGAGATATGCAAGGTAGTGAGTAAATGGTATAACAATAATATAATCATGTGCTATATATAATATTCAAATTTTACCAAGTACGCATGATTCAATTAATCACTTAAGGCCTACAAGGAATATACCTCAAATTCATTGACTTTACAAGTGAATGTGCATAAGAGGTAGAAACTTTTGATACCTTGACCTTAATGATCAAAGAAGCTCTTTTCCTTACCCATTGCTTCTCTTTTGGTGTTTTGAACTTTGAAAGTTCCACATTTTGTACTTGAGAAGCTTCGGTTGAAATCATCTTCTTTCTTTGATCAAAACTTCTACCAATGGGCTTTAGAAGCATTCCCTTTGATGATTCCTTTTTCCTTTGACTAATTAGTCCATCCTTTTGAGAAGTTTTCTGCATAATTGAAGCACTAGGAGGACTTTTTGGTACCCACTTCTTCTTGGGTCCTTGAATATTAGTACTAGAGCATTTAAGATCTTTAGGAACTCATACCATATTATTTCTCATATAAGAATTTCTTCTATAATTGCATAAATGAGAAATATGTCCTAGATGATCACAAAAGTTACAAACAATTGAATTTAATGATGGTTTGGTCCTTTGAAGATTATCTTTGGAAAACTTAAGCTTTTTGTTGTTAATACATTCTATGTTATTTTTGTCCTAAGCCTTACTTGAATTTCCATGTGAAATAACATCAATTGCATTCTTATTAACACACATGGATTGTAAGCAAATAGAATCATTAGCTTTGACAAATTCAAAAGATAAGTCCTCAACTTGTTTTTCTAAATTAATGCATTTTTCACAAGAAGTTGAGGTTTCACATTTCAAAGGCATTTCCTCATCAAGAAAAGCATATTCATTTTTCAAAAACTCAATTTCATTTTCAATGGAGGAAATGTTTTCTAAACAAGATAAATTTTTATTTTCTAAATTTGACAAACCATCATACAAATCATCATATGCACATTGTAGCCCATAATAAAAAGGACTATAATATGGCTTAGCATTATTTATCTCGAAGTCCTTTTTAAGGGAATCATTATCCTCCTCATTGTTGTCTATCAAGAATTTGAGAATATCTTCCTTCTCAATTTTTTTTTTTTGCTTTGTCTCTTCTTCAAATTGAGCACCATCATCACTAAGAGGCATTGAACTCATTTTCTTGCTTTGAACATGTTCTTGAGGACATTTTTCAATGTTATCTTCCTCTAGAGGTTTTGTCTCTTCTTGCTCTCTATATACAACTTTATGCAAAAGATCATCATTAGCAAGATAGAAAGTATCAAGGGCATCCCATATATCTTTAGCACTAGAGCAACTTTTAATTTTAGCATAAACATCATTATTTAAACTACTTCTCAATATTTGCATTGCTCTAATGTTCAAAGAAAAACATTTTTTATCATAGGCATTCCAAGTTTGTTTTGATTTGAAAGTAAATCCATCAAGCATAATATCCCACAAATCAAGATCAATAGATTGCATATAAATTTCCATTCTAGCTTTCCAATAAACGAAATTCGCACCATCAAAGAATGGTGGTTTATTAATTTCAAAACCATTCATTTTGAAAAGCTTTTAATGGTTGCCAAACAAACAAGGATCTTTAACTCCAAGCGGTTAAGCTTTCAACAGAGCACGAAGCTCTGATACCACTTGTTAGCCATGACAACCATTACCCAAGAGCGGGGGTGAATTGGGTGATGACTAGTTTTAATGCAACTTTGACAAATTATGCATTTTAAATCACTCAATAAATAAATGCAGCGGAATATGCATAATAAATGTACAACTATTATAGATTACTCAACTACAACTTGAGATATAGGATAAATCAAGCAAATAAGCTAAATATCAAGTTCAACTCAAGCATATATAATTAAGGTGCAAATGTAAAGAGATAGAGTTTAGAAGATCAAACACAATAGTTTATCCTGGTTCGATCACCAATCCACTTGTAATCTACGTCCAGTCCTCAAGCAACTGATGTGTGTGAAACAACATCATATTTTGTTCTTGTTTTGCATGCATTCTTGAGCATTTTAGGCATTTTAGTTTCCCTTTTGGTTTGTTTTTCCCTTAGTTCGGATAACTGCGGTGTTTTTGGTGTTCTTGTGCAGGATTAATGTTGAATTGGCCTTGGAATGAATGGAAGCTTACATGATTGAAGTTGGAACTTTATGGAACTAATTTAGGGAAAGATAAGACAATTATCTACAACTTTCATGAAGACCTCAAAGGCCCAATCACACGTTTGGATAACTCAAATTGGAGTTGAAGCAAGAACACGACAGCTTGACCTTTGTATACTATTCATGACATATCTCGAATACAAGTTGTCAAATGAGCTGAAATTTTGATGGTTGATAGCTAAGATCCAAATCTACAACTTTTATGTTGAGCACTTTTTCGGAGGTCTAATGGGGGAGCTTGGAAGGCCATTCCCGAACTAACAACGGCACTGGCCTCACCACGGCCGTGGTTTGAAGGAAACCTCCAACTCAGAATCAACCACGGCTGGACGTGGTGGCCACCCGTGGTTACTAAGTTTTCTATTTTTAAGAGAGCCCATAAAAACCCTAGGCTATAAATAGATGTTCGATTGCTATTAGGGTATTCTATCTTGGTTCTAACCTAGTTTTGGAGGAGGCACAAAGGAGGCTTGGGTTCTTCATCTTTCTCCTTCTTCTTCCATTGTTACGGGTTTGGGATGTTTTTAAGGATTGTCTCTTCTTCTCTATGCGAGTAGTTTCTTTTGTTTCTAGGATTGGACAATACCCTCTCTTGATATAGATTATATAAAGTGTATTGAAGATATGTGAAACTTATTTGCATCTTGCAAGAGTAGATAAGGTGAACAAGTGTTGGAAGCTTAGAATGAAGTATAAGGTTTAAACATAGTAGTTTTAGCTCAAAATAAAGATTTTAAATTCAATTAAAAAAGTAGGAATGTTTAATTTCTTGTATCTTCAATGCATTAACTAATTTTGGGTAACTCACCTTCAATTGAATTTCAGTTTAATAAAAGGGTTATCGATTAGGATTTGTCTTGTATCATTGTGGTATCCCAATCTTGGAAGCTTTCTTAAATCTGAAAACCCCTTCTTGATAAATTGCTATTTTTGTTTTGAATTCTGTTTTCTTGAGTTTTATTTAATTGTTTTGTTACTACGTTCTTCTTTATCAACAATCATATTTTCTCTTGTTTAATTTAATTAAGTTAATTAATTAATTGGTATTCATACACACAGTCCCTGTGGATTCAATCTTTTATTACTTGACGACGAAACCGTACACTTGCGAATTTCACGTATCAGCAACCGCTAGAGATTTTCCACTATCTTCAAGCTTCAAAGTGCTTGATAACCTTTACAATTGAGAGAACTCAACACACCTTGGGATACCTCACCCTTGTGCTTGAGCCTCAAATAGGGATACCTCACCCTTTACAACTTTTGAGGGATGCCTCACCCTCAAGGGATACCTCACCTTTTACTAACTTTGAGAGATGCCTCACTCTCTAGGGATACCTTACCCTTTACTCTAGAGGGATACCTCACCCTCTCTTTATAGATTACACAAAGTGTAGAAGATAGAAACTCTCTTGAAGAGTAGATAATACAACTTGAAGCTTATGGGTATAAAGGATTTACACACTTAGCTCAAAATAAAGATTTGGAGAAAAAAATGATGAATTTCGTTTTCAATGCTCAATGGTAATTTTCAGAATGTTCTCCAACAGTTTTTGTTGCCCAAACACTTATATTTATAACCCAAATGATAAAATAGCCGGTGGTAGTGTTTAATAATGATTTTCTATGAAAACTAGCCGTTTATAGCCGTTAGAAACGTTCCTGGGCACTTTGTAATCGATTACAAGCTTCATGTAATCGATTACAAACTTTTTGCGTACTTTGTAATCGATTACATACTTTGTGTAATCGATTACACGGCTTCTGTCAACGTTGTAATCGATTACATGATTTGTGTAATCGATTACACAATTTCTGGTTTTCAAAATCGACTTTAAAAGGTCATAACTTCTTCATTTCTTATCCAATTAAAGTAAATGACCACTCATTGGAAAGCTCTTTGAGTCTATTTTCAAATGAGACAAGTTTCAAAGTAAAACTCAAAGTATTTTGAAAGTTATAATCAAAAGAGTAACTAAATGTCAGTTTTGTAAAACACAAACTTGACTATTTTTCATTGTTTTGAACTATTACCATAACTAGCTTTCCAAAACAGTTTGTTGGGCATTTAAATATTTTAGAAACACTTATAAATATGTTTAAAACTTGTTTGAGCTTAGTGTGATTCCTTTTTACCTTTACACAATATCTAAGTCCTATAAGCTAAGCTTGAAGAGTCTTGGGACTTGATTTTTGCACTTCCATTCCTTTCTTGATGTAATCCAAGCTTCCAAAGAAAATCTTCTCTTCAAAACTTGCAAAAGCTTGGAACATCTTTTCATTCTCATCCTTCTTGAGTTGAGTATAATTGTGATCTTTTGCTTTCTAGTTGCAATGCTCACTCTTGGTACTTGGACTATCCTATAAAGTATTGCTCACTTAAAACAAGCATAGTTAGTCTAAATTCATAACTTAATATCTTAATATGCATGATTCATAAATGTATAACTCTAGTTAGTCTAACATGCATATAAGAATGTTGCATATATCTCATTGCATGATTATTAAGTGAAGTATAATTAAATAAAGTACATAATCATACAAGATCCAATATATCTCATTAAGCACATCTATGTAACATGATCAACATTCTTTTGTGATGCATTTGTCATTTATTAAGCACAACTATAAAGCATAAGTATCATTCTTTTTGTCTTGTATTTGTCATCATCAAAACTTAACATATTAAATCATTTGGGACAAACCTATTTCCACACTCACACTCACTTAAGGCAGTCACTATTATAAATAGTACTGCTAAGGGGCTGCTACGATACACAATTCAGAACCCTAGCCGCACCTACAGAAAAGTGAGTGAGAGAGCGACAGGTTTCTTCTCTTCTCTTCATAGCTAGCACTGTGTGAGAGACGTGAGGCTCCTCTTTGCGGACGTTAGACGCTCGTGAGTCTGTTTGTGTGGATATCATAGAGACATCATTTCTATTACGGTGTTGGTGATTCACGTCCTTCCTTTTGATCACGCTTCAAGAGGTAAATAATTTAAAAACTCAGATTATGGCTTTTCGCATGGATCCTCGGTGGGAATCCCTATTTTTCTGCTACGTGATGTAACTGCAATTCCCAATAGGTATGAGGTTTGGTAATCTGGAAGAGTAAGTGGAGGAACTTGATAAAAAGTGTATGGTTGAGGATTACGAGGAAAACATGAGTTTTGTTGCTGCACATAACTGACTTCTGGTTCTTTCTTCCTTATTGGTGCCACCTTCTTAGGAAAATTGTTGTTTATATTTTCAGTAGGTAATTTACCTACTTTTGCAAGATTCTTAATCTTTCTCCAGCTACAATTAAGTCAGAAAAATCCTTATAGGTAGCCCTTGCCATCAGCCCAATAAAAGGTGCTCCTAAGGTCCCCATAAAGTGTGATCTCATTTTTGACGGAGTCAACGGTGGTTGAACTTGGGTTGCTAACATTCCCCATCTTTGAGTGTATTTCTTGAAAGTTTCATCATTCTTCTTTTGCATTGCCCTTAGTTGTTCTCGGGTAGGCGCGATGTCGATGTTAAATCGATATTACCCTAAGAATAGATTTGTCAAATCATCCCAGCAAGAAATCTTTGAATGGTCAAGTTGCATATACTGTAACACCCTTGTGGGGATGTCACATTTATGAATGCAATGAAATAAAATAAAATAAAACTCTTACCCAAGTTATAAAACATTTGATACTTACATAAAATTTGCGGAATATTTTTTTTTATAATTGTAACATTAAATAAAATAACACGAAACACAAGGTATAACAAACATAAACTCACCATAATATACATATGATTCTCTTTTAGTACAAACATGATTTACAACTACATGTATTTAATAAAACAGTAAAGAGTTGACACAAAGCTAAAACATAGTACTGCCCAAGTGCACCTCGGTAGATATCAAACTCTCCGATGAATCATCGTCCATCACCTCCAGAATAACCATCGAAAAGTTCACATCTATAAGATCTCACAGCACTTCGAACACGAGTCTGAGCTGTTGACTCGCTACTAAGCTCACTAGGCGCATGGAAAACTCCCTGCCAATAACGCCTAATGGTCAAAGGTAACTTTAAATGTAAATAAAGCATAGTAGTGAATATGACCTCTCCGTCATACTCTCTACATAGGGACACAGTCAATCGTCCCACATAAGCTACCGTCCCTCGGTCCGCATGCATATGCCATGCCTCGGAACCCCCATGAAACTCTAGTCTCACGAATCCGAAGAATCCTGGCAGTGCCATGATCTCAAGATCAGTCTTGACGATCAGCGTGATCAACCGGTTCCTCCTCCTCGTATAAGTCGCCCGACTGTTGCTCGTCAGGGTACTGTACCTCAAGAGGCTGATCCTCCTCTACCTCAAACTCTTTACGGAAATAATATAGTAATATCGAGAAAACATATAGAGAGGTGAGACAATCTACATCACTACCCGCATGGCAATAAAGAAAATGACAAGTACAAAACAGGAATCACAACAATACATAACAATACATCATGTACAATATATCAAGCGATATATATATATATATATATATATATATATATATATATATATATAACATGTATCATATATCACACATAATATATTAAAGCAATAAATCATACAATCTATCACAGATTATGATAAACAATAAAATGCAGATAATGCATGAACATTAAAATACAGATGATGAATGATACACACACTGACTCGTTCCTACTTCATGGAGCTAAACACGGACATCAGAGAGAATGATCCGAATAGAAACTAAAAATACTTTGTGGCTGCCCAACCAAACTATTGCACTGTCTAACGTTGTGTCTATAGCCCACAGTCCAAAACATCGTGTAAATTACAGTCCAAACATCGTGTACCACGGGCATAGTACTTAATAGTCCCCTCAAGATCTCGACTAAGAATAGTGCTTGTCAAGATCATTAGTGTGTTGCCCATTACCACGGCCTAGAGGAGCAACCCACTGTCCGCATGTGGAATTCTCCGTACACTAATGCCTCCAAGTTCATAAATGAACCACACTATGCTTATCACACCAAACATGGTGTAATTCGCCTCGTCAATCAATCACCAATTATAACCCAAATTGGCACAACACTCTAAACATGAGCTAAAAATTACAAAAATACCCCTATTATCCAAATTTTACCATATTTATAAAAAATTACCAAAATACCTCTAGTCACCAAATAACAAAGTATAGTACGTCCCACCTGACAATACTACACTACAACATGTCTGGGTCCACTACTTTGGCCCGACAGCAAAACTCACAGTATTGTTCAATCACATAGGAATTTTATCGCATTTTCACAATCTGTCGTTTTCACAAATGTTTTTAAATTGCGTAAAGATATTTTGACATTTTCAAAGATCGTAAATTGTATTTGAATCATTTTCTCAATCATGTAGGATTTTTAATTCATTTTCTTAACCGAATAGCTTAAAATTTTCATTTTCAATATGTGTAAAACTATATATCTAGTACTTTTAAAATACGCAATGTATTTTCCTTGTGTTATAAACATAGTATGGAATCTTTTCATTTTATGCGTCTGATTTTAATAAATTTTGGCAACATTTTGCCTATAAAATCAGTATAAAGTATTTTTAACGTTTTCCTCTAAATATAGTTTATTTTTATTTTTACCTAATAATTTCACTTTGAAATTCACTAACGCGTTTCAAAATTTATAGTATGAGCTCTACGTTAGTATTTTTCAAGTGCCTGATTAATTTCTTACTTAAACCAAATTCTGCTAAGTTACAATTTTAGGACAGAATTAATTCCTTTGATTTTCTCAATGATTCTTTGGAATCAATTTATGTTATAAAACAATTACCTAACCTACCTTGGTAAATAAAATGGCATGTTGGCCAAATCAAAATAAAATGACATTTGTTTATACACTAAATGACATATTAGCCATAATTAATTTAAATCATCCATTATTTACCTAGGTTCATTAAATCATTGATTTAGAAAAATTGTGAGAACATTTTGGTTCTCTATTTTTGTGAGAAGGCCGTGAGCCTTCAAATGTGTTCTTTGGAACATTCATGCATTTCGTCGTACATGTTATTCACATCCTACTTAAATAATTACATAATTATAAATACATACAATTATATAACCACATATAAAACACATACAATATATTTAAAGCCATAATCATGCATAGCAAAAATAATAAAAACTATAATCATGCATAACAAATTAAGATCACAATTAGTAAAGCATTTAAACAATCAAAAACAATAAAAATCACAAATAAACCATACAACCGAATCCTTATGGATTCTACACACAAACACAATCCATTTTCTCATCACCACTTAGGGTTGATGAGACTAAATCTCCCTCTTACCTCTTGTAGACAAATTAATCGGTTAGATTCCTTCCTTTTCTCCAAATTTCGTGTGACCTCCCAAACAATTCCTAAAATTCTTAAAAAATTAGTAAAAACACATACAATATACAAAATAGAAAAACCATGGAACAATCATGGTTAGAAAAATCAAAATTTCAATTTTGAACCATAGAAACCAAACTTACCCTTAAGTAAGTAAGCAAGAAGTGGAATTTTAGGCAAGATAGAGTAGGAATTTGGGAAAACTTTGTGAATGAAAGATGCTTAGAATGGTATTTGGGTTCAAGAAATGTGATGGATAAAATTATGAAGGCTTGGGTGTGGGTGTATGGTGGCTGGCGAACTAGAGAGAGAAAATGGGAGAGAAGTGTTCTTGAGTTTTTGGTGTTTTTAGAGAGAGAAATGGATAGCTAATGTGATAAGTGAAAAGTAAATATTGAGTGAGTGATTTGAGGGGCTGCAGCCGTGAGGTTGAGTGTGTAGGGAGCTTGAGTGTTTGATTTTGCATGCAAAATATCATGGTGTGTTCACATGACCAAGCACATGGCTTATGTCACTTTGGATCCTTCAAGAACCATGTAGAACCAAGCCACCTCCAAGCCCACTTCTTTGCTGCCAAAACCGTGTTCTCCTTCATCTATTTAGGGGTTAATTGCTTTTCAATTACTCCTAATTACATGTTAACTAATTAGGTAATTTGTTAGGTTAATTATCCTAACCAATCTTAATTAACATACTACTAACATAACTAATTAATTTAATATATACTATAACCTTTAATCAATATTAGTATATCTAATTAGTATTTAGATTATAATTAATTCATAACTAAGCTAGTTCACTTAGTATGCTAACTAAGTAATTAGATTAGTTGAATTAAGCTTAATTAGGTTACTAACCATTTTCAAGCCTACAATTGTTGACTTAATCCTAACCCTTGGTTCATCTTTAATCCTTAGGCCTAGATTAGATCTAAGGTAGATATCACTTGGTCATAAATCTATCATTCTAATCTCACCATTGATTAGATCAATGGCTTAGGTTAAAGGCTTCATCATTAAGTCTTCATCCAACGGTCCAAATGAAAACCTATGCTTCCTTAGGTGTCCAATTCCTATTGGTTTAGAAAGTCAAGCCTACTTTTGTTGACTTGCTCTCATTGGTTAGAAATTATCCAGTCAGCACAGTTGACTGTTTTTCCTAAACGCGGGTCCCACAGCACTTTTAAAGATCTGTGGTCAAACCGAAGCAGATTTTTATTGTTTTTGAGACAAGTATGTACTGTAATATAAAATAATATTATAAAAATATAAAATTATTTTATTGCACAGTTAAATCAAAAAATTACGATATCAATTTATATATCAATCAGAATTGGGTTTAGTAAGATCCCCCAGCTCCAATTAATTAAAAATAAGATTTATCTGGCCAGAAAATTATTATTTCCTTAGGTCGGAGCAAATCACCTACATCAGTCAAGTACACTCACGGAACAGTCAAATTAAATTTATTGCTCACAGAATTCATAAAACAGTACAAATCGGGACTATATTGTAATTATCCCAAAAGTTGGGGTGTTACAACTCTCCCCTACTAATAAGAATTTTGTCCCCGAAATTCATCATACATCAAACAATTGAGGATATTGCTCCCTTATCCTATCCTCTAATTCCCATGTAGCATCTCCCGTTACATCATTCCACACTACCTTCACCAGTTCTATCATCTTCCCTCGAAGTTGTTTCACTCTCCTATCCTTGATTCTAACAGGAAGTGTTTCATACGTCAAATTATCCTTCAGCTGTACTTCATCAGGTTGTATCATATGGGTTGGATCGGGAATGTATTTCCTCAACTGAGACACATGAAATACATTATGAAGATTGGATAGAAAAGTCCGTAAAGCTATCTGATAAGCTACAGGACCAATCCGACGAATAATCTGATAAGGTCCTATGAACTTAGGTGTAAGCTTCCTTGACTTAAGAACTCTTCCGACACCCGTCGTAGGCGTAACTCGTAAGAACACATGATCGCCTTCTTCAAATTCCAAAGGTCGTCTTCGTTTATCAGCATAACTTTTCTGACGGCTCTGAGTCGTTCTCATCTTTTCTTGTATCATCTTCACTTTTTCTGTAGTCTGCTGCACAAGATCAGGACCAATAGTCATACTCTCTCCATCCTGATACCAACACAAAGGTGTTCGACATCGTCATCCATAAAGTGCTTCATAGGGCGCCATTCCTATGCTCGAGTGAAAACTATTGTTGCAAGTGAATTCTATCAAAGACAGAAATTCGTCCCAACTCCCTTGTTGTTCTAACACACAAGCACGCAACAGATCTTCCAATGACTGAATTGTTCTCTCTGTCTGACCATCAGTCTGCGGATGGTATGCAGAACTCAATCACAATTTAGTCCCCATGGCTTCTTGCAAACTTTGCCAAAGTCTTGACGTAAACCTCGGATCTCTATCAGAAACTATACTTACCGGCACACCATGAAGTCTAATAACTTCATCGATATATGTCTGGGTTAAGCGTTCCAACGGATACTTAATATTGATTGGCAAGAAATGTGCTGATTTCGTGAGCCTATCAACTATAACCCATATCGAATCATGACCTTTTCTCATCCTCGGAAATCCAGTAACAAAATCCATTGAGATACTATCCCACTTCCACTCTGGGATAGTCAAAGGTTGTAACATACCAGTAGGCCTTTGGTGTTCCACTTTTGCCTTCTGACAGACAAGACAAGACGCCACACGTTCAGCTACATCTCTCTTCATCCTTGGCCACCAAAACAGTCACTTCAAGTCTTGATACATCTTCGTCATCCCTGGATGCATACTCAAATTACTTGTATGAGCTTCATCCAAGATTGCTCTCTTGAGTTGGGGATCATCAGGTATACAAACTCTTCCTTGAAACCTCAAGATTCCATCAGATCCTTCTTCCACCGTCGCTTTATGACCTTGCTTTAACAATTCCTTCTCATTCTGTAAAAACGCATCTTTATCTTGTTTCTCTTTTATGATCTCCAACAAGTCATTCAAAACCACAACTCTACTTAGACGAATCTTTCCAGGTACCAATTCTATTGATAACCATAGATATCTGAATCGCTTCATTAACTCTTCCTCTTTAATCATCATAGTAGAAACACTTACTACCTTTCTGCTTAAGGCATCAGCCACCACATTCGCTTTTCCTGGATGATATTGAAGTGAAAATCATAATCCTTCAAAAATTCCAACCATCGCCTCTGTCTCATATTCAATTTCTCTCGATCAAACAAGTATTTTAAGCTCTTGTGATCACTAAAGACATTGAACATAGCTCCATACTGAGAAAATGCCTCCACACTTTCAACGCAAAAACTACGCAGCTAGCTCCAAATCGTGCGTTGGGTAGTTCCTCTCATGAACCTTCAAGCTGTCTTGAAGCATAAGCTACCACGTTCCGATTCTCGCATCAACACACATCCTAATCCCACGATAAGATGCATCATAATACACCTCAAAAGATTTGTTAGGATCGACAAAATTAACACTTGGTGCAGTCGTTAATCTTTTCTTCAGTTCTTGAAAACTCACTTCACGTTCCTCCGTCCAATCGAAAGCTTGACTCTTCCTCGTGAGTTGTGTAAGTGGTCCAACTATCTTGGAAAAACCTTCAATAAATCTTCTATAATATCCGGCTAATCCAACAAAGCTTGAACCTCAGTCACAGTCTTAGGCCTTTTCCACTGTAAAACAGTCTCCACTTTCGATTAGTCTACCGCAATACCTTCCTTGGAAATTACGTGACCGAGAAATTGAACTTCATCCAACCAAAACTCGCACTTTGACAACTTCGCAAACAGCTTCTTCTCCTTCAAAATCTGGAGAACTATCTTGAGATGTTCAAGATGCTCTTCTTAACTTTGAGAATAGATCAGAATGTCATCGATAAAGACAACAACAAATCTGTCTAAGTACGGATGAAATATCCTATTCATATAGTCCATGAATATCGCAGGAGCATTCGTCACTCCGAATGGCATCACTTGGTACTCATAGTGTCCATAACGAGTTCGGAAAGCTGTTTTAGGCACATCGTCAACCTTGACACGAATCTGATGATAACTTGATCGCAAATCTATCTTAGAGAATACAGCGGCTCCCTTCAATTGATCCATCAAATCATCAATCCTCGGTAGCGGATACTTGTTCTTTATAGTCACCTTGTTCAGCTGTCGATAATCTACACAAAGGCGTGAAGTTCCATCCTTCTTTTTGACTAGCAACACTGGTGCTCCCCATGGTGAAACACTAGGTCGCACAAACCGCTTCTCCAACAGTTCCTCCAATTGCTTCTTCAACTCTGCCAACTCTATAGGTGACATTCGGTACGGTGCAATCGAAATAGGACTGCTCCAGTACTAAGTCGATAGAGAATTCGATCTCCCTTTTCGGTGGCAAACCAGGTACATCGTCAGGAAAAATCTCTGGAAACTCATTGACGACACGGGAATAGTGCTCACATCCTTCTCGGACTTGACTTCTAAAGAAGACTGACAACATAAACCCTTGAGCTCCATCCTCAACAATGACTTGACCTTTACAAGCAGTCAAGAATCCAGAACTTTCTTCCTTAGGAAAAACTATGGCCTTACTCGCATAGTCTATAAGGATATGGTTAGAAGATAACCAATCCATTCCTAATATTACGTCTATCTCAACAAGAGGTAAACAAATCAAGTTGACCAAAAACTTACGATCCTTTATAACAATAGGACAGTTCATGCATATCTTGGATGTAACAACAGGCTTAGCAATCGGTGTAGAAACAATCAATTGAAAACTCAGAGAAGACACAGGCAGTTTCAAACGTTCCATACAATCATATGTAATAAATGAGTGTGTTGCACCCGAATCATATAGCAAAGTCAAGTGATTACCTTCAATGACACCTTCCCCTTGTATAAGATCCTCAGACTGAGAAGCTTCAGTTCCGGTCATTGTATACACTCTCCCTCTAGATCTTGGTTAAGTAGCACGGACATTCCTCACTGTAGGCTTCCTCTCAGGCTGAGTGCAATCTCTAGAAACATGTCCAGGCTTCTTGCAGTTAAAACAGATCGTTCCCCTGATCGGACAATCTGTAGATATATGGCCACTCTTGCCACATTTAAAATAGGTTGGCGTAAACGCCACATTCTGAGCAGGTCGATTTCCACCATAACTTCCCCCAACAGATGGACGTTGTGGCTGACTCCCCGACGGTCTCGCATAAGGCTTCCTCTGAAACCTACCACCACTGCTACTACTTCCTCTTTGGAATCTAGTCGGCCCAACATTAAGATTCCTCAGATCTCGGGACGGCTCCAATGCCTCGAGTCTTCGATAAGTATCTATCAACACAGGAAACTCCCTCATTCTCATCGGTAGCACTGCACGTCTCAACTCCATTCTTAACCCATCCTCAAACTTCTGGCACTTCCATACCTCATCTGGTCGGTTTTGGAAATACCTCGAGAATTGTGACAAACTCTCAAATTTTGCAGCATATTCTCCAACGGTCATATTCCCTTGACGTAAACCAAGAAATTCCATTTCCTTGGCATGTCGAGCAGTACCGAGAAAGTACTTCTCCAGAAATACTTCACAAAACACCTCCCAGGTGATCTCAGTTCCTTCCGCTTGCAACAGCTGGCGGGTATTCCTCCACCAGTTCTCAGCATCTCCTCTCAGCATATATACAGCAAATGTTACCTTCTTATTCTCCGCGCACCCCATTCCTTCGAATATTCGCTCCAAGTCTTGAATCCAAAGACTTACCTTTTCAGGGTCAAACTCGCCTCTAAACTGTGGCGGATTGTTGCGTCTGAACTCAGACAAATTCAAAGCATCAGCAGTCGCATCTTGATGTTGGGCTGCTCTTTGATTTTGCTGATTTTGCTTAGTAATCACTGCTGCCATTTGCTGAATAGCCTTAGCAACGGCAACCATTGGGTCCACATTAGGTGCCACGTTTGCACGCCTTCCTCTTCCTCCAAACATCTTCTTTCTTCAACAAGACAAAATAATGTTAGATGTAACCTTTCGGAAACAAATCACAGAGATTCACACAACACAAGCAAAAACAGACCTAACCATAACCCCAAAAGACTCTAACTTGGGCTCTGATACCAACTAATGTAACATCCTTGAGGGGATGTCACATTTATGAATGCAATGAAATAAAATAAAATAAAACTCTTACCCAAGTTATAAAACATTTGATACTTACATAAAATTTGCGGAATATTTTTTTTATTTATAATTGTAACATTAAATAAAATAACACGAAACACAAGGTATAACAAACATAAACTCACCATAATATACATATGATTCTCTTTTAGTACAAACATGATTTACAACTGCATGTATTTAATAAAACAGTAAAGAGTTGACACAAAGCTAAAACATAGTACTGCCCAAGTGCACCTCGATAGATATCAAACTCTCCGATGAATCATCGTCCATCACCTCCAGAATAACCATCGAAAAGTTCACATCTATGAGATCTCACAGCACTTCGAACACGAGTTCGAGCTGTCGACTCGCTACTAAGCTCACTAGGCGCATGGAAAACTCCCTGCCAATAACGCCTAATGGTCAAAGGTAACTCTAAATGTAAATAAAGCATAGTAGTGAATATGATCTCTCCGTCATACTCTCTACATAGGGACACAGTCAATCGTCCCACATAAGCTACTGTCCCTCGGTCCGCATGCATATGCCACGCCTCGGAACCCGCGTGAAACTCCAGTCTCACGAACCCGAAGAATCCTGGCAGTGCCATGATCTCAAGATCAGTCTTGACGATCAGCGTGATCAACTAGTTCCTCCTCTCGTATAAGTCGCCCGACTGTTGTTCGTCAGGGTACTGTACCTCAAGAGGCTGATCCTCCTCTACCTCAAACTCTTTACGGAAATAATATAGTAATATCGAGAAAACATATAGAGAGGTGAGACAATCTACATCACTACCCGCATGGCAATAAAGAAAACGATAGTACAAAATAGGAATCACAACAATACATAACAATACATCATGTACAATATATCAAGCGATATATATATATATATATATATATATATATATATATATATATATATATATATAATATATATCATATATCACACATATATATAATATTAAAGCAATAAATCATACAATCTATCATAGATTATGATAAACAATAAAATGCAGATAATGCATGAACATTAAAATGCAGATGATGAATGATACACACACTGACTCGTTCCTACTCCATGGAGCTAAACACGGACATCAGAGAGAATGATCCGAATAGAAACTAAAAATACTTTGTGGCTGCCCAACCAAACTATTGTACTGTCAAACGTTGTGTCTATAGCCCACAGTCCAAAACATCGTATAGTAGTACACAGTCCAAACATCGTGTACCACAGGCATAGTACTTAATAGTCCCCTCAAGATCTCGACTAAGAATAATGCTTGTCAAGATCATTAGTGTGTTGCCCGTTACCACGGCCCAGAGGAGCAACCCACTGTCCGCATGTGGAATTCTCCGCACACTAATGCCTCCAAGTTCATAAATGAACCACACTATGCTTATCACACCAAACACGGTGTAATTCGCCTCGTCAATCAATCACCAATTATAACCCAAATTGGCACAACACTCTAAACATGAGCTAAAAATTACAAAAATACCTCTATTATCCAAATTTTACCATATTTATGAAAAATTACCAAAATACCCCTAGTCACCAAATAACAAAGTATAGTACGTCCCACCTGACAATACTACACTACAACATGTCTGGGTCCACCACTTTGGCCCGACAGCAAAACTCACAGTATTGTTCAATCGCGTAGGAATTTTATCGCGTTTTCACAATCTGTCATTTTCACAAACGTTTTTAAATCGCGTAAAGATATTTTGACATTTTCAAAGATCGTAAATTGTTTTTGAATCATTTTCTCAATCGTGTAGGATTTTTAATTCATTTTCTTAACCGAATAGCTTAAAATTTTCATTTTCAATATGTGTAAAACTATATATCTAGTACTTTTAAAATACGTAATGTATTTTCCTTGTGTTATAAATATAGTATAGAATCTTTTCATTTTATGCGTCTGATTTTAGTAAATTTTGGCAGCATTTTGCCTATAAAATCAGTATAAAGTATTTTTAACGTTTTCCTCTAAATATAGTTTATTTTTATTTTTAACTAATAATTTCACTTTGAAATTCACTAACGCGTTTCAAAATTTATAGTATGAGCTCTACGTTAGTACTTTTCAAGTGTCTGATTAATTTCTTACTTAAACCAAATTCTGCTAAGTTACAATTTTAACATTTAATTAATTCCTTTGATTTTCTCAATGATTCTTTGGAATCAATTTATGTTATAAAACAATTACCTAACCTACCTTGGTAAATAAAATGGCATGTTGGCCAAATCAAAATAAAATGACATTTGTTTATACACTAAATGACATATTAGCCATAATTAATTTAAATCATCCATTATTTACCTAGGTTCATTAAATCCTTGATTTAGAAAAATTGTGAGAACATTTTGGTTCTCTATTTTTGTGAGAAGGCCGTGAGCCTCAAATGTGTTCTTTGGAACACTCATGCATTTCGTACATGTTATTCACATCCTACTTAAATAATTACATAATTATAAATACATACAATTATATAACCACATATAAAACACATACAATATATTTAAAGCCATAATCATGCATAGCAAAAATAATAAAAACTATAATCATGCATAGCAAATTAAGATCACAATTAGTAAAGCATTTAAACAATCAAAAACAATAAAAATCACAAATAAACCATACAACCGAATCCTTATGGATTCTACACACAAACACAATCCATTTTCTCATCACCACTTAGGGTTGATGAAACTAAATCTCTCTCTTACCTCTTGTAGACAAATTAATCGGTTAGATTCCTTCCTTTTCTCTAAATTTCGTGTGACCTCCCAAACAATTCCTAAAATTCTTAAAAAATTAGTAAAAACACATACAATATACAAAATAAAAAACCATGGAACAATCATGGTTAGAAAAATCAAAATTTCAATTTTGAACCATAGAAACCAAACTTACCCTTAAGTAAGTAAGCAAGAAGTGGAATTTTAGGCAAGATAGAGTAGGAATTTGGGAAAACTTTGTGAATGAAAGATGCTTAGAATGGTATTTGGGTTCAAGAAATGTGATGGGATAAAATTATGAAGGCTTGGGTGTGGGTGTATGGTGGCTGGCCGAACTAGAGAGAGAAAATGGGAGAGAAGTGTTCTTGAGTTTTTGGTGTTTTTAGAGAGAGAAATGGATAGCTAATGTGATAAGTGAAAAGTAAATATTGAGTGAGTGATTTGAGGGGCTGCAGCCGTGAGGTTGAGTGTGTAGGGAGCTTGAGTGTTTGATTTTGCATGCAAAATATCATGGTGTGTTCACATGACCAAGCACATGGCTTATGTCACTTTGGATCCTTCAAGAACCATGTAGAACCAAGCCAACTCCAAGCCCACTTGCTGCTGCCAAAACCGTGTTCTCCTTCATCTATTTAGGGGTTAATTGCTTTTCAATTACTCCTAATTACATGTTAACTAATTAGGTAATTTGTTAGGTTAATTATCCTAACCAATCTTAATTAACATACTACTAACATAACTAATTAATTTAATATATACTATAACCTTTAATCAATATTAGTATATCTAATTAGTATTTAGATTATAATTAATTCATAACTAAGCTAGTTCACTTAGTATGCTAACTAAGTAATTAGATTAGTTGAATTAAGCTTAATTAGGTTACTAACCATTTTCAAGCCTACAATTGTTGACTTAATCCTAACCCTTGGTTCATCTTTAATCCTTAGCCCTAGATTAGATCTAAGGTAGATATCACTTGGTCATAAATCTATCATTCTAATCTCACCATTGATTAGATCAATGGCTTAGGTTAAAGGCTTCATCATTAAGTCTTCATCCAACGGTCCAAATGAAAACCTATGCTTCCTTAGGTGTCCAATTCCTATTGGTTTAGAAAGTCAAGCCTACTTTTGTTGACTTGCTCTCATTGGTTAGAAATTATCCAGTCAGCACAGTTGACTATTTTTCCTAAACGCGGGTCCCACAGCACTTTTAAAGATCTGTGGTCAAACCGAAGCAGATTTTTACTGTTTTTGAGACAGTAGGTACTGTAATATAAAATAATATTATAAAAATATAAAATTATTTTATTGCACAGTTAAATCCAAAAAATTACGATATCAATTTATATATCAATCAGAATTGGGTTTAGTAAGATCCCTCAGCTCCAATTAATTAAAAATAAGATTTATCCGGCCAGAAAATTATTATTTCCTTAGGTCGGAGCAAATCACCTACATCAGTCAAGTACACTCACGGAACAGTCAAATTAAATTTACTGCTCACAGAATTCACAAAACAGTACAAATCGGGACTATATTATAATTATCCCAAAAGTTGGGGTGTTACATATACCATTCCAAAGCCAGCTTGGTCAGGCTTTCATGAAAGAAATTGATTAGGAATTTTTGATCCCGTGACCAAATGGCCATTTCAGTGATGTAAGTTTTCAAATGAAACTTTGGATTGGTGCTTCCATTGTACTTTGAGAAATTCAAAATTTTGAAGTCTTTAGGGATATTAACTTCAACCTTCGGGCACAATTCATTGATTCCCATTAGGCCATATAGATTAAGGTCTTGAATGGCTTTAATTTGCTCTTACATCTTTCCAATTAATTCATCTCTTAATTTTTCTTTTTCTGAGTTGCTGTTTAGGAATATTTTTACTAGCTGCTCATCAGCGACTTCTGTATTGTTATTCCACCCATTAGGATTTCAATTCATAGAATCATCCCCTTCATTCTCATTGTTGTTTACATTTGAATTTACTCTAGTACCGACAAAGGTTCCATTAGTTGTTCTAAAGGTCTTGGTTAATTGTCTCAGTAAATCTTCGACCCTTGATTGTCCTTCTGCCATCACGTCGATTCTTTTCCCCATTTCATCCATCTCTTGATCCAAATTTCTTTCCGAGTTTGACATCTCTTGCAGCCTAGTTTATGACCTAGTCTCGTAGGTCCAGCTTTGTGCGATCTACATTTTTCGAGGACGAGCAATGGTTCAAAGCTTTTACCTGAAAGTTATAAAATTCAAATTATTATTTTATCAAAAGATCAATGATTGTGCTCGTTATTTGCTAGAGGAGTATTAGTGGTTTTATGCCAAGTAGATTTGAAGTGAGTATCCTTGTTTGTCATGACTATTACCTAAACGTCTTGTTCAAAAGTATTAAGTCTCAAGTGAAATATGGGATCAAAAAATGAGTGTCAAAACAAGCATATTTCATTCATTGAACTGAAAAGATATGGCAATCGTCATTTTGAAGGTGTACATTATTTCATGACCAAAATACATTGTTTCCTAACTAAATACATCATGGCCTAGCCGAATAAGACTATTCCTTATCTGAATACACCTTAGCCACCTGTTTCATTTGCCCTATAAGGTTCTTACATTACTCAATGAAGTCACTAATTTCTACCGTTGTCTCAAAATGATTAACCATCTTATCGGCCTTCCTTAAATGATATGGGATGTCCGCAATTGCTGAGTTAGCTAAACATACTAATTTTGCAAAGCGACTCATCCAAAAATTGACTTCCTCCTTCCATCTGTTGCCTCATTTCTTCCACCATTCGCATCTCATCACTATGGGTTACTCTGGCATTCTTGAGCTACTTCCTAAGCTGTTAGTTTTCAGCCATAACTCTGTCTCTTTGTTGCCTTTGAAGCCTAAATTCCCTATTTGCTGCCCCCGGGCAATGCTTGGTTTTTAGCATATAATTGTGTTCTGTCTTCATCTTTTTGTTAGCCCCTTCGAGAGTATGGTTTTTTCAGCATTTTCTCACTTTAAGGCTGCATATGCCTGGCGGGTCTTTCTCAACTCAGCTTCCATTTTCCTCTTTTACTCTTTTATTTTTTTAATTTTGCTTTCATTTCTTTTGTCTCTTCATTTTCAATCAAGATCGAAGTTGGAGATTCACCGGCCATAGGAATTACTGGGGTCTTAAAAGGTTACTTGATTTCCAGAATATTGTCTTTAACCTATTAGCAGTAACTTTCCTTGGCTGCATAACTTCTAACTCCCAATTCTTTTCCTCTTCTGATGAATCTATCCCAAGCATTTCAGACCTTCTGAAGTGATTCATTGTGCCAAAGCTAGATTGTAATTAATACATCCTTATGTACCCATGAGGGGTACATTTGGAAATCTTCCACACTGGTAGATGATAGTTCCTATATCTTCCCACTGAGGATACCATCTGATTCGCTTTTCATCCAATTTCTCTAAATGGTCCACCTATTCACGACTGCTCTTGGTCTTCCATTGGTACATATTGAAGTCAGCGACGGGGCACTCTGCTTTGTATGATTTGTTGAAAACATAAGCTGTAAGCTAAACATACAGCATTGGCAAGCAGCAGAGGATTCTCTTGTCATTCTTTTCATGATAAAAGTTCAAAATATAGTAAACATCTACGAGAATGGCTGGGAATGGGTTTTTAGTGTTAAACTTGCAAGCAAGAAACACATTAATTGCTACACAATCCACATAATCATTGATATTAGGGAACAAGACTGTGGGAACAAGATTGTGCCGTAAATAGTGAGGGCTAGAACATCTATGAAAACATCTTAATCTCCACTTTTGTCTAAGTCACACATATATCCTTTGAGGTACTCTCTTAAAAACCCTTTGGTTCCATTTCTATTTTGCTGTAGATCTCTCGCGTGCATTTTCAAAGCATTTGCTATGATTTGGATGGATGCATGGTGTCCCATATAACAGTATGGCTTTTTACCTTCTAACGGAAAACCTAGAATTTACTCGAATTCTTCCAGAATGGAAGCTAGCTGGAAATCTTGAAAAGTGAAACGTCTAATAGGTGGGTCATAATATTGGGTCACTGCAGCGATTGCTTCCACTTGCACATTCACCTCTAATAGGTCTAGAATCTTCCCATACTTTGCTGCGAGTGTCAAACATTAGGTCTTCTCCAACATTCGACCCATAATCACTAGGCTTTGTGTTAACTTTCTTGTCCTTGAGTCGTAAAGTATTTTTCAAGGTCGTTGTTAAGGCCAAAATAACTTGTTTCCCCATTTGCTACCGCAAGTGCATGGGTCGCACAAGTAATAAAATGATGAGTATAAATATCATTCCCACGAGGATAAGTTTATTTCCAATGCTAAGTATTAACCGATAGCTTACCTAATTCTATTCAAGAATATAAAAGTAGGGGAAAACAATTAAACTAAAGACTAAAAAGTGGTAAAGATAATGGTTAGAGATTAGGGAAATCTTTCTTCACCCTTTACATCAACCAACAACATGCAATCCTTTTCATAAATATGAATGTAATGATTAGGTTAGCTTGAGAATCTACATTAGCTAAATGCCTATGTTTAGGTCATCTAACCATGGTTTCAATTGTCTAACTCACTAAGTGTCCTTGAGATCTAACACAAAATCCACTCGTTAAGGTCTATTTTCAAACACATGCTATGCATGGCTAAGAGGTATATTTCTATCCCATTAGCGAATCAACTCATCCCGCCATTGGAATAGAATCGAACATGCATCAATCATACATACGATCTTAAACTCAAATCCCTATGTCTAGGTTCATTGGACTTTATCAAATCAACTTAAATGTTGGCCAAACACTCAAGAGCATTAAGAACAATATGATTGAACAAAATCAAAGATCCACACAAACTCAGAGAAGAACAAATCATTAATATTCATAAAAAGGATTCAAAATCATCCCTAAAACAGCTGCTACATCATTGAACATGAAAATACAAATCAAAATACATGTTCAAGAAATGAGGAAGAGAAAAGAGCAAAGGAGAGAAGGAGAAAGCTTATGGATTTCGTCATTGAAGCTCAGATCCTCCTCCAATGGAAAAAGGGCTTCCATCCTTAGCTTCTCAAGCTCCATCTCTACCTCCAATGGAGGACCCAACCACTGCCTCTAACCCTAAAACCTAAAAACCTAAAAACCTAAAAACCTAAGAGAGAAAATTAAGAGAGAGAGAGAGAGAAATAGCGTGAAAAATAGAATAAATAGGCTCAGCTCATCGATGCGCGCCGCGACGTGGACAAGCCCACGCCTCGACGTGGAGCTCTCTGTCTTGTCAGTATGCACTGGCTGAGACCATCACGCCGCGATGTGCACATGTTTGCACGGCGGCGTGGAGCTCTGGAATGCCTCATTGGCTTATTTCCTCCAATGTCGGGCCTTGACTTGAATCAATTTGTCTCTTTTGAGCCCTTCCTGCATTAGAGAAAGCACCAAGTTAAATATAATTGCAAATCTACTTAATCAATCCACAAATATGCATAAATTGCTCAAAAACATATAGAAAGGTATCCAAGTGACATTTAACAAATATAAGCATAAAATCTTCCAAATATGCATAAGAACAAGGACTAAACATGTCATGAAGCACAAATATGAGACAAAAATAACTACATTTCATGGAGTTATCAGTCATACCCTCGTGATCTGATCCCATATTTATTTCAATTAAAGATACTCATAATCAAACCTTGTTTGAGTTTTAATAGTTCTCTAATAAATCTTCTTAAGGAATGACAAAGATATTAGAGTATGGTAAAGAAACATGGTGCAAGGATGCAAAGTGTGATATTTTTTCTTTTTAATTTCAATATATAGGATGAATGCAATGATGGATAGATAGTTGGTCCTTTAATAATGACTTGCCCCCCTTTTTTACTTGAGTAAAAAAAACTTTTCTTTAAGAGGGGTATGATTATGACTTATCACATTAATGGACTACACTACTTATGATGTATATATATGGCATGGATAAAACTAAAGATAATGAAAAGGTACGCTCTCTTTGTACCTTAAGGAATTGCCTTAAATTTGAGAAGTTCTATCCTAAGGATTTATAAGTTTTTCTGATTCGTGAGAACTTTCATTGGGTAGCTCTACTATTCTAAAGACCTCTAGAGCTAAGTCTCATTTTAGAATATTGACCACAAACAGTGGGTAAACCACTAGGTGTGAGACATTCATGAAAAAGGTACACTTTAGATGAAGTTTTTGCGATAACTAAACAAGCTGTACATCCAAAATGGCTACCACTAGGCACCCTCTACCTAACTTAGGCTTCACTCAGGCCCGGGTATAGGGCCCTACTTGAATGTGTGTGATAAACATGTAGGTGTAGTGGGTGTAAGGAGCGTATAAACCTTTATAATACTAAAAACTACCCACATCCTGCAAAACAAAGCAAACACAACATAAATTTCAGAAGGTTCTTTACCCTAAGGTTTGCATAATAAAATAATTAACACTATAAACAAAATAATTTACAAAAAATTAAAGGTAAGAAACATAAAACAAAAAAAAGGGTAAAACAAACATACAAAGACAACAAAATATTACACAACCAACTTATATGGGCTTGACTCTCTACTATCTTCAGTGGAGTTGACAACTGTTGCGATTATAATTGCAACAGAATAGCAATTTAAATTAAAAAATTAAAGAATCGCCACCAATTTTATTTTTTATTAAGAAAAATTAGAAAACCTAAAAAAAATAGTCTACGTTCAAAAATTCAGATTCGGGAATCTGATTATGTATATGGAAGGGTGGAGACTTAACCCCACAACACTCCTAATACATCTGTCCTAAAACGGTTACCGTAAGATAAATGTGAAACTATTTAAAATCTTTAAATGTTTATTTTACCTTTTTTAATAAAATAAAGTAAAAAAATAAAATAAAATAAAATAAGAACTATTAATTTTTGGCTTGATTTGCACGCCTACGTTCTCCTAGTGCAATGGAGAACTCAAAGTCACGTAGTTCTTAAGAAAAAATACTTGTGTGTTGGGTTGATTTTAATTTAAAAAATTGATTTATTTTTATTTTATTTTGAAAATTTGAATTAACAAGTCATTGCGACTTAGTTAATCCTATTAAAGTTTGAACGGGTGAAGCTCAGTGTCAAGCTAGAGATATCACCCATAAGTTATCGAGTTTGTTGCAATTAAATGAAATTTTATACAAAAAAAAGGTCCGCTCATCCAGCACACTTTAAAAGAATATGTGATTCAGATCTTGCATTAAACAAATTATGAATAACTAAACACAAGCATCACAAAAATCAAATTAAGCAAAAATAAAATGCTAGATACTGTTAGTCATGGCAACCATCACCCAAGAGGGGGGTGAATTGGGTGATTACAAATTTTTAAAATAACATTAAGAAATTATGCATTTTGATAAATTCAATCAACACATGCAGCGGAATAAGTTTAACTATTGTAAATTACTCAAAAAATAACTTGGGTTATGGGATAAATTAAGCAAATAAATTAAATATCAAATTTAACTCAAACATATATAATTAAAATACTTGAAAAGTAATTTTCTTTAAAGCTATTTATCGATTAAAAAGAACGAATAGAGAAGATAAAAAATGCACTTGTAAACGAACATCCCACACAGAAAGTATTCAAGCAAATATATGAAATTAAAACATAAATATGAAGGAGTTTGAGTTTAGAGGAGCAAACACAATTTATCCTGATTCAACCACCAACCACTTGTGGCCTACGTCCAGTCCTCAAGTAAATCACCCGAGATTTTCCACTATCACTTCAAGCTTGAACAGGTGCTTGAAACCTTTACATAATAGAGCACTCACCACACATTGGGATACCTCACCCTTTGTACTTGAGCCTCGATGGTCAGGGATACCTCACCCTTACAATTTCTTTGAGGGATACCTCACCCTCTTTATAATAAAACAGAATATAGAAGAAGATAAACTCTTACTAAAGTAGATGATACAATTTCAAACTCTCTAAGGATATCTCAAATTTTGGCGAAAAAGAGCACAGAAATTTAGTAAAATCTATATCACAAAATAAAGCAAGAAAGAGTTGTTTCAGATAATTGGGTGTTACTAAAAGATGACCCAAAAATATGTATTTATAGAGTTATAAGAAAAAGAGCCATTGGGTATAATTTATTTCATAATTAAAGCCTCTAAAAATAGCTGTTGCGTGATTCTAGGCGTGTTTATTCGAATAACGTATATGTTATTCGAATAAATCCTTTCAAAAGATACATTCCTTAACGCCTCTATTCAAATAACAAGTTTGTTATTCGAATAAACATTCAAAAACATGTTCTGGAATGTTTTCTGAGTCGTGTTGTTCGAATAACACATTTTTTATTTGAATAAACCTTTAAAAACACGTTCTGGTATGATTTCTATGGTGTGTTATTCGAATAACATATCCTTTATTCGAATAAATCACTCGATTTTGGCCCGACTTTAAATGGTCATAACTTCTTCATTTCTTATCCGTTTAAAGTAAATGACCAGTCATTGGAAAGATCTTTGAGTCTATTTTCAAATGAAATATTTTAAAACAAAATTCAAAGTATTTTGAAAGATATGATCAAAAGAGTGACCAAAGGTCATTTTTACAAAACTCAAACTTGGCTATTTTTCATAAATTTGAACTATTGCCACAACTAGCCTTTCAAAACTTATTTTTTGGACATTTTAGCATGTGAAAATCATTTGTAAAGATTTGAAAAACATATTTGAGATATCTATAAGGCTTCTTACATAAAAACCCTAAGTCCTAAAAGCTATACCATTTAATCTTCCTTTGGACTTAGTCTTTGACATGACTTTGATGTTATCAATACCTTCATGAAATAGACATTCACATTCTCCTTGTGTTGAGCTCAATGAGATCTTTTATTTTCTTGTTGCAATGCTCACTTTTGGTACTTGGACTATCCTACAAAGTATTGCTTACTTAAACAAGCATAGTTAGTCTAAAATCATAATTCATTATTTTCATATGCATGATTCATAAATGTATAACTCTAGTTAGTTTAACATACATATAAAACTTTCATAGACACATCCAAATAAGACATTTAATAATTATTAATAGATATGCTCTATGTAGGATGTAACAGAACACATTGCACATTTTCATTTAAGCAAGGTCAAATATAATATTAATTCATTTATAACTCATATAAAGTATTATTGGATATATTATATGATGAATATTACATATATCTTATTGCATGATTATTAAGTGAAATATAACTAGATAAAGTACATATCATGCATGATACAATATATCACATTAAGCACATCTATCAAGCATAAGCATCATTCTATTTGTCTTGTATTTGTCATCATCAAAACTTAACATATTAAACCATTTGGGGCAAACTTATTTTCACAGTCTCCCCCTTTTTGATGATGACAAATCACTAAAGAAAAATATGTTAAGCAATATTCAAAAATGGATATTCATTTAAGCATATCAAATAATAAGCATATCAAGCACATATTTTTCTTTCCAATTTTCACTCCCCCTATTTGATATCAACAAAAAGGCTTAGAAAGAAAAAAATTTATCCCCCTTATAGATACTACACATGATTCAAGAATAGAGAGATGAAACAATCATGCTTTCAAGATATAGAAGATTATTCATGCAATGCTTGTCATATTTTTGTATGTCAACATTTCGCATATGATAGTAGTAAAACACTTTATGTAATCAAATAAAGATGTAAAGCAAGAGATATAAACAACTTAAGAGCTAGGCTCCCCCTCAAAATATGCATATTATCAAAATAATAGATAAAGGAAATATGTATGCGAAGACCATGTAAGCACATTACCTTAAAGAAAAGCAAGGCAAATATACATCTTTTTAATTCCTCAAACAAAAATTATTTTAAAACTTTTCCCCCTTTCAAAAAGAATTTTACAAGAGCACATTATATTTTCAAAAGCATTTTAGAAGGGTAGAGATATTTTATATTAAAAAAATACATATTCATTGAGATAGATCAATCCAAGTCAAAAGAACATAAGTACATCTCCTTGATGAAATATGCTATAGGGATCAAAGCATGTATAGAACTAATATCATTCACCCTAAATGCAATGACAAAGTAGCAAGTTAATATCCAATTAGGCACTTTGTCAATGCTAATCATGCTTCTCATGTAAAGAAAGCATATAATCATTTAAGATCAATTTTTCAACAAGTATCATATGATTCATACCATATAGAATACCACAAAAGCTGAAGGATAAAGATACTTATTGAGTTAGATATAGAGTGATGTTTCTTTAGAATGTTCTTCGTTTATTTGTTCTTTGAGTTTGAGCTTTCTTCCATTGAGTATTCTATTCCATTACACTTGAAAAAATGCTTCTTTATCTTCCTCTTCATTTGAATCCCATTCAAATTTTCTCGTTTATCCACATATGCTTGTATGTAAAAATCTGATGGCTATATTTGAAACACATAGAGAGACTTGCAAAGCTAACTTTAAAAGTCCTCTAAAACATAGGTTAGCATCAAATATCATGTAAGCCTATTTATAAGCATAATTTAGGTTGATATATAATTTAAAGCATGTATCACATTATCAACCATGCAATGTTAGCTCTAACAAGAATGCATGAAGCACATATGCACTTGAATCCAAAAAAAATAGTTTAAGCATTTTAAGGCATAATTCAAGTTTATCAAGAAACATATGATCATCATCAAAACTTATTTAGGCATTTTTAGGCAAATAATTATCATGTAAGGCATGTAAAGGTATAACATAACTCTCTACTTCTCCAAATATCATATGATATCAAATTTAAAACATAAATAAGGATAATAGATTGATATCACCAAAAGTGTATTCTTTGAGTTTTTGTAGATGACTCCCACTTCCACCAACTTCTAAGCTTCAAGCTTTCATGAGGGAATAGAAATTTTTTGCACCCCTTTTAAAAGTTGAATCCTTTTAAACTTTATTATCCTCAAGTTGAATGAATTTATTCCATTTAAATGCTTGCTTGAGGTAGTTATCATCCTACAACATAATTCAAATTACTTTCTTTGGTATCCATCAATTTTGGATCCATAGAGGTTAGTCATTGATTATATAATATATTCATTCAAGTTAAAAAAATTGATATTCAACAGCAAATCAACAGGATCAATCACTATCCTAAACTCAAAAGGAAAAAAGCATTCAAAACAATAAGGTAAAACAACAAATGAGTTTACAAGGGCAAAATATATTTCATTTCATTAATTAAATTAGCCAAGTACATATATTCAACAAACCAATTACATTTGGTTAAGCATACATAACATAAAGTGCATATTTTCAGACAAAACAAACAAAGAATTTAGCATATATTGATTATTAATGCTATGCAACATATACAACAACAAATGCATCAAAACCTTTCAAATAATTTGTGTTTATTTGAATAAAAAGGGTTTTATTCAAATAGATGAGCAGGGAAAGCCGAGCGTTGTGGCCTTTAACAGATTTTATTCGAATAACCTATGGGTTATTTGAATAGACTGAGAGCAATCGATCAAGACTGATAGAACAATCTCAGGTTATTCGAATAAACTAAACTTTATTCGAATAGACAGAGACCACAACAAAAGCAGAACTGACATGGAAGTCAGTTTATTTGAATAAGCTTAGCTTTATTCGAATAGGCAGAGACCAAAAATAAAACTGTAGTTGCTAAGGGTTAGTTTATTCGAATAAATGTAGTGTTATTCGAATAATACTGGTATGCAACACCTTTTTGAGCAGCTGATTGAGCTTTATTCAAATAAACCTAATTTTATTCGAATAAAACTATCAGAAACACAGTAAAGCATACGTTCAGAAATGAGATTTAAAAGAGAAAAACTTACTCAAAATTAAAGTACCTGCAAGACAAGATTTGGGATATCTCCAAAGCTCAAGTCAGTGATAGATTTAGGAGAGATAAAAATCATATTTAAGCAATAAATTCAAATATTTAATTATATGTATGATTGATCAAAAAACTCAAGCTTAAGGATATTATCATTAGACATGTCAGTTCAAGCAAGGAGCATACTTATCTATCATATCAACATGTAGAGATATTTTCAGATTATAAGGCTAGAAAAGCATAATAAAAGTTTTCACTTATCCAATAAAATAGTAAGTCCAAACTTCACGGAGACAAGGAAGAGAGTTTGAAATTATTTTTAGTCTTTGTACTTGCAACAACCACTTTCAAGATGCTATAGTCAGCTTTTGGCCTTCAAGCATACCTACAACACACTTCAATTTTTGACTTTTGGTACCCAAGTTTTCTTGGGTCCTTGTGTGTTAATTTTTGAATATTAATCTATTATGCTCTCATAAAGATCAATTTTTCATAATATGTAAATTGAGCACAATAAATTAAATAATCAATTACCATTAACCACATAGTCGATAACATGCTTGCTTTCATGATATATAGATAATTTTAAAGCATATAAAGCATACATAGGCATTATAGACCCTTATGTACCAAGATATATAACAAATTAATGAACTATGATATAATAAGAATGAACATAATTATGTGCTAAACATAATATTCAAATTTTATCAAGTACACATGATTCTATCCTCTACCTAAGGCTTACAATGAATATATCTCATATTCATTATTATCATTTTTAAGTGAATGTGCATAAGAGGTAAAAACTTTTGATACCTTGGCCTTGGCAATCAAGGAAATGATTTTTCTTACCCATTGCTCCTCTTTTGAAGTCTTGAACTTTGCAAGCTCTACATTTTGTACTTGAGAAGCTTTAGTTGAAGTCATCTTCCTTCTTTGACCAAAGTTTCTACCATTAGGCTTTTGGAAGCATTCTCCTTGATGACTCCTCTTTCTTTTGACCAATTTGTCCATCTTTTTGAGAAATATTCTGCAAAATTGAAATACTAGGAGGATATTTTGGTACCCACTTCATTTTGGGTCCTTGAATGTTAGTATTAGAGCCTCTAGGATTTTTAGGAACCCATACTATATAATTTCTCATATAAGGATTTCTTCTATAATTGCATAAATGAGAAATATGTCCTAAATGACCACAAAAATTGTAAACAATTGAATTTAATGATAGCTTGATCATTGGAAAATTATTTTTGAAAAACTTAAGCCTTTTGTTATTTTTATATTCTAAATTATTTTTGTCATAAGCCTTGCTTGAATTTTCACATGGAATAACACTAATTTTATTCTCATTAACAAGCATAGAATGTAAGCAATTAGAATCATTAGCTTTGGTAAATTTGGAATATAATCAACTTGATTTTCTAAATTAATGCATTTTTCACAAGAAGTTGAGGTTTCACATTTCAAAGACATTTCCTCATCAAGAAAAGCATATTCATTTTTCAAAGTTTCAATTTCATTTTCAATAAAGGAAATGTTTTCCAAATACGATAAGTTTTTCTTTTCTAAATTCAATAAACCATCATACAGTTCATAATATGCATATTGTAACTCATCATAGGAAGGACTATAATCTAATTTAGAGTTATTTACCTCAAAGTCTTTTTTAGGCATATAGGAAGTAGTTTCAATTTCTAGCACACTTGGCTTTTTAAGGGAATCACCTTCTTCTTTATCAACTTTGTTTTGCTTTGCCTCTTCTTCAAATTGAGCACCATCGTCACCAAGAGACATTTGGCTCCCTTCAATAGTTTGAGCATCTCTTTGAGGATATTTTTCATAATAAGCTTCCTTCAATAGCTTTTGCTCTTCTTTCTTTCTATATACAATTTTATATACAAAATCATTATTAGCAAGATAAATAGCATCAAGAGTGTTCAAAATTTCTTTGGCACTAGAACAACTTTTAATTTTACCATAAGCATCATCATTCAAACTACTTATCAAAAATTGCATAGCTCTAATATTCAAAGAAAAGCATTTCTTGTCATAGGCATTCCAAGTTTGTTTTGGTTTGTAAATAAATCCATTTAGCACAACATCCCATAAATCTAAATCAATAGATTGCATATAAAACTCTATTCTAATTTTTCAATAAACAAAATGCACACCATCAAAGAATGGTGGTTTATCAATTTCAAAACTTTTCATTTTGAAAAACTTTCAAGGTTGCCAACAAACAAGGATCTTTAACTCTAAGCAGTTAAGCTTTCATCAGAGCACGAAACTCTGATACCACTTGTTAGTCATGGCAACCATCACCCAAGAGGGGGGTGAATTAGGTGATTACAAATTTTTAAAATAACATTAAGAAATTATGTATTTTGATAAATTTAATCAACACATGCAGCGAAATAAGTCTAACTATTGTAAATTACTAAAAAAATAACTTGGGTTATGAGATAAATTAAGCAAATAAATTAAATATCAAATTTAACTCAAACATATATAATTAAAATACTTGAAAATCAATTTTCTTTAAAGCTATTTATCGATTAAAAAGAACGAATAGAGAAGATAGAAAAATGCACTTGTAAATGAACAACCCACACAGAAAGCATTTAAGCAAATATATGAAATTAAAACATAAATATGAAGGAGTTTGAGTTTAGAGGAGTAAACATAAAATTTATCCTAGTTCAGCCACCAACCACTTGTGGCCTGCGTTCAGTCCTCAAGTAAATCACCCAAGATTTTTCACTATCACTTCAAGCTTGAACAGGTGCTTGAAACCTTTACATAATAGAGCACTTACCACACCTTGGGATATCTCACCCTTTGTGCTTAAGCCTCGACGGTCAGGGATACCTCACCCTTTTTATAATAAAACAGAATATAGAAGAAGGGAAACTCTCACTAGAGTAAATAATACAATTTGAAACTCTATGAAGCTCTCTAAGGATATCTCAAATTTTGGCAAAAAAGAGCACAAAAATTTGGTAAAATATGTATCACAAAATAAAGCAAGAAAGAGTTGTTTCAGATAATTTGGTATTACTAAAAGATGACCCAAAAATATGTATTTATAGAGTTCTAAGAAAAAGAGTCATTGAGTATAATTTATTTCATCATTAAAGCCTCTGAAAATAGTCGTTCCATGATTCTAGGCATGTTTATTCGAATAACCTATGTGTTATTCGAATAAATCCTTTCAAAAGATACATTCCTTAACGCCTCTATTCGAATAACAAGTTTGTTATTCGAATAACAAGTTTGTTATTCGAATAAACCTTCAAAAACATGTTCTGGAATGTTTTCTGAGTCATGTTATTCGAATAACACATTTGTTATTCGAATAAACCTTTAAAAACAAGTTCTGGTATGATTTCTGTGGTGTGTTATTCAAATAATATATCATTTATTCGATTAAACCACTCTGATTTTGAAAACTGATTTTAAATGGTCATAACTTCTTCATTTCTTATCCGTTTAAAGCAAATGACCAGTCATTGGAAAGATCTTTGAGTCTATTTTCAAATGAAATTTTTCAAAACTAAAATCAAAGTATTTTGAAAGATATTATTAAAAGAGTGACCAAAGGTCAGTTTTGCAAAACTCAAACTTAGCTATTTTTCATAGATTTGAACTATTACTATAACTAGCTTTTCAAAACTTGTCTGTTGGACATTTTAGCATGTGAAAACCATTTGTAAAGATTTGTAAAACATATTTGAGATATCTATAAGACTTCTTACATAAAGACCCTAAGTCCTAAAAGCTATATCATTTAATCTTCCTTTGGACTTAGTCTTTGACATGACTTTGATGTTATCAATACCTTCATGAAATAGGCATTCACATTCTCTTTATGTTGAGCTTAATGAGATCTTTTATTTTCTTGTTGCAATGCTCACTTTTGGTACTTGGGCTATCCTACAAAGTATTACTTACTTAAACAAGCATAGTTAGTCCAAAATCATAATTCAATATCTTCATATGCATGATTCATAAATGTATAACTCTAGTTAGTTTAGCATGCATATAAAACTTTCATAGACACATCCAAATAAGACATTTAACAATTAGTAATAGATATGCTCTATGTAGGATGCAATAGAACACATTGCACATTTTCATTTAAGCAAGGTCAAATATAATATTAATTCATTTATAACTCATATAAAGCATTATTGGATATATTATATGATGAATGTTACATATATCTTATTGCATGATTATTAAGTGAAATATAACTAGATAAGGTACATATCATGCATGATACAATATATCATATTAAGCACATCTATCAAGCATAAGTATCATTCTATTTGTCTTATATTTGTCATCATCAAAACTTAACATATTAAACCATTTGGGGCAAACTTATTTTCACAGATACCTCAAGATCCAAGAGTTAACATAGCCTAGCAAATAGAAACAAACCATCACAAATACTAAGAAATAGAAGATGTGTTGATCTAAACATTCAACTCAAGCACAAGCACCCATTTATTAGATACAATTCAAACAAACATCATAATTCATCAACATGGTATAAAAGAAGCTTTGCATTAGATTTTATAATCACACGACAATCATTTACACCATCACGGATGACTCCCAAGTTTATCAAACTCCAATCAAAATCTGTGTCTTATAAAAAGTTAAGCCCGAAAAAAGAATTTATTTAAAGCATGATAATAGGATTGAAATTCGTGTTTTTAACTTTTTGCTCAGTCCAACAAATTGCCAAAAAAAAAAACACTTGAATTAGTTCACTCTAACACACCATAAAAACTATTAGGCAAACAATGAAGCTAACCTTTCTCATGCAAAATAAGCTCATTCATTAGTTATTAGTTTCTCAGACTGAACATCCTCGCGATTGAACCAACACCTTCGCATACTGTTAGATCATCATATTTTAGACATTTCAATATTCTAGCACAAATAACCAATGAGCATAAAATCTAGGATTCATATATTAGCACATAAGGAGGGCACGCATACCATAAGTTTCATCCGAATAAAATAAAAAATTTAATCATGTATGTTACCGAGTGAGAAAATAGCAACAAGAATATAATTCATCACTTTGGTTTTTTATCAAACAGGTGGTATACAAGAATTAAAAAAAAATACATCAACCCTTAAGAACACCACAAATTTTATGTCATAACAGCTTCTTAAAATGGTCAAATCAATAACACATGCCAATATTCCATTACAAGTTCAACAAAAAAACAAACAAATGATGAATTACCACAAAATCTCGTTGAAAAATAAACCAAAAGAGAGGAAGAACTGATAGGTGGTAATGCCGAATCAGACTCAAGCTCGTGTTTAGTTTGCCTTCCTTCCTCAACCTCCACTTGTGTCTGTATCTAGACCTCACTTCTCATTATGTATGTCTCTGTGTCTCTTTTTTGCTTTCTCTATCAAACATAGCAGCACACTTCTCTCTCAATCTCACTCTTTCTCAACTTCTGAGGGTGTTTCTCCTCAGTATGAATTCGTGTGTGTATGCATGCTCTGCGCATTTTAGAGCTTGAACCTGTTGCCAATCTCTTCCAAATCCTACAATACCCTTGATCTTGAAATGTGATTGAGATATGATGGTTGGTGTATGACTAGAAAAGGAAATAATCTGGGTTCTTAAGCGTGACTTCGATTTGGGGTGGAGAGGATGCGTGATTGGAGCTTGATGGAGGGGGTGGTGCAATTGCTAGGGTTTCAGGGGAATGAGGAGATTGGTTTGGGTCACGAGTGGGCTGATTCGGGTTATGGGTGGAGGATTCGGGTCATGGGTGCAGGATTTAGGTCTGCTTAGGCCCAGAACGTAAGCCATGAAGAGATTTGGGTTCTTGTGTTTTGAAAGATTGAGTTCTTTTCCTTTTTTTTTCATTTTCAAAAGTCCACATTTTTTTATTTATTCTTTTTTATTTTTTTTAATTTCCAAATTATTACCCTTCTTTTTTTTCTCCTTTTTTTTTTCTCCTTTTTTTTTCATTCATGGGTATGGGTCAAAATTATTGTTATTATTATTAACAACTTTTTAAATTTTAAATTTTAATTATAATTTTTAACAACTTTGTTATTGTAATTTTTAAATTTTTCCATTTTTTGAATTTCTTTAATGACCCAGACAAAATCGGGTGTTCACAGGGGTGAATTGAGTATTTTAAAACTTTTAAAAAATAAGCCCCTTTTAATTTTTGTTGAAGCTATTCTCTTTGAATGGAATGGATTTGTGATAATAACAAGAGCTCACACAAGCTTATGTAGAATGAATGAATATAAGAACAAGCACAAGTATGCAAAAGTAATTAATAAGCTTAAATGTAAAGAGATAAAGGTCTAGAAGATTTACACACAGAGATTTATGCTGGTTCAATTACCCTTGTGATCTACGTCTAGTCCCTAGGATCATCCACCTAAGAGTTTCCACTATAATCAATCTCCATAAGGTGCTTGATAAGCCCTTTACAATAGTTAAGCTCTTCCTACACTTCAAGGATCATTCACCTCTTGTGTAGAAGCCTCTAAGTTTCTCAAGGGATCCTCCACCCTCTCAAAGTGTTTACAAATAGGTTGAAATGAATTTAACTCACTCATAGAGCAGATATACAAATTGAAGTTTTAATGAAACTCTCAAGATATCTCAATCAATTTCTCAAAACAGAGCACAATTAATTATTCACAAATTAAATGCTTGGGAAATGTTTTTCAGAGTGTTAGCTAGCTACAATAAGTGTCCCAAGACTTGAATTTATAGCCTTAATGAAAAAGATCCGCTGGGGGTGCATTTACTCAAGCATTAAATGCTCTAAAGCTAGTCCTTGCTGGTTTCAGACTCGTTGTAATCGATTACTAACATATGGTAATCGATTACCGAGTGTTCAAAATGTGTTCTGAGTTTTTCTGAGTAGTGGTAATCGATTATCATATGGTAATCGATTACCAAGCTTTTTTTTTGGGTGGTAATCGATTACCATAGCTTGGCTATGGTAATCGATTACCAAGCCTCGGGCTTTTGAAAAACAGGTTCCTGCAAGTATGTAATCGATTACCAGGTCTTGTGAATCGATTACCAGCTTTCAAAAAAGTTGTTAATTGATTGCTAAGCCATTGGATGTGATTACAATAATCCTAGAACCTATTTTTGAGCCCAATTAAGCTTGGTAAACATTTCTAACTTAGAACACTTAGATTTTTAGAAGATTTGAACAAATTTTCAAGATCCAAGATCATTTGTTTTCAAAACAACCCACCAACTAAAATAGTTTTCAATAGAACTCTTTAAAAAACATTTAAAACATTTTGAGATATTTTAGAGAGCTTCTCACATAAAGACCCTAAGTCTTATAAACTATACCAATTTAGCTTCCTTTAGATTTAGTCTTTGGCTTAACTTCGTTATCATCAAAACCTTAATGATCTTTATGACATATGCATTCACATTCTCCCTCTTTTCAAGGATGACAATCCAAAACAAGTAAAGAGCAACAATTATATAAATTATCAGAGATTAAAGCGCAACTCTCCCCCTTAATCCATGCATGAGGTTCATGCTGTAAAAACTTAAGTAAGGTTCAATGATAGAAAATTTTTCATACAAAAACTCCCCCTTACTCATGTAATCCACACTCTCCCTTTTTGGCATTATTAAAAAGATATATCAACAAACACATTTAATAATACCAACAGCATGTAGAACAACATTTAGTATTTATACTAACTAGCAACATTCACATTATCAGCTCATATAACTAGTCATCAAAATAGATTAACCAACAACTTATATATAATTAGCTCCAAAGTATCAAGAGTTATAAGATTAATTAGCTCATATAAATATCAGAGTTATAAACCAAAAGTAATGTCAAGATGCTAAGGGGTTAGACAAAATAAGACAAAAATACATCATAATTATGCCTTGTCTTCATTCTGTCAATTCACTATCTGCAACATCAACATCATGTGCATCATCATCACCATCAGAATCCACAGTTCTAGCATCATGTACAGATTAAGGAGGTGCAGCAGAAGAGGTGGAATCCTAACAAAATTGACCACTCTCTAACATAGCTCATATGGCAACTACATTCTGATATGTGCGGGTCACTCGCTCCTCGAGGTGATCCAGTAGAGTATCAATAGTGGTTTGGAAGCTCCTCATCTCTTGGAGCAAAAGATCCAAGGTAGTCGCAGCTAGAGCAGGATGCGATTCGTCTTTCTCAACATCTTCCTCATCTCCTCGAGGAATGTTCTCATCGACTCCATGGTGAAGATAATACCATTGATTATCAATTTTTCTTATTTGCATCTTGGCCAAGGTATGGTGATCAATGGACTCCATTCCTTTGGAGCTAGTGTCCTTAACCTCTCCAGCCAAAGGAACATGGAAAGACTGAAGTATTTTGGTGATGAGCATGGCATAGGGCAGTGGATGGTTTTTTCTTTCTGGCCTTCAGCATATGTTGTACCACGTAATAGCCCCAATTTATCAATTTCCTAAAGTTCAAGGCCCACGAGGTGAGTACATCGTCAATTTGTACTTGGGAGTAATTGCCTCCTCTAGCTATTAAGGCCCTAACCAAAATGAAGTGTAGCACACGATTTTCCATTGGTAAGCCAGTAGCCATTATCATCTTATCAGGCCAATATCCAGTTCTTAGCAAGGAATTTAAAGCACTAACATATTCATAATCATCAGCCCATACATTAGCAAAACCAAAGAAATTAACACCATCAAACTTAATCCAGTTATCTGAGTCCAACGTTTATGTGTAATAACTATCCTTACTTTCTTCACTTCAGTTATCAAGGTAGCATTCTCGTATCATAAATTTGCATACAACATGGGAACTAAATCCGGATAAATATCCCTTCTAATGTAGGATTTCAAAAGAAAGGGGGAGCTGCGCACATCTCTGATATAAATCACCTCTTACGAAAAAGAGGGGGAGTAAGTTCTCTAAGCTTTAACTTTGAGAATTCCAATTTATCTGAACTAATACTTTTCTCAATGATAATTTGTCATCATCAAAAAGGGAGAGAATGTGATTGACTATGCTACAGTGAAGAGTAGTTTTGATGATAACAAACATGAAGATGATGAGAAGACCAAGTCCAAGAACTTCAAGATTAGTTTTAGGACTTAGAGCCTTTTTGTACGGAGACTTTTTAGATATCTTATTGTTTTACAAGATAAGATAAAAATGGTTTTAAACTAAAATCCCAAAACTGAAAATAGTCTTAAAAATAAACTAAAAGGTTTTGATGTCTTAAAAATCATCTGAGCTTTTTCTAAAAGTATTTACAAATGTTTTTTAAACAGAGTTATTCGAATAAAGGTCTCTTTATTCGAATAAACCAAGCTTAGAAAAACTGTCTTTTAAATGAATTATTCGAATAACCCAAGAGTTATTCGAATAATGTTTTTGAAATTCTACTGCATGCCTCTGTTTTCACAAGTGCTATTCGAATAGCATCTCTGCTATTCAAATAAAAGCTTTATAGAATGACTTCTTTTTATAAGCTATTCGAATAACCCCAAAGTTATTCGAATAGACCTGTTTCTCATAAAATGTTTTAAAGTAATGTTATTCGAATAATCATCATGTTATTCAAATAACTCATATCAGAACTGGTTATTTGAAAACGTGTTATTCAAATAACACAAGAATTATTCAAATAAACTCGAGTTACAGATTTAGAAAGAAACGACCATATTCACATTAATTACAAGAGTTAATTATTCCAATGGCTATTTTCTTCAAAGTCTCTATAAATAGTGATAGTGGTTCACCTCTGTTTTTAGTCCAACTATCTGAATTATTTTTTGCTTGCTTTAAAACGTGATTTATAATTTTTGCATATTTTCTGTGCTCTTTCCGCCGAAACTTCGAGATATCCTTAAAGAGCTTTCTAGTGCTTCAATTTGTGATATTTACTCTTTGTGAGAGTTTCTCTTCATCTATTTTCTGCTTCTCTGTAACGAGGGTGAGGTATCCCTCAAGGTTTGTATAAGGGTGAGATATCCCTGAAAGTTGAGGCTTTAGCACAAGGGTAGAGTTTCCCTGTGTGTGAAAAGTGCTTTAGTTTGTATTGGTAGTAAGCACCAGTTGAAGCTTGTATTCATAATGAAAAATCTTGGATAATTTTTTGAGGACTGGACATATGCCACAAGTGATTTGGTGGCTGAACTAGGATAAATATTGTGTCTGCTCTTCTCATCTTAATCTCTTTATTTACTGCAATTTATTTATTATTGCTTATTTGTTTACTTCCTATTTCTAAGGCTTTTTATCCTCTCTTTATATTCACATCTTTTATTAAATAGCTTCAACATTTGTTTTTGTTTAAAAAGCATTAGCGAAAATTTTTTATACTCAATTCACCCCCTCTTGAGTACTAGAGCTACTTGGTAACATTTTGTTTATGCCTTTAAGGAGTGTTGAGACACTAATAGAGGTATTTTTTTAAGAGAAATACCAAGTTGCAAATAAGGGAAAGTAAGGAGACTTTGTGGGTCCATTAGCTACGGATAGCCATGATTAGGTGTCTAGTTCCCTAGGCAACATAGTGTTGCATTAGACATCACATGTGGAGTGATGAGAAGGTGGGATACTAGATGTAAGTAAACTGAGTTGTTTAGCAAGAGTTAAGTGCAATGGTGCCTAGTTGGCTATAGTCAATGCCTTAATGCATGAAAACTCTCATAGAGTTGTGATAGAGTTAGTAATGCAGAGATGGAAAGTGATACTTATCAATGATGCATAATTAATCCATTATAGATAATGTTGAGTTGATTATGCTAGTTTTAAGAGAAATACTCTATTATCTCATTAATTTGGGTGTAAATGGAGTATTTAGTAAATTGGCTTCCTTATGCAATAAGGTTGAACCCTAGTAAATTGGCTTCCTTATGTAATGAGGTTGAACCCTAGTAAATTGATTCCCTTAATGAGGTTGAACCCTAGTAAGACTTAGTTTCGTTAATGAGGTTGAACCCTAGCAAGACTTGGATTCCTTAATGAGGTTGAACCCTGGCAAAACTTGGTTCCCTTAATGAGGTTGAATCCTAGCAAGACTTGGTTCCTTTATTTATTAAAGTTGAGCCTAATAAAACATGGATCAGTATATCCCATGCTAGGCTGTGGATGAGCATATCCTATGCTAGGCTGTGGATCAGATATGATGTGGAAATAGTACACTCACTATTGTGTGATGGAATAATGTAACACCCTTGTGGGGATGTCATATTTATGATGCAGAAAAATAAAAATAAATAAAATCCTTACCCAAGTTGTAAAACACTTGATACTTGAATAATATTTGTGGTATATATATATTTTTTTTCTTTTCATAATTATAATATTAAATAAAATAACACGGAACACAAACTAAGATCAAACATAAACTCACCATAATATATATATGATTTTTCTTTAGTACACGCATAATTTACATCTACAAGTATTTGACAAAGCAGTAAAAGACAACATAAAACTAAGACATAGTATTGCCCAAGTGCACCTCAGAGCTCTCTAACCCTCCGATGGATCATCCTCAGAAAGATCCTCGAAAGTCAAAGCTCCTGGAGGTCCCATAGTCCTACGGACACGAGTCCGGGCCGTAGACTCGCTACTGAGCTCACTAGGCGCATGGAATATACCCTGCCAGTAACGCCTAAGAGTCAGTGGCAACTCTAAATGCAAATATAACATAGTAGTGAATATGACATCTCCGTCATACTCTCTACATAGGGACACAGTCAAACGTCCCACGTATACAAGTGTGCCTCTATCTACTCGCAGAGCACGCCGGGCTTGAGAACCTCCGTGAAACTCAAGTCTCACAAACCCGAAAAATCCGTAACGTCATGATCTCAATGATCAATCTTGATGATAAGGATGATCTACCGACTCCTCTTCCTCGTACAGCTCGTCCGGATACTATATCTCAAGAGGTAAGTTCCTCTTCTTCCTCAAACTCTTTACGAAAATAATATAGTAATATCGAGAAAACGAATAGAGAGGTGAGATAATCTACACCATTACCCGCATGGCAATAAAGAAAACGACAATACAAATAATTATCATAATAATTTATACTAACATATCACGCATAATATAACAGAGCAATGCATATCATTATATCACACATAGTATATGAAAACAATATATCATGCATAATATAACAAAGCAATAAAACATACATTCTATCACAGATTATGGTAAACAATAAAATGCAGACAATGCATGAACAGGAAAATGCAAATAATGCATGAACAGTAAAGTGCAGATAATGCATGAACACACACCGACTCGTTCCTACTCCATAGAGCTAAATACGGATATCTGAGAGAATGATCCGAATAGAAACTAATAATACTTTATGGCTGCCCAACCAAACTATTGCCTTGTCCAATCTTTGTGTCTATAGCCCCATGATCCAAAACATCGTGTAGCAACATACACAGTCCAACATCGTGTACCACAGGCATAGTACTTAATAGTCCCCTCAAGATCTCGATTAAGAATAGTGTTTGTCAAGATCATTAGTGTGTTGCCCGTTACCACGGCCCAGAGGTGCTACCACTGTCCACATATGGGATCCTCCGCACACTAATGCCTCCAAGTTCATAAATGAACCACACTATGCTTATCACACCAAACACGGTGTAATTCGCCTCGTCAATCAATCACCAATTATAACCCAGATTGGCACAACACTCTAAGTATGATCTAAAATGACAAAAATACCCTTATTATCCAAAATTTACCATAATTATAAAAAATTACCAAAATGCCCTTAGTCACAAAATATCAAAGTATAGTATGTCCCACCTGACAGTACTACACCACAATATGTCCGGGTCCACCACTTTGGCCCGACAGCAAAACTCACAGTATCTTTCAATCGCGTAGGAATTTTATCGCGTTTTCACAATCTCGTTGTTTTTCACAAATGTTTTTAAATCGCGTAAATATATTTTGACATTTTTAAACATCGCAAAATCTTATTAAATCATTTTCTCAATCGCGTAGGATTTTTAATTCATTTTCTTAACCGAATAGCTTATAATTATTATTTTCAATATGTGTAAAACTATATCTAGTATATTTAAAATACGTAGAGTATTTTTCTTGTGTTCTAAATATAGTATGGAATCTTTTCATTTTATGCGTCTGATTTTAATAAATTTTTGGCAGCATTTTGCCTATAAAATTAATATAAGGTATTTTTAACGTTTTCCTCTAAATATAGTTTATTTTATTTTTACCCAATAATTTCACTTTGAAACTTACTAACGCGCTTCAAAATTTATGGAATGAGCTCTACGTTAGTATTTTTCAAGCGTCTAATTCAATTCTTATTTAAACTAATTTCTGCTAAGTTAAAATTCAAAAACTAAATTTATTTCTTTTATTTTCTCAATGATTCATTGGAATCAATTTATGTTGTAAAACGATTACCTAACCTATCTTAGTAAATAAAATGGCATGTTGGTCAAATCAAAATAAAATGGCATTTAATTATACACTAAATGGCATGTTGGCCATAATTAACTTAAATCAACTTTAATTTGATTATTTTACCTAGATTCCTCAAATCGGTAATTTAAAAAAATTGCTGAGAACATTTTGGTTCTCGGTTTGGATGTAAGGCCGTGAGCCTCATAATGTGTTCTTTGGAACACTCATGCAAACCGTACATGTTATTCACATCCTACTTTAATAATTATATAATTATAAACACATGCAATTATATAATCACATACAAAATACATACAATTTATTTAAAACCATAAACATGCATAGCAAAAATAATGAAAGCTATAATCATGCATAGCAAAATAAATCACAAATAGGAAAGCATCTAAACAATCACAAAAATAATAAAAGCCATAAACAACCACACAAATCGAATCCTTATGGATTCTTCATACACAATCAAATCCTTTTTCCCATCACCACTTAGGGTTGATGAGATTAAATCTCCCTCTTACCTCTTGAAGACAATTAATCGGTTAGTTTCCTCCTTTCTTTACAATTTCATACAGTCTCTCAAACAAATTCCTAAAATTCTTAAATAATTAGTAAAAACACATACAAGGTACAATATCGAAAAACCATGGAACAATCATGGTTAGAAAAATTAGAAATCCAATTTTGAACCATAGAATCAAGACTTACCCTTAAGTAAGTAAGCAAAAGGTTGGATTTTGGACTAGATGGAGTAGTTTTTTGGAAAAACTTTGTGAATGAAAAGTGTTTAGAATAGGATTTGGGTTCAAGAAAAGCTAAGAAAAAATAAAATTATAGAGGTTTGGTGGTGTGAGGTGAGGGCTTGGCGAATAGAGTAAAGAAAATGGAAGGAAAAGTATGCATGGGTTCTTGGTATTTTTGGAGAGAAAATGGATAGCTTAAATGTGATAAGTGTGAAAATAAAAATGAAGAGTGTATAATTATGGGCTGCTGCTGTGAGTGGCTTTTTGGGTGAGGTTGAGTGTTTGATTTTGCTAAGTAAATATCCAATTCAATGCACATGATGGTGCACATGGTTTATGACAATTTGGAGGGTTCAAGAAGCTAGTAGAACTTGACCAACAAGCCTCCTTGGCTGCTGAAAACCGTGTGGCTCTTCAAGTTTTTAGGGGCTTAATTTTTTTCCATTTACTCCTAATTATATGCTAATTAATTAGGCAATTAGTTAGGTTAATTATCCTATTAAAACTAAATCAACATTCTAATCATATAATCAATTAGTTTAATATATATTAACATATATTATAACATTTAATCAATATTAGGATATCTAATTAGTATTTAGACTATAATTAATTAATAACTAAGCTAGTTCACTTAGTTTGTTAATTAGGTAATTAGATTAGTCAAATTAAGCTTAATTAACTACTAACCAAATTCAAGCCTACTATTTTTGACTTAATTCTAACCATTGATTTCATCTTTAATTCCTAGCCATAGATGTCATCTAAGGTAGATATGAATTAGTCATAAATCTTGAATTCTAATCTCACCATTGATTTGATCAACGGTTGAAATCAAAGGCTTCCTAACTAAGTCTTCATCCAACGGTCCAAACCAAAATCCATGCTCCTTTTGTTGACCTTTTCCTATTGGTTTAAAAAGTCAAGCCACTTTCGTTGACTTGCTCTCATTGGCTAGAATTTGTCCAATCAGCACAGTTGACTGCTTTTTCTAAACGCGGGTCCCACAGTACTTTTAAAGATCCGTGGTCAAACCAAAGCAGATTTTTACTATTTTTGAGATAGTAGAATCTTGTAATATAAAATAATATTATAATAATATAAAATTATTTTATTGCACAGTTAAATCTAAAAAATTACGAGATTAATATATATATCAATCAGAATTGAGTTTAGTAAGATCCCCAGCTCTAATTAATTAAAATAAGATTTTTCTGGCCAGAAAATTATTATTTTCTTGACTCGGAGCAAATCACATATAACAATCAAGTACACTCACGAAACAGTCAAATTTAATTTAATGCTCACAGAATTCACAAAACAGTACATTTCGGGACTATATTGTAATTATCCCAAAAGTTGGGGTGTTACAAATAATCCATTCATTTTCAAGGTAGTAAAAGGTTATTTAGCCTATTCTACCCAGATTAATACAAGGGAACACCATTCCTGAGAATATCCAAGTTAAATATATGAATGTAATGTTAGTATTATTATTCATTGTGAATTGATATATGTATAGTACTTAAATCATGTTAATGAATAACTAGATTATAAAAGTTAGTATAGTATTATCAGTTTCAGAGTTCATTTATTTAGTATAAATGCTTTTATACTAGTATTGGTTACTTATACTGAGAATTATGTTTCTCACCCGCTGTGTTTCCATGTAAATCTAGGTGAAGGCCCTACAAGAGGGTAAGAAGATGAAGTAACAGACGAGCTAGAAGAGTTTAGTTTAAAGTTTTCAATTCAAAGCTTATGTAATTTCTTTATGTTTGCTTTGAGGTTGTGTAATATATATATATATATATATATATATATATATATATATATATATAATGCTTATATGTATGACTTTTAGATTTGACTCTCCAAAATTATTTATTTAAATGTTATGGATCAGTTGATATTTAAGTTAGAAGTAGCATGACTAATACTGTTTATCTAGGTATATGTCAGATATACTAGGGTATCGGTATTAGGATATTACATTATGGTATTAGAGCAGTTCATCTTGTGAGCCGAGGTGTGGACTGACTAAGTTTAGACAAGTTTAGAGTTTTTCGCTAAGTGTTGTGCATTTCTTGTCCCATTTGCAGGGTGTGTGGATTGGATTGCATGACAGGCCTTAGGTTAGAGTGTTAATGGTTACTGTTACACATAGTGTGATCGAGGAACCATTTCTTCACCAAGGCGAATTAGGAGAAGTGAGAATTCTTCTAGTGAAGATTCAACTAAGATAGCTGAAGAAGTTCTGAGAGATGGCAATTGCTAAGAGGAAGCAAATTGCTATCGCAAGCAAAGTTTCATAAGAGATGAAAGTAATTTCATCTCAACAGCTAGTGCCACTAATACAGTCAATGTATGAAGCGGTGGTAGTACAAGACTGAAACTCCCCAAATCTCTCAAAGTTTAGAAAGGCCAATCCTACATCCTGTAAGGGTAAGTAAGATCCGTTGGGAGTAGATGGAAGTGGCTTAAGAGAAATGGAGAAAATCTCTACAGTCAAGGTTTGTTCAGATGACCTGAGAGCTTTGGTTGTCTCTTATATGTTAGAATGAGAGGCAAAGTTTTGGTGAGCAGAATTCCGAAGAGATAGAGTTCTCAAGACCTGAAAAGGTGGCAAGTTAGTAGCCTATATATGGCTAAGTTTGAAGAAGTAAACGATAAGTACAGAGCAAGTGACAGAATTGAACTTCAACTTATAGAACTCGAAGTTAAGGGGTTGTGGCGTTGTTTTTCTGTGCTCATCATCTTTGTTTGTGAAGACTGACGAAGGATGGATAGTATCAAGTTGTTCATGATACTCAAAGTAAAATCATGAATAAGTGAAGTTGAGTTCCCAATCTTTTTCTATGTAAGTTGTGGTGTCGTTAGATACTTGTAGAATAAAGGATTGGTAGAGAAGTGAAAGAGTAAAAAAGTTGTTGTTCTGAAAGTTTTCAGTTTGTCCTCCTGTAATTTTCTTTTTGAATCAAGCTGGAGTAGTAGTTTGAATAGAATAAATGGTAAGGTTTTTGTTCCTTTAGTTATTCAAATTTGCAAGATTTCAGTAATGAATCAAAGTTTACCAAGTAGGCAAATTTCGAATGGCATGATCCTCAAGGCTAATTGAATAGACTAAGAGAACTATTCAATTGGCACAGTTCAGGGAGACAGACTAACTTTAATTGGATAGACTAAGTGTTCTATTCGATTAAGTAAGATTTCGATGTTAATTGAAATATGATGTTAGCTTTCAAGTAGTAGTTTAGAATGACGTACTTTTGAAGATGATCGAATAGATGGAGAACTATTCAAATAGGCCATTACAGAATGGTATGTTAAGCTAACCAAGTAGACAAAGAGAGCTATTCGTTTGGTAAGAGTTCAAGGTTAATTGAGTATACTATAAGAGTTATTCAATTAGCATAGTTTTGATTAGTCAAAATAAGCAAAGTAAGGCTTATTTTTTATTGATCGAGAAAGGAAGAATGGTGTTGTTAGTAAGAATCAAAAAGAATAGTTGAGGGTCCCTACGGCTAGCCTCAAATGGAATAGAAATTATAAGGTTCTTACAAGAGGAAGTGAGATGATGATAGGTATAAGAAGAGTGCTTCTAGACCTAGTCATCCTCAAGATAAAGACTAGTTGAGCTGCAATTCAACTGGTGAGAAGCGTTCCCTTTAAGGGAAACAAAAGGCTTGGTCGAGGATTCGATTCCTAGGAAGGGCTGCAGACCGAAGGTGGGAATTGAATGTTACACCAGTGCCAAAAAATGCCTAAGTAGATGTTAATGGCCCCCTAAGAGTAGAGGGAGGCTATTACATAGACATGAATGAGCTTAAGTAAAAGTGAAGAGATCAAAGTGTGATAGATATGGGAGATGACATGGGGGCAGACCAAGTTTAAGTTTGCTAAATAATATGTTATACTTTAGGCTAACACTTTTAATTAAGTGTGCATAGAAGTAGGGGGCAGTGCCTAACCTCAAGTTAGAGTTAGAGTAAGAGTTTATACTCTGAATAGTAAGGAGGCAGCTCAGACTCCTGATCTTATATGAAGTAAGGACATAGTTAAAGATGATCTCTAAGTTTTAATATATGATTTAGGAGTACCTCTACTTCATGATTTCATATGAGAATAGAAAGAGATCACATTTATCTATGTTTGAGTTTTCCCATGTTTTATCCTTGTCTACACCAACAGGAAAGCTAGACACAACTTCTTTAGTAAATTTGGAATGTTGTGCAAAGATAGAAGGTAAGATTTCCTTTGTGAATCTTATCAGTTTTTCTCTTCTTAACGCGGACGTTAGATTAGACATGGTTTTGAATTTATTAGATAAAACATTGAGGTTTATATATGAGGATTCCTCTATATCTATTTCTTAAAATCTATGTTTTGAGAGTTAAACAAGTGAACAACTCCTTAGTAGGGAGGGCTTAAGGATTTTTTTCCCTTTTTCTGCTCGAATGTGGGAGTTGAGTAAGACTTAGGGAATATATTTGTGATAAAAAGTCATCCAGAGGTATTTCCTAGGAAGTAACCAAGTACCACCTTAAAGAGAATGCAGAACTCTTTATAGGTATGGTACAAGTTAAGTTAGACGAGGTGTTCAGTGATCATAAGAATCTGCCACACTTGTTTGATCAGAAGAATCTGAACATGAGATAGAGATGATGGATGGAATGCTAAGCAGAACTCAGTTGTGATGAAAGGATCGCGACTTCGAGTTATAGTATCAGCCAGGTAAAGACACTGCAATGGCTGATACACTAGGTAGGAAAGTCCTACATGCATTCCCGATGATGGTCCGAGAGAGTGAGCTTCTTGAGAGTTTCAGAAATTTGAGTCTCTCAGTGACTATGATGCCACATAGTTTTATAGTAAGCAGAATGGGCATAGTAATGACTTAAGGACTTCTATTTTAGAAACTTACAAGGAGGATGAAACTCTAAGGGACACTAGAGAGTGTAATACCCTTGGTAACATGTTAAACTTGTGTATGTATTTCAAAAGGTAGCATTTGACTTGTTTAACATGCCTATGAAGTTTTGTGACAAATTGAGTCCGTTTAGGCACTTAGTTACAATACAGAAGTTGAAAGACAGCTTAACATGACTCAGATAATGGCTTTAAAGGTAAACTTGAGGGAAATAAACATAGAGAGTTTGTTTCTAGGTCACAAATGAGCTAAGTAAGAAGTAGTTAAAATTTTAAGAGAATCTGAGTTAGTTTGCTATTTTTAAGCATACTGGTTATGCATTTAATACCAGATTGACTATCAGCAGATATGAAAAAACATGAAAATAGTGAAACAATAATTTAGATGAATCTTACGATTTATTCTAAAGTTGTCGGAAGCTGAAAAACTTAAATTAGCATAATTTGAGTGTTCTTAGCAGATACGAAAATTTCAGCAAAATATCCTAAGGGACATGATGAATATTCTCTCATTTCTCTCTCACGTATAAGTAGAAGAAGCTGCCAAAGAAAGAAAAGGAAAATAGAGAAGAAGAAAACAAAGGAAGAGAAGAGAGAAAAGGGAAGAAAAGAAAAGGAAGAAGGAGAACAAAGAGCAATAGCAAGAGAATCAAGCTTAAAGATCTTCATCTTCTTCAAGAGGTAAGGAGTTTCTATTCATCTTTCTCCTCTTTGATTTTCATTGAATGAGGTTAGATGTTTTGAATAGAAATAGGGGCTTGAAGAGCCAAATCAATGTTTTTGGCTTGGTTCTTGATTTCAAGGACTATGTTAAGTTAGTTTAAGTTTAGTAAGTGTACGATAGTCATTTATGGCTCAAGATCAACCATTAAGATCCATAGATTTAAGAATTAGACAATGGTTGGAGTTATGTGATTTTGGACCTAGATCTTTGCCTAAGAGAATCCATAGGTTTTAATTGAGTTACAACAAGCTTAGGGGCATAGATGGGTGTTAGAAATTACCAAGAAACCAATTATAAATTATTAGAAGTAAGATTGGAGCCATGGAGCCATATCACAGTTCTGTAGATTTGCTTATGATTGAGAGACACTGGGGGGTAATGTCCCTCTCTGCCAGTAAAATTTGTGAAATAGTGCTCATAGAGCAAGACATAGGGGGCCATGTAATTAGACACGGCTCGTGTCCAAAGACACTGGGGGCCGTGTAATGAGACATGACTCGTGTTTCAGATATGGCCCATGTAATCAGATATGGCTCATGTTTTAGGCCAGAATCTTCAAAAATGTCATTTTTAATGTTTTGAAGCTATGGAGTAGATGGGATCATTAGTAGATGTTTCCTAAAGTATGTTAAGGCACAAATGGGGATATTTTCAAGAGGGAAATTATCACCAATAAGGAATGAGAAAGCTTAGGCTTTAAGCATCCAAAAGTGAAAGATTGCCCAAGGTAAGGACATAGCACCTTAGGTAACCTAGTGTTGCATTAGATATCACTCAAGATGTGATGAGATGGTGCAATGGAGACAAGTACATTAGGATGGATTGTAGGATTCACTCTAGTAAGAATAAGAAAGGTATAAGTCTTAAGATATCTAAGAGTAATGGATTACCTTTGAAAAGTACCTAGAACCTTAAGCAACAAAGAGTTATAAGTAAGAACCATTCTTGAGTTAGATTCACTTGAGTGGAGATAGGGCTGTGTATTTAGTTCCAAAAAGGGAATGTTATGTACTAAGTTTCTAGTTAAACGAGACATTGTTCATTGTACAATACACAATAAGATGAAGGTTGACTTGTAAACTTGTTGCATTCATTAAGTAAGCAAACTTATAGTGAAATGCTTATTTATTTCCTTAAGTAAAGTTGAACGAGACATTAGCTAAGATAGGCTCTTTCATTAGGATGAGTTGAGTCTATAAGAATGTTCAGATGGTGTTTATGTAAAAGATAAACATAATACTACACTTTTCACACACTAATTAGTTAATCTAGTTTATATGTGAAAGTTATGAGAACCTTTGTGCAACCAAGAGTAATGGTTTGCCATAAGTGAGTATCTAACACTTCAGCAACATAGTGTTGCATAGGATTCACTTAAGAGTTATAAGTGATGAGGTTGTGTTTAGATATAAGTATATATGTATGTAAATGGAAATGGTCTAGTAGTATTGATCTTAGTAAGTATCCTTTGATGTGCACTCATGAAGGCCAAGAGAGATTGAAGGGTTTCTAATATACTTAATTAAGGAAGGATATAACCCTGATATTTCGTTAGTGTCAAGGCCAAATGAGATAAGTAGGGGTCCATAAAGTTCTTTGGAATCAGGATTTAGACCAAACATCTCAGTGTGCCAGGATATGTGTGATGTGAGAAGATACATCTATTCACCATGGGATAATAAACTAAACAAGTTCCTGATGATCTTATTTGTTTTAAACATAAAACTCTGCATATACTTCAAAACAATGCATTGCACGAACATATCTTTAGAATCTTGCTTGAGCATAATCATATTGCATATCATTTGCATTGTCTGTTGTTGTTGGTATTTACAGCTGTATAGGAAGTTATTTATATTTAATGGTACATATACTATCGGTTTTAGATCACACTATACAGGCAGTTTGAAGTTATGAGGATTAGTAGAAGAAACTCCTATGTTAGTATTATATCAATTGTTATTTGTTGTACAATGTTATAACTAATTAGTATTATAATTACTTTTACTGAGAATTATAATTCTCACCCTAATTGTTCTTCCATGTAAATTCAGGTACAGAGGTACAGACCCTGTTAAGGGAATGAAGGTAAAGGATGAAGACTAGTATAGTTTTTATATGCTTTAGTAGACAAAGCTTATGTATATAGTTTACATTTGTTTTGTATATATTACAATATGTTCTTTTGTGGTAAGTGTTGTATATATGTATGTATGAGTTTATGTTTTCCGTAATCTTTCAAGGCTTTCTATAATTACTCAGTTATGATTATGGATATATGTATTAGTTAGTTATGTAGAAGTGACGTCTCTAATACTGGTTATCTTTATATATCTCTATTTATCTAGGATATATTTAGATATCTGTATTAGGATATTACATTATGGTATCAGAGTAGTTCATCCTGTTGAGCCGGGGTATGGACTGATTATGCTTAGGCATAAGTAGTAGTTTAGTAGAATATTATGCACTATTTTATCTCTTTTTGAGATATACAAATGGAATTGCATAACTAGCCTTAGGTATGGATGCTATTGGCTACTGTCACACAATTACATTATATTGAGCCTAGCTAACTCGATATGTAATGTTTGATGTGTACAGTGAACTATGGCAACTATCGGGTGAACCTATAAGACTAGGAGACTGGTAAAGGAGGAGATAACCAGAGCTCTTATAGAAATGACTGTTGTTTTGAGAGAGTAAACTGCTATTTGTAGAAGTTTATCAGAAGTGATAGAATAGGACTCACTTAGTAAGTTGCGAGCACGAGAAGGAACTTATGAGAGATCAATATTTCTCAAAGTTCAAGAAATTACTCCTTTATTTTCCAAGGGAGAGTTTGGTTTAGTCAGAGCCGAACAATGGCTTCATAGGATGTAAGAAATCTTTGAAGTCATGGTGTACGCTGATGGAGAGAAGGTGACCTTGCTTCGTAAGGGTTAGTAGGAAGAGCCGAAAGCTATTGAGATAAAGCAGAAAGGTTACTAGAAGAGGTTGGTACTCGAATCACCTGGTAGGTGTTTAGAGCTATTTTCCTAGACAAGTATTATTCCCTTGAGTTATGGAAGGCAAGAGAAATTTGAAAATTTCTACGGTCTAAGTAAGGGGATATTATCGTGGATCAGTATGTGGAGCAATTCAAGGAATGTCAGGAGTTCTTTTCTTATTTTATGCCCAATCCAGATGAAAATTGGAAGTGAGTAAAATTTGAAGTAGAACTTGGAGAGGGCATCAAAAGGGTCGTGAAGCAAAAAAGAGGTTAAGGACTTCTTCGCTCTAGTCAGTAAGTGCAGAGCTGTAGAAGCAAATAATCTTAGAGGCTCGATGAAATAATAGTTAGAAGGTTCCCTAAAGAGGAAAAGATTAGATGTTGAGATCAGTGAGGGAGCCTCTTAGTCTCAATTTTTATCAAGAAAAGGAACACAGGTTCAAGTGGTAGCTTAGGGAATGATGAGTATGAAAAAAGTGCTTTTAAGACGAGCAACCTTAAAGGAAAAAGGTAAATCAGACTCCAAGGTACCAAGATGCGCAAGCAGGATATAGATCAGAGTGCACAGCGGAGGCGACGATATCTTCCAACTTGGTATGAGGAAAGAGTGCATGTAAAGAGAAATCTTTTAAGATGTGTATAAGGGAAGTATGGATTTACTTTGTAAATCATGTTGGTTTACTTTGTGAATCTAGCTTGCTTATCTTGTTGGTATGGTTTGGTTGCTTTAGAGACAAATGATGTTATATTTTTGTTTAGTTTAAATGTGAGACTGTGTTTATGTTAGGCAGTCTAACAAAGGAACTATCGAGACTAAATGTCTTTGTCTAGAAAGGATGATCAGGTAGATTAGTTGAGAAAAGCTTTGGATTTTCTCATGAGATGATCTAAGACTTGGTTATCAGAAAAGTAATGTTGAGAAGAATCGATTTCTAAGAGTTTTTCCAAGATTACGAAAGGGCATAAAGAGTATGTCAAAGGTAGTTTTGGAAACTTTTGAAAAAGAAAAGTAGTTAAGTGCCAAGTAAGCCAAAAGTTAGTTTTGGGTTATAAGTGGTACAATTTAAGGGCTATGTAATTTTTCAAGGAAGAGATTATAGAGAACCTTAGTAAAGTTTAAGTAGAGGTGTAATGGGAAGAGTAACCATTGTAACCAAAGGTAGAAAGTCTATCAATGGACTTTCTCAGTTAGTGTTACCCAGATTAGGTCAGCTAAGAAAGGTAGTACAGTGGACTCTAGAGAGTGAGTATGGTTTCCAATAATCGTAGAAGAGGTAGATTACTACATTAGTGTTGGTAATTCCAGATTCCTATGAGAAGTTCGATGTAATCAGTTATACTTCGAAGAAGGGACTGGGGTGTGTTCGGATGCAAAAGAGGTAAGTAGATACCTACGCATCAAGGCAGTTAAACCTGTACGAGAAAGACTACCCTAGGTATGATTTAGAATTAGCCATAGTGGTGTTTACCTTACAACTTTGGAGACATTGCTCATGAGGAGTCTAGTTTAAGGTGCTCAGCGATCATGATAGCTCTAGAATGCTTGTTGATCAGAGGAAGCTCACAACAGAAAGTGAACCATCTATCTAGAGGCTACTAAGGTTTTTCAATAGTTAAGAAAGATGTTTGGTGGCCTAGTATGTTAAAGAACATAGCAGAATATGTTAAGTCGCAGGTAAAGGTGGATAGATTAAGTAACCTTTCCACTTTTTGCCAAGTAGAACTAGCTATTTTCTAGATAAAGTAGTTCAACTACTTTTGAAAGAGATAGTTGGAGTGCATGGAGTTCTACTGAGTGTGGTGTTTGATAGAGATACTATGTTCACATCTGGTTTTAGAAAGCCTTACAAGAAGGAGTTCAGAGTAAGTTATGTTTTACTACAGCTTACCATCCACAATCAGAAGGGTATAGAACTTAGAGATAAGCAGATTTTCTTTGATAGAGGTGCAGTTGGGAGAAGCTGGTACTGAACAAGGGTTACATGGTAGTAAGAATTCTATGTTAAGAGAGTTACCCAGAGTTGTTTGCATGAGGTACGCAATTTTGGGGACAAAATTTTAAAGAGGAGAGAAATGTAATACCCTTAGTAACATGTTACACTTATTTGTGTGTTCAAAAGGTAGCGTTTGATTTGTTTAACATGCCTGTGAAGTTTTGTGATAAACTGAGTTCGCTTAGGCACTTAGTTGCAATACAGAAGTTGAAAGGTAGCTTAAAATGACTTAGATAATGGCTTTAAAGGTAAAGTTGAGGGAAATAAACATAGAGAGTTTGTTTCTAGGTCACAAATGAGCTAAGAAGTTTCAAGAGAATTTGAGTTAGTTTGGTATTTTTAGGCATACTGATTGTGCATTTAATACTAGATTGACTATCAGCAGATATGAAAAATCATGAAAATGGTGAAACAATAATTTAGATGAATCTTATGATTTATTCTAAAGTTGTCGAAAGCTGAAAAACTTGAATTAACATAATTCGAATGTTCTTAGCAGATATGGAAGTTCCAGCAAAATATCCTAAGGGATGTGATAGTCATTCTCTCATTTCTCTCTCACGTATAAGCAGCAGAAGCTGCAAAAGAAAGAAAAGAAAAATAGAGAAGAAGAAAACGAAGGAAGAGAATAGAGAAAAAGGAAGAAAGGAAGAGGAAGAAGGAGAGGAAGAGCAAGAGCAAGAGGATCAAGCTTCAAGATCTTCATCTTCTTCAAGAGGTAATGGGTTTCTATTCATCTTTCTCCTCTTTGATTTTCATTGAATGAGGTTCGAGATTTTGAATAGAAATAGGGGTTTGAAGAGCCAAATCCATGTTCTTGGCTTGGTTCTTGATTTCAAGGACTAGATTAAGTTAGTTTAAGCTTAGTAAGTGTAAGATAGCCATTTATGACTCAAGATCAACCATTAGGATCCATAGATCTAAGAATTGGACAATGGTTGGAGTTATGTGATTTTGAACCTAGATCTTTGCCTAAGAGAATCCATAGGTTTTAATTGAGTTACAACAAGCTTAGGGGCATGGATGGGTGTTAGAAATCACCAAGAAACCAATTATAGATAATTAGAAATAAGATTGGAACCATGGAACCATATCACGATTTTACAAATTTGCTTCTGGTTGAGAGACACAGCACGTGTCTGAAGACACTGGGGGGGTAGTGTCCCTCTCTGCTAGTAAAATTTGTGAAACAGTGCTCACAGAATAAAACACTGGGGGTGTGTAATCAGACACAGCCTGTGTCCGAAGACATTGGGGGGGCATGTAATGAGACATGGCCCGTGTTTTCAGACATGACCTATGTTTTAGGCCAGAATATTCAAAATGTCATTTTCGATATTTTGAAGCTATGGACTAGATGGGATCATTAGTAGATATTTCCTAAAGTATGTTAAGCACAAATGGAGATATTTTCAAGAGAGAAATTATCACCAATAAGGAATGAGAAAGCTTAGGCTTTAAGCATCCAAAAGTGAAGGATTGCCCAAGGTAAGAATATAGCACCTTAGGCAACCTAGTGTTGCATTAGATATCACTCAAGATGTGATGAGATGGTGCAATGGAGACAAATATACTAAGATGGATTGTAGGATTCACTTTAGTAAGAATAAGAAATGTATGAGTCTTAGGATATCCAAAAGTAATGGATTACCTTTGAAAAGTACCTAGAACCTTAAGCAACAAAGAGTTGTAAGTAAGAACCATTCTTGAGTTAGATTCACTTGAGTGGAGATAGGGTTGTGTATTTAGCTCCAAAGAGGGAATGTTATGTACTAAGTCTCTAGTTAAATGGGACCTTGTGCATTGTAGAATACACAATAGGGTGAATTTTGACTTGTATGCTTGTTGCATTCATTAAGTAAGTAAAGTTATAGTGAAATACTCATTTATTTCCTTAAGCAAAGTTGAATAAGGCATTAGCTAAGATAGACTCTTTCACTAGGATGAGTTGAGTCTATAAGAATGTTAAGATGATGTTTATGTAAAAGATAAACATAATACTATGCTTTTCACACACTTGTCAGTTAATCTAGTTTGTATGTGAAAGTTATGAGAACTTTTGTGCAACCAAGAGTAATGGTTTGCCATAGGTAAGTATCTAACACTTCAGCAACATAGTATTGTATAGAATTCACTTAAGAGTTATAAGTGATGAGGTTATGTTTAGATATAAGTATGTATGTATACAAATGGAAATGGTCTAGTAGTATTGATCTTACTAAGTATCCTTTGATGTGCACTCATGAAGGCCAAGAGAGATTAAAGGTTATCTGATAGACTCAATTGAGGAAGGACATAACTATGATATTTTGTTAGTGCTAAGGCCACAGGAGATAAGTAGGGGTACATAAGGTTCTTTAGAATCAGGATTTAGACCAAACATCTCAGTGTATCAAGATATGTGTGATGTGAGGAGATACCTCTATTCACCATGGGATAATATACTGAACCAATTCCTGGTTATCTTTTTTTTTTAAAACATAAAACTCTGCATGTACTTCAAAACAAAGCATTGCACGAACATATCTTTAGGATCTTGCTTGAGCATAATCATATTGTATATCATTTGCATTACATTTATAGACAGTTGTGTGGGCATTATCTGTTGCTATTGGTATTTACAGCTGTATGGGCAGTTGTTTATATTTAACGGTATGTATGCTATCGATTTTAGATCACACTATACAGGTAGTGTGCAGTTATGAGGATTAGTGGAGAAAACTCCTATGTTAGTAGTTATATCAATTGCTATTTGTTATACAATGTTACTACTAACTGGTATTAGAATTACTTTTACTGAGATTTATAATTCTCACCCCAATTGTTCTTCCTTATAAATCCAGGTACAGAGGTACAGACCCTGTTAAGGGAATGAAGGTAAAGCATGAAGACTAGTATAGTTTTTATATGCTTTAGTAGACAAAGCTTATGTATACAATTTACATTTGTTTTGTATATATTACAATATGCCCTTTTATGGTAAGTGTTGTATATATGTATATATGAGTTTATGTTTTTTGTAATCTTTCAAGGATTTCTATAATTACTCAGTTGTAATTATGGATATATGTATTAGTTAGTTATGTAGAAGTGGTATCTCTAGTACTAGTTATTTTTATATATCTCTATTTATCTAGGATATATTTAGATATCTGTATTAGGATCTTACAGTGAGCAGATCCTCTTAGGAACCCAAAAGAATGTTGTTATGACTGAGAATGGAATGACAAAGTTGAGAGGTAAACTTTGTATTCCAAGAGAGTCAAGCATCAAAGAAAGGAATTCCATAGGAAGCTCACAAGAATAGTTATACCATACATCTAGAGGCTACTAATATGTACCAAGATCTTCAGATAATGTTTTGGTGGCCTAGTCCAAGTGTCTTTTTGCCATAGAATAGCTTAAGGTTAAACTAGCACTAAAGGAGCTTTTTGGGAGTTGGAATCCCATATATAGTAAGTTTACCCAAAGTTATAGTAAGAGGAAAATAATTTTGAGGACAAAATTTTAAAAAAGGGGGGAGAAATGTAATACCCTCAATAACATGTTAAGCTTGTAAGTAGGTTATAAAGGTAGCCTAATACTTACTTAACATGTCAGTTCAATTTTGTGACAGACTAAGTTAGTTTAGGTACTTAGTTGCAACCAAGAAGTTAAAAAGTAGCCTAAAATGACTTAGAAAATGTCTCTAAAGGTCAAGTTAAGGGAAACAAGTATGGATAACTTGTTCTAGGTCATAAATGAGTTATGTATGGTGCAATTAAAGTTTGAGAGCAATTGGAGTTCATTTGGTATTTTTAGGCATACTAGTTGTGCTTTTAATGCCGAATTGAACCCCAACAGATATGGAAAATAGAGAATTGGTGAGACATGATTTTAAATGAATCTTAAGATTAATTTCAAATCTATAAGAAGTTATAAAACTTGATTTGGTGAGATCTAAGTATTCTTAACAGATCAACAAGTTACAGCAAAATGTCAAAATGATAAAATTGCCCTTGTTCCTATCTCTTTTATATCTCGCTCTCTAAGGTTGCAGAAGGCAAAAAAAAGAAAAAGAAAAGAAAGAAAGGAGAGGAAGAGGAAGAAAAGAAGAAGGGCCCAAGGAAGATCAAGAGCAAGATCAAGAAACTCTAAGATTGGTCATACCACAAGGTAGGGGAGTTCTAACCATCTTTTCCCTTTTTGTTTCTCTTGAAGAAAGTTAGGGTTTATGAAAGGGGAAATGGGATTTGGAGGGTCAAATCCTAGTTCTTAGCTTGGTTCTTGATTCCAAGGAGTAAGTTAAGGTAGTTTCAGCTTAGTAAGAGTAAGATAGTCATTTATGACTTAAGATAATCCATTTTAGATCATCGAAGGAGCATAAATAATAAGTTTGAGTTAGAGAAAGTTCTAGCCTAAATATATGCCTAAGTGAGTTAATAGATTGTATGAAAGTTACAACAAGTTTAGGGGCCTAGATTGAGGTTAGAAATCATAAGAAATCTGATCTTGAATGATTGGAAACGACCAAAGTCCTAAAGGAACAGAATTTGGATTATGCAGAATCCAGTTTCTGCAACTCACGTCATGGCGTAGGGAAGTCATGCTGAGGCTTGAGAGTGCCGAGAGCAGCACACCGCATCGTGACTAAGAATCACGTCGAGGCACGAGTGGGACCGAGGGCTGCATGTTGCGACGTGAGCAAGCTTGCACCAAGGCGTAAGTACCAGGAACTCTTAAAAATGCTATTTTTGATGAGCTAAGTTACTTACTTGTTAGAACCTTTTGTTTATGCCTTTAAGGAGTGTTGAGACACTAATAGAGATATTTCTTAAAGAGAAATTCCAAGTTGCATACAAGGGAAAGTAAGGAGACTTTGTGGCTCCATTAGCTATGGATAACCATGATTAGGTGTCTAGTTCCCTAGGCAACATAATGTTGCATTAGACATCACATGTGGAGTGATGAAGGTGGGATACTAGATGCGAGTAAACTGAGTTGTTTAGCAAGAGTTAAGTGCAATGGTGCTTAGTTGGCTATAGTCATAGTTGGCTATAGTCAAATGCCTTCATGCATGAAAACTCTCACAGAGTTGTGATAGAGTTAGTAATGCAAAGATGGAAAGTGATACTTATCAATGATGCATAATTAATCCATTATAGATAATGTTGAGTTGATTATGCTAGTTTTAAGAGAAATACTCTATGCTCATTAATTTGGGTGCAAATGAAGTATTTAGTAAATTGGCTCTCTTATGCAATAAGGTTGAACCTTAGTAAATTGGTTCCCTTATGTAATAAGGTTGAACCCTAATAAATTGACTCCCTTATATAATAAGGTTGAACCTTAGTAAATTGGTTCCCTTAATGAGGTTGAACCCTAGCAAAACCTGGTTCCTTTAATGAGGTTGAACCCTAGTAAGACTTAGTTCTTTTATTTATTAAAGTTGAGCCTAATAAAACATGAATCAATATATCCTATGCTAGGATGTGGATGAGCATATCCTATGCTAGGCTGTGGATCAGATATGATGTCAAAATAGTACACTCACTATTGTGTGATGGAACAATCCACTCATTTTCAAGGTAGTAAAAGAGTTATTTAGCCTATTCTACCCAGATTAATACAAGGGAACACCGTTCCTGAGAATAGCGAAGTTAAATTTATGAATGTAATGTTAGCATTGTTATTCATTGTGAATTGATATAGTATAGTGCTTATATCATGTTAATGAATAACTAGATTATAAAAGTTAGTGTAGTATTATCAGTTTCAGAGTTAATTTATTCAGTATAAATGCTTTTATGCTGGTATTGGTTATTTATACTGATATTATGTTTCTCACCCCGTTGTATTTCTATGTAAATCTTAGTGAAGGCCCTACAAGAGGGTAAGAAGATGAAGTAACAGACAAGCTAGAATAGTCTAGTTTAAAGCTTATGTAATATGTTTGCTTTGAGGTTGTAAAGTTATATATAGTTATATATATATATATATATAGATAATGCTTATATGTATGAATTTTAGATATGGCTCTCCATAATTATTTATTTAAATGTTATAAATTAGTTGATGTTTAAGTTAGAAGTAGCATGACTGATACTGTTTATCCAAGTATATGTCAGATATACTAGGGTATCGGTATTAGGATGTTACACCGTTGTCAAGGATCACTCTGATTTTCATCAAATATACTCTCAATAACGAGTGATTACGAGTCACTTTGCAGAATTTTGTTGCTGTGTTTTGGTGATTTTCAGGCCAAAACAGATGATTACGAGTCACTTTGCAGAATTTTGTACTGACAACAAATGTGTCCAGAATGAGCTGAAACTTGGTCAGTTGAAAGAAAACGACCTAATAAACAAGGTACACAAGAAATTATGAGGTCACCCCTGTTTTTCTCAAATTCTATTGTTTAGACTAGTTTTTCAATTTTTTAATATTTTTATTACATTTTTTTAGTTTTATTTTTGTGTAGTTTTCAAGCTGTGGTGATCCCATAATTTTTAAAAATGTGTAGATAGGTTAACTAGATTTATTTTTGTAGAATTTTAGTGTTGCGTAATCAATTTTGCATGTTTTTTGTTTTTGTGCTTTGTATATTGCATGACTAGATCTTCCACTAGTAACTTACTTTATATTGATCCTGACATTGAGAGGACCTTACATACACTTATTAGAGCTCGTAGGTTAAGTGAAAGAATTGTTTCTAAACTTGACTTTGAAAATGAAATTGTTTCTAAACTTGACTTTGAAATTGAAGAGAGCTTGAGAGCTTAAGTGATATTGCAACTATGGGTGATAACAGGCACAATAGGACTCTTAAGGAATTTGTTGCTCCTGATATAAATTACCAATATTTCTGCATTCAATATCTTGATATTAATACTTATTTTGAATTAAAATCTGGATTGATACACTTGTTGCCTAAGTTTCATGATCTTGCAGGTGAAGACCCTCATAAGCATCTTAAGGAGTTTCATGTGGTCTGTTCAACCATGAAGCCACAAGGGATCCCTGAGGAGCACATCAAGCTCAAGGGATTTCCTTTCTCACTTGCTGATGCAGCTACAGATTGGTTGTTTTACCTTTCACTAGGTTCAGTCATGAGTTGAGATGACATGAAGCGGCTATTCTTGGAGAGATTCTTCCCTGCATCTAGAGTTGCTTCCATTAGAAAAGACATATGTGGCATAAGGCAGATGACAAGAGATTGCATGAATATTGGGAGAGATTAAGAAGTTATGTGCAAGTTGTCCTCATCACTAAATCAATGATCAATTGTTGATCCAATACTTTTATGAAGCTTGCTGCCAATGGATAGAAGCATAGTGGATGCTGCCTCTGGAGATGCCTTGGTGGATAAAATCCCTACTGCAGCAAGAGATTTGATAGCAAACATAGCAACAAATGCATAATAACTTGGCACAAGAGTCTTCACCTCAACCAGAGGAGTTAATGAAGTTCAATTGTCTCATGTAGGCCAACAGAGAATGGAACACAGACTTGATGAATTGACTTCTTTAGTGAGACAGTTAGCAGTGGGACAGCAACCACCTATGCAGATGGCTACAACTATATGTGGCATTTGCTCTTGTTCATCTCATCCCACTGATGCATGCCCCACACTTCAGGATGGTCGTTTTTCTTTTCCAAATCAATCTATTGCAGCAACTAGTGTTTTTCCTAGTAAACCATAGTTCCAGCAATAGCAACAGAGATATGATCCATTTTCTAACACATACAACCCTAGCTGGAGAGACCATCCGAATTTGAGATATGGCAATGCAGCATCACAACAGTAGCAACCATTACAATATAAGCAGCCATTCTAGCAGCCAATGAGACAACTATAGTTTCAACCTTAAGTTGGACCAAGTAGGCAATTTCAGCAGTCTATGCAGCAACCGAGTCCTGTAGCCACAAAGACTGAACCTTCATTTGAGGATTTGGTGAAGTAGATGGCCACCAACAACATGCAGTTCCAGCAGAGGACAGATGCCACCATACATAATTTAGAAACTCAAATTCAACAATTGGTCTCTTCACTGAGTCAGCTGCAGGCCCAAAGTTCTGGCCAACTCCCTTCCCAAACAATTCCCAATCTAAAAGGGAATGTGAGTGCCATTATGCTGCGTTCTAGAAAATCTGTAGTAGCATCACCTGAACTTTAACCTACAAGTAAGCAACAACCAGTAGAAGTAGAAGACTCAATTTATGATAAACCAGCTATGAATTCTGATGGTAAAAAGAAGTCAACAGTTATTGATAATAAGCAACAACAGCCTCCCATAGCTCTGCCCTTTCACCAGAGAATCATTTAGTCAAGGAAAATAGTAGAGGCTGAGAAAGATAAAGATCTGCTTGAGACTTTTAGGAAAGTGGAAGTCAACATTCCACTACTAGATGCAATCAAGCAGATACTAAAGTATGCCAAGTTCTTAAAGGAGTTATGCACGCACAAGAGGCGATTGAAAGGCAATAAGAAATTTAGTATGGGGTGGAATGTTTCAGCCATCATCCAACCAAATATGCCTCTGAAATGCAAGGATCCTGGAACATTCACCATTCCTTGCATAATAGGCAATAATCAATTTACTCATACAATGTTGGATTTGGGTGCTTTAATCAATGTGATGCCAAAATCAATTTTTGAATCTCTACAGCTTGGAGAATTGAAGCCAATTGAAGTAATCATTCAGCTAGCAAATAGGAGCACAACTCATCCTGTCAGAGTGCTTGAGGATGTTTTAGTAAGGGTAAATGATTTAATATTTCCAGCATATTTTTATATTCTGAACATGGAAGATGAATTTGCATCTAGTCAGCTGCCACTGATTTTAGGTAGACCCTTTTTGAAAACTGCCAAGACTAAGATTGATGTGCATGCTGGTACCCTTTCCATGGAATTTGGGGATAACATAGTTCAATTCAATATCTTTGATGCTATGAAATATCCTTTAGAAGAGCATTCTATTTTTCAGTTAGATGTCATTGATTTGCTTATTGATGATATGCATGTTGATATGCTAGCTGAATTTTCTGAAATTGTGAGATTTTTGGATAGTGTTGATTTTCTTGGATGTTCTGGATGTGCTGTTTCTATTTATGATGAAACTAGTATGTGTGATGCATGTTCTGAGATTTTTGTATGTATGGGAGATGATACTGTATTTTCTAAATTTCCTTCTTCTATGAGATATGATCATGCTATTTTGGAAGATTGTACACAGATTACAGGTGATGCTGTAGTTAAATCAGTAGAATTAATTCCTTCAACTAGTTTGATACCTTTAGTGCAACAACCACCTACCCTTGAGCTAAAGCCTTTACTTGAGCATCTGCAGTATGCATACTTAGCGGATGATGAATAGCTCCCTGTGATCATGGTCAAGAACCTCCTTGCTGAATAGGAGGAGAGATTGCTAGAAATTCCAAGAGAGCATAAGAAAGCTTGGGATCCCGGTGATAGCACTTGGGTGAATCCCAAGGGAGTTAAGGAGGGCCAATGGAACCCCGGTGGAAGCACTCATGCTTCAAGCATAACTCGGTCATTATACTTTCACCAATGGGATCCTGGTGGAAGTCTCTCCATCTACCTCATTTGATAAGGATGTTTCTTCTCTCTCTCTCTTTTATTTTACTTGTCCTAGATTAATTGATGATAATTGTGGAATGTTATTTTCTTTTGAGCTTTACATTGAGGACAATGTAAAATTTAAGTGTAGGGGAGGAAATTTAGTATTTTGTTGTTCTGTTATTTACCATTTAATTTTACTATTTTTGCTTTTTTTCGTTGTTTCGCTTTATTTATGTTTTTTGCACTTAATTGCATTTCTATTTTACTATTATTGTTCTAATTCTATTTTTTTGTTTTTGTTTTTAATTTGATGTTTTATGTTGTTCTATTTTTTTGTTGTTGTTGATTTTTGCTATTGTTAAATTTTGCTATTTACATTTACGCTATTTTTCTCGCTACTATTTTCTGTTTTATGTTTTTAATTCTATTTTTTTTTTAATTCTTTTTTCTATTTTTAAAGAAAAAATGTGTGTTTTTAATTTTTTTCCAATGATGTTTTGATATTTGTGAAGTTTATGAGTTTGAAGCAATTGAAATTCAAGGTTCATAGCATGATTGAATAAATTTTCTTCCTTCTTGAATTTGACATACTTGGTTTTGGATGTTTGATTGATGGATTGAGTTTGATAGATGCATACCTTGTGAGATTTTGAGCCTATTGACAGATGGATTTAACATTTATGTCATTCATTTCTTTCTTGTGTGATTTTCACTCATGACAATTGATCACTCTAGAACTTCATTTGATTCTTTTTTAAGCTATATTTTCACTTGTATGCATGAACATGATTGAGGCATTTTTTCTTGAATTAGCTACTTTGACCAAATAGCAAACCTTGCATCATTTCCCTTTGATTAACCCTTTTGAGCCTATTTACCTATCCTTTGTCTTAGCTCATTATATGCCTTATGTAAAAAATCATGATTTTACCTTACCTTAGAAAATGGGAGAGCATTGGTTCATTTTCATTGAAGGAGCTCTTTTGCTTGTGGGTAATTGATAGTTCAAGTGTGGGGGTTATGTAATTTGATGTGCAATATGCAAAGTGTTTGGTGAAAAAAAAAGAAAAAAAAAGCCAATTGAAAAAGAAAAAAAAGAGGAAAAAAAGAAAATAAAAAGAATAAATGCAAAAAAGTTATGAAAGAAAAAATAAATAAATAAATAAGAGAAGAAATATGTAAAGAGAATGTGCATTATATGGATTTGGGTGAATAAATTTTCATGTTTATCAATTGAGTTTGTTCCCAATGCTCTTTTATTCTCTTGGGTGTTTAACTTGTCATATCCATATTGTTTCCTTCCCTTACCTTAGCCCTATTACAACCTTGAATAAAGTTCTCCTGATTTGTGTGTGCATATGTTTGAGTAGTGGAAAAGTAGAAGATAAGTAAGCTTATGGTAGTGCAATCTTCATTGGTTGAATTGAGTGAAATACATACCTTTTAAACACTTGAGAAATTGAGAGTATATCTTGTGAGAATCTATCATTCTTAATTCATGCTTTTCAAATTGAAGATACCTTGCTTGTTTGTTTGAGATGTGAAGAAATGTTACCTCATGAATGTTTTGATCCCTTGAATCTTTGGTTACTCTTCTTGCTTGTAAACTTTTGCATTCTTGAATATCATTAGAAATTGAGTCTTTTAGAGTTTTTACCTTTTGAGTTTGTGTTGTTTTTCCTTGTTCCCTAATTTTAGTCTTATGTGATTTGCCCAAGAGTGCAAAAAGTTAAGTGTGAGAGAACTTGATAGTCATATATTTTATTCATTTAATGATCCTCTCACAAGGTATCTTAAGGTTCAAATTGGCTTAATTAAATTGGTTTTGTTACATTTTATGATATTGAGCCTAATTGAATCATTGTGGGAATTATTGCATGAATTTGTCTTAAATTATCTATTGTGCAATATTCAGTATTTTAGCTATAATTTGAGTTTCAAGTATCTAATTGATGTGGTTCTGGTCTTGTAGGAAAGTTAAGATAAATCTCTACAACTTTCATGAGACCTCGGGAGCTGAATAACACATTTGGATAATTTAAATTGAAGTTGAAGCAAGAGCTAGAATACTGATCTTGACAGCTTGACTTCTACGCACTCATTGGCCCATATCTTGAGTTAAAAGAATGCAATGGATGTCAACCCAAGCCCAAATGAAAGCTAAGATCCAAAGTAATAACTCTTATGAAGACTCCTAAGGCAAAATACATCATTTTGGGCGTGCAATTACAGTTGGAAAACAAAGACAAGTTGCTGATGAGTTTATGTCACTTAAATGGATATAACTTGAGTTGTAGGCCTCTAATTGACATGGTGTAACATCCCTAAAATTCACTTATTTCATTATAAATAATCATTTTATAATATTTATGATTTTTGAGAATTTTTTTAGATTTTTTTGAAAATGTTGAATATTTTAATATATTCCTCATTTTACGTGCACACTGAGCAGTGTCAGTGTAACACTCTAGAAGTTGATTGTTTCGTGATAATAGTCATTTTCCAATATTTGTGATTTTTGATGATTTTTGTGGAATTTTCTGGAAATGTTGAATATTTTAATATATTCTTCGTTTTACGTTCCCCCTAACCGGAGCCGGGAAAACGAAATATTTTCCCTGAAGCTGAAAAACTTTGGACTGTAGGAACGTTGACGGGGGATCTTACTAAACCCGAGGTTGGACACAGTTTACGAGGTTTTTATTTTTTAAGATTTTATCTGATAAATAAAATCGCAAAGTATATTTTATTATCTATGGAATAATAAAATATTATTTTTACTAACTATAAATTTTGTCTACTGAGAAATAGCTTTAGTAGATTATTTCTATCTAGTTATTTTTATGACATCATCTAAGTGACCACACACTTCACTTTATCGAGAAGCGTGCGAAGCTTCTCAAGGAAGCTTCCTCCAACCACTTCTCTCTCTCTCCTCTCTAAAAGTGCTGCACGGTTTTGGGGGAGGAACACATTTTCATTCCTCATTTTCTCTCCCTCATACGTAGCTCTCTTCCTCTCCCTTTCTTCCTCTCTTCTCCTCACACACACACCTCTATTGTTAAGCTTCCAAGCTTTCCTTGCTCAAGCTAACTCAAGCCATTGTCTTTCCTCACCATCTTCAAGCTTTCTTCTTTGTGGAACTCACCTTGGCTCCTCCATTTTCGTGGTTGGCAGCCCAACACCAAAGCTTCAAGCTTTAAGGTAAAGCTCTCAACTTTCTTCTCCTTTTCTCCCCATTTTCGTGTTCCATGGTCACATTGGTGACTATGGATACTATTTCCACTCTTTGATCTTGATTTTTATGGATTTGAACACCAAGGTTTCTGTGGTGGTGAAGCACGAAATTCCTAAGTAAAAAGGAGCTTGCTTTCATTGTTCTTCACTAAGGTAAGAGGAAGATTATTCTCTTTAACCCATTTTGGTAGTGAAAAACGTCTTTGTTGTGTTGATGGGGTGAAACCCATTTGTGGGTACCCCTTTGTTTGAGTGATTTTGGTTATCTAATGGTGTTTTGATTGGTAGGAATTAGTTGTATGTTGATAGATCTTGGACTGTATGAAGATTGGAATGGTTTCTGGTGATTTCTGCGTCCACAGAGTGATACACGGCCTAGGCCGTGTATCTCCCTGCGTGGCTAAAATGTGTTTTTCTAGGCACTCCAAAGGAGTACACAGCCTAGGCCGTGTATGACCACATGGGCCGTGTACTCGGGGCTGTGCATTTACACACGGTCGTGTAACACGTTCAGCAATAGAATTTAGGCTTTTTCTAGCCCTTTGAGCCTCCAGTCTCCTTGGGCACTCATAGTAAGGCTTTAGCACTAAGATAAACTTATTAAACATAATTAATTGAATGAATTAGAAGCTGATTAGGGATTCATAAAATGGGAAGAACCAAGAATGATAGTCTGCCTTATAGTTTATAGCAATTTTTGAAATAAAAGAAGAACAAGAGTGTGAGGAGGGTTGTGAGGAACTTAAACTAAATATTCTAAGAGAGCTCACGCGAGAACATAATGGAATTAAAGCATAACTTTCATAGTAACTTTGAATAGTATGTGTTCACCTATGAGATTTTAGTATTGATTCGTTGTAGTGTGTGAATTTGGATAAGTTATACTATCCTTGTGAAATATATATATATATATATATATAGACATATGTATGATGAATCCATATGCATTGAAGCATGCATTGACATTGTGATTATGGAACCGAAGTACCGGACCAAGGAACCTCAAGTAGACTATTTAGTCAGATGTGGTTTGCTTTTATAACCAGAACCATCAGGTTGACGATTTAGTCAGGAAGGACTGGTTATCAGAGGAAACCCAGATAACAGTGGTACTATGTAGTCGTATGAACGGTTATATAATATCACTGATGAAAATGGTATTGAACAATTATATGGACAGTTGCTTCAATATCGTCGGGAATGGTACAACGGAGGGTTGAATCCCATTGAATATGCATTTGTGCATTATACAGTTATGGCGTATTATGCCTAGGAGTGGACGAGGACTTACAGGATAGTGGGGTCTTGAATAGACCTAGGGGGACGTCAGGGCATGGTGTTTCACTTGTGATCAAGTTATCACCTTATATATATACCCCTGGCCGTGAACACTGTTGCAACACACTGGCAGCCCGACAAGGCACTATTGCTTTCCATGGCCCGGCGTAGACTGTCTATTGAGGGGGGACAGATCTTCTGGGGCGTTCATCTCTGAAAACTTTGAGTTTAACTCCATGGAGTAGGAAATGAGTACATTGTACATGAGAATGGTCAACATATGCATTGTGCATATGCATGGTTAGTTCACATATCATCATGGAATGGTCAACATACATATTATGCAAACATAATTACTTGTTATATATCTATAGTGAATACTTGTTGTTACAGTGCTGTTGATAATTGTATTATCGTGGAATATGTTTTCTGATAATGCCTATGCAATTGATAACTTGAACATATTTGTAATATATGTATGTATGGAATGATTTCGTCATTCGTGTTATGTTTCTTTATTGCCATCATAGGTAATGAAAGTAGAATGTCTTACCTCTTTTCTGTATTTGTCGCTACTCTGTGTGGTTTTTGGTTAAAGTCATTAAAGGGGGCGAGCTCAAATCTCCTAGATTTTGCTATAGTTTGATCTTCTGCGTTCGGTAAGGACAACTTGAAGGGATTCTATTAGTTTCGTCATAATTGAATTCACCGAAGGTGCTAAGGCTTGGCGAGTTGACTGGACCGAAAAGCGTATGCGATTTGTTGGGGATCTGATCTTGACCGTGAAAGGGACTGCAATTGAAGACCATATCCCGTATTTCTCCCTACACCGGTGTGCCCGGGGTTGCCTTACGCATTTAGGATCCGAGGGAGTGCCCAACTCCTTAGTTATGGATATGTTATGGGTAGTTTACATTTTATTTTACATTACCTGTATAAAGTGTATTTTTGGGTATATGTATGCTTTAAGGTGGTTATCCAGTCTTAAATGTTATAAATTGAGTACATCTTATAATTCATATTTTAACTGGTTGTATATGTAACTATTCATTCGTGGCTCTTATTTTTCTCATATGCGAAATGTCTAAAATTTTGTAAAAATTGTTATCTGACAATTGTAGCACGCCAAAATTTAATGACCATGACATAATGACGATTGTGTCGTGGTTATTAAATCGAGGGGTGTTACATTAGGTGGTATCAGAGCTCAGTTCATCCTGTTGAGCCGGGGTATAGACTGACTATACTTAAACATGTTAGAAGTTTCTCTGTATGTTGTGTACTTCCTTGTCTCTTGATTGAGATGTTGGGAAAAGAAGGCATGGCTTGCCATAGGTTGAGTGTTGGTAGCTACTGTTGCACAATTACATGATATTGAGTACTGGCCCACTCAATGTGTAATGTTCTGTGTCTACGGGAAACTATGACTTCACCTAGGCGTATTAAGGCAATAGGAGTTCTTTTAGAAAGAAGTTCAGCTGGTATGACTGAACTTACTTAGGATCTGTTTGCATTTATACCCTTGCTGTGTTACCTCTAGAATTGTTTGAGCCATTGGGTTAGAAAATGGGTAGTTAAATAAGACTTGCGAGGTTTGTGGACCGAGGTGTCCAAGAAGTTTTCAAAAAAAAAAAACCGATTCTCTTTGGAAAAGAGTATCTGGCGTAAGTTTGGTTCGAGGAGCTACATAGGAGTCAAAGACTTACAGGAGATCGCGTCGCAAAAGGCAGAGTGAAGGAGCTCAAGTTAGAGTCTATTAGGGTTTGTCTTGTTGAGTTATGTGACTTTTTGTGTTTGGTTTCCGAAAAGAGACAATATTGTTTGGACTAAATGCTTTTGATTTTCCTTATGGTTTGATTTGTTTGTCCTTGAAGGAAGACAATGACTTGAAGTAGACGTAAGCGTGGGAACGCAGGGAGTGACAATGATAGTACGACTGCGGCAGCTGAAGAAATGCAAAGAATGGTTGATGTAACAACACACCAGGATAAGAGGGTCGCACAACAGCAGGAATTGGAAGTTGAGGTTCAGAATTTGAAGGAAGAAAGTCGACTTTGGGGAAACTCTGGTTTACCAAAGCTTCAAAGGAGGAATAATAGAAAGATCGACCAGCGTAAGTAGAAACTGTATTCACGACGGTCAAGGGAATAACAGCGACAGCCAACACATGAAAGGGGTGCGAGTGGTAGTAAATCTAATCCGACCGTGGCATCCTTACCAAAATGTAAGAAGTGTGGTAAGGGCCACTTAACGAGGCATTGTACGATCGAAGGAATAATTTGTTTCAAGTGCAGAAAGCAAGGACATGTGTCAAGGGATTGTGCTTTGCATGGGACGAAGCCTCCATATGCAATCAAGAAAGTAATCTGCCTCAAATGCGGAAAGAACCACTTAACAAGAGACCGTAAGATTGAAGGAAAAATCTGTTTCAAATGCAGAGAGCTAGGACATGTGGCTAAGAACTATACTTCGTAAAGGATGAAGCCTTTCACTGGAGATGTATGTACTTCAAGATCTCACGGAGAAGGATGAGTTAAACTCTCAAGTGGAGTGGAAACATCTAAGACTGAAGACCTGAACGAGGGAGCTTGTACAACAATCGATGACCCTGTGACTTTCCTGTATAATTTCGGGGGTAACTCGTTTCCTTATGACGTATGATTGTATGAGCCTATTAAGGTCGTTTTAATCTTCGTCATCTTTTAACTAAGTTATTTCTACTTCTGCTACTAAGAACCTATTGATGGTAGCCAAGTTGTTTAAATTATCCTATGACTTATTAAAGACAGAATCTTTCTAGTAATCTGATTTGTTTACTTCTTTTACAAATTAGATGTAATGTTAACAAAAGGGATTGGTTATCTTCTAGCCATATTCTGTTAAAATATTCCAATGAAATTCTAAGAGTTCATTTCTGGAATTGAGTTGTCTGTGTATTTACTTCCTTTCGACCCGAATATTACTATCCTCGTTTGTAAGCCTGCTCTCATTATAACAAGTTTACTTAAAACTATCCTATTGTTGTTAAAAATTAGAACCATTTTACCAATTCAATCATCTACTTTCTTCATGAATAGGCTTGATCTCAGGAAGGAGATTAATCATTTTCTAAACGGGTCTCGTCATTCGATTCCAACGAAGACTTAGTGTTTCTTGAGACAGAAATTTCCTAGATATGAATCAATGAAATTCACTCCTAAGTTTTATTAGACCATATCATATTCTTCACTGGACGGGTCCAGTGATAAATCAAGTGACTCCCCTATTTTTCTCTCTGACCATTATAATGTTTCTCGTATACCTCGATTGAGGGAATGTGTTCCTAAATTTGAACCATAACATTGTGCCAAGAGTAGCACAATTAGGTGAGAACTTACCCTATGAGACAATTTGTTCGAATCAAGGAAAGATGGTTTGACAAATCAATTGAAGAACGCTGCTATTTTCTCCAAGATCAGCTTGTGTTCTGGATTATCATCAAGTTCGCTCAAAGGTAGGAGATTTTTCCAAAATAACTTTTTTGACGCATCATGGACATTACGGGTATTTCGTAATGTTGTTTCTTGTAATGAACGCTTCGGTAATATTCGTCGATTACTTGAATATAGTTTCTCTCCTTTGTTGAAAACAGATTTGTCGTTGTCCTTATTGGTGACATTCTGATTTATTCTTGATGTTTGGAGGAACGTACCGAATCTCTCGTAGTGATTCTTCAAAATCCTGAAGAAAAAGGAGAAGTTATGCGTAAAGTTGTCTAAGTACGAATTCCAGTTAGAGGCAGTTCAACCTTTGGGTTACGCGATCTCAAGGGAAGGAATTGTTGTGAACCCATCGGAACTTGAAGCATTTCTTTAATGGGAAAGACGAACGACCGTAACGAAGATTCGTAACTATATAGGATTAGCTAGTTAATATGGGAGACTCGTTGCAGAATTCTCCAAAGTGGCAAGACTTCTCATCTAACTCATGTATGAGGGTCAAGTTTTGTATGGACTGATGTATACGGGGGAAATTTTCAAGGATTGAAGAGACACTCGATTTCTTCGTTAAAGATGATTCTGCCCAAATCCCAATGAACTTTTGGAATGCCTAGTGATGCTTCGCATTGAAAGTTTAGAATGTGTGCTTGATCAGAATAGAAGGAATGGTAACGTACGCTTTGAGACAATCGAGAGCACATAAGAGGGATTACCTTACACTAACTCGGTGTTAGCTTTGTAGTTGCATTGAAGATCTGGAAGCATTTTCTACAAGGAGAAATTCTCCATGCCTATGGTAATCTCAAGAGTTAGAGGCATTTTGTCCTATTGGAATGAGTTGAACAGGAGGCATAGACGGTGATTAGAAGTTTCGAAAGATTTTGATTTTTTCCCATTTTAGTATAATCTCGGAAGAAGCCAATGTCGTAGTGGATGCCTTAAGATGAAAACAAGCTTAGTTTGTCTACTACGATGAGTAAGGAGAATAAGTTCGATAAAGCCACTCGGCGAGGTATAGTTGTTTGGGGAGTTAGGTGTTGGAATGGCGGAAGACTCAAGGAGCGTAGGATCTTTTATTAATCGGCCTACGATGTCAACACATTTTTACCCGTTAATATAAGATACTCAATGGAAGGAAGCAACCTCAGTGCTGGTGATTTGGATTGATGCAGCTGAAGATACAACACGAGAACTAGAAGACAAGATGAAGGAAACATAGTCGCGTTTGTTCTAAGATATGATGAATTTCGAGAACGAAATTTCTTTTTGGAAGAGGAGAGTTGTAACATCCCGAAAATTCACTTATTTCATTATAAATAATCGTTTTATAATATTTATGATTTTTGAGAATTTTTCTAGATTTTTTCGAAAACGTCAAATATTTTAATATATTTCTCATTTTACGTGCACACTGAGCAGTGTTAGTGTAACACTCCGGAAGTTGATTGTTTCGTGTTAAATAGTCATTTCCCAATTTTTGTGATTTTTGATGATTTTTGTGGAATTTTCTAGAAACGTTGAATATTTTAATATATTCTTCGTTTTACGTTCCCCCTGAGCGGAACCAGGAAAACGAAATATTTTCCCTGAGGCTGAAAAACTTTGGACTGTAGAAACGTTGAAGGGAGATCTTACTAAACCCGAGGTTGGACACAGTTTACGAGATTTTTATTTTTCAAGATTTTATCTGATAAATAAAATCACAGTATATTTTATTATCTGTGGAATAATAAAATATTATTTCTGCTAACTGTAAATTTTGTCTACTGAAAATAGCTCTAGTAGACTATTTCTATCTAATTATTTTTATGATGTCATCTAAGTGACCACACACTTCACTTTATCGAGAAGCGTGCGAAGCTGCTCAAGGAAGCTCCAAGGAAGCTTCTAGGAAGCTTTCTCCAACCACTTCTCTCTCTCTCCTCTCTAAAAGTGCTGCACGATTTTGGGGGGGGAACACATTTTCATTCCTCATTTTCTCTTCCTCATACGTAGCTCTCTTCCTCTCCCTCTCTTCCTCTCTTCTCCTCACACACACACCTCTATTGTTAAGCTTCCAAGCTTTCCTTGCTCAAGCTAACTCAAGCCATTGTCTTTCCTCACCATCTTCAAGCTTTCTTCTTTGTGGAACTCACCTTGGCTCCTCCATTTTCGTGGTTGGTAGCCCAAGACCAAAGCTTCAAGCTTTAAGGTAAAGGTCTCAACTTTATTCTCCTTTTCTCACCATTTTCGTGTTCCATGGTCACATTGGTGACTATGGATGCTATTTCCACTCTTTGATCTTGATTTTTATGGATTTGAACACCAAGGTTTCTGTGGTGGTGAAGCACGAAATTCCTAAGCAAAAAGGAGCTTGCTTTCCTTGTTCTTCACTAAGGTAAGAGGAAGATTATTCTCTTTAACCCATTTTGGTAGTGAGAAACGTCTTTGTTATGGGGTGAAACCCATTTGTGGGTACTCCTTTGTTTGAGTGATTTTGGTTGTCTAATGGTGTTTTGATTGGTAGGAATTAGTTGTATGTTGATAGATCTTGGATTTATGAAGATTGGAATGGTTTTTGGTGATTTCTGCATCCACAGAGTGATACACGGCTTAGGCCGTATATGAATACATGGCCGTGTATATCCCTACGTGACTAAAACGTGTTTTTCTGGGCACTCCAGAGGAGTACACAACCTAGGCCGTGTATGACCACATGGGTCATGTACTCGGGGCCGTGCATTTACACACGGTCGTATAACACGTTCAGCAATGGAATTTAGGCTTTTTCTAGCCCTTTGAGCCTCCGGTCTCCTTGGGCACTCATAGTAAGATTTTAGTACTAAGATAAACTTATTAAGCATAATTAATTGAATGAATTAGAAGCTGATTAGGGATTCAAAAAATGGGAAGAACCAAGAATGATAGTTTGCCTTATAGTTTAGAGCAGTTTTTGGAATAAAAGAAGAACAAGAGTGTGAGGAAGGTTGTGAGGAACTTAAACTAAATATTCTAAGAGATCTAACGCGAGAACATAATGGAATTAAAGCATAACTTTCATAGTAACTTTGAATAGTATGTGTTCACCTATGAGATTTTAGTATTGATTCGTTGTAGTGTGTGAATTTGGATAAGTTATGCTATCATTGTGAATATATATATATATACATATGTATGCATTGAATCCATATGCATTGAAGCATGCATTGACATTGTGATTATGGAACCGAAGTACCGGACCAAGGAACCTCAGGTAGACTATTTAGTCAGATGTGGTTTGCTTTTATAACCAGAACCATCAGGTTGACGATTTAGTCAGGAAGGACTGGTTATCAGAGGAAACCCAGATAACAGTAGTACGATGTAGTCGTATAGACGGTTATATAATATCACTGATGAAAATGGTATTGAACAATTATATGGGCAGTTGCTTCAATACCGTTGGGAATGGTACAACGGAGGGTTGAATCCCATTGAATATGCATTTGTGCATTATACAGTTATGGCGTATTATGCCTAAGAGTGGATGAGGACTTACAGGATAGTGGGGTCTTGAATAGACCTAGGAGGACGTCAGGCCGCGGTGTTTCACTTGTGATCAAGTTATCACCTTATATATATACCCCTGGCCGTGAAGACTGTTGCAACGCACTGGCAGACCGACAAGGCACTATTGCTTTCCATGGCCTGGCGTAGACTGTCTATTGAGGGAAGACAGATCTTCTGGGGCGTTCATCTCTAAAAACTGAGTTTAGCTCCGTAGAGTAGGAAATGAGTACATTGTACATGAGAATGGTCAGCATACGCATTGTGCATATGCATAGTTACTTCACATATCATCATGGCATGGTCAACATACATATTGTGGAAACATAATTACTTGTTATATATCTATAGTGAATACTTGTTGTTACAGTGCTGTTGATAATTGTATTATCGTGGAATATATTTTTTGATAATGCCTATGCAATTGATAACTTGAACATATTTGTAATATCTGTATGTATGGAATGACTTCGTCATTCATGTTATGTTTCTTTACTGTCATCATAGGTAATGAAAGTAGAATGTCTTACCTTTTTTCTATATTTGTCGCTACTCTGTGTGGTTTTTGGTTAAAGTCTGTAAAGGGGGCGAGGTCGAATCTCCTAGATTTCGCTATGGTTTGATCTTCTACGTTCGGTAAGGACAACTTGAAGGGATTCTATTGGTTTCGTCATAATTGAATTCACCGAAGGTGCTAAGGCTTGGCGAGTCGACTGGACTGACAAGTGTATGCGATTTGTCGGGGATCTGATCTTGATCGTGAAGGGGACTGCAATTGAAGACCTTATCCCGTATTTCTCCCTACACCGGTGTGCCCGGGGTTGCCTTACGCATTTAGGATCCGAGGGAGTGTCCAACTCCTTAGTTGTGGATATGTTATGGGTAGTTTACATTTTATTTTACATTACCTATATAAAGTGTATTTTTGGGTATATGTATGCTTTAAGGTGATTATCCAGTCTTAAATGTTGTAAATTAAGTACATCTTATAATTCATATTTTAACTAGTTGTATATGTAATTATTCATTCGTGGCTCTTATTTTCCTCATATGCGAAATGTCTAAAATTTTGTAAAATTTGTTATCTGACAATTGTAGCACGCTGAAATTTAGTGACTGTGACATAATGACGATTGTGCCGTAGTTATTAAATCGAGGGGTGTTACACATGGGACTTGGGCCCAATGATTCCTAATGGACCCAACTTTGTAACTAATAGTTTTCTAATCATGTGAAGCTAAATTAGAAGGTAGTTATAGGGGTTAGAAGAAGAAATTTGAGACTCAGTTTTCATTCTACACTTTTCATCCTCTATCTAGATCTTTCTCTTTTCTCTTCCTTCTCTCTAGATTTTCTCTTCTTTTTCTGAGTTCTTCCCTCCCTTTCATGGAGGGCTAGGGCCTTTAATCAATCCAATGGATTGAACATTCTTGATGCTTAATCTTGATATTTTGTTTTAGTTGTTTACATTCAATTGTTAATCTAGTTTCTCTCATTCTTCTCTTTTTCTAATTCTGATTGGATGCTTAATTTGATTGAGATTTACATTTGATAATTGCGTAATTACCATGTGCTAAGAGAGAATTTCAGAGACTAAACAAGGCATTGAAGGTGTTTGATGAAATGTTTAGCTTGGTTGGATCTTGGTTTTTAAGTTAATTCGAGTTTTAGATAAATGCTTAATTTGTCTAACCTTAATTAATTGAATTCTGGAAGCGTTTCTAGTAGAAGATCCGTGGATCATTGAGAGGCGTCTTGATGTGATCTAAGACCAAGGATTAGATTGATAATTGAATGGATCTATAGTGATCAAGGATTGATTAAAATCAAGATTGAATAATTCTCTTGGATTGGTTATTTCCTAATTTTGCTTTCTCTTCTTTAATTGCTTTCTGTTTCTGTTGTTTAATCTTGTAAACTTCTTCTCCCCTGTTTATTAACCTCTTAATCTAGTTTTATAATTAAAGTGATCTACGGGCTCGACCCAGTGTTACCTTATGCTGCAAGTAGTTTTTGTAATTCGATTATAATTTGATTTAAATTTAGTAGCCTCGACAATTATCAAATATAACGGCGAATAAAATGAAATGGGCATAGGCAAAAGGGAACTGTTGAGAGTGAAGAGAGAAAAGAGAGACATAAGATGAAATTGTGTGTCTAAACTACAAAACAGAGACTAAATTATATAGACCTATTATAATAAATATAAAGATCTTAATTACCATAACTTTGGTTATAATTTGGTTAGCCTATACAATGAATCTACCACTATTTACATAGTTTTCAACACTCCTCCTCAAGTTGGATCATATAGGTCATATGCACTAAGCTTGTTACAAATATAGCTTATCCGAGGACCTTTCAAAGACTTAGTGAAAACATCCACTAGTTGATCATTTGAATTGACGAAACTAGTGGTGATGTCTCCAGATAGAATCTTTTCTCTAATAAAATGACAGTTTATCTCAATATATTTGGTCCACTCATGAAACACTAGATTAGAGGCGATATGCGATGCATCTTGATTATCACAAATGAGTGTCATTTGCTTAATCTCCCCAAATCAAAACTCTTTAAGTAGCTATTTTTAACGAAATGAGTGCACAAGTAGCTGAGGCCATGGATCTATATTCTACTTCAGCAGTTGATCTTGCAACCACATTTTGTTCCTTACTATTCCAAGATATTATATTACCCCCGATGAACACACAATACCTAAAAGTGGATTTTCTATTAGGAGGAGAACCTGCCCAATCAGCATCTGAGTATCCAATAATCTGAGTGTGACCCTTATCTTCATAGACAAGGCCTCTTCTAGGAGCTCCTTTAATATACTTTACGATGCAAATCACTGCATCCCAATGTGCATCACATGGTGAATTTAGAAACTAACTTACCACACAAAGTGCAAAAGAGATGTCAGGATGGGTAACAGTGAGGTAGTTCAACTTTTCGACTGATCTTCTGTATCTTGCTAGATCCGAGAGTGGCTCCCCCTGATTTGGTAGAAGTTTACCATTCGAATCTATAAGAGTGTCAACAGGCTTTGCATTCAACAGACATGTTTCCTCAAGAATGTGCATGACATACTTCCTTTTTGAAATTACTATACCATCACTGGATTGTGCCACCTCTATTCCCAAAAAGTATCAAAATTTGCCAAGGTCTTTAGTCTGAAAGTGATAACCAAGATATTGTTTTACCTGAATTATGCCATGGTGATCATTGTCAGTGATAATAATGTCGTTGACATACACAATCAAATAAATACATCCTTGAGCTGAATAGTGATAGAAGATAGAGTGGTCAACCTCACTTCGAGTCATACCGAACTGTTGAACTATAATACAAAATTGGTCAAACCAAGCCCTAGGAGACTGTTTTAGGCTGTACAGAGATTTACGAAGATGATAAACTAGTGCAAAAGGCTCCCCTTGAGCAACAAACCCTGGTGGTTGCTCCATGTAAACCTCTTCTTCTATATCACAATGGAGAAAAGCATTCTTGATGTCCAACTGATGAAGGGGCAAGTGGCGAATAGCAACTATATACAAAAAAAGTCGAACCGAAGCAATCTTTGCCACGGGAGAGAAAATGTCTCTATAATCCAAGCCAAAAATTTGAGTATACCCTTTTTTCACTAGACGAGCCTTGAGGCGATCAACATTGCCATCAGGGTTAACCTTGACCTTATAAATCCACCGACAGCCTACAACAGACTTTCTAGGAGGAAGAGGAACAAGTTCCTAAGTACCATTGCTATGAAGGGCACACATCTCATCGATCATAGCTTGTCTCCACCCAGGATGAGATAAAGTATTACTTGGAGAGTTAGGAATAGACATAGAAGACAAGGAAGAAAGACAAGCATGATGTGAAGAAAATAGGCGATGATAACTCAAAGTAACATAGTGAGGAGAAGGGTTACGAGTAGACTGTATACCTTTATAGAGAGCAATAGGAATGTCAGGCTCAGGAGGCAGTGCCGGAGATGGTAATGGAATTAGTGTCGGAGGAGAGTCCACATTGACCCTACAACTTTTGGTGGAGGTAGGGGCGGTGGAGGTGGATGTGGCTGATGATGATAAACCTAGAAGGGGCAAATAGTAGTGGTGGGTTTCTCGACATGAGGGGTAGGAGGTGTATCTGACTTAACAGTGATAAGAGGAAGAGGAATGAGCAAGACCTCAGAGATAGGTGTAAGAGTTGAGGAAGGACACTGGAAGAAGGTTACAGACTCAAAGAAGGTAACTTCGGCGGAGACGAGATAATGTTATAGATCAGGGGAAAAACAACGATAATCCTTTTGGGACCGAGTGTAACCAAAATAAACACACTTAATAGATCTGGTAGAAAGTTTATTAAGACGAGAAGTGAGATTATGATCAAAACAGGTAGACCCAAATATACGAGGTGGTAAGGAATGCAAAGGTTGATGGGGATATAAAATAGGGTAAGGGACCTGGTGATCAAGCACAAAGAAGGGCATGCAGTTAATTAGATAACAAGTAGTAAGAACTGCATCGCCCCAGAAGCGAAAAGAAACATTACCATGAAGTAAAAGGGTTTAAGTTGTTTCTACGAGATGCCTGTTTTTACGTTCAACGACCCTATTTTGTTAAGGGGTATAGGCATAAGAGGTTTGGTGAAGAATGTCATGAGAAGCCATAAAGGATTGAAATGGTTGAGACAAATACTTACGGGTATTATCACTATGCAAACTAAATATAGGAACACCAAATTGAGTTTTAATTTCATGATAAAAGTTTTGAAATATTGAAAACAACTCAAACTGATTTTGTATAAAAAATAACCAAGTGTAGTGAGAGTAATCATCAATGAAAATGACAAAATACCTAGACCATATAGTAGAAATAGTACGACTCGGACCCTAAATATCAAAATGTACTAAGGCAAAAGGAGATGACGCTTGACTGCTGACTTTATCGAGAAACGAACTATAAGTATGTTTTCCTAATTGACATGACTCACAAGGGAGACTCGATAACTTAGAGAGGCTGGGCACCAATTTTTGTAGTTTAGGAAGGCTAAGGTGATCCAATTGTGCATGGATGGTGAGAGGGGAATCCTTGACAGCACAAACACGAGAGAGGTTGGAGAGTAGGTAGAGTCTATGGGATTCACATCCGGTGCTAAGTATCCGACCTAAACTCTGGTCCTGTAGAATGACAAAGTCTTTAGTAAATGTAATCATACAATTAAGAGGCCGAGTCAAACGACTAATGGAAAGCAAATTAAAAGAAGACCTAGGAACATAAAGGACAGAGTCTACTAAAAGGGAAGGGAGGGGGTGGGTAGTGTCGATCCCTTGGGATTGGGACTTGGAACCATTTGCTAAACTAATAGTAGGTAAATAACCATTGTGAGAAAGGTTGGAGAAAAGAGTCTTATTACAAGAAATGTGGTCAGTCGCACTAGAATCAAGAGCTCAAGTACCAATGAATAGGGAACGAGAGAGACAAGCAAATGAAGTACCAATATGTGCAACAAAGGTAATGGAACTAGAGGTCTGACGTTGCTAAAACCATTTTAGAAAGTTAGCATAGGCAACTGTTGGAGCAGAGGAACCAGAGGACTTACGTTGTGCAAACCACTATAAAAAGTCTACATACTCAGCCCGAGATGGTCTTGGCTGGGCAAATAAGTCTACAGTGTTCGTCGAAGTAGTGGGGGCCATAGGTCAAAACAAAAGATGACTTGAATTAGTTTTGAATGTTTCGAGCAAATGCAATTGCTAATGAAGGTCACTAACAAAGGAAGTGAGAGTAAATCCAGGTAGAGGAGGCCAAGACGAGTTAGATGAAACCAATGACTACTGGAAATATGATCAGATGCAGTCATACGCTGGATAAAAGGAGGCGCGTGGATCTGCACACTGACAATGGTAGTGGTGTGAGGGAGCGCATGAGACGACAGCTAGAGGCGCGACTTCGATGGGTGGCTGATTGGAGGATAGCAGTGCAACCGATGGGGTCACCTGCCAGAAAAGGCAACAACGGACGAAAGTGAAAGATGGTAGCAACAAGAAGAAAAACTTGTAAAAGAGAGGTCGCAGCAGACGACAACGAAAGAGATGGTGTTTATCAACAAACAAGAATGAAAACATGATTGGTCGAAAAAAGAAATTTATTAGAGAGCAATGGGCTCACTGGGTGTGCATGATTTTAAAGTTGTTTCTCTTTAAGCTCTAGATACCTTGTTGAAAGTAAAGAAAGAAAAGAGAAACATAATGAAACTATGTCTAAACTACATAACAGAAATTGAATTATACAAACCTATTATAATAAATACATAAATCCTAATTACCATAATTATATGATTTAATTAACCTATACAATGAATCTATCACTATTTACATAATTTTCAACAAGAAAAAAAATCAAAAACCAAAAAGCTTGCATCACCAACAAGATCCACAGCCTGGAGATTTCTCCGCTGCAGCCCTAGACAAAGAGCTTCCTACCAATGAGGCCTAACCCTCTAGGTTTCTTCTTGTTCCCTTGGAAAAGACTCCTCAAGGTTTTCTAAAAATGTTTAGCAGAAATTGTGTTTTCTTAATGATGAGAAGGACTTAACAAAACAATGATCAGGACTTAATTGCGATTGTTTCAACTGCTTTCTTATCTTTATATGAAGTATGAATCTACAGCTGAGTCTTTTTTTTTTTTTTAATTTTATGGGATCGACCCTAAGAAACTACACTACGAGGCAAAGAAACGCCAGGAATATCTTCAAGAATGATAGTTCCACAACCTGGAGGAGGCTGTTTTGTCTGTTTTTAACCTGAACTATATAATATGTGATCAACAAATATATATATATAAACACACACACACACACACGAAAATCAGGAGATGTACAAGATGAATAACTTGATACTGTTGGTTAACATTCTTAAATTTAAAATCCTTTTCCTATATCATAATTTTTCCAATTTATAATTCAAAGCAACACTGTTGACATGTCCGTCCTCTCCAATGGTCAATCTCAAAACCCTAACTTCAATCAAGTCAAAATATCTGCTTGAATTCTATTTAATTTTGCATAGAGCCCATCCTTGAGTAGAAGCTCTTCATGGTTTCCCATCTGCAAAAACACATTAAGCATTGGCATTAAGCTGTCTATAAGTATTCAATGAATAGTGCCAGAATCTTGTGTGATGCCAAGGCATTAACCATGTCATTTACTTTTGGACGGGAATTGGAGCTTACGCAACCATATAATTCCACTATTATTTCATGTTTGAACCATGAAATCACAATATTTTTGGACTAAAATATAAGATATAGTAACTAAATTCAGCCGGAAATCACCTCAATGATGCGGCCATCATCTATAACAAAGATCCTGTCAGCAGCTTTTATAGTAGAAAGCCTGTGAAATTTGGGAATTATAATGCAACTAATCTTATAAAGAAATAGAAAGAAACTAAAACAACGCAGGATAGTTAAGAATTTACTTATGTGCTATGATAATGATAGTTCTTGATTTAGATTCATCTTTTAACGCATACAGCACTTCCTAAAATAAGAATTACATAACACGTAAACAGCTGCATGCTCACATTTTCTTTTAGATAAAAATGGAAATTAGAACTTTCAAACGCTAGAATTTGAGAAATATACCTTGATATAATGCTCACTCTCAGAATCTAGAGCACTGGTTGCTTCATCAAGTATCATAATAACTGGGTCCCTAAGAATGGCCCTGGCGATGGCAATTCGTTGCTTTTGTCCCCCACTAAGTACATTGTCATCCACAAGGGTTTCATAGCCACTAGGAAGTGAAGAAATAAAGTCATGGGCATAGGCCTGTTTTGCTGCCCGTTCAATATCTTCCTGTTTTATGTCCCTAGGGCAACCATACTTTATGTTTGACTTGATATCCATGTGAAAGAGACGGGATTCCTGTTTGAAACAAAAAAATTCAGAAAATGAATTTATAACTAAGTATTAACTGTAGTTTAAGTAGTCTAACCTGTGCAACATATCCGATGTTCTGTCTCAGCCACCTGATATCCAACTCTTTAAGAGGGAATCCATCAATATATATCTGTATATAAACGTGATTACATAAGAAAGTATTACCAAGAATGTTTATATACATAAACATGACTGAAAGTGACATCACATTTCAGATTAGTCACCACAGGTTGCTAAATTTTATGCCAAGAATGTCAAATATCAAGTGGCTAAGATTTTATGGCAATGTAAATTTTATGCAGTTTTCTGATAATATTTAGTTGGAAAGCAATACCCGTATTTACAAAAGTTACACTTGTTCTGAGATAGGATTGTCCTCTCTTTGCTATTTTGTTCGCATTTGTTTCAAAAGAATTTCTACCACAACGAAATTGGACAGCTTTATTGCATTTTTTAGCCACTTGGTTTGCTGTTTTCTTTTTAGGAGGATTTCTTAACCTCTTCCACTTGCATTTTCTATCCTTTCTTTCTGATAATATTCAAAAGAAAAATAATGTCCTATGTTTTTCCAAATCACCTATGCAGAGAGATTGAAGATATCAAGAACAAAACTTAACTTCAACAATAAATAACAAATAGAAATAAACATGTCATTCAAGTTCAACCATCTGAGTCTTACTAAGCAAATACTTTGTCATAATTGTGAACTCTAGACGTTGGAAGCATCAATTAGCATAAAATGCGCAGCTGTATTGACTATTGAGTCTATTAACATAATTTCCGGAAACAAACTATAGCTCGTATGGGCTTGAAAATGTGCCATTTCTAGACAGTAGTCACCATCTCAATGGTGCAGAATATATAAAAACAGGAGGCTTTTCAATTCAGGAGCAACCACTCAATGTGATAATAACTTCACTGGATTTGCTTCTAGGAATTAGAAATTAGGATACAAGAAGCTGATAAAATACTTTGTCGTGGGGTCATCCGTCAACATAATCGCTAGAAAAGCTGTCTTCATAACTTGCACCAAGAAGGTTGGAAAGAATTACTCGTAGCATGATGTTTGTTGCTCTTGTTTCAATGTAAATGTACATAACGACTTCATAGAACAAGCTAGTGAATGATGAGCATACAGCTCCTCCTTTTCAATTATAAATAATTCCAATTTATCAGGATCGAAAGATATAAATCATTTACCTGACCACTACTAGGCTCATAGAGACGAAGTAAAAGGTTGAGGAATGTGCTCTTTCCACTACCACTCAGTCCAACCTTGGCAAAATAGAGATGTCCAATTAATCTTTGAGCATCACCAACATCGAATCACTAGGAACAAAGAGAAATCTTACAATGGCAATAGCTTGATTTGCTTCTACAGAGAAGTTTAAGTGTTCTAGAACAGGCATCTGCTCAAATGTCAGAGACAATTGAAAATTAACAAGTACTTAATCAGCCACAAACACACCCATGCCTCAGAATTGAGTGGTAAAAGGGATGAGAGGTAAAAAGTGAAATGATTAGAAGGATTGTAAGGATGCCCAATTTACAATTGTCAGTGACTGGGTAAAGGAAGAAAATTTTTGTTGTGAAAAGTCTAGCGCATATGATACGGAGACTCACTAGCCAAAGTAAGTTGAGTAAGTATGTATTGCAATAATCCTTCATTTTTTTTCTCTATTTTAAAAGAAATGGCACATCAAAACCCTGACCAACCCCCAGCCCAAAAAAGATAAAGACGAGGGAAGTAAAACAAGTAACAAATACATACGAGTGCATTATGTATATGTCATTTATTTGGGGGGGGGGGGGGGGGGGGAATGGGCAGACTCAATAGTATGAAACACAGCAAGATGTCTTTCTAATGGCATCAGCAACATGGGTAATGGTGGCATTGTGCTCGTGGAGGCAGTGAAATTCAGGTGGTTTTTGGTGGAAGTTATAGCATCTTTGGTGAAGGGCAGGAGAGGTAACCATAATGGTTGCAGCTATGTCTCTGCTGATGATAGGGAGTACAGTGGAGTCAAGTAAGTTGTGATGAACGTAATGGAAGAGACATCCAGGGTGCTTATGGTAGAAAGCAATGCAGTACTAGTCGTGAAGTTGTGATGGTTGTGGAACCAGTTGGGTGGTGTTCAAGCTGGTGGCATCTACTTGAATGGCTTACAGAAGGCAAAGGAAATATCACGAATAAGCTAACAACAATCACTGAATGTAGTTTTCAAATAGTCATATATGGCAATGGTTATTGTTGATTCAGTGCTTCTGTATTAAATAGACATAAAACTAGTTTGCAATTCATGTGATACCAAATGCCCTATAAACTACAAATGACCATATGCATTTTAATTTTAAGCTGATGTGAGAAACCTCAACGTGTTTCTTTGAACAAATGGAGCAAAATAATCTCAATATAATGAAAACACATACCATAATCCTTGCTGGATAATGAAATGATACATTTACAAACTGAATATGCCCCATTAACCTCTGCAACTTCACTCCTGCATGCAGTGGGAAGGAAGCACAATTAAACAATATATAATTCCATAACTGAGGAGTACGGGAGCAAGGGACTGACAATTACTTGCCTTTGGCTAAGAATTGGTCACTGGGCAAAAGATTCATCAGTCGGAAAATTTTTTCAGAGGCTCCAATGGACTGTAGTAATGATGATAAGCTGTTTGTCACCCTCCAAGTAGCATAAATCAACCACTCACAGTATAATACATACATAGTAAGTTGCTCCACCGTTACGCAACAACTGAGAACAGACATCCCTCCTAACAGCACTGCAAATATCTGCATGTTGCAATTTGACCACACAAAAAAAAAAAGAAAAAAACCCTCGATATTTATCTATTATAATATGAATAGAAAAATGCGTAAAGAGTCAATTTGTATACAATCATTAGACACTAATTCTAAAAACTGTCTGATTGAGCTGTATAAATATGTTACAAGAATTTGGTCCATAGCATGCCTGGATTCTAAGAGTAAAAGAAGAATAACATGGAAGAGTTTTTAGAATAATTTAACCATAATTCAAAACTTAAAACAGAAACACTTAACTCACGAGATAGAGAATTAATAGATTGAGGAAGACTTGATTCATGTAAGAAAAAAAAAAGTATAGTTAATTTATATGTAAATTTGGTCTACAATTCAAGGACCAACGAGTTCCATTGAAAAATCCAAGTCATATAGACATATATTTTTTAAAAAAACAAACCTTTGAATTTGACATATTATGAACTTTTTAATGCAAAAGTTCAGAATACTACTAATTAACTTTTATGCCCACATCCACACCCAAAAAAAGAAAGTAAACCAACAAAGAGGTAGGATGAAGGAAATACTTTTTCTTTCATTCTAATAAAAAATATTACAACTGGAGGAGTACACAAAGGTAAAGGATACCTCTCTTTCCCTTTTTTTTAAAAAAAATAAATAGCATGAAGGAACTGCAGCATGCAATTATTGGTTTAGAATCTTTTAATAAGGTAAGTATGAGCCAAACCTGAGTTGAACGGTAAAGGATGTTAAAGCTCAGATTCCAGAACCCATAAGCCACACTCTCTCGACTGTTTATAAATGCTAATCTCTGTAGCCACTGATTGTACCTGATTAGATATAGTATGGGTATTATGGATATCATTGTAACAGATATAACCATTTAAAAAAATGTATGACAAACTTGTGTACATATTGCCTTACTATATTACTAGTATCACACTCGGTATGCATAGATGAGTTCATTACCTATCAGCTAAAGCTTTCGAAATAGCTCCTGGTTAGTAACTGTGGATAAATTAGGAATGTTAGGATTTGATGGTTCTGAATAAATTAGGAAGAAAAAATCCTAGGATTAAGCAAAGGATTAGTCAATCCCGAGTCATGGGATTGACCTTCCTATTTTTTTCTCTTTTCTATTTTATAGGATTCTAATTCCCTATGATTAAGGGATCTGTCTCCCTATGTTTTTCCTATTTAAGTTGTACTACTCAGCTGTTACCATTTGAATCAATAAAGAAATTATTTCTGCATGGTATCAAAGCTTTAGGGTTCAATCATGAACTACAAGGCTGCCATGGTTGGTTCTAATTCGACCACCTCCAATATGAGCAGTGGCGTGTTGTCCCCAGAAGGAGGTGGCCATCAACCACCAGAGGAGACTCTGACCAAGACCAATGAGAGACCCAAAGATGACGGTCCTCAGCATGTAACTCAGCCCGCACCCGCAGCCATCCCTGTTAGCGACCACTCTCTTCAGATTACCATTCATAAATTGAATGGAAAAAATTATCTTGAGTGGTCCAAGTCCGTGCAGTTGGTGATTGACGGCAAGGGAAAGCTCGGATATTTGAATGGGGAAGTGAAAGCCCCAGCCACCGATGATCCAAAATACAGGCAGTGGCATTCCGAAAACTCAATGGTAACTCAATGGTTACAGCATGGTTAATTAATTCTATGGATCCGGTGATTGGTAGCCATTCATGTTCTTACCAACAGCTCGTGATGTATGGGAAGCTGTGAAGGAGACATATTCAGACTTGGATAATCACTCTCAGTTGTTTGAATTGACCACCCGGATGTGGAAAATATAGCAAGGGGAACGCGAAGTCACAGTATACTACAACGAGATGATGATTGTATGTCAGGAGCTGGATATGTTTGAAGAAGACTGGGAAAACAACAATGATAGTGCTCGCTACAGGAAATAGGTGGAAAGAGGGCGGATATTTGTCTTCTTAGCAGGGCTGAACAAAGAACCTGATGAAGTTCGAGGACGTATCTTAGGAAGGAAGCCTCCACCATCTATCAGATAAGTGTTTTCAGAAGTGAGAAGAGAAGATGCAAGAAGGCAAGTGATGCTGAAAAATATTCATGAAGGATCAGCCCTTGTAGCCCGGGGTGGAGAATCAGAAGGAGATAGGCGAGGAGGAAAATAGAAACGTTGGTGTGACCATTGTAAATGGCCATGGCACACACGAGAAACCTGCTGGAAACTGCATGGAAAACCACCCTCAAAGAAAAAACAAGGCAATGATAACAAGTTCGGGGGAGACAGTCATGCATTCCAAGCAAGCATCACGGATCAAGGGCAGCAATCTTCCTCAGAATCTCTTCCCTTCACAAAGGAACAAATAGAACAATTGCACAAACTATTCCAATCTCACTCTGTAGGAAACTCTAATCCATCTTGTTCTATAGCCCAGTCAGGTATTCATTTCATTGCTACAGTTGCGTGTACAGGATCTAATGGCCCCTGGATACTAGATTCAGGTGTCACTGATCATATGACTAGTGTGTCGCAATATTTCTCCTCATATACAACCTGCACAGGCAATCAAAAGGTTAAACTTGCAGATGGTTCCTTAGCTACTGTAGCCGGGAAAGGAAATGTGACTCTTTCGCCTTCTTTAATCCTTAAAGATGTTCTACATGTTCCTAATTTGTCATATAATCTTGTGTCTGTTAGTAAACTAACCTTTGATCACAACTGTCGAGTTAATGTTTGGTCTTCTCATTGTGAATTTCAGGATTTATCCTCGGGGAAGATGATTGGGGGTGCTAGGTAGGCCAATGGTCTCTATCTTCTCAATAGCCTCACTTTTGGAAGGCCAAACCAGCGAACTTGTTTCAATTTCTAGGTTTGAGAGAAAAAAATATTTTATGTCTCAATATCACATCAGCGTATGTACATAGGGTATTTATGCAAAATTGGATAACCAATTCTGCTACAAATAAGGAAACAAATAGAAAAACAAATCTCCTACAAATCAGGAGATAAAGCAGGAAACAAATAATAAAGATAAAAAAATTTTCCTAAAACAAATCTGAATTGATTTGATTCAAATTTATTTCTCCTAAAACTGGTACCTGTGAATCTGGACAAATTCCACTATGAATCTGGACAAATTCCACTATAAATCTAGACAGATTCCACTACCAGATTCGACACCCCCCCTCAAGTTGGTGCATAGATGTCTGTCATGCCCAACTTGCTCACAAGAAGTTCATACTTAGGTCGAGAGATCCCTTTGGTGAGAATATCAGCCACTTGTTGTGCAGTTGGAACAAAAGGCACGCAAATAACTTTCTCATCAACCTTTTCTTTAATGAAATGTCTATCAATCTCCACATGCTTAATACGGTCATGCTGTACTAGGTTTTGTGCTATGCCTATAGCTGCCTTGTTGTCACAGTATAATTTCAATGGTAGACTAACAGGGGTTCCCAACTCTTCAAGGATTCTCTTCAGCCATAACATTTCACAAACTCCTTAAGTCATGGCTCTATATTCAGCTTCAGCACTACTCCTTGCCACAACATTTTGTTTTTTGCTACGCCATGTAACTAAGTTACCCCAAACAATGTGCAATAGCCTGATATTGATCTCCTATCCGTGACTGATCCTACCCAATCAGCATCAGTATAGGCCTCTACGGTCTACTGTGTAGTCTTCTTAAAGAATAGACCTTTGCCAGGAGCACTCTTCAAGTATCTTAGGATCCGGTTAGGATCCGGTAGACAACTTCAAGGTGTTCCTCATAGGGTGAATGCATGAACTGGCTTACAAGGCTAACTGCAAATGCAATGTCTGGCCGTGTATGTGATAGATAAATCAATTTCCCTACTAACCTTTGATATCGGGAAGTGTCAACTGGTGTTCCATCTTTGCTGTCCCCAAGTTTCTGGTTTGGGTCAATGGGAGTATCTATTGGTCTGCATCCACTCATACTTGTCTCTTTAAGAAGATCAAGAACATACTTCCTTTGTGAGAGGACAATCCCCCTTTTTGAGCGTGCTATTTCCACTCCCAGGAAGTATCTTAAGGACCCGAGATCCTTAATTTCAAATTCTGAAGCTAGTGCCTCTTTCAACCTGTTTATTTCTGTCCAGTCATCTCCCGTGACAATTATGTCATCCACATATACAATAAGAATAGCAATGTTACCATTTATTGACCTCCTTATAAACATAGTATGATCAGCTTGACTTTGTATATACTTTTGTCCCTTTACAAACTGTGTGAATCTATCAAACCATGCTCGTGGTGATTGCTTTAGACCATATAGGGACTTCTTTAGCTTGCAAACTTTTGAATCAAATTTCTCTCCAAATCCCGGGGGTGCATCCATATACACTTCCTCCTCCAAATCCCCATTTAAGAATGCATTTTTCACATCCAATTGCTGCAAAGGCCAATCTAGATTAGTTGCAAGGGATAAAAGAACTCTCACCGTGTTTAGTTTTGCAACTGGAGCAAAGGTCTCGGAATAATCAATTCCGTAAGTTTGAGTGAAGCCTTTGGTAACCAATGTAGCCTTGTACCTTTCGATAGAGCCATCAGAACTGCACTTTATAGTAAATATCCATTTACATCCCACAGTATTTTTCCCTTTGGGCAGCTCCACCATTTGCCATGTCTGATTTTTTTCAAGAGCCTTCATCTCTTCTAGGACAGCTTCCTTCCACTCTGGAATTTCTAAGGCATCCTGTACATATTTTGGAATCTCCATACATGACAATTGGGAGGTAAAAGCACGAAAATTTGGTGACAATTTTTCATAAGACACAAAATTAGATAGACGGTGTTGGGTACATGATCTAACACCTTTCCGAACAGCTATAGGAAGGTCACAATCAATCAACTCAGTGGGTGTAAAATTGGAAACAGGTTCAGAATCAATTTCAACTAGCTAATTAATTTCAGGATAAGAATTACCTGGTGGGTCCTCGGATTCATGGTGGTGCAAAAGATCACAATTCTCTACTCTTTGAGTATGGTTCCTCCTTATATAGAAGCGCTCAAAGGGTTCCATACCTTTGTACCTTTTCCTGGTTTCAATTCCCTTTATGGATTCAGGTTCATTGCTTTTACTAGTATTCTCACAGCCTAGTACCAAGTCATGACTGGTAGGATTTTCATTACTTGGTATAAGGCAAATACCAGAATTTTCATTATTCACAGGACTTGTTCCATTATCTACCACATTTGACTCATCAATTGACATGTTTGACTCATCTATAGTAAGATATTTTGTCGAGTCTTCTACTGTTTTCCCCCGTGAAGATGAGACTAAAAAAACGGTTTTGACTCAAAAAAAGTAACATCCATAGTCACAAAAAACTTCTTAGTGATCGGATCAAAACATTTATACCCCTTTTGAGAAGGAGCATACCCAACAAACACACTTTTTTGCCCGATGATCAAGTTTACTTAAATTGGGTGTATTAACATGTATGAAGGCTGTGCATCCAAATATTTTTAGAGGTAAGTTAGAGGATAGTCTGATTGTTGGAAAATGGTTGAGAAGCATACCTAGGGGGTATTAAATTTTAAGACTTTACTAGGCATCCTATTAATCAAATAGGTTGCTGTTAAAATAGCTTCCCCACAAAGATATGTAGGAACCATAGCCTGAAACAGTAAGGCTCTAGCTACCTCTAACAAATGTTTATTTTTCCTTTCAGCTACCCCATTTTGTTGAGGGGTATCAACACATGAACTTTGATGCACAATACCCTTTTATACAAAAAATTGTTTGAGATACTTCTTGAAGTATTCTCTTCCATTATCGCTTCTAAAAATCTGAATTGTTTGTTGAAATTGAGTTTGAACCATACTGAAACGGGTTTTAAAAATGTTTTCAACTTCAGATTTTTCTTTCATTAAATACACCCAAGATAGCCTAGTGTGATCATCAATAAAACTTACAAACCATCGTTTGCCTGCAGGGGTAGTTACACGACTTGGTCCCCAAACATCACTATGAATGATGGTGAAAGGAGTAGATGGTTTATATGCTTGGGCAGGATAGACAGTGCGGTGATGTTTAGCCAATTGACAAGTCTCACAAGTAAAGAAAGATGGATTTTTATTTCTAAAAAATTCAGGGAACAAGTGCTGCAAATAATTAAAATTGGGATGGCCTAACCTATAGTGCCATAACATTATTTCATTTTCCTTAGATCCAGAAACAGAATTAAAACACGTACTTTGAGAATGCCCACTCAAATTAGAACTATCTTCAAAGATGTAGAGACCATCAACTTCCTTAGCACTGCCAATCATCCTCCCCGATGTCAATTCCTGAAATTTACAACCAGAGGAATAAAAAATAACACGACAATTCATGTCAAGAGTTAACTTACTAATGGACAGAAGGTTACAAGACAAATTAGGAACATGAAGAACATTGTTGAGAGTTATTAAGGGTGAGAGAGGGATAGATCCAATTCCAGCTATGGCAGAGAGAGTTCCATTAGCAATTCTAATTTTTTTATTCCCTGCAGTAGGACTATAGGAGGAAAACAGTTTTGAGCAATCAGTCATGTGATCAGTTGCTCCGGAGTCAATAACCCAAGGATTTTGAGGTTTTTTGGAAAACAAAGCAGTAGTAAGATAAGTACCTTTTTGGGCCAAAGAACAAGAAGGATTGGTTGTCATGTTTTGAGAAGAAAAAAGTTTGTACAAGTGCTCTAGTTGTTCCTTTGTGAATGGGTTTGTCTCTGAAGTAGATGGAGGCTCTTGACTCTCCTTAGCAGTGGTCTGGTAGGCACGCCCACCTCTGTTGGATTTTTTCTTCCAATTAGGTGGCTTTCCATGGATCAACCAGCAAGTCTCCCTAGTGTGCCATGGTTTTTTGCAATGATTACACCAGGGTTTCTTCCCTTTATTATCTTCTGTATTAATTCCTCTAGTCACAAGTGCTGAACTTTCATGTTCCTGAGTTGTGGATGGTTCATGAGTATTCAACATTATCCTCCTCCTTGATTCTTCCCGTCGTACTTCAGAAAAGACCTCCCTAATAGAAGGTAAGGGCTTTATGCCGAAGATTCTTCCTCTTACTTCATCTAGACTTCGGTTAAGTCCAACAAGAAACATGTACACACGATCATTCTCTCTCTCTTCTTGAACCGAGCAGCATCTTTGGGATTTTCCCAATCGTCTTCATAGCACTTGGTCTAACTCCTGCCAAAAAGTCATCATCAAGTTGTAATATGATGTGACATCTTGATCACCCTGTTTGAACTGCTAGAGTTGTGTCTTTAAGTCAAAAATCTGAGAGGAATTCTCCAAATCTGAGTAGCAATCACGAACCGCATCCCAAACATCCTTGGTCGTAGGCGAGAAACAAATAGGGCTTTCCTATTCTTTGGTTCCATGGAGTTGATTAACCATGCAAAGTGATGAGAGAATTTTCTGACGTCCACTTTGTAAAAGACGGATCATCCATGGAGGGCTGCTGGATCTCTCCAGTAAGGTACCCCATTTTTCCTTTCCCTTCTATGGCCAACTTCACAGACAGAGTCCACTCAATGTAATTTTTTCCATTGAGTCAGTGCACAGTGAGTTGTAGGCTTGGGTTTGTGAGAAAGCATCAAAAGGGGCTGAGGACGATCCTGATTGAGCAGTCCTCAAAGCCTCTGTTGAGGTGCTAGACGCGTTTGTGGAAGCTCCGGTCATTGCCGTCTTCACCGTGGTTGAAAGAGGTCAGAGCCGAAGCTCTAATACCATCTAGGTTTGGGAGAAAAAATATCTTATTTCTCAATATCACATCAGCTCTGATATCTTATTTATGCTACAAATAAGGAAACAAACAGAAAAACAAATCTCCCACAAATCAGGAGATAAAACAGGAAACAAATGATAAAGATAAAAAAACTTCCTAAAACAAATCTGAATTGATTTGATTCAGATTTATTTCTCCTAAAACTAGTACCTGTGAATCTGGACAAATTCCACTATGAATCTGGACAGATTCCACTAGCAGATTCGACACAATTCTATCTCTGTTTCTCATAAAGATATTTTGTTATGGCATTACCAGTTAGGACATCCCAATGTCCAATATTTAAGGCATTTGTTTCCCAAGTTATTTATGAATAAAAATAAGTTGTCTCTTAAATACAAATCATGTGAATTGGCAAAACATCACCGTGCTGTTTTTCCCCCCCAACCATACAAAAAATCTAAACCATTTACTATGATTCACAGTGATGTCTGGGGTCCCTCTAGAATAACAACTATTTCTGGAAAACGCTGGTTCATCACTTTTATTGATGATCACACTAGGGTCACTTGGGTGTTTCTCTTACAGGAAAATTTTGATGCTGCACTTGTGTTTAAAATTTTTTATCATATGATCCTAACACAATTTCAGACTCAGATTAAAATTTTTCTTAGTGATAATGGCAAGGAATTCTTTAACATAGTTCTGGGCAATTTTTTGCTACGAGGGGCATTGTGCACCAAAGTTCTTGCACAAATACTCCTCAGCAGAACGAGGTTGCAGAAAGAAAAAATAAACATCTCCTTGAAGTTGCTCGGGCTCTAAGTTTCCAAACAAAGGTCCCTAAGTATCTTTGGGGAGAAGCTATTTTAACTGCTACCCATTTGATAAATAGACTGCCTACCAGAATTTTGGACTTTAAAACTCCTTTGCAAATGTTTACTACCTGTTTTCCAAATTCACGTCTCATAATAGACATTCCCTTAAATTTTTGGGAGTGTAGCTTTTGTTCATAATCATGATCCCAAGTGTTCAAAACTTGACCCAAAAGCACATAAATGCATTTTTGTTGGCTATCCCTCTAACCAGAGAGGATATAAATGTTTTGATCCAGTTTTAAAAATATATTTTGTCTATGGATGTCACCTTTTTTGAAGGAACTTCATATTATAACGAGCCCCATCTTCAGGGGGGGCACGACAATGAAGATGGTTTTTTAGACACATCTGATTGATGCTTTGAATTTCCTAACATATCTCTAGAAAATTATGAGGTAGAGAATGAAAACTCTCTGGAAAATTATGAGGCAGAGAATGAAAACTCCGTGGAAACAAATGAATTAAATAACCCTATTGATTCTGCCAATAAGTAGACTACGGTGATGCCATCTCAAAGTGAAAAGAGAAGTGTGTGAAATGGCACAAAGGTCTTGTATATACAAAAGAACACCAGGCAGAAAAAAGGAAGAGAGACATTGTCCAGCAACACCACCAAGAATCTAATCAGAGGGTGGATCATGAAATTCATGATAATTCTCCAAGAGATCTTGACAATAATCCCTCAGGTAACTCTCAGTCAAATTCTTTTAGTTATGATGATCTTCCCATTGCTCTTAGGAAAGGTGTTAGATCATGCACAAAACACCTCTTGTCAAACTTTGTGTCTTACAAAAATATTTCACCCTCATATTGTACTTTTATCTCACAAGTATCTAGTGTCACTATTCCTAACAATGTCCAAGAAGCTCTGAATGTTCCTCAATGGAGGGAAGTTGTTTTTGAGGAGATGAGAGCTCTAGAGAAGAATGCTACTTGGGAGAAAGTGGATCTACCAAATGGGAAGAAAATTATTGGCTGCAAATGGATGTTCACTTTGAAATATAACTCGGATGGTTCCTTGGAAAGATACAAGGCTCGCCTTGTAGCTAAAGGCTTCACGCAGATATATGGAGTGGACTACTCTGAAACCTTTTCTCCAGTAGCGAAGCTAAACACAGTTCGAGTTCTCCTTTCGGTTGCAGCCAACCTTGACTGGCCATTAACTCAGCTGGATGTAAAAAATGCATTCCTGAATGGAGACTTAGAGGAAGAAGTCTACACGGAACCTCCACCCGAGTTTGCTAAAAAATTTGGGAATCAGGTATGCAGGCTAAAAAAATCGGTGTATGGTCTCAAACAGTCCCTTAAAGCCTGGTTTGAAAGATTCACAAGTTTGTAAAAGGCCTGGGATATAGTCAGGGTCAATCAAATCACACACTATTCATAAAGAAGTCTACTGAAGGCAAAGTTTCAGTTCTAATTGTCTATGTAGATGACATAATATTGGCAAGAGAAGATATAATTGAGATGAGCATATCGAAGCAAAGTTTAGCCAAGGAATTTGAAGTTAAAGATCTTGGCCAACTTCGGTATTTTCTCAGAATGGAAGTAGCAAGATCAAAGAAGGGCATAGTAGTTTCACAACAGAAGTACATCTCAGATCTCTTGAAAGAAACTGGAATGAGTGGCTGCAAACCCTTAGACACTCCTATAGAAGTCAAGACCAAGCTTGGAGATGTCAAAAATGGTGTTCCAGTAGACCAAGGTAGGTACCAAAGGCTGGTGGGGAAACTTATCTATTTGTCTCATACACGTCCTGACATTGCTTTCGCTGTAAGCATGGTGAGTCAATTCATGCATTCCCCGTACGAAGAACATCTTGAAGCTGTTTACAGAATTCTTCGATACCTAAAAGGCACACCAAGAAAAGGTCTCTTCTTCAGAAAACATGGGAAGAGAGGAATTGAGGTATATACTGATGCTGATTGGGCTAGTTCTGTTATGGATAGAAGGTCAACATCAGGATATTGCACCTTCCTATAGGGTAATCTTGTCACATGGAGGAGTAAAAAACAAAACGTTGTTGCTAGGAACATGGCTGAAGCTGAGTTTAGATCGATGGCTCAAGGAATATGTGAGGCTCTATGGTTGAAGAGAGTAGTAGAAGAACTTGAAAACCAGTAATTCTTCCTATGCAGCTGCATTGTGATAACAAGGCTGCCATAAGCATCGCTCATAATCCAGTCTTACATGACCGGACAAAACATGTAGAGATTGACAAACACTTTATCAAGGAGAAGCTTGAAGAAGGAGTAATTTGCATTCCGTTTGTTCCAACCACTCAACAGATTGCGGATGTTTTAACTAAGGGTCTATTAAGACAACCTTTTGAACATTAAGTTACCAAGTTGGGCATGATAGATATCTTTGCACCAACTTGAGGGAGAGTGTGGATAAATTAAGAATGTTAGGATTTTATGGTTCTGAATAAATTAGGAAGATAAAATCCTAGGATTAAGGAAAGGATTAGTCAATCCCGAGTCATGGGATTGACCTTCCTATTTTTTTCTCTTTTCTATTTTATGGGATTCTAATTCCCTATGATTAAGGGATCTGTCTCCCTACGTTTTTCCTATTTAAGTTGTACTACTCAGCTGTTACCATTTGAATTAATAAAGAAATTATTTCTACAGTAACATAACACTATTATAATGTGCTACCCAAAGGAGTCAATAATTCAACTTTTGGCAAGTCCTTTATAGCTATAGTAATTAAATTAATATGGCTTTAATGCAGTTCAGACTTCAGAGTTGTCTTTGTTTAATTGTGTGGTTCATGAGATCATAAAATGAAGAGTGTAAGGCTGCAAGAGCCTTGAACTTGGCATATATGGTTAGGTTCCTGTCTAATATAGTTTGAAGCTTCAGGATGTTAGATATTTTATTATATCTCAAAAGTAACTATCATATCAAAATATAGATTTTCAGCAGGAATAATTAGTAAGAAAAAAAAAAACAAAGTACCTTCCAAATTCTTTTTTTTCTGTTCCATATGCTCGGACAATTCTTATCAAAGAAAGTGTTTCCTGAGCTACCTGCAATGGAAAAAGACATTAATACTTAAAATAATACTCCGGAAACTATTTCAGAAACAAAATCTACCAGTATAATGTGTATACTTCATTGGCACAAGCTGTGAAATCTTGGGTTAACTTTGCAGCTTTTCTTTGATACCTATTAAAAGAACAAATGCATGCTTCAGACAATCAGCACTGCCAAGGTGCCATAAGACCAAGATGAATATCTATGGCTGGTTTGTCTTAGAATTTGAAGAATATGAATACTGTGTATTATTACTTATCACGAATAGAATGTTTACAATGAAAATTGTTGGACGGTGGCCACTATGGACGGTGGCCACTATGGACGGTGGCCTCTTGGTCTTATTCCACGGTTGTTTGTGTAGACATTGTTTTTAGTAGCTTATTAATTAGTTGCTTATTTCCTAGGACTAGATTTAATGTATAGAAGCTCCTCTATATATTTCTGTCCATGTAAACATTCAGTTTTGAGATTGAATATAAAATATTCATATTCTTCATATTCTAAGATGGTATCAAATTAAGTTCCGATCCAGAACTAATTTGGTTTTCTGCTGATTTTTTTGGTCGGCCTTCATTGTCAACCAAAGTGTTTTTTGGCCTTCATTGTCCTTTTGCTGAACATTCCTCGTTGGCCTTCATTGCCACCGTAACAGTCCCTCAATAGAACTGTAAAATAGCACCCAAACAGCACCTGTAAACAGTACCCAAACAGCAACCCACTCTGTTTTTCGTCTAAGTAAGGTCACGAGATATACCAGACACCTCCGACTGGCCATTCCTCCAAGCACCCTCGCCGGAGACGCTCCCACGCGCCGTCACGCTTGCATACACTTCCTAGCGCGTGTAAGCCACGCGCCACCTTCCCATCACCGGAGCTCCACGCCGTTGGTTCCATTCACCTCGCCGGCGTCCTCTACTCCTGTTTCTGTGGTCGGAACTTCTTTCCGAGGCTCTTTGGATAGTGGACTCATTCTTTCACCTTCTCTGTTCTGTTCAACTTCGTTCTCACTCTTCTCTGTTTTGCCTTGATTCTATTTCGTCTCTAAAAATGTCAACTATGGGTGAGGTTTCCAGTTTCACTCAACCAATGGACGATGCTCGATCCCAAACACCTGGTGAATTGCAGAACATTCAATCTGCGTATAGGCTGAACGGGAAGAATTACCTTAAGTAGTCACAACTTGTTCGCACCATATTGAAAGGAAAAGGGAAGCTGAGTCATCTCATGGGTACTGGACCTCAGCCAGGTAATCCCAAGTTTGAAGCATGAGATGAAGAAGACTCGATGATTATGGCATGGTTGTGGAATTCCATGACTTCGGATATCAATGACATTTGCATGTTCCTAAACACTGCAAAGGCTACATGGGATGCAATTGAGCAAACCTATTCCAAAGCCAGGGATGCTGCTCAAGTCTACGAGGTTAAAGTAAAGACGGTGGCTGCAAAATAGGGAGACAAGACGGTCACTGAATATGCTAATCAATTGAAGTCCTTGTGGCTGGAGTTAGACCATTGTAAAGTGATCAAGACTAAATGTCCTGAGGATGCAGCAGTGCTCAAGGAGTTTATTGAGCAAGACCGAGTTTATGACTTCCTTGTTAGGCTGAATCCAGAATTTGATCAGATGAGGATTCAGATTCTTGGCAAATCTATAGTTCCCTCCTTTAATGAGGTTGTGTCCATCATCCGAAGTGAGGAAAGCAGGAGAGAGCTGATGCTTGAACCAAAAATCAGCGAGACTTCGGCTATGGTGGCTCGTGGTTCTACCAAGCTAGAAGCAAAGGTGGAGAAGACATTCTCCTTAGAAGGAGAAAAACCCAGTCAGTCAAAAAACCGGGATGACTTGTGGTGCACTTATTGTAATAAGCCACGACATACCCATGAGAGGTGTTGGCAGCTTCATGGAAAACCTCTAAGTCGAGAGTGGGGGCAGAAAGGGAAACAATCATGCAACAGTGGGAAAGCTAATGCTGCGGCCATGTCAGGAAGTCAATCAGCACTCTGCAATTTCAATCCAGAGGAAATTGAGCGGGTGAGATCACTTCTACACAGCCTTGAAAAGCCCTCAGGTACTTGTTCTTTGACTCGTTCAGGTAAGTTACCTTTTTCCGTTGGATTCAATGTCTCGGGTACAACTTTTATCAACTACTGGATTATAGATTCTGACGCTACAGATCATATGACCAACAACCCTACTATTTTTTCCACCTATTCTCCATGCCCAAGCAATAAAAAAATATCCACAGCAGATGGCTCCTTGACCACTGTAGCCGGTGTAGGAACTGTCCACCTTAATCCCCTAGTGACCTTACAAAATGTCCTTCATGTTCCTAAATTGTCCACAAATTTAGTTTCTGTCCAGAAATTAATTACAGATTTGTCTTGCTATGTGGTTTTTTACAATGACCATTGTGTTTTTCAGGACAATGATTCGAGGAAGATGATTGGACATGCTAGGGAACAAGATGGTCTCTACCTCCTTGAAGCACCTTGTCAGTTCAATAGGACCAAGGGCAGATTTGGACACCCATCTTCCTTCACCTTTGAACTTCTTTCCGCCAATAAAGACAAAATCTGGCTTGCTCACCATAGATTGGGCCATCCATCTTTTATGATTGTTAAGAGTCTTTTTCCTTCTCTATTTAAAACTTTTGATGTTGAACAATTTCATTGTGATGTATGTGAATTGGCCAAACATAAACGTGTCAATTTTCCAATTAGTAATACAAGAAGTTCTGTTCCTTTTTCCCTTATTCACAGTGATGTTTGGGATCCTTCTTCCATTCCTAATGTCTCTGGGACAAGATGGTTTGTGTCTTTCATTGATGACTGTACTCGTGTTACTTGGATTTTTCTGCTCAGACACAAGTCTGATATTAGTACTGTTCTCCTAAATTTTTGTTCCATGATTAAAAATCAATTTGGGGTGGTTATTAAACTATTCAGGTCTGATAATGCTAAGGACTACTTTAATCAGACTCTTATGCATTTTTTCCAAAAAGAAGGAATAATCCATGAATCTTCATGTGTTCATACCCCACAACAGAATGGGTTAGTAGAGCGAAAAAACGGTCATCTTCTTGAAAAAACCCGAGCCTTATTATTTCAAAGAAATGTCCCTAAGTCCTTCTGGGGGGAAGCTGTTCTGACTTCTACTTATCTTATAAATCGCTTGCCCACTAAAGTCTTGGGGTTCAAGAGTCCTATGGATGTCCTCTCTACTTTCTATCCTGATCTACACACTTCCAATAATCTTATCCCTAAAATTTTTGGATGTGTATCTTTTGTTCATATTCACAGTCCAAACAGGGGGAAACTCGATCCAAGGGCTTTAAAGTGTATTTTTTTTTGCTATTCTTCGACCCAGAAAGGGTACAAGTGTTATCACCCTCCATCCAGAAAATTTTATGTCTTCAAGGATGTTACATTCAGTGAAGAAGAGCCCTATTTTTCCCATCCTTATCTTTAGGGGGAGAAGTCAATGAAGGAAGATAAGGAAGATTTCCTGCTTGACTTGTCCTTACTTCCTATGTCTCATGGTCCTCCTCTTGACTTTCCTCCTGTTGTCCCTGATCCTCCTTCTGAAGTCAATAATGCTGAACCTGTGTCTGAACCTGTGTCCAAAACCATTCCTGACCCAGTGACTGAGTCTACTATTGAGAATGTAAGGTATGGCAAAGGCAAGGTGTTCACAAGGATGTTACATTCAGTGAAGAAGAGCCCTATTTTTCCCATCCTTATCCAAGAGTCCAACTCGAAGCCTTCGAATGAGGTAATAATGACTAACCCTTTATTGCAAGATGAATCTGAATTTCATATGGATAGTAGTGACCAAATTCTTCCTATAGCTATCAGGAAAGGAACCAGAAAGTGCACAAAACGACCATTATACCCCCTTTCACACTTATTGTCCTTTGAGAATTTTTAACCATCCCATAAAGCTTTTCTTATAAGCCTAAATACCATTGCCATCCCCACCACCCTACCCGAGGCCTTGTTCAACGGAAAATGGAAACAAGCCATGAATGAGGAGCTGGAGGCATTGGAAAAGAATAAAACCTAGGAGCTAGTGCAGTTACCGGCAGGAAAGAAAATTGTGGACTGTAAATGGGTGTATACTGTGAAATATAGAGCAGATGGATCCATAGAGAGATATAAGGTACGATTAGTTGCCAAAGGGTATACCCAAACTTATGGAATTGATTACCGGGATACTTTTGCACCAGTTGCAAAGATGAATACAATTCGAGTATTATTGGCATTTGCAGCTAATTATGGTTGGGATTTACAGCAATTTGATGTCAAGAATGCTTTCTTACATGAAGATCTCGAAGAAGAAGTCTACATGGAGGTCCCACCGGGATATGGGAGGAATTTGCACGCTAATACTGTGTGTAAGCGGAAAAATGCCTTATATGGCCTCAAGGAATCACCACGAGCGTGGTTTGGAAGGTTTGCTAGAATTATGTTGGCTATGGGGTACAAACAAAGCCAAGGGAATCACACACTGTTTGTTAAACACTCTCCTTCAGGGGGAGTCACAGCTCTCTTGGTGTATGTTGATGACATAATTGTAACTAGAGATGATGATAAGGAGAAGCATGTTCTGAGTCAGTGCTTAGCCAAAGAGCTGGAAATTAAAGCATTAGGGAGGTTAAAATACTTTCTTGGAATTGAGGTCACTCATTCTAGGAAATCTATATTCATCTCACAACAAAAATATGTTATGGATCTCCTAAAAGAAACAAGTCATTAAGCATGCAAACCGGCAAGTACTCCGATAGATCCCAATATGAAACTTGGACAAGCAGAGGAAGATGTTGCAGTTGATAGAGAAATGTATCAACGTCTAGTGGGAAGACTTATTTATCTATCCTACACACGGCCGGATATAGCATATGCAGTTAGTGTGATTAGCCAATTCACGCATAGTCCAAAAGAATCTCATTTGCGAGCAGCATATCGAGTGTTACAGTACCTTAAGGGAACACCAGGAAAAGGCATTTTATTTAAGAGAAATGGAGGTGTAGTACTTGAGGCATATACTGATGCGGATTATGCTGGATCACCAGTGGACAGGAGGTCAACTACAGGATATTGTACTTTTCTTGGTGGAAGTCTGGTGACTTGGAGAAGTAAAAAACAGAATGTGATAGCACGATCTAGTGCGGAGGCAGAATTTAGAGTTATGGCTCAAGGTGTGTGTGAGTTACAATGGTTAAAAATCATTCTTGAAGATCTGAAGATCAAGTGGGATGGTCCAATGAGACTTTATTGTGATAACAAGTCTGCAATCAGCATTGCTCATAATCCGGTGCAACATGATCGAACGAAGCATATTGAGGTTGACTGACATTTTATCAAAGAGAAATTAGAGAATAGTTTAATTTGTACACCCTATGTTTCTACACATGGTCAGCTTGCTGATGTACTTACAAAATGGTTGAATAGTCCAACATTTCAAACTATTGTATCTAAGCTGGGAATGGAGAATGTATATTCACCAGCTTGAGAGGGAGTGTTGGACGGTGGCCACTATGGACGGTGGCCTCTTGGTCTTATTCCACGGTGGTTTGTGTAGACATTGTTTTTAGTAGCTTATTAATTAGTTGCTTATTTCCTAGGACTAGATTTAATGTATAGAAGCTCCTCTATATATTTCTGTCCATGTAAACATTCAGTTTTGAAATTGAATATACAATATTCATATTCTTCATATTCTAAGAAAGATTATATAGAGGCATCTGCTGTACATTAAACTAGTCTAAGAAATAAGCAACAATAAAACACTAAAAACAATGTCTATACTAAAAACATGACAACGTGGGAACAAAGAGGCCACCGTCCAACACTCCCCCTCAAGCTAGTAAATATGCATTCTCCATTCCCAGCTTAGATACAATCCTCTGAAATGTTGAACTACTCAACCCTTTTGTAAGTACATCAACAAGCTGAACTTGTATAGACACATAGAGTGTACAAATTAAACCACTCTAATTTTCCTTTGACAAATTGTCTGTCAACCTCAATATGCTTTGTTCAATCATGTTGTACCAGATTATGAGCTATGCTGATTGCAGACTTGTTATCACAATAAAGTCTCATTAGACCATCCCACTTGATCTTCAGATCTTCAAGAATAATCTTCAACCATAGTAGCTCACACACACCTGGAGAGGAAGGAACTGCGATTGGGGAGCTCAATTCCCAACAACAGAGGCAATTGGGCAAGCTGCTGACCCAATATGTCGCGGTTTTCAAGGAACCAAAAGGGTTACCCCCCAGGAGAGGTAAGGAGCATGCCATTCAGCTTTTTGAAGGACAAGGTCCCGTCAATGTGAGGCCCTATCGTTATCCACATCACCACAAAAATGAGATTGAGAGACAAGTGAAGGAGATGCTTGAGTTGGGAATCATAAAGCATAGTCAAAGTGCTTTTTCCAGCCCCGTCACTTTAGTAAAGAAGAAAGATGAGACTTGGAGAATGTGTGTGGACTATCGGGCGTTAAACAAGGTAACCGTCCCTGACAAATTTCCTATTCCGATAATAGACGAACTATTGGAAGAGTTGCATGGTGCTCAATTTTTCTCTAAATCGGATCTCAAGTCCGGTTATCATCAAGTGAGGGTTAAAGAGGAAGATGTGCATAAAACAGCATTTAGAACCCATGAGGGTCATTATGAATATCTAGTGATGCCTTTCGGGTTGATGAATGCACCTTCTACTTTTCAATCTCTAATGAATGAAGTTTTTAGACCCATGTTGAGAAGATTTGTGCTAGTATTTTTTGATGATATATTGGTGTATAGCCGCGATAGGAGGACACACATGGAGCATTTGGCAGTGGTCTTAGGGACATTACAGCAACAGTACTTGGTGGCCAACCAAAAGAAAAGCCATTTTGCACAACCCTCTGTGGAGTATTTGGGGCATTTGATATCCAAGGAAGGAGTAACTATGGACCCAAACAAAATTAAGAGTGTCCTCCAGTGGCCTATTCCAAAGAATGTAAAAGGAGTAAAAGGATTTTTGGGCTTAACTGGATATTATAGAAAATTTATCTAGCATTATGGAAAAATTGCTAGGCCCTTGACCAAGCTTACCAAGAAGGAGGGTTTCAAGTGGAATCCCAAGGCACAGGAAGCATTTGAACTTTTGAAGGCAAAGATAACTACAGCCGCTGTTCTTGCTTTACCGAATTTCACTAAAGAATTTCTCATTGAGTGTGATGCTTCTGGAAAAGGCATTGGTGCCATTCTCATGCAAAATGGTAGACCCATTGCGTTTTTCAGTAAGGCTTTGGGTGAAAGGAGCTTGTCCAAATCGGCCTACGAGAAGGAGCTAATGGCTATTTCTTTGGCCATTCAACACTGGAGGCCGTACCTATTACGGAAGCATTTCACAATATGAACAGACCAGAAAAGTCTAAAACAATTGTTGCAGCAACAAATTTCTACCATGGATCAGCAGAATTGGGCAGCCAAGTTACTGGATTACCGGTTTAACATTTTGTATAAACCTGGTCATGAAAATAGGGGAGCAGATGCACTCTCTCGTATGGGGGAGGAAAGGGAGTTGTGCTCCTTGGTGTCTTATCCAATATGGGAAGAAAGTGATCAAGTCCTAGAAGAGGTTCACCAGGATGCTACCTTGGTGAAAATCATCGAGGAATTGAAGAAGGATGAGGGATCCAAGCCGGGATTTTCTTACAAGAGGGGTGTTCTACTCTATGGGGGCAGATTAGTCATCTCTGCTCAGTCAACATGGGTTCTGTTGGAATTTACATATTATTGGAACTTGATCAATTTATAGTTTGCGTTTTTCTAGCAATATTGGAACCTTAGCATCCTAGGAAATGTTTTTCATCTTTTATTATCCTTGTAAACATCATACTGTAATTAATTCCTTGTGTATATATAAACCCAATATGCTGAGTACAATTTACTCAAGCAATTCAAAAATCATCTCTAAGTTTTTGATATTCAAGTTGGTATCAGAGCAGGTTGATCCCGCTTCTGGTCTCTCAATCCGTCTTGTCCGCATCTTGTTCACGCCATTGTTCTCGTCATTACTTGTCTTGTTCACGTCAATGTTTTGTTCCCAGATCGTCTTGTTCAGTTAACGTGCCATCCTTGTTCAAGATCTTGTTCAAGTCAGCATTCATCTTGTTCAAGTCACATCGTCTTGTTTCAATCGTTCACGTCACCGTTCGCACTTTGTTTACGTCCTTTCGCCGCATCTTGTTCGTGTTACTGTTCAACACTGTCAAGGCTGGAACCTCGTCCAAAGTCCCCTCCTCTGTCAGAGTAAGGGCCCAGTCAACTCAAACGAACATTTCCGACTGTTTCTCCAAGTCCCCTCGCCGAAAAATCAGCCACACGCCGCCACCAATTTGCCCAATGTCCGGCGCATGTAAGCCTGATAACTCTACAAATGTAGAGTTAAATGATCACCAATTGTGTTAATTTGTGTTAGTTTCCTCATATTTTCTTGATATATTGAGTTTGAAGTTAATTTTGTAGGAGCTTTAGCGGAATTGAAACCTATTGAGAACTCTTTTGATCAATATGAACAAGTTTTAATGAATTATTATTGGAATTAGTAATCATTTAATTTTCATGCTTGATAGGTGGTTGAATTCCATGGTTCATGAAGAATTGGAGAAAAGGAAGAGTGTGAAAGCTCAAGAAAGATAATTGAATTGAGGGAACAACATAAGGGACCTAAGAAATCAAGTATTGGGTGCATTTTGAAGAAGAAAATGGCTTTTAAATGAAAATCACAGGAGGCCGCGGCATCCCTCTCCAAGGCCGCGGCATAGTATGTCAGTTTGGGAAGCGTTTTCGCAGGAGGCCGAGGCATCCTGCCAGGATGCCGAGGCATAGTTTCTCAGTTTGGAGGCACACGTAGCAGGAGGCCACGGCACACTTCCAGGAGGCCGCGGCATCCTGTTAAAATTCTGCTACGCCGTTTTGACTCCAAAGAGAGGGTTTTTAATGAAGGAAGGCATCCATTTCGTGGGGGATTCATTCCTAAACACTCCCTTGACATTCTTGGAGCCTTAGCAGCAGCAGAAGACCTGGAGAAACTTAGGGAAACTGGATTTGGAAGTTGGGCAACAAGGAAATTCTTAAAGAGTTGCTTGCATTCTACCATTGGAGCTAGCTTGTTCTTCATCTTCTTCATCATTTCTCTTGGGTTTCTTTGTGGTTTTCTCATTTTCTGTGTTATGGCTTTGATGAATGTATTATTTGACTTGCTTGATTGTCCCCAAATGTTGAACATGAGCTAAATTCGTTTCTAGGATTGTAACTCCTATTGATATGTAGCTTGGTTTGTTAAATGCTTGTTTACCCATTTCAATGTTATGAAAAGTTTTTATCCATTCTTGTGTTTCATGCTATTGATTGTTTGGCCACCAATTGATAGGTATTTGGATTTGATTTGAACTTGGGAAAGGGAAATTGAACCTAGAACTAGAATGGGTGACACTTGAACTTCCAACTCTAGGGTTGAATTGGGGATTTTGTTCTAAGACATAGGGATATGCTTAGGACCATGTGTAATCTTGCATAGAACTTGTTCGATATAATGCTTCTTTGTTAATTGACTCTAATAGGGATATTATGTGTTGATTAAGAGGGGAAGAACATATCGCCATCGGGAGAGGGGTATGTTTACATTAGAATTCTAGATTAATTCTTCAAGTAACATTGAGTGGGCTAATGGGTATGATTTAAACTAAGTGAAATATCAAGAAGGGTTACAATCCTAGGTTTTCACCATTGTGGGAATTTGCTTTTTAGTTAATTTTATTACATGCTTATTTGCTTGTTTCAAGTTAGATTATTTCTAAGTTTTCAATCCATATACATCAATTTATTGTTGTTTGGATATTAGTAAGGCTTTCTATACTAGTACTTAGTTGGAAATTAGTTCTAGTTCTCGTGGGATCGACTCTTACTCTTCACTTTATTACTTGAGCGACGTGTATACTTGCACGAAAAGTCTCATCAAAGCCACGCGCCGCCTTCCCATCATCGGAATTCGTCACCACCAGTCCCGTGCTTGTCGGACCTCCCTGAGTTTGTTCAAGTGGTCACCTGCTCTATTCGCCCCTGTTTGGATAGTGGGTCCTTGAAGCCTACCTTTGTTCTTATACGCGTCTTCTGCTGCCACTGTTCGAGACCTCTTTTTTTTGGGAACTTTTGACTATCTCTAAACTTGCTCTCATGGCCTTTGATAAGCCTCAAAAGGGTCTCACTCATTCTACGGCTGGTGTAGTCCACACCGGTAATTCTACGGCTTATCTCACTCATTCTATATCTGCTGAATCTTGGATTCTAGATTCTGGTGCTTCCGACCACATTGCTGGTAATCCTTCACTTTTCTCAAGATTAGTATCCACCAAAATTCCTCATTCCATCACCCTTGCCGATGGTTCAAAGACTAAAGCTACTGGTGTTGGTTAAGCTGCACCTCTCCCATCTCTAACTTTGAACTCTGTTCTTTTTATTCCTGGCTGTCCTTTTAACTTAATTTCCATTAGTCAGCTTACTCACACTCTCAATTGTTCTATAACCTTTTCTGCTGGTTCTTTCCATATACAGGATCGGAGTACGGGGTAGACAATTGGCACAGGCTTTGAATCACAAGGACTCTATTATCTTCAAATTTCATCATCTACCATATGTGTTGTTACCGAGTCTCCTAGTCTTCTTCATCGTCGTTTGGGTCATCCAAGTCTGAATAAATTAAAGAAGATAGTTCCTCATCTCTCTCATTTGCAGTCTTTTGAGTGAGTCGTGTCAACTTGGAAAACATGCTCGAGGTAATTTCCCAAGTAAAGTCAATAATCGGTCTGAATCCCCCTTTTCATATTGTTCATTCAGATGTTTGGGGTCCTAGTCGTGTCAACTCTATTTTAGGATATCGATATTTTGTTACTTTCATTGATGATTACTCAAGATATACTTGGATATTTTTAATGAAAGATCACTCTGAGTTGTTTAGCATCTTCTAAAATTTTTGCAATGAAATTCATACTCAGTTTGGGTGCACAATTCGTATTTTACGCAATGACAATGCAAAAGAATATTTTTCTGCTCCTTTTAATTCTTTTATGTCTTCTCATGGTATGCTCCATTAATCTAGTTGCCCCCATACTCCACAACAGAATGGTATTGCAGAAAGAAAACATCATCATCTGCTTGATACTGCTCGTACTTCGTTATTACAAGCCAATGCACCTTTGAAATTTTGGGGGGATGCTATTCTTACTAGTGGGTACTTAATAAATCGCATGCCATCTTCTGTTTTACATAACCAAGTTCCTTATTCCCTCTTGTTTCCTAAGGAACCTATTTATAAAATTCCTCTCCGTGTCTTTGGTTCCCCTTGTTTTGTGCATTATCTTTCTCCAGGAAAAGATATATTAACTGCGCGTGCTATTAAATGTATTTTTCTTGGGTACTCTCGCCTGCAAAAAGGGTACCGGTGTTACTCTCCTACCACTCATCGCTTTTATATCTCTGCTGATGTTACATTCTTCGAGGAAACATCGTACTATACCACACAGGTTGAACCAGACTCTATATCTCAAGTCTTACCAACTCCGTACCTGAGCACTCCGGTCTTTGTTCCTCAGTCTTCGAGTCCACCAGAACCAGAAATTTCTTCCCAACTGTCTTCACCTCGTCCTCTCATCACCTATCATCGTCGTCCTTGTCCTTTGCCTCCAGAAAATGTCCCTACTCCAGAATCCAGTGATTCATCTCCTGCTTCAGCGTCCACACCTGCTCCGGATTCCTCTCCTATAGACCTCCCTATAGCACTTCGTAAAGGTATCCGTTCTTCTCGTAATCCTCATCCCATTTATAATTTTTTGAGTTATCATCGTTTGTCCCCATCCCATTATGCTTTTACATCTGCTTTGTCTTCTATCTCTATTCCTAAATCTGTCCAGGAAGCACTATCCCATCCAGGATGGCGGCAAGCAATGATTGATAAGATGACAGCTTTAGAATCTAATCACACATAGACACTCATTCCCCTTCCTCCTGGAAAATCGACAGTTGGTTGTCGGTGGGTTTTCACTGTCAAAGTAGGTCCTGATGGCAAGGTGGATCGTTTGAAAGCTCGTCTTGTTGCGAAAGGCTTTACCTAGATTTTTGGTCTTGACTATGGTGATACTTTCTCCTCTATTGCAAAAATGGCCTCTGTTCGACTATTCATATCCATGGTAGCCATGAATTGCTGGCCCTTGTATCAATTGGACATCAAGAATGCTTTTTTACATGGTGATCTACTTGAAGAAGTTTATATGGAGCAACCTCCGGGGTTTGTTGCTCAAGGGGAGTCAAGATTGGTCTGCAAATTACACAAGTCATTGTATGGTCTAAAACAGTCTCCTTGATGTTGGTTTGGATGGTTTAGTACAATTTTACAGCAGTTTGGCATGATCCGCAGTGAAGTAGATCACTCTGTGTTTTATACACACTCATCTAACATGTGTATCTATCTTGTGGTCTATGTGGATGATATCGTTATCATAGGAAATGATCATGAAGGAATTCAAAGACTGAAACAACACTTGTTTCATCATTTTGAAACTAAAGATTTGAGTCGACTAAGATACTTTCTTGGGATTGCGGTAGCTCAATCAACGGATGGTATTGCTATCTCACAAAGGAAGTATGCTCTTGACATTTTAGAAGAAACTGGAATGCTAAGCTGCAAACCATTTGATACTCCTATGGACCCGAATGTTAAACTCCTACAAGATCAGGGAGAACCCTTTTCAGATCCAAGAAGGTATCGGAGATTGGTGGGAAAACTTAATTATCTCACTGTGACTAGACCAGACATATCTTTTGCTATTAGCGTTATAAGCCAATTTCTTAACTCTCCTTCTGTTAATCATTGGGACGCAGTTATTCGGATTTTGAGATATATTAAGGGCTCCCCTGGAAAAGGGTTAGTGTATACAAACAAAGGACATACAAATGTTGTTGCTTATACAGATGCTGACTGGGCTGGGTCTCCCAGTGATAGAAGATCAACTTCTGGATATTGTGTTCTTATTGGAGGAAACCTTATCTCATGGAGAAGCAAGAAGCCGAATGTGGTTGCTAGATCGAGTGCTGAAGCGGAGTATCGAGCTATGGCTCTCACTACATGTGAACTCATATGGTTAAAACAACTCTTGAAAGATTGAAGTTTTGCGAGATAGGACCTATGATGTTAATTTGTGATAATCAAGCAGCATTTCATATTGCTTCAAATCCGGTCTTCCATGAACGAACCAAACGTATAGAGATTGATTGTCATTTCATCCGTGAGAAGATTGTTTCAAAAGAGATCTCTACCTCGTTCATAAATTCTAATGACCAATTGGCAGATCTTCTTACCAAGTCACTTCGGGGTCCAAGAATAACATACATTTGTGACAAGCTGGATGCTTATGATATATACGCTCCAGCTTGAGGGGGAGTGTTGAAATTTACATATTATTGAAACTTGATCAGTTTATAGTTTGCGTTTTTCTAGTAACATTGGAACCTTAGCATCCTAGGAAATGTTTATCATCTTTTATTATCCTTGTAAATATCATACTGTAATTAATTCCTTGTGTATATATGATAGGTTCTAGTGATTAGAGAAGAGAGGAAACGAGAAAGAAAGAAAGTTTGAGAGAAAGAATCAAAGAAGAACCCAGAATGGATCTTCTTTGCCAAGGGAATTTCCCTTTCCAACTGTATTATCAGTTTCTTTACAATTCCAAAATTATCCCCCTCCTACGTACAATGTGTATTTATATATCGACACACCTCACTACTAACTCTCCAATTTGTAACAAACTCCTAACTTCCTTCAACTGAATTAACTACCTTTACTCTCTTCCTTCTAACATATACTTTCAGCTTTGGGCTTCCTAAGTCCCTAACAATATCCCCTCCCAGAACAACCTTGTCTTCAAGGTTGCTTTGAGGAAATTGTTCTCGTAATGTACCGAGCATCCTCCCAGTGGCCTCCTCTAAGGGTCATTACGCCATTTGATCAAAAGTTGAGCCACCTTGCTTTGTTGTCTCGTGTGATCGCCCGCTTGTCCACTACCGGTTCGGAATTATCTCCTCTGCGGCATACGCAGTCGGTGGCGGTGTGGATTCCACTTGGATGTTGTCCACTGCTAATTTGGTGAGAAACATGGAAAACCGGGTGCACTCTTGCTTGATGCAACTTCAATTGGAAAGCCGTTGAGATCCAATTTGCTTGAGAACTTCATAGGGCCCAAAATATCTAGCTGACCAATTTCGGATGAAGTTGCTGACCCATGGATCCTTGCCTATGTGGTCTGACCTTGAGGTAAACCCAATCCCCCACCTTGATTTTGGAAGGCTTCCTATGCTTGTCAGCAAAGTGCTTCATGTGTTCTTGTGCTCTAGTAAGGTGAAACCATGAGTTGCCGCAATGCCTCATCCCTATCTTGTAAATCCTGGCCCACGGCTTCCACAATAATTTCGCCAGAATGAACTTGGAGAATGCAGGAGGAGGTCTCCCATATACTAGTTCAAATGGAGTGGACTTTGCAGAAGCTTGAAAACTTGTGTTGAACCAAAACTCGGCCCGGTGAATAAAATCGGCCCACACCTTAGGTTGCTCGGTGAGAAGCACCTTAGATAGGTTTCTAAGGTTACGGTTAGTCACCTCGATCGCCCATCGGACTCGGGGTGATATGTTGTACTCATTTTAAGTGAGTGCCTTGCTTCTTGAAGAGTTCCGCCAAAAAATACTCATAAACACCGAATCCCTGTCACTCACAATGGAAGCTGGAATTCCATGGAGTCTAATGATTTCCTTGGCAAAAATATCAGCCAAAGACCTGGCTGTAAAGGGGTGTTTAATGGGAACAAAGTGAGCAAATTTACTCAATCTGTCAACAATTACCCATATTGTGTCAAATCCTCTAGATTTAGGCAATCTAGTGATAAAATCCATGCTAATGTCCTCCCAAATAGCATTTGGAATGGGTAAAGGTTGAAGTAACCCCTCAGGAGATGATGCCAAGTATTTACTCCTTTGACAAACATGGCAACCAGCCACAAACTCAGTCACACGGTGCCCTTCATCCCCTTCCAATATAAGGATTGTGCAATTCTTCTATAGGTTCTGTAGATTCCAGAGTGACCTCTGTAGGAGTAGTATGAAACTCTTTTAGAAGAGTGGGAATCCATTTAGAATTAGAAGCCAAAACTAATCTGCCTTTAAAGTAGAGCCGTTCTGTTCCAAGGTAAAGAAGTGGTGTGAAGTCGGGTCCTGCTTTAGATCAGTGACAATTTTCGAAGAATCGCTTTAACCTCCTCATCAATCGAATTATGATCAGCCCCTGAATGGTATTGAAATAGTGAGAGCGCAATATCTTCCTCCCTCTTCGTGACAAAGCATCGCCACCTTGTTGCTTGCACCCGATTTGTATATGATATCAAAGTCATACCCCATTAATTTTGCTAACCAATTTTGTTGAGTTTGAGTAGTAATCCTTTGTTCCAGCAGATACTTAAGGCTCTTTTGATCAGAAAATACAGTGAATTTTTTTCCAATTAAGTAGGGCCTCCAATGTTGAATGGCAAGGACCAATGCCATCAACTCCTTTTCATAGACGGACTTGGAAAGAGAAGTAGGGGATATTGCTTTACTAAAATAAGCAATTGGCCTTTTACCTTGAGAGAGGACAGCTCCAATGCCCTTCCCGAGGCATCACATTCAATTGAAAATGGAAGAGTAAAATCCGGTAAGGCCAAAACATGTTTGTAATTCTTTCACTTTGCAAAGACTTGAAAACATAGATTTCATCGATCCACAAGAATGCTCCTTTCTTCAATGCATCGGTTAGGGGCTTAGCTATCTTCCCATAATTTTTGACAAAGCGACGATAATACCCTGTTAGGCCCAAAAATCCTCTCACTTGCTTTTACATCTTTTGGTATGGGCCATTGTAGTATACTCTCTACCTTATGTGGATCCATAGAAACCCCTTCAAATGAAATAATGTGACCCAAGTATTCAATTCTTGTCTTCCCAAAACTGCACTTCTTCCTATTAGCATAGTATTCAGCCTGCTGCAATGTCCTCAAAACCACCGCCAAATGATTCAAATGATCGCCCAGTTTCTGCTATAAATGAGGATATCGTCAAAAAAACCAACACAAACTTGCGCAAGTAAGGTGAAGGATAGAATTCATAGCACACTGAAATGTTGCGGGTGCATTAGTGAGCCCAAAGGGCATCACCATGAACTCATAATGTCCCTGGTGGGTCCTAAATCTTTGTCTTGAATATCGGCTTTATACATTCGATTTGGTGATAACTTGATTTCTTAAATCAATTTTAGAAAAAATCGGCCCCTTGTAACTCATCCAATAGCTCCTCAATAACCGGAATTGGGTATTTATCGGGGATCGTAGCCTTGTTAAGAGCCCATAGTCGACACAAAAGCCAACTGCCATCCTTCTTCTTCACCAAAAGAATGGGCTAGAGAAAGGGCTACAACTAGGTTGAATCACTCCTGCTTCTAACATTTCAGCAACCAGCCTTTCTATTTCATTTTTCTGGGCATGTGGGTACCTATAAGGCTGGATCGACCCATTCTTCGGGGGATGTGATGATCTATTGCTTCTGTTAGGAGGCAACCCTTTTGGTACATCAAAAACGAAGCAAACTTCTCGCAAGAGATCCAACAGTGGCTGCTCTTCCTGGTCACGCATTTCTTCATATTTTTCCATTTCATTTCCAAAACATTCAGTTGAACTCAACATCAAAAAGTATAACAATGAAGTAGACTCTATTTCAGTCAATTTGTGCAAGGCTTTGATTGAAACATGGGGATTTATCAATTTAGGATCCCCTTGAATGCAAATCAACTCATTGTCCTTCAAAAATGACATACTAGAAGTGTTCCAATTAGCCATAACAGTACCCAAAGTAGCTAGCCAGGCAACCCCCAAAATAGCATCGATCCCTCCCAAATCAAACACAAAAAAATCTGCTTGAACAGAATGTTGCCCCAACTGTAAGATCAACCCTTCACAACACCCTTGAGTCTTCTTTTCAAATCCATCCCCCAATTTAACCTCATGAGAAATATCATTAGAAACATGTAAATTGCATCTTTTCACCACATGCGATCCAATGAAATTATGACTAGCTCCGCTATCAATTAAGATTTTAATCTTTGATTTCAATTTTCCCAAAATCTTCATAGTTCTAGGATGGGCAATACCTGTGGTGAGCAAAGAGAGAGTTGAGATACTTCCATACTTTGGCATTGCAAAATTTCACTTTGAATATCTTCCCCACACACCTCTTTCTGTTTTTCTAGAAAAGTACACTCCACTTCATTGTCTTCATCTTCCCCAAGAATCATGATTCTTAAGTTCTTTACTGGACAACGATGGCCAGGAGAAAACTTATCATTGCATCTAAAACATCGACCCTCTTCTCTTCTTTTCATATACTCCTGGTATGGTAATTGACGGGCTCCAGTAGAAATGGAACTCCCATTACGCGACACGCCAGTGGCTAGAGGATCTTTCCCCAAAATTCCCTTTTGCTTCGCACCGAAGCCGGCCGGGCCTCGACCTTGCGCCACGAAAGCGCCGGTTTGGAAAGTTCATAGAATTAGAAAAGACTCGAACCGAGGGTTCAAGGATGAACCACCCGTCGCCGCGATCTCCCATAGTACTGCGACAAACGCAAATCGGCGTCGAAACCTCTTGCCAATTCAATTGCTTTGGCCAATTCCTCGGGTTCATGTATTTCGAATCTCGGGTCGAAGACCACCCAAGAAATACCCAACAATTGCTCTTCTTGCATTGAATCATGTCTCGTGCTACCAACAATTCGAACCCTTTCACATATTCGTCGATCGACTCTTCTGTTTAATCGTTGACAAACGCTCAAAGACACTTCCCCATGCGATCCCCAAAACGCCGAATCGAGCCGTGGTGAAATTTTCCCGAAGCGGCCGAATGCTTCGCCGCCAAAACCTGAACCAGTGGATCGCGGCACCGTCCATACTGACAAACGCTAATCTGTAACTTTTCCGAAGCTGGAATTTGCTGCACCTCGAAAAATTTCTCCGCCCTAGCTATCCAACCAATCGGGTCGAAACCTTCGAAACTAGGCAATTCGATCTTCTTGATCCATTTTCGGATACCCTCGGTTTGGAATTTACCGTCGAATTTGCTCCATTTCTTGTGTGTAGATGAACCCTTCCCATCGGGATCATCTCCCTCAGAATCCCAAGCAATACCTTGCGCTTCCATCCATCTTTGTAGCATGTTCTTGATCTCGCCGGCATATGTCATGTTTTCCTTCAATTCTACAAGTTGATGTATGTTCTGTCGCCATTTTCTTGATGTATTCCATGGTTGATTCCAAGCTTTCAATTCGTGATTCCATCCTTGCGAATTACACTGGCACTATCTCGAAAAAACGGCGGTGGTCGGACCACTTTGATAGGTTCTAGTGATTAGAGAAGAGAGGAAACGAGAAAGAAAGAAAGTTTGAGAGAAAGAATCAAAGAAGAACCCGAGAATGGATCTTCTTTGCCAAGGGAATTTCCCTTTTGTATTATCGTTTCTTTACAATTCCAAAAATTATCCCCCCTCCTACGTACAATGTGTATTTATATATCGACACACCTCACTACTAACTCTCCAGCTGTAACAAACTCCTAACTTCCTTCAACTGAATTAACTACCTTTACTCTCTTCCTTCTAACATATACTTTCAGCTTTGGGCTTCCTAAGTCCCTAACAATATATAAACCCAATGCTGAGTACAATTTACTCAAGCAATTCAGAAATCATCTCTAAGTTTTTGATATTCAAGTGGTTCCTCGGCTGCTACAAGAATTTCATGCTATTCCTCAAGGGGGGCATTCTGGGTTTCACAGAACTTATAGGAGAATTGCAGCTAATGTGTACTGGGTGGGCATGAAGAGAAGCATCTAGGAATACGTCCGAGCATGCGACGTTTGTCAAAGGCAGAAGTATCTAGCAGCATCCCCAGGAGGCTTATTGCAGCCTTTAAACATACCAGAGATGATTTGGGACGAAGTGTCCATGGATTTCATAACTGGGTTGCCGCGCTCTAAAGGGTATGAAGTAATATTTGTGGTAGTGGACAGGTTGTCTAAATATGGGCATTTCATTCCTTTAAAGCACCCTTATACAACAAGGACCATGGCTGAAATTTTTACAAAGGAAGTGGTAAGGTTGCATGGGGTTCCCACGGCCATCATCAGTGACCGAGACCCAATTTTTGTGAGTAATTTCTGGAAAGAGCTCTTCAAACTGCAGGGAACACACCTGAAAATGAGCTCAGCTTACCACCCAGAAACAGATGGACAGACCGAGGTCGTGAATAGATGTTTGGAGACCTTTTTGAGGTGCTTTATCGCAGATCAACCCAAGACATGGCTACAATGGTTACATTGGGCGGAATACTGGTACAATACCACTTACCATGAGACTACGGGGGTCACCCCATTCCAGATAGTCTATGGAAGGAAACCACCCGTGATTACAAGATTCCTACAAGGTGAGACAAGAGTCGAGGCAGTCCAGAGGGACTTAATAGATCGAGATGAAGCTCTCAGACAACTAAAACAGCACTTGCAGAGAGCTCAAGAGAGAATGAAATGCCAAGCTAACCGAAAGAGGAAGGAAAACAGCTTTGCAGTAGGGGAGTGGGTATTTCTCAAGCTGCGATCCCATAAACAGCAGTCGGTAGCCTCAAGAATTAATGCCAAACTTTCAGCAAGGTATTATGGACCCTTTCAAGTGTTGGAACGTCTAGGAGCAGTAGCTTATAAACTCAAACTGCCTGCGTCTTCCAAAATACACCTTGTGTTCCATGTGTCCTTATTAAAGAGGGCTGTTGGACATTATCAAGTAGAGGAGGAGCTACCACAAGGCATGGAGGGGGACAGTTCAGTTTTGCTTGAGCCTGCAGTTGTGTTAGCAACCAGAACAGTCCACAAGGTTGGAGACTCCATTAACCAATTTTTGATACATTGGAAAGGAAAGCCTGCTGAAGAGGCCACCTGGGAAGACGAGTTCACTATCCAAAGTCAATTTCCAAACTTCAGCCTTGGGGACAAGGCTGAAATTGAAGAAGGCGGCAATGTTAGAGCCCAAAACCAATCTCGGGACCCAGATGAGCAGCTGATACCCCAAATGTTACATGGGCCCAAGGTCTAGAAGGTTTATACTAGGAGAAATAGAAGCAATCAGAATTGATTGTTGTGCTGGCAGAGAAAGAAAGAAAAAAGAGAGGGTACTAACCGAATGATGATTTTCTGTTATTAAGAAGGATGAGCGTGGAGGATGGAATATCTTTTGGAATCATTAGTTTGTTATGGATAGAGAGCAATAGCTCTCTGTAGGAGCCTGGCTCTGTGGCAGTAAGAAATCCTCTTTCCACTGTAATTCCCTTTTAATCAAATAATTCATACACCAGTTCTTCCTCTTAATTCATTCACTATTCTGTTTTTAGTTGTGTTGGTTCTGGTTTGTATCAGTAACTTACCCGAATAAGTCAAAGAACAAGTACCTGATAACTTTTCAAGACTGTGTAGAGAGACATTTGAAACCTCACCTTTGGTTGACACCGTAAGAGACAAGTAACAGAGTCAAGGCAGAGAAACAGACATAACCAAATTTGGGAGGCAGGGCAGTGGTAGAATTCCGGCCAAATAGAGACCAGAGCAATCAAAAAGAGAACGTAAACCCACTATCCAAACAGCCTTGGACAAGAGTTCTGGCATCAAAAACAAACGCAGAGGTCGCCGACGAGGTGAACAAAACCAACGACGTCGCTCTCCGGTGACCGGAAGGTGGCACGTGACCTCCGCGCGTCAAGAACTGCAGACGCGTGTGACGGAACGTGACAGCGCGTGACAGCCCCTCTGACGACGGCGCTCAGAGGGATGACCGGTCAGAGGTTTCTGAGATATCTCGTGACCTTAAAAGAGTTTGGGTTTTTGTTTGGGTACTGTTTGAGGCGATGAAGGCCAAAAAAAGGAATGGTTACTGTCACGGGGTTGTGATTGGCTATGAATGGGTTTCTGTTTGGGTGGCGATGAAGGCCCAGAAAGGAATGTGCAGAAAAGACAGAGAGGCAATGAAGGCCAAAAAACACAGTTTGGTTGGCAATGAAGGCCAACCGAAAAAGGCTCAGCAAAAAACAGAAACAGTCCCGGATCGGAACTTATCGGATACCATCTTAGAATTTGAAGAATATAAACATTGTATATTATTACTCATCACGAATAGAAAGTTTACAATGAAGATTATATAGAGGCAGCTGCTGTACATTAAACTAGTCTAGGAAATAAGCAACAAGAAAATACTAAAAATAATGTCTACACTAAAAACATGAAAACGTGGGAACAAAGAGGCCGCAGTCCAACAGTTTGAACCTGCAAACATTTAAGCATATGCAATATCACCTAAGGCAAAACATATTTCTAATCTTTAAGAGCCCCAAAGAAAACCCTTCGTCTCAAATGGTTTCTAGAAAAACTCAGATGTCATGAAGTTCCTTATGCCACTCCTACTCTACACAAAGTTAAAACAAACTATAGAACTCCAAACTGAGAAAAACACCATGTTCACGATTATGCGCACGTTAGCAGTTTACTGGCATAAATTCATTGCACTAGAAGATTAGGCAATAAATTATGTTTCTCAATTTATATCATTTCATTAAACAAACAATAACAGAAAGGATACATAATGTAACAATTTACAAACAACACCTAGGAAGCCAATCGAAGAGGAAGAAAATCATAATCAAATTAAGCATCGATTAGAATAAATTTCAATAGCATAACTGGTCCACTTGATGTATATGTATATCTGTAGAAACAAATATAATGAAAGAAAAGACTCAAAGCTTAAGACCAATTCAATAAAGCTTGAAAATGTTACCGTGCTTACTGGCCATAAACCACGAAAATTGCAGATAAAATAGAACAAATCACCAAGGCAGACAATGCCAGAGGCCAAGATAAAGCCAGCAAATTAATTATTGCTCCTGTTCCCTAAATATCAAAGAAAAGAACAGACAATGGTAGAGGCCAAGACAAAGCCATCAAATTAAAGCAAAAGATTAATATGTAAGAATTATAACCTGCAAAGTGTTGCGTAATATCAAATGAAGATCATTTCCTATAACATGGGATAGTTGTTGACAATCTGCTGCAAGCCTGCTTGTCAAGTCACCAACTTTTTCTTTATCAAAATAGGATATATCCTACATCACAGATAATATAAGCATAGGGTAACCAGAACAAAAGAAAGAAATAGAAAAAAAAAATAACACTAGACACACTAAAGAACAGCTGTTGGCCCTGTATATTTTCACTTTGTAGAATGCATACCTGAAAAAGAATGGCTGAATATAAATTTTCTCGTAGACGCTTTACCTGAAAAAAGAGACATGGAGTATTGGATGGTGACATGTGCCCTGAATCTTTAGAAAACATCAACAATACTGTAAAAAAAATAAAACAAGAACTCTCTGATTTTTAGGAACAGACAGAATCTTCCGATTCTGTTTTTTATGTACAGCTAGGAGTAGATATTAGTTCCAATCTTTTAGGGATCTCCTGTACCTCATATCTGTAATTTCTATTACCATTTAGGAGGAGATTGTCTCTCCTATTTTCTAGGCCTAGATTAGTGTTAAGTTGTTACCCTAATTCCCTATTTATACTACCATCTTATAATCAATCAAAAACAAGGAAAATACAATATTTTCTACATGGTATCAGAGCACGATCTGAACCACATTTGATTTCAAACTTCATCGCCGTTCCATCCATGGCAAACCAATGGGAGAGTGATAACTCAGAGGTAGCATGCAGATAAGAGATTGGTAGCCCTGCCATAACCAGCCTGATCGAAGGACCTATTCTTCCTATCACTGGCCACAAACTGAACGGCCAGAACTTCATCCAATGGGCCAAATTAGTTCGAATTTTTCTCCAAGGAAAGGAAAAAGAGGAGTATATCACCGGTGATGCCAAACAACCAGAGAAGGATGATCCCAACAACCAAAAATGGAGACTCAAGAACAGCCTGGTGATGTCGTGGTTGTTGAACACAATGACCAATGAGATCAAAGAGAACTTCATGTACTACAGCACTGCTCAAGAGATATGAGATGCAGCAAAGGAGACTTATTCAAACGTAAATAACACCTCTGCAATCTTTGAAATCAAGAACTTGCTTCATGACCTATGACAAGGTGATTCCACAGTTACTGAATATTTCAACACCCTCACTTGATATTAGCACCAACTTGACATTTACGAAGAGATCGAATGGAAGTGCCCTGAAGACAGCAAGCAATACAAAAATCTCGTGGAGAAAGACAGGATCTACAAGTTCCTCCTTGGACTTAATAAGAACCTCGATGAAGTACGTGGGATGATTCTTGGAACCAAGCCACTTCCAAAGGTTCGAGAAGTATTTTATGAGGAGAGAAGGGAAAAAAGTAGGAGAAAGATAATGTTAGGAAGCCCAAACACAGCGCCTTACTCTGAAAGTTCAGCCATGGCAGCAAAAGGACATCAGTCAAATCAGCCACACTTCCAACAGAAGAAAACTCGCCCTTGATGCGAACACTGTAAGAAGATAGGCCACACAAAAGATACATGCTGGTTCATTCATGGGAAACCAGCAGATCTGAAATCATCCCGTGGTAAGGAGAACCATGGCAGCACAGCCACTACCAATATGCTTGAGACAGAGAAGGTAATTGTTGCAACTGAAGCAAATCCTTTCAGCAAGGAGCAGATGGTGCTACTGCAGAAACTGCTTCAACAGACTATGCAAAATGTTGGAACAAATATTATTACAGCATTGTAGCACAGAAAGGTAATTTTTTAAATGCTTTGAATGCTAGTTCAGGAAGAACAACCTCATGGATCGTAGACTCAAGAGCTTCTAATCACATGACTGGGGATATTACAGTCTTTGAAAAAAACTTTCCCTGTCACAATAGTTCCACAGTCCAAATTGCCAATGGCATATTCTTAAAAGTTGTTGGTAAAGGTTCAGTTGTTATCTCAAAGGATATTACTCTAGACTCTATCCTTTAATGTTCCCAAACTCAACTGTAACTTGCTGTCGATAAGCAAATTGACAAAGGACCTCAATTGTGTTACTAAATTTCTACCTTACTTGTGTGAATTTCAAGTTTTGGACTCAGGGAAGAAGATTGACAATGCTGAGGAATGTGTTGGACTCTACCTCCTTCGAGTTGATGACTCCAAGAGGAAATCAGAAACTCATGCTTGTGCAATTTCTTCACTTAAAGAAAATTTTGTAATGTTGTCGCACTATTGATTAGGCCACCCCAACTTTATGTACCTGGAAAAAATGTTTCCCTCACTATTCAATAAAAATCCAAAATTTTTCCAATGTGAAGTGTGTCGAATGTCCAAACATACTCGAAATTCTTACCCTACTCAACCATATAAGTCATCCCAACCTTTTTCCTTAATCCACATCAATGTGTGGGGACCCTCTAGAATCAACAACATAACAAGCTCTAGATGATTTGTAACCTTCATTGATGACCACACAAGAGTTACATAGGTATTCCTTATGAAAGAAAAATCAGAGATGGGAAAAATATTTGAAAATTTCCATAATATGGTGCAAACACAATTTCAGACCAACATTCAAGTGCTTAGAACTGACAATGGTCAAGAATATTATCACTCCATCCTTGGGTCCTGTTGATTATTCCCATAAATTAGTGGACGGTGTGGACGGTGAAGTTTTATTCATTGTATCTATGTATTCATTATACTTACACTTCTAGGACTTAGTATAGATAATTAATGTTCTAGTCTGTAGTCAAGTGTATATATCTTGCAGTTTCATTTTGCAATATACAGAGAGAAATACATTCAGTTTTCAATTTAACTTGGTACCAGAGAGTACGGTTCGTTCCTGTTTTGTGATTCTTGGGTTTCAACTGCTGTCAGCGTTGACCCACTGACATCCGGTGCCCAAAGTGACACCGGGGTTCATCTCGCCGCCGCCGACCGGCCGGCCGTCTGAGAGCCGCCGCCGTATCAGCTGTCACGCGCTCTCATGCGCCGTCTTCGGCTTTTTCATTCTCCGGCGCGTGTGATCCACGCGCCACCTTCCCGGCCGCCATTGACGACGCCGCTTCTGCCGTTGTGTTCGCCGTCTCCTCCGGATTCGTTTTGCGTTTGGCTTCGGGTCTTTCATTTGATCCCGTTCACCACGTTCTTGTTTCAAGCATTTTTGGCTTCTGTTTTACGCTTACGAACTTCCTACGCAACACTCAAATGCTTACGGAGATACCCACACAAGAAAATCATCAAGCCACGAGGTAGCCGGCTTGGCAATATAACTTGTGCCTCGCATTTTGGTTTTTGTTTTCTCGCCTTCCGAACTTCTTCCGTGGCGAGAATTTACTAAGAAGGGTCGATCTCTTTTGCGTTTTCGGGTCCCCGATCATTTACCGAGAAGTTTGGTAAAAATTATTTGAATTGGCGTAATCTTTGTTGATGGTTTCGGGTCAAGGATTGTCACCACCTCACTAAAAAGGTTCGACATTGTTGAATCGAGAAGGATGAGTTTTGGCTTGTATCGTTGTTATGATTTACGTCTATTGAACCTAGATTAATGGTGCATTTCCGTCCTTACAAGACATGTTGCGAAATTTGGAAGAAGGCTCAAGCTGTTTATGCTAATGATATACGGCTATATGAGACGATTTATAGTTTGGCGACAATGCAAAAAATCTTGACTTGCCCTCCTAGGTAAAGCACAATCCATTTGTGAAGAGATTAATTGATCTTTGGTTAATGATGATGCACAAAAGATGTCGATAAGCTTGATAACATTCATGGTATTTGTTTTCATGGCCTCCACAAAGACTTCTTCCATGGAATCAGACTCGACAAATCCTAATATTCCTAGCTTCGAGTTCCGATCTCTTTGCATGACTTTGATTAGGGTCGAGTCTTCGATCATTTGTCTCCAATTCCAGAAGACCGAGGAGGCCGAAGTCGTGTCGTAAAAATTATTTGGAAGAGGCGGTAGCGTAATCTTCACACGTTGATGGACACATATGGTGCTATTTACATGGATTTCCGAATAAAGCGCCAATGTGTCTCTTGAACCGGTTGTTGAGCACAAGATCTCACGAGAAAGAAGCCAATGAATATTGACATTGTTAAAGCCACTCGAGAAGGATGACCGTTGCTCACACCGATAATTCTACAGTTTGTCTCTCATATTATCGTTGGATCGTTGTCGATATGGCGGTAATCCTTCTCTTTTTTCTCTAAATTGTCATTTTAAAAATCCTAGATTAATGGTGCATCCTTCCTTCCTTTTCCATCCTTACAAGTCCCTTTAATTTAATTTGCCAAATTTGGAAAATTGTTCCTAACCTTTACTTGATTCCTTTCTTATATGCTAATGATACGGGACATGACGATTGGAGCGGATCTCGAATCACGAGGTCTCTACTACCTTCAACCTTCCTCTTCCACCATATGTCTTTGTTTCCGAAGTCTGCAGATCTTCTACATCGTCGTCTTGGTCATCCAAGTTTGGACAAGTTATAGCAAATGGTCCCCTATCTTTCACATTTGAAGACCTTGAATTGTGAATCTTGTCAACTTGGAAAACATGTTAGGGTATCTTTTCCTAGTAGTGTCAATAGTCAAACTATGTCTCCTTTTGATCTTGTTCATTCGATGTTTGGGGTCCCAAGTCGTGTTCCTTACATTTCGGATATAGGTATTATGTTACTTTCATTGATGATTTTTCAAGATGTACTTGGCTATTTTTAATGAAAGATCGTTCGAGTTATTTGATGCTTTTCAAGTCTTTTGTTCGAAATAAAGAATCGTTTGGAAAAACAATTCATGTTTTTATGCAACGACAATGCAAAAGAATATTTTTCTACGTCCTTTAAATCCTTTTTGAGTTCTCATGGTATTATTCATCAGTCCAGTTGTCCTCACACACCACAACAAAATGGTATGGTGAACGAAAACATCGTCATCTTGTTGATACAGACTCGGACTCTCTTAATAAATGCTAATGCACCCTTGAAGTTTTGGGGTGTTATTTGTTCTTACAGCTTGTTATCTGGTAAATCGAATGCCATCTTCTGTTTTGGGTAATAAAATTCCTCACTCTCTTTTATTTCCTTAAGATCCTCTTTATGTTGTTCCCTCTCGTGTGTTTGGTTCCACTTGTTTTGTTCATGATCTCTCTCCTGGCCGTGATAAATTGTCTGCTCGGGCTGTTAAATGTATCTTTCTTGGGTATTCTCGAGTTCAGAAGGGATATCGATGTTATTCTCCTTCTACACATCGCTTTTATGTATCTGCAGATGTTACATTCTTTGAGGATACTCCTTTCTTTGTCACATCAGCTACATCCGACTCTACTCCATCTCAGGTACTACCCATTCCTCTTTTTGCAACACCTGTCTCTAATCCTCAAGCTCCACAGTCACAGGATGACCGTCCGTTGCGTCGATTTGGTATTACTTATGAGCGTCGGAATCCTGGAATTCCTGAGATCAAACCTACTATTGATTCTCATGATTCAGCTCCCGCTCCAATCACTTCTCCCACTGCGGTCCCACCTAACACTTCTGTTGACCTACCTATTGCACTCCGTAAAGGTAAACGCTCTACTCTCAATCCTCATCCGCTTTACAATTTTCTAAGTTACCATCGATTATCTCCTTCCCATTGTGCCTTTGTGTCTGCTTTGTCATCTATTACCATTCCTAAGAATGTTCAGGAAGCATTATCTCATCCAGGATGGCGACAGGCAATGATTGATGAGATGACTGCTTTGGAATCTAATCATACATGGACACTTGTTTCACCTCCTCCTGGAAAATCTACAGTTGGTTGTCGATGGGTATTTACTATTAAAGTTGGCCCTGATGGGCAGGTGGACCGATTGAAAGCCCGGCTGGTAGCGAAGGGATACACTCAGATTTATGGTTTGGATTACAGTGATACTTTTTCTCCTGTTGCTAAGATGGCGTCCGTACGTTTGTTTTTGTCTATGGCTGCCATGAGACGTTGGCCCTTGTATCAGCTGGATATTAAAAATGCCTTCTTACATGGTGATCTGGAGGAGGAAATCTATATGGAGCAACCACCTGGGTTTGTTGCTCAGGGGGAGTCAGGTCTTGTTTGCCGGCTACAAAAGTCTTTATATGGCTTAAAACAGTCACCTCGCGCTTGGTTTAGGAAGTTTAGTAAAGTTATTCAACAGTTTGGCATGATTTGTTGCGAGGCAGACCATTCTGTATTCTTTAAATGCTCACCGTTGAATAAACTTATTTATCTTGTGGTATATGTGGATGATATTGTCATTACAGGCAATGACCAAGGCGGCATTAAGCAATTGAAGCAATACCTGTTTAAACATTTTAAAACTAAAGATCTTGGCCGATTGCGATACTTTCTTGGGATTGAAGTAGCCCAATCAAGAACAGGTGTTGCTATTTCTCAAAGGAAATATGCCCTTGATATTTTGGAAGAAATAGGGATGCTTGATTGTAAACCTGTTGATACTCCTATGGACCCAATGTGAAGCTTCTACCTAATCGGGGAGCCTTATCGACCCAGGCAGATATAGAAGATTAGTTGGGAAGTTAAATTATCTCACCATGACTCGACCAGACCTTGCTTTTCCTGTCAGTGTTGTGAGTCAGTTTCTCAACTCACCATGTGACAGTCATTGGAATGCAGTTGTTCGGATCCTAAGATACATTAAGGGATCACCTGGTAAAGGGCTTGTTTATATGGACAAGGGTCATACTAATATCATTGGATATACTGATGCAGATTGGGCAGGTGATGCTAGTGATAGGAGGTCCACTTCAGGCTACTGTGTGCTTATTGGAGGTAACTTGATTTCATGGAAAAGCAAGAAGCGGTATTGTTGTTGCAAGATCGAGCAATCGAAGCGAGTATCGTGCTATGGCTAATACTACTTGCGAACTTTTGTGGCTAAAATATTTGCTTCAAGAGTTGAAGTTTTGTGAGATAGATCCTATGGAACTTGCTTGTGATAACCAATCAGCCTTGTATCTCTCTTCGAATCCAATTTTTCATGAAAGGACTAAACACATAGAAGTTGATTGTCACTTCATTAGAGAAAAGATCCTCTCAGGTATCATTAAGACTTCTTTTGTGGGTACTAAAGATCAACTAGCAGACATAATGACTATGTCCTTACGAGGACCTAGGATAGCATACATATGTGACAAGCTGGTTGCATCAGACATATATGCTCCAGCTTGAGGGGGAGTGTTGATTATTCCCATAAATTAGTGGACGGTGTGGACGATGAAGTTTTATTCATTGTATCTATGTATTCATTATACTTACACTTCTAGGACTTAGCATAGATAATTAATGTTCTAGTCTGTAGTCAAGTGTATATATCTTGTAGTTTCATTTTGCAATATACAGAGAGAAATACATTTAGTTTTCAATTTAACTGGTCCTATCTCCAAAAACATGGGATTATATATCAAAGTTCATATGTGGACACCCCACAACAGAATGGGATTGTTGAACGAAAAAGTTGACACTGGTTGGAGGTCACTAGGTCACTCATGCTAGCTACTAATGTACCATCCCAATTCTGAGGAGATGTTGTCCTTTCTGCAACCCACTTAATCAACAGAATGCCCTCCAGAGTCCTCAAATTCAACACCCCACACTCTACCCTTTTGTCCTTCTATCCAAACAATCGACTCCTAACATCCATTTCCCTTAAAATCTTTGGATGCTCAACCTTTGTCCATGACCTCCAGCCTTATCGCAGCAAACTAGACCCTAAATCTATGAAAGGCATCTTCTTAGGGTACTCACCAAACAAAAAAGGTTACAAATGTTATTCTCCTTCAACCAGGAAATTCTACCACTCCATGGACGTGACCTTCTTTGAAAACCAGCCTATTATCCCAAAGCTGTCATTCAAGGGGAGAGGACAACAACTAAGGAAGAATCCCAACTTTGGAAAATTGGAGTAATGGAGACAATCGAGATCATTCCAATAATCAAAACTACTCCAAAAGCACCTGTCCAAACCCAAGTGATTGAACCCCTCTATCCAACAACCGAAACTACACCAGAAACCCAAGTGGCTGAACCCCTCTATCGTATTGAACCAAGTTCTCCTCCCACTGCACAAGCAGATAAAAATCTACTGGTTTACTCAAGGAGGTAGAAAACTCAAATGGAACCAAAATCCTACACACCCCTGAAGCAAAGTCAAGAATCTGACCAGGCTCCAGAGCTTTCAGAAGTTCATCCAGGTAACACAGCTCCTAACCCAGAACTTGATATTCCTAGTACAAAATTTCTTGATCTTGATATGCCCATTGATGTAAGAAAAAGAGTGAGATCTTATACTCAACATCCTATTAAGAATTATGTGTCTTATGAGAATTTGTCACAAGGTTACAAAGCATTTGTTACTTATCTTGACAGCATTCAGATACCAAGAGATTTCCAAGAGGCACTTCAACAACCAAACCTGAATAGGAGAAGGACCAACTGAGAGCATACTGTTAAGTTCATGGTGCTCATCAGAGGTAGATGGAAAGAACAGATGGGTCTCAAAAAGTGTGACATCAGCAGAAACAACGTATTGTTTGAGATATAGTGAGTAGCATCAGTAACCTTTCTATAACCGAGAGTAGCCTAGGAAAAGACACTTAAGGGATTTGGCAACCAATTTATCTTTTCCTGGAGTGTGGTCATGTACAAAACAAGTACAGCCAAAAACATGAAGAGGAAGAGGATAAAGATCCTAGTTGGGAAACAACTGAGAATGGGGTACCTGATTTTGGAGGACAGAAGAAGGCATGCGGTTAATGAGGTAGCATGCAGTCATGTCCCAAGCGTTGATGAATGATTTCAGGTGACTCAATGGCAAAACAAGCAATAGGAGATGCTGAAACAGTGAGGTGATACAAGCCTTGAGACTCACATCCTACTCCAATCGTCTGTCTGGTACCGCGATTTTGTACAAGAATGGTATCTATTGAACTTTATTGTACAGATTTATTTCTTTATTGTACAAATTTATTTCCTGTAATTTAACTCTATTTTTAGGCAAGTCATTATTGTCATAAGCCTATATAATGTAGATCGTACCTATACAATTGTGATTAAGCAATGATATTTAGAAATATTATTTCTCTTTCAAGTTGGTATCAGAGCTCTCGATCTGGGAGTCTTTTCCACTGCAATCAACCTTCATTACTGATCGGACCAACCTTCATTATTGGGTTTAGAGTCAGCCTTCATTGCTGGGATTCTAGCAGCCTTCATTGCTGCCTTCAATAACTCTGGTTTGCAAGGTGGGTCCTTACCCACTTGATCTCATCTCATCGCTACCACTGCCTGCCTCCACTTCAGCCACCTTCTTTGCCACCGCGTCACCCACCATCTCTGCATTGGGATTCTTCTTCATCGTTGTCCTCCACCACATAGTCAGCTGCACCCACAAACCATCAATGTGAATCTCCACCGCCGCCTAGATCCAACCACTAGTCGTGAGCCGCAGCGCCACGCGTCACCATCGGTGAGCCGTACCGCAGCTTTGTGCCCTTCTGTTCCTCGTTCCTGACCTCCTCTGTGGCTACGTTTTGAACGAAAGCTAGACCCAAACTCACACTGATTTCGTGAAGGTTGACCAGGCCACACTCTTCGGTCTAATTCTGGCTGCAAACTACTTAAGCTGATTTCGTGAAGGTCAACCAGACCCAAGCTCACTGTTGTTTGCTACTATTCGTTTCTTGCACCATTGTTCCCAGCCTCTTAGCATAAAAAAAAAAAAAAGGAGGTTGGAAATTAAACCATGAGTATGCCAAACGACCAGACTAGTAAGAATTTTTGTTTTCAATCCTTTAATACTTCTGGTACTAAGAATTTATGGATTATAGACTCTGGTGCAACTGACCATATGACCTTTTATTCACCACCTCTGTAATCTTATCAACCCTTTTCTAGTAAGCATCATATAACCACAGTTGATGACTCTCACACCTCAATTGTGGGTTCTGGTACTATTAAACTCCAGCCCTTTTTACACTTATACAATGTGCTTCATGTTCCCAAACTTTCCTATAATCTTATTTCCATTCATAAGCTTACTAAAGACAATAATTGTATCATAACTTTTTTCATTCTCATTGTGTCTTTCAGGATCTTGTCACGGGGAAGACGATTGGAGTTGCTAAGGAACAGGAAGGGTTGTACTATTTCCTTTATATGCTAGCTAATAGTGGTCCTGATCAAAAGTTGCTATCTTCCTGTCATCAGTCCAATTCTGAGTCTCTCTCTTCTCAAATTTGGCTACAGCACAAGCGTATGAGACATCTCCCTTTTTCTTTGCTTAAGTCTATGTTTCCGTCCTTATTTTTAAAAAAATCTATTGAGTCTTTTCATTGTGATGTTTGTGAGTTTGCCAAACACCATCGTGTAACTTTTTCACCTAATTCTAATAAAAGTGTTGAGCCTTTTGCACTTATCCACTCTAATGTTTGGAGTCCTGCATCTATTCCTAACATTTCTGATACTAAATGGTTTGTTTCCTTCATTAATGATTATACTCGAGTAACTTGACTTTGTCTAATGAAAGATAAATCAGTAACTTGACTTTTTCTAATGAAAGATAAATCAGATGTGTTTCAGTTGTTTGTTAAATTTTACCGCATGGTTCGGACCTAATTTGGAAAGTCTATTAAACGTTTACGTTCTGATAATGATAAGAAGTATGTCAACCAAAATTTCTCTACATTTATTAAAAAGTATGGTATTGTGCATGAACTCACATGTGTTGACACTCCTCAACAAAATGGTGTTTCAGAAAGGAAAAATCGTCATTTACTTGAAATCACTAGAGCGTTACTATTTCAAATGTCTGTTCCTAACTCATACTGGGGGAAAGCTATTTTAACTGCTACATATTTAATCAACTGGTTACCATCTCGTGTCTTGGGTAATGTAAGTCCAGTCCAACTCATGACCTCTCACTTTCCATCAGTTCCTATTATGCATAGTCTACAGTTTCGTGTCTTTGGTTGTGTGGCTTTTGTCCATGTACATCGCCAACATCACAGCAAACTTGATCCCCGTGCTGTCAAATGTGTTTTTCTAGGTTATGCTCCTAACAAAAAGGGGTACAAATGCTATCACCCTTCAAGTTGTTGTTTTTCTGTCTCCATGGATGTCACTTTTCATGAAAATGAGTCCTTCTTTACTTGTCCTCAGCTTCAGGGGGAGAACACTTAGGAAGCTGAGACCGAGTCCTTCTCTCCTGGGTCCTTCCTTCCTTTACCATCTGACTCTACACAGGAATTGGCATCTTCTTCTGGCACCGCACCTGAACTAGCAAAAGTCAAGGCCAAGGCTAGCACACCAAAATTGGTGTATCAGAGGAAAGGGAAACCCAAACTGGCCCAACAGCAACTTCAGGCCTCCGAACCAACAATAAGTACTAAAGATATAAGTTCTCCTGTCTCTAAACTTCCTATTTTTAAACCTGACCCAGATAATATTGTTTCTAAACCTGATAACATGTCTTTGAACAATTGTGAACCTAACTTAGATGACTTACCCATTGCATTAAGAAAAGGGAAAAAGGTATTGTCCCAATCCAAAGTACCCTATTTCTCAATTTGTCTCTTCTAAATATCTTTCCCTGCAACACCAGAGTTTCATTTCAGCCGTAGATTCCATCAAAATTCCAATATCAGTACAAGAAGCATTGAAGGATAAGAACTGGATTCAAGCCATGAATGAGGGGATAGGTGCATTGGAAAAGAATGGAACATGGGAGATTGTTGAGAAACCAAGTGACAAAAGGCCAGTAGGGTGCAGATGGATATATACTTCGAAATATCGGTTTAATGGTACACTAGATCGGTATAAAGCAAGGTTGGTGGCAAAAGGATACACTCAGACTTATGGAATTGACTATGAGGAGACATTTGTTCCAGTAGTCAAGATGAACACGGTAAGAATCTTACTCTCCCTTGCAGCTCACTTTGGGTGGGAATTACACCAGTTTGATATTAAAAATGTCTTTCTTCATGGTGACTTAGAGGATGAAGTTTATATAGAAATCCCCCCTAGATATGACTCCACTAGTGGAAGGAACAAGGTATGCAGGTTAAAGAAGGCTTTATATAGATTGAAGCAATCTTCTCGTGCTTAGTTTGGAAGATTCACAAAAACAATGGTGTCCCTAGGATACAAAGTCAAGGTGATCATACTCTCTTTTTTAGGTAAACTCACAGTCCTAGTTGTGTATGTTTATGACATCATTATATAAGGAGATGATCTAGTTGAAAAGCAAACTCCTAAAGAAGAAAATAGCAGCTGAGTTTGAAATGGAAGATTTTGGAAAGCTAAAGTACTTCCTTAGAATTGAAGTTGCCTACTCCAAGCAAGGTATCTTTATTTCTCAAAGAAAATATGTCCTAGATCTTCTCAAAGAGACCGGAAAGCTTGGGTGTAAGGCTACCAGTGTACCCATTTAAGAAAATCACAAAATGGGAAGTGAAAAAGAGAGCCCCAAGGTGGTTAGGGCTCAATACCAGAGACTAGTAGAGAAACTGATATACTTGGCACATACCAGATCAGATCTAGCATATGTTGTCAGTGTTGTTAACCAATTCATGCATGATTTGTGAGAGAGACATAGGCAGGCTGCGGATCGAATTCTACAGTATCTTAAAACCACGCCTAGAAGAGGATTACTATTTAGAAAGGGGGAAACCTATCAATAGAAGTGTACACAGATGTTGACTATATAGGTTCAGTTATTGACGAGAGGTCAACATCAGGTTATTGTATGTTTCTGGGTGGAAATCTAGTAACATGAAGAAATAAGAAACAGAATGTAGTAGCACGGTCAAGTGCAGAAGCTGAATTTCGAGCTATGGCACAAGGAGTTTGTGAGTTATTATGGATGAAGATCATATTAGATGACCTGAAACTAAAGCATGAAGCGCCTATGAAACTATTTTGCAATAACAAATCAGCCATTAGTATTGTGCATAATCCAGTTCAACATGACAGGACAAAGCACATTGAGATAGACCAATAGTTTATCAAGGAGAAATTGGATAATAGACTCATAACCACAGCATACATTCCTTTAGGATATCAATTGGCAGATGTATTAACTAAGGAACTACTCACAAAGCGCTTTCAGGATCTTACTAGCAAGCTAAGAATGATAGATATCCATTCACCAGCTTGATGGAGAGTATTGCATTTTATTGTACAAATTTATTTTTTTATTGTACAGATTTATTTGCTGTAATTTAGCTCTATTTTTAGGCAAGTAATTATTGTCATAAGCCTATATAATGTAGATCATACCTGTACATTTGTGATTAAGCAATAATATTCAGAAATATTATTTCTCTTTCAAGTGTATCATTAGCAAAGATAACAGAATAAGGCAGGGTATGAGTGAGTTTGCTTATAAATATCAAATTAAAGGGACAACCAGGTATAAACAGTACAAAATCTAAAGATAGAGTAGGAAGGGGTTTAGCTTGACCAATGTCTTGGACTTTGGTTTGAGAACCATTGGCTAAAGTAACACTAGGTAGTGTATCTGTATAGGTAAGGTGAGAGAAAAGGGATTTGTTACAAGACATATGATCAGAAGTGCCAGAATCAAGGATCCAAGGTCCCAAAGATGAAGATTGTGAAAGGACGGTTGCAGGATTACCAAGTTGAGTGACAGGTGTAGTAGACTGCATGACTGCCTTGAGCCGGATGTACTCATTATACTCAACGGCAGAGAGGGAAACCTCGTCAAATGAGTCAGATGGGACAACCTGAGCAACATTCATAGTTTTAGATCGTTGGTTGGCCTTGGTTCTGCATTGTTCCTCAATGTGACCAATTTTTTTGCAAAAGGTGCAATGCTGATTGGCCTTGGTTCTGCACTGTTCCTCCATGTGACCAAATTTGTTGCAAAAGGTGCAGCAAGGACGAGGACGAGTACCACCATGACCTCCTCCCCGTCTGCCCCGGTTGCTGGATTAGGAAATCAGGGCAAATGATTCAACAGGTGCAAGGGATGGACAAGCAGTTGTAGGTGTTGAAAGACGCAACAATTGTTCCGAGACTGTTTCATACGAAGGAACAATAGGGCTTAAGAGTATCTAATTGCAGACTGAGTCAAGCTCAAGTGGCAAACTAGCAAAGGCAAGGACCATGAAGAACTTTCCACGTTATTCAGCATGTTTCTCTGCATTATCAGTGAAGGGCATAAGTGCATCAAACTCAACAATCAAAGTATCAAGCTTACTCATATAGGTCTCCATGTCCATGTCTTGTTTGTTAGTGACGATTAGGTTCGAAACAATGATCTAGAGACAGTTGACATCATCGGAGTACAATTTCTTAACCTTGGCCCACACATCATAGCATGTCCAAAAAGCACGATATTGAGGTTGAAGCTTGGCATCAATGGAGAACCACAACACACTACAAAGAGAGGCATCAATCTGTTTCCACTTGGCCTAGTCCTTTTCGGGAATGTCCTTGACTTGTTGGACTAAGTGTTCATGATGGCCTTGACCTTCAAACCATAACTCCACAACAACAGCCCAAGATGAGTAATTGATTGCCCCCACCAATTTATCACATGGGATCAACGAGACATAAGTGAAGCTAAGGGCAGAAGGTTAGCATGAGGTAGACATGCTGGTGAGGGTAAAAAAAAAAAGGCTTAATAGGCTGGGATGAAGTACTGAGATGGTTGGGGTAGAGGGTGGGAAAAGAAAATCTTGTAACAGTGCAAAAGAAAGAAAAAACAGAGAAGTGAGATGAGGTTGCGGGTTGGTATAGGCTAGAAGAAGGGAGATGAGGTCGAAAAGGGGTAAGGGGGTGGCCAACGGTGGCGCCAATGAAATATGGTGGCTGGAGAAGGTGTCACGTGCTCACACTCGTCGGCACGTGAGCACAGAAGCATAGTGTGGGAGCGGCGGATGGTGGTGGGTTGACGGCGGTTGAGTCGATCGGCGGGTTTTGCTGCCGTTCTAGGTCATCGGCGGTGGTGGGCATCACCGGAGAAGTCACAAATGGTGGAGGCACAGCTGGTTGGACGAGAATCCACTGGTGATGCACAATGGTGTGAGGATCTTAACCTACTATTGATACCATATAGAATATAGAGATGATTTGAGGAAAATTGTGTCTACACACACCTAAAAATTGGTATTTATACACAAAGTGTAAATGAATAATACATGAATGTATTAAGTATAAACACTAAGTCCTATGAAGACACTAAGTCCTATGACACATGTTTCACATGTGTAACATGAGAAACATGTGAAACAAGGGCTTTATTCTAACACAACATATTAAAAATCACACCAGAATGCTTGATTTTCAACCACCTACAGTATATAAACAAGTGATACCAATTCTAGCAGGAAATGCTTCCACATAAACACAGCAGTAGGAGCCACTCTAAACGAGCAAAAGTGGGAAGATTATTGTTGCCACTGGAACAAAATCTACTGTAATATAGAAAGATTCCCTCAGAAAAATAAGTTCCTAATGGTGAAGAGTATCTTTTGTCGACAGGGCATTGAAAGGCATTAACTCAGTATTAATGCAAGCATTTAATAAGGCATTTAATTAGTATTAATGCGGCATTGAAAAACATTAAATCAGTATTAACGCCTTGTTATTAAAGCTAAGAATCAATAGCATTAAACTGGTAGTCAACCGTGTTTAATGTTGTGTTAATGCTGTAAATAGAGTTTATGATGTAAATATTTAGTTTCCTTAGAGTTTATGATGTAAATATTTAGTTTCCTTATTTGCTTAGCTTATTATGGTAGTTTTCTATTTGTTTCCTGAATTGTAGTCAGTTTGTCTCCTACACTCCTTCTATAAAAAGAGTCTCTTGTACCATTTGATTATGTATCAATAAAAATACAAAAAACACAGTTTTCAAGTTGGTATCAGAGCAGTGTTCTAGTAGCATTGTTGCCTCTGATTTTGTGTCATGGCTGACAGTTCCTCAGCCACCCAACACGCCCCGAGTGGGGAGCAGACCCAGCACGGCCTTAGTGGTGAACGGAGCACCACCACGTCCTCGGCAGCCCATGAAGCCGAGAAGGCCTCTCTAAGCAAGGATCAACTTGAACAGCTCCTAAGGTTGCTAAAAACTAGTTCCTTATCTAGTACTCCTAGTGGTTCTCTGGCACAAAGAGGCAATTTTAGTATTCCTAGTTCTCTTACCTGTACCTCAGAGTCATATGTACCTTGGATCATTGGTTCAAGTGCATTTGATCATATGAAAAGCCTTTCGTCTCTGTTTAAGACCTATTTTCCTTGTTCTGAAAATGAAAAAATTTAGAATTGCATATGGTAGTTTTTCACCAATTGCAGGTAAAGGCACTATCACACTATCCAAACTTATTGACTTTAAAAATGTCTTGCATGTTCCCAAGTTATCCTGCAAAGATTCTAATTGTCATGTAAAATTCTTAGCCTCTCATTGTGTGTTTCAGGACCAGACTTCGGGGAGGACGATTGGCAGTGCTAGACTGATAGATGGACTCTACTACTTTGAGGATGACTCTGAGAATAAAATAGCTCAAGGTCTTAGTGGTATAAGTTATCAACCTGTACGGGCCCAAATAATGCTCTAGCATAATAGACTAGGACATCCTAGCTTTCAGTACCTTAAACATTTGTTTCCAAATTTATTTAGAAATGTTGATTGATTCCTCTTTTGAATGTGAAAGTTGTTCTTGCAAAAAGTCATCGTATCTCTTATCTTTCACAACCTTATCATGCATCCAAACCCTTTCATCTAATTCACAGTGATGTATGGGGTCCTTCGAAAATCACAACACAGTTTGAAAAAAGGTGATCTGTAAGTTTTATTGATGATCACATACGACTATATTGGATTTATCTTATGCATGAAAAATCTGAGGTTCCCAATGTGTTTAAAATTTTTTGAAAGATAGTTGAAACCCAATTTGACACAAAGGTCAATATTTTAAGAACTGATAATGGCACTAAATATTTTAATAAAACCCTAAATGATTTTCGTCTAACCAAAGGCATTCAACATCAATCTACATGTCCAAACACCCCTCAACAAAATGGCATTGCTGAAAAGAAAAATAAACATCTACTTGAAGTAGCCCGAGCCATTATGTTTGAAAGAAATGTCTTCAAATACTTGTGGGGGAACGCTGTCTTGACAGCAGCATACCTCATAAATAGGATGTACACACGTGTATTAAATTATCACACTCCTTTGGACAGCTTTAAGATGATTTTTCAAACTTGTAGCTTGCATGCTAATCTGCCTTTAAAAGTTTTTGGTTGTATGGCTTTTGTGCATATACCTTATATATCTCAGTCTAAACTTGACTTAGGGCAGAAAATTGCATTTTCATCGGATATGCTTCTCACCAAAGAGGGTACAAATGTTTTAATCCTAGCATAAAAAAACTACATGTCAGCATGGATGTTACATTCTTGAAAAATCAAACATTTTTTCAAAAAAAAAAAATCTCTTCAGGGAGAGAACAACAGTGAAAGTATTTTTTTGCATAACAATATTTCTTTGCATGAACCTCTACCCAAACCTATTTTACACACCTAAGAAGGTGAACCAGAAAATGAAACTGGTAAGGAAGAACAAGTGTCAGACTTAGGTGGTGCCCAAACAGGAAAAGAAATACCACAGTTAAATAAGGAGCTTCATGTTTATACTCAGAAAAATCTAAAACGAAGCATATATCAACCTATCATTCTTGCACAGGACCAACCGAATCGCCCAGAAGGTAGCCCAACAAATGAATCACCTGATCTTCCAGGTAACACTGAACTCCTTGTTTTAAATTCCGACCTACCTATAACTCTTAGGAGAAGTACAAGAAATTGCACTAAGAAAAAACCAAAAAACAGTACAAGTCATCCCATTTTCAAGTATGTCTCCTATAAAAATCTTTCCCAAAATCATCGAGCCTTCACCTCTAAAATTACAAATCTGTTTGTGCCTAGAAACATTGAGGAAGCACTAGATGATCCAAATTGGAAACTAACAGTTTTTGAAGAGATGAATGCTCCTAAGAAAAATTGGATTTGGGAAATTGTTGACCTGCCACATGATAAAAGGAGAGTAGGATGTAAGTGGGTCTTTACCATTAAATGCAAGGCAGATGGGAGGGTAGAAAAGTATAAAGCTAGGTTGGTAGCAAAGGGATTCACTCAAACCTATGGGGTAGATTATCAAGAGACTTTTGCTCCAGTAGCTAAACTTAACTCCATTCAGATCCTGCTATCTCTTGCTGTCAATTCCAATTTGCCCCTACACCAATTGGATGTAAAAAATGTCTTTCTAAATGGAGATATAGAGGAAGAAGTGTTTATGAGTCTTCCTCCAAGATTTGAAAGAGATCTTGGAAGAAATAAGGTATGCAGACTAAAGAAATCCCTGTATGGCCTAAAACAATCTCCAAGAGCATGGTTTGAATGTTTTGGAATAGTGGTAAAACACCTTGGCTATACTCAAAGCCAAGCTGATCACACATTATTCTACAAACACTCAGTAGATAGCAAAATTGCAATTCTGATTGTGTATGTAGATGATATTATTTTGATAGGTGATGATGGTGTTGAGCTCAAAAACTTGAAGGAGAGACTTGCTAAAGAGTTCGAAATCAAGGAACTTGGTCCATTGAAATACTTTCTTGGAATTGAGTTCGCCAGGTCCAAAGAAGGTATATTTGTTAATCAGCGGAAGTATACTCTAGATCTCTTAAAAGAAACAGGTTTCTTGGGATGTAAAGCTGCTGAACCACCTATTGAGGCCAACATCAAATTGCAACCAGCCAAACCCAAGGATGTGGTAGACAAGGGAAGACTGGTCGAGAGGTTAATCTATTTATCCCATACCCGTTCAGACATAGCATTTGCTGTGAGCATGGTAAATCAATTTATGCATTCACCGGAACCTGAACACTTTGAAGCAGTAAATAGGATCCTAAAGTATTTGAAGGGATCACCTAGAAGAGGACTTCTTTTTAAAAGGCGTAGACACCTACAAGTGGAAACCTACACTGATGCAGATTGGGCTGGGAGTGTAACGAACCGAAGATCAACATTAGGCTATTGCACCTTTGTTGGAGGAAATCTGGTTAGTTGGAGAAGCAAGAAGCAAAATGTTGTGGCAAGAAATAGTGCAGAAACTGAATTTGTGAAGTATTGTGGGTTGAAAAAATTCAACAAGAATTAAAAACCTATAATTCTCCACCAATAAAACTGTATTGTGACAACAAGTCAGCAATCTCCATCGCTCACAATCTAATCTTACATGATAGAACAAAACATGTGGAAGTTGATAAACACTTCATCAAGGAAAAGATAGAAAGTGGACAGATCTACATCTCATATGTCCCCACAGCAGAACAATCCGCAGACATTCTAACTAAGGCACTACCTAAGAAGTTGTTTGATAGTATAACAAGTAAGCTGTCTATGGAGGACATTTTCAAGCCAGCTTGAGGGGGAGTGTCGACAGGTAATTGAAAGGCATTAAATCAGTATTAATGCAGGTATTTAATAAGGCATTAAATCAGTATTAATGCCTTATTATTAAAGCTGAGAATCAATAGCATTAAACCGGTAGCCAACCGTGTTTAATGCAGTGTTAATGCTGTAAATAGAGTTTATGATATAAATATTTAGTCTCCTTAAAATTTATGATGTAAATATTTAGTTTCCTTCTTTGTTTAGCTTGTTATGGTAGTTTTCTATTTGTTTCCTAAATTGTAATCAGTTTGTCTCCTACACTCCTTCTATAAAAAGAGTCTCTTGTACCATTTGATTATGTATCAATAAAAATATAGAAAACACAATTTTCAAGTTCTTTATATCCAGAATAGTAAGAAGCACGCTCAGCAATATCTGGATCTTGATCAAAGACATTCCAAAATAATGAATGCTCAATAAATCCAAAGTCAATGAAATGAATGTTCTAGATTAAGTGGAACTGTAATGGGAAGGCAAGATAAAAGGAATGTAGATTCCCATTACAAGACTAACACTAAAAGCTCAAAAGAATTGCATATGACATATTTAACCAACAAACAATAATAGCATGAACCAATCAACAGCAAGAATAAGAATGCCCAAAGTTACATGTATCTTCTGCTATACTTCTTTATCAAACAACCTCTGTCTACTACAAGCCAACCATTCATCAAATAACTAGATCATGTCAAACATTGGCTTGAGCATCATCCTAGATGAGTTCCACTGACTGTATCATCCACCACAACATTCAGGATGATCCATAGAAATAGCACAGTAGGTTGAGACAAAAATCCTAGCATAAGAAAGTTGAGCCATCCAAAAAGTTTATTGAAAACAGGTTAAGATCAAGAAACACTCACCAAGGTTACATTCAAAATTCCAAAGGAGACACTTCGCAAACCACTGAAATTCAAATGAGAGAACTAAATAACCACCTGCTCAATCTTAATACTAAAATATATGACAGATAGTTCAAATCAAGATGAGGCAAATAATTTTGAGTCAAAGCATTCCTTGTTTGGCCAGTGGTAGAATTAACACATATGATAATGCATAAGGCACTAAGGCCACACAAGGTTTTATATCCTAACTGTTGAATTAGAGGGTTATAGGTAGGTGTTGAAAACTATGCAAATAGTGTCCAAATTCATTGTATAGGCTAACCAAATCATAACCATATCATGTAATTATGGTAATTAGGATCTTTATATTTATTGTAATAAGTCTATATAATTCAGCCTCCGTTGTGTAGTGCACGGTTTTCTTTATGTCTCTCTCTTTTCTCTCTTTCAACATGGTACCAAGATCCCATCTTCGTCTCCTATTCCGCTAGGCTCACTTGGTCCGTCCAAGCATCTATGGAGCGAGGTGTTAGAGTCCCACATCACCAACCTCAATCTTTCGGGTCCGGTTTATATATTTGTTGGGTCACTCTACTTGAAACCAATTGGTTTTAGGATGGAATCTCACATGGTATCAAAGCCTAAAGAAAGGCAATCCTAGAACCGTGCACGCCCAGTGAGCCCACAATTCTCCGGTGAAAATTTTTTCCGACTAACCGTGTTTCCATTCTGGTTTGCCGTATATCTGTTGGATCACTCCATTTGATACCAATTGGTTTTAGGATGGAATCTCATATGGTATCAGAGCCTAAAGAAAGGCAATCCTAGAACCGTGCACGCCAGGTGAGCCTACTGCTTTCCGGTGAAAATTTTTTCCGGCTAACCGTGTTTCTATTCCAGTGTTCCAGCCTTTCTCCTTTTGTTATGTCCTCTTTCCAACAGACCCATCTCCTTTGTTGCTGCCTGTCGTTGTTTGCTGCCATCGCCGCCGTCCACCACCGCTATCCAACTTTCCAGCAACCTTTTCCAGCAAACTTTCCAGTCGGCGACCCCACCACCGGAATCGCCTCTCCCTATTTGGCCAAAACCCAGAAGCCCGGCCCTAGACACCATAACACGTGCCTACACGTGCCATCTAAAGTCCCTACGTATAGAACCATGCGCAACTTCTTCATCGACACATGGCAGCGAGTGGGCCACCCCCTCCGGCCGCCGTTTGCAGCGCCGTGCTCGCCCTTCTCTCCTCTTTCTGGATCTGCCCTCGCCTTTTGTGTTCGTGACCGTTTGTTGTGACCCTCTTTTGAATCAGTGCATTCAGGTACTATTTGGTTGTTGTTTACTGATTCATGGCTAGTTCTACCTCCTCAGATAGCTCTAAGGACACCCCGAAGGCTGAGTATGTAGATTTTTTATAGTGGTTTGCACAACGTAAGTCCTCTGGTTCCTCTGTTCCAACGGCTGCCTATGCTGACTTTCTGAAATGGTTTAAGCAACGTCAAACCTCTAGTTCCACTGCCTCTGTTGCACATATTGGTACTTCATTTGCTTGTCTCTCTCGTTTCCCATCCATTGGCACTTGGGTTCATGATTCTAGTGCGACTAACCACATTTCTGGTAACAAGACTCTTTTCTTCAACCTTTCTCACAATGGTTATTTGCCTACTATCACTTTAGCAAATGGTTTCAAGTCCCAATCCCAAGGGATCGACACTACCCATCCCCTCCATTCCCTTTCGGTAGACTTTGTCCTTTATGTTCCTGAGTCTCCTTTTAATTTGCTTTCCATTAGTCATTTGACTCAGTCTCGTAATTGTATGATTACCTTTACTAAAGACTCTGTCATTCTGCAAAACTGGAGTTCGGGTCAGATATTTGGCACCGGATGTGAGTCCCATGGCCTCTACGAGCTCTCCAACCCCTCTCGTGTTTGTGCTGTCAAGGATTCCCCTCTCACCATCCATGCACAGTTGGGTCATCCTAGCCTTCCTAAACTACAAAAATTGGTGCCCAACCTCTCTAAGTTGTCGAGTCTCCCTTGTGAGTCATGTCAACTAGGAAAACACACTCATAATCTGTTTCCCAGTAAAGTTAATAGTCAAGCGTCATCACCCTTTGCTTTAGTACATTCTGATGTTTGGGATCTCAGTCGTACTATTTCTGTAATATCCTCTTTTTAGCATGTTAGACTTGCATATGATCATAGAGGTATCATAGTACTTGCTTGACATGTCTGCTTAATTTTGTGATAAATTGAGTTAGTTTAGGCACTTTATTGCAACACAGAATGTGAAAAGTAACTTAAAATGACTTAGATAATGGCATAAGTTACTTAGTTGAGGGAAATAAATATAGAGAATTTATTTCTAGGTCACAAATATGTGGACAAGGATGCAATTAATTTTTTTAGGATAATCAGAGTCAGTTTAGTATTTTTAAGCACACTAAGTGAGTGTTTAAGTACCGGATTGACTAGTCAGATATAGAGAAAAATAAGGAAATGATAAAAATTAGGATTGAGATGAATCTTAGGATTTATTATAATACCTATAGAAGTTAGAAAACTTGTTTTGGAAAAATCTAAATGTTCTTAACAGATATGAAGTTTCTGCAAAATAAATTAAAGCCTTTGAGCCTCATGTTTTCAGCCTTCTTATTTGACTTTCTCCTTGATATTTCAATCATCTCACCCACTCTCTCATTCTCTCCTTCATAAAGCTAAAAACAAAAGAGAGAAGGCAGAGAAAGGGAAAAGAAAGGAGGAAAAGGAGAAGGAAGAGAAGGAAAGGAAGGGGAAAGATAAAGGCAAATCAAAAGCTTGAAGTTCATCCTTGCTACAAGAGGTAAGGGTGCTTGTTCTCAAACTCCATTTCTTGCTTTTCTCCCTTCATGTTTGTGACATGCTTGTTATGGTTTAAAAATGGGTTTTGTATGGTTTCTCCATGGTTTGAGTTGGATAGACTTGTTGGAAACCAGTTTTGTGAATCAACTTGAGTTAATCTTATGCATGGTTGATAGTTTTGATCTTGGGAAGTATCCATGAAACACCTTGAGTTAGGAGTTGAAAAATGGGTATGAAAGGTCTTGTTTTTTATCATAAATCCATGCTAGATGAGATGGGAGTTTGCAAGAGGGTTGCTATATGATTAGATATCATAGTTGTGTTTGGAAACCACTTAGAACTCATGGTTTGAGGATTGGAATTGGTATGAGAACCAATAGAGCAGAAAATAGTTTTCTGGTGCAACTGGCGCCTAGGCGCTCACTGTCCAGAACCAGGTTATGTTGGTGCTGCGAGCATAGCACCTAGGTGCTAAGCGCCAACTGAGCAAAAGCTCAACAAGCTGAGGCAGAGAGCATGGTGCCTAGGCGCTAGTTAGGCACGCCTAAGCACTAGAGGCTCAGGAAAATAGGGTGATGCCCTATCATGCCTGCGTCTAGGCGTAGGTGAGTGGCGCCTAGGCTCCAAGCCCATATTTTCTCAGGATGTTTATCTTGGTGAAATGGACTTCCCTACTTGTTGGAATCCTTTATATATGCTTTTTAGTGTGTATTGAGACACTAATAGAGGTATTTCATAGAGGAAATGACCATCTTATATATATAGAAAAGTAGGATACTTTGAGCATCCAATGACCATGGTTTGCTTTGAGTAGATATCTAGGACCTTGAGCACACTAGTGTGGCATAGGTTACCACTTGTAGTGTGATAATAAGGCAAGCTAAATACAAGTATCATAAGTATGTTTTACTTATCTAGATGCATGAATTACTCTTTTGTAGTTAAAGTTGAGTTGATTATCCAAGTATTTAGAGAAATGCTCTATTATCTCATAAAGTTGAGTTGAAATGGAGTGTTAGCAAAGAGAGGTTCCTTTACTTGTTAAAGTTGAACCATAGCACAATTATCCTAACTAAGGGTGTGAGATAAACCCCTTGACCTTGCAAAAGAGTGAGTAAAGCTCTCTTCTAAGGATGGAGTTGTGAGACAAGGGAGCAAGAAAAGCACCTTGTGAGGGTAAAGATGTGAGTAAAACACCTTACCAAAGTCAGTTGAGTAGAAGGACAAGCACTCTACTTAGGGCAAGGAAGTGAGGCCAACTCTTGCCAAAGGCGGTGGAGGAGTGAGACAAACACTCTACCTAGGACAAAGTAGCGAGTTAAGCTCTTTGTCAAGGAACATGAGGAGTGAGAAAAGCACTCGTGTAAAGGGTAGTAAGAGTGAGTTAAGCTCTCTACCAAGGGTAGTAAAGTGAGAAAAACTTATTACCAAGGGTAATAGGATGAGTTAAGTCCTATGTCAGGCAAAGGAGTGAGATAAACACTTTGCTAAGGAAAAATGACACACACAAATCTACACATACACAATGACATTGCATTTTACAAACATTATTCTCGAACATTGCATAAGCATGAGCATATTGCATGCATATCCATTTGCATTTGCCTTTCGGTGACAATTGTATGGGCGAATGTCTTATCTTTGGAATTATGGTTTGCTTGGGAATATCACATAAGGTAAGTATGTGAATGTTCCTTTGTGGTAATGAGTAGTGGCTCATAAGCTTGTTGCAAACATAATATGACCTAACTGAGTTCATTTATTCATTGTGAATATATAAGTGCTGGTTTTGAAATACTTTTACTGTGAATTTGTGAATTCTCACCCCGCTGTATTTCCATATAAATCAAAGGCAAGACCCTTCAAAGGGAAAGAAGACGAAGCGGAAAGACTAGTGTAGTTTTTACTGCTTTTAGAACAAATCTTGTATATTATTGTTATATTTGCTTTGGTTTGTACGAAAGTTTTATGTATTACAATATGCCTTTTTGAGGCTGAGGTTGTATTTGTATAATCTTTCTTTTCAGCAAGGCTTTGTATAATAACATGTATGGTTATTATATATCTAGTTTAATGTTTTTAGTTTAGAAGTGACATGTCTGATACTGTATGCTATTGTATATTCAATATATACTAAGGTATCTGATATTTAGGATGTTACAGTTTCTACTTCAGGGTCCAGATATTTTGTCACTTTCATTAATGATTACTCTCGCTGCACTTGGTTATTTTTGAAGCAGAATCGGTCTAAGTTGTTTTCAATATTTCAGAACTTTTATCATGAAATTAAAACTCAATTTTGACTTTCAATACGTAGTTTGCTTAGTGATAATGTCCGTGAGTATTTGTCTCAATCATTTCAATCCTTTATGGCTTCTCATGGCATTCTTCACCAAACCTTTTGTGCCTATACCCCTCAACAAAATAGGGTCGCTAAACGTAAAAACAAACATCTTGTAGAAACAACTTGGACCTTTTTACTTCATGGTAATATTCATTTCCGCTTTTAGGGCGATGCATTTCTTACTGCCTATTATCTTATTAATGGCATGCCCTCCTCTGTACTTGATCACCAGGTCCCTTACTCTATTTTATATTCCCATCAACCTCTGCATTCCCTACCACCTCGTATATTTGGGTCTACCTGTTTTTTTCATAATCTCACTCCTAGTCTTGATAAACTTTTCGCCCAATCTATTAAGTGTGCTTTTCTTGGTTACACTCAATCCTAAAAAGGTTATCGTTGTTTTTCCCCTGATCTCCGACGCTACCTCATCTCGGCTGATGTTACCTTCTTTGAGTCTGTTCTCTTCTTTCAGTCTCCTTCATCGACTCTTGAGCCTATCTCTGAGGTCTTACCTGTCCCTCTTCCTTTTATCACTATTGAGTCATATACACCTCTGACCCCCATGTCGAGAAACCCAACACTACTATTCACCCCTTCCAGGTCTATCATCATCGGCCACAGCAACCTCCACCGCCCCTACTTCCACTAGAAGTTGCAGAGATCAATGTGGACTCTCCTTCGGCACCAATTCCTTTACCAGCTCCGGCACTGCCTCCTGAGCCTGACCTTCCCATTGCTTTCCGAAAAGGTATACTATCTACTCGTAACCATTCTCCTCACTATGTTACTTGAGTTATCATCGCCTATCTTCTTCGCATTATGCTTGTCTTTCTTCCTTGTCCTTTGTGTCTATTCCTAACTCTCCAGGTGACGCTTTATCTCATCCTGAGTGGAGACAAACTATGATCAATGAGATGTGTGCCCTTCAAAGCAGTGGTACTTGGGAACTTATTCCTCTTCCTCCCAAGAAGTTTGTTGTAGGCTATTGATGGATTTATACGGTCAAAGTTGGCCTTGATGGCAAGATTAATCACCTCAAGGCTCGTTTGGTAGCAAAAGGATATACCCAAATTTTTAGCTTGGATTTTGGGGATACTTTCTCACCCGTGGCAAAGATAGCTTCGACACGACTTTTTCTGTCAATGGTTGCTATTCGCCACTGACCCCTTCATCAGTTGGACATCAAGAATGCTTTTCTCCATGGTGATCTAGAAGAAGAGGTTTACATGGAACAACCACCAGGGTTTGTTGCTCAAAGAGAGTCTTCTGGACTAGTTTGTCATCTTCACAAATCTTTGTATGGCCTTAAATAGTCTCCTAGGGGTTGGTTTGGTCAATTTAGTATTGTAGTTCAGCAATTTGGTATGACATGCAGTGAGGCTAACCACTCTGTCTTCCATCGCCATTCAGCTCAAGAATGTATTTATTTGATTGTGTATGTCGACCACATTGTTATCACTAACAGTGGTCACTATAGCATAATTCAAGTAAAACAATATTTTGGTCATTACTTGCAGATCAAAGATTTTAACAAACTTTGATACTTCTTGGGAATAGAGGTGGCACAATCCAATGGTGGTATAGTAATTTCACAGAGGAAGTATGTCAGGACATTCTTGAGGAAACTAGTCTATTGAATGCAAAGCCTATTGACACTCCTATGGATCTAAATGCTAAACTTCTACCAAATTAGGGGGAGCCACTCTCGAATCCAAGAAGATATAGAAGATTAGTTGAAAAATTGAACTACCTCACTGTTACTCATCCTGACATCTCCTTTGCGGTTAGTGTGATAAGTCAATTTCTAAATTCACCTTGTGTTGCACATTGGGATACAGTGATTCACATCCTAAAGTATATTAAAGGAGCTCCTGAAAGAGGCCTTGTCTATGAAGATAAGGGTCACACTCAAATTGTTGGATACTCAGATGCTAATTGGGCAGGTTCTCCTCTTGATAAAAGATCCACTTCTGGGTATTATGTATTCATCGGGAGTAATTTGATATCTTGGAAGAGTAAGAAACAAAATGTGGTCGCAAGACCAAGGGCCGAAGCAGAATATCGAGTCATGACCTCAGCTAATTGTGAACTCATTTGGTTAAAACAGCTACTTAAAGAGCTTCAATTCGGGGATATTATGCAAATGACACTCATTTGTGATAATCAAGTTACATTACATATCGCCCCTAATCCAGTGTTTCATGAGAGGACCAAACATATTGAGATAGACTATCATTTTATTAGAGAAAAGATCCTATCTAGAGACATCACCACTAGCTTCATCAATTCAAATGATCAACTAGTAGATGTTTTTACTAAGTCTTTGAGAGGTCCTCGGATAAGTTATATTTGTAACAAGCTTGGTGCATATGACCTATATGCTCCAACTTGAAAGGGAGTGTTGAAAACTATGTAAATAGTGTCTAAATTCATTGTATAGGCTAACCAAATCATAACCATATTATGTAATTATGGTAATTAGGATCTTTGTATTTATTGTAACAGGTCTATATAATTCAGCTTCCGTTGTGTAATTTAGACACGGTTTTCTTCATATATCTCTCTCTTTTCTCTCTTTCAACAGTAGAAAAGGAGGAAAAGAGAGAATAGAGACTCAAAATAATATGAGATTGATATTGACTTTGATATGATGATAATGTGATACAAAAGACAAACTCAATAGTCTTATTTATACTAATACTAGACTCCTAATCTTAATTAAATAAGGAAACAAATCATTAAATAATAAATAAGAAATAACTCCTAAGAGATCATCTAAAATACTAAAATATTCTAAGATACAATAAAGATATTATGAGATATTTTCTAGATATTCTAACACTCTCCCTCAAGCTAAAACCTAGTAAGCTTTAAGCTTGTTACATATGAACACTTTAAAAAGAAAATAACATAAAAATAAAGTAGGCTCCACAAAACATGGCTGGAAAGGCAACTCAGCGATGTTGGAAACGTCAAAGAGATGAGGCATTGTTGGAAAGATAACTTAGCATGACGACTCGAATGATCATCAACTTGACAAAAATTTCTTGGCAAGCAATCAAGCATAGTAAGGTCCAAACTTCTCAAAACCGTATTTGGAAGCTTCAAACAACAATGTCAGAGACCAAAAAGTTTGAAATTGAAACTAAGGCTGGTGTGTGCATCATAGCCATGGAGTATTGATCACCAGCATGATTCATAAGTGAGATAGGGGAAATCACCATAGGCATGATTCACGATGAGAGGCTGGTATGAATCACAGCCAACTCATCACTTAATGAGTCATTGATGAGAAAGAAGTCACCGGAAGCTGGAGTGAGCCATAGCCAATATAAATCATCATCGGAAAGATCGTCGACGGTAAGAGAAGTCACCACTAGTATGATTCATCCGTAGGAGAGAAACCATCACCATCATCGGTGGGAAGAGAAGTCACCACTGGTATGATTTATTAGTAGGAAAAGAACAGCATGACAAATACCAAACTTTCTGGTGCATAGTAGTTGCAAGATTTGGACGGTCAAGGGCCGAAGATGGCTGATGAGGCAGCAGCCAGAAACTTAAACCCCAATATACCTAAACGTGTATGAGCAGATGTACTCATCAACTCAGAGCATGATCGGAGAAGGTGAGGCCAAATCTGAAGATAGCAGAGGAAGATGTGTCAGACAGGACCGGCAGCAATCGGAACAGTTGCCAGACACTCCGCCACGCGCAGTTAGAGGGCTCGCACGTGAGATTTGAGGTTAAAGCTAAACTAGCGCATGAAAGGAGCTCTACAGCTAGACTTCCGGTGGTCGATCGAGCAAAGGGAGGCGATGCTGATGGTGGGTTCGCTAGCCAGAAAGGTCACTGGAGACGGTAGCAAACAAAGGCGTATGGCGAAAAAGCCCACTAACGAGTGGCGAACGGTCATTGATATGTGGAGAGGATGCCAAAAGGAGAACACGACAAAAGAAGCGGCTGATTGGAGTTCTAGATTTAGGGAACTAGACAACGGAATCGTGACGAGACCAGATCACGAAGGATAATACCGCTCTGATACCATGTTGAATTAGAGGGTTTTAGGTAGGGAAGGAGGAAAAGAGAGAATAGAAACTCAAAATCATATGAGATTGATATTGATTTTGATATGATGATAATGTGATACAAAAGACAAACTCAATAGTCTTATATATAACCAAACTCCCTAATCTTAATTAAATAATGGAACAAATCATTAAATAATAAATAAGAAATAACTCCTAAGAGATTATTTAAGAAACTAAAATATTCTAAGATACAATAAAGATATTATGAGATGTTTTGAAGATATTCTAACACTAACATTTAGGTCATGTTTTTTCTGATTTCAGAGACCAGCAGCCTTCTACTTTTACATTGTGAAGTGGCCCTAGCAACTTTAGGACAAGCTCCTTGATTATTCTAGGGTGCATTAGGTTCGTCTCCTGCCTTGGAAAACCTTTTTACAAATAATTATAGAGTTTTTGGAAAAAGTGACTAAGAATAGGTTAGACATAGAAATTTAGCTATATAAGAATCACCTGCATATCCCGGAAGTGAAACACAAAAGAACCAAAAACAGCGCATTCCTAGAGAATGCCATGGTCTCACCACTCTGTGCTGAAAATATTGACGCTGTCAATATACTCGGCATGGTGATCTCTGAAAGCTGCAGCAGAAAAATACATATTGAGAATTAACATAGTGTGGTTCAAAACATAAAGAAAAATGATGAAGCTACACACATATCAATTTGCACTAGCCATTTTATGATAGCAGCGCCAAATCTCTTTGGGGACAAGTGGCACCAAATCTCTTTGGGACTGCTTGATCCTGATATCAAATACCATCTAGGCCGCTTGGCATGAACTTCAGCTTACCCTCCCCTCCCCTCCCCACAGCATCTTAGAACTTCTTTGTAATTAAAAAAATTAAAGTAAAAGGAATATAATGATGAAGAAGCAAATTGAAGAGTTTAATTTTGGTCCACTATATGTAGCTCAATCATGTACTGAAAAAACAATAAGAGATTTGACTTTTTAGGTAGTTATTATCAAAGTCAAACTCTATTTGGTCTTTGACTGAGATATTCCAACTGGCATTATTGTCAGACTAATTGACCCGTGACGATTACTAACCAAAAGACCCTCCCATCAAGCACTCCCTCAAGGTTTGAACTTTGGCCCTCTCAAGAGAGGGCGACTCGCTTACCACCATGCCGAACCCTTTTTGGTCATAGTCAAACTCTTTAATGACATGGCAATAGATATTACACACATTGGATTAAAATTAAAAATCCATTGAAACACAGCCAAGGAATATATAGCATTTTATAGACAAAGTTGATATGCAGAACACAACTGTTGTCCAAATTTCGATAACCAGACTTCATGAGAAGAAACCCCACTAGTGTTGAATGTTACAGCAAGCATGCATTTTAAAAAATTAAAAAACAATAAAAACTTCGTTGTTTTCAGCAAACTTTCAGAATAGAAAGTAACCATCCCAATTGAACTTCATAAGAAGAAAGGCCACTGCTCATGGATGCTATAACACTCACAGCAGCGACGACAAGGGACCCAATCGCCACAAACGCAACCCATTGCTCATCGGAAACCAACTCCCACATTCGTTGGAGAGCGAGCATCGCCACCATGGGCTTCCCCCCTTTGGCATCGTCTTCCCGGTGCTCCGATAAGGTCCACCAGCTGCCAGTGGGTAAAATGGACGCAACGAACCCGACCCCTTTTCCAATAACCTTGTGGAACACAGAACCAGCGTTCCCGAGCTCCTCGTTCCCTGACGCGGCGAGTTGGCAACGGGTTTTCGGGTTCCTGACACAGGAGCTATTGGAGCGCCCCGATTGGAGATAGTGCGATTTGGACCATAAAAAGAGAAAGTGGGTTTTGGGTTTGTTGTATTTGCAGGTGAAGGTTTTCGGTTTGGGAATGTGTGAAACACGTAGGTTGGAGTGTGGGAAATGAAGGAAATTTGGGTTAAGAGACATCTTTAGTGCAGAAGCAGAAGCGAGCTTCAGCAGTTCTGCGCTTGGGACGAAGGGTCTTCCCAGTGCGGTGGTTTACGACGAAGAGGTGCCAGAAAAAGCGTTGGTAATTTAGCTGAATTCCGATTAAACGACGTCGTTTATAATGTTGAACAAATGTGAATCAAGGTCCGCGCTGTTAATGTTACTAGTGGATTTACTCGGGTTGCTCTTAAGTCCAACTCGGCTCGGTCCGAAGTAAATTTAGTTGGGTTGGAGTAGTGAAATTAAGTATGATGTAATTTTTAAGGTAAGTTATATTTTCAGTTGATCTACCTCAGTCGATATTATTTATTATATTAAAACACAATTTTATAAAGAATTAATAATAAATTATAATATTTTTTACTTAAATTAATATTTTTTTATATTGATATAATTTTATCTTACAATATATATTATAAAACTTCCTATAATTTTTGTTTCATGTTTTTAAAATTTTATAACTTAGTTATACATAATATTCAAATTTGTAAATTTTATTTAAATGTTGAGTTGGCTCAATCCTAACCCGATCACTAATCAGGTCAAGATCGATCGAGTTTAGATCTTAAAAGTTTAACTCAATAAAAATATTGGGTTAGGTTCGAGTTAGGTTAAACTCGACCCAACCCACCCAATGAGCACCTCTCAATTATCGTGCAATGCACAAGATAACTATGCTATAGATATATTTGTTTGATCTAATCACTATTTATATATATATATATATATGATATATATATATATATATATATGTATATATATATATATATGTATATATATATATATATATATATATATATATTATATAAGGGCATTAAAAATATGGATAGATCAAATGACTTTTAAATAAATGACATTGTCAGCCATGTTCCCAAGAAAATAGTGTCGCATTTAGTATTTATGTGATTTACCTGTTTATTTTTGTAATTTTCAGAATTAATTTGGTATTTTTAATAAATAGAATAAGTTTTCAAATGTTGAATTAAATAGGAGAGTAACTTGAAAAATTATGAAAATTTGTGGAGTCGTTAAATAAAAGATGAAGATTATTTTAGAAATGATTACAGATTAGGACAAATACATGTAAGCAAATTAGTTACTTGCTTAAGTTTATATTAAGTTAAGGGAAAAAGTAATAAAGCCTAATGGCTATCAATGGTGTGTATAGATATCTAATAAATGATAAATATAGGAACTAAATGAAGTCTTAGAAATTTTTATAATACCTATGAAAGTTAGAAAAATCATCAATGTAAGATCAAAGTATCCCGAGGAGATAAATCTCTTCCACTTAACCATGACAACATATTTCTCTTTTGTTCTTATCCTCTTTCTTTTGCTCTCCTCCGTCTTCCATCACATAACCACACACACACACATTTCTCTTTTATCATCTTTCTCTCGGTCAGCAAAAGAAAGAAGGGGAGAAGAGAGGAAAGAACTCCATGTCACTATACCTCCAAACCTCACTTGAAAACGTTTTAGCCTTCACCATTTAAAGCTCTAATCAAACTCTAACTGGTGGTGGTCTTAAAGTCATCATCAAGCCTATCTCAAGTTTCATATTTCATTCCCTACAAATTCAAAGGAACCTAGGTAGGGATCTATGTCTCTACCTCCATATCTTTTTACTCTTGATAGAGTTTAGGATTTGATTTTTATGCTTGAATGAAGAGTAAAGGATGAATAGCATGTTGATGTTCTTATGAATAGGTTTTGGGCTTTTTGGAAGAATTGAATATGGATTGATTAATTCTTGATTTAGTAATTCTTTGATATGTTTTGTGAGATTACCATGATTAGAAAACATTCTAGATGTTGGAAAATAGCATGGTAATAGATTGCCGATGTTGGTAATCGATTACTGATAATTACATATTTTATACATTAATAAACTCTCATTTTTATTCATTTACACTCTCCATGTACTAAATTGATTGAGGTTGGTTATGTTTTGTAAGTTTGGACTCAAATTGGACTTAATTAATTTTTTCAACATGATTTACATCTTACATTATTTCTTTATTTTAGTCATATCTTAAGTTCTAGATGTCTAATAATTATGTATTTTACCTTGTAGGAAATATGAGAGAGAGCTCTACAACTTTCATGAAGAACTCTAGGTCAAAATTAGACATCTAGTGGAGCTAATTGGTCTTGGAAGTCAGAACATAGGTTTTGTGATTGGAACCTGAATAGTATACAGTAATCAGAGCATAACTTGGACTGTAAAAACTAAATTGGGCTAAAATTTTGGCATTTATAAGTTAAGACCTATATCTACAACTTTCATGAAGAACACAAGACTCATTTCGGATTGCTTAGAGGTCATATTGGACTTGCAAGTCAAAATAGAGGAACTATAGCTATGCCTGAGTAATGTACAGTAATCAGACCATATCTTGAGTTGTAGGAATGCTTTTGGGCTGAAACTAATGGCATTTGAAAGCTAAGACAAAAACCTATAACTTTCATGAAGACCACTTGGTGAGAAAATGACGAATGCAATGAGTTCAGCACTGAATGATTTTAGAGACAAAGAATCTCAATAATTTTTCACTCATCAAAAGTCATTTGGCATTTTTCACTCATTTTCCACTCATCCACCCACTCATGAATCAGCATCCTTGTCATTTTGTATCCCTAATCCTCTATAAATGGGAGCATTGGCTGATTATTTAGGAATCTTGGTCTTAGAGATCAAGATCATGTTATTGTGTTATTTGTTTATCTTGTTGTAGTTTTCTTTTGTTCTAAATTGAAGTTATATTCTTCTTCTTCTTCTTCTCTCTTCCTTTCTTCTTGTCTATGAATAACTAATTTTCATTTTACTTGGGTGAAAGAGTGAAGCTCTTAGTAATGAAATAAGGTTAGATTAATCTCTTTCTTGTGCTTAAATGATATATTATCAAGTGGTCATTATATGTATTGTATTTTGTTTCCAATCAATTTAGAAACCCTCCTTGTAAAGTGGAGATCTTGATTTGTTGTAAACAAAATATTAGTACAATAAATGCTTGAACCCATTTATAAGTGGTGGTGTTAATAGATGATTAAAGGAATCATAATATAATTACGTATATAATCTTAAATGAACTTTGAATATTGTATTTTCCGATTGGAACCTCCATTATGTGTGGATTCTAATTGAGTTATAAAAAGAATTAATCATGTCCTTAATTTACTTACTAAGAGTGGATCTCCTAACTCAAGTAAGTCTTTTTTATTTGTGACTACTTTTTTATTTGTGACTAAGTTTTATTACCTTTATTATTGTGACAAAATATTTACTTTACGTCAAAGAATTTTTTCTTCATCAATTTCCTGTAAATCGATCTCGGACTCCCGAGAATTTATTACTTGAAACAACCTACACTTGGGTTTGCAACTTTTAATCCGCATCAAGTTTTTGGTGCCGTTGCTGGGGACTTGATTTGAAGAACAAATTTATTATGTAATATTTTGTATATATATATTTATATTTTTTTTTGGATTTGTATATATATATATATATATATATATATATATATATATATATATATTTAACTCTTTTAATTTTTTCTCTTTGTACATACTAACGTACTAACTTTTTAAGAGAAACTCTCACTTTTCTCCCTTTCTCCCTCTGTAATATTTAATCATGAATGAAACAATCTTTTTTCTTCTCTCTCGCCAGAACAAAAAATTGGTTTGTCGGTTCTCTGATTTTTACTTTATGTTTTAATAATATCTTAATTTTGACTCTTCTCTTCTTCCTCCTTCGCCGGCTTTGGTGGGGCTCTATCTCTCTCCGATTTTCATATTTTAAATTTACTTTCTACAATTTACTTTTTGCACTTTACTTTCTGCACTTTATTTTCTCGTATTTTATTTCTATTTTACTTTTTAACTTTCTAACTTACTAACCTTTTAATTTTCTTAATTACTAACTAACTATCTAACTCTCTTATTAACTATCTAACTTTTTAATTTACTTGTTTTGAATATTTTAATTTATCTCGCTTACTAATTTTTTAATTTATCTATTTATTAACTTATTTGGTAGTTGATTTATACCACACCCTTATTAATATTTATTTACTACATATTAATATATATTTGGTGATTAGTTTATACCACACCTTTGTTAATAAATATTTAATGGCTAGTTTATACCGCCTACTTGTTAATATTAATATTAATATTATTATTATTATTATTATTATTTTTACCATGACAGATTTATCGCCTACTTATTAATATTTTTTTATAGAAGGTTGAGCTCTGTATATATTTTTATTATATTCTTCCTATTTCTTCTTCTCTTTTGTCATGTGTAGTTAAATTCGTGTGTTTCTAGGGTGAAGATGTAACTTGATTCAATCGATATGTATTAAGATTGAAATTTTAATTAATTTCTTTTTTATTTAATTTGAGTGCTTATTATGGTTCTTAATGTTTTTATGAATTGGCCATTCATAAATTGATCTAGTGAGATGTGTGTAAAATCAGGAGATTTGCATACAACTTAAACCATAAATAATAAGTGTCATGATTTATAATTATCTAGGAATAGAGGTTATAGGTTGTGTGAGATAATTGTGGTATTTTCCATAAGAATTCATAGAGTAAAGTCATACATTTAAGAGTTAGGGTTTTGACCAAGGAATTAAGTTTTAATTAATTAAGGGATTCTTCCCATCAATTGATTGATTAGAAATTAGTTAAAATGAATGTCCCAAAACTATTCTATTGTCTATGATAAATTGTTAAATCAAGCGAAGTCAGATCCATAGTATTTTAATTTCATGTGTTTATATCCTTAATGTGTTTTGCATTCATGTGCTTTGTTATTTTTTTCCCTTCTTAATTTCGTGCGTTTTACTGTTTTTTTCCCTCTTAATCGTCAACTTTATTACTTTGATAATTTGGTACACTTGTTAATTTTCTCAACAAGTTTTTGCAAACCTAGGTTGATACTGTAGATTTTGTTGCTTCAAGAATTCAAATTCATAATAAAAAATAAGAAAGAAGTCGAAAATGTTGTTGCAGATCAATTGTCTATACTTACTATAGGCTCACCTTTTGATATCACACCTATCAATGATTCTTTTCTTGATGAATTTTTATTTTCTGTCAATTCCAAGCCTTAGTTTGCTAATATAATCAATTTTCTTACAACATGAAAGATCCCGCCTCAATTATCCCGATCAAATCATTTGGAGATGTGTGCCCAATAGTGAGGTAGGAAATGTCATTAAATTTTGTCACTCAGAAGCATGTGGAGGTTTCTTTTCTTCAAAGAAAATAGCTGCGAAAATCTTGCAGTGTTGATTTTATTAACCCACTTTATTTAAAGACAGCTACACATTTTGAAAAAATTATGAAAACTATAAAAAATAAGGTTCTATTTTTAAGCGAAACAACTTGTTAGCCATGACAACCATTACCCAAGAGGGGGGTGAATTGGGTGATGACTTGTTTTAATGCAACTTTGACAAATTATGCATTTTAAATCACTCAATAAATAAATGCAGCGAAATATGCACAATAAATGTACAACTATTATAGATTACTCAACTACAACTTGAGATATAGGATAAATCAAGCAAATAAGCTAAATATCAAGTTCAACTCAAGCATATATAATTAAGGTGCAAATGTAAAGAGATAGAGTTTAGAAGATCAAACACAATAGTTTATCCTGGTTCGATCACCAATCCACTTGTGATCTACGTCCAGTCCTCAAGCAACCGCTAGAGATTTTCCACTATCTTCAAGTTTCAACAGGTGCTTGATAACCTTTACAATTGAGAGCATTCAACACACCTTAGGATACCTCACCCTTATGCTTGAGCCTCAAATAGGGATACCTCACCCTTTACAACTTTTGAGGGATGCCTCACCCTCAAGGGATACCTCACCGTTTACTAACTTTGAGAGATGCCTCACTCTCTAGGGATACCTCACCTTTTACTAACTTTGAGAGATGCCTCATTCTCTAAGGATACCTCAGGGATACCTCACCCTCTCTTTATAGATTACACAAAGTGTGGAAGATAAAAACTCTCTTGAAGAGTAGATAATACAACTTGAAGCTTATGGGTATAAAGGATTTACACACTTAGCTCAAAACAAAGATTTGGAGAAAAAGATGATGAATTTCGTTTTCAATGCTCAAGGGTAATTTTCAGAATGTTTTCCAACTTATTTTTGATGCTCAAATACTGGTATTTATAGTCCAATGAGTTTTAGAGCCATTGGATGGTTTTAGAAATGATTTTCTGTGAAAACTAGCCGTTTATAGCCGTTAGAAACGTTCCTGGGCACTTTGTAATCGATTACAAGCTTCATGTAATCGATTACAAGCTTTCTGGGCACTTTGTAATCGATTACATACTTTGTGTAATCAATTACAAGCTTTCTGGGTACTTTGTAATCGATTACATACTCTGTGTAATTGATTACACGGCTTCTGTCAACGTTGTAATCAATTACATGACTCGTGTAATCGATTACACCATTTCTGGTTTTCGAAACCGACTTTAAAAGGTCATAACTTCTTCATTTCTTATCCAATTAAAGCAAATGACCACTCATTGGAAAGCTCTTTGAGTCTATTTTCATATGAAAGAAGTTTTAGAACAAAACCCAAAGTATTTTGAAAGATATGATCAAAATAGTAACCAAAGGTCAAATTTTCAAAACTCAAACTTTAATTAGTCATAACTTTTTTGTTTCTTATCCAATTAAAGCAAATGACCACTCATTGGAAAGCTCTTTGAGTCTATTTTCAAATGAGATAAGTTTCAAATTAAAACTCAAAGTATTTGGAAAGTTATGATCAAAAGAGTAACTATATGTCAGTTTTGCAAAACACAAACTTGACTATTTTTCATAGATTTGAGCTATTACCATAACTAGCTTTCCAAAACAGTTTGTTGGACATTTAAACTTTTTAAAAACACTTATAAATATGTTTAAAACTTGTTTGAGCTTAGTGTGATTCCTTTTTACCTTTACACAAGATCTAAGTCCTATAAGCTAAGCTTGAAGAGTTTTGAGACTTTATCTTTGCACTTCCATTCCTTTCTTGTTTGTTATCATCAAAACCATTGCTTTAGTCAATGCCAATTATACAAATCATTTGGAGATGTGTGCCCAATAGTGAGGTAGGAAATGTCATTAAATTTTGTCACTCAGAAGCATGTGGAGGTTTCTTTTCTTCAAAGAAAATAGCTACGAAAATCTTGCAGTGTTGATTTTATTGACCCACTTTATTTAAAGACAGCTATACATTTTGAAAAAATTATGAAAACTATAAAAAATAAGGTTCTACTTTTAAGCGAAACAAAATGCCTTTGAACCTTATCATTGTCATTGAAAATTTTGATTGTTGAGGAATTGAGAAATGGTGCATATGAAAGTACAAAGATTTATAAAGTTAGAGAAAAAGTTTTTCATGACAAATCAATTTTGAGAAAATCTTTTAAAATTAATTAAAAAGTTTTACTTTATAATTCTCGTCTTCACCTATTTCCTAGAAAATTAAGATCTAGGTGGCGTGGCCCTTTTATTGTCAAACATGTGTATCCTCATGGGGCCATAGATATTGAGAACCCTAAGAAAGATAGTGTATTTAAGGTCAATGGATAAAGACTCAAACCATTTCTGGAAAACCAAGTTGTTGAGTTCTTTGTGTTTATGGTTAAGTGGCGGATAACGGTACTCCGTGGCTTTCAAGTTAGTTTGTTTTTCAGTTTCTCATAATAACTGATTCCTTCTCCTTTAAAATGGATGTCATTCTCTTGAATTCAAGAAAGCATCTCCCTTCTCTTCCTCAAAATGCTCTAACAAAAATCAACAAAGTTACGTGTGAAAGACTAAGACTGTTAATGTACAAGGGCATCCCAGAGGATATACGCTGGATAATCGAAGTAAAGGTTCATTTAACTGGTAAATTTTTAAATTCATTTGTCCCATACATGCCGGGTCTTGGTAAAAGTTCGTATTCAAAATGGAGAAGAGCAAAAAGAATGCAAGTTTGTTGCAAATGTGTGCAATGAAATTGTAACATGTGATGTCATTCTTTGGGAATGGTTTTTGCAAATCGAGAAGATAAAATATACTTTATTAAGAATGGGCTGAGTAAGAAGTCATTAGATGATATCTTATTGACTCTTGAGATGCATTCTCGTGGAGTTGTGCATCGTGAACTTCTTAGTTAATCTCTTCAGGGACGAGCAAAAGCGTTACAGTCTTGGGAATTTGACTCAAAAAGACCCTGTTTACTAATTTATAAGAAAATTGGATGGGAAGCTTATCCTCGGCTCATAGAAGTCGTTTAAGCCGTTATTGAATGTAAAACCAGAGGAAGATGTGAAGCCACATTCACAATAACATGTATATATTATCTTGTATATCTCCTAAAAAAGAAAAAAAAAAAAAAAAAAATAAAAAAAAAAAAGAAAAGAAAAAAAGGGTGAAACTTCGGTTGTACTTAGTCTTTAATTAGATTAGGAGCCCTGGGTAGATGCCCGTCCTGTCATCAACTCAAGTGGACCTTCACATGTCAGTCCGTAAACAAGGTTCGTGAGCCATGCTCTGTAGAAAGCCGCGCAAGCATTCCCAAGTTTTAACCGTAGGCTCTACTTGTTGATGGACAGATAGAAGCATCTCGTGTTTGCATTCTCGTGTGACAATGCCTTTGAGCTCAATTCCTGGTATTGATTTATTGGGTTCCTGAGCGTAGCTCCACTAGCAGTGGTCACTGTTCATCGTATTCAGATTTTCTCTCTTTAACTAGAGGGATGATGCATAGGCTGGGATATCCCACAAGCGGGAGGAGTGCCTTAAGTCTGAAATTCCTTAAAGGAATTCAATGTCTCTTTCAAGGAATGGTAAGATTGTGAAGGCTACTGCATTCATGACGCGCAGTATAAAGATACGCCATGAAACCTGTAAATAAAAGTATGTCATCATTTGTTATTATTATTTTATCTTTATATAATTTTATTGTATTTTAGTTTTGGACAGACGATCCTTTGGGCAGGGTCTTTCAAGAGTTTCTAGACTTCTTTACCCTGATGGTTTTCTTGAAGTCTAAAAAAAAACAAAACAAAACAAAAATAAAACAAAAAAAATTGTGTTTCTTAATTTTAAACTTTTTCGACAGCAGTCAACCTACCCATATAGGTACTATCATTACTTTTTTCATTCTCTTCCCTATTTAAACACTTTATTTTCTTCACTTTCCTCTAACTCATAATCATTCAAAGGGAGTGTGAATGTAGAAATGGATGGAGCTTCTTCTTCAGTTCGTAGATTTACCAATATTAGTGTATTTTGTGGGACAAGTTATGGGAAGGGTTTAGAGTTTGTAAATGCAGCAAGCACTGTTGGTAGAACACTTACTATGAGAAACATTCGTGTAGTATATGGGGGATGTAGCATTGGGTTAATGGGGATTGTATCACTTTCTGCACATATAAGAGGTGGTCAAGTTTTAGGTGTCACTCCTGAACCTTTAACTCGAAGGAACATCATTAGAAAGACAATTGAGATAAAACTTAAAGTATCATCTATGCATGGATGAATGAGGACAATACTTGAAAACTCTGATGCATTTATTGCCCTACCAGGTGGTTTTGGTACTTTGGAAGAAGTTTTTCAAATTATCTCTTGGGCCCAATTGAACATCCACCATAAACCCATAAGTTTGTTGAATGTTAATAATTTCTTTAATAATTTGTTATCTTTTGTTGACCATGTTATGGAATAGAGCTTTATCACACCTTCGGCAAGACAACTCCTTATATCTGCTTCTACTATTGATGAATTAATTGATAAATTACAAGCTTTTATTTATGAACCTGAACCAGTAATAGCTCAGATAGATTGGTCAGAAGGCAGCAGCAATGGAGGTAGCAAGGAACAAGAGTGTGATCTGGCACTTTATCTATAATATTTCTTTATCTTTTATTTTATTTATCGTACTTTGTTTTTGTTTTAATTTGTGTAAGATTTTTCTTTTCAGTAATTGCAACAACAGGTATTATCTTCTATCTTTTACCTATCTATGTTTTGACATTGAGGACAATGTTGTGATCTGATTGGGGGGAAAGATAGTTGTGTGGAAAAAAAACCAAAAAAAATGTATAAATAAGGGTCAACAAGGCAATAAAGGAAAGGAAAAGAATATGTAAAGGGAATTTGTATTAGGTGGAGTTGGGATAAACTTTCATATTTATTAATTAAACTCAACTCTCACGCTCTTTTATTCTCTTTGGTATTTAACTTGTCATATCCATATTACATTTTCCTTTATCTTGACTCCATTACAACCTTGAATAAAGTCCTTATGATTTGTGTGTGCATGTATTCTGAGTAGTGGAGAAGTAGAAAATAAGCAAGCTTATGGTAGTGCAATTTTCATAGGTTGAATTGAGTGAAATACCTACCTTTTAAATACTTGAGGGATTGAGAGCGAATTTTGTGAGGATCTATCATTCTTGACTCATGCTTTTCAATTGAAATTTCCTTACTTGTTAGTTTAAGATGTGAAATAACACTACCTCATAAATGTTTTAATCCCTTGAATGATTAGTTGTTCTTCATTTTTAAATATTATTACAAATTGAGTCTTTTAGAGTGTTTAGCTTTTGAGTATGTGTGTTTTTTTTTTCCTAATTTTGGTCTTGTGTGTTATGCCCAAGAGTGCAAAAAGCTAGGTGTGAGGGAATTTAATAATCACATATTTGATACATTAATAAGCCCTCATTTTAAGTTATTTACACTCTACATGTACTTAATTGATTGAGTTTGGTTATGTTTTGTAAGTTTAGACTCAAATCAGACTTAATTGATTTTTTTCAGGAAGATTTACGTCTTACACTGTTTCTGTATTTTGGCCATATCTTGAGTTCTAGATGTCTAATAATTATGTATTTTACATTGTGGAAAAGATAAGAGAGAGCTCTACAACTTTCATGAGAGTTCTAGGTCAAAATCAAACATATAGTGGAGCTAATTGGTCTTGGAAGTCAGAACACGAGTTTTGTGATTGGAACCTGAATAGTGTACAGTAATCAGAGCATAACTTGGGCTGTAAGAACTTAATTGGGCTGAAATTTTAGCATCTATAAGTTAAGACCCATATCTAGAACTTTTATGAAGAACACAAGACTCAAGTCGGATTACTTAGAGGTCATATTGGGCTTGCAAGTCAGAACAGAGGAACTGTAGCTGAGTCTAAGTAGTTTGCAGTAATCAGACCATATCTCGAGTTGTAGGAATGCTTTTAGGATGAAACTAATGGCATTTGAAAGCTAAGACAAAATCCTACAACTTTCATGAAGACTATTTTTCAATTCTCTGACGTATTCAATGAGTTCAACACTGAATGATTTCAGAGACAAAGAATCTCAATAATTTTTCACTCATTTCTCACTCATCCATTCACTCATGAATCAATCTCTTTGTCATTTTGTATCCCTAATCCTCTATACTTGGATGATCATTTGGGGAGTCTTGGTCTTAGAGATCAAGATCATGCTATTGTGTTGTTTGTTTATCTTGTTGTAGTTTTCTTTTGTTCTAAATTGAAGTTATGTTCTTCTTCTTATTCTTCTTCTCTCTTCCTTTCTTCTTGTCTATGAGTGACTAATTTTTATTTTACTTGGGTGAAAGGGTGAAGCTCTTGGTAATGAAATAAGGTTAGATTAATCTCTTTCTTATGTTTAAATGATATATTATCAAGTAGTCATTTTATGTATTGTTTGCTTCCAATCAATTAAGAAACCCTTCTTGTAAAGTGAAGATCTTGATTTATTGTAGACAAAATATTGGTACAGTGAATGCTTAAGCCCATTTATAAGTGGTGGTATTAATATATGATTAAAGGAATCATAATATAATTACGTATATAATCTTAAATGAACTTTGAATGTTGTATTTTTCGATTGGAACCTCCATTATGTATGGATTCTAATTGACTTATACAAAAAATTAATCTTATCCTTAATTTACTTACTAAGAGTAGATCTCCTAACCTAATTAACTTTTTTTTATTTGTGACTAAGTTTTATTACTTTTATTGTTGTGACAAAATATTTACATTACGTCAAAGAATTTTTTTCTCCATCAATTCCCGGTGGATCGACCTCGGACTCCCAAGAATTTATTACTTGAAACAACCTGCACTTGGGTTTGTAACTTTTAATCCTCATCTAGTTGTTAATAATTTATTAATAACAAAAGTAATTAAGGATGGTAGAGTAAGGAGCAAATTATTTACTCTTGAGACGCATCAAAATTAGTGGCTGAGTAAGGAGTAATTAGGTAGATAACTAGTTTGTGTGGAAGTAGCAATTCAAATTCAGGGAAATTTGCATGATTAAGTAAATTGTCTTCTTTCTTAAAAATCACATGCTTGGTTATAGATGTTAAATTAGTGGACTGAGAATGATAGAATTATGCCTTGTGAGATTTTGAGCCTATTGATGAATATATTGAACATTTGTACCATTCTCTTCTTTCTTGTGTGAATTTCACTCATGGAATTGTTACTCTAGAACTTTCTTTGAAACTTTTTTAGACTACATTTTCACATGCATATATAAATATGATTGAGACATTTTTCTTAAAATAGCTACTTTAACCAAAAAGCCAAGAATGACTGACGCATAAATAGGCAGCCTTGCTCAGCAGCATATTGTCTCAATATGATATCAAGCACTCTTATGACTTATTGGAAATTCTCTTATTCCTGGTAATATAAGGCATTGGAAATGACCTATTTCCCCTTGCTTAACCTTTTTGAGCTTATTTGATCATTCTTTGTTTGGAATTCATTATGTGCCTTAAATGAAAAATCATGTTCTTACCCGACCTTAGGGAATAAGAGAACATTAGCTTTGTCATTGGATGAGTCCTTGAACAAGTGTGGGGGTGTGTGTGCAGAATGGTTGGTAAAAAAAATATTTAATTAAAAAAATGTATATATTATGTTCATCTTAAAAAAAATAAAAAAATAAAAAAATATATAAACAAAGGCCAACAAGGCAATAAAGGAAAAGAAAAGAATATGTAAAGGGAATTTGTATTAGGTGGAGTTGGGATGAACTTTCATGCTTGTTAATTGAACTCAACTCTCATGCTTTTTTATTCTCTTTGGTATTTAACTTGTCATATCCATATTACCTCCTCCTTTACCTTGACCCCATTACAACCTTAAATAAACTCATCATGATTTGTGTGTGCATGTGTTCTGAGTAGTGGAGAAGTAGAAGATAAGCAAGCTTATGGTAGTGCAATTTTCATAGGTTAAATTGAGTGAAATACCTACCTTTTAAACACTTGAGGGATTAAGAGTGAATCTTGTGAAGATCTATCATTCTTGACTTATGATTTTCAATTGAAGTTTCCTTACTTGTTGGTTTAAGATGTGAAGAAATGTTACCTCATAAATGTTTTGATCCCTTGAATGATTAGTTGCTCTTCATTCTTAAATATTATTAGAAATTGAGTCTTTTAGAATTTCTATCTTTTGAGTTTGTGTTATTTTTCCTTATTCTCTAGTTTTGGTCTTATGTGTTTTACCCAGGAGTGCAAAAAGTTAAGTGTGAGAGAATTTGATAATCATATATTTTATACATTAATAAACCCTTATTTTTAGTTATTTACACTTTTCATGTACTTAATTGATTGAGTTTGGTTATGTTTTGTAAGTTTGGACTCAAATTGGACTTAATTGATTTTTTCAGCATAATTTATATCTTACATTGTTTCTGTATTTTGGCCATATCTTGAGTTCTAGATATCTAATAATTATGTATTTTACCTTGTAGGAAATATAAGAGAGAGAGCTCTACAACTTTCATGAGAGCTCTAGGTCAAAATCAGACATCTAGTGGAGCTAATTGGTCTTGGAAGTTAGAACACAGGTTTTGTGATTGGAACCTAAATAGAGTATAATAATCAGAGCATAACTCGGGCTGTAAAAACTGAATTAGGCTGAAATTTTGGCACCTACAAGGACCCATATCTACAACTTTCATGAAGAACACAAGACTCATTTCGGATTGCTTAGAGGTCATATTGGGCTTGCAAGTCAGAACAGAGGAACTATGGCTGGGCCTGAGCAGTGTGCAGTAATCAGACCATATCTTAAGTTGTGGGAATGCTTTTGGGCTGAAACTAATGGCATTTGAAAGCTAAGACAAAAGCCTACAACTTTCATGAAGACCACTTGGTGAGAAAATGACGAATGCAATGAGTTCAGCTCTAAATGATTTCAGAGACAAAGAATCTCAATAATTTTCTACTCATCAAAAGTCATTTGGCATTTTCCACTCATTTTCCACTTATCCACCCACTCATGAATCAGTGTCTTTGTCATTTTGTATCCCTAATCCTCTATAAAAGGGAGCCTTGGCTGATTATTTAGGAATCTTGGTCTTAGAGATAAAGATCATGCTATTGTGTTATTTGTTTATCTTGTTGTAGTTTTTTTTTGTTCTAAATTGAAGTTATGTTCTTCTTCTTCTTATTCTCTCTTCATTTCTTCTTGTCTGTGAGTAACTAATTTTTATTTTACTTTGGTGAAAGGGTGAAGCGCTTACTAATGAAATAAGGATAGATTAATCTCTTTCTTGTATTTAAATGATATATTATCAAGTGGTCATTATATGTATTGTATTTTATTTCCAATCAATTTGGAAACTCTCATTGTAAAGTGGAGATCTTGTTTTGTTGTAGACAAAATATTGGCACAATGAATACTTAAGCCCATTTATAAATGGTGGTGTTAATAGATGATTAAAGGAATTATAATATAATTACGTATATAATCTTAAATGAACTTTGAATATTGTGTTTTATGATTGGAACCTCCATTATGTGTGGATTCTAATTAAGTTATAAAAAAAATTAATCTTGTCCTTAATTTACTTACTAAGAGTGAATCTCCTAACCCAAGTAAGTCCTTTTTATTTGTGATCAAGTTTTATTACCTTTATTGTTGTGATAAAATATTTACTTTACGTCAAAGAATTTTTTCTTCATCAATTCCTTGTGGATCGACCTCGGACTCTCGAGAATTTATTACTTGAAACAACCTGCACTTAGGTTTGCAACTTTTAATCCGCATCAATTACCAACTTACATAATGCTACTGCTGGATGGTGATAATCGATTATCAGTTATGATAATTGATTACCAACTTACAGAATGCTACTACTGGATGGTGATAATCAATTATTAGTTTTGATAATTGATTACTAACTTATATAATGCTATTGTTAGATGATGATAATCGATTATCAGTTATGATAATCAATTACCAATTTACAGAATGCTATTATTGGATGGTGATAATCAATTATTGGTTATAATAATTTATTATCAACTTACAAAATGTTATTGCTGGGATTGGGATAATCGATGACCAGTCATGGAATCGATTATCAAGCCTCTGTTTTGAGAAAAATGAGTTCTCTACTCTATGTAGAATAAATTGGATATATCTAGGCTATGTAGTGTGATGAGATTTGATTGAGTTCTCTAAGTAAGGTGACTTATGACTAGATAATGTGCACTTGTTATATTTATGAAATGATGATAACGTGCACTTAGTATACTTATGAGATAATGATAATGTGCATTTGTTACACTTATGAGATGAATTATAATGCACTGAAAAGTGATATGCTCCTTTAAAATGTTGTTGAGCTAGTAATTGAATTAAAATGTAAAGAGCTCAAAGTTTAAAAGATATTAGAAATGATCCTCGTACTTGGGGGTGATCCTTAGATGTTATTTGTAACATCCCAAAAATTTATTTATTTCATTATAAATAATCATTTTATAATATTTGTGATTTTTGGTGATTTTTTTGGAATTTTCTAAAAATGTTGAATATTTTATTATATTTCGATTTTACGTGTGCACTAAGCGGAGCCGGGAAAATAAAATATTTTCCCTGAGGCTGGTAAACCTTGAACTGTCAACGTATCGACGGGGGATCTTACTAAACCCGAGGCCAGGCACAGTTTGCGAGGTTTGTATTTTTTGAGGTTTTATCTGCTAGATAAAATCGTTGTATCATAAAATTATCTGATGAATAATAAAATATTATTTTCATCAGTTGTAACTTTCATTCACTGAGAAAATAATTCTAACAGTGTAATCAAATCATCCGTCAAATGTACTTAATTGAGGAGACAAGCTTACTATGCACTTTATCGAGAAGCGCACGAAGCTTCTCAAGGAAGCTTCAAGGAAACTTCTAAGAAGCTTCCTTCCCAGCTACTATTCACTCTCTCTCCTCCCATTTTTGTGTAGCACGTTTGACTATAGGGGGAGCATATTTCACTTTTTTCTCACATTTTCCCTCCTCCCAATACGCAGCTCACTGTTCACTCATCTTTCTCCCTTTCTCTTTTCACTCTACAGCAGCAACCTCATTATCACCAACACCTCCATTTCTATCTTCAAAAACCATCACACTCCTTGCACCATCCTTGTGTTTGGAGGACCACCATCATTGAGGAAGTCATCTTCTAAGCTCACCATTCTCTTTATCTTCATTCTCTTACATCTTTGAATCTTAAAGGTTGGAGCTTTAAGGTAAAGCTCTCAGCTTTTTCTTCCTCCCTTCTCATTTTCGTAACCCATGGTCATTTTGATGAACGTGGGTATCCATTTCAATATTTGGTTCTGATTTGGTAAGTTTGAATATTCAAGGATTTCCAAGAAGCTGAAAATGAAGTTTCTGGCCAAAAAGGAGCAGCCTTTCTTTGTGCTTCTCTAAGGTAAGAGGAAGACACTCCTCCTCAACCTATTTTAGCATTTAGGAACGTCTGTGATTGGTGTTGAGGGTCATTCTGTTTTTGCATGTTGTTTGTATTGTATGTGTGCTATTTGATTGTTTGTGTGTTTTGATATATATCTGGATGTATTGGAACGTATAATATGGAAGGGAATGACTTTCGATTGGTTCTCGGATGGTCACGGTGTTGAGTCCAGAAATTTGGAAATTTCATGTGAAAACTAGTAACAATATGAACCCATAGCCAAACTCGTCGAATATGATATCCTGATCATTTAGTGAAATGTTAAAATCCGTCGAGTTTAGGCTTCTGACCATTTTCGTCGAATGTCAAAATCCGTCGAGTTTAGACTTCTGACCATTTCCGTCGAATGTCAAAATCCGTCGAGTTTAGATTTCTGACCACTAAACACAATGTCAAAATCCGTCGAGTTTAGGCTTCTGACCATTTTCGTCGAATGTCAAAATCCGTCGAGTTTAGACTTCTAACCATTTTCATCAAATGTCAAAATCTGTCGAGTTTAGATTTCTGACCACCAAACATGATGTTAAAATCCATCGAGTTTAGGCTTCTGACCATTTCCGTCGAATGTCAAAATCCGTCGAGTTTAGATTTCTGACCACCAAACACAATGTCAAAATTCGTCGAGTTTAGACTTCTGACCATTTTCGTCGAATGTCAAAATCCGTCGAGTTTAGATTTCTGATCACCAAACACGATGTTAAAATCCGTCGAGTTTAGGCTTCTGACCATTTCCATCGAATGTCAAAATTCGTCGAGTTTAGATTTCTGACCACCAAACACAATGTCAAAATCCGTCGAGTTTAGGCTTCTGACCATTTTCATCGAATGTCAAAATCCGTCAAGTTTAGACTTCTGACCATTTCCGTCGAATGTCAAAATCCGTCGAGTTTAGATTTCTGACCACCAAACACAATGTCAAAATCCGTCGAGTTTAGACTTCTGACCAATATCTTTCTACCAATGTTGTTTCTGTCAGGTCATTTTCCGTCGAAAGGCAGCCTCAATAGTACACTAGAGACACTTCTTTGTCGAATCCAAAAATTATAATTATCATCTAACACTTAGTGATTTAATTACTGGTAACAGGATGCAATAATTATCAAATTGGGAAATTAAAATGTACTGAGATTCATAAATTTTAAAGAACCAAGAATGGAATTTTCATAAGACTTTGGATAATTTTAATTAGGGTAAGAACATGAGAGTGTGAGATTTTGAGATCTTAGAATAACCTTCTAAGTGTATATGAATAAATTCCCTAAGAGGATTTAAATTAACTAAGAGAATTCCTTTAGAGACAAACTCTGTAAGTAAAGCTAAACCTAAGCAAGAATTCATAATACGCTTTAAAATATATTAATTTATTTAACAATAATATTATGCTATTGTGGGTCCATGTGGGTGACCATTGACTATGTTAATTCTTACTTTGGTAAATTGTGACATATGATGGAATAGTATGTAATAATGATCATACATGATTATGCATAGAGTCTGTATGCATTGTGAATGTCCGTTGGACTGTCGTAAGGCCTAGTTGCCTAGGAGTTGAACACACCTTAGTGCGGGTGCGAATAGACAAGTGTAGGTCATCGGTTGACCTTGGGGGCGTCAGGGTGCGGGTACCTCGCAATGGGCAGTTGGTAGCTCTCTGTCCGTGGGGCAGACCGATGCAAACACACTGACGATCCGGACCAAGACACTGTCCTATATCGTGATCTAGAGCAGACTGTTTGTATAATGCCATGATGTGCACGTGGGTAAATTCGAAATTATAGCACTTTGGCCTCGGCAACCTAGTTGCAGACATGTCGCCTGATCTTTCTCTCCGACCGTTTATGTCTAGCTCCATGGAGTAGGATTTTGATTTTGTATGCATATGCATAGTGGATCCATGAATTATCTGGCATACACTGTTATTATAATTAGAACTGTTGTACTTCTGATATGTCTATATATATATATGACTGCCTGGAACTGTTTGGTTGATTGTAACTGCTACTAAATGTTTATTACCATTATTGCTGTCATAAATGCTACGTGGGCGCTTTGCGCCATTTGGTTTCTTGATGCTATGATTGGTAATGATGGTAGGATGTCTTACCCCTTTCTTGTACTTTTCTTGCTCTATGTCAATTTTTGGTTAAAGACAGTGGGAACGAGGTTGAATTCTTTTGGATTTTCTTGGTTTGACCTACTATATCCGGTGATGTCATCGCGAAGGGGGTTCTATTGGGTTCGTTCGAATTGTGTTCACTGGTGGTGCCAAGACCTGGCGAGTCGACTAGACCGACAAGCGTATGCGACATGCTAGGGGTCTAACTTTGACCATGAAGGGGACTGCGATTGAAGACCTTATCCTGTATTTCTCACTACACCGGTGAGCCCGGAGTTGCCTCATGCATTCAGGATTCGATGGAGTGCCCAACTCCTCAGTCGTAAATATATTATGGGTAGTTTATATTTTATTTTGCATTACCTATATAAAGTGTATTTTGGATATATGTATGTTTTAAGATGATTATCCAGTATTATATGCTGTAATTCGAGTACATATTATAATTCATAATTTAACTGGTTATATATGTAACTACTCATTCGTGGCTCCTATTTTCCTCATATGCGAAATAATTAATACTTTTGTAAAGTTTGTTATTTGACAATGTTAGCACGCCGAAATTTAGTAACCATGACGTAATGACGATTGTGCATTGGTTATTAAATCGAGGGGTGTTGCATTAAGGTGGTATCAGAGCTCAGTTCATCCTGTTGAGCCGGGGTATGGACTGACTATGCTTAGACATGTTAGAAGTCTTTGTACGTTGTGTACTTCCTTGTCTCTTGATTGAGATGTTGGGAAAGGAAGGCATAGCTTGCCATAGGTTGAGTGTTGGTAGCTACTGTTACACAATTACCTGACATTGAGTACTGGCCCACTCAATGTGTAATGTTCTGTGTCTACAGGAAACTATGTCTTCACCTAGGCGTATTAAGGCAATAAAAGTTCTTTAGAAAGAAGCTCAGATGGTATGACTGAACTTGCTTAGGATTTGTTTGCATTTATACCCTTGTTGTGTTACCTCTAGAATTGTTTCAGCCTATGGGTTAGAAAAAGGGTAGTAAAATAAGACTTGCAAGGTTAGTGGACTGAGGTGTCCAAGAGGTTTTTGAAAATCGATTCTCTTTGGAAAGGAGTATCTGGCATAAGTTTGGTTCGAGGAACTGCATAGGAGTCAAAGACTTACTGGAGATCGCACCGCGGAAGGCAGAATGAAAGAGCTCAAGTTATAGTCTTTTGAGTTTGTCTTGATTAGGTTATGTGACTTTTGTGCTTGGTTTCCAAAAAGAGATAATATTGTTTGGAATGAATGCTTTTGATTTTCCCTTATTATTTGACTTGTTTGTTCTTGAAGGAAGACAATGACTCGAGGTAAATATAAGCGCGTGAACGCGGGGAGTGACAATGATGACACGACTGCGATAATCGAAGAAATACAAAGAATGGTTAATGTAACTACACGCCAAGATCAGAGAGCTGCACAACAGCAGGAATTGGAAGTTGAGGTTCAAAATTTGAAGGAAGAAAGTCGATTTTGGGGTAACTCGGATTAGAAGTTCCAAAGGAGGAACCGTGGAAAGGCCAATCAGTTTAAGCAAAAACCGTATACACTACGACCAAGGGAGCAGCAGCGACATCAAACGCATCATGGTGGTGCGAGTGGTAGTAAGTCCAATCCAACTGTGGTACCGTTATCAATGTGTAAGAAGTGCGGAAAGGACCACTTCACGAGGGACTGTAAGATCGAAGAAAGAATTTGTTTCAAGTGCGGAAAGCAAGGACATGTGTGGAGGGATTGTGCTTTACATGAGACAAAGCCTCCATATGCGATCAAAAGGGCAATCTGCTTCAAGTGTGGAAATGACCATTTAACCAAGGATTGTACGAACCGTGGGATAATTTGTTTCAAATGCAGAGAGCTAGGACATGTGGCTAAGAACTGTACTTCGCAAAGGATGAAGCCTTTTGTTGGTAATGCACGCACTTCACAATCTCACGAAGAAAGGAGAGTAAATTTCTCTAGTGGAGTAGAAACATCCAAGACTGAAAACCTGAACGAGGGAGCTTGTACTACGATGGATGACCCTGTGATTGTACTATATAATTCCAGGGGTAACCCGTTTCTTTATGATGTATGAATGTAGGAATCTAGTAGGGATGTTCGTACCTTCGTTATTTTTTTGACTAAGTTATTTCTATTTTGGCTGCTAAGAACTTGTTGATGGTAGCCAAATTGTTTAAAATTGTCCTATGACCTGTTGAAGGCTGAATCTTTTGGTGAACTGATTCATTTACTTTTTTTGCAAATTAGATATAATGTTAACGAAAGGATTGGTTATCTTTCAACCATATCCTGTTGAAATGTTCCAATGAAATTCTAAGAGTTCGTTTCTGGAGTTGAGTTGTCTGTGTATTTACTTCTTTTCAACTCGAGTGATACTATTCTCGTTTGTAAGCCTGTTCTTGTTACAACTAGTTTATTTAAAAACTATCATATTATTGTTAGAAATTGGAACCCTTTTTCCAATTCAATAATCTACTTTCTTCATGAATCAGCTCGATCTCAGTAAGAAATTGATCGTTTACTAAACGGGTCTCGTCATTCGATTTCAACGGAAACTTAGTGCTTCTTGAGACAAAAATTTCCTAGATGTGAATCAATGAAACTCACTCCTAAGTTTTATTGGACTATATCATACTCTTCGTTAGGCAAGTCCAGTGGTAAATCAAGCAACTTCCCTATTTTTCTTTCTAACCTTTATAACGTTTCTAGTATACTTCGATTAAGTAAATATGTTCCCGAATCTGAACTATAACAATGTGCTAAGTGTAGCATGGTTAAATGAAAACTTACCCTATGAGACATCATTCGAATCAAGGAAAGATGATTTGGCAAATCAATTGAAGGACGCCACTATTTTCTCCAAGATCATTTTGGGTTCTCAACTATCATTAAGATCATTTGAGAAAAGGGTATATTTCAAGGCAACTTTCTCAGTACGTAGTGAACACCACAGGTATTTCGTAATGTCATTCCATGTAATGAACGCCGGTAGTACTCATCGATTACACAAACAAGACCTTTCTTCCCTATTGAGACGTAATTGTCGTGTTGTTCTTCAATTTCGAGAAGAAGAATGAGGAGTTACGCTAGAAGAAAATTTCGTTCAAAACGCTAATTTCGGTTTGAGGCAGTTTAACTTTTGAGTCAAGTGATCTTTAAAAGAAGGAACTATTGGAGATCAGTCGCAAGTTGGAGCAGTTCTTCAATGGGACAGGTCAAAGACTATGTTGCAAATTCGTAACTTTAAAGGATCAGCTGAATAGTACGGGGGACTCACTGCAGAATTCTTCAAAATGGCAATACTTCTCGTCTAACTCATGCATTGGAGTCAAGTTTGTAGGATTGGTACATATAAGGAAAGATTTTCAAGGGTTGAAGAGACACTCGACTACCTTGCCAACAATGATTCTGTCCAATCCTAATGAACTTTTTGAGATGCCTAGTGATGCTTCGCATTGGAAGTTTTGAACATGTGCTTGATCAGAATAGAAGGAATGGTAACGTACGCTTTAAGACCATCGAGAGTACATGAGAAGGATTACCTTACACCAACTCAGAGTTAGCTTTGTAGTTGCATTGAAGATCTAGAAGCATTTTCTACGAGGAGAAATTCTCAATGCCCATGGTAATCTTAAGAGCCAAAGGTATTTTGGCCTATTGGAATGAGTTGAACACGAGGCAGAGACGGTGATTATAAGTTTCGAAAGTTTTCAACTTTTCCATTTTAGTATAATCCCGGAAAAGGTGAATGTCGTAGTGAATACCTTAAGAAGAAAGTACACTTAGTTGTTTACTACAGTGAGCAAGAAGAATAAGTTTGATAGAGCCACTCAGCGGTGTATAGTCGTTTGGAGAGTTGGCTGTTGGATGGCTAAAGACTCAAGGGCGTAGAATCTTTTATTAATCGGCCTATGACGTCAACACATTTTGCTCGATTATATAAGATGCTAAGTGGAAGGAAGCAACCTTATTGCCAGTGATTTGGATTGATGCAGCTGAAGATATAATACGAGAACTAGGAGACAAAATGAAAGAAACACAGTCGCGTTTGTCCTAAGATATGATGAATTTCGAGGACGAAATTCCTTTTTAGAAGGGGAGTGTTGTAACATCCCGAAAATTTATTTATTTCATTATAAATAATTGTTTTATAATATTTGTGATTTTTGGTGATTTTTGTGGAATTTTCTAAAAACGTTGAATATTTTAATATATTCCTCATTTTGCGTGTGCGCTAAGCGGAGCCGGGAAAATAAAATATTTTCCCTGAGACTGGTAAACCTTGAACTGTCAACGTGTCGACGGGGGATCTTACTAAACCCGAGGCAAGGCACGCTTGCGAGGTTTACATTTTTGAGGTTTTATCGCTAGATAAAATCATTTGTATCATAAAATTATCTGATGAATAATAAAATATTATTTTCATCAGTTGTAACTTTCATTCATTGAGAAAATAATTCTAACAGTGTAATCAAATCATCCGTCAAATGTACTTAATTGAGGAGACAAGCTTACTATGCACTTTATCGAGAAGCGCACGAAGCTTCTCAAGGAAGCTTCAAGGAAACTTCTAAGAAGCTTCCTTCCCAGCTACTATTCACTCTCTCTCCTCCTATTTTTGTGCAGCACATTTAACTATAGGGGGAGCATATTTCACTTTTTTTCTCACATTTCCCCTCCTCCCAATACGCACTCCTTTGTTCACTCATCTTTCTCCCTTTCTCTTTTCACTCTACAGCAGCAACCTCATTACCACCAACACCTCCATTTCTATCTTCAAAAACCATCACACTCCTTGCACCATCCTTGTGTTTGGAGGACCACCATCATTGAGGAAGTCATCTTCTAAGCTCACCATTCTCTTTATCTTCATTCTCTTACATCTTTGAAGCTTAAAGGTTGGAGCTTTAAGGTAAAGATCTCAGCTTTTTCTTCCTCCCTTCTCATTTTCGTAACCCATGGTCATTTTGATGACCGTGGGTATCCATTTCAATATTTGGTTCTGATTTGGTAAGTTTGAATATTCAAGGATTTCCAAGAAGCTGAAAATGAAGTTTCTGGCCAAAAAAGAGCAGCCTTTCTTTGTGCTTCTCTAAGGTAAGAGGAAGACACTCCTCCTCAACCTATTTTAGCATTTAGGAACGTCTGTGATTGGTGTTGAGGGTCATTCTGTTTTTGCATGTTGTTTGTATTGTATGTGTGCTATTTGATTGTTTGTGTGTTTTGATATATATCTGGATGTATTGGAACGTGTAATATGGAAGGGAATGACTTCCGATTGGTTCTCGGATGGTCACGGTGTTGAGCCCAGAAATTTGGAAATTTCATGTGAAAACTAGTAACAGTATGAACCCCTGGCCAAACTCGTCGAATATGATATCCTGATCATTTAGTGAAATGTTAAAATCCGTCGAGTTTAGGCTTCTGACCATTTCCATCGAATGTCAAAATTCGTTGAGTTTAGATTTCTGACCAGCAAACACAATGTCAAAATCCATCGAGTTTAGACTTCTGACCATTTCCGTCGAATGTCAAAATCCATCGAGTTTAGATTTCTGACCACTAAACACTGTCAAAATCCGTCGAGTTTAGGCTTCTGACCATTTTCATCAAATGTCAAAATCCGTCGAGTTTAGACTTCTGACCATTTTCGTCGAATGTCAAAATTCGTCGAGTTTAGATTTCTGACCACCAAACATGATGTTAAAATCCGTCGAGTTTAGGCTTCTGACCATTTCCGTCGAATGTCAAAATCCATCGAGTTTAGATTTCTGACCACCAAACACAATGTCAAAATTCGTCGAGTTTAGACTTCTGACCATTTTCGTCGAATGTCAAAATCCGTCGAGTTTAGATTTCTGACCACCAAACACGATGTTAAAATCCGTCGAGTTTAGGCTTCTGACCATTTCCGTCGAATGTCAAAATTCATCGAGTTTAGATTTCTGACCACCAAACACAATGTCAAAATCCGTCGAGTTTAGACTTCTGACCATTTCCGTCGAATGTCAAAATCCATCGAGTTTAGATTTCTGACCACCAAACACAATGTCAAAATCCATCGAGTTTAGGCTTCTGACCATTTTCGTCGAATGTCAAAATCCATCGAGTTTAGACTTCTGACCATTTCCGTCGAATGTCAAAATCCGTCGAGTTTAGATTTCTGACCACCAAACAAAATGTTAAAATCCATCGAGTTTAGACTTCTGACCAATATCTTTCTACCAATGTTGTTTCTGTCAGGTCATTTTCCGTCGAAAGGCAGCCTCAATAGTACACTAGAGACACTTCTTCGTCGAATCCAAAAATTATAATTATCATCTAACACTTAGTGATTTAATTAGTGGTAACAGGATGCAATAATTATCAAATTGGGAAATTAAAATGTACTAAGATTCATAAATTTTAAAGAACCAAGAATGGAATTTTCATAAGACTTTGGATAATTTTAATTAGGGTAAGAACATGAGAGTGTGAGATTTTGAGATCTTAGAATAACCTTCTAAGTGTATATGAATAAATTCCCTAAGAGGATTTAAATTAACTAAGAGAATTCCTTTAGAGACAAACTCTGTAAGTAAAGCTAAACTTAAGCAAGAATTCATAATACGCTTTAAAATGTATTAATTTATTTAACAACAATATTATTCTATTGTGGGTCCATGTGGGTGACCATTGACTATGTTAATTCTTACTTTGGCAAATTGTGACATATGATGGAATAGTATGTAATAATGATCATACATGATTATGCATAGAGTCTGTATGCATTGTGAATGTCCGTTGGACTGTCGTAAGGCTTAGTTGCCTAGGAGTTGAACACACCTTAGTGCGGGTGCGAATAAACAAGTGTAGGTCGTCGGTTGACCTTGGGGGCGTCAAGGTGCGGGTACCTCGCAATGGACAGTTGGTAGCTCTCTGTCCGTGGGGCAGACCAATGCAAACACACTGACGATCCGGACCGAGACACTGTCCTATATCGCGATCTAGAGCAGACTGTTTGTATAATGCCATGATGTGCACGTGGGTAAATTCGGAATTATAGCACTTTGGCCTCGGCAGCCTAGTTGCAGACATGTCGCCTGATCTTTCTCTCCGACCGTTCATGTCTAGCTCCATGGAGTAGGATTTTGATTTTGTATGCATATGCATAGTGGGTCCATGAATTATCTGGCATACACTGTTATTATAATTAGAACTGTTGTACTTTTGATATGTCTATATATATTTATGACTGCCTGGAACTGTTTGGTTGATTGTAACTGCTACTAAATGTTTATTACCATTATTGTTGTCATAAATGCTACGTGGGCGCTTTGCGCTGTTTGGTTTCTTGATGCTATGATTGGTAATGATGGTAGGATGTCTTACCTCTTTCTTGTACTTTTCTTGCTCTATGTCAATTTTTGGTTAAAGACTGTAAGTGGGAACGAGGTTGGATTCTTTTGGATTTTCTTGGTTTGACCTACTGTATCCAGTGATGTCGTCGCGAAGGGGGTTCTATTGGGTTCGTTTGAATTGTGTTCTCTGGTAGTGCCAAGACCTGGCAAGTCGACTGGACCGACAAGCGTATGCGACATGCTAGGGGTCTGACTTTGACCATGAAGGGGACTGCGATTGAAGACCTTATCCTGTATTTCTCACTACACCGGTGAGCCCGGAGTTGCCTCACGTATTCAGGATTCGATGAAGTGCCCAACTCCTCAGTCGTAAATATATTATGGGTAGTTTATATTTTATTTTGCATTACCTATATAAAGTGTATTTTGGATATATATATGTTTTAAGATGATTATCCAGTATTACATGCTGTAATTCGAGTACATATCATAATTCATAATTTAACTGGTTATATATGTAATTACTCATTCGTGGCTCCTATTTTCCTCATATGCGAAATAATTAATACTTTTGTAAAGTTTGTTATTTGACAATGTTAGCACGCCAAAATTTAGTAACCATGACGTAATGACGATTGTGCATTGGTTATTAAATCGAGGGGTGTTGTATTATTCCCTTATGAATGGTAGCCCATTGATTGTTTTGGCCAGTGATGGATTTTGGAAATGATTCTCGTACCTAGGGATGATCCTAAATCTGATATTGGATATGATCCTCGTACCTGGGGGTGATCTTAGATGTGAATCCTTTGTGAAAGGAAATAATCCTCGTACCTAGGGGTGATCCTAAATGTGATTCTTTTATGGATTTGGCCAGGGCTACTTGGGGTAGTGTTTTGTAACAAAGAACTGTTACATATAGGATGAGTGCTCAGGCCTAATAAGTAGACTATCACCGAGTGTAGGGTAGTGTGAGGAGGTAACATGCCCTCCCTACCTATTTGAGATTAAAAGAACAAAAGTCTAGGGAATGAGCCAAAAAAGATGATAATTAATGGGCACTAAAGGAAAAATTTAAAGACATTACTTGAGCATTGACACTTCTTCATGATTATGTTATACATATCATTGATTTGATATTGAATATTTGCATTCTGAGTTATTTGAAATTATTCTATGAATATTGTGAGATGATTTATTGGTTGATGTGTTGGTGAATTTGTAAATTATTGAGTATATATGTATAAAGTTTATGTTCAATAATTGAAATTGAACTTCTACCCTCGGTAAGAGAAATAAACCCTTTTTGGCATTTGTCATCTTTCTATGAAATATTTTAAAAATAATTTGATTTCCCCGAAGCAGCTAGAATTATTATGATGACATATATTTGTTAAGTATATGGGGAATTCCTAGAATTCTCACCCCCATTATTTTCCTTTCCATGATAATTCCAGCACGAGATCTGGCCTCTATGTAGAGATGTTGATATTGACCTAGAATAAACCTAGCACTGAGTCATTCTACTCTTTTGATATCAGTAGTGACTTATTTATTTTGTATCAGGCAGCTATAGATTATGAAATATATTTTTTGACCATTACTATGTATTATATTATGCAGTGGTATGTACATTGTGTGTGTGTGTGTGTGTGTGTGTGTGTGTCTATATATATATATGCCTATCAAGGCAAGATATGTGTATCTTGATACAGATGTAATGGATTGTATAGGTTATTGAAGCTAGTATGACTTATACATGTCAAATATATAATCGAGTATTACAGGTGTATGTTTGTACTTGGAAGTATTATATGAAAATTTTATAGTACCCAAGTAGATAAATGTTCAAAAATTTTACAAGTGTATGAAAACTATTATCCGTCACAAGGCTCGAGTAAGAAATAAAATCAATATAGTTAATTACCAAGAAAAATAAAAGTTTAGTCATAACGTGCCTAAGCCTAAGTACTTTAGTGTAATCCGAATATACTTGGAGTATTAGTCTTAGGATGTTACATAAGCAACTTCTTTCTGATCTCGACTATTCAGTCCTGGTTGGCTGAAAAGGACACGGAAGCTTTTGGACTTGTCTAATCCCTTGCTCATAAGGGTATCTTCATCCTCCTCACACGATGTAACACCCCAATTTTTCATTTTTCTTGAATTAAATACATTTTATAATATTTATGAGTTTTTGTGAATTTTTGAGGATTTTTAATTATTTTAAATATTTTAATATTATTTTGATTATTTTAATATTATTTTTTAAATATATGTCCAGAACTTCATTTTTTCTAAATATATATGTTTTATAATTTTTATGATTTTTGAGAATTTTTGTGAAATTTTTGAGTTTGTGATTATTTTAATATTATTTTGAGCTATATGTGTGTTTGAAGCAGGCCCAGAAAAATAAAAATTTTTCTTGGACCAGAAAGTTTTGGACTGTCAAGGCGGGATCGGGGGATCTTACTAAACTCGAAACCGGGAACAGTTGATGGAGATTTTCTATATCTGAGTTTTCTAGTATCTATTGAGTGATAATAGCAGCAGCTGTTGTCCATTGGGTAATATCTGTTAGAAAATATCTTGATGGCAAGGAGTCAAAGTGATAGACCAATGATAAGCAGGAAGAAGGCAAATTGGATACTCAACTTGAAGAGAAGAAATTCACTTTGACTACTTACTCTTTCAAGATATTTTAAGCTTGTCTTGTCATTCTTTTCTAGCAACGATGACTCGCCATATTTTAAAATGGTGACTTGCCATATTCTAGAAGGATGTGGAATGTTGACTCACCCAATGACTTGTCACGATGAGTCACACATTCTAGAAGCTTCTCTTGATGACTCAGCTGGTGACTCAGTACTATGACTCACCATACTGACTCAGCTGTTCTAGAAACTTCTTGTGATAACTCACCTAGTAAAATATCTACAGATAAATATCTAAGAATAAATATCTAACAAGAAAATATCTTAGCAAAATATCTACATAAAATATCTAGATTAAAATATCTTTTGAAAAATATCTGAATGAAAATATCTAAGTAGAAAATATCTAAGCTAAATATCTTAGGTGTATTTATGAACCATCATTACCTAGCTTTATGACTGACCAATAGGAACTGGTCAAACTTAGTGGCTTGGACTTTGTTGTGAACCATTGAATGGAAAACTTGATAAGGAAGCTTAGCATATCTACCTTAGATTAAATCAATGGTTAGGAGATGAAGTCAATATTAATGGCTAGATTAGTTAGTTAAGTAACTAGACAAACTAACTAAGTTACTCTAAAAGCCTAATTAGTAACTAAATGGAGCTAACTTAGTTACTAAATACTTAGAGGCTATAGTTACTAGGAAAATATCTAATTTTTCTAGAAGTATGATCTAAGCATGACTTATGCAATGAATTAACCAAGTAACTAAATAGTTAGAATGTAACTAAATGTCCTAACTAAGTTAGCCTAAGTGAACTAACTATCTAATTAAGGAGTAACTAGAATCTAGTTGAAATCAAACTTGATTAGTTTTTCTCTTTGAACCACACGGCCACTAAGCCTTCCACCATGATCTTGAATGATCTAATATGACTTATTGATGACTCCAAAATGACATATGCTATGTGAATACATGTGATATTTTTTTAATTGATGAACCTACAAAAATTCATATTTTTACGGTTCAAAATCTTGGGTTTTCATTCTCTTTTAATCTTTTTGATTTAGTTTTGTTCTTAAATTTGATTATATTTTTATTATTTTAATTTTATTTTTATTTTTTTTTTATGTATTTTTGATAGGTGAATACACATGGAAAGAGATTGGATGCTTAAAGAAGAAAGAAATCAAAGAAACAAGTTTTCAGGATAAATCATCAGATTTTGTGTAAAAATAATAAATTCCTGAAGATAAATATTTGAAAAATTCATATCCTATTCTTAAATACTAATTAGAGCTTTAATTGGATGTAAAATCTCAAACAAGGATTAAATTGAAGATTAGATAAGGATTCTCAAAGAGATTTGATTTGGAGCAAAATTCAGATTCCCGTACTATCCTGACCATCCCTTATTAATTGAGTCATATCTTGGGCTACAGAGATCAGATCGATGCACCGTTTACGATATTGGAAAGCTAACAGAAAATCCAACAACTTCTCTGTTGAGATCAAGGGCAAATTAGGTCATCTGGAGGGTGAGAAAAATCATGCAAGTCAGATACAAAAATATGTCAGCTTTTCTATAAAAGAGGAAAAACGAGTTTAGAAAAGGAGCTCACTTTTGACACACTCTTACACACTTGGAGAGAAGGCAGTAGACGTCAAGAGGCACAAACCCTAATGTGGTGTGGGTGCAATTAGGTTTGAAGATTAGGAATTTTCTTCAACCTTTCCACCTTTCTACAATGAAGTTTGTCATATTCTTCTCTTTGTGTTCTTCTTTTTCCATGTGTAACTAATTTCCCATTGTTAGGGGGATGATGGATCTTGTTCTTGGATGATGTAACTTTATTTTATGAGTTTAATTTATGTTTTTATTTCATGATTTACGTGTTTATCTCTATTCTTAATGCTTTTCTAAATCTGGCCAATTTGGGAATGATCTTTTGGGTTTATGTATGATTTGAAAAAATTTACATGAACTTAGAACTTGTGATAAATACCATAACTTCTGCAATCGCTAGGAATAGACGTTGTGGGTTATGTGATCTTTCTTTTAATTCCCTCATTCTTGATAATGCATTTCTAATTGGGGTTAGACTAAGGGATTAGTTAATTCCAATCAGCGTAAGAGGATTAATATACCAAGGGATTGGGTATTAATTAATTTTGGGAATTGACCATAAATCATTGAAATAAAACATAGTTAAACTAATATTTGAGTGTGCATCTAAAGAGTTCAGTAAAATCTGAACCCTAACGCTTTAACATTATTGTTTTTCACCCCTTTGATTTATTGTTTGCTGATTTTTTTCTTTTTAATTTAATTTTTACCAACTCTCTTTTTGTTAGCTTAAATAGTGTTATTTTTAGTTAATTTAGTAATTAATAACTTAATCTTCGTGGGACGATACTCTACTCACTTTTTATTACTTTTGTCGATTCGATGCACTTGCAGATATCCGCATCAAGTTTTAGGCGCCGTTGTCGGGGATTATTGTTATTAATATTAAATAGTAGTTGAAAAGACACTAATTTGAGCATTTTTTAATTGTTTAATTTTATTTTTAATTGTTTAAATTTTATTTTATTTTTAGATAATTATTTTTCTTATTTAATTTCATTTTTCTTCATTTTATTTTCTTTTTAATTTGTTTCTTTTATTTCTTTTTTGTTTTCTTTGTTTATTTTTATTTGTTATTTATTTTTATTTTTAATTTCCTTCTTTACTTCACTCTGGTTTGTTTGTTGTTTATTTATGCAAGGTTCTCTAGAGTCAGAAGAATTACTTTTTGATCCAAAGATAGAGAGAACTGCTAGAGCAAACAAGAAAGCAGCTAGAGAGAGGAAGAGGCTTGAAGAAGTAGAGCAAAAGATGGCAGAAATTGTTATAACTATGAGAGCGCCAAGACGTACATTAGGCTGACTATGCTACCCCATCTGTTGAGAATATTTCTACCAGTATTGTGCGTCCTACTATTCAGGCCAATAATTTTGAGATTAAACCAGCACTTCTACAGTTGATGCAGCAGAATCAGTTTGGGGGAGGCCATGCAGAAGATCCAAACTTACATATTGTGAATTTCTTGCAGCTCTGTGATACTTTTAAGTATAATGGTGTTACTGATGATGCCATTAGATTACGACTGTTCCCATTTTCTCTCAGAGATAAAGCAAAGAGCTGGCTACAAGCCCAGCCACAAGGGAGCGTCTCTACTTGGGAGGATTTGGTTAGCAAATTTTTTACTCGATACTTTCCTCCATTAATGTTTGTGAAGATGAGGGGTGAGATTGCTTGTTTCACTCAAAATCAAGGAGAATCTCTTTATGAAGCATGGGAGAGATTCAAGGAGCTATTAAGGAGATGTCCTCATCATGCATTTAAAGTTTGGCAGCAGGTGCAGATTTTTTATAATGGTTTGAATCATCCTATCAGGGCTATGGTAGATGCATCTGCAGGTGGATCTTAGAATACTAAGACTCCTGAAGAAGCTTAAGAATTATTTGAAACTATGGCCGCCAATGAATATCAGTTGCCTAGTGGGATAGTAGTTATCAGACAAGGAGTGATGGAACTTGGTACTCTCGATGCCATACTTACTCAAAACAAAAGTATTTCTCAGCAGTTGGCCAACCTGACTAAGCAAGTTGAGAGTATGCAGGTAAATTCTGTGAACCATCAAAGGTTAATTTGTGACTTCTGTGGAGGTAACCATGCAAATGGTGGATGTGAGGCAAGTAATTCTGGTTTCAGTTCTCAAGAACAAGTCAATTATATGGGTAATCCTTCCAGACCTCAAGGTACTTCATTTTCAAATACATATAATCCAGGGTGGAGGAATCATCCTAATTTTACAGTGTCATTGAATCCTCAACTAGAGAAGAAGTCTCCTCTTGAGATTGCACTTGAGAAACTCTCTGTACAGACTTCTACTTTTATGCAACAGACTTCTGCTTTTATGGAGGAAACAAGGGTAAATTTTCATAATCAAGGAGTTATGATTAAAAGTTTAGAGAATCAAGTGGGGCAGATAGCTAAACAGCTTCAAGAGAGACCTCTAGGCACCTTCCCAAGTGATACTGTTGTCAATCCAAAGGAGTAATGTCATGCAATTACACTGAGAAGCGGTAAGACTTTGGATAGACCAGTTAAGGAAATTGATGTTCCTATTATAGATGTCCCATCTCAAGAATGCTGTAATGAAGAAGTTAAAGAGGAGCAACCAAAGTGGCAGAGGAAGAAGAAGGAATATGAGAAGAAAATAGTTGATCCTTCACTTTATGCTAAACTTCCTTATCCTCAAAGATTCAGGAAGGAGATTCAAGAAAAGCAGTTTTTCAAGTTCTTAGAAGTTCTCAAAAAGCTACAAATTAACATTCCTTTTGCTGAGGCACTTGAACAGATGCCCTCTTATGCAAGGTTCATGAAAGATTTGCTTTTAAAGAAAAAGAAGTTGAAAGAAGATGAGACTGTGGCATTTTCTGAGGAGTGTAGTGCTATAATTCAGAGGAAATTGCCACCTAAATTGAAAGATCCAGGTAGTTGCACTATTTCTTGCACCATTGGCAAACTGACTATTGAGAAAGCTCTATGTGATTTAGGAGCTAGCATTAATTTAATGCCATTGTCAATTCTCCGCAAGCTTAGGATTGATAAAGTGAAGCCAACTACAATGTCTCTTTAACTGGCTGATAGGTCAATTAAACATCCATATGGTATAGTGGAAGATTTGCTAGTGAAGGTTGACAAGTTTATTTTTCTAGCTGATTTTGTGATTTTGGATATGGATGAGGATGTTGATATTCCTCTGATTCTTGGAAGACTATTCTTGGCTACTTCAGGAGCGTTGATTGATGTACCTAGAAGAGAGCTTATTCTGAGGGTGGATGGAGATCATGTGACTATTAATGTTTTTGATAAATCTACATCAACATCAGATTTCTATGCCCCTGTTAAATGCATTCAAGACAAGCCTCTACAGGCTTTGGCTAGTAAGAGCTCTTCGTCATCAATCAATGCTGATTTTCCTACTCCCAAGATGGTTGACGAAAAGGAGAAAGGACCTCCTCTTTCTAAAAGTGCTGCAATTGAAAAAGATCCTCCAGCTTCCACTGATATATTGCAGATTGATTCCAGAGGTAGTGACAGAGTATGGAGGCAAAGAGCTGATAAGAGAAAAATGTCATCCTACTTCTCTTGCTTCAAGCCACCTTGACTAGTTGAAAAGGCAACATCGAGCTAATGACGTTAAACAAGCGCTTTTTGGGAGGCAATCCAAAATTTCTCTCCTTTTCTATTTTATTTTATTTTTATTTTTATTTTCTTATTTTCTTATTTTATTGACTAATATTTTTCTGTTTTGTAGTTAGCTAATGTTGAGTTGGCTTAGGTGCCTCCCTGAGTTCAGAGCCTTTATAGGGGATGTATATAGTTGTCTACGCCAAAAAGAGTTTTTCTTTTCCTTTTTTGCATTTAATTCATTTTGTTATTTATTCTTTTTGTTTTTATTTTGTTATCATCATCCCTTTTGTGTTTTGAGTCATTTTGTGCATACCGGTGTGTTGATTTGAATATCCAATGATTATTTGAATTGTGGATTAATTTGATTTTTTGGGATAGCACATGAGAATCCATGAGTTATGTTTATCTTTATTGTTTTAATTGTGTATGGATGTTCTTCCCATCTTTATGATTGATAGACTTTGGATTTTAATTGCATGTCAAGCTTAGAGAAAGTTTATGGGATTGCATGTGTATGGATGATTTACATCTAGAAGTTGTTTGATTCTCTCATGATGAAATCTTAGGCAGTACATGATTAAGGAAATGATAAAGGCCTTCTTTGGACCGTTTAAGCCTTTCAAGCCAACCTATATACACAGTTTATCCCTAGGTCCCTTTTGTAGCTTTGTTATTGTTTGGCCTCTATTTCTTTTCTTTACCCACATTTTTCTTTTCCCATACCCACATTAAAAAAAAAGAAAAAAAAATCCCCTCTCTTACATAATCTTTGTTGAGTGCATATCTTGTATTATTTTATTATTCAAGTCTTTGTAATTTTTGTGCATGAAGTTTTGTGGAGTTGAAAAATTTCAAAAGAAAAAAAAAGAAAAAGAAAAGAAAAGAAAAACAAACAAGAAAGTCCACCCAAAGTATTGCAAAGAAATAAGTTTGGGGGTGGGTGTTGTTGAAAAACAAAAGAAAAGAAAGAAAGAAAGTGAATGTTGTGTTGATTCTTTTGCTTTTTTTTGCACTTGTTCAGTATTTTGAGGCTTGAATTGTGAAATTTACATGATTTTGTATCTCAACTTTTGTTTTCATTTTCCTACCACTTCTTTCTTAACCCATACCCTTGGCTTATCATTACAAGCTTATAAAGTCCCTTTTGATCCTTGGTTATGTGTTGTTTACATTAGTGGAGAGAGAGATGAAAAATAACCCTATAGATGTGGGTTTGATGTGCATTTGCAGTTTTATGAACCTATCTGGGTTTGTACTTTATGAAGAGATTGTGTCTTTCATTTATGTTTTTGGGAAGTCATTTGTGCATAAGAGTTGCATGTGAGAGACGATGTGATAATTGGATTGTTCATGTGTGACTCTTTGAAATTAGATTGTGAAGCAATTTCTGAGGATATGTATGATATTCACTACCTGGTGTTGCCATGTTTTGGTTGTGTGTTTTGAGTTGTTATTTGTTTAGTCTTTTTGTTTTTGTTTTTCTTTTTACTTGAGGACAAGCAAAAACTTAAGTTTGGGGAGTGATGAACCTACAAAAATTCATATTTTTAGGGTTCAAAATCTTGGGTTTTCATTCTCTTTTAATCTTTTTGATTTAGTTTTGTTCTTAAATTTGATTATATTTTTATTATTTTAATTTTGTTTTTATTATGTTTTTTATGTATTTTTGATAGGTGAATACACATGGAAAGAGATTGGATGCTTAAAGAAGAAAGAAATCAAAGAAACAAGTTTTCAGGATAAATCATCAGATTTTGTGTAAAAATAATAAATTCCTGAAGATAAATATTTGAAGAATTCATATCCTATTCTTAAATGCTAATTAGAGCTTTAATTGGATGTAAAATCTCAAACAAGGATTAGATTGAAGATTAGATAAGGATTCTCAAAGAGATTTGATTTGGAGCAAAATTCGGATTCCCGCACTATCCTGACCATCCCTCATTAATTTAGTCATACCTTGGGCTACAGAGATCAGATCGATGCACCATTTATGGCATTGGAAAGCTAACAGAAAATCCTACAACTTCTCTGTTGAGATCAAGGGCAAATTAGGTCATCTAGAGGGTGAGAAAAATTATGCAAGTCAAATACGAAAATCTTTCAGCTTTTCTATAAAAGAGGAAAAACGAGTTTAGAAAAGGAGCTCACTTTTGACACACTCTTACACACTTGGAGAGAAGGCAGTAGACGTCAAGAGGCACAAACTCTAATGTGGTGTGGGTGCAATTAGGCTTAAAGATTAGGAATTTTCTTCAACTTTTCCACCTTTCTACAATAGAGTTTGTCATATTCTTCCCTTTGTGTTCTTCTTTTTCCATGTGTAACTAATTTTCCATTGTTAGGGGGATGATGGATCTTTTTCTTGGATGATGTAACTTTCTTTTATGGGTTTAATTTATGTTTCTATTTTATGATTTACGTGTTTATCTATATTCTTAATGCTTTTCTAAATCTGACCAATTTGGGAATGATCTTTTGAGTTTATGTATGATTTGAAAAAATTTACATGAACTTAGAACTTGTGATAAACACCATAACTTCTGCAATCGCTAGGAATAGACGTTGTGGGTTATGTGATCTTTCTTTTAATTCCCTCATTCTTGATAATGCCTTTCTAATTGGGGTTAGACTAAGGGATTAGTTAATTCCAATCAGCGTAAGAGGATTAATATACCAAGGGATTGGGTATTAATTAATTTTGGGAATTGACCATAAATCATTGAAATAGAACATAGTTAAACCAATATTTGAGTGTGCATCTAAAGAGTTCAAGTGAAATCTGAACCCTAACGCTTTAACATTATTATTTTTCACCCCTTTGATTTATTGTTTGCTGATTTTTATTTTTCTTTTTAATTTAATTTTTACCAACTCTCTTTTTGTTAGCTTAAATAGTGTTATTTTCAGTTAATTTAGTAATTAATAACTTAATCCTCATGGGACAATACTCTACTCACTTTTTATTACTTTTGTCGATTCAGTGCACTTGCCGATATCCGCATCATTAATCTTGTTAAACAAGTCAAAATTCTCCTACACACTTAACTCCACAACAATCACTTGATGGAATAGCATTTTTCACTTCATTTCCTATCATCTTTGAGAGTTAAAACTTTTCTATCTATTCTCTCTCATCCAAAGAAAACCAAAGAACTCCATTATCTTTCTCTAGTAAAGCTCACGACCCCTATGCCTAATACCATCACCCACTCTTCTATAATTTCATCTAATCATATTTTCTAAACCCAAACATCATTTTAAACACTTTTTCTTTAGTAGGTTTTGTCTAAATCTCTCTCTAAGTGCTTCAAAAATCAAGCTTTGATTTCCTATATCAAAGGCAATTTCATGATTCTTTGATCCTAAGTAGGATTTCTAATTTTCTAGACCATGATTGATCCATGGTTTATTGTTTTTAAGTTTTGATTATGACTTTTAGAATTGTTTAAGTTTGATTAGGGTTTTGTTTGGTGCCGCACAAATTCAAGAAGAGAAGAAAGCTTGAAGTTTATTGTCTTCCTTGAGGTAAAAGGGAGATTAATCTTATCAACCAAGTGTTAGTGGTGAGGGGATGGCGTGTTTGTGGTAGAAAATCCATAAGGATTTATTCACTTGATTATTTAAGCTCTCTTTGTTTGTGTTTGATATGCTTATGGTTTTGAAAATATGCTTGCATGTATGTTTGGTATGCCTATAGCTTTGATAGTATGATTTCCTATGTGAATTTGGAAGCATGATGATACTTGTGTAATTTAGGATGTGAATTATATGATGGGAAAATTTGTATGAAGGCTCCAAAGAGCCTAGAGGCACACGGCCTCATCACTACAAAGAGGACTAAGGATTCTGATGAATCGTCAATATGTCCTATTTTTACGGTTCAATTACTTGGTTTTTCATATTCTTTTTATTTATTTTTAATGAATTTTATTTGTTAGTTTTGTTATATTTTTAGTTTTGTTTAATTGTGTTTTTATTAAGTATTTTGTGTGTTTTTGTTAGGTAATTGTATGGGGAGAAGATTGAATGTGCAAAGGAGCAAGAAGAAGAAGAAATTTCACCAGTGACCAGTGCTTGAGCACTGGTGTGTAGCGCCTGAGCACTAGAAATGATGTAGCAATGGTGAATTAATGTTTCAGCGCTTAAGCGCTAAAAAGGAGCGCTTGAACGCTCAAGAGGAGTAGCGGAGCATTTGGGTTTAAGTGACTGAGCGCCCAAGCACCCAGTAACTAGCGCCTAAGCGCTGGTTGCGCAACAGCAGGCCTGACTTTCTTTAAATTAAAGAGTTACACCACACAGGGGAGACATTGAGCACATTGCACAGAAAATCCCTAATCCTGAGAGAGTTATTTTGCGGTAGCAGACCTTGGAGGGCAATTTCAAAGGAGGATTCTTGAAGGCTTGAAGATCTTAATCTCCATAAAAGGGGTTTTGATTTCTCTTTCTTTTTAGTTTCCCTTTTCCTTTGAGTTTTCTTTCTATGGGTTTGTATTCTGATATGGGTTTGTTTTTATTGAACATGAGTAACTAAACCCATAGCTAGGGCTATGGGGGATCTTGTTTTCCTAATTATTTGGATTTGATTTCTAATTTGATTATGGTAATTTCTTTTTGGGTTTATCATATTACTTGTATTCTTGTCAGAAATTGATCACTTTTGGCATGTGTTAATTCATTGTTTGACCGGTGACTATCCGCATTCAATAAGTGGATTTATATAGTAAGCCTAGGATTAGATTGGTGAATGACCAAACATCGATTTATCCTACCAATGGTATGTTAGTTCATCTTTTGAATTGAAGCTTAATGCATTCTTGATTAAATCAACTAAATGACCAAATAGGTGAATTAAATTAGGAATAGAATATTGTTTCATCTATGACCATTGGGATTCAATAGCAAATAAGAGAATATTGGCAAAAGAGTTACCTTAATCATAATTGAAAGAAAATATGAATAATTAGATTCAAGTGAACCTTGCGCCCTAGTCTCTCTTTCATTGATTATCTTTTCTTTATTTAAATTGTTCATTATTTTTCTTTATTTGTTATTTTGATTTTAATTTGAATTCCTTCATACACTTTCGATTGTCTGAATAACAAAGAGTTTTGTGAATCTAGTAATTACCATTTATTCCTCGTGGGATCGATAACTGGGACTTAAGTCCTATATTACTTGGCGATAGAGTGTACTTGCTCTTAGTGTATTTTACGCGCACTAAGTTTTTGACGTCATTGCTGTGGAATAAGTTTGGTAATATTAGAAGCGAAAAACTCTAGTTAATTTAGACTTTTTTTTTTTTTATTCCTTTTTCTATTCTTATTTTTTTTATTTTATTTTTATTATTTTGATTTTTGATTTTATTTTTTTATTTTATTTAAATTATTTTTATTCTTATTTTATTTATTTATTTATTTATTTATTTTTATTTAATTTTTTTCTTCTTATTTTTGTTTATGCTCACTCGATCTCAGTGTCCTGATTTGGCTTTTGATCCAGAAATTGAGAAAATAGCTCGCAGGTTAAAGAAGCAGATTTTTATTGCAGCTGTAACAGAAGACATAAGCAGGATGGAGAGATAATCAGTTGTTGAGGCCAATCGTGAAGAAAGAGCTATCCCAGCAGAGCGAACCATGCTTGAGTACTCTATGCCCATTGCTGAAGGGTATGAAGGGAGTATTATAAGACTAGCTGTGGCGACTAATAATTTTGAGATCAAACCAGCATTGATCTCCATGATTCAGAATTCAGTTCAGTTTAGTGGATTGCCTTCGGATGATCCAAATTAGCATTTGGCCAGGTTCTTGCAGTTGTGTGATACTATCAAGTACAACGGAGTGACAGATGATGCAATCCGATTGCGACTCTTTCCTTTCTCTCTTAGGGACAGAGCAAGCCAATGGTTAATATCACTTCCGAGGGGTTCCATTACTACTTGGGATCAACTGACACAACAATTCCTGGCTAAGTATTTTTCTCCTTCTAAATTTGCTAAGTTAAGAAATGACATATCTTCTTTTGTGCAGGTTGGGATAGACACTCTTTATGAAGCTTGGGAGCACTTTCAGGAGTTGTTGAGGAGATGTCCACATCATGGATTTCCTGTATGGCTACAGGTTCAGACTTTTTACAATAGTTTGTCGCCTACAAACTGTTTACTTATTAATACTGCTGCAGGAGGTACTATATGGAGGATAACACCTACTGAGAGCCAAGCTTTGATTGAAGAAATGGTGCTGAATAGTTATCAGTGGCAGAATGAGCGCTAGGCTCCTAAGAAACAAGTAGGTGTACATGCTGTTGATTCTTCTACTGCAATTCTGAGTCAACTGGAAGCTTTGATCAAGAAGGTGGAGACTTTGATGGTAACCAATAGTGCAGCCCCACCTATCATCTGTGAAGCATGTGGAGGACAGGGTCATTCAAGTGCAAATTGTCAAGTTGGTAGTTCTTTTGCCCCCGAGCTTGAAGCAGTAAATTTTGTTGGTAATTCTTACCAGTAGCTGTATAATCCATATTCAAATACGTACAATCCTGATTGGAAGGACCACCCAAATTTTAAATGGGGAAATCAACAAGGCTATCAGTAGAATCAGCAGAGAGTTCCACCACCACCTCCTAGTTTCCAAGCACCTACAGAGAAGCCGAGTTTTGAAGATCTGGTTATGAAGTACATGCAGAATTCTGATGCCAGAATGAAGGACATGGAGACTTAGATTAGTCAGCTGACTGCATTGATAACAGCGAGGGCGCTAGGGACATTGCCTAGCACTACTGAGACAAATCCGAGGGAACAGGCCCATGCAATTTTCCTTAGAAGTGGTAAGGAACTTGAGGAGTCCTCTCAAAAGAAGGAAATGCCAGAGCTTAGAGATTCTCTTGTTCAGTCAGTGTATGATGAAGAGAAGGCAACTGAAGATGTCCTTACTGAAGAGGTCAATCAAGAAAGAAAGGTTGAGAAGAAAGCACCAAAGTGGCAGAGAGCGAAGAAGGATCGTGAGCAAAGTGCAGTTTATGAACCGTCCCCATATACCAAGATGTGTTTGGATGCATACTTTTGAAGACTTGTTTTGATGATAACAAACGTGAAGAATAAATGAAGATGATAAATAGACTAAGTCCACGTTCATATTTGATTAGCATTAGGATTTAGGATCTATTGTACGGAGCTCACATTGATATCTCTTTGTTTTCAATCAAAAAGATAAAGCTTGTTTTTAAACTTAGTTTTCAAAACGTTTTTGAACTGAGTTATTCGAATAGAGCCCAGTCTATTCGAATAAACCCTTTTACGAGACTCTGTGTTTTAAGTTTTATTCGAATAGCATGGCCTTTTATTCGAATAAATGAGGTTTTTCAGAACTGTGCTTTAAGTGAGTTATTCGAATAACTCATACGTTATTCGAATAAATCCATTCTGTCTGAACTTCTTTTAAACTACGTTATTCGAATAAATAAGTTGTTATTGGAATAACCCCTTGTTTTCAGAACTCTGGTTTTAATAGAGTTATTCGAATAACATGTTGGTTATTCAAATAACCCATTTCAGACAAGCCTTTAAATTGGTTTCAGGAACAGTGTTATTCGAATAACCTGTTAAGTTATTCGAATAAACACGTTTGAATACGCAATCTGATATGGAAACTTTCAAACGTTTTAATTTGGATAAATTTGTTTTAAATGCTCTTAATTATACCCAATGGTTAATTCATCTATTTTTCCCTATAAATAGCAAGCTTGGGTCATGAATTTCATTGCCCATAACTCTGAATTATTTTCTGAATGCTCTAATCTGTGAAAACTATTTTCTACGCTCTTTTTAATTAAAAACTTTGAGATATTTCTGTGAGAGCTCCATTAGCACTTCAATTTGTATTATTTACTCTGAGTGAGAGTTTTTCTTCATCTATTTTCTGATATTCTGTATCGAGGGTGAGGTATCCCTTAAGGTTTGTATAAGGGTGAGGTATCCCTGCAGGCTGAGACTTTAGCACAAGGGTAGAGTGTCCTGTGTGTGAAAAGTGCTCTATTTTGTAACGGTAGCAAGCACCTATTGAAGCTTGTATACTTAGTGAAAAATCTGACTTTCGAGGATCTGGACGTAGACCACAAGTGGGTTAGTGGTCGAACCGGGATAAATCGTGCTGCTTCTCTTTTCCCTAATCTCTTTATTTTATGTAATTTAATTTACTGCACATTTATTTTTCGCTACTCTTTATTGTTTCTTTTCTTCTTCTCGTTCCTTCTGTGCATTTATTTATTAAGCTTTTAATATTTATCTTAATTAAAAAAAGAGGTTTTGCGAAAAAGTTTTATACTCAATTCACCCCCCTTCTTGAGTACTGGAAGCCACTTGGTAACAAGTGGTATCAGAGCTAGACTCTTGTATAAAGAGCTTAGCAGCTTCAAGAGAACATGGCTTCTTCAAATGGTTTTTCAGAAGGATCTTCCATAAACCGACCACCCTTTTTCAATGGGGATGGTTATGCATATTGGAAGGAAAGAATGAAAATCTTCATCGAAGCTATTGATCTAGATATATGAGATGCTGTCGAAAATGGCACTTTTATACCCACACATGAGGTCAATGGTCTAAGGATCGAAACACCACGAAATAAATGGTCTGATGAAGACAAAAGAAAAGTTCAATTTAATTTAAAAGCCAAAAATATTATTACTATTGCTTTGGGATTTGATGAGTTTTTTAGAATTTCAAATTGCAAAACTGCTAAAGAAATGTGGGATACTTTGCAAGTTACCCATGAGGGTACTAGTGAAGTTAAGAGGTCGAGAATAAATTCTCTAACTCGTGAATATGAATTATTCAGAATGAACCAAGGAGAAAGCATTCAGGAAATGCAAAAGAGGTTCACCCACATAGTTAATCATCTTGCATCTTTAGGTAAAAGTTTTTCTAACGAAGATTTGATCAACAAAGTTTTGAGATGTCTTAGCAGGATTTGGCAACCCAAAGTAACAGCCATATCAGAATCAAGGGATTTGTCCACAATGACTTTAGCTACCCTCTTTGGAAAACTTCATGAGCACGAATTGGAACTGAGCAGATTAAGCCAAAGCGAAGAGAACGATAAAAAGAAAAAGAGAATAGTGCTCAAAGCCATTTCATCAACATTTGACAATGATGATGAAGAAAATGAAGAAAGCTCAGAGAACATCGAGGTAAGTGAAGAAAATCTGAGTTTGTTGGTTAAAAGGTTTGGTAAATTTCTCAGGAAAAAGGGAACGCAAAGAAGACCTCCCTTCCCTCCGAAAAAGACTCACTACAAAGGCGAAGGAACTTCATCGACTCCAACTTGCTATGAATGTGGCAAACCTGGTCACATGAAAATGGAGTGTCCAGTTTACCAAAAGAAGAAGGAGAAATTTGAAAAGAAGCCCTTCAAGGAAAGGAAAGGAAGAAAAGTCTACATAGCATGGGATGAAAACGACATGGACTCAATTGACAACTCAGACAGCAAAGAAGCTCAACTGTGTCTCATGGCAAAAGAAGATGAAGAAGAAATCGAAAACGAAGTAAGTTCTAATACTACTTTATTGCCTTCTTACGATAAGTTACAAGATGCTTTTGAGGAACTACATGAAGAATTTTTAAAATTCACAAAAATCATTTCTTCTTCTAAGAAAACAATTTCTTCTTTAGAAAATCAAATTCTTGTTTTAAATAAAGAAATAGAAGAATTAAAAATTAAAAACGAAACTTTAGGAATCATTGATGCATGCACAAATCATTCTACACATGCTTCTACTTCTTCATCTTGTTCTTTATGTCATATACTTGAAAAAGAAATCGAAGACCTAAAGAACACTCTTTCTAAATTCACCTTTGGAATAGATAACTTAAATATTTTGTTAGGAAGACAAAGAGTGATTTTTCAAAAAGTCGGGATAGGTTATAACCCGAAAAATCAACAAAAACTCTATAAAAATTTCTTTGTGCATTCTAGTATCTCAAGTAGTCCTTTTATTAAATGTTTTTATTGTGGAAGAAAAGGACATAGTGCTTCAACATGTAATGCAAGGAAAAACATAAATACAAAAGTTGGAACAAAAATGGTTTGGGTTCCCAAGGGTACTATACCCAAAACTGACACACAAGGACCCAAGAAAGTTTGGGTACCAAAAGTTAAAAAGTAAACTTGTGTTGTAGGTGTACTTGAAAGCTAGGAGTTCAAATTGGTATCTCGATAGCGGCTGCTCCAAGCACATGACCGGGGACGACTCAAAATTCACCATGCTTATTCCAAAGAATCATGGACAAGTCACTTATAGTGATAACAATAAAGGAAAAATCCTTGGAATCGGCAAAGTCGATAAGAACCCTAACTCCTCTATTGAAAATGTACTGCTTGTTGAAGGCTTGAAACATAAATTGCTTAGTATTAGCCAATTATGTGATAAAGGAAATAAAGTTATATTTGATTCAAATTGTTGCATAATTGAAGATAAAAATGACAAGCATATTAAATTCATTGGTCATAGAGTAAACAACATCTATATGATTAGTCTTGATGATATATCTTCAAATGATGCGAAATGCCTTTTAAGTAAGAATGATGATTCATGGCTATGACATAGGAGAATTGCACACATTCACATGGACCACTTAAAGAAATTAGTCTCTAAAGAGCTAGTAATTGGACTACCCAAGCTTAATTTTATAAAAGATAAGTTATGTGATGTATGTCAAAAGGGTAAACAAATAAAGGTCTCTTTTAAAGCAAAAAATATAGTTTCAACTACTAGACCTTTACAACTTTTGCACATGGATCTGTTTGGACCTTCTAGAACTATGAGCTTTGGTGGGAATTACTATGCTTTAGTGATTGTGGATGATTTTTCTAGGTTTACATGGACTTTATTTCTTGCAAATAAAAATGATGCATTTCTAGCTTTTAAAAGACTTGCCAAAGTTATTCAAAATGAAAAAAAGGTTTTCAAATCTCTTCTATAAGAAGTGATCATGGTGGCGAATTTGAAAACAATGTTTTTGAAAATTACTGTGAGGAACATGGCATTATCATAATTTGTCTACCCCTAGAACTCTGCAACAAAACAGAGTTGTAGAAAGGAAAAATCGTTCTTTAGAAGAAATGGCGAGAACTATGCTTAATGAGGCTGCTCTTCCTAAATACTTTTGGGCGGATGCTGTAAGTACATCTTGTTATGTAATGAACCGGGCCCTTATAAGGCCTATTTTAAAGAAAACCCCATATGAGTTGTATAAGGGAAGAAAGCCAAATGTCTCTCACTTTCATGTTTTTGGTTGCAAATGTTTTGTTTTAAACAATGGAAAAGATAATTTAGGTAAGTTTGATGCTAAGTCTGATGAAGGTATATTTCTTAGCTATTCAAATCATAGTAAAGCTTTTCGCATATATAATAAAAGAACTATGACTATTGAAGAATCTATACATGTTACATTTGTTGAAACTGACCCAAATGGATCGAGAAAGGATTTTGTTGTTGATGATGTTGCAGAGATCTTGGCGGAAACTCATTTGGATAGCAAAGAAAAAGAAATCAAGGAGCAATAGGATAAATAAAGACAAGAAGATTCGCAAGCTTTGGAACTTCCCAAAGAATGGCGAACTTCAAAATATCACTCCCTTAATCAAATTATTGGTGATGTATCTAAAGGTATAAGTACTCGTAACTTACTTAGAAATACTTGTAATCACCTAGCGTTTATTTATCAAATTGAACCTATGGATTTAATTGAAGCTTTTGATGATGAACATTGGATTTGAGCTATGCATGAGGAATTAAATCAGTTTGGAAGGAATCAAGTTTGGGAATTAGTTGCTAGACCTAATAATCACCCTATAATTGGAACTAAATGGGTTTTTAGAAACAAACTTGATGAAAATGGTTTAATAACTAGAAACAAAGCTAGATTAGTTGCTAAAGGGTATAATCAAGAAGAAGGAATAGATTATGAAGAAACCTATGCACCTGTAGCTAGATTAGAAGCTATAAGAATGCTACTTGCTTATGCTTGCATCATGGATTTCAAATTATATCAAATGGATGTCAAAAGTGCTTTTCTAAATGGTTTTATTCAAGAGGAGGTATACGTTGAACAACGTCCAAGTTTTGAAAATCATGAACTGCCCAACCATGTTTTTAAACTTAAAAAGGCTTTATATGATTTAAAGCAAGCTCCTAGAGCTTGGTATGAAAGGTTGAGTAAGTTTCTTTTGGAAAATAGTTTTTCAAGAGGAAAAGTTGATACTACCCTTTTTATTAAAAATAAAAAGCATGACATTCTTCTTATGCAAGTATATGTGGATGATATTATCTTCGGTGCTACTAATGAATCCCTTTGCAAAGAATTTGCTAAGTCAATGCAGAATGAATTTGAAATGTCAATGATGGGAGAATTGAATTTCTTCCTTGGACTTCGAATCAAACAAACAGACGAAGGGACTTTCATAAGTCAAACCAAATACCGCAAGGAATTGCTCAAGAGATTCGAAATGGAAAACGCTAAACACATGGCCACTCCGATGGACACTTCTTGCTACTTGGACAAAGATGAAGGAGGTAAATCAGTCGAAATAATGAAATATAGAGGTATGATTGGTTCTCTCCTTTATCTTACTGCTAGTAGGCCAGATATAATGTTTAGTGTATACATGTGTGCTAGATATCAGGCAAACCTTAAGGAATCTCACTTAAATGTTGTTAAACGTATAATGAAATACCTAGTAGGCACTTCACAAATGGGCTTGTGGTACCCTAAGGGTGCCTCTTGTAGCCTAATAGGCTATTCGACTTTGATTTTCTTTGGGTGCAAATTGGACGAGAAAAAGTACTAGTGGGACATGCCACTTGCTTGGTAGTTCTTTAGTTTCTTGGCATAGCAAGAAACAAAATAGTGTGGCTTTGTCTACCCCTGAGGCTGAATATATTGCAGCCGGGAGTTGCTGTGCTCAAATCCTATGGATGAAGCAACAACTTTTAGACTACGGTCTTCAACTTGATCACATCCCGATAAGATGTGATAACACTAGTGCAATAAATATCTCAAAGAATCCCATACTGCATTCCAGAACAAAGCATATAGAGATAAGACATCACTTTATCAAAGATCATGTACAAAAAGGGGATTGCATTCTTGAGTTTATTGAAACATCTAAGCAACTTGCAGATATCTTTACTAAACCCTTAGCAAAAGAAGCATTCTTTTATATTCGAGGAGAATTGGGCATAATTGATCAATCCAATATTTAAATTGCTTGTTTATTGTTGAATATTATCACATGAATATATACTTTCAATTTCATAAATGTATGTCTTTACTATGCTTCTGTGTTAGTTTTATTCGAATAAGCAAGGCTTTATTCGAATAAGCTCCTTTACTGCTTGTTAAAATGTGTGTTGAACATCAGCCTTATTCGAATAGAACTCAGTTTATTCGAATAAACTGATTCCTCTGTTAAATCCTGTGTGTTTTTCTTCTCTGTTTATTTGAATAACACCCTCCCTATTTGAATAACCAGAAGTCTTCGTTTGTCTATGTTTCTTTCTGCCCTCTGCTTATTCGAATAAGTCCCTCTTTATTCGAATAACCAGAGTCCTTCTTTTATCAGGTTCTGGTCTTGGTCTCTGTCTATTCGAATAGACCCAGTGTTATTCGAATAACACCGAACTGTTTCTATCGATGTTGGTGATTGGCCTCAGTCTATTCGAATAACTCCCATAGTTATTCGAATAAACCCTGTCAGCTGGCCAAAACGCTTGGCTTTCCCAGACGTTCTATTTGAATAGATCCCCTTCTATTCGAATAAACCCTAGCCGTTTCACTGTTCGGTTCTGCGCGCTGTCTGTTCAAATTTTTCAAGAAGGTTTATTCGAATAAACTCATATTTATTCGAATAAACACGGGTTTCTTTAAATAAACCCTGCGCGCCCAAACGTCTCCACCCTCTTCTTTCTTCTCTGCTTCCTTTGCTTCTGCCTCCCAAAACCTTTTCACCCCTACATTTTCACGCTCTCTCACCTTCTTCCACCATGGCCTCCTCCTCCAGCAAGCATCCACGCACGAAGAATGCTCCAGGCTCCAACCCTCTTGATTTGAGAAGGCTCTCCTCCAATGAAGAGCATCGTGCACGCTTCTTCTCGCACTTCTAGGAGCGCAACTTGGTTCAACCCAAGTACCTGGACCTTTCTTTCTTCCAGCAGCATCGCGGCTTCGACTTTCTGACCTTACTGCAAAACCAGGGAGTTTTTCAGCTTTGCTCTCACCGGGCCACCATCTATCCAGCTCTGGTGAAGATGTTTTTGATGGTCAGAATCTTCTTTCCGAGGTATGTGATTAGAACATTGTGATCACACCGCTGGACTGGTTGACTTTGTTCGGGCTGCAGTTCTCTGGCACCCTTGTTGAAGATGATGACACCCCGTTTCTCGAAGAGTTCAACAAGCTTCAGGCGGTTGAAGACCTGTTGAAGCCTGGTCTGGCCCTTCCTGATAAGGGTCTCAAGGATGGAATGCTGAAAAGCCAAGACAGGCTTCTGCATTACGCCTATGCTCACATCCTAGCTCCTCGTGGTGGCAATTACGCCTACCTCAGCGAGGAAGATGTCTTCATGCTGTGGTTTCTGAAGAATGGCCATCAAATCAACTGGCCTGTGTTCATCATGAGGCACATGATGAGGGCCAAGGGCAAGGAGAAATCTGACTTGTCTTATGGCATTCTTGTCACTACCTTGCTGAGCAAGTATCCTCAGGTCTTGGAGACTGAGCGAGCTATTGCTCTGACTCACCACAACGTCTTTGGAGCTCACACCTTACGGAAAATGAAGATGATCCAAAATCGATGAAGGCTGGGTGTACCCAGATGAGGTCACTGAGGATGAGCTTGACCCTGCTGATGCTCCTGCTGACGCCCCTGCTGCTCCTACTGATGTACCTGCTGCTACCCCTGCTCCTGTAACTTTGGAACAGATCATGGCTACCTTGCAAGATAACCGAGCTTACATGGAACATACCTTCTCTATTCTGTTTGATAGAATAGAAGGCGTTGAACGTGAGGTTGCGCCTCCGATCCGCTTCACCGCTCCTGCACTAGCTTCTTCACCACCACCTCCAGGATGCTTACTTAGGAACTTTAGTTCTTAGGCTATCTGTTTTTGGCTTCATGTTATTTATTTCTGGCTTGTGTAATTGACTCTCTTTATTATTAATGCATAAATAAAATTTCCTGTTGATCTATTGCTATGAGTACATTTCCTTTTATGCATTCTTATATATGTTTATGAGACTTACCCCTCCTTTTTGCTCATGACAAAAGGGGGAAAAATATTTGATCATTTGACTTTAATTGAGAAAAGACAGGTAAACTTAAAATGAGATTGGATTCAAATTGAAAGGGGGAGCTACGCACATATCTGATATATATTACCTCTTAAAATTAAAGAGGGGGAGTAAGCTTTTATACCTCTTTGTGAATTCTAATTATATGCACTAACGTTTTTCTCATTGATAGTCTCATTGATAGTTTGTCATCATCAAAAAGGGGGAGATGTGTTTGGATGCATACTTTTGAAGACTTGTTTTGATGATAACAAACGTGAAGAATAAATGAAGATGATAAATAGACCAAGTCCAAGTTCATATTTGATTAGCATTAGGACTTAGGATCTATTGTACGGAGCTCATATTGATATCTCTTTGTTTTCAATCAAAAAGATAAAGCTTGTTTTTAAACTTAGTTTTCAAAACATTTTTGAACTGAGTTATTCGAATAGAGCCCAGTCTATTCGAATAAACCCTTTTACGAGACTCTGTGTTTTAAGTTTTATTCGAATAGCATGGCCTTTTATCCGAATAAATGAGGTTTTTCAAAATTGTGCTTTAAGTGAGTTATTCGAATAACTCATACGTTATTCGAATAAATCCATTCTGTCTGAACTTCTTTTAAACTACGTTATTCGAATAAATAAGCTGTTATTCGAATAACCCCTCATTTTCAGAACTCTGGTTTTAATAGAGTTATTCGAATAACAGGTTGGTTATTCGAATAACCCATTTCAGACAAGCTTTTAAATTGGTTTCAGGAACAGTGTTATTCGAATAACCTATTAAGTTATTTGAATAAACACTTTTGAATACGCAGTCTGATATGGAAACTTTTAAACGTTTTAATTTGGATAAATTTGTTTTAAATGCTCTTAATTATACCCAATGGCTAATTCATCTGTTTTTCCCTATAAATAGCAAGCTTGGGTCATGAATTTCATTACCCATAACTCTGAATTATTTTCTGAATGCTCTAATCTGTGAAAACTATTTTCTACGCTCTTTTTGATTAAAAACTTTGAGATATTTCTGTGAGAGCTCCATTAGCACTTCAATTTGTATTACTTACTTTGAGTGAGAGTTTCTCTTCATCTATTTTCTGATATTCTGTATCGAGGGTGAGGTATCCCTCAAGGTTTGTATAAGGGTGAGGTATCCCTGTAGGCTGAGACTTTAGCATAAGGGTAGAGTGTCCCTGTGTGTAAAAAGTGCTCTATTTTGTAACGGTAGCAAGCACCTATTGAAACTTGTATACTTAGTGAAAAATCTCGGCTTTCGAGGACTGGACGTAGACCACAAGTGGGTTAGTGGGTTGAACCGGGATAAATACTTGTGCTCGCTTCTCTTTTCCCTAATCTCTTTATTTTATGCAATTTAATTTACTGCACATTTATATTTCGCTGCTCTTTATTGTTTCTTTTCTTCTTCTCGTTCCTTCTGTGCATTTATTTATTAAGCTTTTAATATTTGTCTTAATTAAAAAAAGAGGTTTTGCGAAAAAGTTTTATACTTAATTCACCCCCTCTTGAGTACTGGAAGCCACTTGGTAACACAAGATCCCATTCTCTCAAAGGCTCAAGAGCAATCAGCTAGATCAGTAATTTGCCAAATTCTTGGAGATATTTAAGAAATTGTAAATTAATATTCCATTCGTTGAAGCCATCTCTCATATGCTAAAGTATGCGAAGTTTCTAAAGGAAATACTTACAAAGAAACGTAAACTTGAGGAATTTGAGACTGTATGTCTCATTGAGGAGTGTTCTGCCATTCTTTTAAAGAAGTTACCCCCAAAATTGAAAGATCTAGGGAGTTTTACTATTCCTTGTACTATTGGTAACTCTTATTTTGATAAGGCATTATGTGATTTGGGTGCTAGTATTAATTTGATGCCTTTTTCTGTGTTTAAGAAATTGCGGATGCAGGAACCGAAGCCCACTAACATTTCACTACAGTTAGCTGATAGATACTTCACTTACCCGCGCGGTGTGGTGAAGGATGTTTTAGTGAAGGTGGACAAATTCATATTCCAGTTGATTTTGTGGTGCTAGATATAGAAGAGGATGCTGATATTCCTCTTATTCTTGGGAGACTATTTTTAGCTACTTCTGGAGCTGTGATTGATGTACCTCGGGGTGAGCTCATCTTGAGAGTGGATGGAGATCATGTGATCATTAATGTCTTTAGGGAGGCTAAATCTTCCCCAATGTCGATTCTCCATGCTCCTATCAATTTTGTTCAAGCTAAGAAGTAGGAAACCTTAGCTATTAAAGACCCCCCGCCATTATACATTATTGATGTTGATCTGTTGGAAAGTCAAGCTGCTGAGACAGATAAAGGTCCTCCTAAGATTCATGCTTCTTCACAGATTGGTCCTTCATCTGTTGATCGAATGCGACTACCATGGCTTAGTAGAGTCAAGGCACAATTGGGACAGTCAAGCTCTTGTTAAGTTCACAATTTTGTTGGAAGCAGTCCCAAGGCCATTGTTGAAGGGAGGAAGGATTGTTTTGAAAAGAAGAAGATGTCCTCCTATTTCTCTTGCTTTAAGCCACCTTGATTCATCGGAAAAGGCAACATCGAGCTAATGACGTTAAACAAGCGCTTAACAGGAGGCAACCTGTGTTTCTTCTTTCTTTATTTCATTTTAGTTATTTTTGTTATTTTTGTTTTTCTTATAGAAGCTACTCATGTGTTTTGGGATTTTATTTTTCAAATTGTGTTACTGCACTAACTCTTGTGCTTCTCCTTTGCCTAGCATTGAGTCTTTGTCTATCAGGTTGTGTTGTTCTTTTCTTTCCCCCTTTTGTTTCTTTTTCTTCCACATTGAGGATAATGTTTATCTTAAGTGTGGGGGGTACTTTTACATTTTTTTTGTCAAAAATTTTTTTGTTGAAACACTTGAGTATTACTGGTAATTAAGTTGAAATTGTGTTTTGATGTCTTGATTTATTCTGAGCTGATGGAGATATGTTTTAAAGGGGATTCCATTGATCATGAGCTGATAATGTGTGAAGCAATCTTTTTTAATGAAGTAAAGTGAAATTTAGCATTTTTAGTTGGAACTTAGCCATGTCTGCTTGCTTTTGTTCTCTTTATTATCTTAACCAGAAAGTGAGTTTTAAGCTTTAATGAATGGATTTTTCTTCTGGAGTAAGTTTTCTCTTAATTGATGTGCGCTATTTCTTACTTTGATATCTTGTTGAGGCTTTAATGATTCACATGCATACTTGAATATGATTAAGGCAATTAGGTTTAATTCTTTCTTGACTTCCAGAGTTGCATTGATTAAATAACCCCTTAATTGCCCCATTTGAGCTTAAAATTGATTTCTTTGAATACCCAATTGAATAATCAGGTTGAATTCTTTGGAGCAATTGATGTGTTGATTGAAAAGTCTTGAAAGGTTGCTTTTATCTTTAAAGGTTGAAAAAAAAGAAAAAAGGGGTTTGAAAAAGAAAAAAATGATGAAAAAGAAAGAAATGAAAAGAATTGTTGATGAAGAATAATGAAAATATTGGATTGAAAGTGAGAAGTTGTTATATTCTTGTGCATCATGCTCTATCTGTCATCTTTTCAGCCTGATTATGCTTTGTCATTTATTCATGAGCATTTTTTACCCTATTTTATCCTTTCTTCCTACCTTCCATTTTACCTTTGGCCCCGTTACAACCAAAAGAAAGTCCTTTTGATTCTTGTATTGTATGTGAACTTGAAAGTGGAGATAGGATTGATAAGCAAGCTTATGGTATTGCATTTTTCAAGAGAAATTTTAGTGATCTCTTTGTCCTTTAAACACTTGAGCGATGGAAAGTTGAGTGATCTTAGATGTTTGATGAGGAGAACAGTTGCAAGTTAGACTCAAGCCTTTAATTGTTTAAGTGCTAAATCTTGCTTGATCGGATTTGATTGCTGAACTTGAATTTCTTTTAATTGTGGAATTTCCCTTTGATTCATGTTTCTTGATGTTGAGTTTGATCTTGTTGTTGATTCCTATTCTTTGCTTGAGGACAAGCAAAGCTCAAGTGTGGGAGAGTTGATGAACCGTCAATATGTCCTATTTTTATGGTTCAATTACTTTGTTTTTCATATTCTTTTTATTTAATTTTAATGAATTTTATTTGTTAGTTTTGTTATATTTTTAGTTTTGTTTAATTGTGTTTTTATTAAGTATTTCATGTGTTTTTGTTAGGTAATTGTATGGGGAGAAGATTGAATGTGCAAAGGAGCAAGAAGAAGAAGAAATTTCACCAGAAACCAGCGCTTGAGCACTAGTGTGTAGCGCCTGAGCGCTGGAAACGTATGCAGCAATGGTAAATTAATGTTTCAGCACTTAAGCGCTAAGAAGGAGCACCTGAGCGCGCAAGAGGAGTAACAGAGTATTTTGGCTTAAGTGACTGAGCGCCCAAGCTCCCAGTAACCAGCGCATAAGCGCTGGTTGCGCAACAGCAGGCCTGACTTTTTTTAAATTAAAGAGTTACACCACACAGGGGAGACATTAAGCACATTGCACAGAAAATCCCTAATCTTGAGAAAGTTATTTTGTGATAGTAGACCTTGGAGGGAAATTTCAAAGGAGGATTCTTGAAGGCTTGAAGATCTTAATCTCCATAAAAGGGGTTTTGATTTCTCTTTCTTTTTGTTTCCCTTTTCCTTTGAGTTTTCTTTCTATGAGTTTGTATTCTGATATGAGTTTGTTTTTATTGAACATGAGTAACTAAACCCATAGCTAGGGCTATGGGGGATCTTGTTTTCCTAATTATTTGAATTTGATTTCTAATTTGATTATGGTAATTTCTTTTTAGGTTTATCATATTGCTTGTATTCTTGTCAGAAATTGATCACTTTTGGCATGTGTTAATTCATTGTTTGACCGGTGACCATCCGTATTCAATGAGTGGATCTATATAGTAAGCCTAGGATTAGATTGGTGAATGACCAAACATCGATTTATCCTACTAATAGAATTGACGGTATGTTAGTTCATCTCTTGAATTGAAGCTTAATACATTCTTGATTAATTCAACTAAATGACCAAATAGGTGAATTAAATTAGGAATAGAATATTGTTTCATCCATGACCATTGGGATTCAATAGCAAATAAGAGAATATTGGCAAAAGAGTTACCTTAATCATAATTGAAAGAAAATCTGAATAATTGGATTCAAGTGAACCTTGCGCCCGAGTCTCTCTTTCATTGATTATCTTTTCTTTGTTTAAATTGTTCATTGTTTTTTTTTATTTGTTATTTTGATTTTAATTTGAATTCCTTCATACACTTTCTATTGTTTGAATAACAATGAGTTTTGTGAATCTAGTAATTATCATTTATTTCTCGTGGGATCAATAACTGGGACTCAAGTCCTATATTACTTGGCGATAGAGTGCACTTGCTCTTAGTGTATTTTACGTGCACCAGATTCTAAATTATTTTCCAAATTGAGGATTAAATGATTTTATGACAAGAAATTTAATTAGGTAAATTTATAAGAATTCAAAGTGTTAGAAAATGATTTATATATGAATTTTGAAGCAATATGTGAATTCGGCCAATATGCCATTTTTAATGTTCAAGATTCAAAATTATTTTACTAAGTGTAGACTTAGGTGTTTTAATAGTAAGAACTCAATTTGGTAAGGTTATGAATTTAAAAAGATATTTTAGAATTAAAATTGGCTTAATTAAGCCATGTCGTAAAATAAAAACCAATACTTGAAATTTACTGACGTATAGCTCACCCTATGAGTTTTGAAGCGCGTTCGAAAATTTTGAGCTGTAATATCCTAAGTAAAATTAAGAAATACAGTCTTATGGGAAACAGTAGAAAATACTAATTTTAAAGGGACTATATTGTAAATATTATCTAAAGAGGGACTATTATGGAAATATTAATTAAAGAGGGATTATTATGTAAATATTATATTATAGAATGACTATTATGCAAATAATGAAAATAAAGTCAATTTTTGGTATTAAATGAGAAAAATCTTATTTTGAACTTAAAATATGTTAGAAATATTTTACGCGATTGAAAGTACATCAAAAAATCTTTACACGACTCAAAACCATAATTTTAGGCTACGCAATTGAGAAAAATGTTTACGCGATTTAAAAAATGTTAGAAAATCTCTACGCCATTTGAAAATGTAAGAAAAATGTTATACGATTGTGAAAACACGATAATATCACTACGCGATTGAGCATAAACAGCAGTTTGCTGTCGGGCTGTCGTGGTGGGCCCGATAATGTTGAATAATGATACCACCAAGTGACGGCGTGTGAATATGAAATACTATGTGATTAATGACAGTATGTGTTTGAATCATACATAGAAAAGCGTGTTCGCTTATTGATTAAGGCTATATGCCTAGGAGATTGATTTACACCTAAGTGCGGGTACGATGGTCGTAGTGTAGGTCAAGTGTAGACCTTGGGGGCGTCGGGGTGTGGGTTTTCCACAATGGCCAATTGTTAGCGCCCCTAGATCGTGGATCACACCGATGCAAATGCACTGACGATCTGGACTAAGACACTATCGCTAATCACGATCTAATGTAGAATGTCTTGTCCAATGGCTGATGTACACTTTGATAAACTGATAATTTATAGCACTTTTGGCCACGGCAACCGATTGACAGACATATCTTCTGGATATTCTCTCCGAAATTATGTATTAGCTCCATGGAGTAGCATTGAGTTGGTGTGCATATGCATTATTGGTCAGCATCTTGACATGATGATTATAATCTGATATTTTATCTATGATATGACAGTTTATCTGTGAGATGATAATATGATTCACTATGAAATTATGATATGGTTTAATATGTTTGATTTAATAAGTTAATTACTATATATGTATGTCTGTTGTCATTTTCTATACTGCTAGACTGGTATTAATGTAAGGGATCTCACCTCTTTGCTGTATTATTCTGTCTGTTCCTATTTTATGCTTATATCTTTGAAGATTGCAATGGCTGCAAGGAGGGATTTCTTCGATTATATGCAAGCGCAGTTCCACGATGGCATCGATGCTTGGCATGTCGACTCAGATACTCAACGTTTTAGTTATATAGGAGAGGTGACTCTATCCTAGAGTGATACCTATCATGGAAACTCTACTATTACATATAATGCTACTTGTGTGCATGTAGAGTTTTCCATGCCTATTGTAGAACTATGGGATATTGCCCACTGTTTGTCTAGTGAAGACTCTACAGAGTCAACTGCTCAGACTATTGTCCAAAGAGACACTTCCCGACCAGAGAATGTGCCTTTAGAGGATCTGGGAGAGGATCAGGTTTAGAACCTTACTCTCCAGGTGTTTTGGCTTGGGCCAGGTCAAGTTTTTATGTGGTAATTAAATATTACTTAGAATATAAGTTTTATGTAATGAAGACATTACGAATCTATGTTATATGCGAGAAATATATTTTATTTAGTTCTTATATTGTGTGTTTTTCTAATTCAATAAAATTTCTTTCATCGACGAAAAAGAAATTTTGAAACCCGTATTTAAATAAATGTTAAATATTTTACAACTTGGGTAATTAATTAAGGAGTTGGTTTGAAATGTGATACCCTTCAGAGGGGGTGTTACATTAGTTAGTATATATGTGCAATGAAGCACAGACAAGGAGCGGCTTCTGGCAGGCTTCTAGGCGAAGGGTCGCATGAATGAACTGAATACGCATTGGAATGAGAGGGATTCAGAGACTGTGCAAGTATGGGACTGCATAGTTAAGGATGGATTAAAGGAATTGATTTAGCATAGCCATATCAACAAGTTGCAACTTCTTTTCGAGAGCCTAGAACATAAGAACTCCATGGTTAAGCGTGCTTGACCTGGAGCAATTGTGGAATAGGTGACCTCCTGGGAAGTTTCCTAGGATGCGTGTGAGTGAGGACAAAGCACGCTAAAAAGACCTGCGTTGGTTTGTGGAGACACTCGTCAATCCTGCAGGCAGTCCCGAGACATTACAGATGGTATCAGAGCCGGGACCTCTCCCAATACGGTATGGTTCGGGGACGAACCAAGCAGAAGTTGGTGGGCATATGTCTCCCACGGCCGATGAGGGCAGGGATTAATCGCCAGTGCAATGAAGCTCAGACAAGGAACGGCTTCTGGCAGGCTTATAAGCGAAGGGTCGCATGAATGAACTGAATCCACACCGGAATGAGAGGGATTAAGAGACTGTGCAGGTATGGGACTGCATAGTTGAGGATGGCTTAAAGGAATTGATTTGGCGTAGCCATATCAACAAGTTGCAACTTCTTTTTGGGAGCCTAGAACATAAGAACTCCATGGTTAAGCGTGCTTGACTTGAAGCAATTGTAGGATGGGCGATGTAACACCCCTCGATTTAATAACCAATGCACAATCGTCATTATGTCACGGTCACTAAATGTCGGCGTGCTAACATTGTCAAATAACAAATTTACCATAAATATTAAACATTTCTCATATGAGGAAAATAAGAGCCACGAATGAGTAGTTACATATACAACCAGTTAAATTATGAATTATAATATGTACTCAATTTACAACATTTAAGTCTGGATAATTGCCTTGAAGCATACATGTACTCAAAAATACACTTTATATAGGTAATGCAAAATAAAATATAAACTACCAATAATATATCTACGACTAAGGAGTTGGGCACTCCATCGTATCCCGAATGCGTGAGGCAATTCCGGTTCACCGGTGTAGTGAGAAATACAAGATAAGGTCTTCAATCACGGTCCTCTTCATGGTCAAAGTCGATCCCCAAAGATGTCACATACGCTTGTCGGTCCGGTCGACTCTACTGTGTCTTGGTATCAAAGCGAACACAATTCGAACAAACCCAAAAAGAGCTCCCTTCGCGACGCATCACCGAATGCAGTAGGTCAAACCAATAAAATCCAAAGGAATCCAACTTTGTTCCCACTTATAGTCTTTAACCAAAAATTAACATAGAGCAAGAAAAGTACAAGAAAGAGGTAAGACATCCTACCATCATTACCTCATAGCATCAAGAAACCAAACTAGCGCAAGGCGCTCACATAGCATTTATGATAGCAATAATGGTAATAAACATTTAGTAGCGATTATAATCAACCGTACGGTTTCAAGCAATCATATATATATATATGGATATATCGAGAATACAATGTTCCAATTATAATAACAATGTATGCCGATAATTCATGGACTCACTATGCACATGTGCCCTCAATAATCAAGATCCTACTCCATGGAGCTAGACACAAAACAGTTCGGAGAGAATGATCGGGGAGACATGCCATATCTCGTCACCATAAAAACAAGTGCTTTTCGAGAAAATAATCACTCATTTTGCGCAACAAGGCTTTATACGGCGGCATTCTCACAAGATCTCGATATAGGATCGTGGCCGTTAGGATCGTCGGTGCGTGTGTAATCGGCTCTGTCTCCACGGTCCGGAGGAGCTACCATCGCCCTCTCGCGAGACGCCCGCGCCCGACGCCCTCAAGGTCATCTACGGGACCCCACGTATCTATTCGCACCCGCACTAAGGTGTGATTCAACTCCTAGGCAACTCGGCCTTAACAAAGTCCAACGGACATCCTCGTTCTTTTGTGCAATGCATGACTCTATCGTGCTTCTCGTGACAACTCGGTCAATCATGCCTCAAATGCATGTCATATGATTTATCCACAATGCATAAGACTCTATGCATAATCATGTATGATCATTATTACATACTATTCCATCATGCATCACAATTTGCCCAAGTAAGAATTAACCCAATCAATGGTCACCCACATGGATCCACAATAACATGATATTGTTAAATAAATTAATACATTTTAAAGCGTATTATGAATTCTTACTTAGGTTTAGCTTTACTTACAGAGTTTGTCTCTAAAGGAATTCTCTTAGTTGACTTGAATCCTCTTAGGTAATTTATTCATATGCCCTTAGAAGGTTATTCTAAGATCTCAAAATCTCACATTCTCATGTTCTTCCCTGTTTATGCATCCCTAAGTAATTTCTAGTCATCCCATTTATTTATAATCAATATGCCTCTATTAGTCCCAAGGTTTTGGGTCCAAAAAAGTACACGATCGGAATCACAAACTGAGTCATAGATTTCAATTACTAGGTGTTGGGTGATAGGTGTACTTTTGAATTCGACGAAGAATAATGTAACAAGAGGAATGGGGAAAACATTTTATAATAGGATTGGCAAGAAATCAATTTCTGTCGGATTGGATGGGGTTCTGTCGAACAAAGATCAGAACTGTCGAACCCTCCAGAAGGTCAGCAAAAACCTCAATTCGACGGGTATGGGTGTCGACATTGGAGAAAGTCTCCCAAGTGTCGAACCGACGAAACACTGGTCGAAATCTCTAATTTCGACGGGTCTGGAGAAATTCATCTACTCGACAGGCATTGTCTCTCAAACTCGACGATTATTGACTTTGGGGCAGTTTCTCCTAAGTGTCCAGGGACTCTATACGACGGGTTATGGTCGGGAGATCAATCTCGACGGGCATGATCGGGGTTCATACTCGACGGATTTTGACATTGTGTTTAGTGGTCAAAGATCTAAACTCGACGGGTTTTGACATTCGACGGAAATGGTCAGAAGTCTAAACTCGACGGATTTTAACATTTTACTAATTAATTAGGATATCAAAGGAATTGAGTTTTTTAAGTCCATACTCGACGGATTTTAACATTTTACTAATTAATTAGGATATCAAATTCGACAGGTTTGGCCATGAGTCCTTACTCGACGGATTTTAACATTTTACTAAGTGATTAGGTTATCACATTCGACAGGTTTTGGGACAATAGGGAAGTTTCACTCATGCTGATCCGAAGGAATGCTAAGAGGGTCACAATTCCTAATTCGACGGATTTTGAATAATAGGGAAGATTCTCACTCATACTGATCCGACGGAAATGCTAAGAGTCATAAATTTAAAGTCCACGAATTGTGTTATTGGAGAAGTTTCATTCATGTTCGACCAAAGGTGGTGCCAAAGGGTCACAAGTTCTAATCCGACGGATTTTGAGTCATAAATAAGTTTTCTCGCATGTCAAACCGACGGAGGTGTTAAGGGTCACTAGCTCGACAATTTTGACATTGAAAAGGGCCCCATGTGTCTATTCGACGGAAGCATTAAAGGTTTAGAAGTTGGTTGTCAAAAGTTGGACAAGGTTCAAGTGTCGAATAGTTGAATTCACGCTTACAAAGATTGGATACCTAATTGATTTGAATTCCATTTATTATCCTAGTTCACCCGTAATCCCGATTCGGGCCTCAAAACCATGGCCATCCCAGGGATGAATCCGACGTCATTTCCTTCCACTCTCATGCATTCGTCGAATATATATATATTGACATGCAAAATCATCCAAGTACCATGCTTTCCAATTTTCAGTCGAACATGTGAACATATTAACATGCAAAATTGTCAAACCAAAACATCATACATTCCACTGTCGAATATATTATCAAACTTAACAAATCATGCAAACAACAGTAAACAACTAAATACAAAGACAAACATTTAATCATAAAAACCAACCAAGCAAAGGAGATCCTTAATGCTAGAAGAGGTTGAGGAGGAGTGTCTTCCTCTTACCTTGGAGAAGCACAAAGAAAGGTCGCTCCTTTTTGGTCGAAATCACGTTTTCGGCTCCCAAGAGATCCTTGAACATTCAAGCTCACCAAAATCGAATCAAGTGTTGAAATGGATACCCATGGTCATCAAAATGACAAGTGGGCTACGAAAATGAGGAGAGATGAGGAAAAAGCTAAGGACTTTACCTTAAAGTTCCAACCTTTAAGCTTCAACCGTGGAGGAAAATGAAGATGAAGAAAATGTAGAACTTTGAAGATGATTCCTCGATATGATGTTTCTCCAAACACAAAATGGTGCTAGGAGTGTGACGGTTTTGGAAGATAAAAATGTGAATGTGGGTGGATGGTCTTCTGTAAGGAGAAATGGAAAGAGAGAAAGATGAGTGAATAGTGATCGCTACCATGGAGGAGGAAAATGTGTGGATGAAAAATGAATTGGATCCCTTAATTCAAATGTGCAAGACAAAATAGGGGGAGAGAGAAATAATAAAATAATAGTTGGAAGAAGCTTCCTTGAGAAGCTTCGCACGCTCCTCGATAAAGTGTATGGTAAGCTAGTCTCCAAATTAAATACATCTGATAATTTTATGATACCGCGATTTTATCTAGCAGATAAAACCTTGAAAAATGCAAACCTCGCGAACTGTGCCTCGGCCTCGGGTTTAGTAAGATCCCCCGTTGACACGTTGACAGTCCAAGGTTTACCAGCCTCAGGGAGAACATTTCGTTATCCCGGCTCCGCTCAGTGCATACGCAAAACGAGGAATATATTAAAATATTCAACGTTTCCAGAAAACTTCACAAAAATTACAAAAAATCACAAATATTATAAAATGATTATTTATAATGAAATAAGCAATTTTCGGGATGTTACAGGCGACCTCCTGGGAAGTTTCCTAGGATGCGTGTGAGTGAGGACAAAGCACGCTGAAAAGACCCCGTGTTGGTTTGTGGAGATACTCGTCAATCCTGCAGGCAGTGCCGGGACGTTACACACGGCTCTCTGGTGTGCTCATTCTCGAACCTTTCTCCAGATATAATAGCATTTATCCTATGTGTAACGTCCTAATACTGATATCTCATTATATTTAACATACACAAAGATAAACAACACTAGAAATAGAGCTGGCAAAATAGGTTAACCCGCCCCGCCCCGACCCGCCAAAATATAGGGCGAGGTGGGTTAGCTCATTTTGAGAAATGGGTTGGCGGGTTAGCCCGCATAAAAAATAAAATGGACAAAAGTAGGCAGGTCAACCCGCTTAACCCGCCTAAAAAACAAAAAAAATATATAAAAAATAAAAAAAATACTATAAAAAATTTTAAAAAATAATAAACAATAATGGTAAAAAATTACAAACCACACATCTAAAATATGATTTTCAAAATAACGTAATTAAATATTCAAACATAAATTATATAACATAAAAAAGCTTTTCATTTATGGTATCACTTGTCACTTTTTTTTAAAAAACAAAGAGCCAACCCGGCAGGCCAACCTGACCCTGACCTGCTTAACCCGCAGGTTAAGCGGGACGGGTTATGCAGGTTGAAAAAAGAATATGAGTTTAATCCTTGAACCCAACTCGCCAAAAAATGACGGGTTGGTAGGTTAACCCAACGTGTTGAACCCGTTTTACCAGCTCTAACTAGAAACGTCACTTCTTACGTATAAACATAATAATATATCTATAATAACCAAAGTAGTCATTATAGAAAGCCTTGAGGGATGCGAAAAACATACATACTATATATATATATATATATATATATATATATATATATATAACACCTAGCCTCAAAAAGGTATATTGTAATACATAACTCTTTTTACATTACAAAGCAAATATAAACAAATATAAGCTTTGTACTAGCAGTAATAAAACTAAAACTACTCTAGTCTTTCAACTTCTTTTTCTTCTTTCCTTTAGCAGGGTCTTGACCTGGATTTATCATGGAATAACAAACAAGGTGAGAATTAACAATTCTTAGTACAAGTATCCCATAACTATTCATACATAACATAATTGTAATGAGAAAAGAAGAATGAAAAATCGTACCCAATATGGGTGCAGGTTATATATTTACATATGTAAGATAGGCTAACAGTAAATAGGTTAGCAGTACAACCTAGTACGAATAGTACACAATGGTGCAAATGAAAAACATGTGCATAATATCTACTCTTAACACTCCCCCTCAAGTTGGATCATATATGGTAATCATGCCCAACTTGTTACAAAGATAACTGACCTGATTCCTGTTAAGAGCCTTTGTGAGGATGTCTGCTATCTGTTCACTAGTCCTGATATGCCCTGTAGATATAAGTCCCTACTGGATCTTCTCTCGACTTAAATGGTAGTCAACTTCTATATGCTTTGTCCATTCATAAAAGACTGGGTTCGAGGCAATGTGAAGGGCAGCCTGGTTGTCACACCATAGTCTCATAGGTAGAGACACCTTGAACCCAATCTCATCAAGTAAATGATAGACCCATAGTACTTCACAAGAGGTTTGAGCCATTGCTTGATATTCTAACTCAGCACTTGACTTTAATACTACATTTTGTTTCTTACTTTTCCAAGAGATCAGATTTCCTCCATGGAACACACAATACCCAGAAGTTGATCTCCGATCTACAAGACACCCAGCCCAGTTTGCATCGGAATAACCTTCTAACATGCAATGTCCATTATATTTATAAAGAATCCCATGACCTAGGGCTCCTTTCAAATATCTCAAGATATGCAATACCGCATCCTAATGAGATTGTCAAGGAGATGACATAAATTGACTGACTACACTTACTGGGAAAGAGATATCTAGATGTGTCACAATAACGTAGTTAAGTTTGCCCACTAATTTCCTGTACCTCTCGGGATCTGATAGTAGTTTTCCATCATCAGCATTGAGTTTCACATTTGAAACCATCGGAGTATCATAAGGCTTGGTTCCCAACATGCCAACATCAAATAGTAAGTCAAGGACATATTTTTGTTGTGAGAGGAAAATGCCCTTTCTGCTTCTACGTACTCTAATTCTAAGGAAATATTTTAGAAGACTAAGATCCTTTGTCTGAAATTTAGTTTAAAGGAAGCTCTTGAGTTCTGAGATGCTAGAGAAGTCACTGCCTGTTATCACTATATCGTCAACATACACAACCATGAGGATGCATCCTTCCTTGGACTTTTTGTAGAAGACTAAGTGATCATAGCTACTCATTTTTCAGGCTGAAATTCATAACAACTTCACTCAATCTCTTAAACCAAGCCTAGGGGGATTGTTTCAACCCATACAAAGAGTGTCTTAGCCGACAAACTCGCCCAGACTCCCCCTAAGCAACAAAGCCATGCGGTTGCTCAATATAGACTTCCTCCTGTAAATTAACATGAAGAAATGCATTCTCAACATCAAGTTGGTGCAGGGGCCAATGATGAGAGGCAGCCAATGAGATGAATATGCGAACAGAGGCCAATTTGGCCACAGAAGAGAAGGTCTCTGAGTAATCAACACCATAAGTATAAGCATAACCCTTGGCCATCAGCCGAGCCTTAAAATGAGCAACAATACCATATGGATTGACTTTAACAGTGAACACTCACTTGCACCCAATGGCACGCTTATCAGAGGGAAGGGGAATGAGATTCCATGTCTGTTTACGTTCTAAAGCGAGCATTTCCTCCTCCATGGAATTGCGCCACCCATCATGAGATAGAGCCTCAACAATGGTTTTAAGAACTGTGATAGCATCAAAAGAGTCAACAAAGGATTGGGAGGAAGGGGAAAGATGGTCATAATGAATAAAGGATGCAATAGGATGTTTAGTGACACAAGAACGTTTACATTTACGAAGGGCAATTGGAAGATCTAGAATCGGATTCTGTGATGAAGAGGTGGATGAAGGTGGTGTGTCTGCTGAAAAGTAATGTACATCCATAGGTGCAATATCGACAGAGGGAGGATAAGTTCGGTGAACATATACCTGTCGAATGGGCGGCCGAAGGGGAGTACAAGATGAAACGAGAACACCAGAGAAAAGAGTCAATGCAGAATCATGAGACCGAAGTTCTTGATAAACGAGAATTTCTTCATCTTCCTCAATAACCGGAGGAGACTGAACAAAGAACAAAGCAAACTCAAAGAAAGTTACATCAGCGAACACAAGATATTGTCCCAAGTCAGGAGAGAAGCATCTGTATCATTTCTGATGGCAAGGATAACCCAAAAAGACACACTTAAGTGAGTAAGGGTGTAGCTTCAAAAGTTAAGGCCGAACATCCTGCACAAAACATTGACAATCAAAAATATGATGAGGTAGGGGAAATAAGGATTTGGAAGGACAAAAGATAAAATATGGAACTTGGCCCTGTAAGACAGAAGATGGCATTTGATTAATTAGAAAACAAGCAGTAGAAATAGTGTCAGCCCAAAAAACTTTAGGAACAGACATATGAAGCAACAAGCATCGAGCAATTTCTAAAAGATGCCTATTTTTTCATTCAGCAACCCTACTCTACTGAGGAGTAACAACATAGGAAGATTGGTGGACCATCCCATGTTGAATCATATAGGCAGTGAACTCATGAGAGAAATATTCTTTAGCATTATCACTTCTAAAGACACGCACTGAGGTGCTAAATTGGGTTTTAATTTTAGAGCAAAAAATTGTAAATATAGAAAATAATTCAGAACAAGATTTTATAAAATATAACTAAGTCATTCTTAAATAATCATCCACAAAAGTCATAAAATATCGAAAACCAGATTTAGAAGTAATAGGATACGGACCCCAAACATTAGAATGAACTAGCTTAAATGGGGACGCAACCCACTTATTGACTCGTGAGGGGTAAAGACTCCTATGGTATTTAGCCAACTAACATGACTGACATTCTAAAGTAGATAAATGACTCAAACAAGGACACAACTTTTTTAAAGACTGTAGAAAGGGATGACCTAAACGATAATGAAGTTGGAGAGGATCAGCCACACCTAAACAAGCAACGGGCACAGGTTCTTGATCTAGACAACACTCAAGGATGTACAGGCAGTTCTGCTCACGACCCCTACCAATCACACTCATCGTCCCAAGCTCATAAAAGACACAATAATTAGGGAAGAAGTGAACATTACAATTAAGTGACTGAGTAATCTGACTAACAAAAAGTAAATTAAAAGAATTGATTCAAACATAAGACTCGAGAAAGAAAGAGGGTAGAGTTGGGAGACGCAGTACCATTCCCAATGACAAGAGCAGCAGAAACGTCAAGTAAAGTATCACTAGAAAGATGAGGGGAGGGGGTATAGAATGTAAGAGTACCTGTCTGTCCAGTCATATGGTCGGAAGCCCCTAAATCAATGACCCAATTGCGAGAAAGTGATGATAAACATGTAATAAGATTACCTATATAAGCAACAGAGGGATGGTGGAATGGACCAAGAGGCTTGAAACTAAGTGTACTGAGCAAACTCATATGTTGTCATCATAACAAGCCTGACTGATGGGTTGCTAGGAGGAATGCCTTCATCAGTAGCAATATGAGCAAAACGCGGTTGGTTGGGTTGATTCTTCTGTTGAAGTTTCCAACAGTTCCACTTAATGTGACCAGGTTCCTTACAATAGCAACCAATAAGTGGTTCTTCATGATCCCATCCTCCACCTCCATTACCCCGTGGATCTCCAGTATTTCAGCCACCAACTCATCCACCATGAAAACCACCACGACCACCACGAGAACTAGAACTCACTAAAGTAAAGGCCTTACTCGAAGCTAAGGGATAGGACGTAGAAAGCTCACGAGCAACCCGGAGGAGGCAAGAGTATACCTCTTTCAGGGTCAAACTACCAGAATAAGTCAAAATCTGAGATCAAGCCACAGAAAATTCACTACACAGCCCTGACAAAAAACACATCACTGCCAATTGCTCCCGTTGAGCCTGCATCTCTTACACATCCGAAGTGATAGGTAACAATAGTGATAGGTAACAATGTGTTCAATTCTTCAAATAGGCGTTTGAATCCTGTAAAATAGTCACTAAGAGATTCATTCTTTTGATTGGCACGATACATATCCTGTGTCTTCGTATATAAAAAGGATAAAGCATCGACACTTGAGAATAAAGAATGAAGGTACTGCCATAATTCATTGACAGTGGTGAATAGGTGGTAATATCATCACCTCGAGGATCCAAGGTCCTTTGAATCAGTGAATACAATCGCATATCTTCACGAATCCACAAATCCTTAATTGTTTCATCTTGCAGACTATCTTGAATGAGATGGTCTTCCTTCCTGTGACCTTTTAAGTACATCAGAATTGCCTTCTTCTATTGAGGATAGTTAGCACCATCACCATCAAGCTTTCGGTCAATAATTTTGGTGTTTGACGGAATCACCTCAGCTAGAACATTAATAGAGGTGGTGTTAGAAGCTTCAGTCTTGCTGCCCGTACCCACAATCTTAGAGTTTTCGTCACCCATAGCCACAAACACAACAAATCAACCTAGAAGAAGGGAAAATACCATCAACAACATTTCAAACGGGCTTGGAATACCACAAACGACGCAGATTGCACTAACCTAGAATAGAATAGCCCAAAAATGACAAAAAACCAGCATGAAAACGCTGAAATCACCTCGCCGGAGATGTCACTGGACCTCTGCATGCTGGCAAACCACCCCAACCATCAGTCGCACCTCTTTGAGGGGGACGAACTCCACCCCAACCGCCCACGAGGTCTGGGTGTTCCCCACACTTCTAACCTATGAGTTTCGCACAAACAAAGCACCCAAACGACGTTTCTTGCATCGTCGGTGCCACCCACTGCCTCGCTGTCCCTCTCCCGATGCCAGACGGCCTTACACTAGCACTCCTTGCTGGCTAGAACTCGAAGCTAAGCGGCAACCACACTAGCGGCTACCCTAGATCTGAAAATACTCTGTTTTGTTTTGTTTTATGGAAAGCTGAGAGAGAGAGAGAGAAAAAAAAATTAGAGCCTAGCTCTGATACTATGTGAGATTCTAACCTAAAACCAATTGGTATTAAGTGGAGTGGCCCTATAGATATATAAATCGCACCTTAAATATTGAGATAGACAATGTGAGACTCTTAACACCCCCCTCCACAGATGCCTGGATGGAACAGGCGAACCTATCAATGTAGGCAGAAACAAGCCTAACAAAGTAGATGACAAAGATAAGATGTTGGCTCTGATACCATGTAATAAGAAAAGAAGAATGGAAAACTGTACCCAATATGGGTGCAAACTATGTATTTATATATGTAAGATGGGCTACTAGTAAATAGGCTAGTAGTACAATGTAGTACAAATAGTACACAATAGTACAAATAAAAAACATGTGCATAATATCTACTCTTGACAATAATAAACATAATCTTGATGCATGCTAAGTAATATATGTTTAAATACTCTACAAGGTTTAACTTTTGTAACTAAAGAAACCAAGTTAACTTATATACATACATAGATTTGTAACATCCTCTTTTTAGCATGTTAAACTAGTTTATGATTACAAAGGTAGCATAACACTTATTTAACATATCTGTTTATTTATTGCGACAAACTGAGTTAGTTTAGGCATTTTGTTGCAACCCAGAGAGTGAAAAGTAGCTTAAAATGACTCAGATAGTAGCATAAATGACTAATTTAGGGGAAATGAATCTAGAGAATTTGTTTCTAAGTCACAAGGCATAAGAAGATGTGGTTAAAATTTAAGAATAATCAGAGTTGGTTTGATATTTTTAGGCATACTGGTTGTGCATTTAATGCCAAATTGACTAGTAACAGATATGAAAAATTATGATAATGGTGAAATAACATTTTTAATGAATCTTAGTATTTATTTTAAAGTTGTTGGAAGTTAGAAAACTTGATTTAGCTAAATCTAAGTGTTCTTAGCATATCAGGAAGTATCAGTGAAGTACTTAAGTGAAACAAGGTCATATACGATCAACCCTTATATTTGACTTTGTCACCTGATATTTCACTCACTATTATCTCATTTCACTCATTTCTCACTCATGAAACAACAAGGCCAGTAGCAAAGAGCAAAGAAAACAACGAGGAGAAAGCTAATGAGGAAGAGAAAAAGAAAAGAAAAGAAAAGGGAAGGGCAAAGCCAAATCTGATCTTCCACCATCATAAACCACTTGAGGTAGGGGTTTCTAACCTAAAAACTCACTCTTCTTCCTTCATCTTTGCTATGCTTGATGTTAGGTCATTAAATGGAGAAAATGAGTTTTAAAATAGTAAAATCTATTTTCTTTACTTGATTCTCATTTTCAATGTTAGAATTAGTTATAACTATCACTACAACAATTTTGACTTCTGGCAACGAAGTTTTTGGCAAGGCTTAAAAAATGTTTCCTAAAGTAGTATAGGCAATGTTTTTTGTAAGTTACTTTTAGTTATAGCTTTAGGCCACAGTTTTTAAGCAATGCTTAAAAAATGTTGTCATAATAAGCATAGGCAACACTTTATAGCTGTTGTCTAAATTTAAACATGTTTAAGCAATGCTTTTGACACAACATTTAATAAACGTTGCTTTAAAGAGAATATGCAACGATTTTTAACTGTTCCCATTATATTACTTTGTAGAACCAAGAAAAATGTTAGTTATTTAATTAGTTTTTATATTAATTTTTTTCTTAAACTAATTCTTAATTAGAAAAGAATAAAGTATGAAAATTTGTGGCTATGCGTGGGCAACCACTCAAACCCTAATAACATATTCCTTGCTCAGATGATGCCCTTTCACATTGAATCATTGTGCTCTCTCATACACGTTCCCCGCGTCATGAGAGCCATCTTGTTCGCACCTTTGTTCACTATTATTTGGGGTAGCCGTCGCACCTTTATTCGCTGATCTTTGGTGCACCATCCTCGGTTCAACCAAAGCTAGAAGTTAGAGGCACTTAAACGACGCACCAACCATACTTGTTCCTTGCTCCGCCACTAGCTCCATCTTGTTCTAGTGATCATCGCTTTCTCCCTGTTAGAGGCACTCAGATGACGCACCAGCAATCGAGACCAACCCCAATCAAAACCAGCCCCAATCGAATTGTTTGCCAGGCTTAGCAATGCAAATTGAGCTCAAACGAAAACTGCACAATTGAGACGACATTGCTAAGAGCCCAATCAAATCATTCTTTCTCAGATTACGCGCTCGTTATTTTCCTACTTAGTAGCGCAAACTTGTTCTTTCCTTTCCTCTGTGGTAAGTAATCTCTACCAAATTTGTTTTTATCTTGGCCTGAAAATTGCGTAACTTAATATAGCTAGTAAGTTTGATGTTCATTTTATTATCTACTTTAATTACATAGCTTAATATAGCTTTCCTTGTTTTATGTATATTACTGTATTTTTTGAAATTAAGACTAGGCAAAAATGACCAGCCTCACTCAATATTAGTTTGGGTTAAGGGAATGTTTTTTCTTCAACCCAACACAATGGTCCTAATCATGGTTGGTTGGTTTGGGATGTGAAGTTCCTCAAACCAAAACCAACCTAAATCTTGGAATATGTGAAATTTTTACTTATGAATCATTTAGCTTATAATATGTGAAATTTTTGCTTATGTGCTAACAGCTAAGAGTATAGAGTCTCTGCAAAAAGGTGGGCCTATGGTTGGAAACAGTGGAACAACTATTTTGGGAGGGTGATAATGGTGATGTATGGATTGTGAATAAAATTAAGATTAAAAATTAGTTGCTAAGTTCCACAAAAAATATAAAAACCTTACAACCAGTTGTAGTTAGCAAGGGTCGATCCATAGATAACTAATTCAATTAACACTATAAACTAATTCCTAAATTAAACTCCAAAAAATAATAAACAACAAAAGGGAATTTTGTTTGTTAAAACCAAGAATAAAAAGTAAGTCCAAAGCAACAGCAGTAAACACGATTTGAATTACCAATTTAAAGGTATTAGTTAAGAGATAGAATCCACCATTAGATTTATATGATAATGCTAACCTACATATCCTTTATCCCAACATGATCAATTATGTCTTTATGCGATTGTGAGATTAATTCTCTGTTTTCCTTAGGTTTTGGTTAATTTAGCAACTGCTCAAATTAAGCCCTAATCACTAGTTAGCTACAAAGCAACCGCTCTTATATCTAATGATTGCATTAAGATTTAGAAAACCAATCACGCTAAGGTCTAATTACACACCGGGATTGAATTGATTAGATCATATATCTCACTAGTCCTACTGCCGCAACCACACATAGCAATCCTAGTTTTACCACTTTCAAAATTGGCAAAGAATATAAAAATATTTATACTAAAATAAGAGCATAAACACATAAATAAAAGCACAACTGTATTGAAATAAAGAACTATATAGAATTCACAAAATCAAAACTAAGGTTTCATCTTTCCTTAACCAAATAAGAAACTTAGCCACGCATGGCGAATTCAAAATCAAAAGAAAAAGAAAAACATCGTCAAGAATACAAGTGCAAAAGAAAACTAAAGATCAAACTACTTTCCAATGGTTGAGGTTGATTGATTGTCGATGGTTTGAACCTGAATCTCCAAACTTTGATCGAATCCCCCTCTCTTTTCTTGTTTGAATTTTCTTCAGTTGCTTGGCAGCTTCTATCCCTGACCTCCCCTTTGGAACTCTAGGAACTCCTATTTATACCTTTAGGCCTATACCTCATCATTTAGATTAGGAATTAATTTTTTGAGCCGCAGACACGAGCTGTGTCTGATTACACGCCCCATAGTGTCTAAGTCTGTCAACATAATTCACATAGAATTGAATAGACAGAGAGTTATATGCCCCCTCATGTTTGGGGCATAGGCTGTGTTTTCGGTTATGCTCAGCATTGAATCCAATTTGAAATGTCAGAGAAAGACACGACCCCCCTCTGTCTGAGGACACGGGTCGTGTCACTTAATTTCTTTATGTTCAGCCCTGATTCTTCACATATGATCTTCTTTCCTTGCTTCTAGAGGTGGTGTTGATCTCCTTGAGTCTTTAGCTTCCTCCTCAAGTGGATAACAAGTTTGGTTTGACGCTAATGAACTCCATTACTCAAAGATCTCCTGAAAAGCATAATTCAATTATGAGCACTTATAATCACACTTAAGCATAGTTTCACATTAATGATTCGATTAAGCTTCATATCAAGAAACTTAGCTACATGCTAAGAATTAAGCACATATGGAGTCCAATTAAATCAAACATAAGACACTTAAGATGTAGAAATAATCAACAGATCAAATACCCCCACACTTAGCTTTTTGCACTCCTGGACAAAAATATACAATTAAGCACATGTTTCCCAACTAGCAATGAAAGTGCAGAGCAATGAGCAAAGACCTACACACCTTAGTCTTTTTCAAGAATCTAAGTAATCAGGAATTTTTTCCCTTGACAATCCAAACCAGCAAGTAAAGCCAAACAAATATCAGGGTTCAATCAAAATGATAGATCCTCACAGATATACTTTTTCATTCAAGTGTTTAGAGTTTGTGTTTACTCTCAACCTACTCGTGAAAATATGCCCTACCATTAGCTTGGCAAGCTTCTACTTCTCTACCACCTGGGCCACATGCACATAAAGATCAAAAGGTCTTCAAATAGGTTGTAATGGGGTCAGGGTTAAGGTAGGATACATTAAGGATGAACAAAGTTAGAACAAAGGAAATAGAAGAGCAAAGGGGAAATATTCAATCATTACAATAAAAATTACCCCGACACTTTTGACCTCAATTCTCTTTTTGTATCTTTACCCTTTTCTTGCTTTTCTCCATACAACCATCAAACTTCCTTTTCTTCTTCATTTCTTTCTTTTCCATTTTTGAGCTTCTTTTTCATTTTTTTTCATTTTTTCTTGTATCACATCCAAGCATCTTTTTATTTTGCCAATATTTATTCATAAGCATACATAGCTAGGCAAACACATTATTAAATCCCCCCACATTTATTCAAAACTAATTCCCAGTATAATTGCTAAGCTCTTCTACTCCTAGGGTAGGGTAGCGTAATGGTTTTTTGCTTTTAAGCTTGTATTGAGCTATGATAGAAGGAATGGAAGAAAAGGTCAATCAGGCTCAAAGGGGTAAACAATGGATAAAAATGCAAGGATGACTATTTGGCCAGTAGCTATTTGAAAGAAATGCCTTTATTATTTCAAATGTGTGCAGTGGTCATTTGTAGCATAAAAAAAAAGAGTCAAGACAAGTTCTGAAGAACACATAGTCATGAGTGAAATCAAACAACAAAAAACAAGGATGGCATAATAGTAGCCATACACACTAAAGCCTAAAATTTCACTAGGTCTCAATCTATCACATTTGAATTAACCCTTCAATTTTTCAAAGCCTCACTTGACAGATTTGAAAGCAAGGAAGTCTACTCCTTCAAGCTTAAAAACATCAATTTTTTTAAACAAATCTTTTGCTCACCACTCAAATCACTCTAAAACCTATTAGAGAGATATGCACCATAAATTCAAATAAGATCATTACCCCTCACACTTAAAGTTGACATTGTCCCTAATGTCAAGGCATACACACATAAGAGAAATTAAACTCAAATAAACCAATAGTGCATAGTCAAAGATATCAAGAAGGAAATTGAATCCATAACCAGTAATCATCATTTATATTCCAAAATAAGATCCAATTACAATGCTAAAATATAAACAGTCAAATTCAAAACATAATCCAAAACAGAAAAGGGAATAAATCAAGATGGAGGTGAGGGATAAAATGCCCTCTGAAGCAAAGCGTCTAGCTTGCCATCTATAGTATCCATCCACCTAGCAGTAAAGTCCTCCAACTGCTGGAATCGGTCATCCAAATGCTAAAATTGGGTGGCATGATCCAACTCCAGTCTATCAATACAAGCCATGACCACATCATATAAAGCAGCTCTAGTGGATGGCCTTGCATCTGCTGCAAAATGGGGAACATACTCTAGAAGTACGGAGGCGGCAATATGCTCTTGTGGCTTGGCTATCGGAGCTCTCCTGGGTAAGACATTACTATCTGCACTGACCAAGTGGAGGGCACCATTCTAGTTCATGCCCAGCCCATGGCTACTAGAATAAACCTATTAATAACACTAGGACCCTTTACAGGATCCTCCTCCAGCAAGTCTAGATCAATTTCACAGTGTTCCGCAATAGAAGTAATGTAACCTCCAAGTAAGACTCGTCTAGTTTTAGTGGACCCCACATGTTTGAAATGATTACAAAGCTAATAACCCCCATTCACTGTTTCCCCATTAATCATGCAGTGAATGAAAAACAATTCAGGCCTACTAAAGACCCCCTGGCTTTCCCCCTAGCACAAATTATATTGGCTAACCACTTTTGTAGGTATTTGTGGGCAGGGGATTGGAGTTTGGAAGCCTTAGAAGATTTAGGCTCATAATGACCAGAATTGGCAACAGTCAAATCAGACTAAACATGCTCCTAATTAAAGTCACGGGGAATACAATTGTGCCCCACAGGAAAACCAAAAATGACACTAAACTGATGAATGTCTAATGCATAGGGTATTCCTAAGAGTTTAAAAGTTATCTTTCTAGGCCAACCATTTCGATCACACAAAGGGTACAGTTTACAGGTAAAAGTAGAAATGAACTCTCTAGCCAAATCAGCATAGATAGGCCTACGCATATTAGCAAACATTACCCATCCTATTCTACCTAATAAATTATAGACCTCCCCATGTAAATCAATGGCTCTTAGTGTACCCTTATCTAGATACCTAGTGGGTACTATTTCCTTTATATCGAGAGGATTCACAAGTACCTGTCGAGGTGGCTCTGCAGGTGGAGGTGGGGAAGGTGCCCTGTCCCTCCTGGCCATGTGTTTAATTCGCTTCCTTGGAGGCATTGGAGGTGAAACCCAGAGAAATGGAGATGGGTAGCTAGGAGAAGATGAAAGGAGAAAAGTTGGAGCTTTTTGGGTGTGGATTTGGAAGAAATGGGAAGTGTGTGGTGCTTAGGAATGGATGGAAGGAGGAAATAGGAGTTTGATTGGTGCTTAAGTGGAAGAAACTTAGGAAATGAGGTGGTGGATGTGAGGAACGACGCAAGAGAGGGAGAATTGGGGCTAAAAATGACAAATAAAACACTAAGTGAGGGTTTTAATTGAGCTGTCATGCAAACATGAGACACGACTCCCCCCGTGTAAGGTTCTGTGAGAGAAATGGCTCTGCGCACGTAAACACAGGTCATGTCTTATGACATGGCTTACCCCGTGTTTGGCTTTGTGAACAACAGGGTTTCCCCATTCAAAGACACGAGTCATGTTATCAGACACGCCCCCCCCTCGTGTACGTCTCTGTGAACAAATGGGGCTTCACCTTGTTGGAGACATGGGGTGTGTGTTTCAAGACACCCCCTATGTTATCCACTAACGTGGCAAGTCTGTAATGCACACTAGTTCCCTACTATATTACTAATTCCCAAGGGTTCTCATCCACCGAAAACTCTTAGCATGACCTAAAATACTCATCAAACAAATAAACGATGCATTTAATCACAATTCCAGCATTACTAAACACAACGATTTCTAAGGATTCCTGGGTAATCATTCAAGAAACACACCAATATCTACTTAACCTAAGAAACTAATCAAGAAAATAATAAAGAAACATAAAATAAGAGGGACAAAGAAAGCAAATCTGGTTTTCTTGGTGATGGGTTACCTCTCATTAAGCGCTTGATTTATTGTCCTCAGCCTAACAATGTGCCAGTCCTTAATTGTTTTCATAATGTAGATGGAGTAGGGTCATCTCCTCCACTTCTTCACTATCTGGAAGCTCATGGTAAGGCTTGAGGTAGTGTCCATTAACCTTGAATGTTTTTCTAGAAGCCTCATTCATGATCTCCACTGCACCAGAAGGAAAAACATGAGTCACTACAAATGGTCCAATCTATTTAGAATGTAATTTACCTGGAAACATTTTAAGTCTGGATTGGTATAGCAACACTCTTTGTCTTTCTTTGAAGCTTTTCTTGGAGATCATTTGATCATGAAATGCCTTGGTTTTTGCCTTGTAAGTAAGGGCACTCTCATAAGCCTCATTCCTCAATTCTTCCAACTCTTGTATTGAGCATACATCTCTGAAAGGTTCTTAGTGCATTGCAAAGTCCAAAAGGCATTCGCCTATATGCAAAAATGCCAAAGGGACAAGTGAAAGTGGTCATGTCCTGATCTTCTGGAACAATAGCAATCTGGTTATATCCTGAAAATTTATCCAGAAAATAGTAGTGAGTATGGCTAGTTAATCTCTCCAACATCTGATCAATAAAGGGTAAAGGAAAATGGTCTTTTCTAGTGGCAGCATTTAATTTACTATAATCTATACAAACACGTCACCCTGTTTGTAGCCTAGTGAGAATAAGCTCATTTTCAGTATTTCTTATCACAGTGATTCTAGATTTCTTTGGTACTACCTGGACCGGGCTTACCCACTTGCTGTCAGAAATGGGGTAGATCACCCCCTTAAGAGCTTTAGTATCTCATTCTTCACAACTTCCATCATTGGAGGATTCAACCTCCTCTGGGGATCTCTCATTGGCTTAGCCCCCTCCTTCATTAAGATTTTGTGCATGCAAATGGAAGGGTTAATGCCTTTGATGCATGCTATAGTCCAACTAATGGCCGTCTTGTGCTCCTTCAATACAGAAACCAATTTCTCCTCTTGTTCTTGGGTGAGTGACTTAACAATTATCACTATTTCCTTCTCTCCTAAGAATATATACATGAGATAATCAGGCAATTCCTTCAATTCTAACTTTAGTGCTTGCACAACAGAAGGTTTAGGTGCATCATTAGTAACTAGTAGCTCAAAATAAGAAACTTCATGTCCTCCTGAAGTGGAAGAGAGCTCATGCAAGGCTGCTACTACATCATCAATGTCTTCACTCCATAGCTTTCCTTCATCATCCCTCTTCTCTTCTTGAAAATCTAAGCTATGAATTAATACTGTATCAAGAGCATCAAAATGATTAGACTCAAAAGCTGCAGAAACTAAAGAATCAAAAACATTAAAGGAGTCAATCAAACAAGCAGAGTGCACATCACTTGGGTATCTTATAGCCTCAAAAATGTTGAATTTGATAATCTCCTTATCAAATTCCATAGTCAACGTCCCAGAGTGCATATCAATTTTTGTATGTGCAGTCTTTGATGTATGAAATTTGCAAGTGTATGGTTTTGTCGTCAAGTAATAAAAAGATCGAATCCACAGGGACTATGTCTATGAATACCAATTAATTAATTAATTCAATTAAATTAAACAAAGGGGATAAAATTATTGAGAGATAAAAATGTAATAACCAAGTAATTAAATAAATAAATATTAAAATGCAAAATTAAGGACAAAATAACAAGTTGTTAAGAAAGGTTTTCAAATTCAAGAAAGCTTCCAGGATTGGGGTAACCACAATAATACAAGATAAATCCTAATTGACAACCTTTTTATTAAAATTGAAATTCAATTGAAGGTGAATTACCCTAAATTAGTTAATATTCTTTCTCAAGAGATAAGAACTGTGCCCAATTAAACCAATTCCTACTCTGTGGTAATTGAATTTAAATTGAACCCATTATACTTTATGGTAATTCATTAAATTCTCGAAACGTTAAACTTACTCTCGTGATTTAGACCTTAAGTTCAATTCTTATGGTTCCAACACCTAGGTTCACCTCTCAATAGGTCCCTAGATATCTATGAGATGCAAATATGTGACCAACAAATTCACATGAATAAGCGTAATAAGGATTGAATCAAAGAACATTCAAGATTAATAAAAAGGATAAACCAAATTAATTAATCATCATTAATGTACCAAAAGGCATTGCCCAATCCTAGAAATAAAGAGAACTACTCAGATATGGAGAAGAAGAAACAAGTAAACATATTCAAGAACATCCAAACCCGTAACGTAGGGAGAAGAGAGGAGGAAGATGAAGATCTAGAGCCTCCAAATGTGCCTCCTTCAAACAAAAATTGGAACCCTAAAATTGTATTCAAAACATCTATAAATACCCCTAGGGTCTAACCTAGTCTCAGCCCATAAAAAGAAATATAAATGAAATTAAAAAATTATCTCAGACTACGATCCACAGCTGTGGGAAATTCCACAGCCAGGCCGTGGATCTTGCTGGATGGGCGCACGTTGTTTCTCTGATACATTCCATGGCCGTGGGGCATTCCACATCCAGGCCATGGTACATTCCATGGCCGTGGGGCATTCCACGGGTAAGCCGTGAATGCTTCTGGAATGATCTTTTCATCCCCATTTGCTATCCTTTAAGTTTCAACTTCAATCATGGAAGCATTCCACCCATTTCTAAGCCAATTTAGCACCAATCCTGCACAACAACACCACAAAAAATACAGTTATCTGAATTAAAGCAAAAACAAATAAAAAGGAAAACTAAAGTGCCTAAAATGCATGTAAAACAAGAACAAAATATGATGTTATTTCATGCACATCAAATCCCCCTAAGCTTAAGATTTTGCTTGTCCCCAAGCAATAACTAAGTCCAAACCAAGAACTAGAATCTAGAGACGATAATGAATGAGGAACCCGAGAAAACAACCAACCAAGCAATAGGCAAAGGCAAACCAAGAATTAGAGAGGTAATCAAAATCAAGTCTAATTATAGGCTAAAGTTCTCAAAAATCATACTCTTCACTAAATTAGGTTCATTTTACTAACCACACTCAAAGTGTTTAAAGGTGAACATAATGCGCTCAAGATTCCTCAAAGAAACAGCACTTCCATAAGCTTGATAAGAAACCAAATTTTCACTAATAATCAGCATGTATGCAAGAATCAAAAGGTTTTTCAAGGATTGTAATGGGGTCATGAGAATGTTGTTAGGTAGGGTAGAGAAAGGAATGTATGCACAAGGAGTTAACAAAATTTCAATAAACACAAGAAACTCACTAGACAATAAATGGAGTAAAGACATTTTTCAAACAAGAGCATAACTCCACATTTCTAAGCATCTTCTTCCTCTTTTTTTTTCTCTTCCTTTTCAAGCTTTCATCTCATGATTTTCTTTTATTTTCTTTTTCTTTTTTTTATTTGAGAAAGAGAAGGCTAAAAAACATATGATTCCTAACACAACTTTCAAACCCAATTTTCTCCATTTAATATTCTAAATGATTACCGATAATGTATCATCATAGGCATCAAGAAAAACAATTATGCAATAGGCTCAAAATGGGCAACTAGTGGATGAAAGTGTGACAATTATTTCAGAAGGTCAGAAAAATGCCTAAGATGCCTTAATCATATTCAAACATGTAAACAAAAATTTCGCCTCAAAATGGTTTCAAATCAAGTTCTAGAGCACAAAATCAATAAGGAATTATCACTCAACACAAAGAATGGGAGCAAAAATCATATAGTGCATACATCCTATACAGGCTCAAAACTCACATTTAGAGGTTCAAAAATTAATGGAAAGCACAAATTCAGAGAACATATGCTAATTATCAACTATCAAGTAATCACCTCCATTATTAATTAAAACAATGCCTGTTGCCTACCATAAGAATCAACAAGTTAGGTTCCAAATCAATACCATCTCAAAATTCTCAAAGAGAGGGCCACAAAGTCACCCAAAAAGCTGAGAGATATAATAGTATGAAAATGCAATAAGACGATGCAATGTAATATGACATGAGAACACATGAAACTAATGATTTATAATGAAAATGAAAATGCCTCCCCCCAAGCTTGGAACTTATATTGTCCCTAATGTAAAAATCTATAACTAGAGAAGGGATAAAAGAAAAGAACTCACTGCGGTGGTGAAAAAGGATGCTGACTCAGATGCCAACTATGGATGGCCTGGACCATGCTCGCCATTCTCTAAATCATACCCTCCAAGGCCTGTAAGTGGCCATTAGTAGCTTGACTTTTTTTTAATAAAGAGCCCTCTGTATTCCACGACCATGGTTGGATCCATGGCTAGGCCGTGGATCTCTCTGACTTTTGTATTCTCTTTCTGGTCTTCAATCCATGGCCATGGAATTTTTCATGGGCTAGGAGTGGAGCTTTCTAACTTCACTTTCCTTCTAATTTAAGCTTTAAAAAGGGTCAAACCTAAACAAGATCCATGAGATAAAGATCAAACCAGTAATCCAACACACAAAATCAAAAGAAATTAAAAGGAAAAAAATAATGAAACTTAGGTTGCCTCCCAAGAAGTGCTTGTTTAAAGTCATTAGCTCGGTTTTGGTCTGGTTTCTGTGCTTAGGTGATGTCAACGGAGTAGTGCTCAATCTCTACTCCTTCAAAGTGTTTCACTCTTTGGCCATTTATTATGAAAGGCTCATGGCCTTCTTTCTTCACCTCAAGTAGATCGTAGGATAAAACTCGAACAATCTCATATGGTCCTGACCATTTCGACCATAACTTACTAGGATAAAAATGTAGAAGTGAGTTATTGTCAAGAACTTTATCCCTAAGTTTAAATTCACGCTTCTCGATACACTTGTCATTCTGCATCTTAGGTCCTTTCTTGTAGGGCTTAGACTTCTCAAATTTTGTGGTACCCTTGGGCAAGGTCTTTTCTAGCATAGCATCAGCCACTGATTCCTGCACACCTGAAAGCACAACACTATCCATAACATTAGTAGCATCTATACGATTACATGAATTTAAGGAATTAGAATTATTTTCAGATTTAAAAACATCAAAAACTACTTCCTTATCATTCAATCGCAAAGTGAATTTCCCTTCGTGGACATCAATAATTGCCCTTCCAGTGGCAAGGAATGGACGCCCAAGTATGATCGGCATTTTAGCATCGGCTTCCATGTCAAGCACAACAAAATTCACCAGTATGTAGAACTTACCCACTCTAATAGGAACATCCTCCAAGATGCTTACGGGGTATTTGACAGACCGATCTGCCAATTGAAGGGAGATAGTTGTGGGTTTTAGTTCACCCACCTCTAACTTTTTACATATAGAAAGGGGTATAAGACTAACGCAAGCTCCTAAATCACACAAAACTTTATCAAAACTAGTGTTACCAATCAAACAAGGAATAGAGAAGCTACCTAAATTTTTTAGCTTATGAGGCAATTTATTTTGAAATAAAGTACTACACTTCTCAGTTAAAGCTACTGCCTCATATTCCTCTAGCTTTCTCTTATTAGACAAAATGTTCTTAAGAAATTTAGCATAAGTGGGCATTTGTTGCAACGCCTCAGTGAATGGTACATTAATGTACAATTTCTTAAGGACCTCTAAGAACTTTCCAAATTGCTTTTGTAGCTTGGCCTTAGCCAATCTTTGAGGCAAGGGCACTAGGGGTTGATATGGTTCAGGGGGTACATACTTAGACACCTTCTTATTAGTTTCCTCTTCTTCTAAAGGTTATGTCTTAGTCTCTTTTTCCTCATTCCCTTTATCTTTATCACTCTCCCCCTTACCCTCGGGATCTTCTAATTTCTTGCCACTTCTCAAACTCACAGCCTTACAATGATCATTACCTGGATTTATTTCAGGTTGACCAGGAAACTTACCCTGTTGCCTATGTGACGTACTTGCTTGTTGGGCAATCTGAGTTTCCAACATCTTATTATGAATGGCCAAATTGTCAACTTTAGCTAACAACTCTCTAATAGCCTTAGTAACAACTTGCCCATGTTGCCTAAACTCCTAATTTTGCTTAGATTGACTCTCAACAAAATTCTCAAGAAGAGACTCAAGTCTAGATTTTTGTACCTGTTGGAATCCAGAGGAGGGTTTAGCACTACCTTACCCAGCTAGGTATTGACTATTTTGGTAGGAGAAGTTAGGATGTGACTTCTAACCTGGGTTGTAAGTTTGAGAATTTGGATCATTCCTCCCCTTTTGATTATAGTCATGAAATTTGTGGCATGATTCCACTTGTACCACCGGTGCACCTTAGGAGGAGCCAATTCCAACTTGGCATTTGACACCTATGTGTTCCTGTGCTCCACAAATTTCACAAAAATTGTTAGAAGCACCTATGACATTAACATGAGCTTTTTCAAACATGTCAAAACGTTTATTCAAAGAATCAATTTTTGATATAATTAAATCAACACCTTCTACCTCAAACTTACCTCCCGAGAGTTTTCTCAGATTATGACCTCTTTCATTTGCCCATTGGTGATGATTTGCAGCAACATTCTTAATTATCTCATAAGCTTCTGTTAGCCTTCTATTCATCAAAGCTCCACCAGCTGCAGAGTCAAGAGACACCTTCGAAGAATATTTTAGACTATTGTAGAAGGTGTGGAAGATTAACCATTTCTCTAATCCGTGGTATGGGCAGGCTTCCAGTAAAGCCTTATATCAGTCCCAAGCTTCCAACAATGACTCTCTATCCTTCTGAATGAAGCTTGTGATTTTGGTCCTAAGATGAGCAGTCTTAGAAGGTAGGAAGAATTTGTCCAAGAAAGCTTACTCCAATTAGTCCCAAGTAGTGATTGTTTCAGTGGGCACAGACTTCAACCAAGCTCTAGCTCTATCTCTCAGTGATAATGAAAATAGGCGAAGGTGAATAGCATCAATAGAGGTGCCTTCAATCTTGAGGGTCTCACAGAACTCCAAGAACATATCCACATGATCATTTGGATCTTCTGATGGCAATCCTCCAAACTAGTTCTGCCTTATCATAGAAAGTAAAGCAGGTGGTATGGTGAAGTGTCAAGCTTCAATGTCTGGCCGAGTAATTTCAGATCGCAAACCCCGAGCATTAGGGGCTGCATACTCTTTTAGCAGTCTATTGTCCTCAGGTTCAGCCATGATACGTGTTGGCTTAAGTATTTCTCTCGCTCTTTGCTTTTGTTGACTTCTCTTTTTACAAAGAGTTCTTTCAATTTCAGGATCTGCTTTAATAAGAGTCTTGGAACGTCTAGTACTTCGCATAAACAAGAGAAATTACCTACAGAGAGTCAAAGAGAAAACAAGAAAGTAAGAATATGATAAAAAGAAAAAGGTTTAAAATAATTAAATTAAAGTTAAATTGATATTCAAGAAAAACACAGTCCCCGGTAACGGCGCCAAAAACTTGGTGTGTGAAATCCGCAAGTGTACGGTTTCGTCGTCAAGTAATAAAAAGATCGAATCCATAGGGACTATGTTTATGAATACCAATTAATTAATTAATTCAATTCAATTAAACAAATGAGATAAAATTATTGAGAGATAAAAATGTAGTAACTAAGCAATTAAATAAATAAATATTAAAATATAAAATTGAGGACAAAAATAGCAAGTTATTAAGAAAGGTTTTGAAATTCAAGAAAGCTTCCAGGATTGGGATAACCACAATGATACAAGACAAATCCTAATTGACAACCCTTTTATTAAAATTGAAATTTAATTAAAGGTGAATTACCCTAAATTAGTTAATATTCTTTCTCAAGAGATAAGAATCATGCCCAATTAAACCAATTCCTACTCTGTGGTAATTGAATTTAAATTGATCTCATTACGCTTTATGGTAATTCATTAAATCCTCAAAAGGGTAAACATACTCTTGTGATTTAGACCTTAAGTTCAATTCTTATGGTTCCAACACCTAGGTTCACCTCTTAATACGTCCCTAGATATCTATGAGATGCAAATATGTGGCCAGCAAATTCACATGAATAAGCGCAATAAGAATTGAATCACAGAATATTCAAGATTAATAAAATGGGTAAGCCAAATCAATTAATCATCAATAATGTATCAAAGGGCATTGCCCAATCCTAGAAACAAAGAGAACTACTCAGACATGGAGAAGAAGAAATAAGAAAACATATTCAAGAGCATCCAAACCCGTAACATAGAGAGAAGAGAGGAGGAATATGAAGATCTAGAGTCTCCAAACGTGCCTCCTTCAAATAGAAATTAGAACCCTAAAATTGTATTCAGAACATCTATAAATACCCCTAAGGTCTAACTTAGTCAAAGCCTATAAAAAGAAATAAAAATGAAATTTAAAAATTATCTCTGACTGCGATCCACTGCCGTGGGAAATTCAACAGCTAGGTCGTGGTACATTCCACGGCTGTGGGACATTCCATATCTTGGCCGTGGATCTTGCTGGATGGGTGCACGTTGTTTCTCTGATACGTTCCACGGCCGTGAGGCATTCCACAGCCAGGCTGTGGTACATTCCACGGCCGTGGGGTATTCCACGGGCAGGTCGTGGATGCTTCTAGAATGATCCTTTTGTCCCTATTTGCTATCCTTTAAGTTTGAACTTCAATCATGCAAGCATTCCACCCATTTCTAAGCCAATTTAGTACTAATCCTGTACAACAACACCATAAACAATGCAGTTATCCGAACTAAAGGAAAAATAAATAAAAAGGAAAACTAAAGTGCCTAAAATGCATGTAAAACAAGAACAAAATATGATATTGTTTCACACACATCAAATCCCCCGAAGCTTAAGATTTTGCTTGTCCCCTAGCAATAACTAAGTCCAAACTAAGAACTAGAATCTAGAGACGATAATGAATAAGGAACCCGAGAAAACAACCAACCAAGCAATAGGCAAAGGCAAACCAAGAATTAGAGAGGTAATCAAAATCAAGTCCAATTAGAGCCTAAAGTTCTAAAAAATCATGCTCCTCACTAAATTAGGTTCACTCTACTAACCATACTCAAAGTGTTTAAAGGTGAACACAATGCGCTGAAGATTCGTCAAAGAAATAAAATAAGAGCAGAGTTGGGGGATTTATTATCGTCCATGTCCAGCACATAGAAATCTACTAGAAATACTAGTTCATTCACCTGCACTAACACATCCACAACAACCCCCTTTGGGTATGTGTTAGATCTATCTTTCGGTTAAATAATAATGCCAGTTGGCTCTAAAGGACCTAGATATAAAGATGCATAAATGGAGTAAGGCATGACAGTTATGGATGCAGCTAAATCTAGCATTGCCCTCTCAAACCTTATGTTACCTATAGTGCATGGTATGGTGAATATGCCAGTGTCCTTACACTTAGTTGGGAGTTTCTTTTTAATTACAACTAGTGCATTCTCTCCTACTTAGACCTTCTCATTACCTTTTAACTTTCTTTTGTTAGTGCACATTAAGAACTTAGCATACCTAGACACTTGCTTAATGGCATCTAACAAAGGAATGTTAACTTCCACTCTCTTAAAGGTCTCTAAGATCTCTTTATCTACTTCATCTTTCTTATTATTAACTAACCTACTCGGGAATGGGGCCTTATGTAGAAATAAGTTTACCCCAAATGGTTTAATATGTGAAGTTTTGATGATAACAAATATAAGACAAAAAGAACACTTTGCATATGTTCTTTGTTGCATCCTATTCAGAGCATATTTATTAGTAATTGATAAATGTCTTATTTAGATGTGTCTATGAAAGTATTATATGTATGTTAGACTAATTAGAGTTATACATTTATGAATCATGCATATGAAGATATTGAGTTATGAATTTGGACTAACTATGCTTGTTTTAAGTGAGTAATACTTTGTAGGATAGTCCAAGTATCAAGAGTGAGTATTGCAACAAGAAAGTAAAAGATCACAATTATGCTTAACTCAAAAAGAATGAGAATGATAAGATGTTTCAAACATTTGCAAGATTTAAAGAGAAGAAATTTTTGGAAGCTTGGATTACATCAAGAATTGATTATGACAAAAGATCAAGTCCCAAGGTTCTTCAAGAATAGCTTATAGGACTTAGATCTTGTGTAAAGGTAAAAAGAAATCACACTAAGCTCAAATATGTTTTAACATCTTTAAAAGTGTTTCTTACATGTTTAAATGCCCAACAAACTGTTTTTGGAAAGTTAGTCTTGGTGGTTGTTCAAACCTTTGAAAAATAGTCAAGTTTGTGTTTTATAAAACTAACATTTAATTACTATTTTGATCATACATTTTAAAATACTTTGAGTTTTATTTTGAATCTTATTGCATATGAAAATAGACTCAAAGATCTTTCCAATGAGTGGTCATTTGCTTTAAACAGATAATAAATGAAGAAGTTGTGACAATTTAAAGTTAGTTTTCAAAAATAGTCAAGTTTGAGTTTTGAAAAGCTGACCTTTGGTTACTATTTTGATCATAACATTCAAAATACTTTGAGTTTTGTTGTGAAATATTTTATTTGAAAATAGACACAAGTATCTTTTCAATGAGTAGTCATTTGCTTTAATCGGATAAGAAATGAAGAAGTTATGACCTTTTAAAGTCAGTTTTCAAAATTAGAAGTGATGTAATCGATTACACAAGTCCTTTAATTGATTACAACTTTGGCAGAGGCCATGTAATCGATTACCAGAAATGTGTAATCTATTACCAAATTCCAAAAATGTTTCCAATGGCTATAAACGGCTAGTTTTCATAAAAAAAAATCATTTCTAAATACTACCAACGGCTATTTTATCACTTGGGCTCTATATATAACTGATATTTGAAGCATTTACATCCTAAGAAACACAAGAACACTAGATTTGATCCTTGAATCATCAAAATCATATTTTGAGCTTTAAAGTGTGAATCCTTGGTACCCATAGAACTTCAATTTGTATTATCCACTCTTGAGAGAGTTTCTTATCATCCATACTTTGTTCTTCAAGTTGTATACCTACTCTTGTGAGAGTTTCTAATTTTTCTCTTCATCTTGAAATCATTGTAAGAGGGTGAGATATCCCTCAAAGTTGTAAGGGTGAGGTATTCCTTGTTACTAAAGAGAGTGAGGTATCCCTCAAGGATGTAAAGGGTGAGGTATCCCTTGAAGTTGAGGCTCAAGCACAAAGGGTGACGTATCCCAAGGGGTGTTGAGTGCTCCAAATTGTAAAGGTTACAAGCATCCATTGAAGCTTGAAGATATAATAGAAAATCTCGAGTGATTGCTTGAGGATTGGACGTAAGCCACAAGTGGATTGATGGCTGAACCAGGGTAAATCTTGTGTTTAATCTTCTCAATGTTATCTCTTTACATTTGTGCCTTAATTATATATGCTTGAGTTGAATTTGATATCTAACTTATTTGCTTGATTTATCCTATAGCCCAAGTTGTATTTGTGAAATATCTAATAGTTGTATCTTTATTAAACTTATTCCGCTGTATTTATTAATTGAGTTATCCAAAATGCTTAATTTCTCAAAAGTACTTTAAAATTTATAATCACCCAATTCACCCCCCCTCTTAGGTGATGGTTGCCATGGCTAACACCTTAGTGACATACTTAGGAAGAGGTTCAAGAATACTTACCTTAGGGGCCTTAGAGTTTTGCCCTCCTTAGGCTCTTGATCTTTCTCTTTAGTGACTTGTGGATAAGATGTAGATTGATCTAACACCTTCCCACTTTGCAATGTGACAACATTAACATTTTCCCTCGAATTCACTTCTGGTTATGAGGAAAGTCTTCTAGAAAGTTGGCTCTGAACCTTGTTGAGGTTTGTGGCTAACTGCCCTACTTGGTTCTACATATTACTAATAGTGGCCCTTGTTTCTTGTTGGAAACTTTGCATAGTGGCCTTTTGCTCCTGCTAACGTTGAATGTTATTAGTGGCCATTTGCCTCATTAACTCCTCCAAAGAGCTAGAGGTTGTTGTTATCTTTGAGGGAAAGATGTTTGCCTTTGTTGAAATCCTAAAGGTCCATAGGCTTGAGGTTGATTTTGGGGCTGTGGTGATCATATATTTTATACATTAATAAACCCTTATTTTTAGTCATTTACACTCTTCATGTACTTAATTGATTGAGCTTGGTTATGTTTTCTAAGTTTGGACTCAAATTGGACTTAATTGATTTTTTTAAGCATGATTTACGTCTTATACTATTTCTGTATTTTGACCATATATTGAGTTCTAGATATCTAATAATTATGTATTTTACCTTGTAGGAAATATAAGAGAGAACTCTACAACTTTCATGAAGAGTTCTAGGTCAAAGTCGAACATTTAGTAGAACTAATTGGGCTTGGAATTCAGAACACAGGATTGTGATTGGAACCTAAAAAGTGTGCAGTAATCATAGCATAACTCGGGTTGCAAGAACTGAATTAGGTTAAAATTTTGGCATCATCAAGTTAAGACTTATATCTACAACTTTTATGAAGAATACAAGACCCATATCGGATTGCTTAGAGGTCATATTGAGCTTACAAATCAGAACAGAGGAGCTATAGTTGGGCCTGAGTAGTGTATAGTGATTGGATCATATTTTGAGCTGTAAAAATGCTTTTGGGCTGAAACAAACGTCATTTGAAAGATAATATCTAGGCCTACAACTTTCATGAAGACTACTTGGTGATAAAATGACAAATACAATGAGTTCAGTACTAAATGATTTCGGAGACAAAGAATCTCCATAATTTTTCACTCATCAAAAGTCATTTGGCATTTTTCACTCATTTTCCACTCATCCACTCACTCATGAATCAGCCCCCTTGTCATTTTGTATCCCTAATCCTTTATAAAAAGGAGCCTTAGATGATCATTTGGGGAGTCTTGGTCTTAGAGATCAAGATCATGCTATTGTGTTGTTTGTTTATCTTGTTGTAGTTTTCTTTTGTTCTAAATTGAAGTTATGTTCTTCTTCTTCTTCTCTCTTCCTTTCTTCTTGTCTATGAGTAACTAATTTTCATTTTACTTAGGTGAAATGGTGAAGCTCTTGGTAATGAAATAAGGTTAAATTAATCTCTTTCTTGTGCTTAAATAATATATTATCAAGTGGTCATTATATGTATTGTATTTTGTTTCCAATCAATTTAGAAACCTTCCTTGTAAAGTGGAGATCTTGATTTGTTGTAGACAAAATATTGGCATAATAAATGCTTGAGCCCATTTATAAGTGGTGGTGTTAATAGATGATTAAAAGAATCATAATATAATTATGTATATAATCTTAAATGAACTTTGAATGTTGTATTTTCTGATTAGAACCTCCATTATGTGTGGATTCTAATTAAGTTGTAAAAAGAATTAATCTTGTCCTTAATTTACTTACCAAGAGTGGATCTCCTAACCCAAGTAAGTCCTTTTTATTTGTGACTAAGTTTTATTATTTTTATTGTTGTGACAAAATATTTACCTTATGTCAAAGAATTTTTCTTCATCAATTCCCTGTGGATCGACCTTGGACTCCCGAGAATTTATTACTTGAAACAACTTACACTTGGGTTTGCAACTCATAATCTGCACCAGGCTGCTTTCCATAGCTCAAGTTAGGATGATCCCTCCACCCCGGATTATATGTATTGGAGTAGGGGTTGCAATCTTTGGAAGGTCTAGAATATCCCCCTACGACCTTTACCTCCTCATTTGTGTCCTCTTGTAGAGTGGGACATATATTAGTAGGATATCCAGTAGAGCAACAAATCCCATAAGCATTTACCAGTGCTTTATCATTATCTATTAGCCACTGAACCATGGTAGTCAACTGGGCCATTTGTTGCTGTAAATTGTCCGTTTCTACTTCTTTAACCACTCTCACTTTGGTGTCATTTCTGATGAAAAATTGTTGAGTGTTTGCAGCAATTCTTGATATCAAGTTCCTAGCCTCTTGAGGAGTCTTATCAACCAAAGCTCTTTCACTAGCAGCATCAATCATGTTAAGGTCCATCACTAGCAAACTCTTATAGAAATACTGAATCAGAAGTTGCTCATTGATTTGATGTTGAGGGTTGCTAGCACATAATTTCTTAAACATCTCCCAGTAATCATGAAATGACTCCCCATGCCTTTGTTGGATGTCACAAATTTCTTTTTTGATGGTTGCAGCCTTTGAGGCATGGAAGTATCTATCCAGGAAAGCTCGAGCCATGTCCTGCCATGACTGGATGGATCTGGGTGGCAAATAGTATAGCCACTCCTTTGCATAATCTTTCAGTGAGAATGAAAAAGCTTTCAGCTTAACTTGTTCCACTAGAATTCCCATGGGCTTCATGCTAGAACACACCACATGGATCTCCTTTAAATACTTGTTAGGATCTTCCCCGACTAATCCATTGAAAGATGTCAAAAGATGGATTAAGCCGGACTTCAACTCAAATGCCTCCTCATTTTCAAGAATCTCTATGCACAGAGGTTGTTGGTCCAAGTTTAGAGCACCCAACGCCCTTTAGAGTATTTTCTGCCATCGCCTCCTCTTCAGATGTCTCAGAACTTGATAGATCTATATGGCGGGCAGCTTTAATGTCATTAGGTGGGAATTGGAAATTAGATGGATGGAAGGGAAACTGAGGATGTGAGCTGACTTGATCAATGTAGTGCCTTAAATCCCTCACTTTCTCGTCCAATCCTTCAACGGACATAGACACCTGTAAAACAGTCAGAAAGAACAGATTAAAGTATTAAAAAATAAGACAAAAATAGAGTAAAAAATAAGAAACAATTTAATAGCGTAATCAAAAAATTAGTTCCTCGGAAATGGCGCCAAAATATGATGTGACTTATGGATTATGAACAAAATTAAGATTAAAAATCAGTTACCAAGTTTCACAAAAAATATAAAAACCTTACAACTAATTGTAGTTAGCAAGTGTTGATCCATAGAGAACTAATTCAATTAACACTATAAACCAATTCCTAAATTAAACTCCGAAAAATAATAAACAGAAAAAAGGAAATTTTGTTTGTTAAAACCAAGAATAGAAATTAAGTCCAAAGCAACAGTAGCAAACACGATTTGAATTACCAATTTAAAGGTATTGGTTAAGAGATGGAATCCATCATTAGATTTATATGATAATGCTAACCTATATATCCTTTATCCCAACATAATCAATTATGTCTTTATGCGATTGTGAGATTAATTATCTATTTTCCTTAGGTTTTGGTTAATTTAACAACCGCTTAAATTAAGCCTTAATCACTAGTTAGCTATAAAGCAACCGCTCTTATATCTACCTAATGATTGCATTAAGATTTAGAAAACTAATCACACTAAGGTCCAATCACACACCGGGATTGAATTGATTAGATCATATATCTCACTAGTCCTACCACCACAACCGCACATAGCAGTCCTAGTTTTACCACTTTGAAAATTGGCAAAGAATATGAAAACCTTTATACTAAAATAAGAGCAGAAACACATGAATAAAAACATAACTATATTGAAATAAAGAACTATGTAGAATTCACAAAATCAAAACTAAGGTTTCATCTTCCTTTAACTAAAAAAGAAACTTATCCATGCATGGCGAATTCAAAATCAAAAGAAAAACAAAAGAAAAACATCATCAAGAATATCAGTGCAAAAGAAAATTGAAAATCAAACTAGTTTCCAATGGTCGAGGTTGATTGATCATCGATCGTTCAAACCAAATCTCCAATCTTTGATTGAATCCCCCTCTCTCTTCTTCTTTGAATTTTCTTCAGTTGCTTAGCGGCTTCTATCCCAGACCTCCCCTTTGGAACCCTAAGCACTCCTATTTATACCTTTAGGCCCATACTTCATCATTTAGATTCAAAATTAATTTTTTTGGTCGCAGACACGAGCCGTGTCTAATTACACAACCCCCTTATGTCTGAGTCTGTCAACATAATTCACGTAGAATTGAACAGAGAGAGTTACACCCCTCTGTGTTTGGAGACATGGGCCATGTTTTTGGTTATGCTCAGCATTAGGTCCAATTTGAAATGTCAGAGAAAGACACGTCCCCCCTGTGTCCGAGGACATGGGCCATGTCACTCGATTTCTTCATGTTCAACCCTAATTCTTCACATATGATCTTCTCTCCTTGCTTCTAGAGGTGGTGTTGATCTCCTTAAGTCTTTAGCTTCCTCCTCAAGTGGATAGCAAGGTTGGTTTGACACTAATGGACTTCATCACTCAAAGATCTCCTAAAAAGCATAACTCAATTATGAGCGCTTATAATCACACTTAAGCATAGTTTCACATTAATGATCCGATTAAGCTTCATATCAAGAAACTTAGCTAAATGCTAAGAATTAAGCATATATGGAGTCCAATTAGGTCAAACATAAGACACTTAAGATGTATAAATAATCAACAGACTAAATAACTTATTTCAAAGTAGCATGTTGAGGCCCTGCAATTTTTTTGGAGGGGGGAAGGTGGGTGGGCATGTGGGATGTTAGAAATCTAATTTAATATGGAGTGTCTACTGTGCATATTGTTCTTCTATGTTGAGTATTCTCTAGTATGCTTTTATTTTAGACTTTAGAAGTAATAACAACCATATATAATATTGTAGGAAAAGCACAAGGTTCCTCAAAATTTCAGAAGGGCATTGAGTACAAGGTTGAGGAGGCCTGTTAGTCAATGGAAACTTAAAAAAGGAAAATTAATCCTCTATGATGCTTTTACAGAAATATTGTATGTTATAGTTATTCATTTTTATTAGTTTAACTTGTGGATATTAAAGTTAAGTTTTATCCTTGAAGCCTGTTACTTAGTTGACTTAGCTGTAATGCATGTTTGATCAGTGATTGTTATTCCTCTCTTGTTCTGAAGAGTAAGCATCTTCCTGCCTCCTCCGTTCCTTAGTTTTATTCCCTTATTTTGTAGCTATTATGCCCTTAGACATTTTGTTGCTCTAGATAGTTACCTTATTCAACTTTGTTACCATTGCTCTTTACTTACTACATATCTATATTCAAGAAAGCAATTGGGGTTCCTCAAAGGATTAGGAAGATATGAGAAACTTTTTCTGGTTAAGTTGGGAGAGAAGTGGAGACATCACTTGGTGGATTGGGAGACTTGTTGTAGGTCCAAGCAGGAGAATGGTTTGGATTTTTGGCATTCTGGTGTCTAAAAACATTGCTTTGGCAAATGGCTATGGTTTTTTGTACTAGAAACTTCTTACCAATGTCTAAGGTGTAAGCATTGTTTTCCACCAGAATGAGTGGTGTGCTAACCCAACAATCTTTGCAACTCACTCAACTCCTTGGAAACTCTTCTTTGACTGATATGTATTCTTTAGACCTCTGATTTCTTTGAAATTGGGTAATGGCTCTGACATTTATTTTTGTAAGGTTCTTGGGTGGGGGATATTCTTTAAGTAGATGTTGTCCCTGGCTCTCTTCTTTTACATTATTATCTCTTTCCAAGTTTTCATCATGGAACTATCTACATTATACTATTGCTTCTATTTTCAAGACTATCACCCTCCCAAAATAGTTGTTCCACTGCTTCCAACCATAGGCCCTCCTTTCTATAGAGACTTTGCACTCTTGGCAGTTGGCATATGAGCAAAAATTTCACATATTTAAGCTAAATAATCTTGATGCTTAGTTTACAATATGAATCATTCATAAAAAGTTACATTAAAACAAGGGTGTGATTCAATGCATAGGAGTATATGAGGAGTGTATGAGTGTAAATTTGTGTAAGTATTATTATTTATTGTAAGTAATATTCTTTGAGTAATATATTTATACAGGTTCTATCTTTACAAATGCATCGTAATTAGTTTATGCCAGTTTCTTAGTAAAAATATCTATTAATATTCTTTTTTTCCTTTGTCAAATTCAAGTAAGATAATTATAAGTGTCGTTAGCTATGGACCTAATTAGAGAATTATTTGTTTAAGTGCTTAAATTATGGCAAAGATTAAATGACTATCAGTTTGAAGTGTTATCTTTCAGCTTGGCTTCATCTTTGTGCTGAATATTTAACATATTTGGCATTATTATCTTTCAGTTTGAAGTGTTATCTCTCTGCTCCGGGAAGAGGTTGCAGTGATTATCAACAGAAAGAGCTTCAATCTCTAAGTTGATCCTATGAGTTTTGCCTCTTTTTCGCTATCTTTTATCTTCAATTTCTCTCTTAATTCCCTCTGAGTTTTGCTTCTTAATCAATTTTTTTCGTGGTTGATTCTTGCAAGAGTTAGGTCATTTCTTTCAAATTATTTTGATTTGTGAATTTACTGTGTAAAAGTGGACCTAGGCAATACGAATAATTTTGTGCATTTATCAAACAAGATCTACACATTAAAATTTCTTGGTTTGGTCAGTTTGTGCTTCAGAGGGGATTCAAAATTAAATAATCATCATACACAATATGTCATTTGTGAAGTGCTTTTACCATGGTGCATAACCATCTGGTTCCAACACCTCTAGTTATAGGATTCCTCTGTGATTCAAAGCCTCATTAGAGAACTACTGTTTTGCTTTTTGGGTAGTAGATTTAGTGTTGCTGGCAAAAATATGTTCTATTTCGGCATTACTAGTCTTGTTGGTAATGGTAGAGTGAGTGTCTGTCTATTGTTCATTTGTATTATTAATAATGCTTTGTCTCTGTCTATTATGAGATGACTTGGGCATCATATGAAGTTTTGCTTTAGATGAGTTGGTATAATTTGCTTTTGGTTTTAATGCAACTCTCTACTTAGTTTTCAGCTTATCAATTTAGACTTTAGAGGAACATGCTTAGTTATTGAATATTCTTTTTGATAAATCCAAAATGTGTAGTTGTTTAAAAGTAACTTTTCTTAGATATTTGGATAGTTGTGATGTATATTTACTTCACATATAGTTCATTTACAAAATCTATTTGGTAGCATTTAATAATATCAAATTGGCAAATTAATTACTAATTTCTATTATTCACTTACACAAATATATTAGTGGATGTAAATATGTAATCACAATTTCTATCGTCGCAGTTCTGAAGAAGGGGTTTTATTAAGCCAAACTTATCTAGACCATTTAATTTGAGTTTTTTTTAAATAACAATATTATGCAATAATTTTTTATTTACAAATGCAAAAATCTCATGTCTTGTTTCAAATTTATTTTAAGATTTTTTTATTTCAGATTTATTCAAATCTCCTAGCTTATTTATATAAGCATAGGATTCATATTTGAAGACGATGTTTTTTACGTGTATTTTTAGTACATTAGATGAATCTAGTGTTGAGATGTTAAGATCAGATCATATCATGTCATGTAGATACTTTTGCTATGGGCTTGTGCAGGGTAAATAAGGAGTTTTGATGAAAATTCTTCTCTGATTATTACACGGGGTGTTTTGGACAAAATAATTTTGTGTGGTTCATTGATAACCTTCCTAAACTTTGGCTAGTTGAGGATTTGTATTGATGAATGATGATTGTTTATACTTCACTCTCGCACATGTGCACTCATAATAGGATGTTATGGATTAATATTGATATTTGTGCTGGTTGGGTTTTCTAGGATGGGGAAGAGAAAATTGAATGAAAGTGATAGTGATGATTCTAATGAGGATGAGAGTGATGAGGAGGAGGAAAATGAGAAATCTATTTTATTGAATAGCTAAAATAAGTTAGACTCAAATAAGGCTAAAAGCAATTCAGGCTCAGTATGATGAGTTAGTTTGATGATAATAGATCAGGTTTTATATTGATGAGTTATGCAATACCATGTTTAGTGTGGGAATTCAAACCATATCACTCGATATCCAATACTGGAATAATTTTTCATGCCTTGCCTTAAGAGGAATATTTATGTGTTTCAGAATAATTATTTATATATATTTATTATTATTATTTTTGCAGTGAGAATCTACCAGATAAAGCGAAACAAAGGCATCCTGGATGTGGATACAATTATGAAGATTTGCTAAGGATATTCAACTTTAATTTTTTTGTTCTTTCATTTGTGTTATGTGATCAAGAATAATCACACTACTTTTGTACTCACAACAATAATAAATGATTTTTTTCTTAGTTTTGGTGTAAATAGTAAATATACTTACATAATTTAGTATATTTTATTTGAGGAGAATTGGTTTTTTAATGCATTGTTAGTTTTTTAATACATGATTTTTTAATACACAGGTAAAAAGTGTTGACTAAGAGTAGATATGCACAGGTAACATTTCAAAAAAATGGCCTATAGGCAACGTTTTATACAAGTTGCTTTATAGTATATTTAAAAGCAACAAAACTGAAGCGTTGCCTAAAGCAATACTTATAACTCACATGTAAAAAGCGTTTCCAAATCCTTAACCTATAGGCAACGCTTTTTACAAGTTGCTTTACGGTGTACTTAAAAGTAACGACAATAAGGCATCGCCTAAAGCAGTATCTATAACCAATGTGCAGAAAATGTTGCCAAAACCTTAACCAATAGGCAACGCTTTTTACAGGTTGTCTTATGGCATACTTAAAAGCAACAACAAGAAAGTGTCGCCTAAAGCAATACTTATAACTAACATGTCAAAAGCGTTGCCAAAACTATCTATGGCCAACTTCTCAAAAGCGTTGGCAGAAGATAAGAATAAGCAACGATGGAAAAGGCAATGACTTGGCAAGGGTTGAAGAACATTGCCATAGACTTTAGGCAATAGTTGTTGGCCAATGGCAACGCTTTTTAGCCCATGTCAAAGGGAAAAGTTGTTGTAGTGTATTGCAAATCAAGATGATTGAGTTTGTCTTTAGACAAAGTTAGAAAGTTGCTTAAGTTAGAACTTAGGTAATTAGTATATAAGTATGTGATTTTGATCATTGACTCAAGTTTAAGTGAATCATTAGGTTGTATAAGTGTTACAACATTTTTAGAGAGTGTTGGTGTTATTAGAAATCACCTAGGATCAATTTTTGGTAGCTTGATAGCTGCTATGTTCTAATGGAACAATAGTAGCAATTCTGCAGAATTGTTGATATGCGACTAGCACTTGTCGAGGCGCGCATAGCCCAGTGAGCTGATGCGTGTAGTAGGCGCCCAGGCGCTAGCGGCAGAAGAGAATAGAGCAATGCTTTGCCCAACTGGCGCCTAGGAACTGGAGAGAAGGCGCCTGAGCGCTGGTTCCAGTTTTGATCAAGGTCATAATTTGGACATTGTAAGCTTCTCAATTAGTTGGGAACAATAGTATATGCTTACTTAAGTGTGTCAAGACACTTTTAGGGATATTTCACAAAAGGAATAACCACTTAGCATATAAGAACAAGTTAGAGTTTTTAGGCTTTTCTAGAGTTCAGAATTGCTTGAAATGAAATATTAGTTAAAAGTTGATTCCTTTATTTATTAGAGTTACAGTACAATTATCCAAATTAAGGGAGTGAGATAAATCCCTTAACCTTGCAAAGTAGTGAGTAAAGCTCTTTGTTATGGAGGTAATTGTGAGAGGTAAGTGTCTGTACAACACTTTACCTAGGACAAAACAGTGAGTCAAGCTATTTGCCAAGTAACATGAGGAATATGATTAACCTTATGTAAGTGTAGTAAAGTGAGGTAAACTTACTAACATGAGCCTTAGGATGAGTTAAGTCCTAAGTTAGGCAATGAAGCAAGTTAAGCAATTTGCTAAGTTTTGTAGGTATTATATAGTTGTATGGGCGATTATGTAATATCGAGATAGTTTAGGTTTTTATATGTTATACAATTGTATGAGCGATTGTATAATGTTGATCTAGATTATATTGATATGCAATTTATATTATCGAATGCCATGATATACATGCTATACATGTATATACTGATAATTTTTACGTTCTCACCCCTTTTCTATGTTTCCTTGGTAAAAGTAGGTCAAGACCTTGTTAAAGGTATGAGGCAACTGAAGAAAGAGCAATAAGACTAAATAGTTTTTTTAAGCTTTTGTTGTATGAACAACTCATGTATATTATACTTCGAGTTGTAGTTTTGTTGTTGTATATATAACACTATGCCCTTTGAGGCTTTATATATATATATATATATATATGTGTGTGTGTGTGTGTGTGTGTGTGTCCTACTTTTATCGTGGCTCTTCATATTTAATTGTTTAATTATATGGGATTCGTATGATAGTAAGAATAGAAGTAACACGGTTAATGCTTTACGTTTTTGTACATAAGTTATATCTTAATAATTGTATTAGGGTGTTAAAACATATATTCTTAACTCATTTAAGAACCAAGTTGTTTTACTAGGAACTTTGGCTTCTTGTTTTATCTTGCAGTGGGGAGGGAATACTGCATCCTCACACTACCCATAACCCTGGCTCTGTGGTCAGGAATATCTAATTCCCTTCCTCTAGCCAAATGATTGTGCACACCATGTAAGATTACAACACATAAGAAAAATACTACCAATTCATCTTAGTATACTTGCATCTTATACACCACATCATCATATCTTAAGTGATATCTATGCAACACTAAGTTGCTAAAGGTGCTAGATACCTACCTAGGGTAATCCACTACTCTTGATTGCACTAAGGTTCGTACATTTCATATACATACTAAATGGTCATTCCCTTTATGAAATACCTCTAGTGGTATCTTAACATACACTAAAAAGCATGTATAAGGGATCCCAACAAGTAGGAAACTTTATTTCATCAAGATAAAAATCTTGAGAAAAACTGGGCCTGGCAACTAGTCGCCACTCTTCCACGCCTAGGCGTGGGCATGATAGGGCATCACCTAGATTTCCTGAGCCTCTGGTTCTTAGGCATGCCAAATTAGTGCCTTGGCACCATGCTCACTGCCTCATCCTGAATTGAATCTAATCAATCTACACATAGGAGTAGAAAACTGACAGCTAGGCACCACACTCGTGGGCTCATGATTTTTTGGTTGTAGACAGTGGGCGCCTAGGCGTCCAACACTAGCGCCTAGGCATCAGTTGCACTAGAAAACTTTTGTAGAAACTTGTCTATTGTGCTATTGGTTTCTAAACCAAATTTCAACCCTCAAATTTTGGTTCCACAAGGTTTCTAACTCCATACATGGTCACTAAGCTCAATGAAACTATCAAACACTCTTACTATACATTAACTCATGGAGAAATATCAAATCAATCAACCACAATACCCATTTTCTAAACTATTGGATGTGTAGTTTCAAGGATGTGAACAGGCTTCAAAACAACCACCATGCATGTAGCAACACAAATAAAACCACAAAACAAGTTTCCAAATAACTCATCCAATCCAAAACATGGAAAACATACAAAAACCCATTTTTCCCAAACTAAGTCATGCATATTACAACATGAAGAGAGAATAGGAGAAGTGAGAGTTTGAGAGCAAAAACCCCTACCTCATTTTGTGTAGAAGATGATCAAACCTTTGCTTTGCCTTTTGTCTTCCTTTTTTTTCTTTCCTCTTCTTCTTCGAGTTTTTCTTCCTTTCTTTACTATTTTTCTGGTGCTGCTATGGTTATTGTTTTTGTGAGAAAGAAAGATTGAAAACAAATGAGAAGGAGTGAAATATCAAAGGGAAAAGTCAAATAAGAGGGCTACAACATGAGTGACTAGAGACACTTAGGATATTTTGTAGAAACTTTATATCTCTTAGGAATACTTTGATCTTATTAAATCAAGTTTCCTAACTTATAAAAGTATCAAAATAAATCCTAAGATTCATCTTAATTCCTTTTTCACCATTTTCATAAGTTTTCATATCTATGTCAAGTCAATCTAGTATTAAAACACTCACTCAGTGTATTTAAAAATACTAAACTAACTCTGTTTACCTTCAAATTTAAGTACATCCTCTTCCACCTATTTCTAATATAGAAATAAATTTTTCATATTTATTTCTCTCATCTAAGCAATTTATGCCACTATTTGAGTCATTTTAAACTACTTTCACCTTCTATGTTGCAACAAAGTGCCTAAACTAACTCAGAATGCCACAAAATTAACCAGACATGTCAAGCAAGTATTATGATACCTCTATGATCATATACAAGTTTAACATGCTAAAAAGAGGATGTTAAATTTCTCCTCTCCTTTTTAAATTTTGACCCTAAAATTGCTTACCTTAAACAAACAACTCCCAAGTAGCCTCCTTGGTGTCTAAGCCACCCCAAACAACCTTCACCAGAGGAATCTGCTTACTTTTAAGCTCTTTGACCCCTCTGTCAACAATTCTTACAGGTTGTATATCATAAGACAAATCATCTCTTAACTGTATAGATTCATGTTCTATGATAGTGTGGTAGCTATTATTATAAGCAAATTTCACTAGTGGTAAGAATTTATCCCAACTCCCCTGTTGTTCAAAAACACATGCTCTAAGCATATCCTCAAGGGTTTGGATAGTCCTTTGTATTTGCCCATCTATCTGCGAGTGATAAGTCGTGCTAAGACTCAACTTATTCCACGAAGGCCTTTTGCAAGGCTCCAGAAAATCTAGATGTGAATCTAGGGTATCTATTTGACACTACACTCACGGGGACTCCATGCAACCTAACTCTCTCTTTCAGGTATAACTAAGCTAATTTATCTAGAGAATAGTTAGCTCTGATTAGAAAAAAATGGGTAGATTTGGTTAACCTATCCACTATGACCCAAATTGCATCATATCCTAGATGAGTCCTGGGTAAATCTATTACAAAGTCCTTGGAGATCTTATCCCATTTCCACTTGGGGATCTCCAAAGACTGTAAAGGTCCTGAAGGTTTCTGGTGTTCAATCTTTACCTTTTGGAAAGTTAGTAACCTTGACACATATTCTGCTATGTCCTTTTTTTATTCCAGGCCACCAAAACATCTTCCTCAAATCTTGGTACATCTTAGTGGTTCTGGGATGAATGGTATACTTACTCTTGTGAGCTTCCTTTAGAATCCTTTCCTTGATTTCAGATTCCTTTGGAATACAAAGTCTTTCTCTAAACTTTATCATTCCATCATCCACCATATCAAAATTGTAACACCCCTCGATTTAATAACCAATGCACAATCGTCATTATGTCACGGTCACTAAATGTCGGCGTGCTAACATTGTCAAATAACAAATTTACCATAAATATTAAAACATTTCTCATATGAGGAAAATAAGAGCCACGAATGAGTAGTTACATATACAACCAGTTAAATTATGAATTATAATATGTACTCAATTTACAACATTTAAGTCTGGATAATTGCCTTGAAGCATACATGTACTCAAAATACACTTTATATAGGTAATGCAAAATAAAATATAAACTACCCATAATATATCTACGACTAAGGAGTTGGGCACTCCATCGTATCCCGAATGCGTGAGGCAATTCGAAGGGCTCACCGGTGTAGTGAGAAATACAAGATAAGGTCTTCAATCACAGTCCTCTTCGTGGTCAAAGTCAGATCCCCAGCATGTCACATACGCTTGTCGGTCCAGTCGACTCTACAGGGCTTGGTATCAAAGCGAACACAATTCGAACAAACCCCAACAAGAGCTCCCTTCGCGACGGCATCACCGAATGCGGTAGGTCAAACCAATAAAATCCAAAGGAATCCAACTTCGTTCCCACTTATAGTCTTTAACCAAAAATTAACATAGAGCAAGAAAAGTATAAGAAAGAGGTAAGACATCCTACCATCATTACCAGTCGTCATAGCATCAAGAAACTAAACGGCGCAAGGCGCCCACATAGCATTTATGACAGCAATAATGGTAATAAACATTTAGTTGGTTATAATCAACCGACAGTTTCAAGCAGTCATATATATATATATGGATATATCAGGAATACAACAGTTCCAATTATAATAACAATGTATGCCAGATAATTCATGGACTCACTATGCACATGTGCCCTCAATAATCAAGATCCTACTCCATGGAGCTAGACACAAAACAATCGGAGAGAATGATCAGGGAGACATGCCAAGTATCTCGTCGTCACCATAAAAACAAGTGCTTTTCGAGAAAATAATCGGTCATTTTGCGCAACAAGGCTTTATACGGCGGCATTCTCACAAGATCTCGATATAGGCTGTGGCGGTTAGGATCGTCGGTGCGTGTGTATCGGTCTGTCTCCACGGTCCGGAGGAGCTACCACGCGCCTGCCCTGCGAGACGCCCGCGCCCCGACACCCTCAAGGTCATCTACAAGACCCCACGTATCTATTCGCACCCGCACTAAGGTGTGATTCAACTCCTATGCAACTCGGCCTTAACAAAGTCCAACGGACATCCTCGTTCTTTTGTGCAATGCATGACTCTATCATGCTTCTCGTGACAACTCGGTCAATCATGCCTCAAATGCATGTCATATGATTTATCCACAATGCATACAGACTCTATGCATAATCATGTATGATCATTATTACATACTATTCCATCATGCATCACAATTTGCCCAAGTAAGAATTAACCAATCAATGGTCACCCACATGGATCCACAATAACATGATATTGTTAAATAAATTAATACATTTTAAAGCGTATTATGAATTCTTACTTAGGTTTAGCTTTACTTACAGAGTTTGTCTCTAAAGGAATTCTCTTAGTTGACTTGAATCCTCTTAGGTAATTTATTCATATGCCCTTAGAAGGTTATTCTAAGATCTCAAAATCTCACATTCTCATGTTCTTCCCTGTTTATGCATCCCTAAGTAATTTCTAGTCATCCCATTTATTTATAATCAATATGCCTCTATTAGTCCCAAGGTTTTGGGTCCAGGAAAGTACACGGTCGGAATCACAAACTGAGTCATAGATTTCAAGTACTAGGTGTTGGGTGATAGGTGTACTTTTGAATTCGACAAAGACAATACGTTTTATGAATAATTGAAGCTGCCATTCGACGGAAAATAATGTAACAGGAGGAGGGAAGAATGGGGAGAACATTTTATAATAGAATTGGCAAGAAATCAATTTCTGTCGGATTGGATGGGGGTTCTGTCGAACAAAGATCAGGACTGTCGAACCCTCCAGAAGGTCAGCAAAAACCTCAATTCGACGGGTATGGGTGTCGACATTGGAGAAAGTCTCCCAAGTGTCGAACCGACGAAACACTGGTCGAAATCTCTAATTTCGACGGGTCTGGAGAAATTCATCTACTCGACAGGCATTGTCTCTCAAACTCGACGATTATTGACTTTGGGGCAGTTTCTTGTAAGTGTCCAGGGACTCTATTCGACGGGTTATGGTCGGAAGATCAATCTCGACGGGCATGATCGGGGTTCATACTCGACGGATTTTGACATTGTGTTTAGTGGTCAAAGATCTAAACTCGACGGGTTTTGACATTCGACGGAAATGGTCAGAAGTCTAAACTCGACGGATTTTAACATTTTACTAAGTAATTAGGATATCAAATTCGACAGGTTTGCCAGAAGTCCATACTCGACGGATTTTAACATTTTACTAATTAATTAGGATATCAAATTCGACAGGTTTGCCAGAAGTCCATACTCGACGGATTTTAACATTTTACTAATTAATTAGGATATCAAATTCGACAGGTTTGCCCATGAGTCCTTACTCGACGGATTTTAACATTTTACTAAGTGATTAGGTTATCACATTCGACAGGTTTGGCCATGAGTCCTTACTCGACGGATTTTAACATTTTACTAAGTGATTAGGTTATCACATTCGACAGGTTTGGCCATGAGTCCTTACTCGACGGATTTTAACATTTTACTAAGTGATTAGGTTATCACATTCGACAGGTTTCTGGGACAATAGGGAAGTTTCACTCATGCTGATCCGAAGGAATGCTAAGAGGGTCACAATTCCTAATTCGACGGATTTTGAATAATAGGGAAGATTCTCACTCATACTGATCCGACGGAAATGCTAAGAGTCATAAATTTAAAGTCCACGAATTGTGTTATTGGAGAAGTTTCATTCATGTTCGACCAAAGATGGTGCCAAAGGGTCACAAGTTCTAATCCGACGGATTTTGAGTCATAAATAAGTTTTCTCGCATGTCAAACCGACGGAGGTGTTAAGGGGTCACTAGCTCGACAATTTTTGACATTGAAAAGGGCCCCATGTGTCTATTCGACGGAAGCATTAAAGGTTTAGAAGTTGGTTGTCAAAAGTTGGACAAGGTTCAGTGTCGAATAGTTGAATTCACGGCTTACAAAGATTGGATACCTAATTGATTTGAATTCCATTTATTATCCTAGTTCACCCAGAATCCCAGATTCTGGGCCTCAAAACCATGGCCATCCCAGGGATGAATCCGACATCATTTCCTTCCACTCTCATGCATTCGTCGAATATATATATTGGCATGCAAAATCACCCAAGTACCATGCTTTCCAGTTTTCAGTCGAACATGTGAACATACTAACATGCAGAATTGTCAAACCAAAACATCATGCATTCTACTCTGTCGAATATATTATCAAACTTAACAAATCATGCAAACAGCGTAAACAACTAAATACAGCACAGCACAGAATCATAAAAACCAAGCAAGCAAAGGAGATCCTTAATGCTAGAAGAGGTTGAGGAGGAGTGTCTTCCTCTTACCTTGGAGAAGCACAAAGAAAGGCTGCTCCTTTTTGGTCAGAAATCACGTTTTTCAGCTCCCAAGAGATCCTTGAACATTCAAGCTCACCAAAATCAGAATCAAGTGTTGAAATGGATACCCATGGTCATCAAAATGACAGTGGGCTACGAAAATGAGGAGAGATGAGGAAAAAGCTAAGGACTTTACCTTAAAGTTCCAACCTTTAAGCTTCAACCGTGGAGGAAAATGAAGATGAAGAAAATGTAGAACTTTGAAGATGATTCCCTCAGATATGATGTTTCTCCAAACACAAAATAGTGCTAGGAGTATGACGGTTTTGAAAGATAAAAATGTGAATGTGGGTGGAGGGTGCTGCTGTAAGGAGAAATGGAAAGAGAGAAAGATGAGTGAATAGTGATCTGCTACGTACGGGAGGAGAAAATTGTGTGGATGAAAAATGAATTGGATCCCTTAATTCAAATGTGCAAAGCACAAAATAGGGGGGAGAGAGAAATAATAAAATAATAGTTGGAAGAAGCTTCCTTGAGAAGCTTCGCACGCTCCTCGATAAAGTGTATGGTAAGCTAGTCTCCAAATTAAATACATCGATAGATGATCAATTCTGTTGATAGAATTATTTTCTCGGTGAATAAAATTACAAGTGATGAAAATAATATTTTATTATTCATCCAGATAATTTTATGATACCGCGATTTTATCTAGCGAGATAAAACCTTGAGAAATGCAAACCTCGCGAAGCGTGCACTGGCCTCGGGTTTAGTAAGATCCCCGTTGACACGTTGACGGTCCAAGGTTTACCGACCTCGGGGAGAACATTTCGTTATCCAGAAGCTCAAAGCTCGATGCATACGCAAAAAGGAATATATTAAAATATTCAACATTTCCGAGAAAATTTTACAAAAATCACCAAAAATCACAAATATTATAAAATGATTATTTATAATGAAATAAGCAATTTTCGGGATGTTACAACACTCCCCTTCTAAAAAGGAATTTCGTCCTCGAAATTCATCATATCTTAGAACAAACGCAAGCTTGTGTTTCTTTCATTTCGTCTCTTAATTCTCGTGTTGTATCTTGGTTGCATCAATCCAAATCACAGGCAATAAGGTTGCTTCCTTCCCTGAGCATCTTATATTAACGAGCAAAAATGCGTTGACGTCGTAGGCCGATCAACAAAAGATTTTACGCTCCTTGAGTCTTGACCATCCAACGACCAACTCCCAAAAACAATTGTACACCGTGAGTGTCTCTATCGAACTTACTCTTCTTGCTCCTTTGTTGTAGACAACTAAACGTATTTTCTTCCTAAGGCGTCCTCTACGACATTCGCCTCTTCTGATATTATACCAAAACAAAAATCAAAATCTTTTGGAACTTCTAATCATCGTTTCTGCCTTATATTCAACTCATTCTAATAAACCGAAATACCTTTGGCTCTTAAGATTACTATAGGCATTGAGAATTTCTCCTTGTAGAAAATGCCTCTAGACCTTCAATGCAACTACAAAGCTAATTCTGAGTTGGTGTAAGGTAATCCTTCTCATGTATTCTTGATTGTCGCTAAGCGTACATTACCATTCTTTCTATTCTGATCAAGCGCACGTTCTAAACTTTCAATGCGAAGCATCACTAGGTATCTCAAAAGTTCATTGGGGTTGGGCAGAATCATCTTTGGCGAAGAAATCGAGTGTCTCTTCAATCTTTGAAAATTTCTCTCGTATACATTAGTCCATACAAAACCATTAGAAGAATTCTGCAGTGAGTCCCCGTACTATTCGCTGATCCTTTAAAGTTACAAATCGCAATACAATCTTTGGTGCTGTCCCATTGAAGAATTGCTCCAACTCGCATGACGAATCTTCGATAGTTCCTTCTTTTAAAGATCACTTGACTCAAAAGTTAAAGTGCCTCAAACCGAAATCCACACTTGAACAGCTTCTAGCGTAACTCCTCGTTCTTCTTCTGAATTTGAAGAACAACATGACAATTCTGTCTCAATAGGGAAGAAAGGTCTTGTTTGTGTAGTCGATGGTTACTACCGAAGTGTTCATTACTTGGAATGACATTACAAAATACCCGTGGTATTCACTACTTATCAGAGAAAGTTACCTTGGAAATATACCCTTCTCTCAAATGATCTTAATGATAGTTGAGAACCCAAAATGATCTTGGAGAAAGTAGCAGCGTCCTTCAATTGATTTGCCAAATCGTCTTTCCTTGATTCAAACAAACATCTCATAGGGTAAGTTCTCACTTTATCGTGCTACGCTTAGCACATTGTTATGGTTCAGATTCGGGAACACCTTTACTCAATCGAAGTATACTAGAAACGTTATAAGGTCGAAAGAAAAAAAATAGGGAAGTTACTTGATTTACCCTTGGGCCCGCCTAACGAAGAGTATGATATGGTCCAATAAAACTTAGGAGCGAGTTTCATGGATTTACATCTAGGAAATTTCTGTCTCAAGAAACACTAAGTTTCCGTTGAAACCGAATAGACGAGACCCATTTGAAAAACGATCAATCTCTTTCCTGAGATCAAACCTATTCATGAAGAAAGTAGGTGATTGAATTGGTAAAAAGGGTTTCAATTTCTAACAACAATAGGATAGTTCTAAACAGACCTATTGTAATGAGAGTAGTCTTACAAACGAGAATAGTATCATTCGAGTCGAAAGGAAATAAATACACAGATAACTCAATTCCATAAACGAACTCTTAGAATTTCATTGGAATATTTCAACAGGATATGGTTGAAAGATAACCAATCCCTTTTGTTAACATTACATCTAATTTGTAAGAAAAGTAAACAAATCAGATCACCAAAAGATTCAGTCTTTAACAAGTCATTGGATAACTTAAACAACTTGGCTACCATCAACAAGTTCTTAGTAGCCAAAATAGGAATAACTTAGTCAAAAGATAACGAGGGTATGAATATCCCTATTGAATTCATACATTCATACGTCATAAAGAAACGGGTTACCCCCGGAATTATACTGATATAATCACGGGGTCATCCACAAGTAGTACAAGCTTCCTCGCTTAGGCCGTCGGTCTTGGACGTTTCCACTCCACTTGAGAAATTAACTCTCCTTTCTTCGCGAGATTGTGAAGTGCGTACATCACCAACAAAAGGCTTCGTCCTTTGCGAAACAAATTAAGTACGAGTTCTTGGTTAAATGGTCCTTTCCACATTTGAAGCGATTGCCCTTTTGATCGCATATGGAGGCTTTGTCTCATGTAAAGGACAATCTCTTGACACATGTCTGGTTTTACGCACTTGAAACAAATTCTTCCTTCGATCTTACAGTCCCTCGTGAAGTGGTCCTTTCCGCACTTCTTACACATTGACAATGGTACCACGGTTGGATTGGACTTACTACCACTCGTACCTCCTTCGGGTATTGGTTGTATTTGTTGTCCCCTTGGTCGTAGTATATATGGTTTCTCGCTTAAAGCTGTTTGGCCTTCCCACGGTTCTTCCTTTGGAACTTCGGTAATCCGAGTTACCCCAAAATCGACTTTCTTCCTTCAAATTTCGAACCTCAACTTCCAATTCCTATTTGTTGTGCGCTCTACGATCTTGGCGTGTAGTTACATTAACCATTCTTTGTATTTCCTCGGTTGCCTCAGTGGTGTCATCATTGTCACTCCCTGCGTTCACGCGCTTATATTTACCTCGAGTCATTGTCTTCCTTCAAGAACAAACAAGTCAAGTAATAAGGGAAAATCAAAAGCATTCATTCCAAACAATATTATCTCTTTTTGGAAACCAAGCACAAAAGTCACATAACCCAATCAAGACAACCCAAAAGACTGTAATTCGAGCTCCTTCATTCTGCCTTTCGCGGTGCGATCTCCAGTAAGTCTTTGACTCCTATGCAGCTTCTCGAACCAAACTTATGCCAGATACTCCTTTCCAAAGAGAATCGATTTTCGAAAACCTCTTGGACACCTCAGTCCACTAACCTTGCAAGTCTTATTCAACTACCCGTTTTTTTTTTTTCTAACCCATAGGCTCAAACAATTCTAGAAGTAACACTACAAGGGTATAAATGCAAACAAGTCCTAAGCAAGTTCAGTCATCTTAGCTGAGCTTCTTTCTAAAGAACTCCTATTACCTTAATATGCCAAGGTGAAGTCATAGTTTCCTGTAGTCACAGAACATTACACATTGAGTGGGCCAGTACTCAATGTCACGTAATTGTGCAACAGTAGCTACCAATACTCAACCTACGGCAAGCCATGCCTTCCTTTCCCAACATCTCAATCAAGAGACAAGGAAGTACACAACAACTTCTAATATGTCTAAGCATAGTCGGTCCATACCCGGCTCAACGGGATGAAGCGCTCGATACCATAAAATGTAACACCCCTCGATTTAATAACCAATGCACAATCGTCATTATGTCACGGTCACTAAATGTCGGCGTGCTAACATTATCAAATAACAAATTTACCATAAATATTAAAACATTTCTCATATGAGGAAAATAAGAGCCACGAATGAGTAGTTACATATACAACCAGTTAAATTATGAATTATAATATGTACTCAATTTACAACATTTAAGTCTGGATAATTGCCTTGAAGCATACATGTACTCAAAAATACACTTTATATAGGTAATGCAAAATAAAATATAAACTACCCATAATATATCTACGACTAAGGAGTTGGGCACTCCATCGTATCCTGAATGCGTGAGGCAATTCCGGGCTCACCGGTGTAGTGAGAAATACAAGATAAGGTCTTCAATCACAGTCCTCTTCGTGGTCAAAGTCAGATCCCCAGCATGTCACATACGCTTGTCGGTCCAGTCGACTCTACAGGGCTTGGTATCAAAGCGAACACAATTCGAACAAACCCCAACAAGAGCTCCCTTCGCGACGGCATCACCGAATGCAGTAGGTCAAACCAATAAAATCCAAAGGAATCCAACTTCGTTCCCACTTATAGTCTTTAACCAAAAATTAACATAGAGCAAGAAAAGTATAAGAAAGAGGTAAGACATCCTACCATCATTACCAGTCATAGCATCAAGAAACTAAACGGCGCAAGGCGCCCACATAGCATTTATGATAGCAATAATGGTAATAAACATTTGGTAGCAGTTATAATCAACCAGACAGTTTCAAGCAGTCATATATATATATATGGATATATCAGGAATACAACGGTTCCAATTATAATAACAATGTATGCCGGATAATTCATGGACTCACTATGCACATGTGCCCTCAATAATCAAGATCCTACTCCATGGAGCTAGACACAAAACGATCGGAGAGAATGATCGGGGAGACATGCCGGTATCTCGTCGACCATAAAAACAAGTGCTTTTCGAGAAAATAATCGGTCATTTTACGCAACAAGGCTTTATACGGCGGCATTCTCACAAGATCTCGATATGGGGACTGTGGCCGGTTAGGATCGTCGGTGCGTGTGTATCGGTCTGTCTCCACGGTCCCGGAGGAGCTACCATCGCCGCCCTGCGAGACGCCCGCGCCCGACGCCCTCAAGGTCATCTACAGGACCCCACGTATCTATTCGCACCTGCACTAAGGTGTGATTCAACTCGTAGGCAACTCGGCCTTAACAAAGTCCAACGGACATCCTCGTTCTTTTGTGCAATGCATGACTCTATCATGCTTCTCGTGACAACTCGGTCAATCATGCCTCAAATGCATGTCATATGATTTATCCACAATGCATACAGACTCTATGCATAATCATGTATGATCATTATTACATACTATTCCATCATGCATCACAATTTGCCCAAGTAAGAATTAACCCAATCAATGGTCACCCACATGGATCCACAATAACATGATATTGTTAAATAAATTAATACATTTTAAAGCGTATTATGAATTCTTACTTAGGTTTAGCTTTACTTACGAGTTTGTCTCTAAAGGAATTCTCTTAGTTGACTTGAATCCTCTTAGGTAATTTATTCATATGCCTTTAGAAGGTTATTCTAAGATCTCAAAATCTCACATTCTCATGTTCTTCCCTGTTTATGCATCCCTAAGTAATTTCTAGTCATCCCATTTATTTATAATCAATATGCCTCTATTAGTCCCAAGGTTTTGGGTCCGAGGAAAGTACACGGTCGGAATCACTAACTGAGTCATAGATTTCAAGTACTAGGTGTTGGGTGATAGGTGTACTTTTGAATTCGACAAAGACAATACGTTTTATGAATAATTGAAGCTTGCCATTCGACGGAAAATAATGTAACGGGAGGAGGGAAGAATGGGGAGAACATTTTATAATAGAATTGGCAAGAAATCAATTTACGTCGGATTGGATGGGGGTTACGTCGAACAAAGATCGGGGCTGTCGAACCCTCCAGAAGGTCGACAAAAACCTCAATTCGACGGGTATGGGTGTCGACATTGGAGAAAGTCTCCCAAGTGTCGAACCGACGAAACACTTGAGTCGAAATCTCTAATTTCGACGGGTCTGGAGAAATTCATCTACTCGACAGGCATTGTCTCTCAAACTCGACGATTATTGACTTTGGGGCAGTTTCTTGTAAGTGTCCAGGGACTCTTTTCGACGGGTTATGGTCGGAAGATCAATCTCGACGGGCATGATCGGGGTTCATACTCGACGGATTTTGACATTGTGTTTAGTGGTCAAAGATCTAAACTCGACGGGTTTTGACATTCGACGGAAATGGTCAGAAGTCTAAACTAAATGATTTTAACATTTTACTAAGTAATTAGGATATCAAATTCGACAGGTTTGCCAGAAGTCCATACTCGATGGATTTTAACATTTTTACTAATTAATTAGGATATCAAATTCGACAGGTTTGCCAGAAGTCCATACTCGACGGATTTTAACATTTTACTAATTAATTAGGATATCAAATTCGACAGGTTTGCCCATGAGTCCTTACTCGACGGATTTTAACATTTTACTAAGTGATTAGGTTATCACATTCGACAGGTTTGGCCATGAGTCCTTACTCGACGGATTTTAACATTTTACTAAGTGATTAGGTTATCACATTCGACAGGTTTCTGGGACAATAGGGAAGTTTCACTCATGCTGATCCGAAGGAATGCTAAGAGGGTCACAATTCCTAATTCGACGGATTTTGAATAATAGGGAAGATTCTCACTCATACTGATCCGACGGAAATGCTAAGAGTCATAAATTTAAAGTCCACGAATTGTGTTATTGGAGAAGTTTCATTCATGTTCGACCAAAGATGGTGCCAAAGGGTCACAAGTTCTAATCCGACGGATTTTGAGTCATAAATAAGTTTTCTCGCATGTCAAACCGACGAAGGTGTTAAGGGGTCACTAGCTCGACAATTTTTGACATTGAAAAGGGCCCCATGTGTCTATTCGACGGAAGCATTAAAGGTTTAGAAGTTGGTTGTCAAAAGTTGGACAAGGTTCAGTGTCGAATAGTTGAATTCACGGCTTACAAAGATTGGATACCTAATTGATTTGAATTCCATTTATTATCCTAGTTCACCCAGAATCCCAGATTCTGGGCCTCAAAACCATGGCCATCCCAGGGATGAATCCGACATCATTTCCTTCCACTCTCATGCATTCGTCGAATATATATATTGGCATGCAAAATCACCCAAGTACCATGCTTTCCAGTTTTCAGTCGAACATGTGAACATACTAACATGCAGAATTGTCAAACCAAAACATCATGCATTCTACTGTCGAATATATTATCAAACTTAACAAATCATGCAAACAAGCGTAAACAACTAAATACTAAGACAAACACGAGAATCATAAAAACCAAGCAAGCAAAGGAGATCCTTAATGCTAGAAGAGGTTGAGGAGGAGTGTCTTCCTCTTACCTTGGAGAAGCATAAAGAAAGGCTGCTCCTTTTTGGTCAGAAATCACGTTTTTCAGCTCCCAAGAGATCCTTGAACATTCAAGCTCACCAAAATCAGAATCAAGTGTTGAAATGGATACCCATGGTCATCAAAATGACAGTGGGCTACGAAAATGAGGAGAGATGAGGAAAAAGCTAAGGACTTTACCTTAAAGTTCCAACCTTTAAGCTTCAACCGTGGAGGAAAATGAAGATGAAGAAAATGTAGAACTTTGAAGATGATTCCCTCAGATATGATGTTTCTCCAAACACAAAATAGTGCTAGGAGTGTGACGGTTTTGAAAGATAAAAATGTGAATGTGGGTGAAGGGTCTTCTTTGTAAGGAGAAATGGAAAGAGAGAAAGATGAGTGAATAGTGATCTGCTACGTACAGGAGGAGGAAAATTGTGTGGATGAAAAATGAATTGGATCCCTTAATTCAAATGTGCAGCACAAAATAGGGGGAGAGAGAAATAATAAAATAATAGTTGGAAGAAGCTTCCTTGAGAAGCTTCGCACGCTCCTCGATAAAGTGTATGGTAAGCTAGTCTCCAAATTAAATACATCTGATAGATGATCAATTACGCAGTAGAATTATTTTCTCAGTGAATAAAATTACAAGTGATGAAAATAATATTTTATTATTCATCAGATAATTTTATGATACAGCGATTTTATCTAGCGAGATAAAACCTTGAGAAATGCAAACCTCGCGAAGCGTGCACTGGCCTCGGGTTTAGTAAGATCCCCGTTGACACGTTGACGGTGTTCAAGGTTTACCGGACCTCGGGAGAACATTTCGTTATCCGGCTCAGCTCAGTCATGCATACGCAAAACGAGGAATATATTAAAATATTCAACATTTTCAGAAAATTTTACAAAAATCACCAAAAATCACAAATATTATAAAATGATTATTTATAATGAAATAAGCAATTTTCGGGATGTTACAAAAATCCTTTTAGGTTCCTAAGAAGATTTGCTCACTTATATCCCTTAGAGTCTCCTCCTCCTCTTGGGCTTCTAAGATTTGAGTCCTTAAGTTATTCACTATGTCCACTCTACTCAAAAATAGGCTATATGACATCATAGTCACCGCGAGACTCAAATTCTTGAAACTCTCAAGAAGTTCACTCTCTTGGACCATCATCCGAGACACATGTAGGGATTTCCTACTTAGTGTATCAACCACTACATTGGCTTTACCTAGGTGATACTTTAACTTAAAATCATAATCTTTTAAGAATTCCATCCATCTTCTCAACCTCATGTCTAACTCCTTCTGATCAAACAAGTATTTTAAACTCTTATGATTGCTAAACACCTCAAACTGAACTCCATAAAGGTAATTTCTCCAAATCTTTAAGGCAAATACTACAGCAGCTAACTCCAAATCATGCGTAGGGTAGTTCTCTTCGTGTGGCCTTAACTGGCTCGATGCATAGGCAACTACTCTTCTATCTTGCATCAGAACACACCCTAAACCTATTTTTGAAACATCACAATATACCTCAAAGTTATCATAGGGATCTGGAATTACCAAAATCAATGTAGTGGTCAACCTCTTCTTCAACTCTTGGAAACTATTCTCACAATCATGAGTCCACTCAAAAGTACTACATTTCCTAGTCAACCTAGTTAATGGTAATTCTAATTGAGAAAATCCCTTAATAAACCTTCTATAATACCCAGCCAGGCCTATAAAGCTCCTAATTTCAATCACAGTGGTGGGTCTCTCCCACTGTACTACTGCCTCAACTTTATTAGGCTCCATAAAAATTCCTCCTTTAGAAATTACATGGCCAAAAAATTGTACTTATGTTTGCCAAAACTCACATTTTGACAATTTGGCAAACAACTTTTTCTCTTTGAGAATCTCTAAAACTATCCTTATATGCTGCTCATGTTCCTCCATTGGCTTGGAATAAATAAGGATGTCATCAATAAATACTACCACAAACCTGTCTAGGTAGGGTCTAAAAATCCTGTTCATGTAATCCATGAACACCGCTGGTGCATTTTTCAACCCAAAGGACATCACAAGATACTTGTAATGCCCATACTTAGTCCTAAAAGCAATATCCTCTTCCCTAACCCTGATTTGACTATATCTAGATCTTAGATCAATCTTGGAGAACATTGAAACTCCTATTAATTTATCCATCAGATCATCTGTCTTAGGAAACAAATACTTATTCTTGATGGTTACCTTATTCAACTGTCTATAGTCAACACAAAGCCTCATAGTACCATCATTCTTCTTCACTAAAAGCACAGGTGCTCCCATGGAGAAATACTAGGCCTAATGAATTGCTTGTCCAACAACTTCTCAATTTGTTTCTTGAGCTCTGCTAACTCCAGAGGTTCCATCTATAAAATCTTCCTTACCCTAATGATGTTAATCAGGGTTACAAAAGCTCAATACTATAAGTATAAGTTGGATAATAATTTTGGTAATCTTTTGGATTAGTTTGAGTCTAATTTTATAACACTGAATGTGAAGAATAACTAATAATTTAACTCAAATGGCAGATATGATAGAAATAAATGTGAGAAATTTATTTCTAAAGCATAAACAGTAGGAATGACTTGTAGTAAATTTTTAAGAATCAAATGAATTAGTTTAACATTTTTAGTAACACTAGTGAGTGTCTAAAGGCTAAATTAAATAGGAAAGTAGCTTAAAAAATTATGAAACTTTGAGCAAATGCTAAAGAAAGGATGAAGAGTAATCTGATGATGAAAACAAGTTAAAAGGAATATTTAGTTCCATTTCATAGGTTTAATTAAACTTAGAAAAGAACATTGAAGCTTAGTGAATGATAAAGATGTATATGAAAAGTTGATAAATAAAGAAACTAATAAATGAATAGAATCCTAGAATTTTCCATAATAATACCAATGAAGGTTGGAAATTTCATTAATGGAATGTTGAAACATCCTTAAGAGATATAAAGTCTCATGATTTCCTCTTATTTTCTATTTCCACAGCCTCTGCTCTCTCTTTTTCTATCTTTTGTTGACTTTATATTGCTCATTCACTCTCTCGTCACTTTCTTGGCCAAGAAACAACAGAAAGAAAATACAAAGAAAAAGAAAAGAAAGGGAGGGAGAAAGAGGAGGTGAAGATTGAATAAGCAAACTAAGAAGGAAAAAGAAATAGAGACAAAGGGAAAGGCATTCAAATAGAATAAGGTAGGGGGATTGTTTCTTTGTTTACCTCTATTTTTCTGTGTATTACCAATTTGAATGTTGGATTGAAAATGAATATTTTGAAAGATTGTGATAACTTGAATGCCATAGATACAGTTTTGGGTTTGAATGTATTGATTGATGATTTTTGATTGTGTTGTTAGCATATGATGATTTGAGATTGTCCAACAAAGTGTTTGGTTGATATATGAATCACTGATGAGATTGGAAATGGTTTGAATTGTTTGTTGTTGACATTGGAAATTAGTTGGAAAATCTGTAAAAACAGGGGAGCATCTCTAGTGCTTTAGCGCTCAGGTGTTGAACCATGAGCGCTCAAGCGCTCAGCGCCTGGAATGCATCCTTTTGTAGTCGCACACCCAACGTCCAGGTGCTGGAGAATAGGCACCCAAGCGCCCATCGCAGAACAACATAGAATAGAAAGAGTTGTATTTTGTTAAAATGGGATTTTATGCATTTTAGGATCCCTTATGCATGTATTCTAAGTATGTTATATTATAAATTGTGAACCATTTCCTTTGTATTAGAGTAACTATATTGGGATGGAATTACTTTTGTGAATTAAGAATTTGCATTGTATGAATAGTGAATTTGAGAATGTGCTTTGAATGCACCTTGTATCTTAGAGTTATGAGTTTGAATTGTATGTTATGAATTTGAAGATATGCTCCCTTTGATATTAAGGTTGAGTTAGAAATATGTATTGAATGAATGTTTGTATGAACAGTGCTCAATGAATTTGTATTTGAAATAAGAATGAGAAATGGATAATTATCCTTGAACGGGAAGGTAATTAGTCCATGCTTTCCTATTCAGTATCCTTGTTTTTATGTGAATTATGTTTCACTTAGTATAGTGGATTTCAGAGACGATACTGTATGAGGGCAGGGTATTCGAAATTCCATTAGAACCATGGAGACGACCTCTTGTGAGGAAGAGGGATCTTGTGTTCTTGGATAAATTTCTCATAGTATCAGTATCAGTATAATCCTCACGTATTAATTCCCTCATAGAATACTAGTGGTAGTGTGAGGTCCTAAATCACTCCCTACCATGAGTATATAGAACCCAAACTATATGAGGTGGCTCCCATCCTTGTGATGCTTGAGATATGAGTTCTGTGGGATAAGCAAGTATTAGAATGTATACTGAAACTTGAATTGAATTTGTATGTCATGTTATGACTTGAATATGTATTTGAATCTTTAAATGAACTTGGGATTATGGCATTTGTACTTGAAGATGTTTCGTGAGAATTATTTGCGATTGTAATTTGTAATATTGATAATGAATGTTTTTGAAAACTATTAAATGGAATCCGTTTTGGGAAGAGAAAGGATTGGATTTGACATTTTGCCGTCTTTCTAACTATGTATATTTATAATGATTTTGAATATTATAAGGAAATGTATTTTTTCCCCGAAACAGCTGAAATTATTATGATGACACATTTTCCATAATAGAATCTATTGAGAATTAGTTTTCTCACCCCATTGTTGTTTTGTGTTCCATGATAATTCCATAATTAGTATTTACAGCACAATGGCCTTAGCAGGAGTTGATATTTGTTTTTGAATTCAAAATTTTATGTAATGAATGTATGGAAAATGCCTTGAAGGTATATGATATATATTTGTACTATGATGTACTTTTGTATAAACTCCTTTCAGTATATGTGTACATTATTACACCTTATCCAGGCTCATATTTTTATGTAATAATATAAAGTATATTTGAATTTTTTAATGAATATCTTAAGTGATGTACTTACTATTGTTGCTATAGCATAATTCCAGACACACTAATAGTAATAATAATAAGGGCGTTACACCATCCTATAGGGTGCTATAGATATAGGTCTTGTACCTGACACTTAATCTATAGAAAACTCTATTTCTCTCTTTGGTGGCAACTTAGCTATGTCACTCGAAAATACCTCTGGGTACTCCCTCACCACAGGTAGATTATCTAGGTCCTGCTCAACTTCTGCAATCAAAGAGAAAAGGAGAACATATCCCTCCCTTCTACTAAATAGTGATTAACCTGGTTAGCATTGAGATAGACAGACTCAAAAAAAATAATTTTGTTAGGCACATCAAACAGAAATACTACGATCTTATCTGAATAATTTAAGATTACATGGTTATTTAACAACCAATCCATACTAAGAATGACATCAATATCCACAAGGGATAAACAGATGCGATTTACCAAGAAAATTCTATCCTCTACTTTTATACAACAATCAAGACATACTTTCGAAGTTGTAACTGGATTACCGGTGGGAGTGGAAACAGATAGGTCACATGGTAGTTCTGACATAGGCAAATCCAACATCCTTATACAATCATTAGAAACAAAGGAGTAGGATGCTCCTGAATCATATATGACATTTAAAAGATGATTATGAATTATGCCTTTACCTTGAATAAAGTCAGAAGATTGGGCCACCTCTTTCCCGCCTAGAGTGTAAACTCTTCCTTTGGCTTGCGGTTTTGGGGTAGGCATACCTTCCTTCTTCTGGGGACAATCTTTGGAAAAGTGTCTTGTTTGCTCATATGTATAATATACAGACTGGCTCACTAGACACAATCTACCTCCATGTACTTTTCCACATTTAGTACATCTTGGTACCTTGGAGTCCACTTTATTTTTTCCTAAGGGTTACAAGATTTAGAAGCACCCTTCTTATGCTTGTCATCATCTCTTTTTCTCTTTTAGAAGTCTTGTGTCCTCTAGTTGAGGCTTGAGAACACTTGACTCCGCTATTCTACACTTGTTGACCAGAGAGGGAAAATCTTTAATCTCCATAGGTCTGATCGCACTCTTTATCTCATCCTTCAAATTGGATTCGAACTTCAAACATCTCAATTTTTGTCCAGGTTGTATAAAAATGCGAAAAAACTTCGACAACTCTTCAAACTTAGCCACATACTGGCCAATTAAAAAACTTCCTTATTCTAGTTTCATAAACTCTACTTCCTTGTCATCATATAAAATTTGTGGAAAATACTTCTCTAAGAAAGTTATCTTAAATACCTCCCATGACATTTGGGTCTTGGCGGCTTCCATTATCCTTTTTGTGTTTTTCCACTAATGCTCCGCCTCTCCTTTTAATATATAAGAGGCAAAAGAAACGTTTTGCTCATCCAAGCAAATCATCACCTCAAAGATCTTCTCTACCTCACTCAGCCACTCCTCAGCTTTCGCTGGATTGTACTTGCCTTTGAATGGTGGAGGGTTCGTCTGTCTAAATGTTGACAAGTCTTGGAAATTCTGGTTTTTTCCAACTTGTACCTCTTGCGCTAGTTGAGGTTGTATAGGTCGTCTAGGTTACTAAGATGGATTGTTTCCTAACCTCTCAAGCACCCTAGTGGTAACAGCTGCCCGCTCTCTCATAACATTAGTGGTAACAGTTGTCTGCCCCCTCATAGCATTAGTAATTGCCATAACCGCTTTGGTCATATCAGGGTTCTCTCTAGATGAGTTCCTAGTTTTCCTAGTTTGCCTAGGAGGTGCCATAGTTTCCTGTACACACAGAATAATATATATTGAGTTGATCAGTCTCAATATTATGTAACCGCGTAACAGTAGCTAATAACATTCTAACCTAACGCAAATCGTGCAATTCCATCTAAGTATCTCACATAAGAGACAAGAAAAACACAACTTCTAGTAGGAACTCCTAAACATACCTAAGAATAGTCAGTCTATACCATAGCTCAATAGGATTAACTACTCTAATACCATAATATAGCACCCTAATACTGATATCTCATTATATTTAACATACACAAAGATAAACATCACTAGCAACGTCACTTCTTATGTATAAACATAATAATATATCTATAATAATCAAAGTAGTTATTATAGAGAGCATTGAGGGATGCGGAAAACATACTTTCACACACACACACACACACACATATATATATACACATATATATATAATAATAATAATAGTCTCAAAAAGGCATATTATAATACATAACTCTTTTTACATTACAAAGCAAATATAAATAAATACAAGGTTTGTACTAGAAACAATAAAACTAAAACTACTTTAGTCTTTCAGCTTCTTTTTCTTTTTTCCCTTAGCAGGGTCTTGACCTTGATTTATTATGGAATAGCAAAAGGGGTGAGAATTAACAATTCTCAGTACAGGTATCCCACAACTAATCATACATAACATAATAAACATATCCTTAACACATGCTAAGTAAGATATGTTTAAATACTCTACAAGGTTTAACTTTAGTAACTAAAGAAACCAAGTTAACATACATACATACATATACATACATACATATATACATATATATATATATATACATACATATATATATACATACATACATACATACATACATACATATATACATACATACATATATACATACATACTTACATACTCACTTACTTAGCTCATTTAAGAACTAAGTTGTTTTACTAGGAGCTCTAGCTTCTTGTACTATCCATTAGTATGGAGGAAATGTTGCATCCTCACACTACCCGTAACCTTGGCTCTATGGTCAGGAATATCTGATTCCCTTCGTTTAGCCAAATGATTGTGCACACCATGTAAGGTTACAATACATAGGAAAAATACTACCAATCCATCCTAGTATACTTGCATCTCATAGACCACATCATCACATCTTAAATGATATCTATGCAACACTAAGTTGCCAAAAGTGCAAGATACCTACCTAGGGCAATCCACTACTCTTGATTGCACTAAGGTTCATACATTTCATATACATACTAAATGGTCACTCCCTTTATGAAATACCTCTATTAGTATCTTAATACACACTAAAAAACATGTATAAGGGATCCCAACAAGTAGGAAACTTCATTTCATCAAGATAAAAATCCTGAGAAAAACTAGACCTAGCGCCTATGCACTACTCTTCTATGCCTAGGCGTGGGCATGACAGGGCATCACCTGGTTTTCCTAAGCCTCTGGCACTTAGGCGTGCCAAACTGAAGCCTAGGCACCATGCTCATTGCCTCATCTTAGACTAAATATGATCAGTCTACGCCTAGGCGTACAAAAAACTGGCGCCTAGGTGCCACACTTGCGAGCTTATGGTTTTTTGGTTCTGGATAGTGGGCGCCTAGGTGCCAGTTACTCTAGAAAACTTCTACATAAACTTTTCTACTGTGCTATTGATTTCTAAACCAAATTTTAACCTTCAAATCTTGGTTCCACAAGGTTTCTAACTTCATACATGATCATTACGCTCAATGAAACTATTGAAGACTCTTACTACACGATTAACTAATGGAGAAAGATCAAATCAATTAACCACAATACCTATTTTCTAAACTCTTGGATGTGTAGTTTCAAGGATGTCAACAAGCTTTAAACAACCACCATGCATGTAGCAACACAAATAAAACTAAAAAATAAGTTTCCAAACAACTCATCTAATCCAAAACATGGAAAACATACAAAAACCCATTTTTCCCAAACCAAGTTATGCATATTACAACTTGAAAAGAGAATAGGAGAAGTGAGAGTTTGAGAGCAAAGACCCCTACCTCACTTTGTGTAGAAGATGATGATCAAACCTTTGCTTTGCCCTTTGTCTTCCTTTTCTTTCTTTCCTCTTCCTCTTCGAGTTTTTCCTCCTTTCTTTGTTGTTTTTCTGCTGCTGCTGTGGTTGCTATTTCCTAAGAAAGAAAAAGTGGAAATAGATGAGAAGGAGTGAAATATCAAAGGGAAAAATCAAATAAGATGGCTGTAATGTGAGTGACTTGAGACACTTAGGATATTTTGTTGAAACTTTATATCTCTTAGGAATACTTTGATCTTACTAAATCAAGTTTCCTAACTTACAAAAGTATCAAAGTAAATCCTAGGATTTATCTCAATCTTTTTTTTTTTTACTATTTTCATAAGTTTTCATATCTGTGTCAAGTCAATTTGGTATTAAAATACTCACTCAGTGTACTAAAAAATACCAAACTAGCTTTATTTACCTTTAAAATTTAACTACATCCTCTTCCACCTATTTATGACTTAAAAATAAATTCTCCATATTTATTTCTATCATTTAAGCAATTTGTGCCACTATTTGAGTCATTTTAAGTTACTTTTCACTTTCTATGTTGTAACAAAGTGCCTAAACTAACTCAGAATGTCACAAAATTAAGCAGATATGTCAAGCAAGTATTATGATACCTATATGATCATATACAAGTCTAACATATTAAAAAGAAGATGTTACACTATGGGGCGACAAAAGCTGCCGAATGACATTAGCATTCCTCTCAGCACCTTCTGGTAGCAACACCTTGCCTTCCTTCAGTTTCTTGTCACACAACCTTCCTAGATAATAACATTTCAAAGTAGAGTGGTTCTTCAACAAGTGTATTATGTAATAATCATCATTATAATATTCCTCTTCTGTGAAAGGCGTCTTGTTCGTTGTTTGCTTCAATACGCCATCCTTCAGCCATTCTTCTTCCAGCTAGTAGGTTATTGTCTGTTAAGTGACAATGGTGGTGGCTCTCCCCCTAGCCATCCTCTAGGGGTCGTACCATATGTCTTTGGTGGTGGCAGAACCTTGTAGTTTCTCTGTTTCCCTCTATCTTCCAGCGCATAGATGTCAAACAAGGACTCTGGCTCCTTTGTTCTTTTCCCATGGCGCCTTGTGGCTTCAACTATGTTAACATCGTGCTTCATTAGTTCAGAGAATATGCTCACTCCTCCGAGGGACAAAAAGATTTGAGAACTATCTTCTACATTCTTGATGCACCCATATACTAGATTTGCTTCAGATAGCGTCTCTTTACTTTGTAGCACTCTATCTCTATATCGCTTGATGAATACGACTAGGCCTTCCTCACTTCTTTGCATGATATGCCCTAGATCCATGATATGAACAACACCTTCCTCCTCTAAAAACTTATTACAAAACTCTATGGCCATCTCCTCCTATATGCTGATGAAGTTAGGTTGCAACTTTGTATACCACGTAAAGGCTCTAGCTGTGAGCGTGTTTATTATAAAATTTGTCTTAAACAAATCTCGATTCTAGTTATCACTCTGTGAAGGGAATCTCATCCTCAAAAGGACTCTGAAGTTCTTAGTGGTTTATGAATTAAAAGAATGTCAAAAACTTGTTTCAAGCATGATAAACAAAAATGTAGCAAAAGATAAGTGTAAAATAAAAGTTAAGAATTAAATAATCTAAAATAAACTTAAATAACAAGAATACAACTGAATAGCAAGTAAATGCAAATAATTGAAAAGCAATCGAAAATGGCAAGTAAGTGAAGTAAAGAGTGTAAAGGAAACAAACATAGAAGCAAATAAAGAACTGAAAATTAAACTTACAAGAATAAATTCGACAAGAACATAAATGAAAACAAAGAAAACATATAAAAAACGTGCTAAATTAAAAGCTATAGAGATACAATGAAATAAACTTGCTCGAAAGTTAAAATTATAGTAATATAAAGAAAGCAATTAAAGGAAAGCAATAAAGATGCAAAAAAATAAAGGTGCAAGAAAGTAAAGAAATCAAATATAAAGAAATCAAATGATTCAGAGAATCACTTGATCAAAAGATGAAGAGAAGTTTTCAAGAAATGTAACTTGCAAGAAATATAAAGGAATTGCTTTAAAGTTGCATTGAAATGTAAATGTTACATAAAGAAAGCAGGGTCGAATGCATACTTGACTAAATCACTTTTAATATCCATAGGTGTAACATCCCAAAAAGCATGCTAGACTAGTTTATGGTTACCAAAGGTAGCATATTACTTGTATGGCAAGTCAGATAAGTTTTGTGACAAATTGAGTTTGCTTAAGCACTTTGTTGCAACTCAGAGTGTAAAAAGTAGCTTGAAATGATCTTGATAGTAGCATAAATTGCTAAAATGAGGAAATAAACCTAGAGAGTTTGTTTATAAGTCACAAATAGGCATAAGAAACTATAATTAAAATTTGAGAATAATCAGAGTTAGTTTGGTATTTTTAGGCATACTGGTTGTGCATTTAATACTAGATTGACTGGCAGCAAATATGGAAAAATATGACAATGGTGAAAGAAAATTTTTAATGAATCTTAGTATTTATTTTAAGGTTGTTGGAAGCAAGAAAACTTGTTTTAGCATAACTCAAGTCTCCTTAGCAAATATAAAGTTCCAGCTTTAAGCTTAAGTGCCAAAGTTGGACTTTGGCTCATTATTTCCCTTTAAGTCCCACAATTCCAGAACATAAAAGAAGCAGAAAATAGAAAAATGAGAGAAGAGAAAAGAAAGTGGGAACTGAAGGGGGAGAAAGGGAGAAAAGAAAGAGGAGCAAGTGAAGATCAAAGGGAAAGGGGCATGAGGATCAAGATCAAAGCATAAAGCTTGAAGATTGATCTTCCATACTTGAGGTAGGGGTTCTAACCTAGAATTTGATTCTCCTTTCTTTCATTTTCTCGATATTTAAAGCTAGGTTTCATAAAGGAGAAATAGGTTTTTAAGAGTGAAAAATTGCTTTCCTTTGTTTGATCTTTGTTTTGAATTAGTTAGATTTAGTGAATTCAGATTAATGGAAGCAAGAGAACGGATTTAATCCATAGTTTTGGTACTTTAGACCCTAAAGTGAGAATTTGGACATTGAACAACCTAGTAGGTGATTTTGAGTTTTAATCCCAAATTAAATGAATCAATAGGTTGTATAAGTGTTACAACATATTTAGGGGATGTTATGCTACTAGAAATCACCTTGAATCTATTTTTTATAGCTTAGAAGCTGCTTTGTTCCTAATGGAACAATAGCACATTCTACACATACATCAAGCGCTTGAGCGTCGATGTGTAGTAGAAATTCTACATCGGTACTCAAACGCTTGAAGTATGTGTGCTCAAGCGCACACAACATAAAGGCTAATGAGCGTAGCAAAGGCAAGGCAGCGCTCAGCGCTCCGTAGCGCTCAAGCGCCTCGTAGCGCGCCTCAGCGCTCAAGCGCCTCAGAGCGCTCAAGCGCCTCAGAGCGCTCAAGCGCCTCAGAGCGCTCAAGCGCCTCAGAGCGCTCAAGCGCCAAGGCGCAGAGTGCTCAAGTGCTCTTTGCTGGACAGAACAAAGCATTGCTCTATTAAAAGTAATTTTTGGACATTCTGAGTTTCTCAATTTGTTGGGAACAATATTAGATGCTTTCTTAAGTGTGTGAAGCCACTTTTAGGGATATTTTATGAAGAAAATAACCACCTAGCATACAAGAGACCTTAATGCAATCAATAGTAATGGTCTGCCATAGGTAGGTATCTAGACCCCTAAGCAACATAGAGTTGCATTTAATATCACATATGAGGTGATGAAGATATGGTATACTAGATATAAGTAAGCTTAGTTTAGTTGACAATAGTCACTTACCATAGTACATTAGTTACTCCTAAGCGAGAAAGTGGGATTAGTGATGCATAAATAGTCATAAGTATGATTACTTAGCTAGAAATATGGAATATGCTCCTTTAATAGTTAGAAGTGAGTGAGAGTAAATGTTTGCTAGAGTTTAGTTCTTCACTTGGTTAGAGAGAACCATGTGATGAGTTAATGTGGTGGTTTTGTATAAGTTATACATAACGATGCATAGTTTTCCATTACTTGCTATTTCCAAAGTAGAGTAATCTTTAATGATGTATAATCATATGGCCAAAGGAGATAGAGGGAAAAGTCCAAAAGTCTTTTTGAGTGAGGATTTAGCCCTAGCTACTCATTAGTGCTAGGATTACTAGTGTGAGTTGGAACCAGTCTACTCATTATTAGGTAGGTATGAAGAGTCAGTATTCTTATCTACAAGTTTAAAGAGAATTTGGTATAAGTAAGTTAGCCACACAATTATATATATTTCCTGTTACTTGGCGAGTGTATGGGCAGTTGCCAAGTAGAGATGATATTTGATAATTGTATGAACGGTTGTTGAATATCATTGATGATATGTTTATGAATGAGCTAGTTATGATATGCTACAACTATGTAGGTAGTTGTTCTTATCATATGAGCAATGGACTTATTTTTATAGATTTTGCGTTGTGTTTAGTGAACTTTTACATAACAGTACTATGTGAATGCTCTTGTGATATTGAATAGAGATTTAATATCTAGTAGTAACCATAATCTATTGTATAATGTCGAGATAGATTAGATTTCTTACATTATACAGTTGTATGGGCGATTGTATAATGTTATTATTGATATAGTTTTTTTTGTTAATATGTATGCAGATTACATTGTTTAATGCCATGAAATGTATGAATATTACTAAGAATCTCATGTTCTCACCACTTTCTATGTTTTCATGGTACTAGTAGGTCAAGGCCTTTCAAAGGGTAAGTTGATAACGAAATAGAAGAACTAGTGTAGTTTAGTTTTCTTTGTTTCTCTATAAAGTTGATGTATTTATTTATATTAGCTTTGAGAATGTTAAAGGTTGTATGTATAACTCTTTGCCTTCATGGCAATTGATGTATATGTGTATAACTTTTTAGTTTTGTCTCTCCATTATAATTGTTTAATTATATGGGATTAGTAAGATAGCAAGATTAGAAGTAACACTTTATTGCTTTATGTCTACATATATAAGTTACGTCGAAGATAATTGTATTAGGGTGTTACAGTAGGCATTAGAGTGACTTATAGGATGTGTTAAGAGATATGTGCAAGTGATTTTTCCAACCGTCCAAATGCCTCCACCCCCTTGAGTATTTATAAACAAGGGAAGTAACTATTGTTTTAATAAGATTAGGACAACTGTCCTTGACAAAAGTAACTTCCTAATTCAACAGTAATAATTGTCTTGTCTTAATATTATCGACTCAACTGCTAAAAACTTCTTAAATTCAAATTCGAACATTTGAATTTAATTTAAATGAAATGCAACAGCCTTAATTTTTCTTAAAGACGCCTTTTGTCTAGAAGATTTTTCCTTTTAACTTGAAAATTCTGCTAAGTGTTGTTCACATTGTTGCTTTGATCATTGAATATATTTGAAATGCTTTTCTCCTTCTTGATTGAAAGTCACCTTGACATCGTACTGACAATATCTTCGATTACTCCTTAACCTACAAATATTAACTTTGAACACAAATCGAAAATAACTAATTTTTGATTATGATGATCTAATTCTAATTTTAGTCAGATTGATCAATAATGTTCAAAATATTAATTTATATTTTTTATGGATCGAAAGGAATTTTATTTTTTACCAACACACACCTCCCAATATTTATCTTCTTGAAATTTGAAAAAAGTAAATATTATTATTTTGAATTGTACCTTTTGATCCATATATTCAATCTAATAAGAAAAAGACAAGCCTTTTCAAATCTGTCTTTTAGATAAGATGAAAAGACTTGAGAGGGAGAATATATTTTGAAAAACTCCCCAAGCTTACACATCTCCATGATTACCATCATGTTATGGCAATTTCCAATACTGTGGCTACTGCACTCTAATAATGGGCTTAAATGACATGATGGTTATGGCCGCCTAGCCATAATTCTTATTTGATAGGAATACATTTCAAAAACCATTATAAGACCCTTTGGGCTTAAACCTGGAACCACTTTTATGCCTCTCCACCTTTCTTCACCTGTAGGGCTCTCTTCTTTCTCAAAGATTCTCCCTTGCATTCGCAACTCCATTGTTGCTATTTCAAGTTTCTTTAAGCTTAGTCTGAGTGTTTCTCCTTTCTGAAACCAATTTTGCATTTGGTTTTTGGAAACTAAGGAATTTCCACTGTTTGCTACTTCTTGTCACTTTCATTGTCTTTAAACAACCTAGAAATTCAAGCTTGCCTAGAAGCTTCCATGCCTGCTAATCATGAACATTCTACCACTGAGAGTGAAGAAGTCACTAATCTCCCAGATTTAGCTTATGTTTAAGCCTCTATTTCAAGGAATAAGGTTTTGTGTGCACTAAACCCTTAGACGAATAATTTTGATCTCTAGAAATCTCAAGTAATTATCCCTTTTTCAATTGGAAATCGAAGACATACCTTCCTAAGTCCTACTATTCCCTTAGGACAAATTATGACAATTTCCCATTTCTTTCCTAGTCTTGAAGATGAATCCCTTCTAGCTTTCGGGTAAACGTTGGACATTAGCTTCTTTCCCATTTTTTCAACGGTCTTTTAAAGTTCTCCTCCTATTACTTGCAGTAATAAAAAACCTACTTGTCATGGTTGAATCAAATACAAAATGCTAAAGCACACCAGTGGAAAGAACTTGGTATTTTTGATTTTATACAACTTAGTAGGGAAAATATTGAATACAATCCTTCTATGTTATTTGCTTCATTTTTCTTCTGGAATCAAACAACCAACTCTTTCCACGTTCCTTATGGCATGATTACTCCTACTATTTTTGTTTAGCTGCCATAACTGAGTTAAGACCCAATGGAAGAGTTGTGGTGGCTTCTATGACTCCAAAGGTCGACCCAAAAATACATTAAGAAAAACTTTCTTTTTCCCATTTTATTCAAAGTAATCACTCATCAAATGATGAAGTTTCTAATGATGAACATGTTGCTTTTCTCTTGTATTGGCTTAATGCTTTTGTGTTCTACACTAGGTCTCTACAAATTAAGAAAGAATATATTTCCCTTGCCTTTTTGATTCATGAAGGAAAACCTCTTTGTTTGAGCAAATTACTTCTTGCTCATCTGCATGCTTTGATGGCTGAAGTAATTGAACTTCTTTCCAATCCAAAGAAAATTTTAACTAACTTAGGTGGTCCTTTTTGGCTTTTACAACTCTGGCTGAATGCCTTTTTTTACCTCACTTGACCAGTTCTGCTTCTTGAAATGTGTCAAGAGAAATTGAAGGCTTCAGACTTGCTATCCTACATCATAGTTCTCAAAAAGGGTAAGAAGTTCTAAACTTCAAATTTTTCTTTCCAAAAGTTAATCAAATCTATGGCCCTGAGTGGTTTAAGCAACCTTTCTTTTTTGAAACTCCAAGATCCCAATAAACTAACCTCGAAATGTGGAGTAATGTTTTTACTCCTCAAATTCTTACCACAAGTCATCCTAGGTTGAAGGATTAAGACTTCAAGTTTATTTGCCTTGTTGTGTTTCTTGCCAATTTGGCTTTTCTTAGTGTCTTTCCACTTCTATTTCCATGGATTTAGATGAAAAAATATGTGGACATGTTGCTGAAGATCTCGATCATTTGAAGGCTTTCATTTGAATGAATGTTGAGAGAAAAGAGAATTTCAACCCTTTACTTGTGAGCCTTTGTATTTCACAACCATTGCTTCACAAATTGGTGGACCCAATTTTTCTCAACTCACAAAGTTGAATTGGAGGAGTAGTTTTGAAGGATGACTAACCAAGATTCACTTGTGCAGACAGAAGATGCCAAGAAGAAGTCAAAAGGTAACATCTTCAAAAAAATCTCTAAATTTGAGAAGTACTTTAAAGTTAAGTATGATCCTCAAAATCTAAAGTTGGTGGTTCAAAAAGCTGAGCAAGTGCTAAGCTAAACAAAAGCTGAACATCATAAAATATGTTATGTCAAGTTCATTGGAGCATTGCTCTTGAACCCTTTTTCTACTTGGAAAGACTTTGATGAACATTTTCCAATGTTTCCTCCACTCCCTAATGCTCCATTTGGTATGGCTAACTGGTTTCCAGACCCTACCATCGGAGCTTTAGGATTGTATAAAGAAACTAAGAAAAGACAAGTTACTTTTGCCAAGTGTTATCTTAGTAACCAAACCCCAATTCATGGTTATACTTGACTGACCAAATTTCCATCTTATGGTAATTTTCAATTCTTTACCTCTTCAAATATTCTTTGAACCTTACTATAACTTATTATTTCAATTTCGAAAAGAACTAAGGTCTTGGAAGACTTCAAAGAAGAAGAAGAAGAAGTTGAAGCTGCAAAGCTCGAAAAGAAATCAAAATTGGCTACTCTAAGTTCGAAAGTGCCTAGCCTAGCTTCTAAAATTGCTAAGGCCAAATCTTCTGGGCAACCTTCCTCTGCCCCTAAGACTTCGACAGATACCAACCATCCTGCTCCTCAAGCTCCCATACCTAAGGTATTAATTATTTACTTATTTATTTTTAAACAACACATTTGATTAATATGCTTTTGATTTTAGCCAACATCTTCTAGTACCACTAAGCCTCCTCAGACCAAAATGACAACTAAAAAAATAGTTTCTACAAAAAGGAGAAAAGTTATTCTTTCCAATTCTCCTAGCTTAGAAACACTAGGTTCAGTCCAGGAAGAACCTGAAGAAGAAATAGAAGAGACACTTGCTTCCAAATCTGCCAAGTCTTCGAATCTTCCTGAGGATACTCCAAAGATTGTTGTAAGTATTAGTCTATTTTTCTTTCAATTACCTCTTATAAGTCAAGTCTATTTACTTAAACTTTTTAGGATATTAATAATGAACCTTCAAAGGTAGACATCAAAGATTCTCCTACTCGAGAAAATTCTCTAGTCACCTTAAAAGGGTCAAAGACTTCTTCTCTCCACCATCTCCTGTTAGAAACTTTGAGAGAATTTCAAAAGAGTCTCCTAATTCACTTGCCCAAGTGGACCCTGACATAGTAATTATCCTTCCTCCTCCTTTAAGTCAAATTGAAGAGCCTATCACCTCCGTTCTTTCTAATCAAGAAGAGGTTGTTTCTACTTTTGTTGAGCAAGTAATTGAAAAGGTTGTCTAAGCTTCAAATATACAAATCCAGGAAGAGAATCCAATTTTGGACTCACAAAAGAATAACCCTGCTTCATTCGTTGATCCAGATTTTGAGGATGATGATTGGGATCCTTTTACAAAGATGGAAGACAATCTAACTAACAAAGCTTCTACTTCATCAAAAATCACATCAATCTGTTGCCTAATCTAAAGCTGAAGTCCAAAGCATTTCTGTTACTACTTTGTTACAATCCTTGAAAAGATTGTTCGATTTGGCTTTGGATCAACTTAGGACGGTTGATCGCTCAAAGCAAAAACTTATTCAACTTTTGGCACAACTTGGACAGCACAGTGGTCAACTTACTGCTGCTGCCAAAGAAACTTTTGGTTTTCAACAAACCGTAAAGTATCATAAAAATAGCTTCTTGAAGAGAAATCCAACTTGATGGAAAAATGAATAATGCCAAAGAGACATGCTTGAAGCTTGCAACCACCACCACTAATGCTCGAGTGAAGTTGGGTACAGTTGAGACTGAAATTGAGACTCTTGAAGCTAAGTTAAAATAGCTCAAAAATGAAAAAGCTCAACTTCAATCAACCATTGAAGAATACAACTCAAGTGAAACAACTAAAAACTAAAAGTGTCCAATGGTTGAATTCGAGTCGAGGCATCATGGCTACCATCAACACTTCTGAATATGCTTTTATGATTGCTGAGGCCTTGAGAAAAAGAGTTGAAGATACTCTTGATACCCTTAAGTTCTCCTTGGGACATTTATAGTGTATTTTATTTATTTATTTTTATCTTTTTGAACTATCTCTTTGTAATTTGAATTTATTTAATATATGAAGTTCAGTTCCTGCAATGTTGGTTTATAAGCTTTTAAATACATACAATTAATCGAAGGAATGCTTTCTTGTGTTTTTATGTTAAGTATCGAATAAGTGTTTCCTAAAAACACTTTTACAATTCGATATGATCCATTCCAATTTGGAGACCATTTTCCATATTTCCTCAATCTTTTGTCCATGGGCAAAATAACTTTCCACATTAAGTCATTTTGCTTAAATTTTTTGGCTTAACTTTTCGATCATAGAATTTTGTAATTCTTTCCTTTTGTCGAATTAAATTCTCCAAAATCATTAACCTTTCTTCATCTAACTCATTTAATTCGTCAAACATTAAATTCCAATAATCTTCACTTGGAATATCATTTTGACGTTGTAATCAAATAAACTATAAGTTAATTTTGATTGACAACACTGCCTCATGACCATACACCAATTTATAAAGTGTACAACCAGTAGCTTTTCTATGAGAATTTCGATAAGCCTATAAAATTTGACTTAATGTGTCATGTCGATTTTTTGGCCTCTGACCAACATGCTTTTTGATAAGATTTATAATTATTTTCTTAGCTGCTTCCACTTGCCCATTTGCATGAGCATAATATGAAGTCGAAGTAATCATTTTAATATTTTGTGTTTCTACATATTGTGCTACTCTTCGATCAATAAACACTATTCCTTGATTTGTTGTTATGGTTTGTGAAACACCAAACCTATGCACAATATTTTCTTTGACAAAAATTATCACATCATCTTGTGTGACATCTTTTACTCGAATAGCTTCAACCCACTTAGTAAAATAGTCTACACTAACTAAAATATATCTACGACCTTTCAAAGAAGTAGGCGTAATTAACCCAATTAAGTCAATTGCCCATTCTTGAAATGGTCAAAGTTTTACAATCGAATGTAATTTAGTAATTGGAACATGCTGAATATTTCTATGCTTTTGGCATTGTTCACAGGACTTAGCATAAGAATTACAATCTTTAGCCTTAGTTGGCTAATAAACTCTTTGTCAAAGTAAAACCCATTTCATCTTTTCAACAGCCTGATCGGCTCCACATATACCTTTGTGAACTTCAGCTAAAGCCAAATAACCTTCATTTTCACTTAGGCAATTTAAATAGATTTCCATCTACAAATTTCTTGTAAAGTGAATCACCCATTATAACATAATAAATAAACTTATATTTTACCTCCTTTTCGACTGGCAAATTTAGATTAATTAAATAATCTATAATTGCCTTCCTCCAATCTGAAGGATCCAAATTTTGTATTGTACAAATTTCTAAATTTTTGGATAGGTATAACTTCTCCATTATTTTGATTAGTTCGACCAAAGAGTCACACAAAATTTTCTATCATGAGGCTATCTGGGCCAATTCATTATCTTCTGCATTTTCCTCTCTAGGAACATGTTGAACAATAACCTCATCGAATGCATTTATTAACTTTACTGAAAAAGCTAAGTACTTAATCAATTTTTCATTTATACATTGGTATTCTCGAGCTAATTGTTTGACTATTAATTAAGAATTGCCTAAAATTTCATCATTCTTGGCCTTCATTGAAATCAATAATTGTAAGTTAGTGATTAAGACTTTATATTCTGCCTCATTATTTGAACATTCATATCTTAATTCGAACATGAATTTGATTAGGATTCCCTTTGGGAAATAATCAAAATACCAACTCGACACCCCCATTGTGTCTTGATCCATCGAAATATAATTTCCAAGGCTTCAACCCTACCAAATCAATTTCTTTTTCTTGGATTTCGACACAAGGGTGTTCAGTCAAGAAATCAGCCAAAACTTAGCCTTTTGCTGCCTTTAAAGACACTTATTGTAAAGAAAATTTAGTTAAAGCAAGAGCCCATTTTCCTATTCTACCATGCAATATAGGTTTCAACAACATATACTTTATTATATTTGTCTTGGATAAGACGAGTACATCATAAGGCTTCATGTAATACTTTAACTTAGTACAGGAGAAATACAAAGCTAGACATAATTTTTCTACAGCACTATATCTAGTTTCAACATTATTTAAAACCCTACTAAGATAATAAATGATTCTTTCGATTCCATTTTCATTATTGGTGGATTTTTCAAGTACTCCGTAATTTGATCGAAGGCCTCCTAGTGCTCATTCTCCCTTTGAAACTCTTCTTCTGACTTGAGCTTTATCAATGGTGAGAAAATCTTGGTTTTTCCATATAGATTCAAAATGAATCTTAGAAGAAAGTTGATTTTTTCAAGCAAAGACTAAAGTTGTTTTTTATTTGAAAAAAATGAAGCCTCCATTATAACCTTTGCTTTATTCTTGTCAATCTCAACTTATTTTTTCTGGACCAAGAATCCAAGAAAGTTTCCTACAGATACACCAAAATCACACTTAATATGATTCATTTTTAATTCATACTTTCTCATTCTTTCGAATGATTGCCTTAGGTTTTCCAAATGCTCATCTTTCGATTTTAAATTAACAACGACATCATCTATGTATATTATCATAAATATACTTAGTCATGAAAGATGGTATTCATGGCCCTTTGGTAAGTATCCCCAGAATTTTTCAAACCAAAAGGCAAAGCTACCCATTCATAAGTGCCAATTGCCCCAAGACATCGAAATGTAGTTTTCGAAACGTCCTCTTTAGCAATAAAAATCTGATTATAATTAAAATATCCATCCATGAAACTTAGAATTTCATGTCCAGATACTAATCAGCCAACATATCAGTAATTGACATAGGGTATTCATCTTTAGGTGTTGAAGCATTTAAGTCTCGAAAATCAATACAGACTCTTAACTTACCATTTTTCTTCATAACAAGAATAACATTAGATATCCAATTTAAATGCATGGTGGTTCGAATAAATCTAGCTTTTAAATGCTTTTCAATTTCTTCTTTTATTTTGAATACCGCTTCAGGAGCAAACCTTCGAGGTGCTTGCTTGATTGGATGTTGTCCTGTTCAAAGGGGTAGCTTATGTTCGACCAACTCTCTGCTAAGCCCAAGCATTTCTTCATATTCCCATGCAAAGTAGTCTTTGTGTTCTTCAAGCACCTTGACTAAATCCTATTTAAATTTTTACATCCAAAAGACTACCAATATAGGTAGGGCATTTTAACACATCATTGCTCAAATTAATCTCCTCTAAAGAGTATTGTACCTCTAATACCATCAGATAAAAGGGTCTGTTTAAACCCCAAAGGAGAATTATCATAAATATAATCTAATTTTGCACCATCAGTGGTGCAAACAATTTTTTCAGCCATATAGGATGACAATTGAGGCAATTGGCTCTCAATTGTCATCATTTACAATTTCATCATGCCAAATTGCTAAATCGGCCTTTTATATAAGATAAAAACTATTAATGTCTAATCGATACTTTTTGACAATCTTTCTGTCGAAGGCTTCTGTGTCCCAAATATTTAAGGGTTCAACCCTTGGAAAGTACATTTTAATCTCTACATGATTATTTTGAAAATAACAAAGATTATCATTAGCCTCAATGAACTTGAGCTCTCATCCCTCATTCCATAGAAACATCTGTTAGTGGACAATCAAAGGGACTACTCCTACTATGTGAATCCATTCCCTTCCAAGAAGAAGGTTGTAACTAGCCTTCAACAGAACCACTACAAACAACATTGACCTTGTCACAGTTCCAACTCTAATGTTTAAAGCCATTATCCCATATAAAGTTGAAGACTTTCCATCAAAGTCTGTTACCACCATGTTATGAGGAAGCAAATCCTCTTCGCTCTTACCAAGCTTCTTTAACAAACTCAAGGGCATCAAGTTGATTGTTGCACCATCATCGACCAAAACTTGATTTACCAGCTTTTCTTTTGCTATCATTTTGATGAACAAAGGTATGAAATGATCCTTCATTTCCTTGGTTGGTACATAAAAAATGGCTGAGTTTTCTTTGGCTTCAACTATGTCTTCTTCCACTAAAACCAAATCTTTATTTACCTCTTCTAACTCATCTAAGTAGTCTTCCTCTGAGCTTTCCTTAATCAAAGAGAATACAAATTCCGCTAGTAGCACTAAAACCACATTCACAAGAAGTTTATTGAAGATGGCATCTAGGTCATCATCAAATCCAGACTTGAATGAGTCTATTATCAAATCTTCATCCATGGGAACAGGTTGTTTCCCCTTTGCTCCTTGACTCCATACTCTGTTTACCACATCTAAATATGGTTGGATATTCATCTAAGCAGCTTTCTGCTTAATAGCTTGCATCATAGTTTCTTATTGAGCTTTTTGTTGGGCTTGTTAAGCTAGTTTTTGTTGTTGAATTTGTAGTGCCTTCCTCCATTGCATCTTCGACATATAAGGGCACTTCAACTTAGTCGAAGATTATCATACTTTATTCGTTGACTAGGTATAAGGATTTCCCTAATATCCCAATGTTGGATATTGAACACCCAATTCAAATTTGTGCTAGTTTGGCTTTTGAACAAGAGCCTGGTTGTTTTAATACCATTTATTAGGTTCCATATTAGCTAGTAGAACCTTGCTTCTTTTTTTTTATCTCCCTCGAGGTTGACCACTCCAAGCTTCATCATTATTGGCATATTCTGGTTTCCGATTCCTCCTTGAAAAAGAATTGTGTCTAGCTTTTTCTTTTTCTTAGATACTTCGAAGGATTTTGCAGCTAACCTATCAAACATTATACTGCATCGAGGACACAATGATACTTCCCTCTCATCCTCTTTCTTGCGAATTAGGAACTCCACCAGGGTTTCCCCTGCCTTGGGATAGATTTCTTTTTCGTTCACGTCAAACATGTCAAGGTCAACTTCAACATTGACCTCAGGATCTGCTTTCTTAGCAACATCAACTATTTTAACCTAGAGAAATTCAATTGGCTCAATATAGCTAGCGTTAACCTCAAATGGATTTGAGTCAACCTTGATTTTTTTTCTTCAAAATTAAGTCTTCCTTCTTTGATTGCCTTCTAAACCAAGTCCCTGAAATGAATATAATTATTAGTTGAATGACTATACTTATGATGACACTTACAGTACTTTCGACCTTTAATTTCTTTAAGGGAAGGAATTTTATGATTATTAGGTAATTTGATTTGTTTATCTTATAATAATACATCAATTATTTGATTAGCTTTTGTTATATCAAAATCATAGGATTGTCTACTTGCAAATCTCAACTTATCCTTTACCCTAACAGGCTTTGAAGATGTACATACATAAGGAGGGCTTGATTAAAGTTTAGCTATATTTACTTCATTTCCTTCTTCATCTACATCTTTGTTTTCATTTTCGTTTATTTCAACGTAGGCAATTTTATCACGCCTTATGTGTTTCTTGTATCTTTCTTTTTTGAGTTTTAGCTATTCGATTTGTCTCACTTATCTACTAGTTAAGACATATCTAATAGTTGTTGGTTGACTAGTTTCTTTCTTATTGAGTAGTTAAGGCCATTAGCAGTCAGCTTAACTATTTCAACTTCAAGAATAGTAGTGAAACACCCAACTTTCATTTGCCTAAATCGAGCTAGATAATCATCTATTGATTCTCTGCTTACTCGTTTAATGTTAAACAAGTCCATTAAGCTTGTTTTCTCCTCGAAAGAAGTTTTCATGAAAACTTCTTTCTAATTGGTTCCAAGAGGGACTAAATTTGGGGGAAGAGTCGAAAACCAAGTAAAAGTATTCTTGGTTAAGGAACTTGGGAAATATTTCAATTTCAAATACTCATTATTGGAAATTTCCCCTTACTCGAATGTGTATTAAGCTATATGTTCGACTATTGACTCACCATACTTACCAAACTCACTAACAAACTTAGTTAGTTTTAGGACTTTGCAGCCTCTAGGAAATTCTGTCTACTGAATGAAATCAAGGAATGTTGAAACAAAGTAAGGTTAGTTCACATACCCTACATTAAAACTATACCTATTTAAAACTTGTTCAACAACTTGGTTAATGTTGTGATGCCCCTCAAAATTATTTTGTCTAAACCTTTCCAAAACTGATCAACATTCTGATTTCGATTCATAATTCAAACCCCTTAGGTTGAACAGGTTGATATTGCTCATTTTGTGCTAACTGAGCATTTCTTACTTGGTTTATAATAGGATCCTCAAGTTGTCCAAACACATAAGTAATTCAACACATTTGCCTTGCTAAAGCAGTATAAGTATTATTAGTTGATTCGATTAGGGATGTAATAACTATGGTCATTTATTGGGTCAACATATTAACCATCTCATGGTTTCTCTCATTAACTTGTTGTAGAATATTGCTTAGAGCACTGTTTGTATTTCCTAGTTGGACTAATGATAAATCCTTAGGTAAGTTTAGGAAAATAGGTGTCCCTTAATTCAACCTTTCATTTCGATTTGTATTTGTTCCTGCTCCTTGACCATTAACATTACCTTGATTTCTTGGTGAAATATTTGGTAATGTTGTAATATAGGTAGCCTGAGCAAACCATAAATGTTGTGTTGTAGTTTGGGGTACAAAACCAGGAGGCAACCCATATATTGGTGTCGTTTGATTAACCCCAGGGCTCCTAGTAATTTCTGGAGTAGAAACAAGAACCCCTATAGTTGTAATAAATTTTATAACTACATGATTTGATGGAAAAGTTCCAGACACTATAGTATCACTGTTGCCACTAACTCCATTATTTTTTTAAGAGGATTTTGAAAGTTATTTGAATAGTTTTCTGACATTCTTAGAACTATTTTACCACTTCTTAAATGCATAACCTTTTAAGTGGAACACAAGGCATGGCAATTTGTTTATTATAAATTGGTCTAAGATAAATCTCGATTTCAATTATCACTTTGTGAAGGGAATCTCTTCTTCTGAAGGACTTTCAAGTTCTTAGTGGTTTATAAATCAAAAGAATGTCAAAAACTTGTTTTGAGCATGATAAAGAAAAATGTAGCAAAAGATACGTGCAAAATAAAAATTAAGAATTAACTAATCTAAAATAAACTTGAATAACAAGAATACAAGTGAATAGCAAGTAAATGCAAATAACTAAAAAGCAATCGAAAATGGCAAGTAAGTAAAGAGTGTAAAGGAAACATACAACGAAAGGAAATAAAGAATTGAAAATTAAACTTACAAGAATAAATTTGACAATAACTTAAATGAAAATATAGAAAACATGTAAAGAAAGTGATAAACAAAAAGCAGTAAAGATACAAGAAATAAACTTGCTTGAAAGTTAACCTCGTAGTAAAATAAAGAAAGTAATTAAAGGAAAATAATAAAGATGCAAAAAATAGACATGAAAGAAAGTAAAGAAATCAAATAAAAATAAATCAAATGATTCAGAGAATCACTCAATCAAGAGATGAAGAAAAGTTTGCAAGAAATGTAAATTGCAAGAAGTATAAAGAAATTGCTTTAACGTTGCATTAAATTGTAAATGTTAAAGTAAGAAAGCATAGTGGAAGGCATATTTAACTAAATCTCTTTTGATATTCGTAGGCTTTAGAGTGACTTATAGAATGTGTTAAGAGATATGTGCAAATAATTTTTCCAACCATCTAAATGCTTCCGCTCCTTTGAGTATTTATAGACAAACAAAGTAACTATTATTTTAATAAGATTAGTATAAGAGTCATCGATAGAAATAACTTCCCAATTTAATAGTAATAATTATCTTATCTTAATATTACGAACTCAGGTGCTAAAAGCTTTCTAAATTCAAATTTAAACATTTGAATTTGAATTTAAACGAAATGCAATTGCCTTAAAATCTACTAAAAGACGTCTTTTGTCTCATAAATATCTCCTTTTAAATTAAAAATTCTGTTAAGTGTTGTTCACATTATTGCTTTGATGTCCAATATATTTGAAATGTTTTTCTCCTTCTAGATTGAAAGTCACCTTGACATCATCCTAACAATATCTTGGATTACTCCTTAGCCTACAAATATTAACTTTAAACACGAACTAAAAATAACTAATTTTCAATTATGATGATCTAATTCTATTTTTATTTAGATTGATGAACAATGTTCAAAATATTAATTTATATCTTTTGGGGATTGGAAAGAATTTTATTTTATACCGAGTGACTTTGAGAACTCACGGAGGCACAAATCCTTGTCACCCCGGTGAACGCCTAGGCCATCCAGAAAACATATGAGGTGTTCACGCGAGCTTCCTATTCCATTAAACTTCCTGAACACTGGTGGTTGATAGCTAGGTGGGTAAGGCTTTAAAGCGATTTGTAACACCCCTCTCCGGGAGGCATTACATTAAAGACCGACTCCTACTTTTTAAAATTCTTTGCTTAAGTTATAAAAGTGAATAGTATAAGATATGAGTTTCAAAAGCTTCTTTTTGTGGATAACATAAACTGGTCAAATTTTGGGAACACAAAACATAAGATCAATAGAATAAATAAAAGGCTTAAGTCATAGGAACTAAAAAGGCTTTTCATAAAACAAAGTTTACTATATCTTTAAGTACATCATTTGTATATCCCAAAACATAAAACTTAAGTACTCCAAAATAAACATACTTATACATATGACTACCAAATGAAAATTGAGCCTTGACCAAGTCCAAACACCTGAAGAACGGGTTCCTGCACCCGATCTTCGTTCAAAACCCCTTCGGGATCCCCAATAGACAAAGCCCCCAATTGGGGCATGTCACTGCGGACAGGAGTCTGAGCAGTTGACTCCACAGAGCCCTCTCTATAGGAAGCTCTCCGATCATCCCAAAGCTCCCCAAGAGGCATGTAGAACTCCAAGTGAACATCGGCATCCATAGTAAAGGTAATCGCATCATGCCGGGTCCTACTCCAATTCAAAGTGACATTTTCGTCGTACCAGACGCGTCCCATGCCCACTGGACACTCCATGCTCCGATGCCTCCATGAAACCGTAGTTTAGTAAAATCTCGCAAGTCTTGCCTTGCCGCCATCGCAGACTTTTCCATCGTAAATGCCAAACAGAATTAGACAGAATAATACAATAGAAGATGTGAGATTCCTTACATAAATACCATCATGGCAGCAAGAAACACAACGAAAGACAGTAGTGTTTTTCGTACACCATAACATCAACTAATAGCAGATATAATCATATTAATACAGGGATGTTATAGAACAACAACGTAATCATGTTAATACTGGATTATTATAGAGCAACAGCATAATCATGTTAGTAACTGATAAGTAATTCAATAGTATACATCAAGATATATATATATATATATATATATATATATATGTGTGTGTGTGTGTGTGTGTGTGTGTGTGTGTGTGTGTGTGTGTGTGTGTGTGTGTGTGTGTGTGTGTGTGTGTGTGTGTGTGTGTATGTTTGGATCATGTCATAATAACAGATATGCTGACTATGCATATGCATGATGTGTATGCTGACCATCCTTATACACAATGCAACCAAATTCCTACTCCATGGAGTTAAGGTTCAGAGATGAACGTTCCAGAAGATCTGTCCCTCCTCAAAAGACAGTCTACGCCGAACCACAAAAAAGATAGTGCTTGTCGGGTCCTCATCGTGCTTTGCAACAGTTTTCCATAGCCAGGGGTATACAATGTGACAACAGGTCACTAGGTGGATCACCTCGCCTTGACGCCCCCTGAGATCCATCTGGGATCACACTTATCCAAATTCTCACTCACTCCTAGGCATTCAAAGCTACGGGTGTAAATTAGTTCGGATAACCCGACCAACCCAATCAATCCAAACTGAACTAATTAAATTAGTTCAATTTGGTTTGGGTATATTGATTGATTCAGGTAAAATCCAAACCAATTAAAGCTTAATTGGCTCAGTTCTCGGTTTTGAAATTTCAAAACCAAACCAAACCATATATTTATATATTTTATTATTATTATTATTTTATTTTATGCTTCAACCTTTTTTGGTTACTACTTGTTGTTTTGACTTTTGTAATACTTTCTTAATTCTCAACTCCTAAAATGTCGTCTTTGTCCAATGTAGAAGGCCATAAAAATCCTCTGTCAAAATGTTTAGTTCTATTCACCAGCACTGCATCTCACCATAGGTTCTGCTCCACCACAGCTCGGGCCAGATCTGCTCCGCCACAGCCCGAGTCGCGCCATTCATCCAACGCAGAAAGAGACACTCGTGTTTCAACTCTATTAATAATAATTAGTCTTGGTCTACATAATTACTAATTTTCTAACTTATTTCATCATTAGTTTCTTAAATAAGTTAGTTAGATTATAAAATTAACTCTAGTCAATATTAGGCATAGTATATATTGAAAAATTGAAAAAATTAACAATTGTTTGGTGACATCCCCAGCTCATTTAGTAATTATCTAAGCTTGGAAAATTTGTTTTTGGCCAAGAATATGTTATCAGGTGCTATTCCAAAAACTCTTGGAAATGTGAGAGGCTTGAAAACTTTAGATTTTTCCTCCAACCAACTCTCTAGATCCATTCCTATTGAACTTCAAAATCTATATGCCCTTCAACTTTTGAACCTCTCTAATAATGATTTAAAAGGAACCATTCCTAGTGGTGGAGTTTTCCAAAATCTCTCTACTATCCATGTAGAAGGCAATAAAAAAATTTGCTTGCATTTTGCATGTATGCCTCATGGCCATGGAAGAAGGTATGTTAGATATTACATTATCATAGCCACAGTGGTAACACTGATACTATGTCTGACAATTTGCTTACTACTATACATAAAGAATAGAAAAGTGAAGGTAACAGCAACAACATCATCTGAACTTGGAAGCTTGGAAACGATGAATTGACTTTAAATGCTCTAGTATTGACTTTAAAAATAATGAATTTCTAGCTCTGGTTTATGAGTACTTAAGTAATGAAAGCTTGGAAGATTTGATTAAGGGGAAAAGAAAGCATGCATGTAATGCCCCGGGACTGCCCGTAGGATTGACGAGTGTCTCTACAAACCAACACAGGTCTTTTCAGCGTGCTTTGTCCTCACTCACACACATCTTAGGAAACTTCCGAGGAGGTCACCCATCCCACAATTGCTCTAGGTTAAGCACGCTTAACCATGGAGTTCTTATGTTCTAGGATCTCGAAAAGAAGTTGCAACTTGTTGATATGACTACGCCAAATCAATTCCTTTAAGCCATCCTCAACTATGCAGTCTCATACCAACACAATTTTTGAATCCCTTTCATTCCGGTGCGTATTTAGTTCATTCAGGCGACCTTTCGCCTAGAAGCCTGCCAGAAGTCGCTCCTTATTCGTGCTTCATTGCACCGGCGATCACTCCCCGCCCTCATTGGCCCCGGGACACACATGCCCACTAACTTCCACTTGGTTCGTCCCCGAACCACACCGTACTGGGAGAGGTCCCATCTCTGATACCATCTATACTGTCCTGGAACTACCTGCAGGATTGACGAGTGTCTCCACAAACCAACACTGGTCTTTTTAGCGTGCTTTGTCCTTACTCACACGCATCCTAGAAAACTTCCCAAGAGGTCACCCATCCCACAATTGCTCCAAGTTAAGCATACTTAACCATGGAGTTCTTATGTTCTAGGTTCACGAAAAGAAGTTATAACTTGTTGATATGGCTACGCCAAATCAATTCCTTTAAGACATCCTCAACTATGAAGTCCCATACCTGCACAGTTTCTGAATCCCTCTCATTCTGGTGCGTATTTAGTTCATTCATGCGATCCTTCGCCTAGAAGCCTGCCAGAAGCCGCTCCTTGTCCGTGCTTCATTGCACCAACGATCACTCCTCGCCCTCATCGGTCCCGGGAACTAATGTAACACCCATCTTAGTGTATCACATTTCAAACTAACTTCTTATAAAATCCTTTACCCAAGTTATAAAATATTTAATATTATTAAAATACGGATTTCAAAATTCCTTTTTGCGGATAACATAAACTTTACTGAATTAGAAAAACACAAGATATAAAGACTGGATTAAATACATCTCTCGTATATAACATAGGTTTGTAACATCTTCATTACATAAAACTCTCGTATTGTAAATAAAATATAATTACCATATAAAAACTCGACCTGGCCCAAGTTCATAACACCTAAAGATGTAACATCCCGAAAATTCTTTATTTCATTATAAATAATCATTTTATAATATTTATGATTTTTAGGAATTTTTGTGAATTTTTCTGGAAATGATGAATATTTTAATATATTCTTCATTTTGCGTGCACACTGAGCGGAGCCGGGATAACGAAATGTTTTCCCTGAGGCTGGTAAACCTTGAACTGTCAACGTGTCGATGGGGGATCTTACTAAACTCGAGGTCGGGCACAATTTGCGAGGTTTATATTTTTCAAGGTTTTATCTGCTAGATAAAATCGCTGTATCATAAAATTATCTGATGAATAATAAAATATTATTTTCATCAATTGTAACTTTTATTCACTGAGAAAATAATTCTAACAGTGTAATTAATCATCTATCGAATGTATCTAATTAAGGAGACAAGCTTACTATGCACTTTATTGATAAGCGCGCGAAACTTCTCAAGGAAGCTTTGAGGGAAGCTTCTAGGAAGCTTCCTCCAACCATTCCTCTCTCTCTCCTCCCTTTTTGGTGCTGCACGGTTGGCAACAAAGGATATTACATTTTCATTCTCTCTCATTTCCTCTCCTCCCATACTCAGCTCACTCTCTTTATCTCTTCTCCATACGGCTGCACATACCCACAGCCACCATTGTTGATTTCAAGCTTTCTTTGCTCAACCCAAAAGGGACCGTTGTTTCCCCTTCACCATCTTCAAGTTTTCTTCTTGGTGGAGCTTTTCTTTATTCCTCCATTTTCGTATTCCACAGCCAGCACCAAAGCTTCAAGCTTTAAGGTAAAGCTCTCAACTTTCTTCTCATTTCTCCTCATTTTCGTATTCCATGGTCACATTGATGACTATGGATTTCCATTTCCACTCTTTGATTTTGATTTTTCGGATTTGAACACCAAGGTTTTTGGTGGTGGTGAAGAACCAGATTTCAAGAACAGAAGGAGCTTGCCTTCTTTGTGCTTCTCTAAGGTAAGAGGAAGACACTTCTCCTCAACCTCTATTAGCATTTAGAAATGTTATCTGTGATTGATAGTGAGGGAACCCTATTGAGGATCATCCTTTGTTTGCATGTTGTTTTTAAGGTATTTGTGCTATTAGATAGTTTTTGTATATTAATGAATTTGAATGGGTTAGAATGTATAACATGGAAGGAAATGACGTCGGATTGGTTCTCGAATGGCCACGATTTTGAGCCCAAAAGTTTAGGGATTTTTAGTGAACAATTGTAATAATTTGAACTTCTGACCATTTAGTAGAATGTCAAAATCCGTCGAGTTTAGACTTCTGACCGTAGCCGTCGAAGTTGATTTTCTGACCAAATCCGTCGAGTTTAGACTTCTGACTATATCCGTCAAATTTGATTTTCTGACCAAATCCGTCGAGTTTGGACTTCTGACCCTTAAGCACAATGTCAATATTTGTCGAGTTTGAATGTCAATATTCGTCAAGTGACATACCCGTCGAGTAGAGTTTCTGACCACTTGGGAGAGAAACTTCCCCAATGCCAAATCCGTCAAGTTAGAATGCCAAATCCGTCGAGTAGAATTCCTGACCGTTTAATAGATAAACTTCCCCAATGTCAATATCCATCGAGTTTGAATGTCTATATCCGTCGAGCGACATATCCATCGAGTAGAATTTCTGACCATATAGTACTTTCATCGGTTCAACACTTGAAAGATTTCTCCAACGTCAACACCCGTCCGTCGAATTAGGATTTCGGCTGGCCTTCTAGTATATTCGACAGTTTTTGATCCCCATTTGACAGAATCTTCATTCTACAGAAATTGATTTTTTGCCATTCTTGTGAAATAATGTTCTCCCATCTTTCATCATTCTGCTATGTTATTTTTCGTTGAAAGGCAACCTCAATTTTATACTAGATACATTGTCTCCGTCGAATTCAGAAGTATAATTTATCACCCAACACCTAGCGATCAAATTAATGGTTTTGCTGGTGATTCCAGCTGTGTATCTTCCTGGACTCGAGGCTTTTGGACTAATATAAACATATTAATCGTAAATAATTGGAGGACTAGAAACTAATTAGGGATTTATAAAGAGGGAAAAACAAGGAACGTGAGCATGCCTTACCACTAGTGAGAATTTTGAATAAAGGAAGAACATGAGTATGGGTGAGGTTGTGAGGAACATAATGAACCTAATGGTAGACTTCTATCATGACTATGAATGGGATTGTGGTTATCCTTAAAATGTGCTATTGGCTTGATGTGGATCCGTGAATGGGATCAAACCTTGTTATTAAATCATATGACATGCATTTGAAGCACGATTAACCTAGTTTATCATGAGGAGCATGATTGAGTCATGCATTGAACAAAAAGAAAGAGAACGTCCGTTGGACTTTGTTAAGGTCGAGTTGCTTAGGAGATGATCACACCTTAGTGCGGGTGCGAATAGACATGTGTGGTCTTGTAGTTGACCTTGAGGGCGTCAGGGCGCGGGCGTCTCACAGAGGGCAATGGTAGCCCCTCTAGACCGTGAGACAAATTGATGCAAACGCACCGATGATCCTGACTGGACATAGTCCTATATCGAGATCTTGTGGGAATGCCGCTGTATAAAGCCTTGTTGTGTAAAATGACTGATTATTTTCTAGAAAGCACTTATTTTTATGGCTGACTAGATACTGGCATATCTCCCTGATCATTCTCTCTGACTACTTTGTGTCTAGCTCCATGGAGTAGGATTTTGACTATTGTATGCATGTGCACAGTGAGTCCATGCATTATCTAGCATTTATTCATTATTATAACTTGGAATTGTTATCTTACAGTTAAATATGGATATAATTACTTGGAACTACTTATTTGTTTATTTCTGCTGTTCAATGCTTATGATTATTATCAAAAATGCTATATGGGCGCTTTGCGCCATTTTGTTTCTTATTACTATAATTAGTAATGATGGTAGGATGTCTTACTTCTTTTCTGTCTTTCCATTACTGTTTGTCTATATATTGCATCCCATCAAAGACGACTGCAAGGAAACGGAAGCCCCCGATTTCCCTGGCTTCTGGCCTGACCTCAATTAGCGACTACTGAAGAGCATGGAGGCACGCTCGCGCAGATTTCTGGGAGATTTGCGTTTGACCTTCCTAGGAGGGCCAGAGTGCTGGCACATCAACTTTGACTCTGAGCGCTGCGTCTACTTAGGGGACTTATTGATATCTCTAGCTTGGAGGCGCTATGAGCCGCCTGTCTTCACCTGCTGTATCAGCCTACGTCTGGAATTTCATTTTCCTATACGGGAGATGTGGGGTGACTGCTATTACACCCCGCGGGAAGACTCTTTTCATTCCACTGCTCGGGCCCCGTCCCGTAATTCTGTGGCTCCTATGGTGGTTTCCTCTGATAAGGAAGACCCAGAGGAGGTCCCTGAGGACGACCTCGCAGAGGATCCTAAAGAGGATCCTGACATGATTCCTCCTCATTTGAGGGACTAATATTACTTGTAGCTACTGAGGGCTACCAGTATTTTATTTTGGGGGCATGATGTTTTGACTGTAGTGGGCGGTATATTCTGATACTGTGGGAATGTGTATGTATAATCCTTTAGGGGCAGGTATAGTTTTGCTTTTTGATATACCAGGCTTTGTAACCAAACAGTTTGATAAATATATATGAATATGAAATGTTAATTCCAATGTACGCTTTACTTCTGCCTTTATTCTTTATTTCCATTTATGTTTCGTCACTGTGGTTATTAATTATGGTTATTATAAAAAAAGAAAAAAAATTATACTCGCCAATTTAATTACCCAACTATAATCAAGTGAATATATATATAATGGTATTTAAAAAGGAACCGGGTCTTAACCTATATAATTTTGTTTCCACATTGTAATTGACAATGTGACGTTCCCTTTCCGAAAATGGGCATTACAAAAGACATAAGTCCTTCTCAGAAGACAAATTTCCTAGTCGGGAATGTCTCGACAGATAGAAATCCAAGTAAGTAATATCTCGGAGTCCTCCCTAGGAGTATAGTGAAGATCATTTCACAACTCCCTGATAGGGTAAACAAACTCTACATATGCAATCGTAAAAGAAGAAGTAATGACCCCATGGCGGGTCCTACTTGTGGATAGAGTAATGTCACCATAATACTCTATATACTCTGAGTTCCAATGGACACGCTAAGCAGCAGCGCCTTCAAGAAACTATAGTCTAAAGAAACCTAGTTGATCCCTCCTTGCCGCCATCGTAATCTTCACAGATGTAAGCATAAAATAGAAACAGATAGAACAATACAGCAAAGAGGTGAGATCCCCTACATCGCATACCAATGTGGCAGCAAAGAAACGATAAAAATACCAATACAGTACAGTATACAATCCATTAAATAGTATAAAATTAGAAGATATATTCATGATAGTTAACAATTAAATAATCCAATAAACTTGTAGCATAATGGCAGACATAATGATAATACCACATCAATATTATATCACAACAATATAAATGTTGACTATGCGTATGCATGATGTAACACCCCAAATTCTGACTATGTTAATAGTAATAGCAGAATTGCACTGTTTTGTATTTTCTGTGTGTTATAAAAATAATTTGACTGTTTTGATACTGTTTTTGATTATTTTGTGTGATTTCCTCCGGGTCAGGAAAATAATAATTTTGGGATCAGGGAAATTTTTATCTGATTTATTCGGAGGTGGGGGATCTTACTAAATCCAAATCTGAGAGATACAGAAAAGAATCTTTTAATTTTTAGAATTTATCTATGAAATAAAAATATTTCATTAATAAATATCTGGTGTTTTATTTATAGCAGTTATTGCTATAAATTATTTGACCCGATAAATTTTAGTTGACAGAAAATGTGTTTAGAATATTTTCTGTAACCTAAATTAGAATGAACCAATAGGAACAGTCAAAAACAACGGCTAGACTTTTTCTAACTAATAGGAAATGGTCAAATAAAGGGGCATGAACTTTATTGTGGACCATTAGATGAAAAACTTGATTAAGATATGTTTTGATCATAGCCATTGATCAGATCAATGGTGTGAAAACAGTTCAGATAAAATCACTAAGTGATATCCACCTTAGATTAAATCAAGGGCTAGGAAATAAAGTTAATTTCAATGGCTAGGATTGAGTCAATAATAGTGGCTTGACTAAGTTACTAAGTAGCTAATTAAACCTAATTTAGTTGTCTTAATTACCTAATTAAGAAGCTAAGTGAACTAACCTAGTTGTTAATTAGTTCTAATCTAGTTACTAATTAGATATCCTAATTTCATCTAGAAGTCATGACAAAGCATGATATATGCAATGACCTATTATATTAATTAGTTAGGTGATTAGATGATTAATTAAGTGTAATTAGGAAACTTAACCTAATTAACTAGCTAGCTAATTAGCATACACTTAAGCTATAATTGAAGTCAAACCAAGTCCCTAACCCTCCTTGTGTTCCACGGCCAAGAGGCCATTTTCTACTAAGTTCCATAAGCTTCTAGGTCCATCCAAGTGACCAATGCATGACCACATGGTGACCAAGCCATGTGCTCTCAATGTGAACACACAAATAGGATATTTTACTTCAAGTAAATCTCTTTATTCTCTCCTATACACATCCCACAGCTGCACCACTCTAAATTCACTCTCAATATTTACTTTTTCTCTCACCTAAAGACTTAGCATCATTTTCTCTCAAATTCCCAAGAACACCAAGAACTTTTCCTTCCCTTTTCTCTCTAGTGTTTTGGCCTTCTCACCCAAATACACCATCCATCTTCTATAATTTTTGTTCTCAACATTTTCTAAACCTAAACAACCTCCTAAACACTTTTCATTTAGAAAGTTTCATCAAAATCCTACTCCTAGTGCTTCAAAATCCAAGTTTTATCTTATTTCCCTAAAGGTAAACTTGTGATTCTTTGGTTTTAAATTAAGTTTATGATTTTCTAAACCATGATTGTTCCATGGTTTATCATTATTAAGCCTTGTTTTTTATTTTACTAATTGTTTAAGAATTGTTAGGGATTTGTGTTAGTTCCCACGAAATCAAGGAGAAGGAGAGGAACTTGAGGATCTTGTCTTCAAGAGGTAAGAGGGAGATTTTACCTCACCAACCAAGTTTTGGTGGTGTGAGGATGGTTTTGTATGGTGATAAACCCATAAGGGTTTATTTACCTATTGTTTGATGTGTCTTTAATTGTGATTGTGGTGTTTATGGCTTTGTTTTGTGATTGTATGTATGATAGTATGATTACTGCTTTGATAATGTGTTTGTATGGATAATTTTGAAAGCATGAAATTGTATGTGTAATTTAGGAAGTGAATAGCATAATGGACGAAATTCATGAGAGCTCCAAAGAGCTTGAGGTCACGGCCATATTAGGGTAAAAAGGACCAAAGTCCTTAAAATGATGAATTCAAATGAGAATTAAGGATTTAAATTAAAAGAAAATAAATTTAGAAAAAGTTTGAGTATAGCAAAGTAAAATGATTTTGGGAAAACAATTTGATTCAATTCAATAAATGAGTTATGAAATAAAATGAGGGTCAATACTTGAAGTTTACTGACGTATAGCTCACCCTACGGGTTTTGAAACGCATTGATAAAATTTGAGCTGTAATATGTGAAGTAAAAGAAAGAAATATCATTTTCTGGGAAACAGTACAAATATTGATTTTTAAAGGGGTTATATTGTAAAAATTTTATAAAAGAGGGACTATATGGTAATTAAAGTATTAAGAAGGACTATATTGTAATTATTTTATAAAGAGGGTCATATTATAAATATTTTATAAATGAGGGGTCATATTACAAATATTTTATGAAAGATGGACTATTTTGTAAATATGAATTTTATGAGGGACTATTGTGAAAATATTATTTAAATGGGGACTATAAAGTAATTATTATGTTTTTGAGGGACTATTGTGTAAATATGAAAAACAAAGTCAAAATTTAGTGTTAAATGAGAAAAATAGTATTTTTGATTTAAAACATATGAAAAATATTTTACGCGATTGAGAAACGTTGAAAAATCACTATGCAATTTGAAAATGCGACAAAATTGTTGCGTGATTGAGAAAACGAGAAAATATGACTACGCGATGATAAAACAGTAAAAATACTGTTGGGTTAATGTGTGGACCTCGAATATGAGATAATAAATTAAAACTGTGATTTGTGCATAATACATGCATTGGAAAAGTCCGATGGACTGTATGAAGCTATTTGCCTAAGAGAGAATACACCTCTTGAGTGGGTGCGATATGCGTAGTGTATAAGTCACTCGTTGACCTTGGGGGCATTGGGGTGCGGGTTGCCTACAATGGGCAGTTGGTACTCTTTTGTACCGTAGGTTAGACCGACACAACACACCAATGATCATAACCTAGACACTATTCTTAATCAAGATCTGATAAATACTATCGTGCATATGCTAAATGTGTGAAAATTGAGCATGTGGTCTGACGCATGTTGGTGCTGACAAATCTTTTCGATGACTCTCTCCGACCTGAGTTGTAGCTCCATGGAGTAGGAAATTGAGTCAATGTGCATTTGCATACTTGTTGAGGGCATTATCGTAATTATGGTTTATGAAAATTGAATTATTGAATATTTGGTTATTGGTAATGGCATGATTGTAATTATTGTATATTACATGTTTTGTGATGATAATGATGTTAGTGGCATAATTATAATTATAGTATGATAGATGTATGAAATATTGTATGTGTTTATCTTCATTGCTACCATACTGGTAATGGCATAGGTGATCTCACCTCTTTGTATGTCTATTCGATATCGTATTTATAATTTAAAAGATGTTGAGCAAGAAGTTGATCGAGAAGCTGAGGAAGAGCAGATTCCTGTTGAGGACGCTGAGTTTTGAAGAGATGGAGATGCCTTGTTTCCTTGGGTATATGAGATTGACGTTTCTTGGAGGATCAGAGGCATGGCATGTTGATTTGGATAGAGAGAGTATTTACTATATGGGAGACTTAAATATTAGATTGAGTAGACAACATCTAGGACATCATTACTTTAGTGTTAATATTTATGTACAACTAGAGTTTTCAATATCTATTAGGCAGTACTGGGGGACTTATTATCGTACCCCTTGCGAGGTCAGTATTGTGTTGTCTGCTCGGACACCTGTCCGTAGGACTTCACGTCAAGCTGGATTCCTACCTGTGGAGGAATCTGAGGAGGACTTGTCTGAGGGTTCTACTGTCTAGTAGGACTTGAGCAATATGTTAGTTTAAATTAAAGTTTAAATATTTTGAAAGTCTAGTTTGTAAATATCTAAGTATGACAGTACTAAAGGCTTGTATGTATATATGATGTAAATTATTGTGATGATGTTGTAATGTTTTTATTTTCCGCTAAGTTTATCTTATTATTATTAAGAAGTTTTACAACTCGTATTTATATTACAAGCATGATTTCTGACGAATAGGGTAATTTGGTAATTAAGTAACATAAATGTGACGCCCTAAGGAGGGTGTTACACATGATGTGCATGCTGACCATCCTTATGCATAATGCAACTAGTTCCTACTCCATGGAGTTAGACTCAAATTCAGAGATGAACGTTCCAAAAGATCTGTCCCCCCTAAAAGACAATCTACGCGGATCATGAAAAGAAATAGTGGTTGTCAGGCTGTCAGTGCGTTGCAGTCGGTTTATCACAGCCAGAGGTATATATATATATATATATATATATATATATATATATATATATATATATATATATATAGTGATAGCATAATCACTAAGTGAATCACTGTGCCCTAACATCCTCCAAGATCTGGTCCAGATCCACTATCCTGTGAGTTCCCGTTCACTCTTTAGGCATAAAATGCCACAACAGTCATCGACTGTATAATGCTCAAATGCATATTCAATGAAATCAAACCACCGTTGAATTGTCCCCAATGATATTAAATCAACCGCCCATACAATTGTCTAATATCATTAGTATCAATGATATTATATAACCGCCCATACAACTACATAATACCAAAGATCCACACAAGTCCAGAACTTCGGTCCCACAAGCACAATGCTAAACCATAACTACTTAGGTACAGTACGTTAGCTCTACAGCACAACTCGCTGTTCCTCTCAATCGCATAGCAATATTATCGCATTTTAACATTCGCGTAACACTTTTGTTATGTTTTCAAATCGCATAATGATTTTTCAACATTTTCTCAATCACGTAACTAAAAATCGCTGTGATATTACTCTCAATAAAACTTTAAATAAAATACTGTAAGTTCCAAATCATCCTCAAAAATCATTTTCTTGCCAAAACTTCTCTAAATAATATTTTCTAATATTTTCTTCGTAAAACTGTGTTTCTTTGATTAACTTGGAATATTACAGCTCAAAATTTTCTAATGCGCTTCAAAACCCAAAGAGTGAGCTATACGTCAGTAAATTTTAAGTTTTAACTTTTATCTTACTTAATAGCTTAATTGCACTAATTTAATTCAAAAAAATTTGTTTATTTCCTATTTAGGTCTAAAAACCTATCAAATAAATTTTTTATTAATCAAATACCTAAGTCTACACTTAGTAAAATAATTTTGATTCTAGGATATTGAAAATTGGCATGTTGGCCGAATTTCATTATATGTTTCATAACTCATACATTAATTATTTTCTAACACCTTATTCTTTACAAAAATCTTTAATCCAATTTTTCATCATAAAATCATTTAATTCATGATTAGGAAAATAATTTAGAACATTTTGCTCCTTGGTGGTGGTTGAGGCCGTGAGCCATCAATTGGTCATTGGAACCAAAATTCTTTCCTTTCTCATGTGATTTATAGTATGCAACATATATCAATCATCAAAACTATATCATAAACATTTCATACATACTATCAAAATCACATATCATCATATATATCAAAAAATCAACCATAACATATCATCATATATATCAAAAAATCAACCATAACAATTCCATGCATAATATCACATCATATGAAAATGCATAATCAAGCAAGCATAAACCAATAACCACACAATCGAGTGAATAAATCCTCACATGGATTTTTCACTCACAAACACAAACAATTTATTCCTTCACCACCTCATATGGCCGATGAGGTTAATCTTCATCTTACCTGGTATGTAGCTTCCTAAGCTCCTTGTAAAACTCTCTTTGTATCAATCTTTCACCACCAAGTAGATCTTAGAATTAAAACAAACACATAAAAATTAGCATCTATGGCTTGATTAAGATGACCATAGATCAAGCATGGTCTTAGGATTCCAAGAATCAAGTAAGAAATCAAGTTTCAAGATCTTTACCTTGAAACCCTAGAACTTAAATCCAAGAATCAAGCTTGAAGATAATTGATTTAGACTAAAGTCTCAAACCAAAGAGTCTTAGAATGATGTGAGGATTCAAGAAGTATGGTTGGTTTAAATTAAACAAACTTGGAAGGTAACTTTAGGGTGGTTGGCCGTGAGCTCCCTTTGATGAACAAGGTGAGAACTTATTGATTTTCAACTTGAAGGACAAGATTGAAGATAGATGATCTAGGCTAAGATCTCAACTACAAAGTATCTTAGATTGTGTATAGATTCTAGATCTAAGGTTGTTTAGAATTATTGAATCTTGGAAGGTATTTTAATGGGTTTGGCCGTGAGCCTTCAATAGAAGAAAAGAATGGAGTTTTTGGTGTTTGTTCTTGGAGTTCTTGGAAGTGAGAGAAAAAGATGATAGGTTTCTTGTCACAAAGTATTGGAAATGAAATGGAAATAGCCAAGCTCCAAGGGTATGGCCATGTAGTAGCTTTGGATAAGAAACTATGGCTTGTTTTGCAAGATAGAAAACTATCACATGGTCTCACATGGTTCCACATGGCCTAGGTCATCAAGTTGTCATCCGTAGATCATTAGATGATTCATGAACATCCTAGAATACTCTAGTAACCATTTGACTTAATGGGAACCTAACTAAATTTTGTTTCCATTTAATTCTTAGTTACATTTAAACTAATCTAGTTAGCTCATTTAGTTACATGTCTAACTATCTAGTTACATGATTAAGTCATGCATTGTAATGCATTTGTCATACTTCTAGAAAACTCTAGATATTTTCTTGTAACTATGGACTCTAAGTATTAGCAAACTTAGTTTGTTCCATTTAGTTAGTACTTAGGCTATTTAGAGTAACTAAGTTAGATTATCTAGTTTCTCCACTAACTAATCTAACCATTAATGTTGACTTCATCTCCTAACCATTGATTTAATCTATGGTAGATATCCTAAGCTTCCTTATCAAGTTTGCTCTCACACCATTGATTAGATCAATGGTGATGATCAAAGGCTTCTTCATCAAGTTTGCCATCCAACGGTTCACAACAAAGTCCATGCCACTAAACTTGACCAATTTCTATTAGTTAGTCATTAATCTATGTAATGATGGTTCATTATTACACTTAAGATATTTAACTTAGATATTTTTATTCAGATATTTTACGTAGATATTTTATCCTTAGATATTTATTCATAGATATTTTACTAGGTGAGTCATCACAGAGAAGTTTCTAGAAAAAGAATGATAAGATAAGCTTGAAAGAGTAAGTAACCAATTTGAATTTGTCTTCTAACTTGAGTAGTCAATTTGAATTTCTCTTCTTCAACTTGAGTAACCATTTTGACTTCTTCTTGCTTACCATTGGTTCATCACTTTGAGTCATAGCTATCAAGATATTTTCCCGAAGATATTACCCAATGGACAATAGTTATTGCTATCATTACATAATGGGTAATAGAAAACATAGATAAAGAAAATCTCCGTCAACTGTTCTCGATTTCGGGTTTAGTAAGATCTCTGATCCTATCTTGATAGTCCGAAACTTTCTGGTTCAAGAAAAATTTTTGTTTTTCGGGTCCCGCCTCAAACACACATACAACTCAAAATAATATTAAAATAATCAAAACTTAGAAAATTCCATAAAAATTTCTAAAAATCATAAAAATTATAAAACTCATATATTAAAAAAAATGAATTCAAGCATACAATTTAAAATAATATTAAAATAATTAAAATAATATTAAAATAATCAAAATACTTAAAAATTTTCAAAAAATTCACAAAAATTCACAAATATTATAAAACGTATTTATATCAAGAAAAATGAAAAATTGGGGTGTTATAATGCAAATGAAAATGGGTTGAACCTTATGGAGAGACTGAATATAGATATTGATGTTACTTGTGCATTGGATTACTTGCACAATGATAGTGAAGTTCCTATTGTGCATTGTGATTTGAAACCCAACAACATTCTCTTGGATGAAGATATAACTACAAAGGTTGGAGACTTTGGATTCATTAGGTTGTTGATTCAAAGTTCAACTAATCAAGTCTCCATTAACTCCACTCATGTCCTTAGGAGTTCAATTAGTTACATATATACCTTTAGGTTAGTAGCCTCACAACTTCCTCTTTAATTGAATAGTAGTATATAACTTGTCAAGTTAAATCTCTCTTAGAGAATTTTTTAACTTATTCAAATATAATTTCTTAATATAAATATCAATATGTTTATTTATTCTCTCTTTATGAACCTTTTAATACACATTCTAAAACATGAAATAATTATTAGTGTTCAAATTAATAAGTTTAATTCTATTTTTAGAAATTTTTTCATAGGTTTATTGTGTATTTTTTCACTATGGAAAAGAAATTATTTGGCTGATTTTTGTGTTAAAAAAATGGCCAACCCGATCACCCGAACCAAACTAATCCGTAGATGTTTACTTTGGTTTGGTTCTGATTTGAATATCAAAAGATACAAAAATCGAACCAAACCAAACCAATTAATTTTGATTAGTTCAAATTTATTTTTTCTCAAAAATCGAACCAAACCACCTACTTATACCCCCATTCAAAGCCGACAGTCTAATACTCATGTGCATACTCAAGAAATCCAACCACCGTTGTACCGTTCTCAACAGTATTAAGGTAACTACCCATACGATTGTCCAATACCATTAGTATCAATGATATTATATAGCCGCCCATACAACTACATAATACCAGTGATCCACTCGAGTCCAGCACTTCGGCCCAAAAGCACAAGGCTAAATTCATAATCCACTTAGGTCCAGTGCGTCGGCCTAAGGTACAATGCTCATGCATGCTATCACAAAGGATTTCAGTCGTGCAAATTCAAGAATCATTATTATCAAATCACGTGGAGCATTGTCACAAATTTCTCTAGTACATAGAAACATCAAGTCTCCTTTAGGCTTTAATTATCATGTTTCCAAGAATAAGGATAGAAATTTAATCCAATTTACCAGATTCTTCTAACTAAATTCCTCAAATGACCTATCCTCATATCATTTATGAAAACCTAAAAAAACCACATTGTCCTTACCTCATAATTCCTTTCCTATTTCATCTAAGTCTTTCAAATTTTCTCTATTTCTTTCTCAAGCTTGTTTTTCCTCTCAAGACCAAAAATCGCTCTTTTGTTTAATGATAAAAATTTATTATTTTCCATTATTATCTTATAAATTCTTAATTAATTTTCTCGATTGTCAAGTTACCTAGATTTACCACTAATAGATCATTTTCCATGATTCCGATTATCTCCAAATTTGTTTCCATTTGGTACATCCAAAAGTTATTACTCCTCAAATTATGACATTATAATTATCTTCAATCTTACTCATAAATCCCTAAACCCTAATTTGTCTTCCGAATCACCCAAACAATATTTCCTAACATTCTTTCTAAAACTTCCATTATTCAACTTCTAAATAAAATTCTTTCCATCCTAATTACTCTTCTATCCTATTATCAAGTATTTTAGGTCTCCAATTCACTCTTTCATCCAAATTATCAAATATCATGATTAAAATCAATTCTCTACAATGGTAAAACTCGTTTTCTTTCCTCATTCAACTTGTAATCTCATGAATCATATCGTTGCATGTAATCATCTAAGTCCTTAATAAATAAATATTTTTCTCATGGATACCCCTAGGCCAAGGTGGCCATGAGCCTCAAGGAATCAAGGGAACTCAAAAATCATTCCTTTGCAACATAACTATAGCATGCCACATACTTCAATCATCATAATTTATTAAATTCATGCTTGTTATCAATATCACATATATCCATTAAGTCACCACAATCATTTTTGCATACAACAACATCATATAATCATACAAGATCAAATAAGCATAAATCAAATCACACATTCGGGTGGATGAATCCTCACGTGGACTCTCCAATCCCAACACACCCATTCGTTCCTCACCACCATAACATAGTTGATGAGGTTAATCTTCGTCTTACCTCAAGTGTAGCTTCCTAGCTCCTTGTGAGTCCTTTTGTAGCAAACTTTTTCCACCAAGAGGTTCTTAGAATCAAAGCAAACATACAAGAATTAGTACCTAGGGCTTGAATAAGATTACCATAGGTCAAAGTATGGCTTTACATCCTTTAAAATGAAACAAGAAGAAAGATTCAAGAACTTTACCTCAAGATTCTTGAACTTGAGATTTGAAACAAAGCTTAAAGAAATACTTGAAAGTGGATGAACTAAAGTTTGATTTCTACACAAAAGTATCTTAGAATGATGTAGAGACTCGAGATCTAAAGTTATCTTGAATTATTGAAGATTTGGTGATGGTCTTTGGGAGTTGGCCGTGAGCTCAAAATGGAAAAAGTGAGGATTTTTGTGTTTAGTTCTTGGTTGCTTGGATGAAAAGATGAATAAGAGATGAACTAGGTGTAGAATGGCCCTCCAAAAATGGCCATACCCGTGAGGTGTAGAGGAAAATGAGAAGAGAAGGTAGAAATCAAAGTCTCACCTTAAGAGCTTCAAGTTAGGGTTTTTGAAAGAAGATGATGAAGATGAGAGAACTAGATGATGATCTCAACATAGAAAATCATTCATGAAATGTATAGATCCTAGATATATGATTGAATGGAAAAACAAAATGGAAGAGGAAGATGAAGGGTGGTAGCCGTGAGGTTGAGAGAAAATGGAAGAGAGAAAATGAGATAGAAACTTTAGGGTAGAGAGAAAAAGTGATAAAAAGTTTTGGATGGTGAAAGGATGGTGACATTTAGTGAAATGTGAAAGCTTCTGAAAAGATGACAACTTGTCATCTTTTTCCTCCTTCAAAAGTCATGCCCCCCTAGGAGAATGGAGCAAAACTTCATTTACAAGTTTCTCCTAAAGCTTCTTTGAGAAGCTTCGCACGTTTTCCTAAAAATATCAAATCATGTTGTCATGTAGTGATGTGACGATATCACTTAGATGATATAATAAAAGTGACTAGATAGAAATAATTTATTAAATTTTTGCTGCAAGTTATTACCCAGTAGGTAAAAGTTACAGTTAACAATGTCAGTATCTATTGTCCAATGGATAATAGGGTGCACTCAAATTTTATTCGTCAGATAAAATCTCAAAAATTGAAAACTTCATAAATTGTGTCCGGCCTCGAGTTTAGTAAGATCCCCTGTTACCGTTTCCACAGTCCAAGGTTTTCTGGCCTCGGGGAAAATATTTCATTTTCCCGGCTCCACTCGACGTGCATGCAAATCGAGGAATATATTAAAATAATCAAACAATTTAAATAATTTCAAAAAAATTCAAAAAAATCACAAATATTATAAAATGAGTATATATCTTGAAACCAGTAATTTTTGGGGTGTTACAACTCTCCCATTCTTAAAAGAAATTTTATCCTCAAAATTTGTCATACCTTAGAACACATGTGGATGTTGCTCCTTATAGAATGCCTCCAGATCTTCAACGCAACCACAACGGCTAACTTCGAGTTTGTGTAGGGTAGTCCATTCTCATGTGCTCTCAGTTGTCTTGAAGCATACACTACTACTCTTTCTATTCCGAACGAGCATATGTTCTAAACTCTAACGTGAAGCATCGCGAGACGTCTTGAAATGTTCGTTGGAATTCGGTAGAATCAACATTGGTGAAGTAGTCGAGTGTTTCTTCAATTCTAAAAAATTTTCGTACATGCATCAGTTTATGCAAGAACTTGACTCTTTCACGTGAGCTAGATGAGAGGTCCCGCCATCTTGACGAATCCTGCGGTGAATCTCCGATACTAGCCAGCTAATCCCACATAATGACGAATTTCCAATACAGTCTTCGATCTTTCCCTTTGAAGAACTGCTCTAACTTTCGACGAATCCATAATAATTTTTCCCTTTGAGATCATGTGACCCAGAAGTTGAACTGCCTATATCCAGAATTCGTACTTAGACAACTTCACACATAACTTTTTCTTCTTCTTCAAAATTTGAAGAACTACATTGAGATGTTCAGCATGTTCCTCCAGACTTTAAGAAGAGATCAGAATGTCATCAACAAAGACAACGACGAATCTGTCTCAATAGGGAAGAAAGATCCTATTCATGTAGTCGATGAATACTACCGAAGCGTTCGTTACTCGGAACGACATTACTAAATACTTGTAGTGCTCATAATGCGTCAGAAAGGCCATCTTAGAAGCATCTTCTACTTTCAAACAAACTTGATGATAACTAGAATGCAAACTGATCTTGGAGAAATAATGGCTTCCTTCAGTTGATCCATCAAACCATCTAACCTCGATCTTAATAGAAAATGTCTCACAGGGTAAGTTCTTATTTAATTGTACTGCATTCAGCATTATGATATAGTTTGGGTCAGGAACATATCTTCTCAATCGAAATACAAGGGAACGTTATAAAGATTCGAAAGAAAAGGTAGTGAAGTCATTTGGTATACTACCGGACCCATCCGTCAGAGAATTCGATGTGGTCCAACAAAATTTAGGAATAAGCTTCATGGATTCAAATCCAGAAAATCTCTATCTTAAGAAATACTAAAGTCCTATTAGAACAAAATAGCAAGATATGGTCAGAAAATAACCAATCCCTTTCTGAGATCAAATCTATTTATGGGAAAGGCAAACAATCAAATTAGAAGAAAGGTTTTCAAATTTCTAATAATAATAGGACAGTTCAAACAAACTTGTGCAATGACAGTAGGCTTAGAAATGAGAATAGCAATATTCAAGTCAAAAGGAAACAATTTAACAGGATATGGTTGGAGATAACTAATCCATTTTTAAGATCACATCAAATATGCGAAAAAGGTAAACAAATCAGATCAACTGAAAAGATCCAATCTTTAACAGGTCATAGGATAATTTAAACAACTTGGCTATCAACAACAGGTCTTTATAATAGAAGTAGAAATAACTTGGTCAAAAAATAACGAAGATACAGATAACCCTAATTGATCTATACAATTATATGCCATAAAGAAATGGGTTACCCCCAGCATTATACAGTATAGTCAAAGGATCATCTCTTATGACACAGTCTCCCTCGTTTAAGCCTTCAGTCTGGGATGTTGTTACTTCACTTGGGGAATTGACTCTTCCTTCTTTGTGAGATTTTAAAACACGTACATTACTAACGGAAGGCTTTGTCTCTTGAGAAGTACAATTCCTAAACACGTGTCCTAGTTTTCCACACTTGAAACAAACTTTTCCCTTGATCGTACTGTCCCTTGTTGCATGAATTTTTGCACCTTTCTTTGATGTCAGTAAGAGAATCATGGGTTGACTGGGTCTATCACTACTAGCACTACCTCTATACGATTGTTGTGTTGTTGATTTCTTGGTGGTTGTGAATATGATTTCTACTGGAATAGCTTGACTTTATGATCTCTTCTTTTTCGGAACCAATACGGTCCAACGTTATGGGGTTCAACATCCTGAGATTGATTCAACTCCAACAAGATCTGAACCTCAGCTATCAATTCCTGCTACTGAACGATCCTTTGATTTTGTTGTACTGTTATGCTAGCCATTTTTTACATTGTTTCCGTAGTCGCAGCCATCCCTACGTTATTGCATTCCTCATCTCCATGTGTACGTCTACCACGAACCATTGCCTTTTCTTCAAAAATAGACCAGTCAAAACATGATGGAAACAAGAAGTAATCATTTCAAACAATGTTGTCTCCTTTCAGAGACCAAACGATACATCTCTGAGTTTAGCTTCAGAGAAACACACAGCACAAACAAGACAAACTTCCCATAAACCCAAAAGATTCAGACTTGGACTCTGCTCACACTAGAAGTACCACTCCAAAGGTGTAGGTACAAACAATTCGGCACGAGTTCAGTCATCCAATTGGACTCTCAATAGAAAAACTCCAATTTCTCCTAGTTCGCCTAGTTGAAGTCATAGTTTCTTGTCCCTACATAACATTACATATTGAGTTAACCAGCCCTCAATATCATGTAGCTATGTAACAGTAACTACTGACATCTAACCTAAAGTAATTTATGCAATCCTTTTTCAACATCTCAACAAGAGACAAGGAAATGTATAACACACACACATATAGAAATTTCTATATATCTAAACACAGTCAATCCATGCCCCGGTTCAATAGAATGAATTGCTCTGATACCACCTAAATATAACACCCCCTCTGGGAGGCATTACATTAAAGACCGACTCTTACTTTTTAAAATTCTTTGCTTAAGTTATAAAAATGAATAGTGTAAGATATGAGTTTCAAAAGCTTCTTTTCGTGAATAACATAAACTGGTCAAATTTTGGGATCACAAAACATAAGAACCAAAGATTAAATAAAATACTCAAGTTATAGGAACTAAAAAGGTTTTTCATAAAGCAAAGTTTACTACATCTTTACGTACATCATTTGTATATCCCAAAACATAAAACTTAAGTACTCCAAAATAAACATACCTATATATATGACTACCAAATGAAAATTGAGCCTTGACTAAGTCCAAACATCTGAAGAACGGGTTCCTGCACCCAATCTTCGTCCAAAACCCCATCGGGATCCCCAATAGACAAAGCCCCCAATTGGGCCATGTCACTACAAATAGGAGTCCGAGCAGTCGACTCCACAGAGCCCTCCCTATAGGAAGCTCTCAGATCATCCCAAAGCTCCCCAAGGCATGTAGAACTCCAAGTGAACATTGGCATCCATAGTAAAGGTAACCGCATCATGTCGGGTCCTGCTCCAACTCAAAGTGACATTTTCGTCGTACTAGACGTGTCCCGTGTCCCACTAGACACTCCATGCTCCGATGCCTCCATGAAACCGTAGCCTAGTGAAACCTCACGGGTCTTGCCTTGCCGCCATCGTAAACTTTTCCATTGTAAATGCAAAACAAAAATAGATAGAATAATATAATAGAAGAGGTGAGATCCCCTATATCAATACCATCATGGCAGCAAGAAACAACGAAAGACAATAGTGCCTTTCATACACCATAATATCAAGTAATAGCAGATATAATCATGTTAATATAGGGATGTTATAGAACAACAATATAATCATGTCAATACAGGATTATTATAGAGCAACAGCATAATCATGTTAGTAATCGATAAGTAATTTAGCAATATACATCAAGATATATATATATATATATATATATATATATATATATATATATATATATATATATATATATATATATATATATATATATATATATATATATATATGTGTGTGTGTGTGTGTGTGTGTGTGTGTGTGTGTGTGTGTGTGTGTGTGTGTTGGTGCCTGGATCATGTCACAATAACAGATATGCTGACTATGCATATGCATGATGTGTATGCTGACCATCCTTATACACAATGCAACCAAATTCCTACTCCATGAAGTTAAGGTTCAGAGATGAGTGTTCCAGAAGATCTGTCCCTCCTCAAAAGATAGTCTATGCTGGATCACAAAAAGGATAGTGCTTATCGGGTCCTCGTCGTGCATTGTAACAGTTTTCCACGGCCATGAGTATACAATGTGACAACAGGTCACTCGGTGGATCACCTCCCCTTGACGCCCCCTGAGATCCATCCTGGATCATACTTATCCAAATTCTCGCTCACTCCTAGGCATTCAAAGCCGACAGTCTAATATTCAAGTGCATGCTCAAGAAATCAAACCACCGTTGTACCATTTCCAACAGTATTAAGGCAACCGCCCATATGATTATCCAATACCATTAGTATCAATGATATTATATAGCCGTCCATACAACTACATAATACCAGTGATCCACTCAGGTCCAGCACTTCGGCCCAAAAGCATAAGGCTAAATTCATAATCCACTTGGATCCAGTGTGTCGGCCCAAGGCACAATGCTCATGCATGCTATCACAAAGGATTTCAGTCGTGCAAATTCAAGAATCATTATTATCAAATCACGTGGAGCATTTTCACAAATTTCTCTAGTACATAGAAACATCAAGTCTCCTTTAGGCTTTAATTATCATATTTCCAAGAATAAGGATAGAAATTTAATCCAATTTACCAGATTCTTCTAACTAAGTTCCTCGAATGACCTATCCTCATATCATTTATGAAAACCTAAAAAAACCACAATGTCCTTACCTCACCATTCCTTTCCTATTTCATCTAAGTCTTTCAAATTTTCTCTATTTCTTTCTCAAGCTTATTTTTCCTCTCAAGACCGAAAATCACTCTTTTGTTTAATAACAAAATTTATTCTTTTTCTATTCTTATCTTATAAATTCTTAATTAATTTTCTCGATTGTCAAGTTACCTAGATTTACCACTAATAGATCATTTTCCATGATTCCGATTATCTTCAAATATGTTTCCATTTGGTACATCCAAAAGTTATTACTCCTCAAATTATGATATTATAATTATCTTCAATCTTACTCATAAATCCCTAAACCCTAATTTGTCTTCCGAATTACCCAAACAATATTTCCTAACATTCTTTTTAAAACTTCCATTATTCAACTTCTAAATAAAATTCTTTCCATCCTAATTACTCTTCCATCCCATTGTCAAGTATTTTAGGCCTCCAATTCACTCTTTCATCCAAATTATCAAATATCATGATTAAAATCAATTCTCTACAATGGTAAAACTTGTTTTCTTTCCTCATTCAACTTATAACCTCATGAATCATATCTTTGTCATCTAATCATCTAAGTCCTTAATAAATAAATATTTTTTTCATGAATACCTCTCCCTAGGCCAAGGTGGCCGTGAGCCTCAAGGAATCAAGGGAACCCAAAAATCATTCTTTTTCAATATAATTATAGCATGTCACATACTTCAATCATCACAATTTATTAAATTCATGCTTGTTATCAATATCACACATATCCATTAAGTCACCACAATCATTTTTGCATACAACAACATCATATAATCATACAAGATCAAACAAGCATAAATCAAATCACACATTTGGGTGGATGAATCCTCACGTGGACTCTCCAATCCCAACACACCCATTCATTCACCATAACATGGTTGATGAGGTTAATCTCCCTCTTACCTCAAGTGTAGCTTCCTAACTCCTTATGAGTCCTTTTGTAGCAAACTTTTTCCACCAAGAGGTTCTTAGAATCAAAGTAAACATACAAGAATTAGTACCTAGGGCTTGAATAAGATTACCATAGGTCAAAATATAGCTTTACATCTTTTAAAATGAAACAAGAAGAAAGATTCAAGAACTTTACCTTAAGATTCTTGAACTTGAGATTTGAAGTAAAGCTTAAAAAAATACTTGAAGGTGGATGAACTAAAGTTTGATTTCCACACAAAAGTGTCTTAGAATGATGTAGAGACTTAAGATCTAAAGTTATCTTGAATTATTGAAGATTTGTAATGGTCTTTGGGAGTTGGCCGTGAGCTCCAAATGGAAAAAGTGAGAATTTTTGCGTTTAGTTCTTAGTTGCTTAGATAAAAAGATGAATAAGAGATTAACTAGGTGTAGAATGTCCCTCCAAAAATAGGCATAGCCCTAAAGTGTAGAGGAAAATGAGAGGAGAAGGTAGAAATCAAAGTCTCACCTTAAGAGCTTCAAGTTAGGGTTTTTGAAAGAAGATGATGAAGATGAGAGAACTAGATGATGATCTCAACATAGAAAATCATCCATGAAATGTGTAGATCCTAAATATGTGATTGAATGGAGGAAACAAAATGGAAGAGGAAGATGAAGGGTGGTAGCCGTGAGGTTGAAAGAAAATAGAAGAGAGAAAAAGACGAGAGAAAATAGAAGAGAGAAAATGAGATAGAAACTTTAGGGTAGAGAGAGAAAGTGATAGAAAGTTTTGGATGGTGAAAGGATAGTGACATTTAGTGAAAGTGAAAGCTTGTGAAAAGATGACAACTTGTCATCTTTTTCCTCCTTCAAAAATTGTGCCCCTCTGGGAGAATGAAGCAAAACTTCCTTTGCAAGTTTCTCCTAAAGTTTCTTTGAGAAGCTTCACACGTTTTTTTAAAAATGTCAAATCACGTTGTCATGTAGTGATGTGATGATATCACTTAGATGATATTATAAAAGTGACTAGATAGAAATAATCTACTAGATTTTTACTGCAAGCTATTACCTAGTGAGTAAAAGTTACAGTTAACAATGTCAGTATCTATTGTCCAATGGACAATAGGACGCACTCAAATTTTATCCATCAGGTAAAATTTCAAAAAATAAAAACTTCGTAAATTATGTCTGGTCTCAGGTTTAGTAAGATCTCCCGTCACCGTTTTCACAGTCTAAGGTTTTTCGGCTTCAGGGAAAATATTTTATTTTTTCGGCTCTGCTCGATGTGCATGCAAATCAAGAAATATTTTAAAATAATCAAACAATTTAAATAATTTTAGAAAAATTCACAAAAATCACAAATATTATAAAATGAATATATATATTGAAACTAGCAATTTTCGGAGTGTTACACGATTTGCATTGAGAATGGAGGATCTATGTCATGGGTTGACACGCGCTCTCCTTTGTAGCTTTTTAGCAACTTCTTCAACTTGCCTTGTGTCACTAGCACCTTATCAGTGTTCTCAACATGAAGAATCTCTCCGCCTCCTACTATTGGTCCCCTATTTTCTAAATGCGTGAGGCGTGACTGTTTCAGCATTCGCATTGGCCTCTCCTACACTGCCTTGCGAGTTTTTTCTTAAAAGTGGCCAGAGTTCCATCAAGTCTCTGGGGGCTGTCAGGACAAAGTTCTAGATTGTTGGGTCAATAGTCACAAGGCAACTAGTGGAAGTCCCTAGAGCGCCACTCTTTCCGGTGGTGATTGGGGTTTCTAGGTTGCTCAGAAATCACTTGCCACCCTATTTCCATCGCTGCTCCTAGTAGGGTTGCCACTGCTACTTCCTCCTTGAGTAATGGGTGTCACAAGTTGCTATTCTTCTTCTCCCTCTGGAAAATCTTCTAAGTTAAAGGAGAGGCACCTAGCTGTGCCCATTGTTGCTCTCACCTCCCCAGTGGAGTCGCCAATTGTGTTAGGGTGATTTTATCGGGTTGTAAAGGGGTTGAGAATTTGGGTACATAAGCACAAAGAGATGAAGGCATAATGGGGAACTAGGCCATGGTGGCCAGGAAGAGAACCGGGAAAGCACACGTGATAAGACTGAAAGAGGAGTGAATCTCGATTCTCTGAGGGTGCGCAGCCTTGCAGAGGAGGGGGTGTCACTTTGGGGTTTCTTGGTTGAGTGTGGTTATTAAGGTAAGGGTTTGGCTATGGTGTATACAGGCAGGGACGAATATACTCGATAAGGAGTGGGGACGCATGTCGCCACTCCACCTTGAAATTTTTCTTTGATCCTATATAGGTATATATGTATATGTCTTTTTTATTTTTTTATATGTGTAATTTTGCTCCTAGTCTATCTTGGAACTTTTCTTTGATCTTATATAAGTACAGATGTATATGTCTTTCTTATTTTTTTATATGTAATTTTTATCCCCATATACAGATGAATTAATAAAATTCTAGTGATAAAAAACAAAACTCATATAATATTATTTTTTATTTTTTAACCGTACTCACTTAATTTGGTATATGAGTATATTCATATAATATTATTTTTTATTTTTTAATAATACTCGTGTGAGTTTAATACTAATATATTCAAAACACAAAACTCTTTTTCTCTCACCATTCTTTATCTTTGTAAACTAGTGGTGATAGAAAAATATATTCGCTCAAACTTATTTGTATATGCTTCGATCACATAAACATTTACTCTTATTACTTAAAATTCCAGAATCCATCATTATATACAGGGGTTCTATGTGGGTAAGATTGTGTCTAAGGAAGGAGATGAGGTCTTTATATAGTGGTCTCATGGAAGCTTAGAGGGTTAACTATAGTAATACTAGGTTGAGGTGAAGTGACAGGTAATGATGGTGTTAGTTTTTCTGATTACAAGGTTTGAGGATTTGTCAACTAATAAGCTCAAAAAGGTGAATGTGGTAGGGATCAGCGTTGTAACCCCCTAGGCTCTGCTGCGCAACCTCGAGACCCACCCTCGTCTTATCACGCAGGCTCCTTCCTAGGCGATGAAGCCTTGAGCGCTCTTTCCGTGAAGCCTTCCAATCCACACCATAGAGTAGTTCCTATGTGTAGCTTTGCTGACTCCCTGGTGTCCCTCTGCACCCAGGTTCAGCATACTGCCATTAAATGCACTACCTGGATCTGACATGGTTGAGATTCAACGAGATTCTAACAAGGTTGGTTGTAATCAAATCCCCTCAGTTACAACTACCTATTGACATACTCACAACAATTTAACATTATTTAAGTGGCTTAATAAAAATATATAGGTTTCCCATTTGGCCATACTTGAAGCTTTTGTTTTGCCTCTGGCTGTTATTGCCAATGTTCATTGGGGCTGCTTACATATGTGAGAATTATGTGAGGCAATACATCAAGAATATTGGAAGCTATGGTTGTTCCAATTATCTTGAGGAGTACAAGGTCCTTCAGATGATGACCTTTGATGCAAGGAAAGCAGTTGAACATTATATCGATATATATGGACCTGATGCCTTTGAGAGATTAATCAGAGTGGTATGATATAAACAACTACTAGCCAGAGAAATATTGCTTCATTATAAAGTTCATCTTTCTGTTTTTTAAACCTTTTTTTTTGTTTTTTCACTTCATATGTGCATGTTGAGAAAGAAGCAAAGAAGCATTGAGTATCAATTTAATGAAGTTGATACGGAAAGAATGTAAACATGTTGTAATCATTACTTCTTTCTGCATATATTCTAACATGAAAAGACTGATTTTCAGAACTATAGTTTGATTAAATGACAGCAATCTCTGAGCTTGATACTTTAAGTTTTCTGTGTACCTTCCATGGTTTAAGAATGAAAGGGTTTCCAATATGGGTGATTGATCTGATATAGTTATTGCCTAATATAGTTAAAAGATAACAAAAAATTATAATGTTAAAGAATCTCTCTCCCAGTGATTATGTGTAAATTATATGAGGGATAATCAGATCCTGTAGTGGTTATGTGTGAATTTTATGTTAAGATGTTAACAAATCTCCATGATGGCAGCATCCTATAGCATTGCTACTGATTATGGAAAACTTGATTGCATCACTGCTGTATTCATTATCTTTTTATCCAGAAATCAGCCACTGAAATTTTGGAAAGCATTTTTTCTTATATTTAACAATGTTTTTTTTTACATGGGACAACTCTCTTTTCTAGAATTTGTTTTATGAAGTACTTTGATGTTATTAGCTCTTGAACTCCTTCATTGAATAAGCTGGATCTATTTTGCTATAACCATTTGAAGATGGATGCTATAGCTATTCAGTCCAGGGCAGATTTTTTTTTTTCTTTTTTTTTCTTTTTTGATAAATAAATTGATAGTTATCCCACTAAATGGATAAGACTTTGGTTGTTGTGGTAAAGTTGATCAGGTAAAATAACTTGAGAATGATCCTACTGTGGGGTTATATGGTCCACTTGACCAGAATGTGTATGTATTTTTCTTGAGAGAAAGATTTTAACTGGTTTGTTTTGAAATCTTGATTGATAAGAGTTGTGCAAAATGTTTTCAGGTTGCTTGCATAAGTAAGTTATCAATAAAAAATAACAGTAGATTATGAGTTTTTCAAGTTATGTTTTAGTTAGGACTTATGAACTTGCAAATCAATTGCCTGAACTTAAAATAAATGTTCTGATATTTTGTTTTGTTTGAATAGGCCAAGGCAGATAAGTATTTAGCAAAAGCATGTTTCCAAGGTCGTGGCAATTCTCCATGAACACCAATATATGCCTATGAAGATGCTTCTAACTCTTGGGTAAGATTTCACACCAAACCTCTAATCCTCTATTTGTTGAAAGGTTTGGATCTTTTCTAGGTTTTTTCTGTTAAAAATAAATTATTTCTGTCAAGTTGTCAAACTATTGAATTTTACTATAATTTGATAATATATTCGGTAAAGCTAATTTTTTTATTCTATATTGGAAATGTGACTTAAAATTAAATAAAATGTGTATGTGTGTGTGAAGTGTATGAGAGTGATGTGTCCATTATGAAGTGAACGTCTGAAATCTAAGTTGGTGATGAGAGAAGAAAAGAAAAGATAAAAGAAATGGTGGAAGAAGTGACGAGGTGCATTGAAAGTCAGAAATAGAGGAAACAATTAAAAAATTAAATGAGAGGGATGAAAAGAAAGCAAGAATAAGAGCATGTTTGGGGTCGACTTTTTCGTTCCCCAACATATATTATTTGGTAAAAAAAAGTTATTTTACCAATAATTGTGTATGTTTGATAAATTCAGCTTCAATTTTTATACGAAATTTAATTATTTTAAAAGGTTTTTTTTATAATGCTGAAATTTCAGCTTATGATTTTAGATTATAAATTATTCTTTATACTTTGAGATGTAAATATCATCTTATCTTAAATTAAATAACTTTTTAATCAATCAAATAATTTTTTTAATTATTTTATATCTATTTTAATAATTTGATGCATAAAAATAATTTTTTTATATCATTCAAATGAAATAGATTAATTTAAAATTACTTTTCAACTAACATATTTAAACATAAACTGATTCTATTATAATCGATTATAATAAAAAAAAATTATATAATAATCAACTATTAAAATAATCAAATTTTCACAGCTATCTCAAACACACACTACGTCAAGAAAAGGGGAGAGCAAGAAATTTGTAACAATGCTTATGCAGAAATAGATGTGATGGCAGAACCTAATACTACCGATGTGTTGGTTCCCCCACAATAATTATCTACAATGCAAATTGATGAGCTAGATCTTGATGACCAATAATTTCAGAGGATCAATGATCCAGCGACTGTTGTTTGTAAACGTTTTGCAGAAGTCCTTGGAAATCCTGAGAGGTGAGGAGGTTAGTCCAATACAAAACTGCTTTAGTCCTCAAAACTCTCTTAAAAATAATTAGGTATGCTTATATACTAGAACATTGAGTGATCATTGGTACCCTTCCACAAAGTACTTTTACTTTCCGCAAAGTACTTTTACTTATTCTATGCGTAGTACAAGCATGTCTGGGGAAGGAATACAATTCCCAAGAATTAACTCACGACGTGGCTGGAAAATTTCAATAGATTAAGCATTAAGGTTGATTCAGAGTGAGCATATTGATAAAGCAATTCTTCTCTATAAATGAAGGTGCCGCTACTGTTTCTTACTTTTTTTAAGTAAATTTTTTTTTCAGCTCAACTGCTTCTCATTCCCTTTGGAATTTTTTTTATATTTTTCTTAGTAGCTTATATAAGTTGCTGATATTCAGAATGAAATGAATATAAAGGTTGATTATTTTGATGCTTGACTGCTTGAGGCAAGTTCAGGCAATATGGATCAGATGAGGGAGTATCTCATTGGTAATAATGCATGTGTAATGTTTTATGGACTGAGTGGTAAGATTAGTTTGTGTTGTTCATTTAATAGGATAGATCCATCAAAAAACCATGACAATGAAGTGATTGTTGTGGAATCTAACTCGGCATTGGTTGGTATGAATTCTATGCGAAGCAGAATTTTGCAAAGGGATTCTTCTTAAATTCTGAGCAAATGATGAGGAAAATGTTATATTTGTGACCATTAGACGTAATTGACTTGACCAACAGGTTATGAAATTTTTCCTTCCAATCAAACAATTAAATTTGATAAATCTGTGATGATATCGCATTCAGTTTAATGGATATATTTATTGTTTATAGCTATACATTTAAATGTAATTTAAAACCCCTTTATTTGATAATTTTGTTTTATATCTTTTTCCTTGTAGAGATTTGATCGAGTTGCACGTAGTGACCAAGAGGTGTGTTATGATATACAGATGTTTTTTGCTAATCACGTATTTGGTTGGGACACACTGTTTATTTGGCTGTGCTGTTAGGTGTATTGCTTTGTGTTATTTGAACTTTAAATCAGCAAGTTATATTATGGATAATAGTTATTGATCTATGTTGATGAATGTAGTTTTGTGTATTGTGTGATACTATTGGTTAGAAGATATTTAAGTTAATGAAGGTTTGTGTTTAAATCAATTTGTATTGGGCCTTTTATGTGGTTTACCCTTGGATTTGTGGTCCAAAACGGAGAACTATCCAAAACAACACAAATGTATTAGTAAACTTAGGGATCTTCTGCTATATAGAAAGTCGTTTCTATTCAATTGGTATTGAAAGTAAATTTTCAAACAATACGATACTCCTAACCAAATATAAATATTATCAACATTTATGAAGTATTTATTACAATATACAATTTATCTATATATAGCTTTTAATTCGATTTGTGGAATATAAGTTTTGCACGAGATAATCTTTGGAAAAAAGATTTCCATGACTTTTATTCATCTATGACTTTTATTGTCTTGATCACATTAATCTTTTGCTGGAGTATAGGGGTCGAATGGTTCTCTCATAGTAATGTGTAGATTCACAATTTTCCAATTTAAAGAAATTTGAAAGCACAATTTATTATTTGTTGAATGGCTCGGCTTTGTCCTCGACAATGTATATATATCACTTATTTACATTTCCATCATAAAGCCTTGAAGTTCTCATTGTTATTACTTTTGAAATAATAGGGAATTTTGATACAATACCTATTTATTTTTGGAATTTATATAAATATTGAAATTAAAATGTGCTGCCCTTTCATTTTTATAGTGCGTTGCATGCCTTAAATTGCTAAAAATCCATACCAATTTTCATGCACAGTAGTATTTTAAAATATGTAATTATATATATTTTTTTGGGTACAGAAACAATGTAATTGTATAATATACTAATTAATAAACAAAAGAATTTAAAACAATGCTTAAAGAGACCAATCTAATCGTTTATTATTTGATGAAATTATTCTTCATGGTTAAAACTCATTGCACCATTCGACTAAAATCTTTTGCTATTCAAATCATCTAGAAATAGACTCAAAGAAATATGGAGATAATAAATTGGGACAAGTCAAAAAATAGGTAATAAAATAGGAAACGACATTGATTAAAATTTTAAAACTATTATTTATATTTCATTAACCAAAACTACTATAACAATCATTAAAACTTAACATGATAGGAATGATGTTATAATTCTCTTCTCCTTTTAAAAATTTTGTCTTCAAAATTTAATTACCTAATTTGAAAAGCTCTAGATAATGATGTTAGATTATAACTCTCAATTAGCTTCCTCAGAGATAATCCCGTCTCATACCACTTTCACTAGTGGAATATGCTTTCCCCTGAGTTCTTTGACTTCTCTATCCACGACCCTTATAGGTTTTATTATATAAGTTAAATCATCTTTTAATTATATTGATTCATTTTTTAGGATGTGTAAAAGATCAAGATTATATTTTCTGAACTGAGAGACATGAAATACATTATGAAAGATTTGACAAATTGGGTGGAAGAGCTATTTGATAAACGACAAGTCCAATTCTTTTCAAAATTTGGAAAGGACTAAGAAATTGAGGATTCAACTTTTTGGATTTCATGACTCTGCTAACCCTAGTAGTAGGAGTGACTCTCAGAAACACATATTCTCCTTCCTTAAATTCTACAGGTTTTCTCATTTATTTGCATAATTTTTCTGCCTACTTTGAGCAGTTGCTAATTTGTCTTTGATCATTTTAATATGCTCTTTAGCTTGTTGCACCAATTCTGGCCCTAGGATAGTTTTCTCACCTATTTCATACCAACGCAAAGGTGATTTACATTTCCTGCCATACAATGCCTCATAGGGTACTATTCCTATGCCAATGTGATAACTTTTGTTATAGGAAAATTCTACTAAAGGTAAAAACCTATCCTAGCTACCTTGTTATTCTAGCACACATGCCTTAAGCATATCTTCTAGGGTTAGGATAGTTCTTCCAGTCTGTCCATCAGTTTGTGGGTGATAGGCTGTACTGAAACACAACTTGGTCACAAAAGCTTTCTATAAGGCTCCCCAAAATCTAGAAGTAAATCTAGTGTCTCTATAAGATACTATACTCGAAGGGATTCCACGTAGTTTGTAACACCCTTGTGGGGATGCCACATTTATGAATGCAATGAAATAAAATGAAAATAAAACTCTTACCCAAGTTGTAAAACATTTGATACTTACATAATATTTGCGGAATATTTTTTTTCCTTTTTATAATTATGACATTAAATAAAATAACACGAAACACAAGATATAACAAACATAAACTCACCATAATATACATATGATTCTCTTTTAGTACAAGCATAATTTACAAACTACAAGTATTTAATAAAGCAATAAAGAGTTGACACAAAGCTGAAACATAGTACTGCCCAAGTGCATCCCAGTAGATAACAAACCCTCCGATGAATCACCATCCGTCACCTCCAGAATAACCATCGAAAAGTGTGCATCTATGAGATCTCACAGCACTTCGGACACGAGTCCGAGCTGTCGACTCGCTACTCAACTCACTAGGCGCGTGGAAAACTCCCTGCCAATAACGCCTAATGGTCAAAGGTAACTCTAAATGTAAATAAAGCATAGTAGTGAATATGACCTCCCCGTCATACTCCCTACATAGGGACACAGTCAATCGTCCCACATAAGCTACTGTCCCTCGGTCAGCATGCATACGCCACGCCTCGGAACCCCCGTGAAACTCCAGTCTTACGAACCCGAAGAATCCTGGCAGTGCCATGATCTCAAGATCAGTCTTGACGATCGGTATGATCTACTGGTTCCTCCTCCTCGTAGATGTCGCCCGACTGTTGCTCGTCAGTCTCGCACCTCAAGAGGCGATCCTCCTCTACCTCAAACTCTTTACTAAGTAATACAGTAATATCGAGAAAACATATAGAGAGGTGAGACAATCTACATTACTACCCGCATGGCAATAAAGAAAATGACAGTACAAAACAGGAATTACAACAGTACATAACAATACATCATGCATAATATATCAAGCAATATATGACAATAATACTTATCACAATATCATGCATAATATATATTAAAGCAATAAATCATATAATTTATCACAGATTATAATAAACAGTAAAATGCAGATAATGCATGAACATTAAAAATGCAGATGATGAATGATACACACACTGACTCGTTCCTACTCCATGGAGCTAAACACGGATATCTGAGAGAATGATCCGATCAGAAACTAATAATACTTTATGGCTGCCCAACCAAGCTATTGCACTGTCAACACGTCGTGTCTATAGCCCACAGTCCAAAACATCGTGTAGCAGTACACAGTCCAAACATCGTGTACCACAGGCATAGTACTTAATAGTCCCCTCAAGATCTCGACTAAGAATAGTGCTTGTCAAGATCATTAGTGTGTTGCCCGTTACCACGGCCCAGAGGAGCAACCCACTGTCCGCATGTGGAATTCTCCGCACACTAATGCCTCCAAGTTCATAAATGAACCACACTACGCTTATCACACCAAATACGGTGTAATTCGCCTCGTCAATCAATCACCAATTATAACCCAAATTGGCACAATACTCTAAACATGAGCTAAAATTATAGAAATACCCCTATTATCCAAAATTTACCATATTTACGAGAAATTATCAAAATACCCCTAGTCACCAGATAACAAAGTTTAGTACGTCCCACCTGACAGTACTACACTACGACATGTCTGGGTCCACCACTTTGGCCCGACAGCAAAACTCACAGTATTGTTCAATCGCGTAGGAATTTTATCGCGTTTTCACAATCTCGACATTTTCACAAATGTTTTTAAATCGCGTAAAGATATTTTGACGTTTTTAAACATCGTAAATTGTTTTTGAATCATTTTCTCAATCGCGTAGGATTTTTAATTCATTTTCTTAACCGAATAGCTTAAAATTATTATTTTTAATATGTGTAAAACTATATCTAGTACTTTTAAAATACGTAATGTATTTTCTTTGTGTTCTAAATATAGTATGGAATCTTTTCATTTTATGCGTCTCGATTTTAATAAATTTGACATTTTGCCTATAAAATCAAGATAAGGTATTTTTAACGTTTTCCTCTAAATATAGTTTATTTTATTTTTACCCAATAATTTCACTGAAATTCACTAACGCGCTTCAAAATTTATAGTATGAGCTCTACGTTAGTACTTTTCAAGTGTCTGATTAATTTCTTACTTAAACTGAATTATGCTAAGTTAAAATTCTAGAACAGAATTAATTCCTTTGATTTTTTCAATGATTCTTTGGAATCAATTTATGTTATAAAATAATTACCTAACCTATCTTAGTAAATAAAATGGCATGTTGGCCAAATCAAAATAAAATGGCATTTAGTTATACACTAAATGGCATTTTGGCCACAATTAACTTAAATCATCCATTATTTACCTAGTTTCATTAAATCCTTGATTTAGAAAATTGTGAGAACATTTTGGTCCTTTATTTTTGTGAGAAGGCCGTGAGCCTCAAATGTGTTCTTTGGAACACTCATACATTTCGTACATGTTATTCACATCCTACTTAAATAAATACACAATTATAATTACTACAATTATGTAATCACATATAAAATACATACAATATATTTTAAGCCATAATCATGCATAGCAAAAATAATAAAAACTATAACCATGCATAGCAAATTAAAATCACAATTAGTAAAGCATTTAAACAATCAAAAACAATAAAAATCACAAATAAACCATACAACCGAATCCTTATGGATTCTACACACAAACACAATTCATTTTCTCATCACCACTTAGGGTTGATGAGATTAAATCTCTCTCTTACCTCTTGTAGACAAAACAATCGGTAAGATTCATTCCTTTCCTCCAAATTTAGTGTGACCTCCCAAACAATTCCTAAAATTTTCAAACAATTAGTAAATACACATACAAGGTACAAAATAGGAAAACCATGGAACAATCATGGTTAGAAAAATTAGAATTTCAATTTTGAACCATAGAAACCAAACTTACCCTTAAGTAAGTAAGCAAGAAGTGGAATTTTAGGCAAGATGGAGTAGGAATTTGGGAAAAGTTTGTGAATGAAAGATGCTTAGAATGGTATTTGGGTACAAGAAATGTAATGAGCTAAAATTATGAAGGTCTTGGTGTGGTTGGATGAGGGCTGGCCGAATTTAGAGAGAGAAAATGGGAGAGAAGTGTTCTTGAGTTTTTGGTGTTTTTAGAGAGAGAAATGGATAGTTAAAATGAGATAAGTGTGAAAAATTAAAGTGAAAGTGAATAGATAGGGCAGCAGCCGTGTGAGAGAGTGTAGAGAGCTTGAGTGTTCAATTTTGCATGCAAAAATATCACCAAGTGTTCACACTAGGTGCACATGGCTTTGTCATGTTGGATCCTTCATGAACCATGTAGAACCAAGCCACCTCCAAGCCCACTTGTTGCTGCCAAAATCGTGCTCTCTCTCCTCTCCTTAATGTCTTATTTGTCCTCCAATTACACCTAATTATATATTAGTTAATTAGGCAATTAGTTAGGTTAATTATCCTAACCATTCTTAATTAACATACTACTAACATAACTAATTAACTTAGTATATATTAACATATATTATATCCTTTAATCAATATTAATATAGCTAATTAGTATTTAGATTATAATTAATTCATAACTAAACTAGTTCACTTAGTATGCTAATTAAGTAATTAGATTAGTTTAATTAAGCTTAATTAGGTTACTAACCATTTTCAAGCCTACAATCTTTGACTCAATCCTAGCCCTTGATTCATCTTTAATTCCTAACCATTGATTAGATCTAGGGTAGATATCACTTGGTCATAAACTTATCATTCTAATCTCACCATTGATTAGATCAATGGCTTAGATTAAAGGCTTCATCATTAAGTCTTCATCCAACGGTTCAAATGAAAACACATGCTCCCTTAGGTGTCCAATTCCTATTGGTTTAGAAAGTCAAGCCTACCTTTGTTGACTTGCTCTCATTGGTTAGAAATTGTACAGTCAGCACAGTTGACTGTTTTTCCTACACGCGGGTCCTCAAGACTTTAAAGATCTCGTGATCAAACCGAAGCGATTTTTCTTGTTTTTGAGACATGAGGCTTTGTAATATAAAATAATATTATAAAAATATAAAATTATTTTATTACACGCTTAAATCTGAAAAATTACGCTATTAATTTATATATCAATCGAATTGGGTTTAGTAAGATCCCAAACTCCAATTAATTAAAATAAGATTTATCCCCATAAAATTATTATTTTCTTAGGTCGGAGCAAATCACATACAATGATCAAGTACACTCACACGGAACAGTCAAATTAAATTTTGCTCAATGAATTCACAAAACAGTACAAATCGGGACTATATTGTAATTATCCCAAAAGTTAGGGTGTTACAACTCCCCCTACTAATAAGAAGTTCGTCCCCGAAATTCATCATACATCAAATAATTGAGGGTATTGCTCCCTCATCCTATCCTCTAATTCCCATGTAGCATCTCCCGTTACATCATTCTACACTACCTTCACCAGTTCGATCATCTTCCCTCGAAGTTGTTTCACTCTCCTGTCCTCGATTCTAACAGGAAGTGTTTCATACGTCAAATTATCCTTCAGCTGTACTTCATCAGGTTGTATCACATGGGTCGGATCGGGAATGTATTTCCTCAACTGAGACACATGAAATACATTATGAAGATTGGATAGAAAAGTCGATAAAGCTATCTGATAAGCTACAGGACCAATCCGACGAATAATCTGATAAGGCCCTATAAACTTAGGTGTAAGCTTCCTTGATTTCAGAACTCTTCCGACACCCATTGTAGGTGTAACTCGTAAGAATACATGATCGCCTTCTTCAAATTCCAAGGGTCGTCTACGTTTATCAGCATAACTTTTCTGACGGCTCTGAGTCGTTCTCATCTTTTCTTGTATCATCTTCACTTTTTCTGTAGTCTGCTGCACAAGATCAGGACCAATCGTCATACTCTCTCCATCCTGATACCAACACAAAGGTGTTCGGTATCGTCGTCCATAAAGTGCTTCATAGGGCGCCATTCCTATGCTCGAGTGAAAACTATTGTTGTAAGTGAATTCTATCAAAGACAGAAATTCATCCCAACTTCCTTGCTGTTCTAACACACAAGCACGCAACAGATCTTCCAACGACTGAATCGTTCTCTCTGTCTGACCATCAGTCTGCGGATGGTATGCAGAACTCAATCGCAATTTAGTCCCCATGGCTTCTTGCAAACTTTGCCAAAGTCTTGACGTAAACCTTGGATCCCTATCAGAAACTATACTTACCGGCACACCATGAAGTCTAACAACTTCGTCGATATATATCTGGGTTAAGCGTTCCAACGGATACTTAATATTGATCGGCAAGAAATGCGCTGATTTCGTAAGCCTATCAACTATAACCTATATCGAATCATGACCTTTCCTCGTCCTTAGAAATCCAGTAACGAAATCCATCGAGATACTATCCCACTTCCACTCTGGAATAGTCAAAGGTTGTAACATACCAGCAGGCCTTTGGTGTTCCACCTTTGCCTTCTGACAGACAAGACAAGACGCCACACATTCAGCTACATCTCTCTTCATCATTGGCCACCAAAACAGTCGTTTCAAGTCTTGATACATCTTCGTCATCCCCGGATGCATACTCAAATTACTTGTATGAGCTTCATCCAAAATCGCTCTCTTGAGTTCGGGATCATCAGGTATACAAACTCTTCCTTTAAACCTCATGATTCCATCAGATCCTTCCTCCACCGTCGCTTTATGACCTTGCTTCAACAATTCCTTTTCGTTCTGTAAAAACGCATCTATATATTGTTTCTCCTTTATTATCTCCAACAAGTCATTCAAAACCACAACTCTACTTAGACGAATCTTTCCAAGTACCAATTCTATTGATAACCATAGATCTCTGAATTGCTTCATCAACTCTTCCTCTTTAATCATCATACTAGAAACACTTACTACCTTTCTGCTTAAGGCATCTGCCACTACATTCGCTTTTCCTGGATGGTATTGAAGCTGAAAATCATAATCCTTCAAAAATTCCAACCATTGCCTCTGTCTCATATTCAATTCTCTCTGATCAAACAAGAATTTTAAGCTCTTGTGATCACTAAAGACATTGAACATAGCCCCATATAGAAAATGTCTCCACACTTTCAATGCAAAAACTACTGCGGCTAGCTCCAAATCGTGCATTGGGTAGTTCCTCTCATGAACCTTCAACTGTCTTGAAGCATAAGCTACCACGTTTCGATTTTGCATCAATACACATCCTAACCCCTGATAAGATGCATCACAATACACCTCAAAAGATTTGTTAGGATCCAGCATAATTAACACTGGTGCAGTCGTTAATCTTTTCTTCAGTTCTTGAAAACTCGCTTCACGTTCCTCCGTCCAATCGAAAGCTTGACTCTTCCTCGTGAGTTACGTAAGTGGTCCAGCTATCTTGGAAAAACCTTCAATAAATCTTCTGTAATATCCGGCTAATCCAACAAAGCTTCGAACCTCAGTCACAGTCTTAGGCCTTTCCCACTGTAAAACAATCTCCACCTTCGATGGGTCTACCGCAATACCTTCCTTGGAAATTACGTGACCTAAAAATTGAACTTCATCCAACCAAAACTCGCACTTTGACAACTTCGCAAACAACTTCTTCTCCTTCAAAATCTGGAGAACTATACTGAGATGTTCAGCATGCTCTTCTTGACTTTGAGAATAGATCAGAGTGTCATCGATGAAGACAACAACAAATCTGTCTAAGTATGGACGAAAAATCCTATTCATATAGTCCATGAATATCGCAGGAGCATTCGTCACTCCGAACGGCATTACTTGATACTCATAATACCCATAACGTGTTCGGAAAGCTGTTTTGGGTACATCATCGACCTTGACACGAATCTGATGATAACCTGATCTCAGATCTATCTTAGAGAATACAGCGGCTCCCTTCAATTGATCCATCAAGTCATCAATCCTTGGTAGCGGATACTTGTTATTTATAGTCACCTTGTTCAGCTGTCGATAATCCACACAAAGGCGCGAAGTTCCATCCTTCTTTTTGACTAGCAGCACTGGTGCTCCCCATGGTGAAACACTAGGTCGCACAAACTGCTTCTCCAACAGTTCCTCCAATTGCTTCTTCAACTCTGCCAACTCTACCGGTGACATTCGGTACGGTGCAATCGAAATAGGACCAGCTCCAGGTACTAAGTCGATAGAGAATTCGATTTCCCTTTCCGGTGGCAAACCAGGTACATCGTCAGGAAAAATCTCTGGAAACTCATTGACGACAGGAATAGTGCTCACATCCTTCTCAGACTTGACTTCCAAAGAAGACAAACAACATAAACCCTTGAGCTCCATCCTCAACAATGACTTGACCTTTACAAAGAAATCAAGAATCCAGAACTTTCTTCCTTAGGAAAAACTATGGCCTTACTCGCACGGTCTATAAGGATATGGTTAGAAGATAACCAATCCATTCCTAATATTACGTCTATCTCAACAAGAGGTAAACAAATCAAGTTGACCGAAAACTTACGATCCTTTATAACCACAGGATAATTCATGCATATCTTGGACGTAACAACAGGCTTGGCAGTCGGTGTAGAAACAATCAATTGAAAACTCGAGAAGACACAGGCAGTTTCAAACGTTCCACACAATCATATGCAATAAATGAGTGTGTTGCACCCGAATCATATAGCAAAGTCAGGTGATTACCTTCAATGACACCTTCCCCTCGTATAAGATCCTTAGACTGAGAAGCTTCAGTTCCGGTCATTGTATAAACTCGCCCTCCAGATCTTGGCTGAGTAGCACGGATATTCCTCACTGCAGGCTTCCTCTCAGGCTGCGTACAATCCCTTGAAATATGTCCAGGCTTTTTGCATTTAAAACAGATCGTTCCTCTTATCGGACAATCTGTAGATAGATGGCCTTTCTTGCCACATTTGAAATAGGTCGGCGTAAATGCCACATTCTGATTAGCTTGATTTCCTCCAAAACTTCCCCCAACAGATGGACGTTGCGGCTGACTCCCCGATGGTCTCGCATAAGGCTTCCTCTGAAACCTACCACCACTGCTACTACTTCCTCTTTGGAACCTAGTTGGCCCAAAATTACGATTCCTTTGGTCTCGGGACGGCTCCAATGCCTCGAGTCTTCGACAAGTGTCTATCAACACAGGAAACTCCTTCATTCTCATCGGTAGCACTGCACGTCTCAACTCCATTCTTAACCCATCCTCAAACTTCTGGCACTTCCATACCTCATCTGGTTGGTTCTGGAAATACCTCGAGAATTAAGACAAACTCTCAAATTTTGCAGCATATTCTCCTACAGTCATATTCCCTTGACGCAGACCAAGAAATTCCATTTTCTTGGCATGTCGAGCAGTACCGGGAAAGTACTTCTCCAGAAATACTTCACAAAACACCTCCTAGGTGATTTCTGCTCTTTCCGCTTGCAACAATTGGCGGGTATTCCTCCACCAATGTTTGGCATCTCCTTTCAACATATAAACAGCAAATGTTACCTTCTTATTCTCCGCGCACCCCATTCCTTCGAATATTCGTTCCAAGTCTTGAATCCAAAGACTTGCCTTCTCAGGGTCAAACTCGCCTCTAAATCGTGGCGGATTATTTGCGTCGAACTCGACAAATTCAAAGCATCAAGAAATCATATCTTGATGTTGGGTGCTCTTTGATTTTGCTGATTTTGTTGAGCAATCATCGCTACCATTATTTGAATAGCCTCAAGAATCGTAACCATTGGGTCCACATTAGGTGCCACGTTTGCACGCCTTCCTCTTCCTCTAGACATCTTCTTTCTTCAAAGAAGATAAAACAATGTCAGATGTAACCTTTCGGAAACAAATCACGAGAGATTCACACAACACAAGCAAAACAGACCTAACCACAACCCCAAAAGACTCTAACTTGGGCTCTGATACCAACTAATGTAACACCCTTGTGGGGATGCCACATTTATGAATGCAATGAAATAAAATGAAAATAAAACTCTTACCCAAGTTGTAAAACAATTGATACTTACATAATATTTGCAGAATATTTTTTTTCCTTTTTGTAATTATGACATTAAATAAAATAACACGAAACACAAGATATAACAAACATAAACTCACCATAATATACATATGATTCTCTTTTAGTACAAGAATAATTTACAAACTACAAGTATTTAATAAAGCAATAAAGAGTTGACACAAAGCTGAAACATAGTACTGCCCAAGTGCATCCCAGTAGATAACAAACCCTCCGATGAATCACCATCCGTCACCTCCAGAATAACCATCAAAAAGTGTGCATCTATGAGATCTCACAGCACTTCGGACACGAGTCCGAGCTGTTGACTCGCTACTCAACTCACTAGGCGCGTGGAAAACTCCCTGCCAATAACGCCTAATGGTCAAAGGTAACTCTAAATGTAGATAAAGCATAGTAGTGAATATGACTTCCCCGTCATACTCCCTACATAGGGACACAGTCAATTGTCCCACATAAGCTACTGTCCCTCGGTCAGCATGCATACGCCACGCCTCGGAACCCCCGTGAAACTCCAGTCTTACGAACCCAAAGAATCCTGGCAGTGCCATGATCTCAAGATCAGTCTTGACGATCGGTATGATCTATTGGTTCCTCATCCTCGTAGATGTTGCCCGACTGTTGCTCGTCAGGGTACTGCACCTCAAGAGGCTGATCCTCCTCTACCTCAAACTCTTTACGGAAGTAATACAGTAATATCGAGAAAACATATAGAGAGGTGAGACAATCTACATTACTACCCGCATGGCAATAAAGAAAACGACAGTACAAAACAGGAATTACAACAGTACATAACAATACATCATGCATAATATATCAAGCAATATATGACAATAATACTTATCACAATATCATGCATAATATATATTAAAGCAATAAATCATATAATTTATCCAGATTATAATAAACAAGTAAAATGCAGATAATGCATGAACATTAAAAATGCAGATGATGAATGATACACACACCGACTCATTCCTACTCCATGGAGCTAAACACGGATATCCGAGAGAATGATCCGATCGAGAAACTAATAATACTTTATGGTGCCCAACCAAGCTATTGCACTTTCAACACGTCGTGTCTATAACCCACAAATTCAAAACATCGTGTAGCAAGACACAAATTCAAACATCGTGTACCACAGGCATAGTACTTAATAGTGCCCTCAAGATCTCGACTAAGAATAGTGCTTGTCAAGATCATTAGTGTGTTGCCCGTTACCACGGCCCAGAGGAGCAACCCATTGTCCGCATGTGGAATTCTTCGCACACTAATGCCTCCAAGTTCATAAATGAATCACACTACGCTTATCACACCAAATACGGTGTAATTCGCCTCGTCAATCAATCACTAATTATAACCCAAATTGGCACAATACTCTAAACATGAGCTAAAATTACAGAAATACCCCTATTATCCAAAATTTACCATATTTACGAGAAATTATCAAAATACCCCTAGTCACCAGATAACAAAGTTTAGTACGTCCCACCTGACAGTACTACACTGCAACATGTCTGGGTCCACCACTTTGGCCCGACAGCAAAACTCACAGTATTGTTCAATCGCGTAGGAATTTTATCGCGTTTTCACAATCTCGACATTTTCACAAATGTTTTTAAATCGCGTAAAGATATTTTGACGTTTTTAAATATCGTAAATTGTTTTTGAATCATTTTCTCAATCGCGTAGGATTTTTAATTCATTTTCTTAACCGAATAGCTTAAAATTGTTATTTTTAATATGTGTAAAACTATATCTAGTACTTTTAAAATACGTAATGTATTTTCTTTGTGTTCTAAATATAGTATGGAATCTTTTCATTTTATGCGTCTGATTTTAATAAATTTATTTGCAAAGATTTTGCCTATAAAACCAAAGATAAGGTATTTTTAACATTTTCCTCTAAATATAGTTTATTTTATTTTTACCCAATAATTTCACTTTGAAATTCACTAACGCGCTTCAAAATTTATAGTATGAGCTATACGTTAGTACTTTTCAAGTGTCTGATTAATTTCTTACTTAAACTGAATTCTGCTAAGTTAAAATTCTAGAACATAATTAATTCCTTTGATTTTTTCAATGATTCTTTGGAATCAATTTATGTTATAAAATAATTACCTAACCTATCTTAGTAAATAAAATAGCATGTTGGCCAAATCAAAATAAAATGGCATTTGGTTATACACTAAATGGCATTTTGGCCACAATTAACTTAAATCATCCATTATTTACCTAGTTTCATTAAATCCTTGATTTAGAAAGTTGTGAGAACATTTTGGTCCTTTATTTTTGTGAGAAGGCCGTGAGCCTCAAATGTGTTCTTTGGAACACTCATGCATTTCGTACATGTTATTCACATCCTACTTAAATAAATACACAATTATAATTACATACAATTATGTAATCACATATAAAACACATACAATATATTTTAAGCCATAATCATGCATAGCAAAAATAATAAAAACTATAATCATGCATAGCAAATTAAAATCACAATTAGTAAAGCATTTAAATAATCAAAAACAATAAAAATCACAAATAAACCATACAACCGAATCCTTATGGATTCTACACACAAACACAATCCATTTTCTCATCACCACTTAGGGTTGATGAGATTAAATCTCCCTCTTACCTCTTGTAGACAAAACAATCGGTAAGATTCCTTCCTTTCCTCCAAATTTAGTGTGACCTCCCAAACAATTCCTAAAATTTTCAAACAATTAGTAAATACACATACAAGGTACAAAATAGGAAAACCATGAAACAATCATGGTTAGAAAAATCAGAATTTCAATTTTGAACCATAGAAACCAAACTTACCCTTAAGTAAGTAAGCAAGAAGTGGAATTTTAGGCAAGATGGAGTAGGAATTTTGGAAAAGTTTGTGAATGAAAGATGCTTAGAATGGTATTTGGGTTCAAGAAATGTAATGAGCTAAAATTATGAAGGTCTTGGTGTGGTTGGATGAGGGCTGGCCGAATTTAGAGAGAGAAAATGGGAGAGAAGTGTTCTTGAGTTTTTGGTGTTTTTAGAGAGAGAAATGGATAGTTAAAATGAGATAAGTGTGAAAAACTAAAGTGAAAGTGAATAGATAGGGCAGCAGCCGTGTGAGAGAGTGTAGAGAGCTTGAGTGTTCAATTTTGCATGCAAAAATATCACCAAGTGGTCACACTAGGTGCACATGGCTTTGTCATGTTGGATCCTTCATGAACCATGTAGAACCAAGCCACCTCCAAGCCCACTTGTTGCTGCCAAAACCGTGCTCTCTCTCCTCTCCTTAATGTCTTATTTGTCCTCCAATTACACCTAATTATATGTTAGTTAATTAGGCAGTTAGTTAGGTTAATTATCCTAACCATTCTTAATTAACATACTACTAACATAACTAATTAACTTAGTATATATTAACATATATTATATCCTTTAATCAATATTAATATAGCTAATTAGTATTTAGATTATAATTAATTCATAACTAAACTAGTTCACTTAGTATGCTAATTAAGTAATTAGATTAGTTTAATTAAGCTTAATTAGGTTACTAACCATTTTTAAGCCTACAATCTTTGACTCAATCCTAGCCCTTGATTCATCTTTAATTCCTAACCATTGATTAGATCTAGGGTAGATATCACTTGGTCATAAACTTATCATTCTAATCTCACCATTGATTAGATCAATGGCTTAGATTAAAGGCTTCATCATTAAGTCTTCATCCAACGGTCCAAATGAAAACACATGCTCCCTTAGGTGTCCAATTCCTATTGGTTTAGAAAGTCAAGTCTACCTTTGTTGACTTACTCTCATTGGTTAGAAATTGTACAAGTAAAGATAGTTGACTGCTTTTTCCTACACGCGGGTCCCACAAAGACTTTTAAAGATCGTGATCAAAAAGCGATTTTTCTTGTTTTTGAGACAGAGGTCTTGTAATATAAAATAATATTATAAAATATAAAATTATTTTATTGTACAGTTAAATCCAAAAAATTACGCTATTAATTTATATATCAATCAGAATTGGGTTTAGTAAGATCCCCCAGCTCCAATTAATTAAAATAAGATTTATCCGGCCAGAAAATTTTTATTTTCTTAGGTCGGAGCAAATCACATACAACAGTCAAGTACACTCACGGAACAGTCAAATTAAATTTAATGCTCACAGAATTCACAAAACAGTACAAATCGGGACTATATTGTAATTATCTCAAAAGTTAGGGTGTTACATAGTCTAACAATCTCTTGATGATACAACTGAGCTAAGTTATCTAAGGAATAATTAGCTCTCACTGGCAGAAAGTGGAATTATTTAGTCAATTTATCCACTATGACCCATATCGCATCATAGCCTGACTGGATTCTAGGCAATCCCATCACAAAATCCATCAAAATATTCTCCTATTTCTATTCTGGGATTTCTAATGGTTGCAAAGGTCTTGAAGGTTTATGGTGTTCTATTTTAACTTTTTGACAAACCAAATACTTTGATACATACTTAGCTATATCTACCTTCATCTTGGGCCACCAAAATAGTCTCTTAAGATCTTGGTACATTTTAGTCGCACCTGGATATACCGTATACTTACTCTTATGAGCTTCTTCCAGAATTCTATTTTTGATCTCGACATCCCTTGGAATGCAAAAATTTATTTCTAAACATAATCATTCCATCTTCAGCTTTACTGAATTCTTTTTGTTTTCCTAACAAGATCTGTTCATTTATTTCTTTTAAGGCTTCATTTTTTTTTCTTGGGCTTCTCTAATCTGAGTCTTTAAATCACTAGTTATTTTCAATTTATTCATGCAAAGACTATGTGGTGACACAATCACTTCCAGACAAAAATTTCTAAAACTTTCCAAAAGCTCCATATCTTGAACCATCATTCGAGACACATGTAGAAATTTTCTACTAAGTGCATTAGCCATTATATTGGCTTTACCCGGATGATATTTTAATTCAAAATCATAATTTTTCAGAAACTCTATCCATCTCCTCTGCCTCATGTTCAATTCCTTTTGATCAAATAAATACTTTAAGCTCTTGTGATTATTAAACACCTTAAATTTAACCCTATATAGGTAGTGCCTCCAAAATTTTAAGTCAAAAACAACCATTGCTAACTCCAAATCATGAGTAGGATAATTATCTTCATGGGGTCTCAATTGCCTAGAAGCATAGGCAACTACCCCTCTGTTTTGCATCAGGACACAACCTAACCTTTTTTTTGAATCATCACAATATACTTCAAAATTCTCCTTAGGATTTGGGATTATTAATACAGGTGTTGTGCTCAACTTTTGTTTCAATTCTCAGAAACTAGCTTCACACTCTAGTGTCCAGTTAAATGAGCTACCTTTCCTAGTCAACTTGGTCAAAAGTAAAGCTATCTAGGAGAATCATTTTATAAACCTCCTATAGTATCTTACCAGACTTAGGAAACTCCTGATCTCAGTCACAATAGTAGGCTTTTCCCATCGCACTTTTGCTTCCACTTTACTGGGATCCACTGATACCCCTCCTTAGGATACCACATGACCCAAAAATTGTACTTTCTTATCCAAAACTCACATTGCCAATTTGGCAAACAACTGTTTCTCTTTTAGGATTTCCAAAACTATCCTAAGGAGTTGCTCATACTTTTCTGCTATCTTTGAATAGATAAGAATATCATCTATAAAGACTGTAACACCCTAATTTTTCTTTATTTTTGGTTTATCTGTGATTTCTATGATGTTGTGAATTTTTATGATTTTTGTGAATTTTTGTGGATTTTATGAATTATTTGACTTATTTTGATTATTTTAATATTATTTTCAAAAGAATTTGGAGTGTTGAAACAGGACCGGAGGATCTTACTAAACCCGAAACCGGAGACAATTTTTGAAGTTTTCATTGTCTGAAATTTTATCTGATAAATAAAATTTGGGTACGTTCTATTATCCATTGGACAATAGGTATTGGTTTTGTTAACTATAACTTTTGTCCATTGGATAATAACTTTTAGTAAATATCTAGTAGATTGTTTATATCTAGTCACATTTATGACATCATCCATGTGACATCACCCACATGACATCACCTTTGACTTTTTGGACCAAGGGAGGAAGCTTCCTAAGGAAGCTTTGGGGAAGCTTGTTGGAGAAGCTTTGGACCCCCTCCCAAGATGAAGTGCATGACCAAGGGTGTTAGTCATGGCAACCATCACCCAAGAGGGGGGTGAATTTGGTATAAAAACTTTTCACAAAAGTTCTTAAAATAAACATAGATATTTAAGCTATTAAATAAAAGAAAAGAAATTGTGATATGAAGAATAAAAGCTTTAAGAACAATAAATAAATAAATGTGCAATAATATAAAATTACGTAAAATAAAGAGATTGAGAATAGAGAAGCAGACACGATATTTATCTTGGTTCGACCACTAACCCACTTGTGGTCTATGTCCAGTCCTCAAAAACAATCCAAGATTTTTTACTATGTATACAAGATTCAATAGTTGCTTGTAACCGTTACATAAAAGAGCACTTTTCACACACTGAAAACTCTACCCTTATGCTAAAGCCTCAGCCTGCAGGGATACCTCACCCTTATACAAACCTTGAAGGGATACCTCACCCTTATACAAACCTTGAGGGATACCTCATCCCCAATACAGAAGAACAGAAATATAGATGAAGAGAAACTCTCACTCAGAGTAAATAATACAAATTGAAGTGCTAAGAGGCTGTCAAAGGATATCTCAAAGGTTTAGCAAAAAGAACACAGAAAATAGACGTAAATTATAAATCACATTTTTCAAAGCAATTGTAAATTAAACAAATAGCTGGGCTACTAACAGATGAGACTCACGGTCTCCATTTATAGAGTCGGAAAGAAAATTAGCTGTTGTAGCAACTAATTCCGTAATTATTATGAGAATAAGTCCGTTAGTTTCTATATCAGGATCCGTGTTTATTCAAATAGCGTAAACCATTATTCGAATAACACTGTTCATAATACCATCGTGAAAAGCAAACTGATATGGGTTATTCGAATACCATCATGGGGTATTCGAATAACACTATTTTCATTTCATAAAAGAAAAAGGTTCAGAAGCAGGTTATTCGAATACCACAAGGGTGTATTTGAATACCTTTATTGTAAACACATTGTAAAAGCTATTTAGAAGGATGTTATTCGAATACCTTCAAGGTTATTCGAATACCTCTGTTTAAAGTCATTTAAAAACACTTTAGAAAATAGATCAGGTAATTTCTGAAATTCCACAAACTCTTTCATTTTTCAAAGCCATATTAAAGACTTTAATTTAGTTTGTAAGAAAATATGTTTTTAGATCTTTTAAGTCAAACAATGAGATATCCTATAAAAGCTCTGTACAAGAGAGATCATAAGTCCTAAAGCTAATCTTGAAAAACTTGGACTCGGTCTTCTCATCATGTGTGTTATCATCAAAACAAATCTTCAAAGATATATGTTTAATCACATTCTCCTTGTGTTGAGCTTAATAGATATCTTTTACTTTCTTGTTGCAATGCTCACTCTTAGTACTTGAACTATCTTACAAAGTATTACTCACTTAAACATGCATAGTTAGTCCAAAATCATAATTTAATATCTTCATATACATGATTCATAAATGTATAACTCTAGTTAGTTTAACATGCATATAAAACTTTCATATACACATCCAAATAAGATATTTATCAATTATTAATGGATATGCTCTATATAGGATGCAACAAAGAATATAAGCAAAGTATTCTTTTTGTCTTGTATTTGTCATCATCAAAACTTAACATATTAAACCATTTGAGACAAACTTATTTCCACAAAGGGAGCTAAAGAGGCTTCTAGAGTAAGCTTCATTAAACTTATTTCACCATTTTCTATTCATCTCTCATAAACTAAAAAGCTACACACCTTTCTCTCTCACTTTTTCTCTCATTTTCTCTCCACCCAAGCTCACGACCAGACCCCCTTAACCCGCCCTCTCATCTTCTTTAATTTTAACTATCCACATTTCTTGAATCCAAATTTCATTCAAAGACACCTTGGTGCTGAGATTTTGATCTTGTTCATCCATTTCAAGTGCTTTCTCAAGTTAGGGCTTGAAACTTCTAAGGTGAAATTCCTCCATCTTCATTCTTCTTTTCATTTTCTTCTTTCTAAGACCATGATTTTGATTCATGGTCATTCTATTCCAAGCCTTAGATGTTAATCTTTTGCATGTTATTTTCATTTTTCAAGAGCTTCTTGGAAGAGAAAGTTGATTAAAAAAGGCACCAAGAAGTGGTTGGTCATCATCTAAGGTAAGAAGGAGATTACTCTCATTAACCTTTCATGGTGGTGAGAAACATATTGATGTATTGAAAGTAAAGAATCCATGTGAGGGTTGTTCACTTGGTTGTATGGATTTTTGGTGGTTTAGTGCTTATTTGCCTTGTATGATTTTATAGCCTGATGTTATGCAAAATCTTGGTTGAGTGGAAATTTTTGATTATTGAAATATATTGTTTGTTTGGAATTTTGTGATGAGGATGAAAATCTAGAGGCTCAAGGACCTTAGGGCTCATGGCCAAGAAAGCCTAAATAGGGTATCCAAGACAAAACTTTTGTGTTGATTTAGAACTTAGATGCTTAGGTGAAAAAGGAATTGGATTAAGGACTTATAATAATGAAGGAGTGATAAAACAAAATTTCGTCATTTATAAGAGTGAGATTTTGGCCTTTGAGTAGAAAAATAAGCTTGAAAGAGAGATAATGGAAACTTTAGGTACTTTTAGGGTAGAATTTATGAGATTAAAACAATGTGGGTTCTTTTTTCTATGTTCTTTGTGAGAAATATTAGGAGGTATTACCTAGAGGAAACTAACTAGAAGAGTATAGTAATCCTTGAAAGTTTCAAATATTAACCTTAATAGTGAAATAAAAGTTTTACATAATAGAATAATTTGTGATAATGTTTTATGTAATTTGAGGACAATGATCCCTGAATTATGAGATGATGATGCTCGCGTTGGAAAATAACAGCTCTATGTTAACGGGCTCTCGAATGGGACCCGGAGATGTTGATGACTGGTTTGGCTTATGAGTAGCTCATGTTTATAGAAAATCATGATATGAATATGTACGCATGCATTGAGTCATTGATAATGTATTGTACCGATGGTGTCGGTTAAGGCTTTTTGCCTAGGAGTTAAATTACACCTTAGTGCAGGTGCGAATTGTGTGGTGTGGTTCACTTGTTGAACTTAGAGGCGTCGGAGCACGGGTATCCCATAAGTGGCCAGTAGGTAGCTCTACTGGGTTGTGGTGACTGAGCAACGCACCGACGATCTCGACCAGGTACTATCCTATTCACGATCTGGTGTAGACTGTCTTGTATAAGTCATGATGCACAAATTGAGAAATTATAGCACTTGACTTGAGGCTAACGAGATACAGACATGTCTTCTAGATCATTCTCTCTGAAATTGTGTTTAGCTCCATGGAGTAGGAACTGGTCTATTGTACATTTGCATAGTCTGTTTACATATCATCGTGATATTTTATATCTGCTAAATTATTTAATATTTATGCTATAACTGTGATTATTGTTCTTTATTGTTTCTATGCTACCATGTTGGTATTGATGTAGGGAATCTTACCTCTTTGTTATGTTATTATGTTTTATGTGTACCCATTGATAAAGACTGAAAGGAAGGCGAAGAGGACCGCAACTTTCCTGTTGTTTTGTTTTCTGTGATGGCTGCTAGAAGATAGTTTGCTGGTTTTGTTAGAGTTCAGTTCCATGGCAGTACAGACGCTTGGCGTATCGATTGGGATACTAAGCACGTTAGATATGTAAGAGATGTAACTCTATCTTCTAGGACCCTGCGATCATTGACGTCTCGGTGCAAATTGTTTATGCCTATCGGGGAGTTATGGGGGTGATTTGCATTACACCATGGAGTAGGACTGGTCTATGGTGTACATTTGGATAGTCTCCGCGAGCTCTTTACATATCATCGTGATATTTGTGTGGCCGCTAAATTATTTAATATTTATTTTATATATGAGGTATTTCATTTATTGTTCTTTTTGATTTATGGATGGTGAGATCCTACGGATAAAATACTATTTTTAAATGTCCCTAATCAAGTATTTTATTAATTGTAGGGAATCTTACATCTCACGGGTTGTTATTTATTATGTTTTATGTGTACCCATTGATAAAGTGGATTGTTACGTGAAAGGAAGCGATAATGGTGATGTGGGACCGAAATCACTACTGAGGAGTTGTGTGTTTTAAATGCCATCAAACGTTTTGTTTTAGACTCGATGATGTGGCTGTGACCTAGAGTCCCTCCTACATAGTTTGATATCTTCGGGCCCCTTTTGAGACTTGAAATGCATGGCCATGCTCAAATGAGTCAATGTGAGATATTGATCTCATTTGTTGTTACTATGTACGACTTGGGAAACGAAGATTGAATTAAACAAGGGTGACACGTTCCATGCCTTGTGTTCAACTGGATATCCGGACAAAGGGACTCATTGATCGGATAGGTTATGTCAAATCACTGACATTCTCATTACGATGGGAATCCTTGTTTGTTTTTTTTCTCAATTGACGTCTGCGGTCGCACACAGTAAATTGGAGCAATAAGGAATTCTTTATGCCTATCATGAGTTATGGGTTTTAGGGTGCATGATTGCATTCACACTCAATTAAGGCAGCCACTATTATAAATAGGGAGGGGCTGCTATAGATGTTACATCCCTAGGCACCTAAGAAAGTCAGGTGAAATCTCTATTCGCAGCTAGCAGCGAAACAGGCGTGACTCCTTTGTTCGTGTGGATACTCGCAGAAACATCATCGCTATTACGGTGTTGGTGATTCACCTCGCTTGGTTTATCACGAGGAATAAAAACTCGGATTATGGACTTTTCGCATGGAGGAGAGAGGATTCCGATGGAGGATCTAGAGGAGGATCCGGCGGAGGATCCAATAGAGGACCCTACTCCTTTGGCATATAGACTTGGGCTAGTTTATGTTCTATTAAATGGTTGTTTATGTCTTTTGAGTCCAAACCTTATGTATTTTAGGTGGACTGTGATCCATGCCACTGATGTATATATTCTTTTGGTGTGTAATATTTAGTAAGTATATCTTATGTTGTCTATGTTTTATTTAAGTTAATGTCTTTGAGAAAGAAAATTTGATATTCGTATTTTTCAAAATTAAACCTTTTCCGCGCTTTGTTAAGTTTAGGATGTTTTAATGTGTAAATGTGGCACCCTAAGGAGAGTGTTACAAAGACAACTACAAACTTGTCCAGGTAAGGTCTAAAGATTCTATTCTCCATGAACACTATTGGTGCATTGGTCAAAACAAAGGACATCACAAGATATTTGTAATGCTTATACCTGGTCTTAAAAGCAATCTTAAGGATATCTTCTTCACTAACTCTCATCTGATGATACCCTGATCTTATATCAATTTTTGAGAAATTCATGGCTCATCTTAATTGATCCATCAAATCATCTATCCTAGGCAAAAGATACTTATTCTTAATGGTTACTTTATTTAATTATCTATAATCTACAAACAATCTCATATTACCATCTTTCTTCTTTACCAGGAGCACTGGTGCTCCCCAAGGTGACACACTAGGTCTGATGAATTTCTTATTCAACAAGTTTTCTATTTGCTTCTTAAGCTCTGCCAACTCTAAAGGTGACATCCTATAAAGTGCTATAGATATAGGTATAGTTCTTGGTATTAAATCTATAGTAAACTCTATTTTTTGCTCAGATGACAAATCAGTTATCTCATCGAAAAATACTTCTGGGTACTCCCTCACCACAAGTATGTTTTTTAGGTTCTGCTCAATTTCAGAATTTAAGAAGAATAGGAGAACATATCCCTGAGCTCCTTTTATTAAATAATTTTTAACTTGATTGACATTTAGATACATGGACTCAGAAGAAACAACCATAAAAGAAGGATCAGATATGAACATCGAGGTTTTATCTAAACAATTTAAGGCAACATGATTCATAAATAACTAATCTATACCTAAGATAATATCAATACCAACAAGAGGTAAACAAATAAGATTTACAAGGAAAATCCTATCCTCTATATGTACACAACAGTTTAGATAAACATGTGAGGTTGTTACTGATTTTCCTGTTAGTGTAGAAACTGACAAGTCATAAGGAAGCTCAGACAGAAGTAAGTCTAACAGCTTCACACAATCATAGGAAATAAAGGAGTGAGATGCTCCTGAATCATACACTACAATTAAGAATTTATCTTTAATTATGCATTTACCTTGTATTAGATCGGGAGATCAAGTTACCTCTTCTCCACTCAGAGTGAAGACTCTTCCCTTGGTTTGTGGTTTGAGATTAGGTTTCACTCCCTAGCCTTAAGTACAATTCTTGGCATAATGCCCTAGTTTACCACAAGTATACCACACTATCTGATCTAATATTCAAGGCTTAGTACCATGATGTCTCCCACATTTTGTACACTTTGGCCCCCAAGTTCCAACTTGAACCCGTTTTCCTTTATCCTTTGGGTACTTGGGCCAATAAGCACTCCCTTTAAACTTGCCATTTGAACTCTTTCTCTTATGGGAATATTATGGGTTATGTTCCTGTAGAGGCTTAGAGTTATATGCCTCTACAATCATACATTTATTAACCAACGTAGGAAAATTTCTAATCTCCAAATGTCCTACAATTCTCTGAATATCCTCTCTCAATCCTACCTTAAATTTCACACACTTCCAATCTTTATCTAGATTGTATTTGAAATAAGAGGAAAACTTAGATAATTCTTCAAATTTGGCCATATATTGGCCTATAGACATGTTCCCCTACTCAAGCCTAAATTTTTTTAGCTTTTTCGCATTCTGTAAGTTTCTGGGGAAATACTTATCTAGAAAAGCAGTCCTAAACACTTCCCAAGTATTGGGTACCTGATGCCTCTAACAGTCTTCTAGCATCTGTCCACCAACTTTGTGCCTTTCCTACCAACATATAAGAGGCGAAGGACACCATCTGCTCATCAATACAGGCCATATCAGCAAAGATCTTTTCCATCTCCTTAATCCATGCTCCCACTTTAATTGGATTATATTCTCCTTTAAAGGATAAACGATTAGCCTTCCTAAACTCGAAGAGATCATGGAAGTTCTAATTTCTCACAAGTGCTGCATTATCTACCGGCTGTGGCTATCCAGGTGGGTTAGTTCCCATCCTTTCTAGCATCCTATTTGTGATGGCAGTCTGCTCCCTCACAGCAGTAGCCTTTTCTCTAAATGCTCCTATCATCTTTTTTGTATCTCCATTGGCAGGTTCTCTATTGGCACGAGTTCTCCTGGTAGATGCCATAGTTTCCTATACACACAGAATAATACATATTGAGTGGATCAATCTCAATATCATGTAACAATGCGACAGTAACCATTAACATTCACACATAAGGCTATTATACAATTCTATCTATATTTCTTACCATCAAGATAAGAAAAATGCATACCATATAATAGGAACATCTAATTATGCCAAACACATAATCAGTCCATACCCCATGCTTAACAGGATGAACTGCTCTGATACCACTAAATGTAACACTCTAAGACTAATACTCTAAGTATATCTGAATTACACTACGGTACTTAGGATTAGGCACGTCACGGTTAAAATTTTATTTTCCTTAGTAATTAACTATACTGATTTTATTTCTTACTCAAGCCATGTGAGGAATAATAGTTTTCATACCCATGTAAAAATTTCAACATTTATCTACTTGGATACTAGAAAATTTTCATATAATACTTCCAAGTACAAACATACACCTATAATACCTGATTATATACTTGACATGTATAACTCATACTAGCTTCAATAACCTATACAATCCATTACACCTGTATGAAGATACATATAACTTGCCTTGATGGGCATATATATATATATCATGTACATACCACTGCATAATATAATACATGTCAATGGTCAAAAAATATATTTCATAATCCTTAGCCGCCTGATACAAAATAAATCAATCACTATTGATATCAAATGTGTAGAATGACTCAGTGCTAGGTTCATTCTAGGTTAATATTAGCATCTCTACACAGAGGGCGGATCTCATGCTAGAATTATCATGGAAAGGAAAATAATGAGGTGAGAATTCTAAAAATTCCTAGTATATCTAATAAATATATGTCATCACAACAATTCCAACTACTTTGGAGAAATCAAATCATTTTTAAAATATTTCATAGAAAGGTAACAAATGCCAAAAAGGGTTCCTTTCTCTTCCCGAGGGTAGAAGTTCAATTTCAATTATTGAACATAAACTTTATACATATATACTTAATAGTATACAAATTCACCAGTACATCAACCAATAAATCATCTCACAATATTCATAGAATAGTTTCAAATAACTCAGAATGCAAATATTCAATATCAAATCAATGATATGTATAGCATAATCATGAAGAAGTGTCAATGCTCAAGTAATGCCTTTAAATTTTTCCTTTAGTGCCCATTAATTATCATCTTTCTCAGCTCATTCCATGGACTTTTATTCTTTTAATCTCAAATAGGTAGGGAGGGCATATTACCTCCTCACATTACCTTATACTAGGTGATAGTCTATTTATCAGGCCTGAGTACTCATCCTATACGTAACAATTCTTTGTTACATAGCACTACCCTTGGTAGCCCTAGCCAAATCCATAAAAGAATCACATCTAGGATCACCCTCAAGTATGAGGATCATTTCCTTTCATGAAGGATTCACATGTAGGATCATCCCCAGGTACAAGGATCATATATAATATCATATTTAGGATCACCCCCTAGTATGGGGATCATTTCCAAAATTCATCACTGGACAAAACAATCATTGAGCTACCCTTTATAAGGGAATAACATCTAAGGATCACCCCTATGTACAAGGATCATTTCCAATATCTTTTAAACTTTAAGCTCTTTGCATTTTAATTTAATTACTGGCTCAACTTTAACATTTTAAAGGAGCATATAACATTTTAGTGCATTATAATCCATCTCATAAGTGTAACAAATGCACATTATCATTATCTCATAAGTAAATCAAGTGCACATTATCATCATTTCATAAATATAACAAGTGCAAATTATCTAGTCATAAGTCACCTTACTTAGAGAACTCAATCAAATCTCATCACACTACATAGCCTAGATATATCTAATTTATTCTACATAGAGCAGAGAACTCATTTTTCTCAAAACAGAGACTTGGTAATTGATTACCATGGCTTGTAATCAATTATCCTAATCCCAACAATAGCATTTTGTAAGTTAATAATCGATTATTATAGCTGATAATTGATTATCACCATCCAGCAATAGGATTCTATAAATTGGTAATCAAGTATCATAATTGATAATCAATTATCATCATCCAACAATAGCATTTTATAAGTTGGTAATCGATTATCATAACTGAGTTATGATAATCGATTATCACCATCCAGCAGTAGCATTCTGTAAGTTAGTGATAATCGATTATCACTATCCAGCAGTAGCATTCTGCAAGTTGGTAATTGATTACCAGGATCGGTAATCGATTACCATGTTGTTTCCCAACATCTAGAATGTTTTCTAATCATTGTTATCTCACAAACATAATCAAAGAATTACTAAAGAATTAATTAATCCATATTCAGTTCTTCCAAAAACCCCAAAACCTATTCATAAGAACATCAACAAGTTATTCATCCTTTGCTCTTCAATCAAGCATCAAAATCAAATCCTAAACTCTATCAAGAGTAAAGTATATAGAGGTAGAGACATAGACCCCCTACATAGGTTCCTTTGAATATGTAGGGAATGAAAGATGAAAGTTGAGATAGGCTTGATGATGACTTTAAGACCACCACCAATTAGAGTTTGATTAAAGCTTTGGATGGTGAAGGCTAAAAAGTTTTTAAGTGAGGTTTAGAGGTATAGTGACTATGGAGTTCTTCTTTCCTCTTTTCTGCCCTTCTTTCTTCTACTGACCAAGAGAAAGATGAAAAGAGAAGTGTGTGTGGTTATGTGATGGAAGACGGTGGGGAGAAAAGAAAGAGGATAAGAACAAAAGAGAAATATGCTGTCATGGTTAAATGGAAGAGATTTATCTCTTAGGGATACTTTGATCTTACATTGATGAATTTTCTAGCTTTTGTAGATATTATAAAAAAGTTCTATATTTAAACACTTATTCTATTTATTAAAAATACCAAACTAACTTAGAAAATTACAAAAATTAACTAGTAAATAACATAAGTACTAAAAACTACTATAATACTCATTAAAGCTTAACAGGATAGGGAGGATGTTACAGCTAACACCTTGGTGGACATCATCAAAAGAAAAGGAGGAAACTGTTATGCGGCATATATGTCACTTTCCAAGCTTGCGGAGTCCCAAGCAAGCATAATTTTCTTTTGGAAGCTAGCAACCTTTGAACAAGACTTGCAACACAATTAGCCTCTGTTTGTGGAAGCCATAATAGAAGGACAGCGGGTAAGGCGTGCCATGGTGGATAAAGGTTATGGGGTAAATGTAATCCATTTTCCTATTTTTGAAGCATTGGGGATGACAAAGGATCATTTGAGGCCATCCAACATGCTGCTTAACACCTTTCATGGCCACCCTGTGAAAGCCATGTGAATGCTTATGTCCTTAAAGCATGTCAAATGATTTTTGATGATAACAAAGTCAAAAGTGAAGATCAAGTGCAAAAGTGAAGATCAAGTGCAAAAGAAAAAATCAAGATCAAAGAAAGAAGTCAAGAGGTTTATTTAGTTATAAGACTTAGAATATTAATGTTAAATGCTCTCAAGATTTCTCAAATGATTTTTCAATATATCATTTCAAAAATAAGTGAGAAAATTCAAAGCTAAACATGTTTTTCAAAGAAACTTGAGTTTCAATCTTAAATCTAACACTCATAAAAAGATTTATGTTTAATCAAATGTCTTGATATGTTAGAAATGGCTTACAAGCTTTATTGGACTTGAAAAATGTGTTCAAAGGCCAATGTAATTGATGTTTGTAATCGATTACACAGCAAACAGAGGCCTTGTAATCGATTACATGAACAATGTAATCGATTACAAGTAAGTCAGAGGCTATGTAATCGATTACACTAAGTTGGTAATCGATTACAATGTGCCCAGAAAGGCAAGAACACGTTCAAAGAGTCATGTAATCAATTACACAACAAGACAGAAGTCATGTAATTGATCACATGGATATTGTAATCGATTATAAAGCAAGTCAGAAGCCATATAATCGATTACACCAAGAATGTAATTGATGTTGGGAATTGCGGATACATCACGCAGCGGAAAACAGGGATTTCCACCAAGGATCCATGCGAAAAAGCCATAATATGAGTTTTTAAATGATTTACCTCTTGAAGCGTGAATCACCAACACCGTAATAGAAACAATGTCTCTGCGGTATCCACACGAACAGACTCATGAATGTCCAACGTCCGCAAAGACGAGCCTCACGTCTCTCACACAGTGCTAGTTGCGAAGAGAAGAGAAGAAACCTGTCGCTCTCTCGCTTACTTTTCTGTAGGTGCGGCTAGGGTTCTGAAATTATATATCTTAGCAGCCCTTTAGCAGTACTATTTATAATAGTGACTGCCTTAAGTAAGTGTGAGCAAGCGACAGAAGGTAAGTTGTGCAACCCTAGACCCATCTGTTATGAGTCTGGCCCATATTTGAATCTGAGTCCAACTTGGATCCATTGCTCCAATTTTAGTCTGCTCTATGTGTGTGACCCTGCAGGTTCTTATTACGTTGGCAATAATATTAAAATCCCATTTTAATATTACAAGCAGTGAGCGGTATCTAACAACACATCGCTGCTACCTAAGTAATAAGAATGTCAGTGATTTGACATAACCTTTATGTGACCAATGTTTCTGTGTCGTTTAGTCCCTTTGTCAAGATATCTAGATTGAACACAAGGCATGGAATGCGTCACCCTTGTATAGTCCAATCTTTCGTTTCCTGATACTCGAGTAGACTTTGTAACAATAAATGAGATCAATATCTCATATTGACTCATTTGAGCATGGCCATGTATTTCGCAGTCTCACTCAATCAGGGGGTCCGAAGATATCGCTCCTATTATGTAGGAGTGACAAATCCCATCTAGGTCACTCACATCCCTCTGCATGATTCGCGGTATGTCCAATAACCAACTTTATAATCACATTGTTACAGATGACGTTTGATGGCATTAAAACACACAACTCCTCATGTAGGAATCGTAGTGAGTTCAGGTCAAAGGACCACAAACAACATTGTCACTATGAAAATCACTCATGACACTCACGTAACGATCCATGTAGTGTTCTCATGGTGGGTCAGTCCAGTACATCATTACTCTAATATGTACCCATGTGAAGACTTGATATATCATATCCATGACCCGTGAGATGTGGTCATCAGTCTATGCACATACTAGTCTCAATGTATTATTGTTGTCCTAATTAACAATAATACTTGACTAGGGACATTTAAGAATAGTGTTGTAACCAAAAGGATCTCCTGATCAAGTCATTCACTTGATGTCCTATGGCATCAAACTTACTATTCTAAGGACTTTATTATGTTTATCAAAAAGAACACAATAAATGAAATGCCTCATATATAAAATAGCATAATAGAATGTATGTAAATACAGAAAATGTATTGGCCTCTAGGGCATACACCAACAATCGATTACACAGAGCTCAGAAAGCCAAGAACACGTTGGAACAACAATGTAATCGATTACATTTGTTGTGTAATCGATTACACGCATCCTGACAATGTCCAATGACTATATTAAATGCATTTAATTCTTGGCTAAAAGTCTTTAATGGCTTCATTTATTGCAAAACTTATAAATACCAAATGTTGGGTCTTCATTAGAGGTTGACCTTGAACCAAAAACTGATTGCCAATACTTCAAAACGTGATTTAATCTTCAAATCCATTCTTGCTCTGTTTTTGTGAAAAACGTGAGTTGATCTTTGAGAGCATATTAGAGCTTTAATTTGTAATCATCTATTCTTGCGAGAGTTTTATTCTTTCAATCCAAATTGCTTTGTAAAGAGGGTGAGGTATCCCTCCAAAAGTGTAAAGGGTGAGACATCCTTTAATTGAAGAGACTCAAACTCCAAGGTGGAAGTATCCCAAAGTGTTGAGTGCTTAAGGTTGTAAAGGTTGTCAAGCACCTATTGAAACTTGAAGAAATAGTGGAAAATCTCTAGCAGTTGCTTGAGGACTGGACGTAGATCACATGTGGATTGGTGATCGAACTAAGATAAATCATTGTGTTTATTTTCTCCAAACCCTTCTCTTTACATTGAGCACTGTTTTATTGAATTGCTTGAATATTGTTCCCTTTGGCTATTGCTTTTATAAGTAAAAGTGTTTATCTCATATATCCAATCATCTCTAATCATCAATTAGCTTCAACAAAAATTGTTTATCAAACGATTTGTGAAAGATTTGCGAACTTGTTTTACATACTCAATTTACCCCCCTCTTGAGTATTGAGGCCACTTAGTAATAAGTGGTATTAGAGTTAGACTATTGTATAAAGAGTTTAGCAGCTTCAAGAGAAATGATGACTTCAAATGGTTTTTTAAATGAAGGTTCTTCTATAAATAGACATCCTTATTTTAATGGGGATGGTTATGCCTATTGGAAAAAAGGATGAAAATTTTATTGAAGCTATTGATTTAGATGTGTGGGATGCCGTTGAAAATGGTGCTTTTATTCCCACACAAACCAAAGATGGTGTGAAAATTAATGCACCTAGAAATGAATGGACCGATGATGATACAAAGAAGGTTCAATACAATTTGAAAGCTAAGAACATCATCACCATATCCTTGGGGTATGATGAATTCTTTAGGGTATCAATTTATAAGACCACAAAAGAAATGTGGGATACCTTACAAGTAACTAATGAAGGTACTAGTGAGGTTAAGCGATCTCAAATAAACACTCTTATGAATACAAATTGTTTAGAATGAACCAAGGTGAGAGTATTCAAGATATGCAAAAGAGATTTACTCATATTGTTAATCATCTTATCTTATTGGGAAAGACATTTCCTAATGAAAATCTTATTAATAAAGTCTTGAGATGCTTAAGCAGGAGTTGGCAACCCAAAGTAACGGCTATTGCAGAATCAAGAGATTTATCAACTATGTCTCTAGCCACTTTATTCGGGAAGCTTCAAGAACATGAGCTGGAACTAAATAGGGTCAATCAAAATGAAGAGCATGATAAAAAGAAGAAGAAAATTACACTCAAAGCTACCTTTTCTATAATTGAAGATGATGATGAAGATGGTGAAGAGGATGTTGAAAATGTTAAGCTAAGTGAGGAGAATCTTAGTCTCCTTGTGAGAAAGTTTGGAAGATTCCTAAAGAAAAAGAAATTTCAAAGAAGACCACCATTTCCTCAAAAGAAAGTGTATCACAAAGGAGAAGGATCCTCTACTCCTCCAAAATGCTATGAATGTGGAAAATCGGGGCACATGAAGATGAAGTATCCTATGTATCTCAAGAAGACGAAAAAGTTTGCGAAAAGACCTTCCAAAGAAAAGAAAGGAAGGAGAGCATACATAGCTTGGGAGGACAATGACTTAAGCTCTTCCGATAGTTCGAAGAATGAAGAAACCCATCTTTGTCTTATGGCTCAAGGAGAAGAAAGTGGAGAGAGCGACACCGAGGTAACTTCTTCTAACTTAGAATCTCCACCTTCTTATGATGAATTGCAAGATGCCTTTCAAGAATTGCATGATGAATTTTTTAGGCTCAAAAAAATAGTTTTATCTTCAAACAAAACAATCTCCTTATTGGTAAATAAAGTTTCTATTTTAAGAAGGGAGATAAATGAGCTTAAAATTGAAAATGAGACCTTAGGACTCATTGATGCTAATTCATTATGCACGACTTGTTTCTCACATGATAATGCATCGATATCATTACCTTGTTCATCATGCAAAGCGTTTGAAAAAGAAATTGAAAATTTGAACAATACTCTTACAAAATTCATTTTTAGAAGAGACAATTTGAATGTGTTGTTAGGGAAACAAAAATGTGTTTTTCAAAAAGTCGGTTTAGGATTTAATCCAAATAACCATCAAAAGTCTTATAAGAATTTCTTTGTTTCCTCAAAAACTTCAAGTAACCCCTTTGTCAAATGCTTCCATTGTGGTAAGAAAGGGCATAGTGCATCCACTTGAAATATTAGAAAGAATATAAACACTAAGGTTGGAATCAAAAGGGTTTGGGTTCCTAAAGGCACCATGCCTAACTCTAACACACAAGGACTCAAAATAATTTGGGTACCAAAGGTTAAAATTTGAATGTGTGTTGTAGGTGTGCTTGAAGACCAAGAGCTCAAGTTAGTATCTTGATAGTGGTTGCTCCAAGCATATGACCGGTGATGGCTCCAAGTTCTCCTCCCTTACCCACAAGAAACCTAGTCATGTCACATATGGTGACAACAACAAAGGGAAAATTCTTGGAATTAGCAAAGTTGGTAAGATTCCTTCATCATCTATAGATAATGTTTTGCTTGTTGAAGGACTTAAACATAATTTACTTAGCATTAGTCAATTATGTGATAAAGGTAATAGAGTTATATTTGATTCTTCTTGTTGCATAATTGAGGGAAAGGATGATACGCAAGTTAAGTTTATTGGTCATAGGGTCAATAATATATATATGATTAGTCTTGATGATATTTCCTCAAATGATGCTAAATGCTTTATGAGTAAAGAAAATGATTCATGGTTATGGCATAGAAGAATTGCTCACATTTACATGGATCACTTAAACAAGTTGGTTTCTAAAGAACTAGTAATTGGTCTTCCAAAGCTCAAATTTGAAAGAGACAAACATTGTGATGCATGTCAAAAGGAAAAACAAGTAAATGTCTCTTTTAAAGCTAAAAACATGGTTTCAACTTCTAGACCTTTACAACTTTTACACATGGATCTTTTTGGTCCTTCTAGAACTATGAGCTTTGGTGGAAATTACTATGCATTGGTGATTGTGGGTGATTTTTCTAGATTTACATGGATATTATTCTTAGCCCACAAAAATGATGCTTTCAATCATTTAAAAAACTTGCCAAAATTATCTAAAATGAAAAAGGTTTTTGTATTGCATCCATAAGAAGTGACCATGGTGGTGAATTTGAAAACCATGAATTTGAAACCTTTTGTGATGAACATGACATTGAGCATAATTTTTCTGCCCCTAAAACACCACAACAAAATGGTGTTGTAGAAAGAAAAAATCGATCTTTAGAGGAAATGACAAGAACTATGCTCAATGAGGCCAACCTTCCTAAGTATTTTTGGGCAGATGCGGTTAACACCGCTTGTTATGTTATGAATAAAGCCCTAATAAGGCTATTTTTAAAGAAAACCCCATATGAATTGTACAAAAGAAGGAAGCCAAATGTGTCATATTTTCATATTTTTGGATGTAAATATTTTGTCTTGAATAATGGAAAGGATAATTTGGGGAAGTTTGATGCAAAATCTTATGAGGGAATATTCATTGGTTATTCTATACATAGTAAGGCCTTTAGAGTCTATAATAAATGAACTATGACCATAAAAGAGTCTATACATGTTGCATTTGATGAAACTAACCCAAATGAGCCGAGAAAGGAGCTTGTTGATGATGTTGCAGAAATCTTGGCAAAAACACACTTAGAAAATCAAGAGAAAGAGTCCAAGAAGTAAAAAGAGAGACTCCTTGATCACTCATGACAAAAAGATTCAGAAATCTTGGATCTACCCAAGGAATGAAGGACTTCAAGATATCACCCTCTCGACAAGGTGATAGGTGATGTATCAAAAGGGGTAATCACTCGAAACTCACTTAGAAATACATGTAATCACTTAGCCTTTGTCTCTCAAGTTGAACCTAAAGACATAAATAAGTCCATTAATGATGAGCATTGGATCTTGGCCATGCAAGAAGAACTAAACCAATTTGAGAGAAATCAAGTTTGGGAATTAGTTCCAAGGCCCAATGATCATCCTATAATTGGCACCAAATGAGTATTTAGGAACAAACTTGATGAAACAGGCCTAATAATAAGAAATAAAGCTAGGCTTGTAGCTAAGGACTATAATCAAGAAGAAGGCATAGATTATGAAGAAACTTATGCTCCCGTAGCTAGATTAGAGGCCATTATAATGCTACTTGCATATGCTTGCATTATGGATTTTAAACTCTATCAAATGGATGTCAAAGGAGCCTTTTTAAATGGTTTTATACAAGAAGAGGTGTATATGGAACAACCTCCTAGTTTTGAGGATTTTGAAATGTCCAACCATGTTTTTAAACTGAAAAAGGCCTTGTATGGCTTGAAACAAGCTCCTAGAGCTTGGTATGAAATATTTGAGCAAATTCCTTTTGGAAAAAGGTTTTTCTAGAGGCAAAGTTGACACTGCCCTTTTCATAAAACACAAAATGCATGACATACTTCTAGTTCAAATCTATGTTGATGACATTATATTTGGAGCTACTAACAACTCTCTTTGTAAAGAATTTTCAAATATTATGCAAAGTGAGTTTGGGATGTCCATAATAGGTGAGCTCAACTTTTTCCTTAGTCTCCAAATCAAGCAAACAAGAGAAGGAACATTCATAAGCTAATCCAAGTATTGCAAAGAGTTGCTCAAGAAGTTTGGAATGGACAATGCCAAGCATATGGCTACTCCTATGGGCACCTCTTGCTATTTGAACAAGGATGAAGGAGGTAAATCAGTAGAAATTACAAAATATAGAGGTATGATTGGATCACTCCTTTATCTCACTGCAAGTAGGCCTGATATAATGTTTAGGTATGCATGTGTGCTAGATATCAAGCTAATCCTAAAGAATTATACCTAAGTGCTGTTAAAAGAATAATGAAATATCTAATAGGCACATCACAAATAGGTTTGTGGTACCCTAAGGGTGCCTCATGTAGCCTTATTGGGTATTCTGATTCTAATTTTGCTAGATGTAAAATGGATAGGAAGAGCACTAGTGAAACATGCCACTTGCTTGGAAGCTCATTAGTTTCTTGGCATAGCAAGAAACAAAATAGTGTGACATTGTCTACAGCTGAAGCTGAATATGTTGCAGCTGGGAGTTGTTGTGCTCAAGTCTTTTGGATGAAACAACTACTCTTGGACTATGGTCTTGAGCTTGATCATATCCCCATAAGATGTGATAATACTAGTGCAATTAATTTGTCCAAAAATCCTATTTTGCATTCTAGGACTAAACATATTGAAATAAGACATCATTTCATTAGAGACTATATTCAAAAAGGTGATTGTATGCTTGAATTTGTAGAAACCACTAAGCAACTAACTGACATTTTCACTAAGCCCCTAGCAAAAGAAGCATTTTTCTATATAAGAAATGAACTTGGTATATTGGACCAATCATGCATAAATTAACTATTTGTTGCATAATCCTAAAACTAATGCATAACTTGTGATTTTCTGCATAATCATGCCACTTTACTGCATAATCTCTGAGTTTTTAATCATATTTGAATCCAATACTGACTTGAGCGTCGGAGATTTCCTCTAAGTTATTTTGCAGGTGCTCCCTCATGTCAAAGACTCCCAAGCAACTCAATAACCTCATAATTTCACCAAAAATGGTGTAATTCTTGGTAACATTAGTATTTTTACACAACTATGTGATTTGAATTATAATATGATTAGATTATATGCTTGCATGATGATTTGAATTGATTTAAGATGCTCTGGAACTGATTTGAATGGTTTAAAATTGATTATACGCTGTTTGAAATGCAAAATCTGAGTTTTTATATGCTGGTAATCAATTACAAAGCCTTTGTAATCGATTACAAAGGTTCTGTCAAGCATGTAATTGATTACACAAATTTTGTAATCGATTACAATTAACTCAGAACTCAGGTAATCGATTACACCCACAAATTAATCGATTACAAGGTTCCCTAGAAGCATGGTAATCGATTAGACCCAAAATGTAATCGATTACATGAGAACCAGAAGGCTTGTAATTGATTACAAAACCAATGTAATCGATTACACAAGGTTTTTAAAAGATTTACTGACGCGTGCAAGCCTCATTTCTTAGAAACTCTTCAGTTACTTCATCTTCCTCCTCTGCTCCCACGCAACCCAAACCTCCCAATCTCTTTTTTCTCACACAAATCTCCCTCAAATTCCTTCATTTCACCTCCCTCTAACTCGAAAAAGTCCTCTCCACATAGCCCATCTCTCAAATCCCATCACAATCCCTCACCTAAATCTCCCCATCACCTCTCACGAACACTATCTCCACTTCTCTGCCCTAAACTCATCCCTCTCTCTTTCCTCACTCATCTCCAAACACTCTCTTCTTCCTAATCAAATGGCTGAATCCTCTCATCGTTCAAAGCACCCAAGAACAGGGGTTGCCATTGGAGGGTCCTCAGGTGGAGCTTCACGTAACATTTCTGACCTGGACCTCACTCACCACTTCTCCATCGTGAACCATCATGAAGAAAGCTGAGTTGTTTGGAAAGAACTTCCAGCTACGCAAGATTATTTCCCCCAGGTATCTTCCCATCACCTTCTATGAGAGTGAACCTCTGGAGAGTTTTAGAACCATTAAAAACTTAGGATTGGTGGGTTCCTTAGTATAGAGAAGGCTATCTATCCAAACCTAGTGAGAGTCTTTTATGCAAATCTGAAATTTGAAGATGATTGCTTAATATATGAGGTGAAGAAGCAACAAATCAAGATAACTATGGCTGAGTGGTATAGGCTGACCAAGCTCACTCCTGATGGAGCAAACTTCTGTGGAAATGCCAATATCTGGGGTCATGAATTTGAGCAAAAGGCTGCTCTTCTTTTACTGATTAGGACTGGTTACTATCCCCCCAGTGATCCCAAAAAGAGAATCATGGCCACTGGCCTAACCATAGAGAACAAGGTTCTCCACTATCTTTTGGTCAGGGGGTTGATTCCCAGGGGAGGGAGTTATTCCCAAGTTCTCAAGGATGATGTGGTGTCCCTATGGGCAATGACCACTGGGAGACCAATAAACTGGGGTTTCTACATTATAGAGCACATGTTGGATGTCAAGAAAAAGAAGAACTCTACTCTCCCATTTGCTATGCTGGTGACAGCCATCCTAGAGCATTGTCGCATGTCCCTGGCTGAGGAGTCCAAGGACACCAGCTTAAAAAGACCACAATCCATTGGCTTGCATACCTTGAAGAAGCTTCAACTCTACAAAGTCAATGATAGGTGGCACTACATTGCCCACGGTAGCTTTGGACATATCCATCATGATCCGGATAGTGATGACGATGAAGAGGCTCAGCATCCTGCTCCTGCTCCTACTACTGCTACACTAGACCTCCTGCTCCAAGAGATACGAAATCTGAGTGCTACTGTGGACACACGCATGGATCGCATTGAGCAAAAGGTAGATCACCTTGAGCTGAGGATAGACTACTCAGATCAGGAGCTTGCCTCCATTCGATCCCTCCTAGCAGGACCTCATTTTCCTCCGAGTGCTGCTGCTGCACCTCCTACATCCTATGCCTCTCCTGTTCCCCTATCCTTTGCTGGTCCATTTGGCATCCCTACTGATGATGAGGAGCTCCTAGGCTCTGAGGACGATCTTGAGCCTGGCGATGATAACGTTGATCTAGGAGACATTGTTGCGGATCCAGACAGTGACAGCGAGGCTACTGATAGTAACCATGGCCCATTGCCTTGATGTTTTTCATTTTTATTTGCTTATAACTACATTGTACATTTTCTTTTTGGCTCAGTTATATAACATTGGTATACGTTTTTGGTGATTATGGTTATTGGTTATTTTGGCTATAATGGATTACCTTGTATATGGTTTTTGTTTGATGATATATGAACTTGAATCAACTTTGATTATATTCTCTGAATGTTTGGTTTTTGAATATATGTTGGATTGAATATTCTTTTTGGATTTCTTGTTTTGGCAATACTTGGGAAATCATGAAATATAGCTGAAATGCTATCCATTTTTTTTGAAAATGATTATATCTTTTTGATAATGCCAGCGGGGGAGAGAATAGTGAAAAATGAAATAAAAAATGAAATCTAATTAATGTTGCATGTGTACGGGGGAGCTTTTGAGCTCTTAAGCATTTTACATGAAAAATCTAACTCAATATCATGCATAAACTCCGGGGGAGCGTTGCGCCTAAATCTCTATTATATACAAATGCAAAAACTCTTTCTTTTTCCTATGATCAGTTTGTCATAATAAAAAAGGGAGAGAATGTGAATGCTTATGTCCTTAAAGCATATCAAATGGTTTTTGATGATAACAAAGTCAAAAGTGAAGATCAAGTGCAAAAGAAAAAATCAAGATCAAAGAAAGAAGTCAAGAGGTTTATTTAGTTATAAGACTTAGAACATTAATGTTAAATGCTCTCAAGATTTCTCAAATAGTTTTTCAATATATCATTTCAAAAATAAGTGGAAAAATTCAAAGCTAAACATGTTTTTCAAAGAAACTTGAATTTCAATCTTAAATCTAACACTCATAAAAGGATTTATGTTTAATCAAATGTCTTGATGTGTTAGAAATAGCTTACAAACTTTATTGGACTTGAAAAATGTGTTCAAAGGCCAATGTAATCGATGTTTGTAATCGATTACACAGCAAACAGAGGCCTTGTAATCGATTACATGAACAATGTAATCGATTACAAGCAAGTCAGAGGCTATGTAATCGATTACACTAAGTTGGTAATCGATTACAATGTGTTCAGAAAGACAAGAACACGTTCAAAGAGTTATGTAATCAATTACACAATAAGACAGAAGTCATGTAATCGATTACATGGATATTGTAATCGATTACAAAGCAAGTCAGAAGCCATGTAATCGATTACACCAAGAATGTAATCAATTACATAGAGCCCAAAAAGCCAAGAACACGTTGGAATAACAATGTAATCGATTACATTTGTTGTGTAATCGATTACACGCATCCTGACAGTGTACGGCTATATTAAATGCATTTAATGCTTGGCTAAAAGTCTCCAACGGCTCCATTTATTGCAAAACTTATAAATACCAATGTTGGGTCTTCATTAGAGGTTGACCTTGAACCAAAAATTGATTGCCAATACTTCAAAATTTGATTTAATCTTCAAATCCATTCTTGCTCTGTTTTTGTAAAAAACGTGAGTTAATCTTTGAGAGCATATTAGAGCTTCAATTTGTAATCATCTACTCTTGTGAGAGTTTCATTCTTTCAATCCAAATTGCTTTGTAAAGAGGGTGAGGTATCCCTCCAAAAGTGTAAAAGGTAAGGCATCTCTTAGTTGAAGAGACTCAAGCTCCAAAGGTGAGGTATCCCAAAGTGCTGAGTGCTCAAGGTTGTAAAGGTTGTCAAGCACCTATTGAAGCTTGAAGAAATAGTGGAAAATCTCTAGCAGTTGCTTGAGGACTAGACGTAGATCACATGTGGATTGGTGATTGAACCAAGATAAATCATTGTGTTTATTTTCTCTAAACCCTTCTCTTTACATTGAGCACTGTTTTATTGAATTGCTTGAATATTGTTCCCTTTGGCTATTGCATTTATAAGTAAAAGTGTTTATCTCATATATCCAATCTTCTCTAATCATCAATTAGCTTTAACAAAAATTATTTATCAAACGATTTGCGAAAGATTTGTGAACTTGTTTTACATACTCAATTCACCCCCCTCTTGAGTATGGAGGTCACTTGGTAAAAAGCCATGGGGGTGCTCACTTGCAACCTTCAAGTAGGACCTATTAGGATGCCTAATAGCTTCTAGGTGATTGACGGGGTGCCTAGTTACCACATTCTTCTAAGATGACCCTGGATATATATGCATAATTGTATACCTTCCACTTTGCATCAGCGAATGAAAGCATATTTCAAGGGGAAGGACATTAAGATCCTAACGACAAAGGCGCCTTTAGAGGAAAGTAAGGCACACTTGGTGGATGCAGCCTTCTTTGGTGACTTTGCCCCTACAAGAATAAACGTAATAAGAAAAGAAGAGAAGATTAGTCTAACACCAAAATGCCTTGCCAGCCAGATAGTCTGCCTATATCGAGAACCTAAGAAGCCTAAAGAAGGCGAAGAAGACTTAAGGTAACGTGCATCTTATTATAAGAAAGGGAAAGCAGTTCTTAACTTTGACCTGAATGAAGTGCCAATAGAAACTGTAAGAAAGGAGCGCCTTCCCTTCAGGGGAGGTTAGATGGAAGATCTTATAGGGAGATGGGGGGCTAGTAAGAGAAAAAAGTTTAGATCTTATTGGCCCCACCCTACTGGGCATTGCAAAAGTATGAGGGAGCAAGAAAGTGTCTTTGATGATGCCTAGGTCAAAGATGCTCCCTCAGAGCTGCAAGATAACCCTAAGGAGCAGTTGGAGGAATTAGAAGAAGTCCATTTGGAACCAGGAAATGAAAAGCCATATCTTATTTTTATTGGATCTTTGCTGTTTGAAGAAGAAAAGAAAGTTATGGTGGAATTGCTAATGGAATTCAGATATGTGTTTGCAATGGAATATGAAGAGATGCCAGGGTTAAGTGCAGCTTTAGTAACACACAGCCTTGATGTTAGTCCCAATGTAGCTCCTGTGAAGCAGACTCCCAAAAATTTCTCTCCAGAAATAGAGTTATAGATCAAAGCTAAAGTTGAAGAGTTATTGAAGGCCTACTTCATAAAGTCAATACAGCATCCAACATGGCTAGCCAATATCATCCCAATAAAGAAGAAAAATGGTCAAATCAGATTCTACATAGACTTCAGAGATCTTAATAGAGTTTGCCTTAAAGACAATTTCCCCTTGCCTAATATTGATAGTCTGGTTAATGCAAATGTAGCCCACAAAAGGTTTTTGTTCATGGATGGCTTTAGTGGTTACAATCAAATACGTATGGCACTTGGAGACAAAGAGAAGATAGCTTTAGAACACCATTTGGGAGTTTCCATTATGTCATCATGCCTTTTGGGCTAAAGAACATAGGTGCAACTTATCAGTATGCCATGATAATAATATTTCATGACATGTTGCATGACATTCTAGAGGACTATGTGGATGATTTGGTGGTGAAATCATTGAAGAAAAAGAAGTACTTTGAGCACCTGAGGCGGGTCTTCCAGAGGTGCCGAAAGTGTCAGCTTTGGATTAACCCACTAAAATGCACTTTTGTGGTGTCATCAGGAAAATTCTTGGGTTTCAAGGTGCATAAGGGTAGAATATCTCCTGAGTAAAGAAAAGTGAAGGCCATCTAAGACCTAAAACCTCCATCTAACCCGCAAGGTGTCCAGAGCATGGTGGGAAAGCTGGGTACATGAGAAGGTTCACTCCAGCTCTGTTTAAGTTGCTGGAGCCCTTCATGCATTTGGTAAAGTTTGAAGTGCCCTTCAAATAAGGAGTGGAGCAACAGATAGCATTTGAAAAGATCAAAAGAGTCTTAACATCTACCCACACCATGTCATCGCCAATTCAAGCAAAACTTTTGCGCCTATACTTAACAGTCACCGAGAATTCCATTAGGAGCTTGATCGCACAAGAAAATGAAGGCATGTAGTGGCCTATATCTTACCTAAGTAGAGTGTTGAAGGATGCAGAGGTAAGGTATTCCAAGAATGAGAAGAGCTGTGTTGCCTTGGCGCATGCAGCACAAAAATTTAGACATTATTTTTAGGGGCACCAAGTGCATCTAATGACAAAGTCAAAAGCTTTAAAGTTCTTGTTTCAAAACGCACTACTACCATGAAGAATGAGCAAATGGTCTTTGATCTTGGGAGAATTTGACATTTGCTTAACAACTCCAATAGCTTTGAAGAGCCAAGCCTTAGCAGATGTGTTGGCAATATGCCAAATAAGCTATGAAGAATCAATTAGTGAGGAGATTCCTAGGGAATTAGGAGCTGTAGAAGCAAAAGAAGACAGGGGAGAAAACAAGTGGACCTTACATTTTGATGGCATGCCTTCGTTTCCAAAAGGGGGAGCAGGTATTACCCTTGTTGATGAACATGGAGATGCGCTTTCATTTAGCTACAATCTCACCTTTCATTGCATAAACAATGAAGCAGAATACGAAGCTTTGTTGATAGGGCTATCTATAGCCCAAGAATTGGGAGTAAAGCAGCTAGAAGTGAACAGGGACTTTGACCGAGTAATATAGCAATTAAAGGGGGAATATGGAGTGAAGGAGGCTTCGTTAGTAGCATACAAAGAAAAGATAATACAGATTATGGAAGGTTTTAGAGATGTGGAACTGACACATATACCCAGGACTGAAAATAAAAAAAGCAGATGCATTGGCTGCTTTGGGAAGCAGAAAAATAAAAAACCATAGTCATAAGAAGAATGGAGAGCCCCACAAAAATAATAGGAAAGGAAATAGAAAAGTCAAGGTGTCATGATTGAAGAGCGCTTATAATAATGGAGCTTGTAGAAACAAGCAACTGGTGCCACGAGTGATAAGAGATTTCTATAAGGTTGAAGGAAAGCTTAACAAGAAGAATGGTGAAGGGCTCTTAATGAGATGTATTTCAAAAAAGGAGGGAACGAAGAAGGCTGATGTGCTGCATGAAATCATTTGTGGGCAAAAAGGGCCAAGTCTTTACAAGAGGCTGCAAAGAGTGGGCATTTTCTAGCCCATGATGAAAAAATACAGTGATTCCATGCAAGGTGCTTGTAGCATTTCCCAAGACAATAGGGATGAAGTAGAAGTCAATATGACAAATGGAGACTAGAGAAGGTCCCTAAAAGAATTCCTAAAAGATGGAATAATTCCCCATGACAAAATAGAAGTAGCACAATTACAAAGGAAAGTGGAGTGACACTTCTACAAAGGTGACAAACTACTTAAGAAAAGTTTCACAGGAAAAGTTATGTGATGCATAGGGGAGACAGAAAAGGAAAAACTATTAGAGGAAGTGTATAGGGGGTATGTGGAAAGCATCAAGGAAGAAGGGTTTTGCAAGCCGAATTGGTCAGAATGGGTTACTTGGCCAACCATGGAAGAAGATGCCATCAATTTTGCCAAGAGATGTCAGCCTTGCCAAAGGCATGAACATACTATTCACACTCCAACAGTAAGTTTACATGCGATTTCCTCCCCATATCCCCTTCATACATGGTCTCTTGAATTCATGGGTCTAATCAACCCGCATTCAAGGGGGGAGAGATGGATTCTAGCAGCCACAAAACAGTTCACCTAGTGGGTTGAGGTAGTTTCACTGAAGCAAGCAAACACTAAAGTTGTAGTGGCTTTCCTAAAAGATAATATACTATATAGATTTGGTCTCCCCAAAAGAATTATCTCTGATAATGGAACACATTTTGTAAACAAAAGGGTGAGTGATATATTGCGACAATACAACATAATACATGATAAGTCTACACCTTATTACCCTCAATCAAATGATCAAGTAGGGACCACAAACAGGTTGCTTATAAGGATAATGACAAGGATCATTGACGATTCGCTTGGAGATTGGAGTGAGTACTTGCCTTTAGCACTATGGGCTAACAACAAGCCATGGAGCCACTAAGGCCACTCCTTTCTCTTTAGTATATGGAGCAAAAGAAGTTCTCCCTACAGAAGTTCTGGTGCCATCAACAAGGCTGTTGTTGAAAGAAGACAAGGCTGCAGAAAGAGATCTTGAAGTCGAATTGATTAAAAAAAGGCGAGACAAACTTAGAGAAATAATGCTTGGTTACCAAAGGCACCTAATGCTCACATATGACAAAATGGTAAAACCAAGAATGTTTGTAGAAGGGGAGATGGTGATGAAGGCTATTGACGCGGTAATGAAAAAGCAGTATGTGTTAGAGTGGGTATTGTATCTTGACCAATCCCTTTAATGGTAAGACTGTAGGACCACTTAATTTTAAGTTCATTAAAAAGTACTATCCATAGTCATGTTGTATGAATCATTTTGGAAAACTGCAGCATTATGAAACATTTAGTACTATGAATGTCATCTTAGAATTTGAATTTCATTATAGCTTTGCACCATTACGGTTCCATGAATGAATGCCATTACTTACAAGTATTTAAATCACATAGCCTCATGACTATCACTATTGAACATAACTTTGAAGTTTTAGTGTGCAAACTTGTTTTCAAGTAAATCTGCCAAGTTCGTGGTGTATCAACCTCCTAAAAGTATGGTATGCATGTCTTGACTTGCCATCAAGGCTGCCAAGTTCGTGGCATATCTAACTCCTAAAAATGGGGTATGAACATCCTGACTTACCAATAAAGTTGCCAAGTCCACGACGTATCTACCTCCTAAAAGCGGGGTATGAGTGTCTTGACTTGCCAAGTTCAAAAGCCAAGTCCGTGGCGTGTCTACCTCCCAAAAATGAGGTATGAGCATCCTAACTTGCCAGCAAAGTTGCCAAGTTCACGGCATATTACCTCCTAAAAGTGAGGTATGAGCGTCTTGACCTGCCAAGTTCAAAAGTCAAGTCCGCGACGTGTCTACCTTCCCAAAGCGGGGTATGAGCGTCCTGACTTGCCAACAAAGTTGCCAAGTCCACAATTTACCTACCTTCTAAAAGCAAGGTATGAGTGTCCTGACTTGCCCAGTTCAAAGCAAAAAAAGAAAGTAATGTGTGTGCTAGCTAAAAGTTGCATACAGGTGCCCAGAATAATCTATGCACTTAAAGAATCGAAGTAGCAACAAGAAGCCATGACTAAACAATGCAAGGCATAAGTGCTCTAAAAGGGTAAGAACCTAAAGAAAGGCACAAGGTGCAAAGAAAAAAAAATTGAAGCAACAAAAGATACAAAGTGCAAGGCACGCTAGCCTATTCAAAGTCTCAAGAAGAGAAAGAAGAAACAAAGTTCTAAACACTTGAGAAATGTAAGAAGAAGAAACAAGGAAACACCAAAACAATGCATTCATCACAACTAATCCAAAAGATACACTAAAAAGCAGTTATAATAGAATATATCAAGTTCAAGGACCTAAAGGCAAAGTCCTAGTCTTTAACTACAAAGAAAAAAAAATCCCATCAAATACATTAAGTCAAAAAAGGAGCATCCAAATCTGCCCTATATTTCATAACTTGTTCTTCTTCTCTGGGATCTTCACTAATTTAACCTTGCCATACTCCAACTATTGCTTTGCAATCTCCAAGTCCTTGGTCAATTATGCAATCCTTTCATTGGTAGCATCATTCTCTTTGTCAAGGCGCACTTCCTCTGCCACCAAAATTGCAAGATCCTCTTATACAGGAAAGGAAATCGACTGCTTTAAACTCTTAGCAATATCATCCAGCCAAGTTCCAGTAAATAGGTAAAAACGAATAGTTTGAAGCAACTCCAAAACTTGGCTATGCATAGGACCAAGAAGTTCCAACTTAGTATGAGATGTCAAAGTCTACAAGAAATTGGTAAGAACACTATAAGCATGACCATGAAAGATTGAAGGGAAAGCTTCAGCAAGAATAAAGGTGAATGTAGACTTAGTAGAAAAATCCAAGATCAAAGCTGCATCCTCAACAGACAATAAAGCGGAATCGCTTAACATTTTCATATCCAAAATTTGGGTATTCTCTCCATAACAACAAAACTTCTTAAGCAAATAAAAAAACACTACAAAGAAAAGTAAGAAATAAAGTGTTAAGAAACAAACTAGTAGCAGGGACTAAAATAGTTTCAATAGTCAAGGGAGTTTGGGTTCTTCAACAAGAATTAAATATGTCTCAGCACCCAAAGGGGTCTCAACATCAATCAATGTAGACTCAAAAATAGTCTGAATGATAGGCTTAGTAGTAATAACTTCAGCATCATGAATTGAAGTTCCAATAGAAAATGGAGTTTTGTAAACATCTAAAAAGAAAGGGGGGAAGAAGGAAGTGAGACTTAGAATCAAAATACCAAATAAACAACACATTCTAAAAAGAGGCATAAAGGTTACCTGTTTCCAAAGTCAAAGAAGTAAAAAGATCCTTTATGGGCACGTTATCTTCGAAATCGCTCTCACCAGCCACAACCTCCTTCTAAACATGCATAACTTGAGGCTCAATAATGGATAAAGAAGTAGGTTGAGCTTCCAAAGTATGCCCAACAGTTGCACTAGCTTCCTCCCTAACATTGTCACTAGTATAAACTCTTCCACCAGCATTAGAAGATGGTGCCTTCTGAAGGCTTCACTTTGAAGCATTTAAGCCTTAGGAAGTGTCCTCCACAAAAGGCATATTTATAACACCTTTGGGGGAGGAGGCCACTCTCTTCTCAGTAGCCTCCCCATCTGGGATTTGTTGCCTTTGCACCCAAAATCATGCAAATTCTTAGATAAAGGATTTGAAGCTTTAATTTACACGATAGTCTCTGGAAGAATTTTTGAAGAAGCTTTCAAAATAGCTTTTAGAATAGGGGGCTTGTTAAGCCTTTGGGAGCAAAGACGAGGAACAGTAGGTTCTTCTGGGAAGTAGGTGCCTCGGACTTCTTTGGGGAAAATGCCTCAGTACTTTCAAAAGGTGCCCCCAACAGATCACCCAAATTACTCTTCTTTTTCTTTCTAGGGGGCTTTGTAGGACCTTTCCCCTTAGAATAAGCTACTTTGCATTTCTTATCCTTTTTTATCGAGCTTGTAACATAATAAGGATCATGGTACATTATGGCCGCAACTGGAAGAACAATCCTACTAGTCTCATTTTCAAAATGAAGAATATCAACCTTTAAAGAAGCATAGTAAGAAATCCACTCTTCTATCACAATACCTTCATAATTGACAAGAACAAACAAAGACTTGTCTATCTCAGAAGTATCTGAAGATGGGTCAAATAGAACAGCCTGCATAGCCACATCTACCTAGGCCACATTGAAAGCAACATAGGAAGAAGCTAAGTCCCAACCAAATTGGAACATAACGTGATCTAGCTTATAGACAAAGGGCCAGAAAGTGCCTTTAACTATGCTTATGGTATTAGTGATCAAGTACCCTGGTAAAACTTGGGAATGAGACATATATGCTAGAAATCATGAACACAATTCTCGTGCTTGGAAATATTATTGGGAAAATTGAAAGTGGCTTATCATAAATCCTGTGAAGACCTTCAACTCCTTTAGCAAAGCCGGTGACATAAAGCTTGAAGACAAAAGCCTCTTCAATGTCAATCAACTTTGTGAGAGAACCCTGGGGAGCTTTACTAGAACAACCCCAAATACGTGTCTTAGGAGGAACATCTTTGGTTTTAGCTTTCTTTGGGAGTTCGTGAGTGTTGGGAATTGCGGTTACATCACGCAGCAGAAAAAATAGGATTCCCACTGAGGATCCATATGAAAAGCCATAATCCGAGTTTTTTTAAATTATTTACCTCTTAAAGCGTGATCAAAAGGAATGACGTGAATCACTAACACCGTAATAGAAACGATGTCTCTGCGGTATCCACACAAATAGACTCACCAATGTCCAACGTCTGCAAAGAGGAGCCTCACGTCTTTCAGACAGTGCTAGCTACAAAGAGAAGAGAAGAAACTTGTCGCTCTTTCACTCACTTTTCTATAGGTGCGGCTAGGGTTCTGAAATTGCATATATTAGCAGCCCCTTAGTAGTACTATTTATAATAGTGACTGCCTTAAGTGAGTATGAGTAGCAGTAAGGTAAGCTGTGCAACCTTAGATCCATCTGTTATGAGTCTGGTCCATATTTGAATCTGAGTCCAACTTGGATCCATTGCTCTAATTTTAGTTTGCTCTATGTGTGTGACCCTGCAGGTTCTTATTACGTTGGCAGTAACATTAAAATCTCATTTTAATATTACAAGTAGTGAGCGGTATCTAGCAACATATCGCTGCTACCCAAGTAATAAGAATGTCGGTGATTTGACATAACCTTTCTGTGACCAATGTTTCCATGTCGTTTAGTCCCTTTGTCAAGATATCTAGATTGTACATAAGGCATGGAATGCGTCACCTTTGTATAGTCCAATCTTTCGTTTCCTGATACTCGAGTAGACTTTGTAATAACAAATGAGATCAATATCTCATATTGACTCATTTGAGCATGACCATGCATTTTACAGTCTCACTCAATCAAGGGACCCGAGGATATTGCTCCTGTTATGTAGGAGTGACAAATCTCATCTAGGTCACTCACATCCCTCTGCATGATTCGCGGTATGTCCAATAACTAACTTTATAATCACCTTGTTACAGATGACGTTTGATGGCATTAAAACACACAACTCCTCATGTAGGAATCGCAATGGTTTTAGGTCAAAGGACCACAGACACCATTGTCACTATGAGAATCGCTTATGACACTCATGTAACGATCCATGTAGCATTCTCATGGCGGGTCTGTCCAGTACATAATTACTCTAATATATGTACTCATGTGAAGACTTGATATCTCATATCCATGACCCGTGAGATATGATCATTAGTCTATGCACATACTAGTCTCAATGCATTATTGTTGTCCTAGTTAACAATAATACTTGACTAGGGACATTTAAGAATAGTGTTCTAACTAAAAAAGAATCTCACAATCAAGTCATCCACTTGATGTCCTATGGCATCAAACTTATTATTCTAAGGACTTTATTATGTTTATAAAAAAAAAGAACACAATAAATGAAATGCCTCATATATAAAATAGCATAATAGAATGTATGTAAATACAGAAAATGTATTGGCCTCTAGGGTATACACCAATAGTGAGGAGGAGCAAAACCCAAAAAATGCTCACATAAGAGACTCTATAGAAAACGGCCATAAGAGATCTTCAATTGCACTTGTACTTGATCTAGACGCGCATACAGGCCTCCTAGGTAAAAAGAAACTAAGGGAAGTCTAACACCCTCAGTAAGTAAAGCAATAATCATGAACACGCTAAGACCAACAAATTCCCAAGGTGGACCCGGAAAGACATATTTACTTAACCAAAAAGCTATGAAAGCAACCCTAGTCAAGCGAATAGGAAACTTTGCAGTAATAGGAACAAACATGTTAGGAGAAGGGAAATCCCTATAAAAGTACCTGATCCATATGAGATGAGTATACTTAATGCACTTCCTTCGGTTCTTGCGCTCATCAAGAGGAAGAATGTTGCCATTACCACGAACTTTAGGCTACGGGGTGCCCTCTCTTGCCTACCCTTCCTTGTGGCGGTTCTTCAACAAAGTTGAAGAATAATGTCATTTTTCGTAGTAATCTCCTTAAGCGCCTTATTAAGGTCATTGATGTTGCTTAGTAAGGCAACATCAGAAATATCTTCTATACCGAACATTGCCAACTTTAGTAGGATCAACATATCCTCAAGAGTTGGTGTAAACTCCTCCCAACTAGTGATGAATATATGAGTACGATTACTTTTTGTTGCACCAAAAAAAGGTCAAGTCCTCAGTGCTCCTTTTGGTGGCTATCTTAGAAGAAGCTGGAATGGTGTCCTTTATACCTATATGTTCCAGGACCTTTACAAACTCAGCATCTCTAAACACGTGCTTCACTACCCAAGATGCCTAGCCACCTGTGGGTTTTGTCTAGAACACAAACTGCATGGGCATCTAAGGGAAATCTTGGCATAAAAGGCGACTACAAAGAAGAGAAGAAGCCGAACAAAAAATGGACATGGTAGTCACATGGGGCTCACAGAGGCGCGCGACAGCTGTGGCAATCGGAATAGCCACAGGGTTGAACTCAAAAAAGTTCTCACCTACAAGAGGAGGATTCTAAAATAGCATATTGGTGACAACCATTTTGTCCATGCACTTACGAATAGTGGAAGAAATAGGATCAGCTCTAGGGGAGGGAAGTATACCCCAAACCTCATAGCTTATCATCTGAGGGATAAGCTTTGAGGAATTAGAACTCCAAGAGAGCTCACTGACTCAGAAACTTCCTCAAAGGAAGCCTCCTCAGAAGATTGAGATGAATGGGACATGGTGGAGGCTAAGGTTAAGAGAAATAGAGTGGGAAGGAGACGAAATATAGAGCAAGGAGGAAGGCAAGAGGAAAGAAGAAGATGAAAGCTTGGAGTATAATCTCAAATTTTGAAATAAATAAAGGGAGTTTGAAATAATGAATAACCGCTAACCACCCCATAAAGTGATTAATGTGATCAGACGCCACTAAAAATAAAGACAAAAATAGCAGAAATGTGGCAGTGACATCAACAAGAACAATCGGTAATGTTCTAAAGGCTAACAAAGCCAAGCAGCGGTTTTGCAAAGAAAGCCCAGGAGACTTTTCAAATCCACAAAAGGGGAGCCTCCTATCATTCCTAAACACTTTAATTTAAGTTGTTCCCTAAGAATCAACCCACTAGTAAATGTTTTGATGCAGGTAACCAAAGAAAGCTGCATAAATGATGGGAGAAAGCTACATGGACTGGTGAAGAACACTGCACCAAGGACTTTGCACTTGGAAAAAAGGAAAAAAACCTTTCATTTTTCCCAAGCGCAAGGAGCCAATGTACCTGAAGGAATCTCATTGAATCCCAACCAAGTCAGATACAGGCAGTGCATTTAATGGCATTAAATGCGCATGCTGAACTTGGGTGCAGAGCGACATCAGAGGGTTTGCAAAACAACATATGTGAACTACTTTATGCTATGGCTTGGAAGGCTTTAGGGAAAGAACACTCCAAGGCTTCACCGCTAAGGAGGGAGCCTGTAGGATAAGACGAGGGTGGGTTTCAAGGCTGTATAGTAGAGCCTAATGGGCTATAACATTGATCCTTACCACACTCACATTTTTGAGCCTATCAACTGACAAAACCTCAAACATCATAGCCAGAAAAGCTGACACCATTATTACCTATCACACCACCTCATACCTCATATTGTTGCAGTCAACCCTTTCTTTTGCCTTAAGCTTCCATGAGACCACTATATAAAGACCCCATCTCCTTCCTTAGACAAAATCTTACCCACATAGAACCCTTGTAAATGTAACATCCTCCTTAACTTGTTAGCCTTAATGATTGTTATAGTAACTTATTAACAATAGTGTAATTTACCTGTTAATTCTGGTGATTTTCTGAGTTAGTTTGGACGTAAAGCTATAACATAGAACATGAAAAATAGCTTACACTAGCTCAAAACTTAGCATAAACTGCTTATATGATGGAAATAAATATGAAAAATTTATTTCTAGGTCATATAGTTAGAATGAGTTATGGTAATTTTTTGGGAAATAAATAAATTAATTTGGTATTTTTAATAAATAGAATACGTGTTTACAAGCCAAATTAAATAGGAGAGTAGCTTGGAAAATTATGAAAATTTGTGGAGCTATTAAGTAGAGGATGAAGATTATTTTAGAAATGACTACAGGTTAGAGCAGATACCTATAAGTAAATCAGTCTCTCCCTTAAGTTTACACTAAGTTAAAGAAAAGTAATAGAGCCTAATAGCTATCTAATGGAATGTGTAGATAGCTATTAAATGATGAGTATAGGAACTAAATGAAGTCCTATAATATACTATAATACCTATGGAAGTTATAAAACTCATCAATGGAAGATCAAAGTATCCATAACGGATAAGTTTCTTCCATTTAACCTTGACAACATATGTTTTTCTTTCGTTCTTATCCTCTTTCTTTTCTCTCCACTGCCTTTCATCACATAACCACACACATACATTTTTCTTTTCATCTTTCTCTTAGTCAGTAGAAGAAAGAAAGGGAGAAGAGAGGAAAGAAGAACTTCATAGCCATTGTACCTCCAAACCTCACTTGAAAATTTTTTAGCCATCACATTCCAAGGCTTTAGTTAGATAATCTCACTTACTCAACAAGCTCTATCAGGTGGTGATCTTAAGTTATTCTTAAGAATACTTCAAATTTCTTTCTACATCATCTAAGAACTCAAGGGAGCTTAAGTAGGGGTCTATGTCTTTTCTACCAAGCTTTTTACTCTTGATATTATGTGGGATGTGATTTTTATTGAAAAGTGATTAATGAATGGAATATTGAAGTTCTTGTGGATTTTGACTTGAGTATATGTTGAATCATTGATGATATTTTGACTGGACTTGAAAAGAAATGAGTTACCATGAAATTTTGGCGTTAAATGTGAGAATACCATGCCTTAGAACCTTTTCTAGTTGTTAAACAACATCTGGTAATTGAATATTGAAGTTAGTAATTGATTATTAGTTTACAAAAGACGTTACTGGATGATGGTAATCGATTATCAGATTATGATAATTGATTACCAATTTCCAGAATTCAGATAAAGGTTGATGGTAATCGATTATCACGTTATGATAATCGATTACCAAGTTCTAGAATTGAGATAAAGACTAATGGTAATCGATTATTAGACTATGATAATCGATTACCAAGTTACATAATAAGATAAAATGTTGTTGATAATCGATTACCAACCATGATAATCGATTATCAATTCCCTGTTTTGAGCAAATAGAGTTCTCTACTATATGAAAACCAAATTGAATACATCTATACTATGTGATGTGATGCAATTTGATTAAATTCACTAAGTAAGGAGAATTATGCCTATGTATATGCACTTCATATACTTATGAAATGATGATAATGTGCACTTGATATACTTATATGATGATGATAATGTGCACTTGCTATACTTATGAGATGAATTGTGATGTGCTCCTTTTAAATTTTAAAGTTGAGCTAGTAATTGAATTTAATTGTAAAGTGATCAAAGCTTAAAAGATATTGGACATGATCCTTGTACCTGGGGGTGATCCTTAAATGCTATTCCCATGTGAAGGGTAGACCATTGATTGTTTTAGCTAGAGATTGATATTGAAAATGATCATCATACTTGGGGGTGATCCTAGATGTTTGGTAGATTGAGGAGGAGACATGCCCTCTTTACATTTGATTCTAGATTGAGGAGGTGACATGCCCTCTCTAGATTCGGCCAGGGTTACTTAAGATAATACTGCATAATGAAGGACTGTTCGATATAGGTTGAGTGCATCGACCTGATAAGCAAACTATCACCGAGTGATTGGTAATGTGAGGATGCAACATTCCCTCCCTACCTATTTGAAAAAAAAAGGACATGAGTCTAGGGAATAAGCTGAGAAAGATAATAATTAATGAGCACTAAACGAAAGATTATTGACATTGCTTGAATATTTGCACATCTTCTGGGACTTGATATATAAATCATAGATTTGATAATGAATTTTTGCATTTTGAGGTAATTGTAGATATTCTAAGGATAATGTGTGATGATTTATATGTTGATATTTTCCTGATCAGTGCTGTGATTTATTGGTTGATGTGCTTATAAATCTATATACTGTATGAGTATATGATTATTGTTCAATGATTAAAAATTAAACTTCTTCCCTCGGGAAGAGAAAGGAAACAATTTGGAATTTGCCACTTTTCTATGAAACACTTCAAAAATGATTTAATTCCCCAGAGTAGCTGGAATTATTGTGATGACATATGTTTACTAGAATTACTGAGAATTTTTAGAATTCTCACCCTATTATTTTCTTTCCATGATAATTCCAACACGTGATCTACCTTCTGCGTAAGAATACAGATGCTGATGTAGCATTGAGAGACTTCATATTTCGCTATCTGTAGTGACTGGTGTCCTTTGTGATATATTTTTTTTACCATTGCCATGTATTTATATTTATGAAGTGGTTGTACATAGGTTGTATTTATGCCTATGAATGCTTGATATGTAGAACTCTGATACTGATGTACTAGATTATGTAGATTAGTAATGATAGTGTGTGTGTGTGTGTGTGTATATATATATATCAAGGGGACTCAAAGGATACTACGCATATAGTAAAGGATGAAATTGTACATTTGAATGATAAATTAGTGAAGGCATTTGACCACGCTTTTCATTTGAACAAAATTAACCCTCATCATGCTTAAATAGGAAATACAATCGGTATAGTTAATTACTAGAATAAATAAAGAGTTTAGCTATGACGTGCCTAAGCCTAAGTGCTTCAGTGTAATCCAGATATATGTGGAGTAATTAGTCTTAGGATGCTATTTAGTGGTCTCATATTAGTTCATCTTGCTGAGCCTGAGGTATGGACCAGCTATGCTTTTGGTATAATTAGATGTTCCTATTATATGTTTTCCATTTTTCTTATCTTTGATGGTAAGATATATAGATAGAATTACATAATAGCCTTGGGTGTAAATATTGATAGTTAGTATCGCACTGTTACATAATAGAGACTGATCAACTCAATATGTATTATTTTTTGTGTATAGGAAACTATGACATCTACCAGCTGAACCCGTGCTACTAGGGGACCTGCAAATGAAGAAACAGGCAAAATGATAGGAACATTTAGAGAGATGGCTGTTGCTATGAGGGAATAGACTGCCATCACAAATAGGATATTAAAAAGCATGGGAACTAACCCACCTAGACAACTAATAACTATCGAGGCTACCAAATTTAAATCAATTTATAACCGAATTATCAAAACTACTTGCAACATAAGGTAACATCGGGTCGAGCCCATAGATCACTCTAATTATGAAATCAGATTAAGAGGTTAATAAAAAGGGGAAAAGGGTTTGCAAGATTAAACAATAGAAACAGAAAGCAATTAAAAGAGGTAAACAGAATTAGGAAAACAATTAATCTAAGAGAATTAACCAATCTTGATTTTAATCCATCCTTGATCACTATAGATCCATTCAATTAGCAACCAAATCCTTGGTCTTAGATCACATCAAGAAGCCTCGAGATGATCCATGGATCTCCTACTAGATAAGCATCCAGAATTCAATTAATCAATGTTAGACAAATTAAGCGTCCATCCAAAACCCAAATTAACTTAAAAACTAAGGTCCAACTAAGCTAAACATTTCATAAAACACCTTTAATTCTTTGTTTAGTCTCTGCAATTCATCTTTCACACATGGTAATTACAAAATTATCATATGAATAACCCAATCAAATTAAGCAATTCAATCAGAATTAAGCAAAGATGAAGGGGAGAAACTTGATTAATAATTGAATGTAAAATAATTAAAATAGAATCTCAAGATTAAGCATTAAGAATGCTAATCCCTTGGATTGATTAAAGGCTATACCCTTCTATGAATGAGAGAGAAGAACTTACAGAAAAAGGGAAAAATCTAGAGAGAAGGGAGAGAAAAGTGAGATCTAGATCTAGAGAGAGAATGAAAAATGTAGAATGAAAAGTTATCCCCATTCTCTACTGCTAACCCCTTTAACTAACCCTTAATTTGACCTTACATGATTAGAAACCTATTAGGTACAAAGTTGGGTTCATTAGGAATCATTGGGCCTAAGTCCCATGTCAATTAGAGGCCTACAACTCAAGTTATGCTCATTTAAGTGGCATAACTCATCAGTAACTCATCTCTGTTTTCAATCTCTAATTACATTCCCAAAATGACGTAGTTTAGCATAGGAGTATTTATAAGAGTTGCAGATTTGGGTCTTATCTTCTATTTGGGCTTAGTTTAACATCTAGAAGACTCATATAACTCAAGATATGGGCTAATAAGTACGCAAAGGTCAAGCTATCAGGATCAGCATTCTGGCTCTTACTTCAACTTCAATTTAAATTATCCAAACGTATGATTCAGCTCCTAAGTACTTATGAAACTTGTAGGGATTTGTCTTAACTTTCTTGCAAGACTAGAATCACACCATTCAAATACTTGAAACTCAGATTATAGCTAAAATATTGAACACTGCCAAATAAACAAATTAAGGTCAATTCATGCAATAATTCCTTTAATGATCCAATTAGGCCCAATATCATAAAATGTGACAAAACCAATTTAATTAAGCTAAATTAAACCTTAAGACACCTAGTGAGAGGATCATTAAATGAATAAAATATATTGCTATCAACAGCCCCAGGTGGTAGATAATGTAGCACTTGTGAGAAATCAGAACTTTCATAATCTCTTCAAGTTTAGGAAGGCCAATTCTTCATCTTTTAGAGTAGAATATAATCTAGTTAAAGCTGAAGCATGGATTAAGGAGATGAAAAAGATCTTTCCTATTATAGCCTATACTAATGAGCAAATGGTGTCCTTTGCCTCTTATATGTTAGTAGGAGATGCAGAAAGTTGGTGGATTGGTGCCAGGAGACTGCTAGAGGCAACAAGTACCCAAATTACTTGAGGAGTGCTTAGAACTACTTTTTTGGATAAGTATTTCCCTAGAAATTTGTAGAATATGAAAGAACTAGAGTTTTTGAGGCTTGAGCAACGAAACATGTCTGTAGGCTAATATGTGACCAAATTTGAATAATTGTCTAAGTTCTCCTCTTATTTTAAGTAAAATCTAGATGAAAATTAGAAATGTGTAAAATTTGAGGCGGGGTTGAGAAAAGATATTAGGAGAACTGTAGGGCACTTAGAGACTAGAGATTTTCCCACTCTGGTTATCATGTGTAGAATTGTAGAGGCTTATGACTTTAAGCCTCCACAAGAGCAAAGGCCATAATTTCTAGAAGAGGAAGAGGACATATGGTAGGTTTAATGGGCACTTCTGGCCCAAGTACCCACAAGATAAAGGAAATCAGGTTTAGACAAAAAATAGGAGACTAAGGTGTACAAAATATGGCAGATATCATGGTAACAAGGTTTGCATGATTGATCTGATAGTGTGTTACACTTGTGGAAAAAATGCGACATTATGCCAGAAATTGTACACAGGGAGTGAAACGTAATCCTAAACCATAAACTAAGAGAAGAGTTTTCACTCTGAGTGGAGAAGAGGAAACTCAATCTCCCGATCTAATACAAGGTAAATGCATAATCAAAGATAATCTCTTAACTGTACTGTATGATTCAGGAGCATCTTACTCCTTTATTTCCTATGATTGTGTGAAGCTATTAGGCTTACCTGTGTCTGAACTTCCTTATGACTTGTCTGTTTCTACACTAATAGAAAAGTCAATAATAACCTCACATGTTTGTCTAAATTATTATATACATATAGAAGATAAGATTTTTCTTGTAAATCTTATCTGTTTACCTCTTGTTGGTATTGATATTATCTTAGGTATGGATTAGTTGTCTGCGAATCATGTTGTCTTGAATTATTCAGATAAAACCTTGATGTTCATGTCTGATCTTTCTTCTATTACTATTTCTTCTGAGGCTATGTATTTAAATGCTAATCAGGTTATAAACTCTTTTGTAGAAGGAGCTCAAGGATATGTTCTTCTATTCTCCTTAAATTATAAAGTTGAGTAGAACCTAGAAAACATACCTATGGTGAGGGAGTATCCAGAAGTACTTCCCGATGAGATAACTAATTTGCTACCTGAGCGAGAGATAGAGTTTACTATAGATTTATTACCAGGAATTGGACCTTTATCTGTAGAACCTTATAGGATGTCAACTTTAGAGTTGGTAGAGCTTAAGAAGCAAATAGAAGAGTTATCAGATAAGAAATTCATCAGACTCAGTGTATCACCTTGGGGAGCACTAGTGCTCTTAGTAAAGAAGAAAGATGGTAGTATAATATTATGTGTGGAGTATAGACAGTTAAATAAAGTAACTATATCCTTTGCCTAGGATAGATGATTTGATGGATCAATTGAGAGGAGCCAAAATTTTCTCAAAAATTGATCTAAGATCTGGGTATCATTAGATTAAAGTTAGGGAAGAGGATGTCACTAAGACTGCTTTTAGGACTAGGTATGGACATTATGAATACCTTGTGATGTCTTTTGGTTTGATCAATGCACCCGCAGTGTTCATGGATTATATGAACATGATTTTTATACCTTACCTGGATAAGTTTGCAGTTGTCTTTATAGATGACATTCTTATTTATTCAAGGACAACAGAAGAACATGAGCAACGCCTTAAGATAGTTTTGGAAATCCTGAAAGAAAAATAGTTATTTGCCAAATTGGCAAAGTGTGAGCTTTCGATGAAGGAAGTACAATTCTTAGGTCATGTGATATCCCAAGGAGGGGTATCAATGGATCCAGTAAAGTGGAAGTAGTTGTGCATTGGGAAAGACTTACTACATTGATAGAGATTAGGAGTTTCCTAGGAATGGCAGGATATTATAAGAGGTTTATAAAAGGATTCTCCCATATAGCCTTACCTTTAACCAGACTGACTAGGAAAGGTAACTCTTTTAACTGGACAGTAGAGTGTGAAGCTAGTTTCCAAGAATTGAAACAAAAGTTAACCACAACATTTGTGTTAGTAATCCTAAATCCTCAAGAGAATTTTGAAGTATATTGTGATGCCTCAAAAAAAGGATTAAGTTGTGTTCTGATGCAGAACAAAAGAGTAGTTGTAACATCCTAATACTTATACTAATGAAATATCTGGAATTATGCATTAGCAATCATATTAGAGTACATCACTTAGATCAATATCAAATTTTAAAAAGATGTATATATATAAAATACAAAACATGAGCTTGAAGTGGAAGTACATAATACATATTTGTAGAACCAAAATCTATGCAAAACTATACACGAAGGTACTAAAACTACATCATTTGCCATCAAGGTACAAAATGATATACAATCATGTATAACTATCAAAACAAAAAGAGGCAAATCTTCTTCAAGATCAAGTCATTCTTCTTCAGTATGATATGAGGAGGTCGTCCTAGAATCATTATGAAAAATCAAGTAAAAAGGGTGAGAATCTCATAATTCTCAGTAATAATTATAAAATCATGTCATCATACTAATTCCAGGTGTTTCGGGGAAAAATCATTTCAAATCATTAAAATATATCCAGTAAAAAGGTGGCCAAAATCAAATCAAGTCCTTTCTCTTCCAAGAACAGAGATTCATTTTATATCATTTAACAAAATCATTTGTTTAATCAAAGAAGTCGTCAGATCTTATCAAAATCTCAATATCATATCAAGAATTCAATCCATGATAAACTTATGTAATAAGCTATTTCATAATGGTCATCCATCAATAATCATCATTTATCAATCATCAATAATCCTCATTCGTCATTTAATTAAAATAGTATAGAGGGACTGTCCTTCCTCACAATATCGTTCACTTGGTAGTAGTCTATTTTCAGGTTGGTGCACTTTAACCTCTTTGTAACAGTCTTTATTGTTACACAAAACTACTCTGAGTAACCTAAGTAGCCACAACTAATGAGGGAATGTCCATCCTCAACTACTTTGATAGAGAGGGTATCATCCTTTCTCACACTATATTAAGATCTAGGATTACCTCAAGTAGAGAGAGAATGTCAATCCTTAACTACTTTTCATCTAGGAAGAACTCATGCAAAGAGGGAGGGAATGTCCATCCTCAACCACCATAATCCAAGTCTTATCCTAGGAATGAGTATAGAATCCTAGATAATGGGTTACCTATGGAAATCAAATCTTATCTCTAGGTTGATCATCTAAACCATTAATCTCATCATGCATGTAGTAGAGAAATTCATCATATTATCTCATATCATAACATAATGCACTAATATCTCAATAATCATACAATAGAATATTCCATCATATCATTTCATATCATAGCATCATGTATTTCATAATTAAGATTTCATAAATCCAAGGTGGTCCTAAGATCTCTTGATCAAGGAACAATCTCAAATTCATGTTTTCAAATAGAATAATTGATTAGCACTCAATGCTAATCGATTATCACTGGCTAACAAGCCATATCTCATGGTCCATAATCAGTTACCATCATTGGGTAACCGGTTATGGGCTTCCCATGATGTTAAATTTAAGTCTAATAATTGATTACCACTCTTTGGGTAATCGGTTATTGGCTGCTAAGTCATTCTGTCACAAGGGAATAATCAGTTAGCACTAAGCTTTAATCGATTGTTGCCTTTACGTGACTCTCTATCATGTTTCACTAACCACTAAGGCCCAGCCTTAACTGATTATTGAAGGCTTGGAAATTTTGTTTTCGTGTAGATAATCGATTATGACTTGTCCATAATTGGTTATGTGGGGGTTTTGGTGTGACTGCTGGGTTGTGAATAAAATAAGATTAAAAAATCAGTTGTCAAGTTCTACCAAAAATATAAAAACCTTACAACCAGCTATCATTAGTAAGGGTTGATCTACAAAGAACTAATTCAATTAATATTATAAATCAATTCCTAAATTAAACTCTAAAGAACAAATAACAGAAAAAAGGGATTTTGTTTGTTAAAACTAAGAATAGAAATTGAATCTAAAGCAACAATAATAAACACGATTTGAATTACCAATTTAAAGAGGTTGGTTAAGAGATGGATTCCACCATTAGATTTACATGATAATGCTAACCTGCATATCCTTTATCCCAACATGATCAATTATGTCTTTATGCAATTGTGAGATTAATTCTCTGTTTTCTTTAGGTTTTGCTTAACAACCGCTCAAATTAATCCCTAATCAGTAGTTAGCTATAAAGCAACTGCTCTTATATCTACCTAATAACAGCATTAAGATTTAGAAAACTAATCACACTAAGGTCCAATCACACATCGGGATTGAATTACTTAGATCATATGTCTCACTAGTCGTACAACCGCAACCGTGCATAGTAATCCTAGTTTTACCACTTTTGTAATTGGCAAAGAATATAAAGACCTTTATATTAAATTAGATAAGAAACATATAAATAAAAACACAACTGTATTGAAATAAAGAAGTATATAGGATTCATAAAATCAAAACTAAGGTTTCATCTTCCCTTAACCAAATAAGAAACTTAGCTGCATATGGAAAATTCAAAATCAAAAGAAAAACAAAAGAAAAACATTGTCAAGAATACAAGTACGAAAGAAAACGGAAGATCAAACTAGTTTCCAATGATTGAAGTTGATTGATCATCAATGGTTCGAATCCGAATCTCTAATCTTTGATCGAATCCCCCTCTCTCTTATTCTTCGTGTTCTCCTCAGTTCTTTGGCAACTTCTATCTCAGACTCCCCTTTTGGAACCCTAAGCAATCCTATTTATAGCTTTCAATACCTAGCTCCTCGTCCAAACTCAAAACTAATTTCCTGATACGCAGACACGGTGTCTGATTACACGCCCCCCTGTGTTTGAGTCTGCTAGCATAAGTTCCACAAGATTGGAAGTCAGAGAGAAACACAGCCTATCCCATGTCTTAAGAAATAGGTCGTGTCTTCAGGAAAACTCAGAACTGAATCTAATTAGTGATGCTAGAGAAGGACATGATCCCCCTTGTGTCTAGGGACACGGGTTATGTCATTTAATTTCTTTATATTCAGCCCTGATTCTTTATATATTATTTCTTCTTTTGCTTCTAAGGATGATGTTGATCTCCTTGAGTCTTTAGCTCTCTACTAAAGTGGATAGCAAGCTTGGTTTGATGCTAATGGACTCCGTCACTCAAAGATCTCTTGAAAAACACAACGTAATTATGAGTGCTTATAGACACACTTAAGCATAGTTTTACAATAAGGATCTAATTAATCTTTATATCTAGAAACTTAGCTAAAAGTTGACAATTAAGCATATATGGAGTCCAATTAGATCAAAGACAAGACTTTCAAGATATAGAAATAATCAACATACCAAATACCCCCATACATAGCCTCTTGCACTCCTGGGCAAAAATATAAAATGAAGCACATGTGTCCCAACAAGCAATGAAAGTGTAGAACAATGAGCAAAGACCTACATACCTTAATCTTTTCAAAGGATTTAAGCAATCAGGAATTGCATCCCTTGACAATCCAAACCAGCAAGTAAAGTCAATCAAATTCCAAGGTTAATTCAACATGAAAAATCCTCACTAAAATGTTCTTTCACTCAAGTGCTTTGGGCTTGTGTTTACTCTCAACCTACTCATGAAAACATGCCCTACCATAGGCTTGGCAAGCCTCTACTTCTCTACCATCTAGGCCACATGCACACAAAGATCAAAAAGTCTTTAATTAGGTTATAATGGGGTCAGGGTTAAGGTAGGATACATCAAGGATGAGCAAAGTTAGACCATAAGAATTAGAAGAGCAAAAGGAGATATATTCAATCATTACAATAAAAATCACCCAAGCACTCTTCAACCTCAATTTTCTTTTTGTATCTTTTCCTTTTCCTTGCCTTTCTCCATAAACAGTCAAATTTTTCTTTTCTTCTTCATTTTTTCTTTTTCACTTTTGAGCTCTCTTTTACACACACACACACACACACACACACACACACACACACACATACACACACACACACACACCCCTTGCATTACATTGTAAAATTCCCCCTACATTTAGTCAAAACCAATTCCCAACACAACTAAGCTTTTCTACTCCCTAAGGTAGGGTAGCATGATAGTTTTTCGCTTTTAGGCTTGTATTGAGCTATAAATGAATAAAACGTCAATTAGGCTCAAAGGGGGTAACAATGGATGATATGCAAGGACAGTTGTTTGACCAGTAGTTATTTGAAAGAAATGCCTTTTTCATTTCAAATGTGTGCAGTGGTCATTTGCAACTTAAAAGAGAGTCAAGATAAGTTCTGAAGAACACATAGAAAAACCAAAATGGCCTAATATTAGCCATTCACATCAAGGCCCAAAATCTCACTAGGTCTCAATTTATCACATTCAAATTAACCCTTCAATTTTTCAAAACCTCACACGATAGATTTGAAAGCAAGAAAATCTACTCCTTCAAATTTTTCTTTTTTTTAAATGGATCTTTTGCTCACCATTCAAATCACTTTAAAACCCATTGGAGAGACATGCACCATAAATTCAACTAAGATCATTACTCCCCCCACACTTAAAGTAGACATTGTCCATAATGTCAAGGCATACACACATAAGAGAAAATAAATTCAAGTAAACCAACAGTGCATATTCAAAGATATTAACAAGGAAATTGAATCCAAAACTAGTAATCATCATTTATATCCAAAATAAGATCCAATACAATGCCAAGAGATCAATTCAAATTCAAATCAGAATCCAAATAAAAAAAACAAATGTAATACATCAAGATGGGGTTGGGGGATAAAAAGCTCTCTGAAGCAAAGCATCGAGTTTGCTATCAATGGTATCCATCCTCTTAGCAGTGAAGTCCTCCAACTGTTGGAATCAGTTGTCTAAATGCTGGAATCGGGTGGCATGATCCAACTCCAGTCGGTCAATGCGGGCAATGATCTCTTTATATGAAATAGCTCGAGTGGAAGGCCCTGCATCTGTTATAAAATGGGGAGCATGCTCTAGAGGGGCTGATGCATCAATCTGCTCCTGTGGCTCAGGCATCGTAGCTCTCCCAGGTAAGACATGACCATCTGCTCTGACCAAGTGGAGGGCACCATTCTGGTTCACGCACATGCCCATGGCAATTAGAATGGATCCATCAATAGTACTAGGACCCCTTATAGGGTCCTCCTCCAGCAACAAGTCCATATCAATTCCACAATGCTTCGCAAGAGTAGTAATGTAACCTCCAAGTAAAATTCATCTAGCTCTAGTGGACCAAACATGCTTGAAATGGTTACACAGCCAGTAACCGCCATTCACAGGTTCCCCATTGACCATGTAGTGAAGGAAAAACAATTCAGGCCTACTAAGGGTCCCTTGGGTTTCCCCCTAGCAAAAATGGTATTTGCTAACCACTTTTGGAGGTATCAGTGGGTAGGGGATCAGAGTTTGGAGGCTTTAGAGGATTTGGGCTCATAACGACTAGACTCAGCAATAGTAAAATTAGACCAAACACACTCTTGCTGAAACTCACGGGGAAAGCAATTGTTGTAACACCTTAAAATTTGATATTTCTCTGTAATGTCTGAATTGTACTGTTTTGTGATTTCTGTGTGCTGTAAAATTATTTTTACTATTCTGTGACTATTTTTAATCATTGTGTGTGATTTACTTCGAGTCAGGAAAATAATAATTTTCGGGCCGAGGAAAATCTTTGACGATTTATTCTGAGCCGGGGAATCTTACTAAACCCGAATCCGAGAGATACGTTACCCGATCTTTTAATTTTTAGAATTTATCTGTGAAATAAAAATATTTTGCGTATTATTTTATTGGACAGTATCTGCTGATTTGCGAGCAGTAGTTTCTGCCAATTGGGTAATAGACCCTATATCTTTTATTCGTTGGACAATAGACTAGGAAAAGTCTTTGTGACTCACAATTTGGTGAACTAATAGGAATTAGTCAATGAAAATGGCTTGAAATTTCTTAACTAATAGAAAGTGGTCAACAATAATTGTAACACCCTTTCTGGGGATGTCACATTTATGATGCAGAAAATAAAAATAAATGAAATCCTTACCCAAGTTGTAAAAACATTTTGATACTTAAAAATAATTGTGGTATATATATATTTTTTTTCCTTTTATAATTATATCATTAAATAAAATAATACGGAGCACAAAATATAAGAAACATAAACTCACCATAATATACATGTGATTCTTGTCAAGTATACAACTAATTTACAACTATTAATATTTAATAAAAATAGTAAAAGACAATATACTACTAAAACATAACACCTAAGATATGAGCCCTCGTCATAAGACAAATTCCTTAGTTAGGAATGTCTTGACCGATAGAAATTCGACCTAAAAGTGTATCGAAGTTCTCTCTAGGAGTATAGTGAAACTCGTCCCACAAATCCCTAATAGGTAAAATGATCTCTACGAAAGCAACCGTGTAACGTGTAGTAACCAACCCCTGCCGAGTCCTACTTACTGATAAAGTCACATTACCACTATACTCTATGTGTCCGGTGTCCTAGTGGACATACCAAGCCTCAGCGCCTTCGAGAAATTGTAGCCTAAAGAAACCTAACTGTCCTCCTCTTTCCGCCATTGTAGTCTTTGATGATTTAAACATAAAATAGAAACAGATAAAACAATACAATGAAGAGGTGAGACAATCTACACCATTACCCGCATGGCAATAAAGAAAATGACAATACAAACAAATATCACAACAATACATACCAACATTACATACATAATATAACAAAGTAATACACATTAAAATAACACATACCATTATATCATGCATAATATATTAAAGCAATATATTTTAAAATAACATGTATCATACATAATATATTAAAACAAGACATCATATATTATATCACGAATATGATAAGAAGTAAAGTGCGAGATGATGCATGAACAAGTAAAATGCGGGTAATGCATGAACACACACCGACTCGTTCCTACTCCATGGAACTAAACACGAATATCCGAGAGAATGATCCGAATAGAAACTAATAATACTTTATGGCTGCCCAACCAAACTATTGCATGTCAAACGTCGTGTCTATAGCCCACAGTCAAAACATCGTAGCAAGCACAAATCCAAACATCGTGTACCACAGCATAGTACTTATTAATCTCCTCAAGATCTCGATTAAGAATAGTGCTTGTCAAGATCATTAGTGTGTTGCCCGTTACCACGGTCCAGAGGTGCTACCACTGTCCACATATAGGATCCTCCGCACACTAATGCCTCCAAGTTCATAAATGAACCACACTACGCTTATCACACCAATTACGGTGTAATTCGCCTCATTAATCAATCGCCAATTATAAACCAAATTGGCACAACACTCTAAACATGATCTAAAATTACAAAAATACCCTTATTATCCAAATTTTACCATAATTACGAAAAATTACCAAAATACCCTTTGTCACCAAAAACCAAAGTATAGTACGTCCCTGGACAAGATACTAACAAAATACCAAAGTATAGTACGTCCCACCGACAAGACTACACCACAACATGTCCGGGTCCACCACTTTGGCCCGACAGAAAAACTCACTTGTATCGATTAATCACGTAGGAATTTTATCGCATTTTCACAATCTCGTTATTTTCACAAACGTTTTTAAATCGTGTAAATATATTTTGACATTTTTAAACATCATAAAATTATTTTCTCAATCGCGTAGGATTTTTAATTCATTTTCTTAACCGAATAGCTTAGAATCATTATTTTTAATATGTGTAAAACTATATCTAGTACTGTTAAAATACGTAGAGTATTTTCCTTGTGTTCTAAATATAGTATGGAATCTTTTCATTTTAAACTTCTGATTTTAGTAAATTTCGGCAGCATTTTGCCTATAAAATCAGTATAAGGTATTTTTAACGTTTTCTTCTAAATATAGTTTATTTTATTTTTACCCAATAATTTCACTTTGAAACTTACTAACGCGCTTCAAAATTTATGGAATGAGCTCTACGTTAGTATTTTTCAAGTGTCTGATTAATTTCTTACTTAAACTAAATTCTGCTAAGTAAAAATTCTAGGACAGAATTAATTCCTTTGATTTTCTCAATGATTCTTTGGAATCAATTTATGTTATAAAACAATTACCTAACCTATCTTAACAATTAAAATGGCATGTTGGCCAAATCAAAATAAAATGGCATTTGATTATACACTAAAATGGCATATTGGCCACAATTAACTTAAATCAACTTTAATTTGATTATTTTACCTAAATTCCTTAAATCAATAATTTAGAAAATTGCTGAGAACATTTTGGTTCTCTGTTTGGATGTAAGGCTGTGAGCCTCATAGTATATTCTTTGGAACACTCATGCAAATCGTACATGTTATTCACATCCTATTTTAATAATTATACAATTATATACAATTATAAACACATGCAATTATATAATTACATATAATATATTTTAAAGCCATAAACATGCATAGCAAAAATAATGAAAGCTATAATCATGCATAGCAAAATAAATCACAAATAGAAAAGCATTTAAACAATTACACAAATAAATAATAAATACAATAAACAACCACACAAATGAATCCTTATGGATTCCATACACAAACAAATCCATTTTCCCATCACCACTTAGGGTTGATGAGATTAAATCTCCCTCTTACCTCTTGTAGACAATTTAATCGGTTTGTTTTCCTCCTTTCCTTCCAATTTCGTGTGACTCCCAAACAAATCCCTAAAATTCTTAAACAATTAATAAAAACACATACAAGGTACAAAATAGAAAATCCATGGAACAATCATGGTTAGAAAAATTAAAAATCCAATATTGAACCATAGGAACAAAACTTACCCTTAAGAAAGTAAGCAAAAGGTTGGATTTTGGGCAAGATAGAGTAGGAATTTGGAAAAACTTTGTCAATGAAAAGTGTTTAGAATAGGATTTGGGTTCAAGAAAAGCTAAGAGATAAAATTATAGGTGTTTGGTGTGTGTGTATAGGTGCTTGGCCGAAATTGAGAGAAAGAAAATAGAAGAAAAGTAGCTTGGGTTCTTGGTAGTTTTTGGAGAGAAAATAGATGCTTTGATTTGTGATAAGTGTGAAATAGAATTGAAGAATGAAATGGAAGGGCTGCTGCCGTAGTGAGTGTTTTTGGGTGAGGTTGAGTGTTGAATTTTGCTAGGTAAAGATCTAATTGTGTTCACATGGTGTGCACATGATTTATGACAATTTGGAGGGTTCAAGAAGCTAGTAGAACCAAGCCATCCAAGCTGCCTTGGCTGCTGCCCAAACCGTGTGGTCTTCATCCATTTAGGGAATTAATTGCTTTCCAATTACATCTAATTATATGCTAATAAATTAGACAATTAGTTAGGTTAATTATCCTATTAAAACTAAATCAACATTCTAATCATATAATCAATTAGTTTAATATATATTAGCATATATTATAATCTTTAATAAATATTAGGACATCTAATTAGTATTTAGATTATAATAAATTAAGAATTAAACTAGTTCACTTAGTTAGCTAATTAAGTAATTAGCTTAGTCAAATTAAGCTTAATTAGCTACTAATCAAAGTCAAGCCTACAATTTTTGACTTAATCCTAACCCTTGATTCATCTTTAATTCCTAGCCATAGATTAGATCTAAGGTAGATATGAATTAGTCATGAATCTTGAATTCTAATCTCACCATTGATTTGATCAACGGTTGAAATCAAAGGCTTCCTAACTAAGTCTTCATCCAACGGTTCATACTAAAGTCCAAGCCACTAAGTTTGACTTCATCTTAGCCATTGAAATCATCTTGATTTCCTATCCATTGATCTCATCTACGGTGGATATTGCTTAGTGATTTTATCTAGATTCATTTTACACCATTGATCGGATCAACGGTTAAGATCAAAAGCATCTAAATTATGCTTTTCATCCAACAGTCCTAAATAAAGTCTATGCTTCTTTTGTTAACCTTTTCCTATTGGTTTAGAAAGTCAAGTCTACCTTTGTTGACTTGCTCTCATTGGTTAGAAATTGTCCAACAAAGACAGATTGACTGCTTTTTCCTAAACGTGGGTCCCACAAGATTTTTAAAGATCCGTGGTCAAACTAAAGCGATTTTTCTTGTTTTTGAGACAGAGAGATCTTGTAACATAAAATAATATTATAAAAATATAAAATTATTTTATTGCACTGATTAAATCCAAAAAATTATGAGATTAATATATATATAAATCAGAATTGGATTTAGTAAGATCCCCCAGCTCCAATTAATTAAAATAAGATTTATCCGGCCAGAAAATTATTATTTTCCTGGCTTGGAGCAAATCACACACAACAGTCATATACACTCACGGAACAGTCAAATTTAATTTACTGCTCACAGAATTCACAAAATAGTACATTTCGGGACTATATTGTAATTATCCCAAAAGTTGGGGTGTTACAATAATGGTTAGACTAATTAATCAAGAAACTAAGTAAGCAAATTAAGTAGTTAACCATGTAACTAAGTGAACTAACTAACTAAACTAAGTGTAACTAGAAACTAATTGAAATCAAAACTTAGTTACTTACCTCCATGTGCTCCACGGCCACTAGCTGGTTCTAGGGAGTTCTTGAACAATCTATTCATCTATTATGACCAAAGGATGACCATCTAATGACCTAAGCCATGTGAGGCCATATGATTGATTTCTATCTTGATTGAACAACTTTCTATGCATGCATCTACACGGCCATGCACTAGAGAAATAGGCTGTCTTACTTCATTTCTATCACTTTGTGACTTAAAACATTTCTCTCCATTCTCTCTCTTCCAAGAACAAACACAAAATTCCATTCTCTCCCTTTCTTGAAGCATTCGGCCACCACCTTCAAAGCCAACATTCAAGCTTCTATAATTCCATCCAATATCATTCCCTAAACCTAGACATGATCCTAAGCACTTTTCATCTTATTAGTTTCATCTAAATCATCCTTTCGGTGCTTCTAAATCAAGCTAGAGTTTTCTACTCTACAAGGTAAAGTTCTTGTTTCTTGTTCCTAAGTTTGATTCTTGAGTTTCTAAGCCATGATTGATCCATGGTTTCTCTTTGTCAAGCTTTGTTTATGACTTTAGTTTGGTTTAAGCTTGTTAGGGTTTTCTTTGAAGGCTCACGAAATCCCTAGGAGGCCATACAAGAAGGGTTTTTGTCTTCCTTGAGGTAAGAGGGAGATTAACTTCATCAACCATGTGTTGGTGGTGAGGAAATGGAATTGTTTATGGTGAAAAATCCATAAGGATTTATTCACTTGATGGTTTAAGCTTTTCTTATTTGTGATGGTTATGATTGGTATGCTTTATAGCTTAGAAAATATATTTGAATATGTGATTGGTATGTTTTATAGCTTAGAAAAATATGCTTGAATATGTGATTATGAAAGCATGTTGATTATTGTTTAAAGTAAGATGTGATTTATATGATGTGGAAGTGTATGAAGGTTCCAAACAACCCTAGAGGCTCATGGCCTCAACACCACCAAGGGAGCCAAATGTTCTAAATTATTTTCCTAATCAAGGATTAAATGATTTAATGATAAGAAATTAGATTAAGTGTTTTTACAAAGAATAAAGTGATAGAAAATAATTAATTATGATTTATGAATCATAAAGTGAAATTTGGCCAACATGCCTATTTATGATATCCTAGATCCAAAATTATTTTACTAAGTGTAGACTTAGTTAATTAGTAGCAAATTAATTTGATAGGTTTTTAAATATAAAAAGAAAGTAAATTAATTTTTAGTATTAAAGGGGCATAATTAGATTATGAAGTAAGATAAAAGCTAAAACTTGAAATTTACTGACGTATAGCTCACCCTTTGAGTTTTGAAGCGCAATAGAAAATTTTGAGTTGTAATATCCCACTTAAATCAAAGAAATGTAATTTTGTGGAAAATAGTAGAAAATGCTACATAGAGAATTTTTAGTCAGAAAATATTATTTGAAAGTGGTTTATTAAGGAAATATTAGAATTAAAAATCAAATTTTGATATTAAATGAGAAAAGTTTTATTTTGAGCTTAGAATATTAAATAAATAATTTATGTGATGGAAAATACGTAGAAAAACTCTTATGCTATTTAAAAATGGTGATTTTGGCTATGCGATTAAGAAAATCTGATAAAATCTTTACGCAACTGAGAAAATGTTAGAAAATACTTAAGTGATTTGAAAACGTAAGTGAAATGTTCCGCAATTGTGAAAATGCGCTAAAAATGCTACGCGATTTGAGAGTAACAGTAGATGCTGTCAGACTGTTGTGGTGGGCCCAGTTATGTTGGAAAGTGATACCGCCAAGAGATGGCGTGTGTATGTGAAATACTGTAAGAATGATGATTGCATGTGTTTTTGAACCATACATCATGAAAAACGTGTCAGCTTAATTGGTTAAGGCTGTTGTTGCCTAAGAGATTGAATTTACACCTTCGCACGGGTAAGAATTATGTAGTTATGATCTTTAGTGATCTTGGAGACGTCGGGGTGTGGAATGTCATAAGTGGTCAGTTAGTAGCACCTCTGGGCTATGGTATCCTATGCAAACACACTGACGATCTTGACGGAGTTACTACTCTTTCGTGATTGGTTGAGAGTGTCTTTGTATAAGCCATGTTGCGCACATTGATATGATATATTGGCACATAATTTGAGGCTGATGATATACAGACATATACTCCTTATCTTTCTCTCTGAAATTGTGATTAGCTCCATAGAGTAGGAATGGGTCAGTGTGCATATGTATAGTTAGTCAACATATTGACATGATAATTATGTTCATCTGATATTTTATTTGTGATATGATAATTATGCTTAACTGATATAAATATCTGTGATGCGATAATATAAATTTTATGTGTTGTTATCATATTTGTATATTTACTGTTATTTCCTATGCTGCCATACTGATATTGATGTAGGGGATCTAACCTCTTTGCTGTATTATATCTATTTTACTGTGTATGTTTGATGAAGACCGAAGAGAAGAGGAAGCTGGAATTTTTGTTTACCATCGTTGACTGTTTTCTTGTTTGTTGAGATGGCGGCAAGGTGCCAAGTACTGGGATTTGTCCAAGCACAGTTCCATGGTGGGACTGATGCTTGGAGGTTTAACTTAGATAATGAACGGTTTATGTATACTAGGGATCTGACTTTGAATCTGAGTGGAACCCGTGACGGGATTCCTGTTTTGACTCAACACGTGTCTGTGCGTCTGAAGTTCACGATGCCTATTCGTGAGCTCTGGGGTGGCACTGTTTATACACCACAAGAGGACTCGGCGGTGTCTTCGGCTAGAACCCCTGTCAGGTGAGTGATGTACCCGCCTGGGTTCTTTAATGATACTGAGGAGGAGGATCCTTTCGAGGGCCAAAATCCTTAGTCTTTAAAAGTTTAAGTAAGACAATTTATGTTTTTGATGTACATGTTATACATATTTATCTTTTGGAGTGTAATATTTATGTAAATTATTTAAGAACAAGGTTTGTAATATTAATGTATATTATGGTGAGTTTTGTTTTGATACAAGTTGTACTTATAGTTTTTAATTGTTTTATTTCTTTTCACCTATTCCGCAAATGAAATTTTAAAATTAATATTTTTACAAGATTAATTCTTTTACAACTTGGGTAAGTTATACTAGGATTAGTCTTAAATGTGATACCCTGCAGAGGGTGTTGTATTAGTTGGTATCAGAGCCCTGGTTAGAGTCTTTTAGGTTTTTGTGGTTAGGTCTATTTTGCTTATGTTGTGTGATTCTCTGTATTTTGGTTTTAAAAGGTTACATCTGACTCTTATTAAGTTTTGTTTGGTTGCTTGTGAAGAAAGCTATGTCTCGTGGTAGAGGTACACGTATGAATGTGGAACGTGTTAATGACATGATAACTACTACTGCCGAAGTAATGCAGCGAATAGCAGACGTGATTATGCAATAGAATCAACGAGTTGCACAACAACAAGAAGTAAATGCTGAAGCCCAAAATTTGTTTGAGTTTTGTCGAAACAATCCGCCACATTTTAGAGGTGAGTTTGATCTAGAGAAGGCGAGTTTGTGGATCCAAGAGTTGGAAAAGATTTTTTAAAGAATAGGATGTACAGATAACCGCAAAGTGACTTATGCCACATTTATGTTGATGGGAGATGGTGAAAATTGGTGGAAAGCAACTCAGAGAGTACTACAAGCTGAAGGAAGGGAAATTACCTGGGAGGTATTTTGTGATACATTTTTGGAAAAGTATTTTCCTGAAAGTGTAAGGCATACCAAGGAGATGGAACTTCTTGGGTTAAGACAAGGTGGGATGATGGTTAACGAGTATGCTTTTGAGAGGTTGTCGAAGTTCTCATGGTATCTCCAAATCCAGCCGAATGAGGTTTGGAAATGCCACAAGTTCGAGGAAGGTTTGAGAGTTGAACTGAAAAAGGGGTGTACTGCTAATGCGAATGAACCAGTTCTCAGTGTTGATGGATATGTGTTGCAGACTTGAGGAATTAGAGCCATCACGAGATACGAGGAACTGTAACTTTGGACCATCTAAGTTCCAAAGGGGAGGAAGCAAAAATAACAATCGGTTCATCGGAAACCATATTCTCGACCATCGGGAAGCCAGAAACAACAACAACAATCACGTGGAGGAGGTTCGAGTAGCAATCGTTTTGGTCAGACTGTGGCACTGCCAACGAGGTGTTTAAAGTGTGGAAAGGGCCATGACAAAAGACTGCACGATTAGGGGGATAATTTGCTTTAGATGTGGGAAGCCTGGTCATATCTCAAGGGATTTTGATCAAGTGAAGGTGGAGCCTTTAGTAAGTAACGTTCGTGCTGCTAAGCTGCAAGTTGGTGGGCGAGTGTATACGATGAGTGGAGCTAAAGCCTCTCAGTCTGATTTTCTTATCAAGGGAGAAGATGTCATATCAGGTAATCTTTTAACTGTACTATATGATTTGGGTGCAACTCATTCGTTTATTGCAAATGACTGTGTGGATCGTTTAGGATTGCCTGTGTCTTCTTTGAACTTTTAATTAATTGTTTCCACACCTGCTACCAAACCTGTTAGTACTTCTAAAATATGCCTAAATTGTCCTATGACCATCAATAATCGAATCTTTTCTATTGATTTAATTTCTTTGCCTCTTATCGATATTGATATAATCTTAGGAATGGATTAGTTATCTTCTAGCCATATCCTATTAGACTGTTCTAAAAAGACTTTAGTATTTCCTGATAATAAGGTTTCTGGATTTTTGACTGCTAAACAAGTCGAATCTTTATTGAGGGATGGAGTTAAAGGATACATGATGCTGTCTTCTTTAGAAGTTAAGAGTGAGAAGGATGTGAATGCTATTTCTATTGTAAATGAGTTTCCTGAAGTTTTTCCTGATGAGGTACTCAGATTACCACCGGAAAGAGAGATAGAGTTTTCTATCGATCTTGTACTAGGAGCGGGTCCTATATCAATTGCACCGTACTGGATGTCACCGTCGGAATTAGTAGAGTTAAAGAAGCAATTGGAGGAACTGTTGGAAAAATAGTTTGTGAGACCTAGTGTTTCACCATGGGGAGCTCCAGTGCTGTTAGTCAAGAAGAAGGATGGAACTTCACGTTTGTGTGTGGACTACCGCCAATTGAATAAAGTTATGATAAAGAACAAGTATCCACTTCCAAGAATTGATGATTTGATGGACCAACTGAAAGGAGCAACCGTTTTCTCTAAAATAGATCTGCTATCAGGTTATCATCAAAATCGTGTCAAGGTAGAGGATATATCTAAGACAGCTTTTCGAACGCGCTACGGGCACTATGATTATCTTGTGATGCCGTTCAGAGTGACGAATGCTCCTGCGATATTCATGGATTACATAAATAGGATTTTTGTGCATACCTAGACAGATTTGTCATTATTTTTATTGATGACATTCTGATATATTCTCAAAATCAGGAAGAACATGTTGAACATCTCAGTATAGTTCTCCAAATTTTAAAAGAGAAGAAGCTGTACGCAAAGCTATCAAAATGTGAATTTTGGTTGGAAGAAGTTCAGTTTTTAGGTCACGTGATTTCCAAGGATAGAGTTACAGTGGATCCAATAAAGGTGGAGATGGTTTTTCAGTGGGAAACGCCAAAGACAATGACTGAGGTCCGGAGTTTTGTTGGATTAGATGGATATTACCGAAGGTTTATTGAAGGTTTTTCCAAGATAATCGGACCTCTTACACAACTCACGAGGAAGAGTCAAGCTTTTGTTTGGATGAATGAATGTGAAGAAAGTTTCCAAGAATTAAAGAAAAGATTAACTACCGCACCTGTGTTGATTCTACCGGATCTGAATGAGTCTTTTGAGGTATAATATGATGCTTCTTATTAAGGTTTTGGATGCGTATTAATGCAGAATAGAAATGTGGTAGCGTATGCTTCAAGACAACTGAAGGTACATGAAAGGAATTACCTAATGCATGACTTGGAATTAGCCGCAGTTATTTTTGCATTGAAAATTTGGAGACATTTTCTTTATGGAGCTACATTCAATGTCTTCAGTGATCATAAAAGTTTGAAGTATTTGTTTAATCAAAAGGAGTTGAACATGAGGCAGAGAAGATGGTTAGAATTTCTAAAGGATTACGACTTTCAGCTTCAATATCATCCTGGAAAGGCGAATATTGTGGCAGATGCTTTGAATAAGAAGATGCTCAGTGTTTTTACTATGATGATCAAAGAGGAAAAATTGATAGAGCAATTTAGATATATGTGGTTATCGGTAGAATTAGCACCAGGAAGAATTCGTTTGAACATGGTTATTATTCTGAAAGATTTGTTAGAAGAAATTCAAGAAAAACAGGAAGATGATCAGTTTTTACAAAACAAGAGGGAATTCTTGAAGCAAGGTCATGTGGCAACAGTTGAGGAAGGATCTGATGGGGTCTTAAGGTTCAAAGGTAGGATTTGTATACCAAATGATCCCGATCTTAGGAAGGCGATTCTCGATGGCTCGTACCAGTAGGTTGAGTATACATCCCGGAATGACCAAGGTGTATCAAGACCTGAAGCGATTATTTTTGTGGCCTGGAATGAAGAGAGATGTTGCTGAGCACGTGTCATCTTATATGGTGTGTTAAAAGGCGAAGGTTGAACCTCAAAGATCAGCAGGTATGCTGCAACCCATAACTATTCCAGAATGGAAATGAGATAGTATTGCAATGGATTTGTTACTAGATTTCCAAAGACTAAGAAAGGTCATGATTCTATATGGGTCGTTGTTGATCGACTTACGAAGTCTGCTCACTTCTTGCCAATCAATATCAGGTATTCAATGGAGAAGTTGACCCAGGTGTATATTAGTGAAATTGTTAGACTTCACGGTGTACCCTCTAGTATCATTTTTGATAGAGATCCGAGGTTCACATCAAGGTTCTGGCAAAGTTTACATGAAGCAATGGGGACTAAATTTCTTTTGAGTTCTGCTTACCATCCGCAAACTGATGGTCAAACGGAGAGGACTATACAGTCACTAGAGGATCTGCTAGCTTGTGTGTTAGAACAAAAAGGGAATTGAGATGAATTCTAGCCTTTGGTAGAATTCACCTATAACAACAATTTTCACTCAAGTATAAGGATGGCACCTTATGAAGTGTTGTACGGATGATGATGCCGAACACCTTTGTGTTTGTATTAAGATGGAGAGAGTATGACCATAGGACTTGAGATGGTGCAACAAGCGACAGAGAAGGTAAAAAAGATTCAAGAGAAAATGAGGGCAACTCAGAGTAGACAGAAAAGCTATGCTGATAAAAGAAGAATACCTCTTGAATTTGAGGAAGGTGAACATGTGTTTTTGCGAGTCACACCCATGACCGGTGTCGGAAGGGTTATAAAATCTAGAAAACTCACTCCTAAATTCATTGGACCCTATCAAATTCTTCGTCGGATAGGTCCAGTCGCTTATCAAATAGCTTTATCGCCTTTTCTTTCTAACCTTCATAATGTTTTCCATGTGTCTCAGTTAAGAAAGTATATTCCCGATCCAACTCATGTCATTCAGCCCGATGAGGCACACTTGAAAGAAAATTTGACTTATGAGACACTTCCTGTTAAGATTGAAGACGAGAGGGTGAAGCAACTCAGAGGGAAAGTGATTTCGTTAGTAAAAGTGATCTGGAATGAAACAACAGGAGATGCTACGTGGGAGAGGGAAGATAAGATGAGGAAACAATATCCACAATTATTCTAAGGTATGATAAATTTCAGGGACGAAATTCTTTTTAATGGGGGAGAGTTGTAACACCCTAAAATTTGTTATTTCTCAATAATGTCTGAATTGTAATATTTTGTGATTTCTGTGTGCTGTAAAATTATTTTTACTGTTCTGTGACTGTTTTTGATCATTGTGTGTGATTTATTTTGAGTTAGAAAAATAATAATTTTTGGGCTGGAGAAAATCTTTGATGATTTATTCGGAGCCAAGGGACCTTACTAAACCCGAATCCGAGAGATACGTTACCCAATCTTTTAATTTGTAGAATTTATTTATGAAATAAAAATAATTTGTGTATTATTTTATTGGACAGTATATACTGATTTACGAATAGTAGTTTCTGCCAATTGGGTAATAGACCCTGTATCTTTTATCCGTTGGACAATAGATTGGGAAAAGTCTTTGTGACTCACAATTTGGTGAACCAATAGGAATTGGTCAATGATAATGGCTTGAATTTTCTTAACCAATAGAAAGTGGTCAACAATAATGGTTAGACTAATTAATCAAGAAACTAAGTAGGCTAATTAAGTAGTTAACCATGTAACTAAGTGAGCTAACTAACTAAACTAAGTGTAACTTGAAACTAATTGAAATCAAAACTTAGTTACTTACCTCCATGTGCTCCACGGCCACTAGGTGGTTCTAGGGAGTTCTTGAACAATCTATTCATCTGTTATGACCAAAGGATGACCATCTAATGACCTAAGCCATGTGAGGTCATGTCATTGATTTCTATCTTGATTGAACAAGCCTTGAACTTTCTATGCATGCATCTACACGACCATGCACTAGAGAAATAGGTTATCTTACTTCATTTCTATCACTTTATGACTAAAAACATTTCTCTCCATTCTCTCTCTTCCAAGAACAAACACAAAACTCCATTTTCTCCCTTTCTTGAAGCATTCGGCCACCACCTTCAAAGCCAACATCGAAGCTTCTATAATTCTATCCAATATCATTTCCTAAACCTAGACAAGATCCTAAGCACTTTTTATCTTATAAGTTTCATCTAAATCATCTTTTTGGTGCTTCTAAATCAAGCTAGAGTTTTCTACTCTACAAGGTAAAGTTCTTGTTTCTTGTTCCTAAGTTTGATCTTGAGTTTCTAAGCCATGATTGATCCATGGTTTCTCTTTGTCAAGCTTTGTTTGTGACTTTAGTTTGGTTTAAGCTTGTTAGGGTTTTCTTTGGAGGCTCACGAAATCCCTAGGAGGCCATACAAGAAGGGTTTTTGTCTTCCTTGAGGTAAAAGGGAGATTAACCTCATCAACCATGTGGTGGTGGTGGGGAAATGGAATTGTTTGTGGTGAAAAATCCATAAGGATTTATTCACTTGATGGTTTAAGCTTTTCTTATTTTTGATGGTTGTGATTGGTATGCTTTATAGCTTAGAAAATATATTTGAATATGTGATTGGTATGTTTTATAGCTTAGAAAAATATGCTTGAATATGTGATTATGAAAGCATGTTGATTATTGTTTAAAGTAGGATGTGATTTACATGATGTGGAAGTGTATGAAGGTTCCAAAGAACCATAGAGGTTCACGGCCTCAACACCACTAAGGGAGCCAAATGTTCTAAATTATTTTCCTAATCAAGGATTAAATGATTTAATGATAAGAAATTAGATTAAGTGTTTTTACAAAGAATAAAGTGATAGAAAATAATTAATTATGATTTATGAATCATATAGTGAAATTTGGCCAACATGCTTATTTTTGATATTCTAGATCCAAAATTATTTTACTAAGTGTAGACTTAGGTATTTAATTAGTAGGAAATTAATTTGATAGGTTTTTAAATATAAAAAGAAAGTAAATTAATTTTTAGTATTAAAGGGGCATACTTAGAATATGAAGTAAGATAAAAGTTAAAACTTGAAATTTACTGACGTATAGCTCACTTTTTGAGTTTTGAAGTGTGTTAGAAAATTTTGAGCTGTAATATCCCAATTAAATCAAAGAAATGTAATTTTATGGAAAATAGTAGAAAATGCTACTTAGAGAATTTTTAGTGATAAAATATTATTTAAAAGTAGTTTATTAAGGGAATAGTGGAATTAAAAATCCAATTTTGATATTAAATGAGAAAAGTTTTATTTTGAACTTAGAATATTAAATAAATAATTTACGTGATGGAAAATAAGTAGAAAAACTCTTACACGATTTAATAATAGTGATTTTTGGCTATTCGATTAAGAAAATGCGATAAAATCTTTACGCGATTGAGAAAACATTGGAAAATACTTATGCGATTTGAAAATGTAAGAAAAATATTCTACGATTGTGAAAATGCGATAAAAATGCTACGCGATTTGAGAGTAACAGCAGTTTGCTGTCGGGCTATTGTGGTGGGCCCGGTTATGTTGGAAAGTGATACCGCTAAGAGATGGTATGTGTATGTGACATACTGTACGAATGATGATTGCATGTATTTTTGAACCATACATCATACATTGAAAAACATGTCAACTTAATTGGTTAAGGCTGTTGTTACCTAGGAGATTGAATTTACACCTTCGTGCGGATGAGAATTGCGTAGTTACGATCTTCAGTGATCTTGGAGACATCAGGGTATGGAATGTCATAAGTGGCCAGTTGGTAGCACCTCTGGGCCGTGGTACCTATGCAAACACACCGACGATCTTGACAGAGTTACTACTCTTTTCGTGATTGGTTTAGAGTGTATTTGTATAAGCCATGTTGCACACATTGATATGACATATTAGAACATGATTTGAGGCTGATTATATATAGACATGTACTCCCTATCTTTCTCTTTGAAATTGTGATTAGCTCTATGGAGTAGGAATGAGTCAGTGTGCATATACATAGTTGGTTAACATATTGACATGATAATTATGTTTATATGATATTTTATTTGTGATATGATAATTATGCTTAACTGATATAAATATATGTGTTGCGATAATATGAATTTTATGTGTTGTTATCATATCTGTATATTTACTATTATTTCCTATACTGCCATACTGGTATTGATGTAGGGGATCTCACCTCTTTGTTGTATTATATCTATTTTACTATGTATGTTTGATGAAGACCGAGGAGAAGAGGAAGCTGAAAATTTTGTTTACTGCTAGTGACTGTTTTCTTGTTTGTTGAGATGGAGGCAAGGCGCCAAGTACTACGATTTGTCTGAGTACAGTTCCATGGTGGGACTGATGCTTGGAGGTTTAACTTAGATAATGACCTTTTGTGTATACTGGGGATCTGACTTTGAATCTGAGTGGAACCCGTGACGGGATTCCTATTTTGACTCAGCATGTGTCTGTGCATCTGGAGTTCATGATGCCTATTCGTAAGCTCTGGGGTGACACTATTTATACACCACAAGAGGACTCGGTGGTGTCTTTGGCTAGAACCCCTGTCAGGCGAGTGATGTACCCGCTTGGGTTCTTTGATGATCCTAAGGAGGAGGATCCTTCCGAGGGCCAAAATCCTTAGTCTTTAAAAGTTTTAGTAAGACAGATTATGTTTTGATGTACATGTTGTACATATTTATCTTTTGGAGTGTAACATTTATGTAAATTATTTAAGAACAAGGTTTGTAATATTAATGTACATTATGGTGAGTTTTGTTCTGATAAAAGTTGCACTTATAGTTTTTAATTATTTCATTTCTTTTCACCTATTCCACAAATGAAATTTTAAAATTAATATTTTTACAAGATCAATTCTTTTACAACTTGGGTAAGTTATACAAGGATTAGTCTTAAATGTGATACTCTATAGAGGGTGTTGCAATTGTGCCCCATAGGAAAACCAAAAATTGCACTAAAATGATGAATGTCTAATGTATGAGGTGTTCCTAATAGTTTAAAAGTAATCTTACCATGCCACTCAATTTGATCACTAAGAGGGTATAATTTACAAGTAAAAGTAGAAAGGAACTCTCTAGTTAAATCAGCATAGGTAGGCCTACGCATGTTGGCAAACTCAACCCATCCTATTCTACCCAATAAATTATAGACCTCCCCATGTAAATCAATGGCTCTTAGTGTATCCTTATCTAGATACCTAGTGGGTATTATTTCCTTCCTATCAAAAGGATTCACAAAGTACCTGTGGAGATGGCTCTACAGGTGGAGGTGGGGAAGGTGCCTTTTCCCTCCTGGCCGTGTGCTTCATTCGCTTCCTTGGAGGCATTGGAGGTGAAACCCAGAGAAATGGAGATGGGTAGCGAGGAAAAGATGAAAGGAGAAGATTTGGAGGCTTTTGGGCATGGATTTGGAAGAAAAGGGAAGTGTGTGGTGCTTGGAAATGGATGGAAGGAGGAAATAGGTGTTTGATTGGTGTTTGAATAGAAGAAACTTGGGAAAGAAGCTGGTGGATGTGTGGAACGGTGCAATAGAGGGAGAAATTAGGGCTGAAAATGGCAAATAAAACCCTAAGTGAGGGTTTTAATTGAACTATCACGTAAACAAGGGCCGTGTCCCCTCTATGTAAGGCTTTGAGAGAGAAATAAGGCCCTCTGTGCACGAAAACACGAGCCCTATCTTATGACACTGTCCCCACCGTGTTTGGCTTTGGGAGTAGTAGTGGCTCCCTTATTCAAAGACACAAGCCATGTTTTATTACACGGCCTCCTCCGTGTAAGCTTCTGTGACCAGCTAGGGCTTTCTGTCATGAGGACATGGACCGTGTCAGATGACACGCTCCCCTCCCCCTCCCGTGTACTACTCTTTGAGCAATTGGGGCTTCTACTAGCTGGGGATATGGGGGTGTGTCTTGAAACACACCCCCATGTTTTTCTCTAACTTGGCAACTTAGAAAGCCACACTAATATCCCATGGAATTATCGATTTCCAAGGTTTCTCATCCAGCTAAAACTCTTATAATGACTTCATAAACTCATCAAACAATCAAATAATGCATTCAATCGCAAATCCAACATTCCAAAACACAAAGATCTCTAGGGATTCCTGGGCAATCATTCAGGAGGCATACCAAGATCTACTTTACCTAAGAAACTAATCAAGAAAACAATAAAAAAACAAAAAATAAAAGGGATAAAGAAAGAAAATCTGATTTTCTTGATGATGGGTTGCTTCCCATTTAGTGCTTGGTTTATTGTCCTCATCCCGACATTGTGGCACTCCTTAGTGTTCTTCATAATGTGGATGGAGAAGGATCATCTCTTCCACTTCTTCATTATCAGGAAGCTCATGGTACGACTTAAGGCAGTGTCCATTAACTTTGAATATTTTTCTAGATGCCTTGTTCATGATCTCCAATCTCTGAAAGGTTCCTAGTGCATTGCAAAGTCCAAAAGGCATTTGCTTGCTGTCAAAAATGGGGCAGATTACCCCCATACTTAGGAGCTTTAGTACCTCCTTCTTCACGACTTCCATCATAGGAGGATTCAACCTCCTCTGGGGATCTCTCGCTGGTTTAGCCCTATCCTCCATTAAGATTTCGTGCATGCAAATGGAGGGGCTAATATCCTTAATGTCTGCTATAGTCTAACCAATGGTCGTCTTGTGCTTCTTCAAAATAGCCACCAACTTCTCCTCTTGTTCTTGGGTGAGTGACTTAGCAATTATCATTGGAAGTGTGCCCTTCTCTCCCAAGAAAATATATTTTAGATGATCAGGTAATTCCTTCAGTTCCAATTTTGGTGCCTACACAACAGAAGGTTTAGTGCATCATTAGTAATTGGTAGCTCAACATAAGAAACCTCATGTCCTTCTGAAGTGGAAGGGAGCGCATGCATGGCTGCTACTACATCATGAATATCTTCACTCCATGCCTCTCTTTCATCACCACTCTTCTCTTCCTGTAAATCTAAGCTATGAGTCAATATTGTATCAAGAGAATCAAAGTGATTAGACTCAAAAGCTACATAAATTAAAGAATCAAAAGTATTAAAGGAGTCAATCTAACAGGCAGAATGCACATCACTCGGGTATCTCATAGCCTAAAAAATGTTGAATCGAATCATTTCCCCATCAAATTCCATGGTTAACGTCCCTGAGTGAACATCAATCTTTGTCCGTGCAGTCTTCAAGAATGGTCTCCCTAACAAAATAGGAGCAAAGTTAGGGGATTTATCCTCCTCCATGTCCAGCACATAGAAGTCTTCTAGAAATACTAGTTCATTCACCTACACCAACACATCCTCAACAACGCTCTTTGGGTATGCGTTAAATTTATCAGCCAATTGAACAGTAACACCAGTTGGCTCTAAAGGACCTAGACATAAAGATGTATAAATGAAATAAGGCATGACATTTATGGATGCACCTAAATCTAGCATTGCCCTCTCAAACCTTATGTTACCTATAGTGCATGGTATAGTGAATGTGCCAAGATCCTTACACTTCGTTGGGAGTTTCTTTTTAATTACTGTTGAAACATTCGCTCCCACTTGGACCCTCTCATTACCTTTTAACTTTCTTTTGTTAGTGCATAATTCCTTTAAGAACTTGGCATACCTAGGCACTTGCTTAATGACATCTAATAAAGGAATGTTAACTTTCACTCTCCTAAAGGTCTCTAAGATCTCTTTATCTACTTCATCTTTCTTATTCTTAACCAGCCTACTAGGAAAAAGGGCCTTAGTGACATACTTAGGAAGTGGTTCAAGAATACTTACCTTAGGGTCCTTAGAGTTTTGCCCTTCCTCATTTACCTTCTTAGGCTCTTAATCTTTCTCTTTAGTGACTTGTGGATAAGATGTAGATTCATCTAACATCTTCCCACTTCGTAAGGTGATAGCACTAGTATTTTCCCTCGAATTCATTTCTGGTTATAATGGAAGTCTCCCAGAAAGTTGGCTCTAAACCTTGTTGAGGTCTGTGGCTAACTGCCCTACTCGGTTCTATAGGTTACTGATAGCAGCCCTTATTTCTTGTTGGAAATTGTATAGTGGCTTTTTGCTCCTGCTAAAATTGAATGCTACTAGTGGCCATTTGCCTCATTAACTCCTCCAGTGAAGGCTCAGGTTGCCTAGGAGCTTGAGCTTATTGTTGTCTTTGAGGGAAATGTGCTTGCCTTTGTTGAAATCCTAGAGGTCCATAGGCTTGAGGTTGATTCTGGGGTTACTTTCCATAGCTTAAGTTGGGATGATCCCTCCATCCCAGATTATATGTATTAGAGTAGAGGTTGTAATTTGTGGAAGATCCAGAATACCCCTTGCTGCTTTTACCTCCTCATTTTTGTTCTCTTGTAGAGTGGGACACATATCAATGGGATATCGAGGAGAATAACAGATCCCACAAGCTTTTACTGGCGCTTTCCCATTATCCAATAATCGCTGAACCATGGTAGTCAACTGGGCCACTTGTTGCTGCAAACTGGTCGTTTCTGCCTCTTTAACTACTTTCACTCCAATGTCATTTGTGGTGAAGAATTGTTGAGTGTTTACAGCCATCCTTGATGTCAAGTTCCTAGCTTCTTGAGGAGTTTTATCAACCAAAGCTCCTTCACTAGCAGTATCAATCATGTTACGGTCCATCACTAGCAATCCTTCATAAAAATACTGAATCAGAAGTTATTCACTAATTTAATGTTGAGGGCAGCTAGCACATAATTTCTTAAACGTCTCCTAGTAGTCATGAAGTGACTCCCCATGCCTTTATTGGATGCTGTAAATTTCTTTTCTAATGGTTGCAGCCTTTGAGGCAGGGAAGTATCCATCCAAGAAAGCTCGAGCCATGTCCTGTCATGAATTGATGGATCCGGGTGGCAAATAGTATAGCCACTCTTTTGCATAATCTTTAAGTGAGAATGGAAAAGCTCTTAGCTTGACTTGTTCTACTAGAATTCCCATTGGCTTTATGCTAGAACAGACCACATGGATCTCCTTCAAATGCTTGTTGGGATCCTCCCTGACTAATCTATCGAAAGATGGCAAAAGATGGATTAAGCTAGACTTCAATTCAAATGTCTCTTCATTTTCTAGAATTTCTATGCAAAGAGGCTGTTGGTCCAAGTTTGGAACACCCAACACCCTGAGAGTATTTTCTGCCATCGCCTCCTCTTCAGATGTCTCAGAACATGATAGATCTATATAGTGGGCAGCTTCAATGTCAATAAGTGTGAATTGGAAATTAGATGGATGGAAGGGAAATTGAGGATGTGAGCTGATTTGATCAATGTAGTGCCTTAAATCCCCCACTTTCTCATCCAATATGTCAATGGACATAGACACCTGCAAAATAGTCTGAAAGAACTTATTAAAGTATTAAAATAAAATAAAAGCAAAAAAAAAGTGAAAAATAGGAAACAAATTAATAGCTCAATTGGAAAATTAGTTCCCCGACAATGGTGCCAAAATTTGGTGTGACTATTGGGTTATGAATAAAATAAGATTAAAATCAGTTGTCAAGTTCCACCAAAGATATAAAAACCTTACAACCAGTTGTAGTTAGTAAGGGTCGATCCACAGAGAACTAATTCAATTAACACTATAAATCGATTCCTAAATTAAACTCTAAAGAACAAATAATAGAAAAAAGGGATTTTGTTTATTAAAACTAATAATAGAAATTGAATCTAAAGCAATAGCAATAAACACGATTTGAATTACTAATTTAAAAAGGTTGGTTAAGAGATGGATTCCACCATTAGATTTACATGATACTGCTAACCTACTTATCCTTTATCCCAACATGATCAATTATATCTTTATGCAATTGTGAGATTAATTCTCTGTTTTCCTTAGGTTTTGGTTAATTTAGCAATCGCTCAAATTAATCCCTAATCACTAGTTACCTATAAAGTAACCACTCTTATATCTACTAATAATAACATTAAGATTTAGAAAATTGATCACACTAAGGTCCAATCACACACCGAAATTGAATTACTTAGATTATATGTCTCACTAGTCCTACCACCACAACCGCACATAGCAATCCTAGTTTTACCACTTTCGTAATTGGCAAAGAATATAAAGACCTTCATATTAAATTATGATCAGAAACATATGAATAAAAACACAATTGTATTGAAATAAAGAAGTATGTAGGATTCACAAAATCAAAACTAAGGTTTCATCTTCCCTTAACCAAATAAGAAACTTAGCCGTATATGGAAAATTCAAAATCAAAAGAAAAATGAAAGAAAAACATTGTCAAGAATACAAGTGTGAAAGAAAATGGAAGATCAAAGTAGTTTCCAACTATTGAGGTTGATTGATTGTCGATGGTTCGCACTTGAATCTCCAATCTTTGATCGAATCCCCCTCTCTCTTGTTCTTTGTATTCTCTTCAGTTCTTTAGTGGCTTCTATCTCAGACTCCCCTTTTGGAACCCTAAGCAATCCTATTTATAGCTTTCAATACCTAGCTTTTCGTCTAAGCTCAAAACTAATTTCCTGATATACAGACACGGGCCATGTCTGATTACACGCCCCCCCCCCCGGTGTTTGAGTCTGCCAGCGTAAATTCCACAAGATTAGAAGTCAGAGAGAAACACGGCCTACCTCGTGTCTTAAGACACGGGTCGTGTCTTTGGGCAAACTCAGAACTAAATCTAATTTGTGATGCCAGAGAAGGACACGGCCCCCTTTTGTCTAGGGACACGTGCCATGTCACTTAATTTCTTCATATTCAACCTTGATTCTTCACATATTGTTTTTTCTTTTGCTTCTAAGGGTGATGTTGATCTCCTTGAGTCTTTAGCTCTCTACTAAAGTGGAGAGCAAGCTTGGTTTAATGGTAATGGACTCTATCACTCAAAAATATCCTAAAAAACACAATGCAATTATGAGTGCTTATAAACACACTTAAGCATAGTTTCATAATAAGGATCCAATTAATCTTCATATCCAGAAACTTAGCTAAAAGTTGACAATTAAGCATATATGGAGCCTAATTAGGTCAAAGACAAAGCATTCAAGATATAGAAATAATCAACAGATCAGGTTTTCAACAGAAAAATAAAGCATCAATGAAAACACCTTAACACCATGTCATATATATCAGAAGCAACTGCACTAACTTTGAATCAAATTCATCATAAAATGACATAGCAACATGGGTATACCTCAACTCAAAGATTTACCTTTTTAAAATCTCAAATCTTTATCATTTCAAGTTCAAGAGGTAGTCTTTGACTCAAAGTCATATCATTAGAAAACTATTTCGTATTCATGAATCTCATGGTTCATAACTCATTATCCAACCAAAGTTTTCGTTCAAAATTCTAAGAAATCAAATAAGGTAGGAAGAGTTTTAAGAAAAATAACCCCTACCTAGCTTGTCGATGCTTTCTTCTTTCCTTTCTTGTTTTTCTTTTCTTCTTATTCTTCTTGTTTCTTCCTTCCTCTTTGATTCTTCTTGTCCTTGTTTTCCTTTCTCTCCTCTGCTTAACATGGTAACGTGAGAGTAGAGAGAATGAGAAAAATAAGCTACCACCAAAGTCAACAAAGTGATAAAGTTGGCAGAGTGCTACAGTGGATAAGGTAAAAAAAAAGAGTTTAAAAAAATGAAATACAACTGGAAACTTTATGACTATGTTTGAATTGGTGGGATTGAGTGGAATGGAGGGGAATGGAATGGAATAGGGATAGGTTCCATTGTTTGGTTATGTTAAAAAAGGATGGAATGAGATGGAAGTGGGTGGGATGGATTCCATCCTATCCCACCAAAAATCCATCCCACCCCACCAAAAACCATCAATTTTCTTTCCCACCCCCAATTTGGGGGGTATGTGATGGAATCATCTTTTTTAAGAAAAATAAAGTTATAACTCTTACCATTCCATCCACTTCCCAAACAATGAAATGGTAAATTTACTCCATTCTATCCTAAAATATCCAAACAATGGAATGGTACTTTTATCCCATGCTATTCCATCTCATCTCATCCCATCTCATCTCATTCCATTACATTCCATCAATTACTAAATATCCAAACATAGCCTAAATATGCTAAGAACACCTTAAAAAAACTATGAAATTTCTAACCTTCATAGGTATTGTAGAAAATTATAGGATTTCATTCTTTCTCTATTTTATCATTCACCTATTTTTCTTATACTGCAAAATCATTCTCTAAGCTACAATATTCTTTCCTGGGTTAAATTAAACCTATGGAATTGAATTAAGAAGCTTTCAAATATCCATTCTAATTATTCTTAGCTTAGAAATAAATCATCCATATTTATTTCTATTTCCTCAACTATTTAAACAAAAATCCAAGTTTAAATAAGTTGTTTCTTATATTCAGTATTATAGATTTATGCTCAAACCCAGATAATTACTAGAATTAATAGGTCAGCTATACCAGTACTGTTGAGCTTCTATAACTTTGATTAAGTTTATTGGGTTAGAGAGAATGTTATAGTAGTTGCCTATGCTTCTAGGCATTTAAGACCCCATAAGGAGAATTATCTTACTCATGATTTGGAGTTAGCAACGGTTGTTTTTGCCTTAAAAGTTTAAAGTACCTATTTGATAAAAAAGAATTAAACATGAGGTAAAGAAGATGGATAAAGTTTCTAAAAGATTATGATTTTGAATTAAAATATCATTCGAGTAAAGTTGGTTGACACACATAGTAAAAAATGAATCTAGCAGTAACTGTGTCACCATATAGTCTCTGCATGAGTAAATTAGAAATAACTAGTGATTTGAAGACTCAGATTAGAGAAGCCTATGAAAAAGATGAAGCCTTAAAAGAAATAAATGAACATATCTTATTGGGAAAACAAAAGGAATTTGGTAAGGCAAAAGATGGAATGATTATGTTTAGAAATAGATTTTGCATCCTAAGGGATACTGAGATTCGAAGAAGAATTTCGGAAGAAGCTCATAAGAGTAAGTATACGGTACATCCAGGCGCAACTAAAATGTACCAAAATCTTAAGGGATTATTTTGGTGGCTCAAGATGAAGGCAAATATAGCTGAGTATGTGTTAATGTATTTAGTTTGCCAAAAAGCTAAAATAGAACACCAAAAACCTTTGGACTTTTGCAACCATTAGAAATCCTAAAATAGAAATGAGAAAGTATTTCGATGAATTTTATGATGGGATTGCTAAGAACCTAGTTTGGCTATGATGCGATATGGGTCATAATGGATAGATTGACTAAATCTACCCACTTTCTGCCAGTAAGAGCTAATTATTCCTTAGATAAATTAGCTCAATTATATCTTCAAGAGATTATTAGACTACATGGAATCCATTTGAGTATAGTGTCTAATAGAGGTCAAAGATTTACTTTTAGATTTTGAGAAGCCTTACCAAGTTGTACTTCAGTACAGTCTATCACCCATAAACCGATGGACAAACCAAAAGGACTATCTGAACCCTAGAAGATATGCTTAGGGCATGTGTTCTTGAGCAACAGGGTAGTTGGGATAGGTTTCTACCTTTAGCAGAATTTTCCTATAACAATAGTTATCACACCAGTATAGGATTAACACCCTATAAGGTGTTGTATGATAAGAAATGTAGATCACCTCTATGTTGGTATAAAATAAGTGAGAAAACCATCCTAGGGCTAGAAATGGTGTAGCAAACCACAAAAATGATTAAGATGATTAGAGATAGGTTAGCAACTACTCAAAGTGGGCAAAAGAGTTATACAGATAAAAGAATGAGAGCTTTGGAGTTTGAGGAAGAAGAACATGTGTTTCTAAGAGTCAATCCTACTATTGAGGTTGGCAGAGTCATGAAAACCAGAAAGTTAAACCCTCAATTTCTTTGTCCTTTCCAAGTTCTGAAAAGAATTGGACCCATTGCTTATCAAATAGCCCTGACACCTAGTTTGTCTAATTTTCATAAAGTCTTTCATGTCTCTCAGCTCAAAAAATATAATTTTGAGTCTTCACATATCTTGGAAAATGAATCAGTACAATTAAGAGATGATTTAACTTACATAATAAAACTTGTAAGGATCGTGGCAGAGGAGTCAAAGAACTCAGAGGAATGCAGATTCCACTAGTGAAGGTGGTATAAGATGGGATTAACTCGAAGGAAGCTACTTGGGAGCTAGAGTCTAACATGACGTAAGACTACTTGGAGCTTTTTACATCAAGTAACTAAATTTTGAGGGCAAAATTTTTAAAAGAATGGGATAATTGTAACATTCTCCTTAACTTGTTAGCCTCAATGATTGTTATAGTAACTTATTAACACTTGTGTAATTTACTTGTTAATTCTGGTGATTTTTTGAGTTAGCTTGGGTATAATACTATAACACAGAACGTGAAAAAAAAACTTACACTAGCTCAGAACTTAGCATAAACTGCTTAAATGATGGAAATAAATAAAAAAAATTTATTTCTAGGTCATAAATGATTAGAATGAGTTATGGTAATTTTTGGGTAATTAAATAAATTAGTTTGATATTTTTAATAAATAGAACAAATGTCTATATGCCAAATTAAATAGGAAAGTAACTCGAAAAATTATGAAAATTTGTGGAGTTATTAAGTAGAGGATGGAGATTATTTTAGAAATGATTACAGGTTAGGACAGATACTTGTAAGCAAATTAGTTACTCCCTTAAGCTTATATTAAGTTAAAGAAAAGTAATAGAGCCTAACGGCTATCTAATGAAGTGTGTAGATAACTATTAAATGATGAGTATAGGAACTGAATGAAGTCTTCGAATTTACTATAATAACTATGAAAGTTAGAAAACTTATCAATGGAAGATCAAAGTATCCCTAAGGGATAAGTTTCTTCCACTTAACCATACCAACATATGTTTTTCTTTCATTCTTATCCTCTTCTTTTCTCTCCACTACCTTTCATCACATAACCACACACACGCATTTCTTTTTTCATTTTTCTCTCGGTCAACAAAAGAAAGAAAGGGAGAAGAGAGGAAAGAAGAAATCTATAGCCACTATACCTCCAAACCTCACTTGAAAATTTTTAAGCCATCATCTTCCAAGGCTTTAGTTAGATAATCTCACCTACTCAACAAGCTCTATCTGGTAGTGATCTTAAGGTCATCCTTAAGTATACTTCAAATTTCTTTCTACATTATCTACGAATTCAAGCGAGCTTAGGTAGGGGTCTATGTCTTTACTGCCAAGCTTTTTACTCTTGATATTATGTGGGATATTATTTTTATTGAAAAGTGATTAATGAATGGAATATTGATGTTCTTGTGGATTTTGACTTGAGTATATGTTGAATCCTTGATGATATTTTGACTAGAATTGAAAAGAAATGAGTTACTCTGAAATTTTGGTGTTAAATGTGAGAATACCATGCCTTTTTTCTGGTTGTTGAACAACATCTAGTGATCGAATATTGAAGTTAGTAATCGATTATTAGTTTACAAAAGACGTCACTGGATGATGGTAATCAATTATCATATTATGATTATCGATTACCAATTTCCAGAATTGAGATAAAGGTTGATGGTAATCGATTACCAAGTTCTAGAATTTAGATAAAGACTTATGGTAATCGATTATCAGACTATGATAATTGATTACCAAGTTACATAATAAGATAAAACTTTGTTGATAATTGATTATTGTCCATGATAATCGGGTATCAATTCCCTGTTTTAAGCAAACATAGTTCTCTACTATATGGAAACCAAATTGAATACATCTATACTATGTGATGTGATGAAATTTGATTAAGTTCACTAAGTAAGGTGACTTATGCCTATGTATGTGCACTTGATATACTTATGAAATGATGATAATGTGAACTTGATATACTTATGTGATGATGATAACATGCACTTGCTACACTTATGAGATAAATTGTGATGTGCTCCTTTAGAATATTAAAGTTAAGCTAGTAACTGAATTGAATTGTAAAGTGATTAAAGCTTAAAAAATATTGGACATGATCCTCGTACCTGAGGGTGATCCTTAAATATTATTCTCTTATGAAGGGTATCCCATTGATTGTTTTGGCCAGTGATTAATATTGGAAATGATCCTCGAACTTAGGGATGATCCTTAATGTTTGGTAGATTGAGGAAGAGACATGCCCTCTCTACCTGTGATTCTAGATTGAGGAGGTGACATGCCCTCTTTAGATTTGGCCAGGGTTACCTAGGATAGTGCTGTGTAATGAAGGATTGTTCGGTATAGGTTGAGTGCACTGGCCTGATAAGTAAACTATCACCAAGTGATTGATAGTGTGAGGATGCAAATTCCCACCCTACCAAGGTAGTGTGAGGAGGCGACATTCCCTCCCAACCTTTTTGAAATAAAAGGACATTAGTCCAGGGAATAAGCTGAAAAAGATAATAATTAATGAGCACTAAATGAAAGATTATTGGCATTGCTTGAATATTTGCACATCTTCTAGGACTTGATATATAAATCATAGATTTGATAATGAGTATTTGTATTTTGAGCTAATTGTAAAGGATAATGTGAGATGATTTATATACTGACATTTTTCCTAATAAGTGCTATGATTTATTGGTTGATGTGCTTATAAATCTATATACTATTTGAGTATATGATTGTTGTTCACTGATTAAAAATTAAACTTCTACCCTTTAGAAAGAGAAAGGAAACAATTTGGTATTTTCCACCTTTCTATGAAACACTTTAAAAATGATTTAATTCCTCGAAGCAATTGGAATTATTGTGATGACATATGTTTACTTGAATTATTGAGAATTTTTAGAATTCTCACCCCATTATTTTTCCATGAAAATTCTAGCATGTGATCTACCTTCTGCATAAGAATACAGATGTTGATGTAGCATTGAGAGACTTCATATTTTGCTATCTGTAGCGACTGGTGTCCTTTGTGATATTATTTTTTACTATTGCCATATATTTATGTTTATGCAGTGGTTGTACATGGGTTGTATTTATGCATTTGAAGGCTTGATATGTAGAACTCTGATACTGATGTACTTGATTATGTAGAGTACTAATGATAGTGTGATTTATATGTTATATATATTTGTGGACTACATGAATTTGTTTGTATTTCAGGTTAGAATATGTAATTCTTTTGATACTTGATTAGATTAATATGTAAATTCCTAGAGTTCTATCAGGGAGACTCAAAGGATACTAAGCATACAGTAAAAGAGGAAATAGTAAATTTGAATGATAAATTCGTAAAGGTATTTGACCATGCTTTTCATTTGAATGAAATTAACCTTCATCGGGCTTAAATAGGAAATTCATTTGGTATAGTTAATTACTAGAATAAGTAAAGAGTTTAACAGTGACATGCGTAAGCATAAGTGCTTCAGTTTAATTTGGATATATGTGGAGTAATTTGTCTTAGGGCATTACAGTAAACACCATGGCCAAATCCTTACCTCCATAACCACACTCAACCCAGAAACCCTAAAGTGACACCCTCTCCTCTCCAAGGCTACGCACCCTTAGAGAACTAGGATTCGCTCCTCTTTAAGTCTTGTCACATTTGCTTTCTCGATTCTCTTCCTGGCCAACATGGCCTAGTTCCCTATTCTACCCTTATCTCTTTGTGCTTACGTTCCCAAATTCTTAACCCCTTTACAACCCTATAAAATCACCCTAACATAGTAGTTTATGTTGTTTAGTTACATGAACGTACTAAGATAGGATCTTATAACATGAAAGCTCAAAGAGAGTCATGAAGGAGTATAAAACCCAATACATTAGCCACTATTGATCATATAAGGTTGAAGAACTCTTAATCGCCCTCATTGATGCGTATCTATAATATTTACTTAGAAATCAAACATTTAATTAGTCATATCTTGTAATTGATCAGATAATGTGCATGCCTTTGCATAGGATGCTTTAAAGTGATACATGATATGGTATTTATTTACAAAGGATAAAGAAGTATAACTCCAAGCCTAGTAAGCGGAAAACAAAAAGTATTGTTACAGGAAAAAAATATATAATCAAAGACCTATAGTTAGTGTGTTTGTGTGTGTTACATTGTAGAATCTATTTTAACAAATATATTTTTATAAAGGGAATTTTGTAAAACAATCCCGATTTTTAAACACTACTTTTTGTTACACCACTTTTTAAACCACTTTTGTTTACTTTGTAAAATTCTTAAAGTCTAGTAGTAAGTAACTTAGTATAATATAGTAATTATGTTTTGGTTAGGTAGTAATCATTCAAACCTTTACGATGAGCTTCCTTAAAAAAATGTTCTTTCATTTACTTTGTAATAACCTTAAAGCTTAGTAGTAAGTAGCTTAATATAAGATGGTAATTACTTTTACATTAGGTAGTGTTCTGAACAAAGTTCAAAGGGTTACCTGAGTAGGTGGTTGAAAGTGGAAACCTTTGTGGCACAATAGTAGCAGTGATGGTGTGAGGGGTGGGTACCTGTAAAAGGTACTCTGATGCTCAAGTTAGACTATGCACAATGAAGGCAGTGAGTAGTATTGGATTAGATGCATACCTTTGAGACCTTGTGAGGTATTTATAGGGGCATCTTAGGTGTAACACCTTTTCTAATGGGGATGTCACATTTATGATGCAAAAAAATAAAATAAATAAAATCCTTACCCAAGTTATAAAAATATTTGATACTTAAGTAATATTTGTGATATGCTATTTATATATATATATATTTTCATTTTATAATTTTAACATTAAATAAATTAACGAAGGTTCGTGTTTATTCGGCTTAAACATAAAATATAAAAACATAAATTACCATAATATACATATGATTCTTGAATGAAGTATACAACTAATTTATAACTATTAATATTTAATAAAAATATTTAAAAAGACAGATAGAAACCTTTACTACTAAAACATAACACCTAAGATATGAGCGAAGTTTCGAAAGCTTAGTTATTCGAATAAGACAAATTTTAGTTAGGAATGTCTTGACAGGTTTCTCATGAAGACAATTCGAATAGGCAATGTTTTATTCGTATTCGAAGTTTCTGTTTTGAAAGGATTTTGAAACTCGAGTTCCCACAACTCCCTAATAGGTAAAATTATCTTACAAAAGAAAGAGATGTAAATGTGTAGTAACCAACCCCTTAGAGTCCTAGTCCTAAAACTGATAAAGTCAAAAACTTGGACTTGGTCTATTATACATCTTATTGTGTCTTCTGTCATCAAAACAAGGACAATACCAAGCCTCCAAACACAGAAATGTAGCCTAAAAAATCTTAAGGGATTGTTTTTGTAGTCTTTGATGATTTAAACATAAAATAATGTAAGTTTGCCAAAAGATAAAACAATACAATGAAACCTTTGGACAATCTACACCATTAGAAATCCTAAAATAGAAAACGATAATACAAACAAATATCGATAGAATTTTAACATTATATACATAATATAACAAAGTAATACACATTAAAATAACACATACCATTATCATGCATAATATATTAAAGCAATATATATATTAAAATAACATGTATCATACATAATATAATAAAATAGTACATCATAATTATATCAAGAGATTATATGACTACATGGAATCCAAGTAAAGTGTCTAATAGATGTCATGATTTACTTTTAGATTTTGAGAAAATACCAAGTTGTAATGCATGAACATCACCTAACTCGTGGACCTAAATGGAGCTAAACACGAATATGCTTAGAGAATGATCCGAATAGAAACTAATAATACTTTATGGTTTCTACCTTTCAATTTTCCAAACTAGTTATCACACCAAGATAGGATTAACACCCTATAAGGTCGTTGTATGATAAGAAATAGCCTATGTTGGTATAAAATAAGTGAGAAAACCATCCTAGGGCTAGAAATGGTGCAGCAAACCACAAAAATGATTAAGATGATTAGAGATAGGTTAGCAACTACCAAAAGGCAAAAGAGTTATACAAATAAAAGAATGAGAGCTTTGGAGTTTGAGGAAGAAGAACATGTGTTTCTAAGAGTCACTCCCTACTATTATTAATCATGAAAACCAAGTTAAATCTCGATTCCAAGTTCGAAAAGAATATTGCTTGTCAAGATCATTAGTTTGTAATTTTCATAAAGTCGTTTCATGTCTACCACCAAAAATATAATTTTGAGTCTTCACATATGGGATCCTCCGCATAATTAAGAATGCCTCCAAGTTCATAAATGAACCACACTAAGGACGCTTATCACGAGGAATGCGATTCCACTAGTGAAGGTGGTATAAGATGGGATCAATCAAGGAAGCTAATTATAAGTCCAAATTGGACACTACTTGGAGCTTTTTCTAAACATGATCTAAAAAATTAATTGAAATATCCCTATTGTCCAAATTTTACCATATTTTATAGTAAATTACCAAAATACCCTTAGTCAGTTAGCTTGGGTAGATAACAAAGTATAGTACATTACACAGCTCGACAATACTACACTATAAATGATCCGGGTCCACCAATTTATTTCTAGGTCATAAATGATTAGAATGAGTTATGGTAATTTTGGGTAATCGCATAAAATTTTATCGCGTTTTTAATCTCAAGTGTTTTGCCAAACGTTTTTAAAGTAACTCGTAAATACATGTTGTCATTTTTAAACATCACAAAATTTTTAAATCATTTCTAGGATCGATACTTGTAAGGATTTTAAATTCATTTTCTTAACCAAATAGCTTATAATCATCATTTTTGATATGTGTAAAACTATATCTAGTAATTTCAAAATAAGTTAGAGTATTTTCCTTGTGTTCTAAATATAGTATGGAATCTTTTCATTTTAACATACCAACATATGATTTTATTAAATTCTTATCCTCTTCTTTTCTCTATAAAATAAGGTATAAGGTATTTTTTAACATTTTTTTCCTCTAAATATAGTTTATTTTATTTTTAGCCAATAGTTTCACTTTGAAACTAACTAACCTTCAAAATTTATAAAATGAGCATCTACGTTAGTTTTTTTACATTAAGCGAGCTTAGGTCGATTCTTACTTAAACTAATTTACTCTTGATATTAAGTTAAAATTTTATTGAATTTATGGAATTTTATTTTCTCAATGATTCATTGGAATCAATTTATTTTGTAAATCCATTACCTAACCTATCTTAAAGTAAATAAAATGCCTTTTTTCTGGTTGTTGAACAACATCCAAATTGAAAATAAAATGGCATTTGATTATACACTAAATGGCATGTTGGTAATAATTAACTTAAATCTTTATTAAATCCATACACTTAGATCCTTTAAATCAAGTTCTGATTTAGAAAATTCTTGGTAAACATTTTGGTTCTCTAGTTGGTTAAGTTACCACTTTGTTGATAATTGATTATGTGTTCTTTGGAACAATTTCTGTTTTAATCAAACATGTTATTCACATCATACTTTAATAAGTATATAATTATAAATACATGCAATTATATAATCACATACAATATACATACAATATATTTTAAAACCATAAATATGCATAGTGAAAAATAATAAAACTATAATCATGCATTGCTAAAATAAATCACAAATAAGAAAGCATTTAAACAATCACAAAAATAATAAAACCATAAACAATCACACAATAATAATACAAACAATAAAACAATCACACAAATGAATCCTTATGGATTCTACACATTAATATGGAAAATCCATTTTCCCATCACCACTTAATGTTTGGTAGATGAGATTAAATCTCCCTCTACTCTGTGTAGACAATTTAATCGGTTTGTTTTCCTCCTTTCCTTCCAATTTCAGGGTGACTCCCAAACAAATCCCTAAAATTCTTAAATAATTAGTAAAAACACATACAAGGTACAAAATAGAAAAACCATGGAACAATCATGGTTAGAAAAATTAAAAATCCAATATTGAACCATAGAAACAAAACTTACCCTTAAGTAAGTAAGCAAGAAATGGAATTTTAGGCAAGATAGAGTAGGAATTTGGGAAAACTTTGTGAACAAAAAGTGTTTAGAATAGGATTTGGGTTCAAGAAAAGCTAAGAGATAAAATTATAGGTGTTTGGGTGTATGTGTATGGTTGATGTGCTTATAAATTGAGAGAAAGAAAATAGAAGAGTTCAACGATTGGGTTCTTGGTAGTTTTTGGAGAGAAAATAGATGTTTTGACCTTTTGTGATAAATGTGAAATAGAATTGAAGAATGAAATGGGACATATGTTTACTTGAATTATGAGTGAATTCTCACCCCATTATTTTTCCATTTTGGGTGAGGTTGAGTGATTGAATTTGCTAGATAAATATCCAATTAAAGGCACATGGTAGTGCACATGGGTTTATTTATGCATTTGGAGGTTGAAGCTAGTAGAACCAAGCCACCAAGCCTTGAAATTACTAATGAAACCGTGTGCCCTTTATAATTTGTGGACTACATGAATTTGAGCTTAATTTGATTTCAATTAATGACTAATAAGCTAATTAAATAGCTAATCAATTAGATTAAGTCTCCTAATAATATTTAATTAACATTCTAATTATATAACTAATTAGTTTAACATATATTAGCATATATTATAACCTTTAATAAATATTAGGACATCTAATTAGTATTTAGATTATAATAAATTAAGAATTAAACTAGTTCACTTAGTTAGCTAATTAAGTAATTAGATTAGTCAAATTGGCCAAAGCTTAATTAGCTACTAATCAAAGTCAAGCCTACAATTTTTGACTTAATAGAGAACTAACCTCTTGATTCATCTTTAATTCCTAACCATAGACTAGATCTAAGGTAGATATTACTTGGTCATAATTCCCATCATTCTAATCTCACCATTGATTAAATCAATAACATAGTAGTTAAAGTTGTTTAGCTTCATCATTAAGTTTTCATCAAGATAGGATCCAAATGAAAGCTCACATGCTTCATGAAGGAGTGTCCAATTCCTATTGGTTTAGTTGAAAAGTCAAGCCTACTTCTTATTGACTTTGCTCTCATTGGTTAGTCAATCTTGTAATTGATCAAGATAATGTACATTTTTTGCTAAACATGGTATTTATTTACAAACTTTTAAAGATAACTCCAAGGTCAAGCGGAAAAGGAAAAAATATTTTACCTATTTTTGAGATAGTAGTGTACATTGTATTATAAAAATAATATTATAAAAATATAAAATTATTTTATTGCTACTTTTTGTTACAATACTTTGTAAAATTCTTAAATTCTAGATTAATATATATATCAAGTAATTATGTTTTGGGTTAGGTAGTCATTCAGATACGATGAGCTTCCAATTAACTTTTAAAATAAGCTTTTAAGTAGCTTAATATAAGAAATTACTTTTATTTCCCTAGGTTGAACAAATCACATACAAGGTGGTTGAAAGTGGAAACACTGGCACAATAGTAGCTTGATCAAATTAAATTCGATGCTCAAGTTAGACTATGCACAATGAAAATAGTTATTTGGATTAGATGCATTATGAGAAAGTGAGGTGTTACATTAGGTGCTAAGAATCGTAGTTCAATCTGAATTGAATACTGTTATTTAGAATTAGAATCTAAGATTGTTATCTTCTATAATCATAATCTAGGAGATTGCTATATCCTATAACTAATTTCCCTATTTATGTGGGATGTAATTAATGTTCATATCTATCAAAGATTCTATGAATGATTAATGCCTTATAAATAGGTAGATGTACTTATTAAGATTGTGCGTAATAATATCTGGATACTATTCTGGTGGGCCAGGTTGCTTCTAATTTGTTGACCCATAACTCAATCTAGAACAGTTGCCTCTAGCTTAGCGCTTATTGGGACAACTAAGTGTCAAGATATCCGAGTTCAACAGGAGCACACAGCACGCAGTGGACAAATGGATCCAAGTCATAGTGTTAAAGTCAAATCTCATGAATTTTTTTTACAAAGGGTCGAGGATTATGATGTATCATAGTATGCCCCTGGGGTTAATGAGTAAGGCCAAGATCCGGAATGAATCACTCTGCTTAAGTCATCATACCATTATCCGGGATAGGTAGTAGGTTGTCCCCATGTGGAATTTGTGGGGCCTGTCTAATGAATGTAATTCGAACTAGAACTGAGATATGTGTTATGGTTTTACCATGATATCTCGATGAAAGTCTGTGATCCAACTTAGGTGTCCTTCTGAAATGTCACGCATCGTTTTAATTTTGATCATTTTGAGCATTGTCCTTTTACTTGCTTTTGTTTAGAAACAATATACCACGTGGTTGAAAAATAGTGGAAGCTGCTGTTTGGGATTCGTAACGTCATGATTTACCGTTTTCAATTTTCAAAATGAAGGCATTGTGATTAGTCATTCTCGGTTTTCCAAATTGAAGAGACATTTTTGCCTCTATTCATGACAACGGTTGGGGAAGTTTTTCCTCGCTTATAAATAGGAGTGGGGTTTATCCTCTCCCATATTTTACCTTTTCTTATGTTTCTGACTCTCTTCTCTGACGAACAAGGCGATTATCGGCGAGTACCCACAATGGTTTTTAGCCTTTCTAAGTTTTTTTCACTATTCAAATGTTCTTTTCACCATTAAAACTCAAGCCACTCTTGATTTCCACCTTTTTTTTCTTTCTATAAACACCATTTAGTAGGGGAAAATATCAGGGAGTGAGGAGATAATGCAAAATAGTGGTCTGTCAGTGGAGGTTCTGAGTTTTTCGTTGTCCCCATTACCTTGGCCACGACGGAGGCTTGAAGCCCATGATGGGGACATTGATGATGGTTCGAATCCCTTGACTGAGATGTCAATCCTGGAGGTGATTTGGGAAACAGATCATGCCAGAGAGCTGGCAAGGCAAGGGCTAGCCCGTCCACTCTCTGAGCTTATGGTAGCATTAGGAAACTTAAGTGACTTTTCATAATCTAATACAAGTGCATCCTCTGTAGGTGACGTCATGGCACGAACCTAGAGAGCAGCATCTTCAAAGCAAAGGGATCTTACCTTCCCTCATGATACTAAGTTGTATCAGTAGGTTAATCGAGAGGTCTTAGGCACTATTTCTCGCATGGTTAGTGCTAAGGATGCTTACAAGAAGCAGCAATATCTTCAACTGACCCCGGATAGGCTAAGGGATAGGGAGTATGCAATTTGGCATCCACTCGAGGAAGAAAGAGTGTGTTCCGTGCATATTGAAGGTGGACACTTCATGTATACAAGATGCTTTTCACCAGGATCGGAGTGTGACTTTCGTTCTCTGATTTTGAGATTGGTGTCTTAAACCATTTGCATGTGGCACCAACTCAACTTCATCCAAATGCGTGGGGGTTCGATTGGACATTCAAACTCATATGTCTAGTTTTTGATTGGCCATACTCAATCAGATCTTTCTTCTTTCTCGTCACCCGGTTCTCACCCACTGGGACTAACCTATAGAAAAGGTAGGTTACCATGCAGATGCAATCTAGACGCAGAGCATTCAAACCCTACCAAGAGTCCTTTATGAACTTCAAAAAGGACTTCTTCATAATAGATGAGGCTCTGGGGTTAACATCTTTTTTTGTTAACCCAGATGGCCAACTGTGTCTATTCTTGTACTAGACCCAAGCTGTCTGGGAGTGAAGGAGTAAAGAAATTGAAGCTTTGATTTTGAGCTTCTCGAGGACAATGTCGAGGTCCTTCACTTTCTTGTGGAGTAGGCTGACACAAATGGGACCATCTATTGTAAGGATATTTTGGATTAGCCCACTGATTATGTAAAAGCATTGTTAGGTATTTCATCTTATATATTTGTTTTTCTTGCATTTAAGATTTTTCTAAGTATTGTAACACTTGTTTTCTTTTGCAAAAAGTATGGCGCTTCTAGCCAGACTTCAATGTCTCACCCAACGCCTTGTAGCTAGAAAAGTTGGAGCATCCAAATCCCAGGCCCCTGCGGCTGCTCCAAGAGTGACTGTAGTTGTCCCTTTGCCTCCACCTCCACCCAAGGTTCAAGAAGCTAAACTTAGTTCTCTTGCACCGCCACTACGAACCTAGAAAAGGAGGGCTAAAAATAGAAGGAACCAAAGGGACAAGAGGCTAGCTGTCGAGGCCATCCTGGAGGTTACTGAAGTATCTGAAATTCCAACTGGTCTAAAGGCAGACATCTGAGAGGGCACTCCACTATGCTTTCCATTTGGGCCAGTAAGGACACATAAGGTTGATCCAATAGTGATCAATGATAACACCTTATTGTCTCATGCTGATGCCTATGTGCTTATTGAGCGTGACATGGTAGAGCTCCTTCAGGATGCCCAAATCTAGTGTCAGCGCAATGCCTCCATCCTTTAGTTTCTGGAAGGGGCCTTTGAGTCTGTTCGAGAGGCTCAAGGTTTGGAGAGGGAGCTCAATGCCCTTCGGGGTGAGAAATAAAGTCTTAAGCTGACTATCATACAAAAGGATGAGCAGTTGGCTCTAGCAACAAAAGAGCTTAAGTTACGTGGAACCAAGATTGCAAGGCTCCAAGCCTGGGTCACCCGCCTTATCGAGGATGTTGCCGAGGTGTGTACTCTCTGGGATTAAGCTACCGAGGTGGTTATACTCCGAGCCCAAGCTGCCGAGGTAAAAATGCTCTAGGCCTAGTTCGCTGAAGCGATAGCTTGGGAGAACACAATGAAAGAACACTTAACCTCTGCTAAGTCTACCCTTGCCGGCGTCCAGGATGATAATGAACTTCGCCATCAGAACGAGACCAAGCTAAATGAAGAAATTATGGAAATGGAAGATAATTGGTCGAAGTCTATGGATGAGTCATTTGAAAATGCTCTTGCCCAACATCGCCTTCTATACCTAGGCTGTAATGAAGAAGGAATTGGTTTGTTAAAGATTGTTTGGGATAGTCAAATCATTGATGCTTCTGTTCCCGCAGCTACTCCTAATAACCAAGTTAACCAGAGGGTTGATGGCAGAGGAGAGGAAGATACAACACTAGAGGGTGGGCAGGAAGAGGCTAGGACTGTAGAGACCAAGGTGGTGGTGGTGACCTCAAAAGATGATGCTTGATCATACCTTTTCTTGTTATTTCTTTCCCCCTTGCGTAGGTTTTTTATGATTGTATATGGACAAATCCCGACCTCAGGCATCTTTTATTTAAATACTTAACATTTATTCTCCATATTGTCGTTACTTTCTTTTTCTTCGCTAAGATGGGTCCAATACTTGATCTCGGTGATTCTATTTTATACTTGGCATGTTTGCTTTTTCAAAGTCGAGATGGGTCTAATGTTCAATTTTGGTATTCCTTAAACACTTAGCACTTTACTTGTGTAGTTTACCGAGATGGGTCCAACGTTTGATCTTGGTGGTTGTTTTTAGACAATAAACATTTGTTTTTCCCAAACGAGATGAGTCCAAAGCTCGATCCTTGAGATCGGGTTTACTTAGGAGTATTTGACACGTAGTCAAACTTTAGGTGTAATGTGACACGAAAGCCTATAGGAATGATGTTCATTATCCCGGGCAACGGTCCAAAGCACGTAACCACGTTAAACCTTTTGTTAGGTTATGGGTTAGGCTTAGTGTTGTAACCACATTAAATATTTTAGGTTTATGGGTTAATTTAAAATTGTGAAGTATAGTTGACACAGAAGCCTCTTGATGTGGAGTCTACTATACTAGGCTATGGTCGGCTATGCTTAACCTCTGTAAACTTGGTCGGTTTATAGGTTAAGGTCAGGATCATAAGGGTACGGGTGAAGACCCTTGAATACACTCCTTGATCTCGGATGATGGTTATAACACCCCAAAGCTATTACTATTAGTATATCCATATTTACACAAAAGTAATCAAGTTTAGACAGGTCACAACTAAATTAACATCATTCTTTGATAATCAATATACTATATATATGTATGTATGTATGCATGTATGAGTCTTGTGAGGGAAAAGTAATATATACATATAATTGAAAAGTCTATTCTATACTGATACGAATAGTTTATACAAACTAATACATCAGTGTACAAATAATACAAACTAAGCCTATTCAAGCATAAGTACATAGAACATATTTAGTAAAACCACTGCTTATCTATAAGATCAAAGCAATGGTCAAAACTAGCAAATAATATTATGCTACATTAACATCTTCACTTCTACTCTTTGAGAGGATCCCGCACTGGAATTATCATGGAAATAAAAGATACAAGAGGTGAGAATTTTAAAATCCTTAGTAAGTATACATATAACATATCATCTTAATAACTCCAACAACTTTAAGAAATAAAATCATAATTGTAAATAACACATAGAAAGGTGGCTACAGCGAAAAGGGTTTCATTTCTCTTCTCGAGGCAGAAATTCTATTATTATCATTAAACAATAATTTACATTCAACAATTATATCTAAATCCAACACATCACCAATAGATCATAAAATACCTACAATATCAATTATGAGTCATATATCACTATCATTAGAATATTCACATTCTCTCATAATGCAAACATTCATTAACTATTCCATGATCTATATAATTAACATATTCATGATAATGTGATAGTGTTCAATCATTCATAATTCTCTTACTAATGCTCATTTATCATCATCTTTCTAAGTATATTCTCAGCAACCTTGGTTTTTACATCACTTGGTAGGGAGGGAATGTTACCTCCTCACACTATCGGTAACCTTGGCTATATCTAATGGGAAAACTAATGAGAAATCTCATACTAAGAATTTAGGAACACCTTACTTATCGAGGTTCATTTCTTGAAATTCACTAGCCACAAGATTATACACATCATACTAAGGGTTACAGTACTAAGGGAATATCAAGTATGGATCACCTCTATTCAAGGATCATATCCAATGTCTTTTAGCTTGAGCACATTCTTATCAATTCAATTTAGCTCAACTTTAATAATTTAAAGGAGCAAAATCATCATTTAATATCTAATACTAGCTCAACTTTACTTTTATAAAAGAGTAAAACATTCTATAGTACATCTTATAAGTATAACAAGTGTACAATTGTTGCCAGTTTAGCAAGACTACACAAGCACACGTGTTGACAAGTAATATAAATGAGCATTCAAGTATCGTTCCCATGAGGACTGAATTAAAATTATGCCAATTATTAACCAATTACTGCTTATTCTCTATTCCAGACAATCGAATTAATTTGTGGGATTAAATGATAAAATAAAATAATAATTTTAAAAACAGGATAAAGATAAACAAATAAGAAATAGTGGTTTGAGAATCTAGAGTCTAATTTCACTTATTATTTTATTTGATTTCATGCAATCTTTTCACTACTCTTGATCATAATTTGGTTATGCTAGCCAACGTGTTTATGCATTTACAAACCTCTTTCGATGGCCTTGTAAAACTATGGAACATAATCAAAATACTATATATCTATATGAATTGACAAAATTTCACGCATTAAGAACAAACATCAAACACTTGCTATGCATGACCAATAGGTATATTTCTATCCTATCGGCAAATCAACTTATCCATACAATCGAATTAAATTGAACATGCATTCTCTAATTCCATGGTCAAACATCAAAATCCCTATTTCTAGTTCATTGGATTCACCAAGACAACACAAATAATGGCCAATCAAATGTGTGAATTAAGCATAAAATTAGAATATCATAATCTGAATTATCACAAGAGCAGGAAAGAATCACAATCAAATTAAATTACATAACAAGATTCATTAGACCCCAGAAAAGGAAATTAGAACATATTAGTTACAAAAACAACAATCTCCAAAATTAGCAAAATAGACATCATAAAAAAAATAAAGAGAAGATGTAGAAGGAACTAGGTGTTGCGATGGATGTAAAGTGTTGTGTCCAGCTCTCTAAATCTTCATCTACACCTTGCTCCTCTCCCCAAGTTTCTCTCCTTACATTGCGTCCCAAAACTTGTTTTGCCTCCAATCCTTCTATCCCCCTCTTCGTCCAATTGTTTCCATTTAACAATCATGTGTTGGCATCCGAACAAGGAAGCCGCCGCATCAAAATTGGAAGTGTCGTGGCACTTGTAAGTGAAAGGCCGTGCCAGATTATAAGTGAAGCTGCAACATCAAAATTTATGATGTCACGACATATTTTAATATGAAAGCCACGGTGCTTGATTATTACATGTAGCTGCGGCATAGAATTTGTGGAAGCCGCGACACTCTGTGATAAAAAAAAAGATCATGTCCTGGGACTTTACGTAGAGCCACAACACAAGTCTTGTGAATGCCGCAACTCCTTCTTCTCTGGAATTGTGAGCACTGCAAACTGAGAGTTGGAGGCCGCGGCTCAAATGAATCAAGTGTTGTGGCCTTCCCTGTGTTAGAAGCAATTTCACGTGTGCTCATTCCTCTTGCTTGAATTTTCACCACTTGCTTCTTTGCAAAATCCTAGAAATAAATAAATACTAAATTAGTCAAATATATACTAAAAATAAGATAAAAATCAAAGATCTAGCCTATGAATGCATCAGAAATTGCTTGAACAATAACTCTATTTCATAGAGTTATCACACCCCAAACTTATAATTTTGCTAGTCCCAAGCAAAATAAAGCAAGATTTTCACAACTTCTCATTCTTAGCATCAGCATCTGTACATTCATATGCAAAACTCAACAATTCTGATTCCAAATTACTTATGATAATGTGGCATCTTGTTAAATCTCATATTCAATAGTTCAAAAATCGATTCAAAGTCAAGCATACATGCCATCTAATCTTCAGCTCATGCTATCATGTTTCAATTTTTTTATGCAGAAGATTTCCCAAAAGATGATTAAAGAACCCTTTCCCAACTCTAGCACATCCAAGAAAACTCATGATGATACCCAAGCAATTTCAACTCAGATTCCCTCAAAATGTCCTTCATCTCTCTCTCTGCCAATGTAGAACCAAGCATGATTAATGATCAAGAGGGTCTTTCAAGCTTGTAATGTAAGGCCATGGTAATGAGTAAAGAAATGAAAGGAAGCAATAAACAAATATTAGGACACATAATCTTGCACATGACCAAAATGAGCCAAACAACTATTACACACAAGGCACATTTTCTAGCATAAGAACCCATAAAAGTTTGTTTTCTAGCACAAGGCAAATTAGAAAATTAGCACAAAACTTTTTTTTTGGAACTTTTCTTTCTTTTTTTTTTTGCTATTTCTTACTTTCCTTTTTTTCTTCCTTTTTTTTTTTAAATCACAAATCTGCTAGATTCTAAAACATGTTTGTCCCTTGTTTCTTCTGACTCAACTAAACATTTGCAAGATATGTTCCCAACACGGACAATGGTGGATAAACAATACTTAAGGGCTAAAAGGTAAGGATGATGTAGGTAAAGAACAAAACATAAAGGCCAATCACATTCACAAGGCTCATAAATGGGTACTAGGGATATTCATACATATAAAGGTAGGCTTGAAAAGGCTCAACCAATTCAAAGAACACCCTAATCATTTCATCAAACATACTTAGCCTAGAATTTCACCTCAAGAGAGAATCAAACACTCTTTCAGAAATTAAGTCTTCATCACAACAGGGTAAGTCATAGCTTTCTTTAGATATGCACAACTATTATTATTCCAAGATTCTCAATCATGTAAAGGGAAATGCATACATATTAACAAAACACTAAAGCTCAATTAAATTTCAAATGGCATGCATCTTATCCCAGAATCAATAATTAAATCAAAAGAAAATATATCATAGATTAAATTAGCCATATCAGCATTCAACATTTATTGCATAGCTCCACATTACACATATTTTTTTTATTTTTTATTTTTTTTATTTTTTTTAATTATTCATCGTTACAAGCCAAAAAGATAAGGTAAACAAAATCAAAAGAAATCAAGAAATCAAAAGCTCAATAAAGTCAAAAGAAGATAGATAACTATGATATGAATGTAAAAGCATAAAAAAACTGAAGATAAGGTAAAGAACTTGGGTTGCCTCCCAAGAAGCACCACGTTTATAGTCCTAGGATGGACTTTCTCTATATTGATAACCAGGAGATGCAGCTTTGTCACCAAGACAGGCATAGCGCAAATGAGAAAGTAATAGTTTGAGCTCTCTCAGTTCCTCATCTTCCCTTACACATCTAGAAATCAATGAAACTTTAAGAGGGTCACATGGGACACTTGCACAAGATACATCAGATCTCTTCCCATCAAGCACATTAACATGCGAGCATTCTTCAAGATCTCTAGGCAATTCCATTGCTTTGAAAATATTAAAAGTTACCTCGTAATCCTGCACTCTCATGGTGAGCTCTCCTTTTTGCACATCAATGAGAGTTCTTCCAGTTGCAAGGAATGGTCTTCCAAGGATGAGAGGGACATTTTTATCTTTCTCCATATCAAGGATGATGAAATTTGAAATATGAGTTTATCCACTTTTACAAACACATCTTCAATTATTCCCCATGGATAAGTCAAGGTTTGATCTGCGAGTTGCAAGATAATCGATGTGGGCTTAGCCTCCCCCAAACCAAGTCTTTGGTATATTGAAAAGGGCATGAGATTTATACTCGCTCCCAAATCACATAATGCCCGACCACAAAATTTCTCACCAATGGTGTAAGGGATGGTGAAGCTTCCAAGATCTTTGAGCTTGGGAAGGAGTTTATTTTGCAAGATAGCATTGCATTCCTCCGTGAGAGCAACAGTCTCAAATTCACTAAGCTTCCTCTTCGTTGACAAGATATCTTTCATGAATTTCACATAGCTTGGCATTTGCTCCAAAGCTTCTACAAATGGTATGTTGATATGTAACTTCTTAAAAACTTCTGAAAACTCTTTGAATTAGTGATCCAACTTTTTCTTTGCAAGACGGTTGGGGAAAGGTGGAGGTGGTATATAAGGCTTGTCCTCAACCTTCCTCTTGACAAGTTCCTCATTTTTCGCATCTACATTTCTCTTAACCTCCTCATCTTTTATCATCGCAACATCTTCTTCAAGTTGCTTAGTCTTGTGATTCCCTTCTATTTCCTTCACACTCCTCAATGATATGGCCTTACAATGCTCATGAGAGGCACCCTTAGGATTATTGATGGTGTCGCTTGGAAAAGTCCTTAGGGGCCTATTGTTCAGAGCTTGAGCAAGTTGGCCAACTTGAGTCTCGAGATTCCTCAAAGAAGCCTCTTGGCTTTGCATTAAAGCATCATGGGATGCAAGCTTTGAATCAGTTTTAGCCATGTAGTTTTGTTGGCTAGTCATGAATTGGGCAAACATCTTCTCTAAGTTGGAAGTTGAAGTTGATGTTGAAATTTCAGCTTAAGGGAAACTCTATTATTGAAAACCAGGAGGAGCATGGGATGCTTTTTTAGGCTGAAAAGATGTAGAAGATCTGTGAGAATTTCCACCTCGAGAGAGATTAGGATGGTTTCGCCAACTTGGGTTGTAAGTGTTACCAAAAGCATTGTTGTGACTCGGTTGGCAGAATTGGTTGGCATATTGCACACTTTCCATAACTGATAGGCATTTGTCACTTGTATGTGCTTCCCACAATAATCACACAAGACAAAAGGGCTTTGAGTGGTATTAACCCCTATAGTGTCAAGCTTCTTAGATAGGGCAGCAACTTGAGCTGTAAGTGAAGTCAGGGCATCAACATCATGTATGCTTGCCACTCTTTTATGTGTGAACCTCTGTGAAGGCCACTGGTAATTGTTTGTGGCCATTTCCTCAAGAAGATCATAAGCAGCATCAAGAGATTTGCTCATGAGAGTGCCACCTGCTGCTGCGTCAATAGTTTCTCTAATGTTTCCCAACAACCCATTATAAAATGTCTGAACTTACAGCCACTTTGGAATGCCATGGTGAGGGCATCTTCAGATGAGATCTTTATACCTCTCCCACACTTCATATAATGACTCAGAGTCATATTGCACAAAAGAAGTGATATCATTGCACATCTTTGCTATCTTCACCGGAGGGAAATACTTGGGGCTAAATCATCCCATGTTGTGATGGACCTTGCTAGTAAAAAGTTAAGCCATCCCTTGGCCTTGTCCCTCAGAGAAAATGGGAACAGCCTCAATCTGATAACATCTTTAAAGACTCTGTTATATCGAAAGGTGTCACAGATCTCCAAAAAGTTAGAGAGGCGTGCATTAGGATCATCACTAGGCAAGCCTCTAAATTGCACTGATGCTTGAATCATCTGGATAATAGCCGAATTGATTTCGAAGTTATTAGCTTGTATAGCTGGCCTCCTGATGCTAGAATGTAAGTCTTGAACCTGAGGTGCTGTAAAGTCCCTCAATGACCGAGTATGGTCCTCTTCGTTTACCATAGTGGTACTCTTTGAAGTTTGAGCTCTTTCCTTCAAAGGCTTACAAAAAGTCCGTTCAATCTCTGGGTCAAATGGAAGAAGCTCAAAACTTTGTGAATGTCACATACACAGAAAATTGGTACATAAAATTAAAGACAAGCAGCTCGATATTAATATTAACACAAAAATTCAAAAACAGACCCTAGCAACGGCGCCAAAAACTTTTTGCCAGTTTAACAAGACTACGCAAGCGCACGTGTTGACAAGTAATATAAATAAGTATTCAAGTATCGTTCCCACGAGGACTGAATTAAAATTATGCGAATTATTAACCAATTACTGCTTATTCTCTATTCCAGACAATCAAATTAATTTGTGTAATTAAATGATAAAATAAAATGAAATAAAATAATAATTTAAAAAACAGGATAAAGATAAACAAATAAGAAACAGTGGTTTAAGAATCTACAGTCTAATTTCACTTATTATTTTATTTGATTTCATGCAATCCTTTTACTACTCTTGATCATAATTTGGTTATGCTAGCGAACGTGTTTATGCATTTACAAACCTCTTTCGACGGCCTTGTAAAACTATGGAACTTAATCAAAATACTATATGTCTATGTGAATTAACAAAATTCCATGCATTGAGGACAAACATCAAACACTTGCTATGCATTACCAATAGGTATATTTCTATCCTATCAGCAAAATAACTCATCTATACAATTGAATTAAATTGAACATGCATTTTCTAATTCCATGGTCCAACATCTAAATCCCTATTTCTAGTTCATTGGGTTCACCAAGACAACACAAATAATGGCCAATCAAATAATCTGAATTATCACAAGAGTAGGAAAGAATCACAATCAAATCAAATTACATAAAAAGATTCATTAGACCCTAGAAAAGGAAATTAGAACATATTAGTTTACAAAAACAACAATCTCCAAAATTAGCAAAATAGATATCATAAAAAAAATAAAGAGAAGATATAGAAGGAACTAGGTGTTGGGATGGATGTAAAGTGCTGTGTCCAGCTTTCTAAATCTTCATCTACACATAGCTCATTTCCCCAAATTTTTCTCCTTGCGTTGCGTCCCAAAACCTGTTTTGCCTCTAATCCTTCTATCCCCCCTCTTCGTCCAATTGTTTCCATTTAACAATTATGTGTTGGCATCCGAACAGGGAAGCCGTAGCATCAAAATTGGAAGTGTTGCGACTCTTGTAAGTGAAAGGCCATGCCAGATTATAAGTGAAGTCGCAACATCAAAATTTATGGTGCCGCTGCATATTTTAATATGAAAGCTACTGTGCTTGTTTATTACATGAAGCTGCGGCATAGAATTTGTGGAAGCCGCGACACTCTGTGATAAAAGAAAGATCATATCCTGGGTCTTTACGTATAGCCATACAAGTCTTGTGAATGTCGCAGCTCCTTCTCTGGAATTGTGAGTGCTACAAACTGAGAGTTGGAAGCCATAACTCAAATGAATCAAGTGCTGCGGCCTCCCTTGTGTTAGAAGTAATTTCAAGTGTGCTCATTCCTCTTGCTTGAATTTTCACCCCTTGCTTCTTTGCAAAATCCTAGAAATAAATAAATACTAAATTAGTCAAATATATACTAAAAACAAGATAAAAATCAAAGATCTAGCCTATGAATGCATCAGAAATTGCTTGAGTAATAACTTTTTTTCACAGAGTTATCAACAATATAGAACTCCATTTAGTGAACTCAATCAATTCCTTTCATATTATAAAATATGGAACTCCATTTGCTCAAAATAGGGATTTAATAATCGATTATCATAGTTTGGCAATTGATTATCAACCATAAATGTTCTTATTTTGTAACTGGATAATCGATTATCACACTCTGATAATCAATTATCATTATCCAACATTGGCATTTTGTAAGCCCATAATCGATTATCAACCCTGGATAATCGATTATGACTCACTGACATTGCATTCTGGAAGTTGATAACCAATTAGCACTTTGCTCTAATCGATTATCACTCAAAACATGGCATTCTAGAAGTTGGTAATTGATTAGCATCTTGGCTCTAATGGATTAACACTTAGAATATATCATTCTGGAAGTGGATAATTTATTAGAACTTCTGGGTAATCGATTATCACTTGCGAATCTAGAGTTTTTGGGCATGGATAATCGATTATCACTTGTTGATAATCGATTATCTGGTGCATTTCAAACTAGAAAACAACTCTAACTCAGCAACTTCTATTTCTTTCAATCATTTCTATCAACATATCATTCAAACTATAATCCAAGTGATAATCCGTTAAGAATCATTTTCATAGAATGCTATTTATATCATAAATCACAAACTCTTAAGGTTTTATATATATATATCGATACTTAAAGCTCATCAATCTCATATATATACAACCAATTCATTATAGAAAATCACAAGGAATTCTCAACCATGAAGAGTTTAAGAAGCAAGGAAAGATAGAGAGCATGGTAGAGATACATAACAACCCCTACCTATAATCCTTTGTTAAAGGTGTTCTTTTCCTCTTCTTGTTCTCCCATTTGTTTTCTTTTTCTTTTCTTTCTTCCTGCTTTGTTATTTCTTTTCTTTCTTATCTTTATCTTTTCTATTTTCTATTTTCTCTTTTTCCTCTTTTTCCTCTATCTTAAAGATTTACCACAACTCATTCTAAGTATTTGTGACCTAGAAATAAAGTTTCCATATTTATTTCTATCATCTAAGCAATTTATGCTAAGTTTTGAGCTAATATGAGCTATTTTCACATCTAGTGTTATAACATTATACTTAAATTAGCTCAGAAAATCACCGAAATTAACAAGTAACTCATACAAGTGTTATTGAGCTTCTATAACAAAAATTAAGGCTAATAGATTAGGGAGGATGTTACAATTCTCTCCTCTTTTTAAAAATTTTGTCCTCAAAACTTAGTTACCTAATATGAAAAGTTCTGGATAGTCTTGCATCATAATGGACTCCAACTCCCAAGTGGCCTCTTGTAACACCCTCAATAACATGTTAGACTCTTATATGATTAAAAAGGTAGCTTAATACTTGCTTAACATGTCTGTTAAATTTTGTAGCCTTCTGAGCATGTTTAGTCACTTTGTTGTAGTACTATGTGTGGAAAATAACTGTTATTAGCCTCAGAATTAGCTTAAACTGCTTAGTTAGTAAAAATAAATATGAAAATTTTGTTTTTAGATTACAAATATGTGAAAGATGATGTAGTTAGAAATTGAGGTTACTCAGAGTTAATTTGGTATTTTTAGGTATGCTGAGTATATGTTTTAATGTCAGATTGGCTAGTAGTAGATATGGAAAAATATGAAAATGATGAAACAATATTTTTTATGAATCTTAAGATTTATTTTAAACTTTTTGGAAGTCAGGAAACTTGATTTGGTGAAATCTAAGTATTTTTAATAGATCGAGAGTTACAGGTTTGTCACTTAAGTGACCAAGTCTCTCACGGTTCCCTCACTCATTCTTCCCTTGACTTTTATGTCTGTAAATTAGATATTTCTCTTATTTTCTCTCCACTCTCACAGCTGCCATAGGAAATCAAAAAGGAAAAGGAAAGAAAAAAGCTAAAGGAGGTGAAGCATCAACCAAAGAGGAGGAAGAAGATAGAGGTGGAGAGGAGCTTCTCAGTTCTTTCATTTCTAGCCAATAGAGGTAGGGAGAGTTTTCTATTTATCTTTCCCTTTTTGTTTCTTCTTGTGTGATGTTAGGTTACATGAGTTGAGGGAAATGGGTTTGGTGAGCAATCTTATGTTCTTGGCTTGAATCTTGTTGTAGAACTTGAGGATGACTTATTTTTGGTTTTTTTGATGCATGGTGATGAGTTTTCATCCCTTAAACTCCTTTGCTTTCACTTGAGCTAATAGTTGAAATTTGGGATTTTAGGGTTGATAGATGATTCATTAATCTATGTGGGAGTGAATTACAGTTATATAAGAGTTACAACATGTTTATAGGCCTTATATAGTGTTGAAAAGCATTTGGAAATGGTTTTGGGGGTTGAAATCTGGTTTGGAAGCCAATGGAATAGTGGATGAAGTTCCAGGTGCTGGGCATCAAAGCACTTATTTTTTGGCCACTTAATTGTTGAAGGCCAGAAAGCTTCTGCGTTTAGGGTGCTTAATCGCCTAGGTTGTGAGTGCCTAAGCACCCAAGGTCTGGAGGCTCTGGAGGTTAGCGATTAATCACTCATGTTTGATAGAAGAAACAGGGGAATGTTTCTACTGTTGACCGCCTAGAAGCTTAGAAAAGGCGCCCAAACACAAAAAATTCTAGGGTTTTTATTTGGTGAATATGAAGTGCTTAACTTATATAGATCTTTATTACATGCTTATTAATGAGTGATGAGACTCTAATAAGGGTATTTAATGAAGTGTTAATGATATGAATGTAAATCAAATGGTATGTTGGTTATTATGGTAATTAGCATCATTGCTTTACATGTTTATGATTGTCAAAGGATGTGATCCTCAAATTTGAAGATAACCTATGGTAGGTGAGGAGGAACAGGTCCCTCCCTACTATAGTGATAAGTTGAGGATGGACTACCTCTCGCTCATTATTCAGGCAATTGAGGTGGGATTTTCCCTCTCTGCTAAATGTTATCCTAAATGAAAGGTAGTTGAGGAGGGATTCCTTACTACCAGAGGTAATCCTGTACCTTTGATAGCATGACGATGAGCAAATCCTCCCTATTGTAGAGTAGTTGAAGGTGGTTGTTCCTTCATTACTCTTGGGTTCGCGTGAAGCAAGGTTTCATATTACCGTGTAGTTGATGTGAATTCACTACCCAGGGAAGATTATGGAACTAGGTTCCTATGTTTATTGAAGACCGTATAGTTGATGAGACCATTACCCAGAGAAGAATATTGGAACTGGGTTCCAGTGCTTGTTCAAGACTTATGGAACTCGGTTCCTTTGCTCTGTTCAAGGCTCATAACATATCATAACAATTCTAGAGTGGCTTAGGATGAGTTCCCTAACTACGTTTGAGGAATCATGACATTGTCCACATTCACTTTTAGAATATTGCATAGGCATGAACATAAGGCATAATTTGGCATTGCATGGCAATTGTATGGGCGATTGCTAAACATAACATATTCATGCATGGCAATTAGGGCAATTGCTTATTTATGAGATTGCGATGATGATTGCAAGTATTGTGTGGAAATGAGTTTTCTATACAAACTTATAAAATGAGATTTTATTTCGGGAAGAGAAAGGACGTGGTTTTGGCTTTTGCCACCTTTCTAGAGATAAAGTGTTTTTACTTGATGTTTTTCCCCGAAATGGCTGGAATGATTGTGATGGCATGTTTTACTATGAATCTACTGAAAATATGTGATTCTCACTCTGTGTGTTATATTTCCATAATGATTCCAAGGAAGAAGACTTATGGATATAGACTTGCTAGCAGGAGCTTGGAGAGCTTAGTTTAGCTTTACTTTGTAGTTCTTTTTGAAACTTGTATCTTTTGTGCCTTGAGAGGCCTAGTTTGTAGCTTTATACATATTTTTGTATTCATGAGAATTACAGACATTATGTGATCTGTTGATTATTTCTACATCTTAAGTGTCTTATGTTTGATCTAATTGGACTCTATATGTACTTAATTGTTAACATTTAGCTAAGTTTCTAGATATGAAGCTTAATCAGATCCTTATTGTGAAACTATGCTTAAGTGTCATTATAAGCACTCATAATTGAATTGTGCTTTTCAGGAGATCTTTGGGTGATGCAGTCCATTAGCATCAAACCAAGCTTATTATCTACTTGAGGAGAAAGCTAAAGACTCAAGAAGATCAACATCACCTCTAAAAGCAAGGAGAGAAGATCATATGTGAAGAATCAAGGCTGAACATGAAGAAATCAAGTGACACGACCCATGTCCTAAGACATAGAGGGGTCGTGTCCTTCTATGGCACCTCAATTAGACCCAGTTCTAAGTGTGACCGAAGACACGGTTCATATTCCAAGACATGGGTGGGGCCGTGTACCTCTCTGCCTGCTTATTCCCACGAGAATCATGTTAATAGAATAAGACACGGGGGGTCGTGTAACCAGAAACAGCCCATGTCTGCAGCACAGAAAATCAATTTTAAATTTGAATGATGAGCTATAGGCCCAAAGATATAAATAAGATTGTTTAGGGTTCCAAAAAGAGGAGGTCTGGGATAGAAGCCACCAAACAACTGAAGAGAACTCGAAGAAGGAGAGAGGGGGGGATTCGATCAAAGATTGGAAATTCGGATTCGAACCATTAACGATCAATCAACCTCGATCATTGGAAACTAGTTTGATCTTCAGTTTTCTTTCACACTTGTATTATTAGCAATGTTTTTCTTTCATTTTTCTTTTGATTTTGAATTCTCCATGTGTGGCTAAGTTTCTTATTTGGTTAAAGGAAGATGAAATCTTAGTTTTGATTTTGTGAATCCTACATAGTTCTTTATTTCAATACAGTTGTGTTTTTATTCATATGTTTCTGATCTTGATTTAGTATAAAGGTTTTTATACTCTTAGCTAATTTCGAAAGTGGTAAAACTAGGATTGCTATGCGCAGTTACGGTGGTAGGACTAGTGAGACATATGATCTAAGTAATTCAATCTCGGTGTATGATTGGATCTTAGCATGATTGGTTTTTGTAAATCTTAATGCATTCATTAGGTAGATATAAGAGTGGTTGCTTTATAGCTAACTAGTGGTTAGGACTTAATTTGAGCGGTTGTTGTAATCAAAACCTAAGGAAAACAGAGAATTAATCTCACAATCGCATAAAGACATAATTTGTCATATTGGGATAAAGGATATGTAGGGTAGCATTATCATATAAATCTAATGGTGGATTCCATCTCTTAACCAATACCTTTAAATTGGTAATTCAAATCGTGTTTACTGTTGTTACTTTAGACTCAATTTCTATTCTTAGTTTTAACAACAAAATCCCCTTTTTTCTGTTTATTGTTCTTCAGAGTTTAATTTAGAAGCTGGTTTATAGTGTTAATCAAATTAGTTCTCCGTGGATCGACTTTTGCTAACTACAACTGGTTGTAACGTTTTTATATTTTTTGTGAAACTTGGCAATTGATTTTTATCTTAATTTTATTCACAATCCATACGACACCATTATGTATATAATCTTCGTTCATTACTCATATTTTCTTTATATATGCTATTGTTATATTATGTTAGAAATGTGATAGTAGTTAGTAGTATGTCTAGATCTAATTACTGTGATATAATACAGATCATACTATTGTTATTAAATTTGGGATGTTATACCTCCTCTAAGTCAATCCCATCCTATGCCACCTTCACCAGTGGAATTTGCTTCCCTCTGAGTTCTTTAACTCTTTTATCCACGATTATTACAAGTTTTATCACATAAGTTAAATCATTTCTTAATTGTATTGATTGATTTTCTAAGATGTGTGAAGGATTTGGATTATATTTTCTGAGTTGCGAGACATGAAAGATATTGTGAAGATTAGATAAACTAGGTGGAAGGGCTATTTGATAAGCAACTGGTCCAATTCCTTTCAGGATTTGATAAGGTCTAAGAAATCAATGGTTTAACTTTTGAGTTTTCAAAGCTCTACCAACCCTTGTAGTATGAGTGACTCTCAGAAATACGTGTTCTTCTTCCTCAAATTCTAGAGGTCTTCTTCTTTTATCCACATAATTCTTTTGCCTACTTTGAGCAGTTATTAACCTATTCTTGATCATCTTAATTTGTTCTATGGTTTATTGCACTAGTTTTGGATCTAGAATGGTTCTTTCTCCTATCTCATGCTAACATAAAGGAGATTTATATTTTCTACCATATAATGCCTCATAAGGTGTCATTCATATGCTAGTGTGATAGTTGTTGTTATAAACAAATTCTACTAAAGGTAGAAATCTATCCCAACTCCCCTGTTGTTCAAGTACACATGCTTTAAGCATATCCTCTAGGGTTTAGATAATTCTCTTAGTTTGTCCATCAGTTTGCATATGGTAAGCTATGTTAAAGCTCAACTTAGTCCCAAAGGCTTTCTTCAAAGCTCCGCAAAATCTAGAAGTGAACCTAGGGTCTCTATCAAATACTATGCTTGAGGGGATTCTATGTAATCTGACTATATCTTGTATATACAACTAAGCTAATTTATCCAAAGAATAATTAGTTCTTATTGTCAAAATGGGTAGATTTAGTTAACCTATCAACTATTATTGATATCATATCATAGCCTGATTGGGTTGTAGGTAATCCCATTACGAAATCCATTAAAAAACTTTCCCATTTCCATTCTAGGATTTCTAATGGTTGTAAAGGTCCATAGGGTTTCTGATGTTCTATCTTAACATTTTGGCAAATTAAACACTTGGACACATATTCAGCTATGTCTGCCTTCATCTTAGGCTACCAAAACAATTCCCTAAGATCCTGATATATTTTTGTTGCACCTAGATGTATTGTGTATTTACTCTTATGGTCCTTTTCCAAAATTCTCTCTTTGATTCTAGTTTCCTTTGTGATGCAAAGTCTATTCCTAAACATGATTATTCCATCATTTACTCTACTAAATTCCGTTTGCTTTCCCAACAAGATTTGTTCACTTATTTCTTTTAAGACTTCATCTCTTCCTTGAGCTTCTCTAATTTGAGTCTTCAGTTCACTAGTTATGTCTAAATTTACTCATCAGAGACTATGTGGTGACAGAGTCACTACTAGACTCAACTTCCTAAAACTTTCCAAAAGCTCAATCTCTTGAATCATCATTCAAGACACATGTAGAAGTTTTCAACTAAGTGCATCAACCACTACATTGGCTTGACCTATATGATATATAAATTCAAACTCATAATCTTTCAAAAATTTCATTCATCTTCTTTGTCTCATATTCAATTCTCTTTTATCAAACAAGTACTTTAAACTCTTATAGTCACTAAACACTTCAAACTTATCTCTATACAAATAGTGTCTCCAAATTTTTAAAGCAAACACAACAACTGCTTAATCCAAATCATGGGTAGGATAGTTCTCTTCATGAGGTCTCAACTGCCTAGAAGCATAGGTAATTATCCCTCTTTTTTGCATTAGAACACATCCCAATCCCTTCTTTGAAGCATCACAGTATACTTCAAGATTCTCTTGGGGGTTTGGAATTACAAAAATAGGTGTTGTGGTCAACTTCTGTTTCAACTCTAGAAAACTAGCTTCACATTCTGGTGTCCATTCAAATGAGCTACCTGTCCTAGTTAGTCTAGTTAAGGGTAAATCTATATGAGAAATTCCTTTTATAAACCTTTTGCAATACCCAATCAGTCCTAAGAAACTTCTGATCTCTATTACAGTAGTAGGTCTTTCCCATCACACCACTACTTCCACCTTGCTAAGATCCACTGATGGTAACATCCCGAAAATTACTTATTTCATGATAAATATTTATTTTATAATATTTGTGATTTTTAAGAATTTTTCTAGATTATTTGATTATTTTAATATTTTTCTCAATTTACGTGCACATTGAGCGAGGCTGGAAAATGAAATATTTTCTCTGTGGCCGAAAAACTTTGAACTGTAGAAACATCGACGGGGGATCTTACTAAACCCGAGGTCGGACACAGTTCACAAAATTTTTGTTTTTCGAGGTTTTACCCGTAAATAAAATCGTAGTATATTTTATTATCTATGGGACAATAAAATATTATTTTTGCTAACTGTAACAATTGTCCACTAGATAATAGTTCTAGCATATTATTTCTATCTGGTTAATTTTATGATGGCATCTAAGTGACATCATCACCCTTCACTTTATCGAGAAGCATGTGAAGCTTCTTAAGAAAGCTTCAAGGAAGCTTCCTACACAACACCACATTTTCCTCTCTCCTCATTTGGGCTCCACGGCTGGGAAGAGAAAAAGATGACAAAAGTCATCATATTTTGACTTCTCATTTCCCATTTCAAACCCATTTCACCTTTTTCTCTCTCATTCTCATATTCTCTCATCTCTCTCACGCCCTCTCTTCTCCCTCTCTTCCCCCACACGGCCACACACACACCACCATTGAAGGCCACCACATTTTCTTGCTCAACCAACCTTGTTTCTTACTTCCTCTCATCATCCTAAGACTCTTATCTTTGGGGGCCATCCCCTAAATCTTCCTCTTTCATCTTCTCCCATTGAAGCCCAAAGCTTGAAGCTTTTGAAGGTTTTCTTAGAGGTCTTGGATGAAAATTGCAAGAAAAACACCAAGAAGGCTCTTTTCTTGTTTTCTCTTGAGGTAAGAGGGAGATAATCCTCTTCAACCAATCTTGGTGGTGAGGAAACATTTTTTTGGTGTTGATGGTGAGGAACCTATTGTGGGTTTCTCACTTTGTTTGTGATTTCTAATGATGTTATGATTTAAATGTATTGTATAATCTTCTATGCTTGATATTGTGAATCTTGATGGATTTGTATGTGCCTAAATGCTCAAATATATATATTGATTAGTACCCATTTGATTTGGAAGCTTGGAGAAGCTCATTTTCATGAATTCTGGTGTAGATTCATAGGCTGTGTGGATTTATATGGCCCAGGCCGTGTTCCCCACTGGAAACACAGCTCAACGCACAAGATAGAGTGTTACACAGTAGTGTAATCAGGCATTTCAATTTGAGCATGTTCTTAGGTACTTGCAGAGGAGTACACGGCCTAGGCCGTGTAATTTTACATGGCCGTGTAATTGAGGTTGTGATAAATAGTTGAGTTTTTTAGTCCCTTGGAGGCTCACAGCCTCATTGGGCACTCATTATGAGACCTTGTAATAAATTAGAACTTAGCTAATTAAATGAATAAACACTTAATTAGGAGTTCATAATGTGAAAAGAATTAAGAACACAACCTTATCATACAACTTAGAGTGAGGTTTGGATAAAGAAAGAACATGAGTGTGAGGAGGGCTGTGAGGAACTCAAAGTAAATATTCTAAGAGAGTTAACGCAAGCATAATGGAATTAAGACATAACTTTCGTAGCAACTTTGAATAGTATGTGTTCACCTTTGAGGTTTTAATATTGACTTGAGGTGGGTCTGTGATTGGGATCAAAGCTTTTGGATGAATGATTGGGCTCTATATGACATGTGAATTTGGATAAGTTATGCTATCATTGTGAATCTATATATGTATATATATGTACGCATTGAATCCACATGCATTGAGGCATGATTGAGAAAGTCGAACATGATGAGCATGTATTGACATTATGGTTATGGAACTGAAGTACCAGACCAAGAAACATCAAATAGACGATTTAGTCAGATGTGGTTTGCTTTTATAACCAGAAACATCAGGTAGACGATTTAGTAAAAAATGACTGGTTATCAGAGGAAACCCAGATATCATTGGTGTTATGTAGTCATATGGAAGGTTATATAATATCAATGATGCAAATGGTATTGAAACAATTGTATGGACGATTGCTTTGATACCATTGGGAATGGTACCACGGAGGGTTGATCCTGCTGAATATGTATTTGTGCATTATACAATTATGGTATTTTATGCCTAGGAGTGAACGAGAACTTACAGGATAGTGGGGTCTTGAATAGACCTATGGGGGACGTCAGGGCGCGATGATTCACTCGTGATCATGTTATCACATTGTATACCACTGGCCGTGAACACTGTTGCAATGCACTGGCAGCCTGACAAGGTACTATTACTTTTCGTGGCCTGGTGTAGACTATCTTTGAGGGCGGACAGATCTTTTGGGACATTCATCTTTGAAAACTTGAGTCTAGCTCTATGGAGTAGGAAATGAGTACATTGTACATGAGGATGGTCAGCATACATATTGTGCATATGCATGGCCAGTTCACATAATGTCATGGCATGGTCAACATACATATTAAGGAGACATAACTATTATTTATATATCTATGGTGGATATCTATTGTTATAGTGTTGTTAATATTTATAATATTGAGGAATATGCTTTCTGATGATATATATGCAATTGATCACTTGAATATATTTATAATATCTGTATGTATGGAATGACTTTGTAATTCATGTTATGTTCCTTTGTTGATATCTTGGTAATGATGTAGGATATCTCACCCTTGCTTGCACTATTCTTGTTCTATGTGATTTTTGGTTAAAGACTATAAGGGGGCGAGGTTGAATTTCCTAGATTTTACGTGGTTTGATCTCCTGTGTTCGGCGATGGCAACAAGAAGGGGTTCTATTAGTTTCATCAAGAGTGTGTTCACCGGGGGTGCTAATGCTTGGCGAGTTGACTAGGCCGGCAAGCGTCTACGGTATGTTAGGGATCTGATCTTGACCGTGAGGAGGATCGTGATGAAGATCCTATCCTAATTCTCACCATATCAATGCATCTAGAGTTTGCCTTTCCTATTCGAGAGCTATGGAGTGATCCGATTCATACGCCTAGAGAGGACGAGGATTCTATGGCATCAGTAGCTAGGGCACTAGCCCGTGAGATTGCACTCTGTCTTGTCCTAACATCTTCTGATGAACCGAGGGAGGATCCCGAGATGGATCCGATGGAGTGCCCAACTCCTTAATTGTGGTGTCATTAAGGGTAGTTTATGTTTTCTTTGCATTACCTGTATAAAGGTTCTTTTGAGTACATGTATGTTTTAAGGTAATTATCCATTCTTATGTGCTGTATTTTGAGTATATCTTGTTAAATTATATTTTCAAATGACAACGTGTGTATCTATTCATTCGTGGCTCATATTTTCTTTATATGCACAATGATAGAATTTGGAGACTTGTTATTTGAGTTGTAGCACGCCAAAAATTTAGTGACTGTGGTATCATGACGATTGTGTCATGGTTACTAAATCGAGGGGTGTTACACTAATACCCCTCCTTGGGATACCACATGACCCAGAAAATGTACTTCTCTCATCCAAAACTCACATTTTGCCAATTTAACTAACAATTGTTTCTCTTTTAGGATTTCTAAAACTCTCCTAAGGTGTTATTCATGTTCTTTTATTGTCTTTGAATAGATAAAAATATCATCTATAAAGACAGCTACAAACTTATCCAAGTATGGCCTAAAGATTCTATTCATGTAATCCACGAACACTGCAAGTGCATTGGTCAAAACATTACAAGATACTCATAATGTCCATACCTAGTCCTAAAAGTGGTTTTAGGGAGATCCTCTTCCCTTACTCTAATAAGATGGTATATAGATCTTAGATCAATTTTTGAGAAAATAGTGGCTCCTCTCAATTGATTCATCAAATCATCTATTCTTGGCAAAGTGTACTTATTCTTGATAGTCACTTTATTTAGCTGCCTATAGTCCACACATAATCTCATGGTACCATCCTTTTTCTTTACTAGGAGCACTGGTGCTCCTCTGGATGATACACTAGGTCTAATGAATTTCTTATCTAATAATTCTTCTATTTACTTTTTGAGTTCTGTCAGCACTAAAGGTGACATCTTATAGGGTGCTATAGATATAGGTCCAGTTCCTAGTACCAAATTTATAATAAACTTTATTTCTCACTCAGGTGGTATATCTCATTTGGAAATACTTTTGGGTACTCCCTTACCACATGTATGTTTTCTAAATCCAGCTCAACTTCAGAATTTAAGGAGAAAATGAGAACATATCCCTGAGCCCCCTCTACTAAACAGTTGATAACCTAATTGGCATTCAAATACATAAAGTCGGAAGAAATAATCATGGAAGAGATATCAGACATAAACATCAAAGTTTTATCTAAACAGTTCAAGATAACAAGGTTTTCAAACAACCAATCCATACCCAAAATGATATCAATATCGAAAAGAGGAAAATATATAAGATTTACAAAGAAAATCCTATCTTCTACTTGTACATAACAATTTAGACAAACATAGGAGGTTGTTACTAGCTTTCCTATTAGTGTAGAAATAGATAAATGATAGCGAAGCTCAAACACAGGTAAATCTAACATGTTCACACAATCATAGGAAATAAAAGAGTGAGATTCTCCAGAATCATACATTACAATTAAGAAATTATTTTTAACTGTACATTTACCTTGTATAAGATCGGGAGGTTAAGTCACCTCTTTACCTCTCAGAGTAAAGACTCTTTCCTTGGTTTGGGGTTGGGGTAAGTTGTTGCTCCCTATCTCTGAGGGCAATTCTTGGCACAATGCCTTGGTTTGCCACAAGTATAACACAACATCTGCTCTATCATACAAGGCTTGTTACCATGATACCTCCCATATTTAGTACATTTTGACCCCAAAGGATCTAGCTGAACTTGTTTTCCCTTGTCTTGTGGGTACTTAGGCCGAGAAACACCTCTTTTGAACCTATCATCCATCCTCTTCCTCTTTTGGAAGTTATGTGGCCTATGCTCCTGGGGAAGCTTGAAGTCATAAGCCTATATAATCTTACATTTATTGATCAAGGTAGGGAAATCTCTAATCTCCATATGCCATATTGCTCTCTTGATGTCTTCCCTCTATCATGCTTCAAATTTTACACATTTCCACTCTTCATCAGGATTATACCTACATTAAGAGGAGAACTTGGACAATTCCTCAAATTTCATCATATATTGGCCCACAGACATACTTCCTTGTTCTAACTCTTTTGAATTTTGTAAGTTCTTGGGAAAGTATTTATCTAAAAAAGTAGTTCTAAATACCTCCCAAGTAATTTAGGTCCCAGTTGCCCTTAACAATCTCTTGACATCAGTCCACCAACTTTTTGCCACTCCTATTAGTATATAAGAGGCAAAAGTAACCATTTGTTCATATGTACAACCCATCACAGTAAAAATTTTCTTCATCTCCCGAAGCCATCCCCCAGCCTTAACCGGGTTATACTATCCCTGAAAAGATGAAGGGTTTGCCTTCCAAAACTTAGAAAGGTCATGAAAGTTCTGATTCCTTACTAATGCCGCATTGTAACACCCCCTTCCGGGAGGCATTACATATTAGACTAACTCTTACATTTTAAAATTCTTTGCTCAAGTTATAAAAGTGAATAGTATAAGATATGAGTTTCAAAAGCTTATTTTCATGGATAACATAAACTGGTCAAATTTTGGGAACACAAAACATAAGAACCATAGAATAAATAAAAGACTCAAGTCATAGGAACTAAAAAGGCTTTTCATAAAGTAAAGTTTACTATATCTTTAAGTGCATCATTTGTATATCCAAAAACATAAATACTTAAGTACTCCAAAATAAACATACCTAAACATATGACTACCAAATGAAAATTGAGTCTTATCTAAGTCCAAACACTAGAAGAATGGGCTCCTGCACCCGATCTTCTTCTAAATTCCTTTCGGGATCCCCAAAAGACAAAGGCCCTAGTCAGGGCATGTTACTGCGGACAGGAGTCCGAGCAGTCGACTCCACAGAGTCCTCCCTAGAGGAAACTCTCCAATTATCCCAAAGCTCCCCAAGGGGCATGTAGAACTCCAAGTGAAATCTGCGTCCATGGTAAATGTGACCGCCTCATACCAGGTCCTACTCCAACTCAGAGTGACAACTCCGTCATACCGAACGCGTCCCATGTCCCACTGAACCCTCCATACTCTGATGCCTCCATGAAACCGTAGCCTAGTGAAACTTTGCGGGTCTTTCCTTACCGCCATCACAGACTTTTCCATCATAAATACGAAATAAAAGTAGATAGAACAATACAATAGAAGAGGTGAGATCCCCTACATCAATACCATCATGGCAGCAAGAAACACAACAACAGACAGTAGTGCCTTTCATACATAACAACATCAAGTAATAGCAGATATAATCATGTTAATACAGGGATGTTATAGAATAACAACATAATCATGTCAATACAGAATTATCATAGAGCAACAACATAATCATGTTATTAACTGATAAGTAATTTAGCAAGATACATCAATATATATATATATATATATATATATGTCTAGATATGTACATATATAATATATATATCTAGATATGTCATAATAATGTATATGTCGACTATGCATATGCATGATGTGTATGCTGACCATCCTTATACACAATGAAACCAGTTCCTACTCCATGGAGTTAAGGTTCAGAGAAGAGCGTTCCAGACGATGTGTCTCCCCTCAAAAGACAGTCTATGCTGGATCACGAAAAGGATAGTGCTTATCGGGTCCTCGTCGTGCGTTGCAACGGTTTTCCATGGCCAGGGGTATACAATGTGACAGTGGTCACTAGGTGGATCACCTCGCCTTGACGCCTCCTGAGATCCATCCGGGATCACACTTATCCAAATTCTTGCTCACTCCTAAGCATCACAAGCCGATAGTCTAATACCCAAGTGCATGCTCATAGAAATCAAACCATCGTTGTACCGTTCCTAACAGTATTAAGGCAACCACCCATACGATTGTCCAATACCATTAGTATCAATGATATTATATAGCCGCCTATACAACTACATAATTCCAATGATCCACTCGGGTCCAGCACTTCAGCCCAAAAGCACAAGGCTGCATTCATAATCCACTTGGGTCTAGTACATCGACCTAAGGCACAATGTTGATGCATGCTATCATAAAGGATTTTAGTTGTGCAAATTCAAGAATCATTATTATCAAATCACGTAGAGTATTTTCACAATTCCTCTAGTATATAGAAACTTTAGGTCTTCTTTAGTCTTTAATTATCATAATATCAAGAATGAAGATAGAAATTAATCCAAATCACCAGCTTCTTCTAACTAAGTTCCTTGAATGACCTATCCTCATATCATTTATGAAAACCTAAAAAAAAACACAATGTCCTTACCTTACCATTCTTTTCCTTTTTCATCTAAGTCTTTCAAATTTTCTCTATTTCTTTCTCAAGTTTGTTTTTCTACTCAAGACTGAAAATCACTCTTTTGCTTAAAGATCAAATTTATTCTTTTCCATTTTTATCTTATAAATTCTTAATTAATTTTCTCGATTGTCAAGTTACCTAGATTTACCATTAATAAATCATTTTCCATGATTCTGATTATCTCCAAATTTGTTTCCATTTAGTACATCCAAAAGTCATTACTCCTCAAATTATGACATTATAATTATCTTCAATCTTACTCATAAATCCCTAAATCCTAATTTGTCTTCCAAATCACCCAAACAATATTTCCTAACATTCTTTCTAAAACTTCCACTATTCAACTTCTAAATAAAATTCTTTTCATCCTAATTACTCTTCCCCCTCGTTATCAAATATTTTAGGTCTCCAATTCACTCTTACTTCTAATTATCAAGTATCATGGCCAACATCAATTTCTTTTCAATGGTAAAAATTTGTTTCTTATCTCATTTAACTTGTAACCTTATAGATCATGTATTTATCACCTAGGCATCTAAATCATTAATAACCAAATATCTTTCTCATGGATATCTCTTTTTGGGCTAAAATGGCCGTGAGCCTCAACGGCCAAAGGAAACCAAATAAATCATTCTTTCTCAACACAATCATAGCATGCCACTTACTTTAATTGTCACAATCAATTAAATTCATGCTCACTATCAAAATCATATAATATCATTAAGTCATCAAAACTCATCTTTGCATACAAAAACAATATATAACCATACCAAATCAAGCAAACACAAATCAAAGTCACACAATCGAGTGGATGAATCCTCACGTGGACTCTCCACTCCCAACACAACCATTCGTTCCTTACCACCATAGTATGGTCGATGAGGTTAATCTCCCTTTTACCTAAGGTGTAGCCTCCTAGCTCCTTGTATGCCCTTATGTAGCAAACTTTCTTCACCAAGAGGTTCTTAGAATCAAAGCAAACACACAAGAATTAGTTCCTAGGGCTTGAATAAGGTTACCATAGATCAAAGTATGATTTTACATTCTTTAAAATGAAGCAAGAGAGAAGATTCAAGAACTTTACCTTAAGAGTCTTGAACTTGAGATTTGAAGTAAAACTTAAAGAAATACTTGAAGATGGGTGAACTAGAGATTTATTTCCACATAAAAGTATCTTAGAATGATGTAGAGACTCAAGATCTAAGGTTAGTTGAATTATTGAAGATTTGGTGATGTATTTTGGAAGTTGGTCGTGAGCTTCAAATGGAAAAAGTGAGAGTTTTGTGTTTAGCCTTTGGTTGCTTGGATGAAAGGACGAATAAGTGATGAACTAAGTGTTGGATGGTCCTCCAAAAATGGTTTTAGCCGTGGGGATGTAGAGAAAATGAGAGGAGAAAATAGAAATCAAAGTCTTACCTTAAGAGCTTCAAGTTAGGGTTTTTGAAAGAAGATGATGAAGATGAGAGAACTAGATGATGATCTTAACATAGAAAATTATCCATAGAGTGTGTAGATTCTAGAAATATGATTGAATGGAGGAAACAAAAATGGAAGATACAAATGGAGTGTGGTTGCAGTGAGGTTGAGAGAAAATGGACAGAAGAATGATGAGAGAAAATGAGAGAAAGACTTTAGGGTAGAGAGAGAAAATGATAGAAAGTTTTGGAAAATGAAAAGACGGTAACTTTTGGTGGAAAGATGACATCTTGTCATCTTTTCCTCCTCTTCCAAAACCGTGTACACCTTGGGAGAAGTAGCAAGACTTCCCTTGCAAGCTTATCCCAAAGCTTCTTTGAGAAGCTTTGCACATTTCCCAAAAAGGTCAAATCATGTTGTCATGTAATGATGTGGCAATGTCACTTAGATAATATCATAAAAGTGACTAGATAGAAATAATCTAATAAATTTTTACTGCAAGCTATTACCCAGTGGATAAAAGTTACAGTTAATAATGCCAGTATCTATTGTCCAATGGACAATAGGGCGCACCCAAATTTTATCAGTCAGATAAAATCTCAAAAAATGAAAAACTTTGTAAACTGTGTCCGGCCCCGAGTTTAGTAAGACCTTCCATCACCGTTTCCACAGCCCAAGGTTTTCCGACCTCAAAGAAAATATTTTATTTTTTCGGCTCCATTCGACGTGTATGCAAATCGAAGAATATATATTAAAATAATCAAACAATTCAAATAATTCTAGAAAAATTCAAAAATATCGCAAATATTATAAAAATGAGTATTTATCGTGAAGAAGTAATTTTTGGGGTGTTACAACTCTCTCCTTCTAAAAAGAAATTTCGTCCTCGAAATTTGTTATACCTTAGAATACACGCGGATCGAAGTTTCCATCTTTAGTCGATAAATTTTGAGAAGTATCTGGCTTTCCAAGCATTTATAACAAATTATACTCTTAATCGTATAGCTTCTCATTATATAATTTTACACTTCAAGCACTTCAATGCCATTGTTCCTTGTAAAATGTCTCCAGATCTTCAACGCAACCACAATGGCTAACTCCGAGTTTGTGTAGGGTAGTCCTTCTCATGTGCTCTTAATTGTCTTGAAGTATACGCTACTGCTCTTTCTATTCCAAATGAGTATACGTTCTAAACTCCAACGTCAAGCATTGCAAGACATCTTGAAAGGTTTCTTGGAATTTGGCAGAATCAACACTGGTGAAATAGTCGAGTGCCTCTACAATCCTTGAAAATTTTCCTATATGCATCAATTCATGCAAAACTTGACTCTTTCATGTGAGATGGATGAGAGGTCCTGCCATCTTGGAGAATCTTGCGGTGAATCTCCAATACTAGCCAGCTAATCCCACACAGTGATGAATTTCTAATACAGTCTTCGATCTTTCCCCTTGAAGAACTGCTCTAACTTTCGATAGACCCACAACAATTTCTTCCTTTAAGATCACGTGACTCAAAGTTGAACTGCCTCTAACCGAAATTCGCACTTGGACAACTTCATGCATAACTTCTTCTTCTTCAGAATTTGAAGAACCACATTGAGATGTTCAACATGTTCCTTCGGACTTTAAGAATAGATCAGAATGTCGTCAACAAAGACAACGACAAATCTGTCTCAGTAGGGAAGAAAGATCTTATCCATGTAGTCGATGAATACTACCAAAGCGTTCGTTGCACGGAACGACATTACTAAATACTTGTAGTGCTTATAACGTGTCAGAAAGGCCGTCTTAGAAGTATTTTCTACTTTCAAATGAACTTGATGATAACTAGAACGCAAACTGATCTTGGAGAAAACAGCGGCTTCCTTCAGTTGATCCATCAAACCACCTAACCTCGATCTTAACAAGAAGTGTCTCATAGGGCCAGTTCTTATCTAATTGTACTATATTTGACATTATAACATGGTTTGGATTAGGAACATATCTCCTCAATCGAAATACACGGGAAATGCTGTGAAGGTTTGAAAGAAAAGGTAGTGAAGCCATTTGGTATACTACCAGACTCATCCGACGAAGAAATCGAAATGGTCCAACCAAATTTAGGAGTGGGCTTCATGGATTCAGTCTAAAAATCTCTGTCTCAAGGAACACTAAAGTTCTATTGGAATAGAATAATAAGATATGGTTAAAAAATAACCAATCCCTCTTTGAGATCAAGTCTATTTATGAAAAAGGCAAACAATCAAATTAGCAGAAAGGTTTCAAATTTCCAACAATAACAGGATAGTTCAAACAAACTTGTGTGTAATGATAGTAGGCTTAGAAATGAGAATAACAATATTCAAGTCAAAAGGAAACAAATACAAAGACAACCCAATTTTAGAAACGAACCCTTAAATTTCTTTGGAACAATTTAACAGGATATGGTTGGAGATAACCAATCCATTTTCAAGATCACGTCAAATATGCGAAAGAGGTAAACAAATCATATCAACCGAAAAGATTTAGTCTTTAACAAGTCCTAGGATAATTTAAACAACTTGGCTATTAACAACAGGTCTTTGTGATAGAAGTACAAATAACTTGGTCAAAAGATAACGAAGATACAGATAACCCTAATTGATCCATAAAGTCATATGCCATAAAGAAATGGGTTACCCCCAGAATTATACAGTATAATCAAAAAATGATCTCTTATGACACAGTCTCCCTCATTTAGGCCTTCAGCTTGGGATGTTGTTACTCCACTTAGGGAATTGACTCTTACTTCTTCGTGAGATTTTGAAACACGTACATCACTAACAAAAGGCTTCGTCTTTTGCAAAGTACAATTCTTAAACACGTGTCCTAGCTTTCCACACTTGAAACAAATCATTTCCTTGCTTGTACAATCCCTCGTTAAGTGATTCCTCCCACACTTCTTACAATGTTGTAAAAACTTCACGGTCTGACCGAATCTGCTGTCACTAGCATTTCCTCCAACCGTTTGCCGTTGACGTTGGTTTCCTAGTGGTCGCGAATACGATTTCTGCTAGAATTGCTTGACCTTACGATTTCTCCTTTTTTGGAACCAATACGGTCCAACGTTATGGGGTTCAATATCCTAAGATTGATTCAACTCCAACAAGATCTGAACCTCGGCTATCAATTCCTGCTGCTGAGTGTAACACCCACCGTAGGGTATCATATTTAAGACTAATTCTAATAAAACTTACCCAAGTTGTACAAGAATTAATCTTGTAAAAACGTCGATTTTAAAATTTCATTTGCAGAATAAACGAAAATAAATAAATTGAACCAAAAAGTCATAAGTAGAACTTATCATTAAAATAAACACACCAAAACATATGTTGATATTGCAAACTTTGTCCAAATAATTTACATAAATACAAACATATATTAAAAGTAAAATACAAACCTAACTACTGAACAGAAAATCTAAACTCCTAACTAAGGATTTGGTTCCTCGGAAGGATCCTCCTCTTCTTCCTCCTCTACATTGTTATCAAATAACCCAGGCGGATATAGTAGCCTCATAGGGGTCCTTACGGAAGACACCATAGAGTCCTCGCATGGAGTATAAGTTGCGCCACCCCAAAGATCACGAATGGGCATCGTAAACTTGAGGCGCATCGACGTATGTTGCGTCAAAATAGGGATACCATTAAGGGTCCCACTCAAGTTCAGAGTCAGATCTCCCATGTATACAAAACGTTCATTATCAAAATTGAACCTCCAAGCATCAATCCCCCATGGAACTGTACCCAGACAAAACCTAACACCTATCGTCTTGCTGCCATCTCAATCAAAAAACAAACGGCTAGTGATGGTAAATAGAATTACCAACTTCTTCGTCTTCCCGGTCTTTATCAAACATACATAGCAAAACAGATATAATATAATAAAGAGGTGAGATCCCCTACATCAATACTAGGATGGCAGTAGAGAAAACGACAACAAGCATACAGATTTAATATTAACATATCATATCCTCACATCATGGATAATAAATCAAATAAGTATAATTAACACATCAATATGCTAAACACAGTTTCAGAGTGAATGATCTAAAAGACATGTCTGTAACTCGGCTGCCGTGGCCAAAAATGCTATCAATTTATCAATTTATCAACGTGCACATCAAGGCATTGTAAAAGACATTCTACACCAGATGTCGATATAGGACAGTGTCTTGGTCCAAATCATCGGTGTGTTTGCATCGATCTGCCTCACGGATAGAAGAGCTACCAACTGTCCATTGCGAGGTACCCGTACCCTGATGCCCCCAAGGTCAACAAGTGACCTACATTTGTCTACTCGCACCCGCACATAGGTGTAATTCATCTCCTAGGCATACAGCCTTACTCAAATAAGCGAACACGTTTTTCTATGCATGATGTATATTCAAATACACATATAATTATTATTTTCACACTATTACATATACCTTGTCTTTCCTTGGCGGTATCATTATTCCACATAATTGGGCCCACCACAACAGCCCAACAACAAACTACTGTTTATGCTCAATTGCGTAGCGATATTATCACATTTTCACATTCACGAAGCATTTTTCTTACGTTTTTAAATTGCGTAAAGATTTTCCAATGTTTTCTAAATCCCGTAAATATTTTATTGCATTTTCTCAATCACGTAGCCTAAACTTACGATTTTTGAGTCGCATAAAGATTTTTTGACGTATTTTCAATTGCGTAAAATATTTCTAACATATTTTAAGTCCAAAATAAGATTTTTCTCATTTAATACCAAAAATTGACTTTATTTTCATTATTTACATAATAGTCCTTCTATAAAATAATATTTACATAATAATCCCTCTTTAAATAATATTTTCAAAACAGTCTTTCTTTAAATAATATTTGCAATATAGTCTCCTTAAAATTAGTATTTTCTACTATTTCCTAGAAGACTGTATTTCTTAATTTTACTTAGGATATTACAGCTCAAATTTTTCCTAACGCGCTTCAAAACCCATAGGGTGAGCTATACGTCAGTAAATTTCAAGTATTGACTTTTATTTTACTACATAGCTTAATTAAGCCAATTTTAATTCTAAAATATCATTTTAAATTCATAAACTTACCAAATTGAGTTTGTACTATTAAAACACCTAAGTCTACACTTAGTAAAATAATTTTGGATCTTGAACATCAAAAATGGCATGTTGGCTGAATTCACATATTGCTTCAAAATTCATATATAAATCATTTCCTAATACTTTAATTCTTATAAAATCACTTAATTAAATCTTTTGTCATAAAATCCTTTAATCCTAAATTAAAAAATAATTTAGATTCCTTAGTCCTCTTTGTGGTGATGAGGTCGTGTGCCTCTAGGCTTTTTGGAGCCTTCATACAAATTTTCCATCATGTAATTCACATATTAAATTACACAAGTATCATCATGCTTCCAAATTCACATAGGCAATTATACTATCAAAGCTATAGGCATACCAAACATACATGCAAGCATATTTTCAAAACCATAAGCATATCAAACACAAACAAAGAGAGCTTCAACAATCAAGTGAGTAAATCCTTATGAATTTTTCACCACAAATAATTCATTTCCTTACCACCAATACATAGTTGATGAGGTTAATCTCCCTCTTACCTCAAGGAAGACAATAACTTCAAGTTCCTCCTTCCTCTTGAATTCGTGTGGCACCAAGAAAAATCCTAAGCAATCTTAAACAAATCTAAAAATCATAAACAAGGCTTGAAAACAATAAACCATGGATCAATCATGGTCTAGAAAATAAAAAATCCAACTTAGGATCAAAGATTCAAGAAATTACCTTTGATGTAGGAAATCCAAGCTTGCTTTTTGAAGCACTTAGAGAAGGATTTTGATAAAACTCTCTAAAGGAAAAGTGTTTAGAATGATGTTTGGGTTTAGAAAGTATGATTAGATAAAATTATAGAAGTGAGGAGGTATGGTTTTGGTGTAGTGGCCGTGAGGTTCAAGGTGGGAAGAAAGAAATGTTCTTGAGTGTTCTTGAGAGGTGAGAGAAAAGATGAAGACTTGTATCACAAAGTGTAAGAAAATGCAAATGGAATAGCCAATTTAGAGTGAATGGCCGTGAGGTAAGTGTGTAGGAATATCAAGGTTAATTATGATGATAGAAATATCATAAGGTGTTCACATGCATTTCACATGGCTTAGGTAATGTAATGGTCATCTAGTGGTCATAAGGATGGTTCAAAAACATGGTAGGAAAGCCTTATGGCCATGTGGCTCAATGGAGTTGCTAACTAGGTTTGTTTCCAACTAGCTTCTAGTTACACCTTAATTTGATAGTAAGCTAACTAGGTTAGGTTATTTAGTTACATAATCTAACCATCTAGTTACATTATTAAGTCATCGTATATGTCATGCATAGTCATTACGTCTAGATGTTTCTAGATTAATTTTCTAACTAAAGCTTCGAAGTACATAGTAACTAAGTTTGTTCATGTAGTTACTAATTAAGCTATTAGGGTAACTTAGTTAGTTTTTCTAGTTACCTAGTAACTAGTCCAACCATTTATATTGACAATTTTCTATTGGTCTATAAAACTCCAACCACCTTTGTTGACTCATTTCTATTGGTTCATTTTAAAATAGGTTGCAGAAATTATTCTCAGTCTATTTTCTGACAAATAAAACATATTGGGTCCTTTACTCGGCAACCGAAGCTGCTGTTAATAAAATAGCAGACATTTTTCCTCGAAATATTTTTATTTCACAGATAAATTCTAAAAATTAAAAGATTTATTTTTGTGACTCTCAGATTCAGATTTAGTAAGATCCATTGTCTCCGAATAAATCAATAAAGATTTTTGCCGGCCCGAAAATTATTATTTTCCTGACTCGTAGCAAATCACACACAATAATCAAAAACAGTCTCAGAACAGTCCAAATAATTTTATATCACACAGAAAATACAAAATAGTACAATTTAGGCATTACTATTAAATATCAAAAATTTGGGGTGTTACACTCAGTGGTCTTCTGCTTTTGTTGTATTGTCATGCCAACCAGTCCTTGTATTGCTTCCACAGTCATAGCCATCCCTTCATTGTCTCGCTCCACATTCTCACGCGTACGTCTACCGCGAGCCATTACCTTTTCTTCGAAAATAGATAAGTCAAAACATAATGGAAACAAGAAGTAATCATTTCAAACAATGTTGTCTCCTTTCAGAGACCAAACAATACATCTCTGAGTTTAGCTTCAGAGAAACACACAGCATAAACAAGACAACCTTCCCATAAACCCAAAAGACTCAGACTTGGAATTTACTCACACTAGAAGTACCACTCCAAATGCGTAGGTACAAACAATTCTGCACGAGTTTAGTTATCTAACTCGACTCTTAGTAGAAGAACTCCAATTTCTCCTAGTTTGCCTAGTTGAAGTCATAGTTTCTTGTCCACACAGAACATTACATATTGAGTTGACCAGTCCTCAATATCAAGCAACTATGTAACAGTAACTACTAAAATCCAACCTAAAGCAACTTATGCAATCCTCTTTTAACATCTTAAACAAGAGACAAAGAAATGCATAATACACACACACAGGAATTTCTACCTGCCCACGCACAGTAAGTCCATACCCCGGCTCAACAAGATGAATTGCTCTAATACCACCTTATGTAACACCCCCTTTCGGGAGGCATTACATATTAGACCGACTCTTACATTTTAAAATTATCTGCTCAAGTTATAAAAGTGATAGTGTAAGATACGAGTTTCAAAAGCTTCTTTTCGTGGATAATATAAATTGGTCAAATTTTGGGAACACAAAACATAAGAACCATAGAATAAATAAAAGAATTAAGTCATAGGAACTAAAAAGGCTTTTTATAAAGCAAAGTTTACTATATCTTTAAGTACATCATTTGCATATCCTAAAAACATAAATACTTAAGTACTCCAAAATAAACATACCTAAACATATGACTACCAAATGAAAATAAGCCTTGTTTAAGTCTAAACACTTAAAGAACGGGCTTCTGCACCCAATCTTCATCCAAATTCCCTTCGGGATCCCCAATAGACAAAGACCCCAATCAGGCCATGTTACTGTGGACAGGAGTCCGAGTAGTCGATTCCATAGAGTCCTCCCTAGAGAAAACTCTCTGATCATCCCAAAGCTCCCCAACGGGCATGTAGAACTCCAAGTGAATATTTGCATCCATGGTAAATGTGACCGCCTCATACCGGGTCCTGCTCCAACTCAGAATGACAACTCCGTCATACCGAACGCGTCCTATGTCCCACTGAACACTCAATGCTCTGATGCCTCCATGAAACCGTAGCCTAGTGAAACCTCACGGGTCTTGCCTTGCCGCCATCACAGACTTCCCTATCGTAAATATGAAACAGAAGTAGACAAAACAATATAATAGAAGAGGTGAAATCCCTTACATCAATACTGTAATACCCCTCAATCAAGTAACTACGGCACAATCGTCATTATACCCCGGTCACTAAATTTTTGACGTGCTATGACTCGAATAACAAGTTTCCAAAATATAATCATTATGTAAATAAAGAAAACATGAGCCACGAATAAAATATGTTTATTACATAGTTCCCAAAATACAATCACTGAATGAAAAACATTAAATATATATATATGTATATATAATGAACACAAGGTACTATTAATATAAAAATGTAGCACTTACATACCCAAATAACAAAAAGCATATACCAAAGCACAAAAGGGTAAGTAGTAACCCTGGGATAGGTACTACTAGCAGACAGAGCCGCAACCCCTAAATATATAATGAACAATGTCCCAGTCGACATGCCAGGCATCACGCCATGCATCAATGCCCCTATGAAGCTGTACCCGCATGTAACCAAGGAAATCTCGTCTCAGCGCCATCACAGGAATTAGAAAGTCAACTCGACCAAAACTAGCCAATTTAATCGTGTCCTCTTCACGGCCTTTATCGAACACAAAAATAAAATGGGACAATACAACGAAGAGGTGAGATATCCTACATCATTACTAACATGGCAGCGAAGGAAAATAATATGAATGACAAAATCATTTCATCCATGTAGATATTATAGATATTTTCAAGTTATCAATTTCATAGACATCATCAGAATGCATATATCACAATAATATAAATATTAACAGCACAATAACAACAAATATCCACTATAGATATATATATCAAATATTTATGTCTCCACAATATGTATGTTGACCATGCCATGACAATATGTGAACTAACCATGCATATGTGCAATGTGTATACTGACCATCCTCATATACAATGTACTCATTTCCAACTCCATGGAGTTAGACACAAACATCAGAGAGAATGATTAGGAGATATGTCAATATCACGGCTGCTGAGGCCCTTAAGTACTGAAATTCTCAATTTATCAACGTGCACATCATGGCATTGCACATGACATTCTACACAGATCTTGATATAGGACAGTGTCTTGGTCCGGATCGTCGGTGCATTTGCATCGGTCTGCCCCCATGGACAGAAGAGCTACCAACGGTCCCTTGCTAGGAACCCATACCCTGACGCCCCCAAGGTCAACATTATGACCTACACTTGTCTATTCGCACTTGCACTAAGGTGTGATTCAACTCCTAAGCAACATGGCCTTAACAATAGTTTAACCACCGTTGTACCATTCCCAATGGTATTAAAGCAACCATCTATACAATTGTTTCAATACCATTTTCATCAGTGATATTATATAACCATCCATGCGACTACATAGCACCACTGCTATCTGGGTTTCCTCTGATAACCAGTCCTTTCTGACTAAATCGTCTACCCGATGCTTCTCATTATAAAGCAAGCCACATCTGACTAAATCGTCTACCTGATGTCTCTTGGTCTGGTACTTCGGTTCCATAATCACAATGTCAATGCATGCTTCAATCATGCTCATCATGTCAGATTGTATTAATCATACCTCAATGTATATGGATTCAATGTATACATACATACATATATATATATACAGAATCACAATGATAACATAACTTATTCAAATTCACATACCATATAAAGCCCAATCATTCATCCAAAAATCTTTAATTCGAATTACGAACCCACCTCAAGTCATTATTAAAACCTCCAAGGTGAACATATACTATTCAAAGTTGCTACGAAGTTATGCTTTAATTCCATTATGTTCTTGCGTTAACTCTTTTAGAATATTTACTTTGAGTTCCTCACAACCCTTCTCACACTCATGTTCTTTCTTTATCCAAACCTCACACTAAGTTGTATAATAAGGTTGTGTTCATTATCCTTTCCACATTATGGACTCTTACTTAAGTGCCTATTCATTTAATTAGCTAAGTTCTAGCTTGTTACAAAGCCCCACAATGAGTGCCCAATAAGAATGTGAGCCTGCAAAGGACTAGAAAAACCAAACAATTCTTCACTATCCCATTTACACGGCCTTGTCCAATTTCATGGCCTAGAGTACATGACAATGTCACATTACACGGCCTAGGCTGTGTACTCCTCTGGAAGTACCTGAAAACGTGTCAAAACTGAAAAGCCCGATTACACGGTAACACTCTATCATGTGCGTTGAGCTGTGTTTCCAGTGGAGAACACGGCCTGGGCCGTGTAAATTCACACAGCCCATGAATCTACACCAGAATCCATGAAAATAAGCTTCCAAATCAAGTGGGTATCAATCTATATACATATTTAAGCATTTAGGCATATACAAATCCATTAAGATTCATGATGACAAGCATAGAAAATCATACAACACATCCAAATCAAATCATTATCAAAAATCACAAACAAAGTGAGAAACCCACAATGGATTCCTCACCATTAACACCAAAGACATTTCCCTCACCACCAAGATCGGGTGAAGACGATTATCTCCCTCTTACCTGAGAGAAGAACAAAGAAAGCAAACTTTTTTTCCCTTAGAAATTCGTTCTTCACCACCTCAAAACCTTAGAGTATTCAAATCCATAAAAATCAAAATTAAAGCTTGGAAATGGTATCCATAGCCACCAAATTGACCATGGATCACGAAAATGAGATGAAAAAATGGAAAAGCTATGATCTTTTACCTTAAAGCTTCAAGCTTTGAGCTTTAATGGTGGAAGAAGATGAATGTGGATTTAGGGGTTGACCACTAAGGAGAAGAGTCATAGGATGATGAGAGGATGCAAGAAATGAGATTGGCTTAACAAGAAAAGCTTGGTTGCTTACCAATGGTGATGTGGCCGTGTGAGAGAAGAAAAGAAGGAGAGGAGAGGGCGTGAGAGAGAGATGAGAGAACGTGAGAGAGAATGAGAGAAATGAAAGATGAGAGAGAAAGTGATAGGTGAATGGGAAAGTGGGAAAAATGACAATTGGTCACCATTTTTCCCTTCATGGCCATGTAACACCAAGGGAGGAGAGAGAAAATGTGATGTTGGGAAGGAAGCTTCCTTAATAAGCTTCGCATGCTTCTCGATAAAGTGAAGGTTGATGATGTCACTTAGATGCTATCATAGAAATGATTAGATAGAAATAATCTGCTAGAGCTATTATTCAGTAGAGAATTGTTACAGTTAGTAGAAATGATATTTTATTGTCCCACAGATAATAAAATATACTGTAATTTTATTTATCAGATAAAATCTAAAAAAACAAAAACCTCGTAAACTGTGTCCAGCCTTGGGTTTAGTAAGATCCCTCATCGATGTTTCTACAGTTCAAAGTTTTCCTGCCACAGGAAAAACATTTCATTTTCCCAGCCTCGCTCAACGTGCATGCAAATCGAGAAAATATTAAAATAATCAAACAATTCAAAAAATTCCAGAAAAATTCCCAAAAATCATAAATACTATAAAATGATTATTCATCATGAAATAAGTAATTTTTGGGATGTTACAACTCTCCCCTTCAAAAAGAAATTTCGTCCTCAAAATTTTCATACCTTAGAAACTAACTCCGATGTCATGCTTCCAGCACAACATTCCAAATCGCTTATTCTAACACAATTTCTTTTTCCCCATGAATTATTTGCATCCTTTCCTGAGTCATCTTAGCTTTATCTGTTGCTCATTGTACAAGCTCGGGTCCAATCGCAATCCTTTCGCTGTCCTGGTGTTAACACAAAGGTGTCTTACATTGCCGTCCATGTAATACCTTATATTTAACTCTCTCTAATCACCTTGATATTTCTAACTCTAATGATTTCTGCAGACTTTAAACGTTGCTCCATGTAGAAAATACCTCTATATTCCCAATGCACTACAATTGCTAATTCTGACTTTGTGTAGAGTAGTCCTTCTCATGTGCTCTCGGTTGTCTCGAAGCATACGTTACTATTCCTTCTATTCTGATTAAACACACATTCCAAACTTCCAATGTGAAGCATCACTAGGTATCTCAAAAGGTTCGTTGGAATTTGGTCAGAATCATTGTTGGCAAAGTAGCTGAGTGTTTCTTAAACCCTTGAAAATTTTCCCCCGTATGCATCAGTCCATACAAAACTTGACTCTCTCGTATGAGTTAGATGAGAAGTCTTGCTACATTAGAAAATTCTGCGACGAGTCTCTCATATTAACTAACTAATCCCATATAGATACGAATCTCCATTACGGTCGTCGGTCTTTCTCATTGAAGAAATGCTTCGACTTTCGATGGGTTCACAACAATTCCTTCCCTTGAGATCACGTGACCCAAAAGTTGAATTGCCTCTTACCAGAATTCGTACTCGAACAACGTCACACATATCTTCTTCTTCTTCTTCTTCTTCAGAACTTGAAGAATCACAATGAGAGATTTGGTACGTTCCTCCGAACATTAAGAATAGGTCAGAATATCGCCAACAAAAATAACGACAAATATGTTTCAACAGAGAAGAAGATCCTATTCATGTAATCGATGAATGCTACCGAAGCGTTCGTTACACGGAATGACACTACTAAACACTTGTAGTGCCCATAACGCGTCTGAAAAGTTGTCTTGAAAACATTCTTCTACCTTCAAACAAACTTGATGATAGTCCAGAACACAAGCTGATCTTAGAGAAAACAGCAACTTCCTTTAGTTGATCTATCAAACCATCCATCCTCGATCTTAACAGAAAATGTCTTATATAGTATGTTCTTTTCTAATTGTACTGCATTCAGCACTGATCTATTTGATATAGAATTTGACATGGTTCAACAAAATTTTGGAATGAGCTTCATGGATTCAAATCCAGAAATCTCTGTCTCAAGAAACGCTAAAGTTTGATTAGAATAATTCAACAGGATAGGGTTGGAAAATAACCAATCCATTTTTAATATTACATCTAATTTGTGAAAGAAGTAAACAAATCAGATTAACAGGAAAGATTCCGTCTTTAACTGGTCATAAGATAATTTAAACAACATGGCTACCATCAACAAGTTCTTAGTAGCAGAAATAGAAATAACTTAGTCAAAAGATGATGAAGATACAAACGACCCTACTGGATTCATACAATCATACACCATAAAGAAATGGGTTATCCCTGAAATTATACAGTAAAATCACAGGGTCATCTATCATAGAACAAGCTCCCTCGTTTAGGCCTTCAGTCTGAGAGACTTTTGCTCCACTTGAGGAATTAACTCTCCCTTCTTCGTGAGATTTTGAAGTACATACATCTCCAACAGAAGGTTTCGTCCTATGCACGGTACAATTTCTAGCCACATATCTCAGCTTTTCGCACTTGAAACAAATTATTCCTTCGATCGTACATTCCCTCGTTGAGTGGTCCTTTCCACACTTCTTACATTTTGGTAAAGATACCACAGTCAAATTGGATTGATTTCCACTCGTACTTCTTTCATGCGTTTGTTGCTGCTGTCATTCCTTCGATCGTCGCGAATACAATTTTCGCTTAAACTAATTAACCTTTCTATTATTCCTCCTTTAGAACTTAGGCAATCTAGAGTTTCTCCAAAATTGACTTTCTTCCAACAATTTCTGAACCTCGACTTCCAATTCCTGCCGCTGGGCGGCCCTCTGATCTTGGCGTGTTGTTACATCTACCACTCTTTGCATTTCTTCTACTGCCGTAGTCGTATCATCATCATCACTCCCCGCATTCACATGCTTACGTCTACCCCGAGCCATTTGCCTCCCTTTAAGGACAAATGAATTGAAATATAAGGAAAATAAAAAAAAATCAATCCAAACAATATTGTCTCCTTTCGGAGACCAAACATAAAGACTCACACAACACAACAAGACAAACCTAACCACCAAATCCAAAAGACTCTAACTTGAGTTCCTTCATTTTACCTTCTATGGCGCGATCTCCTATAAGTCTTTAACTCCTATGCAGCTCCTCGAACCAAACTTATGCCAGATACTCTTTTCCCCAGATAATCGATTTTCCAAAACCTCTTGGACGCCTCAGTCCATAAACCTTACAAGTCCTATTTAACTACCCTTTTTCTAACCCATTGGCTCAAACAATTCTAGAGGTAACACAACAAGGGTGTAAATGCAAACAAATCCTAAGCAAGTTCAGTCATACCAGCTGAGCTTCTTTCTAAAAGAACTTCTATTACCCTAATACGCCTAGGTGAAGTCATAGTTTCCCGCAGACATAGAACATTACATATTGAGTGGGCCAATACTCAATATCATGTAACTATGCAACAATAGCTACCAACATTCAACCTATGGCAAGCCATGCATTCTTTTCCCAAACATCTCAATTAAGAGACAAGGAAGTGCATAACATACAAAGAAACTTCTAACATGTCTAAGCATAGTCAGTCCATACCCCGGTTCAACAGGATGAACTACGCTCTGATACCACCTAATGTAACACCCCTCGATCTAGTAACTACGGCACAATCGTCATTATACCATGGTCACTAAATTTTTGGAGTGCTACGAATCAAATAACAAGTTTCCAAAATATAATCATTGTGTAAATAAAGAAAATATGAGCCACGAATAAAATATGTTTATTACATTGTTCCCAAAATACAATCACTGAATCAAAACCATTAAATATATATATATGTATATATAATGAACACAAGGTACTATTAATATAAAAACGTAGCACTTACATACCCAAATAACAAAAGGCATGTACCAAAGCACAAAACGGTAAGTAGTAACCCCGGGATAGGTACTACTAGCAGATAGAGCCGCAACCCCTAAATATATAATGAATGGTGCCCCAGTTGACACGCCAGGCATCAATGCCCCCATGAAGCTGCACCCGCACGTAACCAAGGAAATCTCGTCTCAACGCCATCACAGGAATTAGAAAGTCAACTCGACCAAAACTAGCCAATTCAATTGTGTCCTCTTCATAGCCTTTATCGAACACAAAAATAAAATGGCACAACACAACAAAGAGGTGAGATATCCTACATCATTACCAACATGACAGCAAAGGAAAATAATACGAATAATGAAATCATTCCAACCATGCAGATATTGTTGATATTTTTAAGTTATCAATTTCATAGACATCATCAGAAGGCATATATCACAATAATATAAATATCAATAGCACTATAACAACAAATATCCATTATAGATATATGTATCAAATATTTATGTCTCCACAATATGTATGTTGACCATGCAAAACTGACCATGCATATGCACAATGCGTATGCTGACCATCCTCATGTACAATGTACTCATTTCCTACTCCATGGAGCTAGAAACAAACATCAGAGAGAATGATCAGGAGATATGTCTGTATCGTGGCTGCCGAGGCCCTCAAGTGCTAAAATTCTTAATTTATCAACGTGCACATCATGGCATTATACAAGACATTCTACACAGATCTCGATATAGGACAGTGTCTCAGTCCGGATCGTCGGTGTGTTTGCATCGGTCTACCCCACGAATAGAAGATCTACCAACTATCCCTTGCGAGGTACCCGCACCCCGACGCCCTTAAGGTCAACATTATGACCTACACTTGTCTATTCGTACCCGCACTAAGGTGTGATTCAACTCCTAGGAAACATGGCCTTAATAATAGTTCAACCACCATTGTGCCATTCCCAATAATATTAAAGCAACCGTCCATACAATTGTTTCAATACTATTTTCATCAGTGATATTATATAACTGTCCATGCGACTACATAGCACCACTGTTATCTGGGTTTCCTCTGATAACCAGTCTTTTCTGACTAAATCGTCTACCTGATGTTTCTCGTTATAAAGCAAACCACATTTGACTAAATCGTCTACCTAATGTCTCTTGGTCCGATACTTCGGTTCCATAATCGCAATGTCAATGCTTGCTTTAATCCTGCTCATCATGTCAAACTATATCAATCATGCCTCAATGCATATGGATTCAATGCATATATATATATATATATATATATATATATATATATATATATATATATATATATATATATATATATATATATATATATATAGAATTAGAATGATAACATAACTTATCAAATTCATATGCCATATAGAGCCCAATCATTCATCCAAAAATCTTTAATCCTAATTACGGACCCACCTCAAGTCATTATTAAAACCTTCAAGGTGAACACATACTATTTATAGTTGCTACGAAGTTATGCTTCAATTTTATTATGTTCTTGCGTTAAGTCTCTTAGAATATTTACTTTGAGTTCCTCACAACCCTCCTCACACTCATGTGCTACCTTTATCCAAACCTCACACTAAGTTATATAATAACGTTATGTTCATTATCCTTTCCACATTATGAACTCCTACTTAAGTGCCTATTTATTTAATTAGCTAAGTTCTAGCTTGTTACAAAGCCCCACAATGAGTGCCCAATGAGAATATGAGCCTTCAAGGGACTAGAAAAACTAAACAATTCTTCATTATCCCATTTACATGGCCATGTCCAATTTCGTGGCCTACAGTACACGGCCATGTCACATTACACGGCCTGGGCCGTGTACTCCTCTAGAAGTACCTGAAAACGTGTCTAAACTGAAAAGCCTGATTACACGGTCGTGTAACATTCTGTCATGTGCATTGAGCTATGTTTCGAGTGGGGAACACAACCTGGGCCATGTAAATTCACACAGCCCGTGAATCTACACCAGAATGCATGAAAATGAGCTTCTCCAAGCTTCGAAATCAAAGAGCTACACCAGCCCGTGAATCTACCTAAGAGAAGAACAAAGAAAGCAAACTCCTTTTTCCTTTGGAAATTCATTCTTCACCACCTCAAAATCCTAGAGTATTCAAATCCATAAAAATCAAAATCAAAGCTTAGAAATGGTATCCATAGTCACCAAAGTGACCATGGATCACGAAAATGAGATGGAAAAATGGAAAAGCTATGATCTTTTACCTTAAAGCTTCAAGCTTTGAGTTTCAATGGTGAAAGAAGATGAATGTGGATTTAGGGGTTGACCACCAAGGAGAAGAGTCTTAGGATGATGAGAGGAAGCAATAAATGAGATTGGCTTAACAAGAAAAGCTTGGTTGCTTACCAATGGTGGTGTGGCCGTGTGAGGGAAGAAAGGAAGGAGAGGAGAGGGTGCGAGAGAGAGAGATGAGAGAACGTGAGAGAGAATGAGAGAAATGAAAGATGAGAGAGAAAGTGATAAGTGAATGGGAAAGTGGGAAAAATGACAACTGGTTACCATTTTTCCCTTCATGGCCGTGTAACACCATGGGAGGAGAGAGAAAATGTGATGTTAGGTAGGAAGCTTCCTTGAAGCTTCCTTGATAAGTTTCACACGCTTCTCGATAAAGTGAAGGGTGATGATGTCACTTAGATGCTATCATAAAAGTGATCAGGTAGAAATAATCTGCTAGAGCTATTATTCTGTGGAGAATTGTTACAGTCAGTAGAAATAATATTTTATTGTTCCACAGATAATAAAATATACTGCGATTTGATTTATCAGATGAAATCTAGAAATACAAAAATCTCATAAACTGTGTCCAGCCTCGAGTTTAGTAAGATCCCTTGTCGATGTTTCTACAGTCCAAAGTTTTCCAGCCACAGGAAAAACATTTCATTTTTCCAGCCTCGCTCAGCGTGCATGCAAATTGAGAAAATATTAAAATAATCAAACAATTCAGAAAAATTCCAAAAAAATTCCTAAAAATCATAAATATTATGAAATGATTATTCATCATGAAATAAGTAATTTTTGGGATGTTACAACTCTCCCCTTCAAAAAGAAATTTTGTCCTCAAAATTTTTATACCTTAGAAACTAACTCCGATGTCATGCTTCCAGCACAACATTCCAAATCGCTTATTCTAACACAATTTCTTTTTCCCCATGAATTATTTGCATCCTTTCCTGAGTCATCTTAGCTTTATCTGTTGCTCATTGTACAAGCTCGGGTCCAATTGCAATCCTTTCACTGTCCTGGTGTTAACACAAAGGTGTCTTACATTGCCGTCCATGTAATGCCTTATATTTAACTCTCTCTAATCACCTTGATATTTCTAACTCTAATGATTTCTGCAGACTTTAAACGTTACTCCATGTAGAAAATACCTCTATATTCCCAATGCACTACAATTGCTAATTCTGACTTTGTGCAGAGTAGTCCTTCTCATGTGCTCTCGGTTATCTCGAAGCATACGTTACTATTCCTTCTATTCTGATTAAACACACATTCCAAACTTCCAATGTGAAGCATCACTAGGTATCTCAAAAGGTTCGTTGGAATTTGGTCAGAATCATTGTTGGCAAAGTAGCTGAGTGTTTCTTAAACCCTTGAAAATTTTCCCCCGTATGCATCAGTCCATACAAAACTTGACTCTCTCGTATGAGTTAGATGAGAAGTCTTGCTACATTAGAAAATTCTGCGACGAGTCTCTCATATTAACTAACTAATCCCATATAGATACGAATCTCCATTACGGTCGTCGGTCTTTCTCATTGAAGAAATGCTTCGACTTTCGATGGGTTCACAGCAATTTCTTCTCTTGAGATCACGTGACCCAAAAGTTGAATTGCCTCCTACCAGAATTTGTACTTGGACAACGTCACGCATATATTTTTCTTCTTCTTCAGAATTTGAAGAATCACAACAAGAGGTTTGGTACGTTCGTACGAACGTTAAGAATAGGTCAGAATATCGCAAACAAAAACAACGATAAATTTGTTTCAATAGAGAAGAATATCTTATTCACGTAATCGATGAATGCTACTGAAGCGTTTGTTACATGGAACGACACTACTAAACACTTGTAGTGCCCACAACGTGTTCAAAAAGCTGTCTTAAAAACATTCTTCTACCTTCAAACAAACTTGATGATAGTCCAGAACACAAGTTGATCTTAGAGAAAATAAGGGCTTCCTTCAGTTGATCTATCAAACCATCCATCCCCGATCTTAATAGAAAATGTCTCATAGGGTATGTTCTTTTCTAATTGTACTGCATTCAGCACTGATCTATCTGATGAAGAATTTGACATGGTTCAACAAAATTTTGGAATGAGCTTCATGGATTCAAATCCAGAAATCTCTATCTCAAGAAACGCTAAAGTTTGATTGGAATAATTCAATAGGATAGGGTTGGAAAATAATCAATCCATTTTCAATATTACATCTAATTTGTGAAAGAAGTAAACAAATCAGATTAATAAGAAAGATTTCGTCTTTAACTGGTTATAGGATAATTTAAATAACTTGGTTACCATCAACAAGTTCATAGTAGCAGAAGTAGAAATAACTTAATCAAAAGATGATGAAAATACAAATGACCCTATTGGATTCATACAATTATACACCATAAAGAAATGGGTTACCCCCAGAATTATACAGTAAAATCACAGGGTCATCTATCGCAGTACAAGCTCTCTCGTTTGGGCCTTCATTCTGAGAGACTTTCGCTCCACTTGAGGAATTAACTCTCCCTTCTTCGTGAGATTTTGAAGTACATACATCTCCAACAGAAGGCTTCGTCCTATACAAGGTACAATTTCTAGCCACATGTCTTGGCTTTTCGCACTTGAAACAAATGATTCCTTCGATCGTACATTCCCTCGTTGAGTGGTCCTTTCCACACTTCTTACATTTCGGTAAAGATACCATGGTCGGATTGGATTGATTTCCACTTACACTTCCTTCATGCGTTTGTTGTTGCTATAAATCCTTTGGTCGTCGCGAATACGATTTTCGCTTAAACTAATTAACTTTTCTATTATTCCTCCTTTGGAACTTAGGCAATCCAGAGTTTCCCCAAAATTGACTTTCTTCTAACAAATTCTGAACCTCGACTTCTAATTCCTGCCGCTGGGCGGCCCTCTAATCTTGGCGTGTTGTTACATCTACCACTCTTTGCATTTCTTTTGCTGCTGCAGTCGTATCATCATCGTCACTCCCTGCATGCATATGCTTACGTCTACCCCAAGCCATTTGCCTCCCTTTAAGGACAAACGAATTGAAATATAAGGAAAATAAAAAATAATCAATTCAAACAATATTGTCTCCTTTCGGAGACTAAACATAAAGACTCACGCAACACAACAAGACAAACCTAACCACCAAACCGAAAAGACTCTAACTTGACTTCCTTCATTTTGCCTTCTATGGCGCGATCTCCTGTAAGTCTTTAACTCTCATGCAGCTCCTCGAACTAAACTTACGCCAGATACTCTTTTCCCTAGATAATCAGTTTTCCAAAACCTCTTGGACACCTCAGTCCATAAACCTTACAAGTCCTATTTAACTCCTTTTTTTCTAACCCATTGGCTCAAACAATTCTAGAGGTAACACAACAAGGGTGTAAATGCAAACAAATCCTAAGCAAGTTCAGCTATACCAGCTGAGCTTTTTTCTAAAAGAACTTCTATTACCCTAATACGCCTAGGTGAAGTCATAGTTTCCCGCAGACATAGAACATTACATATTGAGTGGGCCAATACTCAATATCATGTAACTTTGTAACAGTAGCTACCAATATTCAACCTATGGCAAGCCATGCCTTCCTTTCCCAAACATCTCAATCAAGAGACAAGGAAGTGCACAACATAAAAAGAAACTTCTAACATGTCTAAGCATAGTCAGTTCATACCCCGGCTCAACAGGATGAACTGCGCTCTGATACCACCTAATGTAACACCCCTCGATCTAGTAACTACGGCACAATTGTCATTATACCACGGTCACTAAATTTTTGGCGTGCTACGACTCAAATAACAAGTTTCAAAAATATAATCATTGTGTAAATAAAGAAAATATGAGCTACGAATAAAATATGTTTATTACATAGTTCCCAAAATACAATCACTGAATGAAAAACATTAAATATATATATATGTGTGTGTGTGTGTATATATAATGAACATAAGGTACTATTAATATAAAAGTATAGCACTTACATACCCAAATAATAAAAGACATGTACCAAAGCACAAAAGGGTAAGTAGTAACCCCGAGATAGGTACTACTAGCAAACAGAGTCGCAACCCCTAAATATATAACGAACGGTGTACCAGTCGACACGCCAAGCATCGAGCCAGGCATCAATGCCCCCATGAAGCTGCACCCGCACATACCAAGGAAATCTTGTCTCAGCGCCATCACAGGAATTAGAAAATCAACTCGACCAAAACTAGCCAATTCAACCTTGTCCTCTTCACAACCTTTATCGAACACAAAAATAAAACGGGACAATACAACGAAAAGGTGAGATATCCTACATCATTACTAACATGGCAGCGAAGAAAAATAATACGAATGACAAAGTTATTCCATCCATGCAGATATTGCAGATATTTTCAAGTTATCAATTTCATAAACATCATCAAAAGGCATATATCACAATAATATAAATATCAACAGCACTATAACAACAAATATCCACTATATATATATATATATATATATATATATATATATATATATCAAATATTTATATCTCCACAATATGTATGTTGACCATGCCATGACAATATGTGAACTGACCATGCATATGCACAATGCATATGTTGACTATCCTCATGTACAATGTACTCATTTCCTACTCCATTGAGCTAGACACAAACATCAGAGAGAATGACCAGGAGATATGTCTATATCGCGGCTGTCGAGGCCCTCAAGTGCTAAAATTCTTAATTTATCAATGTGCACATCATGGCATTATACAGATCTCGATATAGGACAGTGTCTTGGTCCAGATCGTTAGTGCGTTTGCATCGGTCTGCCCCACGGACAGAAGAGCTACCAACTGTCCCTTGCGAGGTACCCGCACCCCGACACCTCCAAGGTCAACATTATGACCTATACTTGTCTATTCGCACCGGCACTAAGGTATGATTCAACTCCTAGGCAACATGGCCTTAACAATAGTTCAACCACCATTGTACCATTCCCAATGGTATTAAAGCAACCGTCCATACAAGTGTTTCAATACCATTTTTATCAGTGATATTATATAACCGTCCATGCGACTACATAGTACCATTGTTATCTGGGTTTCCTCTGATAACTAGTCCTTTATGACTAAATCATCTACCTGATGTCTCTTAGTTCGATACTTCGGTTCCATAATCACAATGTCAATGCATGCTTCAATCATGCTCATCATGTCAAACTGTATCAATCATGCCTCAATGCATATGGATTCAATGCATACATATATATATATATATACACATATATAGAATCACAATGATAACATAACTTATTCAAATTCACATACCATATAGAGCCCAATCATTCATCCAAAAATATTTAATCCTAATTATGTACCCACCTCAAGTCATTATTAAAACCTCCAAGGTGAACATATACTATTCAAAGTTGCTACGAAGTTATGCTCCAATTCCATTATGTTGTTGCGTTAACTCTCTTAGAATGTTTACTTTTTGTTCCTCACAACCTTCGTCACACTTATGTTCTTTCTTTATCCAAACCTCATACAAAGTTATATAATAAGGTTGTTTTCATTATCCTTTCCACATTATGAACTCCTACTTAAGTGCCTATTCATTTAATTAGCTAAGTTCTAGCTTATTACAAAGCCCCACAATGAGTGCCCAATGAGAATGTGAGTCTCCAAGGGACTAGAAAAACCAAACAATTCTTTACTATCCCATTTACACGGCCATGTCCAATTTCGCGGCCTGGAGTACACAGTCGTGTCACATTACACGGCCTAGGTCGTGTACTCCTCTGGAAGTACCTGAAAATGTGTCTAAACTGAAAAGCCTGATTACACGGCCATGTAATATTACACGGCCTAGGCCGTGTAACACTCTGTCATGTGCGTTGAGCTGTGTTTCCAGTGGGGAACACGGCCTGGGCCGTGTAAATTCACACAGCCCGTGAATCTACACCAGAATCCATGAAAATGAGCTTCTCCAAGTTTCCAAATCAAGTGGGTACCAATCCATATACACATATAAGTATTTAGGCACATACAAATTCATCAAGATTCATGATGACAAGCATAGAAAATCAGACAACACATCCAAATCAAATCATTATCAAAAATCACAAACAAAGTGAGAAACCCACAATGGATTCCTCACCATTAACACCAAAGACATTTCCCTCACCACCAAGATTGGGTGAAGAGAATTATCTCCCTCTTACCTAAGAGAAGAACAAAGAAAGCAAACTCTTTTTTCCCTTAGAAATTCGTTCTTCACCACCTCAAAACCCTAGAGTATTCAAATCCATAAAAATCAAAATCAAAGCTTGGAAATGGTATCTATAGTCACCAAAGTGACCATGGATCACGAAAATGAGATGGAAAAATGGAAAAGCTATGATCTTTTACCTTAAAGCTTCAAGCTTTGAGCTTCAATGGTGGAAGAAGATGAAAGTGGATTTAGGGGTTGACCACCAAGGAGAAGAGTCTTAGGATGATGAGAAGAAGCAAGAAATAAGATTGGCTTAACAAGAAAAGCTTAGTTGCTTACCAATGGTGGTGTGGCCGTGTGAGAGAAGAAAGGAAGGAGAGGAGAGGGCGTGAGAGAGAGATGAGAAACGTGATAGAGAATGAGAGAAATGAAAGATGAGAGAGAAAGTGATAGGTGAATAGGAAAGTAGGAAAAATGACAATTGGTCACCATTTTTCCCTTCATGGCCGTGTAACACTAAGGGAGGAGAGAGAAAATGTGATGTCCTTGATAAGTTTTGCACGCTTCTCGATAAAATGAAGTGATGATGTTACTTAGATGCTTTCATAAAAGTAATCAGATAGAAATAATCTGCTAGAGCTATTATTCAGTAGACAATTGTTACAGTCAGTAGAAATAATATTTTATTATCCCACGGATAATAAAATATACTATAATTTTATTTATCAGATAAAATTTAGAAAAACAAAATCTCGTAAACTGTGTCTAGCCTCGGGTTTAGTAAGATCTCCTGTCGGCATTTCTACAGTTCAAAGTTATCCAGCCACAGGGAAAACATTTCATTTTTTCAGCCTCGCTCAATGCGCACGTAAATTGAGAAAATATTAAAATAATTAAACAATTCAGAAAATTAGAGAAAATTCCAGAAAAAATTTCAAAAATCATAAATACTATAAAATGATTATTCATCATGAAATAAGTAATTTTTGGGATGTTACAAATACCATCATGACAGTAAGAAACACAACGAAAGATAGTAGTGCCTTTCATACACAACAACATCAAGTAATAACAGATATAATCATATTAATACAGGGATGTTATAGAACAACAACATAATCATGTCAATACAGGATTATCATAGAGTAATAGCATAATCATGTTATTAACTAATAAGTAATTCAACAGTATACATCAAGATATATATATATCTGGATCATGGCACAATAATAGATATACTGACTATGCATATGCATGATGTGTATGCTGACCATCCTTATACACAATGTAACCAGTTCTTACTCCATGGAGTTAAGGTTCAGAGATGAGCGTTCCAGAAGATCTATCCCCCCTCAAAAGACAGTCTATGGCGGATCACGAAAAGGATAGTACTTATCGGATCCTCGTTGTACGTGCAACAATTTTCCACAGCCAGGGGTATACAATGTGACAATGGTCACTAGGTGGATCACCTCGCCTTGACGCCTCCTGAGATCCATCCGGGATCACACTTATCCAAATTCTCACTTACTCCTAGGCATCACAAGCCAACAGTCTAATACTCAAGTGCATGCTCATAAAAATCAAACCACCCGTTGTACTGTTCCCAACAGTATTAAGGCAACTGCCCATACGATTGTTCGATACCATTAATATCAATGATATTATATAGCCGCCCATACAACAACATAATACCAATGATCCACTCGGGTCCAGCACTTCGGCCCAAAAGTACAAGGCTACATTCATAATCCACTTGGGTCCAGTACATCAGCCCAAGGCACAATGTCAAATTCATAATCCACTTGGGTCTAGTACGTCGGCCCAAGGCACAATGTTGATGCATGCTATCACAAAAGATTTTAGTCGTGCAAATTCAAAAATCATTATTATCAAATCACGTGGAGCATTTTCACAATTCCTATAGTATATAGAAACTTTAGGTCTTCTTTAGTCTTTAATTATCATACTCTTAAGAATGAAGACAAAAATTAATCCAAATCACCAGCTTCTTCTAACTAAGTTCCTTGAATGACCTATCCTCATATCATTTATGAAAACCTAAAATAAAAACATAATGTCCTTACCTCACCATTCCTTTCCTTTTTCATCTAAGTCTTTCAAATTTTCTCTATTTCTTTCTCAAGCTTATTTTTCCTCTCAAGACCAAAAATCACTCTTTTGCTTAAAGATCAAATTTATTCTTTTCTATTCTTATCTTATAAATTCTTAATTAATTTTCTCGATTGTTAAGTTACCTAGATTTACCACTAATAAATCATTTTCAATGATTCTGATTATCTCTAAATTTGTTTCCATTTAGTACATCCAAAAGTTATTACTCTTCAAATTATGACATTATAATTATCTTTAATCTTACTCATAAATCCCTAAATCTTAATTTGTCTTCCAAATCACCCAAACAATATTTCCTAACATTCTTTCTAAAACTTCCATTATTCAACTTCTAAATAAAATTCTTTCCATCCTAATTACTCTTCCCCCTCATTATCAAATATTTTAGGTCTCCAATTCACTCTTACTTCTAATTATCAAGTATCATTGCCAACATCAATTTGTTTTCAATGGTAAAATTTTGTTTCTTATCTCATTCAACTTGTAACCTTATAGATCATATATTTATCACCTAATCATCTAAATCCTTAATAACCAAATATCTTTCTCATGGATATCTCTTCTTGGGCTAAAATGATTGTGAGCCTCAAGGGCCAAAGGAAACCAAATAAATCATTCTTTCTCAACACAATCATAGCATGCCACTTACTTTAATCGTCACAATCAATGAAATTCATGCTCACTATCAAAATCACATAATATCATTAAGTCATCAAAAATCATCTTTGCATACAACAACAACATATAACCATACCAAATCAAGCAAACACAAATCAAAGTCACACAATCGAGTGGATGAATCCTCATGTGGACTCTCCACTCCCAACACAACCATTCATTCCTCACCACCATAGTATGGTCGATGAGGTTAATCTCCCTCTTACTTTAGGTGTAGCCTCCTAGATCCTTGTATGTCCTTGTGTAGCAAACTTTCTCCACCAAGAGGTTCTTAGAATCAAAGCAAACACACAAGAATTAGTTCCTAGGGCTTGAATAAGGTTACAATAGATCAAAGTATGGTTTTACTTTCTTTAAAATGATGCAAGAGAGAAGATTCAAGAACTTTACCTTAAGATTCTTGAACTTGAGATTTGAAGCAAAACTTAAAGAAATACTTGAAGATGGATGAACTAGATATTGATTTCCACACAAAAGTGTCTTTGAATGATGTAGAGACTCAAGATCCAAGGTTATCTTGAATTATTGAAGATTTGGTGATGTATTTTGGAAGTTGGCCATGAGCTTCGAATGGAAAAAGTGAGAGTTTTATGTTTAGCCTTTGGTTGCTTGGATGAAAGGATGAATAAGTGATGAACTAAGTGTAGGATGGTCCTCCAAAAATGGACTTAGTCGTGGGGATGTAGAGAAAATGAGAGGAGAAAATAGATATCAAAGTCTCACCTTAAGAGCTTCAAGTTAGGGTTTTTGAAAGAAGATGATGAAGATGAGAGAACTAGATGATGATCTTAACATAGAAAATTATCCATAGAGTATGTAGATTCTAGAAATGTGATTGAATGGAGGAATATTAAATAACTTAACAATTCTAGGAAGTTATACATCAGTAAGGTAACAATTCTAATTATCATAAGAATTAAATGCCATATAATATATGGACTCACTATGCACACGCATACGATATCAAAATCCTAATCCATGGAGTTAGACACAAACATTCAGGGAGAAAGATCAGGAGACATGTCTATAACACAACTGCCGCGGCCAAAGTGCTATAAATCATCAATTTATCCATGTGCACATCATGGTAATGTACAAACATTCATCACTAGATCGCGATATAGGACAGTGTCTCGGTCCAGATCGTCGGTGCATTTGCATCGGTCTGCCCCACGGACAGAAGAGCTACCAACTATCTATTGCGAGGTACCCGCACCCCGACGCCCTCAAGGTCAACATCATAACCTACACTAGTCTACTCGCACCCACATTAAGGTGTGTTCAATCTCCTAGGTAACATGGCCTTAACAACAGTCCATCGGACTTTCACAATATATGATGACTCAATGCATATATCATGTATATTCAACAGTAATATACTTTCCATGTCATGTCGCAATTCGGCTAAGGTAAGCATCAATGCATTCTTGGTCTCACTCGTGGACCCACAATAAATATTATTAAGTCCTTAATTAATACATTACACTTTTAGGATACATTATCGAATTATTTAACATTCTTACTTACACTTATGGTCTTACTTTAATTAAAAATTATTCTAAGTTTTTAGATAAAACTTCATTCTTAGTTCTTTCCATTTTATGAAATCCTAACTAATTCTCAATTATCTAATTAATTAAGTTTCAATTTAATATTTTGATAACTACATAAAATGCAGTTATTTGTGCCCTATCTCTATGCTAGAATGAATGCTTAGTCCTTGTTTATAATGTATATTTGGAGGGTTTTGTGCTTATATTTGTCATATTCTGATTCTGATGCCTTCTTGTATGTTTTATAGCAAATTGAACTTTAATTATTATTGATTAAGTAGATTTATAATTGCTACTGATTTGATGTTTTCTCTATGTTAGGAAGGGCTCCAAACAAGGTCAAAGATGGAGCATGTGAGCTAAAAAGTCCAAGAGGAAGCCAAATCTGCATTTCAGCAGTCAACGCTGCGGTGCAAAGTAGTACGCGCTGCGAATCAGAGAGGCATTTCAGCATGCCATACTTCAACCCGAGGCGAGAAGGTCGTGGCCCAAAAGAAGTGGGCGCCGCGGCGTAAAGAGACTGACCCTGTTCAGCCTATAAATAGATTTTTCCATCAGGGCTGCAGCGTGATGGCGGTAAGCTGAGCCTATAAATAGATTTTTCACATTTTTCTCTCTGTTATGGCCTTTTGAGCCATTTCCATTTTCTGTCTTGGCCATTTTTAGCCATTTCCTTTGTAGTCATTTTAGGTTTTCTTAGTTTTAGTTAGTTTTAGGTTAGAAAGCTTTGGCTAAATCTCCATTGATGGTGGATTGGAGGCTAGGAACAAGGATGAAAGAGGATTCAAGTTTCAGAGACAAATCAATGAGCTTCCTTTCTCTTTTTCCCTTTCTCTCTTCTCTTCCTTATCTTTCATTGTATAGCTGAGTTGTATTTAGGGATATTTTGGATCCTTTTCTATATATATTAATGATGTGTTCTTCTCTGAGTTTGTGTGGATGTTTGATTATTGTTCAATCATAATCTATGCTTAATGCTTGTTGTTGGTTGGCCATCAATTGCATGATCCTAATATTGCAAATGAACTAGACATAAGGATTTGTTAATATGAATATGGTATGGTTGATACATGTTCAACGAGTTCAATTGGCTTGGATGAGTTAATTCGTTAATAGGATAGAAATATACCTATTAGCCATGTATAATGTGTGATTGAGAATAGATCATTCAAGAGTGGATTTTGGTTCTAACTAAGGAGTTAGGTGAATGAAACAATGGTTGATTGACCTAGACATAGGCTTTTGACTAAATCAGATTCTCAAGCAAACATAATCAGCACATTTGTGTTTATGAGGAGGATTGCATGATGTTAGTAGATGTAGGGGGTGAAGAAGAATTTCCTAAAACCTAACCGTTTATCTTTATTGCTTTTGTAGATTAGATTTAGTTTAGTTTATTGATTTCTTATTTTTATGTCCTTGAATAGAATGGATTAAGCTATTGGTTGGTACTTAGCTTTATAAACAATTATTTTCATGAAAATGAACTTTTACTCTGTATCTGTATTACTTGAGCTATCCGTGCACTTACGGTAGCAATCAAGTTTTTGGCGCCGTTGTCGGGGATAATGTTTCTATATTGCTAATATTGATAATGAGTTTGGTTAGTTCTAATTCAAGTTGTATATAATCTATGTTTCTTTTATATTTTGTTTTAGTTTCAAATAAGAAGCTGGGTGATTTCAATCATATGAGGCCCTCGAGGGAATTCGTGACTCCTGAAAGGATAACCCTTGGATCAAGTTCTTAAGGACTACTCATCCGCAGCAGTTCAATTTTGGTGACAAAGTCCTACTAGGACTATAACTCAGGCCTTTCGTGGGAGGGAACCTCATGTTTATGTTTATTTCATGTCTTTACTTTATGCATAAATAGGTAGTATGTTGTGTTAATATGTTTATGTTAATATGTTTGTGTTAATATGTTTTTGTTAATATGTTAGTATATATATATGTTAATTAGGTTATTTTAATGATTTTGTTTGTTTTTGAGTTTTAAGTTTGTTTTAGTTTTTTTAATAGGTTAATATGTTGATTTTGTGTTTTATTATGTTTGTGTTGTACATTTTGTAATCTAACTTTTTGAACAAGTTTTGCTGCAGCTAGAGACCTATATAAGTCAATTCCAGCAGCAAAACTGTGTTTGCTGCTAAATTTAGTAGTTTAGGTTGTCACGCCACGGCGCAAGGTAGTGCGCGCCACGGTGCATGTGCTTATTTTCTGTAGAATTCTGTAACTTTTTGTGAACGCCGCGGCCCAGGCATAAGGGCGCTGCGGCGCAGCACCCCTGTTTTTGTTTTTTTTTGCTATTTTTTTATTTTTGTGTATTTAGTAATGCTCAGCCGTAGTTAGGCAGCTATTTTGAGAGTCTCAGGTTCCCTATAAACCATGTTCATTGAAGATACATTTTATTTTGGTTTGGGGGAGTATCTTTACATGTTTAATTCTTTTGTGTTTAATGTTAACATGTATTGGTATTTTGAGTATGCAGTGGTTTTAGTCATCATATTTTCATGATTATATCTTGTTTTGACTATCACGAATGTGCTAATGACAAGATTTTCAATTTTCACATTATGCAAATGATGTTATGCATGCTTGAATTAAGAAAGTTGAATCTATTTGAATGCATGACATGTTGCAAGAATGCTGGTGTTGTTTTTGGTTGTTCATGATGTGAAAGGTTTTTATTTGCCTCCTTTTCAGTGAAACCTTATGTGATCTTGAAGCATGTGAAACAATTTAGTTGCTTTTGATGCGTGATTTACATCTCACTTAGATGCAAGTGTAACTTTGAAAATGATAAGAGTGCATGTCTTGGGAAGGTTTATGGATGTACATGTAGAGTTTTGATTATCCTAGAAATTATTTTTGAACTCTCTTGAGGCGAAATTCTAGGTTATGCATGATTGAGGAAATGATTAGGGCATTGTTTGGACCGATAAAGCCTTAAAAAGCTTACCCTGATATGATGATATCCCTAGGTCCCTTTTTGAAGTCTTATACTATTTGGCCTTATTTGTTTTTTACCACCATTGTGTTCGTTAACCTGTTACCCATTCTAATGCATGTGAAAGCATTGCATTTTCTTCCTACCATCATTGTTTGTTGAGTACATGGTATGCTATTTCTTGAGATGAGTCTATTGATTAGGGGTTAATGAATATTCAATTCAAAATGAGCTTGAAAGAACTAGATGCACAGAAAAGAAAAAGCAATGTTTTGCAAAATAAAGAAAATCAAAAGACAAAAAAAAAAAAGAAAAAGAAAAGCAAGGCATAAGAAAAGTAAAGTGTGAAAAGCATCAAAAATGGTTCTGGCAAGTTTTCTGATTCACTATTGAATACCCTGCTAATATCATGTTATGGCTCAAGTCTTGAAATAATATGTTGTGTTTCTCAATATTTGTATTGTATCCTTTCACCCATACCATTGGCCTCATTATAAGCTGATAAAGACCCTTTTGATCCTTAATCTTGTGTGATTTACATTAGTGGAGAGAGAGTTAATTTACAATCTTGTGGATTCTGTGAATCATATGCATATATGCTTATAAACTTATCTGGATTTGTATGACTTGATTAGGAGAAATTTATCTTGCATGTTTGTGAAAAATGTGAATTGTATGAAGAGTTGTTTGGATTGTTAGCATGTTAAGGATTATGTCTGTGTGGAACCGTTTATGGGGCATTTGCACTTTTTGAGGATTGATGCAGTCATTACACACTAGTAGTTAGTTTGAAATAAGAAAAGAAAATTGAAATATGATATTTGCTGAATGAAAGTTGATTTGAATGTTTAAGTGATTTACTTAGTTCTATTTTGTTTTGCTCGAGGACTAGCAAAATGTAGATTTGGGGGTGTGATAACTACATGAAATGCAGTTATTTGTGCCCTATCTCTGTGCTAGAATGAATGCTTAGTCCTTGTTTATAATGCATATTTGGAGGGTTTTGTGCTTATATTTGTCATATTTTGATTCTGATGCCTTCTTGTATGTTTTATAGCAAATGGAGCTTTAATTGTTATTGATTAAGTAGATTTATAATGTTCCTGATTTGGTGTTTTCTCTATGTTAGGAAGGGCTCCAAACAAAGTCAAAGATGGAGCATGTGAGCTAAAAAATCCAAGAGGAAGCCAAATCAGTATTTCAGCAGTCAACACCGCAGCGCAAGGTAGTGCGCGCCGCGACGCAGAGAGGCATTTCAGCATGCCATACTTTAACCCAAGGTGAGAGGGCTGCAGCCCAAAAGAAGTGGGCGCCGCGGCGTAAAGAGACCGACTCTGTGGGCGCCGCGGTGCTCGTATGTGGGGGCCGCGGCATGATGGCGGTAAGCTGAGCCTATAAATAGATTTTTCACGTTTTTCTCTCCGGTCTGGCCATTTGGGCCATTTCCATTTTCTGTCTTGGCCATTTTTAGCGATTTCCTTTGTAGTCATTTTAGGTTTTCTTAGTTTTAGTTAGTTTTAGGTTAGAAAGCTTTGGCTAGATCTCCATTGATGGTGGATTGGAGGCTAGGAACAAGGATGAAGGAGGATTCAAGCTTCAGAGACAAATCAATGGGCTTCCTTTCTCTTTTTCCCTTTCTCTCTTCTCTTCCTTATCTTTTATTGTATAGTTGAGCTGTATTTAGGGATATTTTGGATCCTTTTCTATATATATATTAATGATGTGTTCTTCTTTGAGTTTGTGTGGATGTTTAATTATTGTTCAATCATAATCTATGTTTAATGCTTGTTGTTAGTTGACCATTAATTGCATGATCCTAATATTGCAAATGAACTAGACATAGGGATTTGTTAATATGGATATGGTATGGTTGATACATGTTCGACAAGTTCAATTGGATTGGATGAATTAATTCGTTAATAGGATAGAAATATACTTATTAGCCATGTATAATATGTGATTGAGAATAGATCGTTCATGAGTGGATTTTGGTTCTAACTATGGAGTTAGGTGAATGAAACTATGGTTGATTAACCTAGACATAGGCTTTTGACTAAATCAGATTCTCAAGCTAACATAATCAGTGCATTTGTGTTTATGAGGAGGATTGCATGTTGTTGGTAGATGTAGGAAGTGAAGAAGGATTTCCTGAAACCTAACTGTTTATCTTTATTGGTTTTGTAGATTAGATTTAGTTTAATTTATTGATTTCTTATTTTTATGTGCTTGAATAGAATGGATTAAGCTATTGGTTGGTACATAGCTTTATAAATAATTATCTTTGTGAGAATGAACTTTTACTCTGTATCTGTATTACTTGAGCGATCCGTGCACTTGCGGTAGCAATCATATTTCTTATAAAATTCTTCTCTAGAGGAATTCTCTTAATTATTAAGTTCTTTACTTTAAGTTTATTCAAAACTCATATAGAGATTATTCTAAGTCTTCCAAGTCTCACACACTCTCATTCTTGTATTAGGTCTAAAGAATCATTTTTAGGTTATCAAATTGGTTTCTATCCATTACATTATTAGCCATTTAATCACTTGATCATTTAAAGTCCAAGGTTACATGATGTTACACAATTTGATCCTAAATTGGCCCCGGAGGCTGTGGCCTCCCAAGGTGAAACCCTTACTTTTTCTTAACTCCATTGCATTTTAATCACTTGATTAGGTATATTGCCAACTTGATACAAATTTTTAAACCATGAACACCATATTTCAAGGGTGTGGTCGTGAGCCTCATGGAGGAGGGCAAGGAACTCTTGCCTCCATTCCATCTTTCCAATCCATCCAAACTAATCCAAGATCATCAATACACATATACATACAACCAAATAAATTAAACAAGGTAAAATCAACACTTAGTCATGAAAATCACACATTAAAGAGAGTAACCCTAACTAGGACTTCTCTTAACCAACACAAAATCAAGTTTCTTACTACCAAGAGATGTTGAAGAGAATCATCTCCCTCTTACCTAAGGGAAGAACAAGAGAAGAAATCTCCTTGCTTGCTCCTTGACAATTTCGGCCACACTCTTCAAAACCCTAGAAATTCCAACTTCAACTAATCAACACCAATGCTTGAAAAAGACAAGATAAATGGTCATAAAGTTGACCTTGAAAACGAAAAAGGAGAGGAGAAGGTGAGAAACCAAGAATCTTACCCTAAAGTTTCAAACTTGAAGCTTGAAGAAGATGATGAAGATGGAAGCTTTTCAAGAAATCTTCAAGTAGAAAGGTGTTTAGAATATAGTGGAGATTAAGAAAATGTGGTTGTTTGAAATTTTTGTGATGGTGGAAGGCAAGGAGAGGGGTAGCCGTGTGGTGTGGTGGTAGAGAGAAGGAGGAGAACTTGAGAGAAGAGAAAGGGTAGAGAGAGAAGTTGGTAGTAGAAATAAAGATGATGACTTTGGATTTTTGAAATTGGAATAGTTAACTTAATTAAGTGAAGCACAAATTTTGGGCTCCAAGAGAGGCATGCAGCCGTGTGTGAGGGGGGAGGAGAGAGAAGAGTGTGTAGCTTCTTTGAGAAGCTTGGTAGCTTTTTCAAAAAGAGGATTTGATTAGACATAAAGTGGATTACATTTGGATAGGATAATTAAGTGATAAAGTAATTAAAATAATAAAGTGATTAGGATTTTAACTACAAGCTATTACCCAATGGATAATTGTTACAGTGCACAAAGCCAGTATTAATTATCCAATGGATAATAGAGCGTATCGCAAAATTTTAATTAACAACACGTATAGAAATTTTATTTATCAGATAAAATCTCAAAAAATATAAACCTCGTAAACTGTGCCCAATCTCAGGTTTAGTAAGATCCCCCATCGACGCTTCCACAGTTCAAAGTTTACCAGCCTCAGGGAAAACATTTCATTTTTTTGGCTCCGCTCAGTACGCGCGCAAAATGAGAAATATATAAAAATATTTGACATTTCCAGAAAAATTCACAAAAATTCTCAAAAATCACAAATATTGAGAAATAACTATTCATCATGAAACAAACAATTTCTGGGGTGTTACACTGATTCTGCTCAGTGTACATGCAAAATGAGAAATATATTAAAATATTTAACATTTCTAGAAATATCCAAAAAAATTCTCAAAAATCATAAATATTATAAAATGATTATTTATGATGAAACAAATAATTTTCAAAGTGTTACAACTCTCCCCTTCTAAAAAGAAATTTTGTCCTCGAAATTTTCATACCTTAGAACAGTTGTGGGTGTTGCTCCTTCATCTTGTCTTCCAATTCCCATGTTGCATCTCCCGTCTTTTCGTTCCAGATCACTTTCATTAATGAGATTTCCTTACCTCTGAGTTATTTTGCTCTCCTATCTTTAATCTTTACGGAGGTGCCTCATAGGTTAAGTTTTCTTTCAATTGTACTGTGTTCGGTGCTAAGATATGGTTTAGGTTAGGAATATATTTGCGTAGTTGTGACATATGAAAGACGTTGTGAAGGTTTGAAAGAAAAGGTAGTAAGGCTATCTGGTAAGCTACTGGACCTATCCGGCGAAGAATTTGGTAAGGTCCAAGGAATTTGGGAGTGCATTTTCTAGATTTCAGAACTCAGCCGACCCCAATCGTTGGCGTGACTTTCAAAAACACATGCTCGTCTTCCTCAAACTCAAGAGGCTTTCTCCTTTTGTCCGCGTAGCTCTTCTGCCGACTTTGAGTTGTCCTCATCTTTTCCTGAATCATCTTGACCTTCTCAGTCATCTGCTATATAATATCAGGTCCAACAGTAAGGCGCTCTCCCTCTTGGTACCAACACAGAGGTGTTTGGCACCATCATCCATACAGAGCTTCATAAGGTGTCATCCCTATGCTTGAATGAAAACTATTGTTGTAGGTGAACTCTACTAATGGTAAAACTTCATCCTAACTTCCAGTCTGTTCTAAAGCGCAAGCCCTGAGTAAATCCTCCAACAATTGGATCGTCTTTTCCGATTGCCTATCAGTTTGTGGATGGTAAGCAGAACTCAATCGTAGTTTTGTTCCCAATGCTTCTTGCAAACTTTGCCAAAACTTTGAGGTGAACCTTGGATCCCTATCTGAAACAATACTGGTAGGCACACCATATAGCCTAATAATCTCACCGATGTATAGCTGGGTCAGCTTCTCTATGTTGTATCTTATGTTGATCAGTAGAAAGGGTGCTGACTTCGTGAGTCAGTCAATGATTACCCATATCGAGTCATAACCCCTTCTAGTCTTCGACAATCCAACCACAAAATCCATCGCAATGCTATCCTACTTCCATTCGAGAATAGATAGAGGTTGCAATAGTCCTGACGGTCTTTGATGCTCAACCTTCGCTTTCTGGAAAACCAGACAAGAAGACACACATCTGTAATATCGCTCTTCATTCTATGCCACCAAAATAATTTCTTCAGGTCTTGGTATATTTTAGTTATCCCCGGGTGCATATTCAACTTGCTCGTATGAGCGTGTTCAAGTATATATTTCCTTAGCTCTTGACCCCTAGGTATACAAACCCTACCTCAAAATCTTAGAATTCCATCCGTTCCTTCCTCGAATGTTGTCGCATTGCCTTGCCTCATTTGTTCTCTTTCTTCTTGTAAAAACTTATCAATTTTCTACTTTTCCCGGATGTCTTCCATTAATTCGCTTGAGATAGTAACCATGTTCATGCAAATTTTTCCTGGTGCTAATTCCATGAAAGACCATACATCCCTGAACTACTCTATCAGATCTTTTTCCTTGATCATCATGGCTGATATACTGAGCATCTTCCTACTCAACGCGTCTGCCATGATGTTTGCCTTTCCAGGGTGATACAGAAGTCAAAAATCATAATCCTTCAGAAATTCCAACCACCTACGCTGTCTCATATTCAACTCCTTTTGATCATATAAGTACTTCAAGCTCTAGTGATCACTAAAGATGTTGAATGTCGCTCCATACAGGAAGTGCCTCTATACTTTTAAGGCAAAAACTACAGCTGCTAACTCCAAGTCATGTGTTGGATAGTTCTTCTCATGCACTCATAACTGCCTCAAAGCATAAGCCACCATTTTTTCCATTTTGCATAAGCACAGCTCCCAATCCTTGATATGAAGCATCACAGTACACTTCGAATGGTTCATTTGGATCGGGCAGGACTAACACTGGTGAAGTAGCTAGCTATCTCTTCAATTCTTGGAAACTTTCTTCGCAAGCATCAGACCATTCAAAGGCTTGGTTCTTTCTTGTGAGCTGAGTAAGAGGTCCTGCTATTTTAGAGAATCCTTCAACGAGCCTCCGATAGAATCCAGCCAAGCCTACAAAGCTTTGGATTTCTGTCACTATCTTCAGTCGTTCCCATTGTAGAACTGCTTCCACCTTTGATGGATCCACTACAATCCCTTCATTCGAGATCACATGGCCCATAAACTTGACTTCGTCCAACCAAAATTCACACTTCGACAATTTGGCATACAACTTCTTCTCCTTCAGAATCTAGAGAACTATACTGAGGTGTTCAGCATGATCCTCCTGATTTTGAGAGTAGATCAGGATGTCGTCAATGAAGACAACAACGAATCTGTCCAAGTAAGGATAAAAGATTCAGTTCATGTAGTCCATGAATATGGTAAGTGCATTCATTACACCAAACGGCATCACGAGATATTCGTAATGACCGTATCGGGTACGAGAAGCCGTCTTGGGTATATCCTCCACCTTTACTCGAATCTGATGGTAACTCAATCGCAGGTCGATCTTAGAGTTGCTGCTTCTTTCAGTTGATCCATTAGGTCGTCTATCCTCGGAAGTGGATACTTGTTCTTGATTGTGACCTTATTCAGTTGGCGATAGTCCACACATAATCGCGAGGTACCATCCTTCTTCCAGACTAGCAACACTGATGCTCCCCAAGGTGACACACTGGGTCTAACAAACTGCTTTTCCAAAAGCTCTTCCAACTACTTCTTAAGCTCTGCTAACTCCGATGGTGACATTTTGTAAGGCGCTATAGATACGAGACCAGATCTAGGTACAAGATCAATAGCGAACTCTATTTCCCGCTTCGGCGGTAAACTAGGTACATCATCAGGAAAGACTTCGGGGTACTCGTTGACCATTGGAATTGCATTCACATCAGCCTCGCTCTCGACCTTCAAGGAAGACAATAGCATGTATCCCTGAGCTCATTCTTTCAAGAAAGCTTGAACTTGGTTGGCCGTCAAAAATCTAGAATCCTTATCTATGAGAAAAACTATGGTTTTACTAGAGCAATCCAATAGGATATGGTTGGAAGACAACCAATCCATTCCTAAAATTACATCTAACTGAGAAAGGGGTAAACAGATCAAATCAACAAAAAAGATTCGACCCTCAACAATCAATGGACAATTCAAACAGACTTTGGTAGTAATAACAAGTTTATTAGTGGGAGTAGAAATAGTCAAGTCAAAAGGTAAGGAAGACATAGGTAAACCAAGTCGTCACACACAGTCATAGGAAATGAAAGAGTGGGTTGCCTCAGAGTCATACAGTACAGTTAAAAGATTACCTCCTATGGCACCTTCTCCCTGTATCAGATCTTTGGATTAGGAGGCTTCGACTCCACTCATGGTATAGACACGGCCCCCTACCTGCGGCTTTGTAGCTCGCGCGGCATTGACTGAAGGCTCAGTCTTAGCTTGGTTGCAATCTCTGGAGAGATGTCCAGGCTTCCCACATCGGAAACAGATGATCCCATTGATGGTGTAGTCTCTAGTTGCATGATCCTTCCTGCACTTCAAGCATTTCAAAGAAAATGCCACATGTTGTCCGCTTCGGTTCCCACCGGAACCTCCACTAGAACCTCCACCCGACGTCTGCTGTTGATTTCCCAGTGGTAGGGAATAAGGCTTTTTTTGGAAATGATTTGCGTTATTACCGCTTCCTCTTTGGAACCTAGTAGGTTCAAAGTTTCGATTTCTCGAGTCTCGAGCATGATATAGAGCTTCTACCTAGTAACACATATCTAACAGCTCCAAAAATTGGTTGATATTCAAGGTGATAATTGCTTTCTTCACTTTATGCCTCAGTCTTTCCTCAAATTTTTGACATTTCCATACTTCGTCTGGATGGTACTGGAAATACGTCAAAAACTTGGATAAGCTTTCAAATGCGGCGTATTCGCTGACAGACAAGTTTCCTTGCCTCAAGCTGAGGAACTTCATCGCTTTTGCATATCTGGCACTTGCAGGGAAATATTTTTCCAAGAATTTATTCTTGAATACCTCCCAATTAATTGCGCGACCTTCAGCTTCTAACACTCTCTGTGCCCCATTCCACCAGTCTTTGGCATCCCCAATCAGCATAAAAGTGGTATAAGTCACTTTCTTATCATTGGCATAGTTCATGCCTCTGAAGATTTTCTCCAGCTCCTTGATCCACAAACTAGCTTTCTTCGGATCAAATTCTCCCTTGAATTGAGGAAGGTTGTGGCAATGGAACTTCAAATTTTGTGCATCAGTCGTAGCTTCAAGTTGTTGAGCAGCCCTTTCCTGTTATTGGGCAACTCTCTTCATTTGTTAGGCAATAACTTCTGCCATCCTTTGCATTGCTTCAATCACTGCTGCCATATCTCCGCCTCATGCCATCTCACTCTTTCAAGTAATACTAACTGAAACACACAATGAAGAATTAGGTGTATCCTTTCGGAATACCAATCACAGAGAATCACACAGCACAGACAAGTCAAACCTAACCACAAAGACCCAAAGAAAACATAAACCGGGGCTCTGATACTAACTTAATGTAATGCCCCTTTTTGGGAGGGAACGTAACATCAGTAATTACAATGTGGAAAACAAAAGTATAAGTTAAGACTCAGTTCATTAAATTATAATTAAACTTGTTTGATTATAGTTGTATAAATAAAATGGTGAATATTTTTTTTTGTTATAATTAATAAAATATAGTGACAAAGCATAATTGCAATAAAGAGTAAGATACAAGTAAAGCATACATTCGAACAACATGCGTATACATATATATATAATTATATCAAACTTGTTTAGTTACAATGCCTGATGTACAAAAAGCAAAACTATGTATGCCCCCAAAAGATCATAAATGTACAGCTCACCAAAAGGTAAATCATCAAGCCCCAAAAAGATGGATATTCATCGGTAACTATCGACAGTATCAGCCCCTACTGAGAAAGAGAAGGAACCGTGTCAGGATCTTCCTCAGAGTCTTCCACGTCGGAGGAAACCCACATTGGAGTCACCAAATTACGAGCTGGGGCTCGAGCAGTAGAGAGGAATGAATCCTCCTGTGGGGTCTAATAACGATCCCCCCACATGTCCTTAATGGCCATGTAAAATTCTAAATGTAAACGAACGCTGTAGGTGAAAATAGGCGGATCATAACGCCCCCAAGCTAATGACACCGACATGTCTCCCAAGTAGACATAGCGATCCGAGTTAAAGTTAATTTGCCAACTATCTAGACCTTTGAGGAATGTCAAGTGCACGTATCCCAAAAATCTCTATGGACAAGCTGTCATGATAAAAAATAAGTACTAGTCCAAGTCAGGCCAGAAACCGGGGAACTCATGAACTTCCCCTTCTTTGCCTCCGTCTTCAAAGAAACATATATATATACACAGAGATAGTAAAGATACAAGAAAGAGGTGAGATATCCTACTTTCATTACCAATTATGGCAGTAAAGAAACAAAACGGCGTAGGATGCCTACATAGCATTATAAGAGTAATAAGCAGTAATCAAGAGGCGAATATTAAATAATTTAACAATTCTAGGCAGTTATACATCAGTAAGGTAACAGTTCCAATTATCATAAGAATTAAATGCCAGATAATATATGGACTCATTATGCACATGCATACGATATCAAAATCTTACTCCATGGAGCTAGACACAAACATTCAGAGAGAAAGATCAGGAGACATGCCTATAACTCGGCAGCTGCGGCCAAAGTTCTATAAATCATCAATTTATCCATGTGCACATCATGGTATTGTACAGACATTCATCACTAGATCACGATATAGGACAGTGCCTCAGTCCGGATCGTCGGTGCATTTGCATCGGTCTGCCCCACGGACAGAAGAGCTACCAATTGTCCATTGCGAGGTACCTACACCCCGACGTCCCCAAGGTCAACATCATGACCTACACTAGTCTACTCGCACCCGCACTAAGGTGTGTTTAATATCCTAGGCAATATGGCCTTAACAACAGTCCATCGAACTTTCATAATGCATGATGACTTAATGCATATATCACGTATATTCAACAATAATATACTTTCCATGCCATATCGCAATTCGGCTAAGGTAAGCATCAATGCATTCTTGGTCTCACTCATGGACCCACAATAAATACTATTAAGTCCTTAATTAATACATTACACTTTTAGGGTACATTATAGAATTATTTAACATTCTTACTTACACTCATGGTCTTACTTTAATTGAAAATTATTCTAAGTTTTTGGATAAAACTTCATTCTTAGTTCTTTCCATTTTATTAAATCCTAATTAATTCTCAATTATCCAATTAATTAAGTTTCACTTCAATTTAATATTTCTTATGAAATTCTTTTCTAGAGGAATTCTCTTGATTGTTAAGTTCCTTACTTTAAGTTTATTCAAAACTCACTTAGAGAATTATTCTAAGTCTTCCAAGTCTCACACATTCTCATTCTTGTATTAGGTCTAAAGAATCATTTTTAGGTTATCAAATTGGTTTCTATCCATTACATTATTAGCCATTTAATTACTTGATTATTTAAAGTCCAAGGTTACATGATGTTACACAATTTCATCCTAAATTGGCCCTAAAGGCCGTGGCCTCCCAAAGTGAAACCCTAAGTTTTTCTTAATTCCATTACATTTTAATCACTTGATTAGGTATGTTGCCAACTTGATACAAATTTTTAAACCATAAACACCATATTTCAAGGGTGTGGCCGTGAGCCTCATGGAGGAGGGCAAGGAACTCTTGCCTCCATCCAAACCAATCCAAGATCATCAATACATATATACATACAACCAAATAAATTAAACAAGGTAAAATTAACACTTAGTCATGAAAATCACACATTAAAGAGAGTAACCCTAACTAAGGTTTCTCATAACCAACACAAAATCAAGTTTCTTACTACCAAGAGAGGTTGAAGAGAATCATCTCCCTCTTACCTAAGGGAAGAACAAGAGAAGAAATCTCATTGCTTACTCCTTGACAATTTCGGACACACTCTTCAAAACCCTAGAAATTCTAACTTCAACCAATTAACACCAATGCTTGAAAAAGAGAAGATAAATGGTCATAAAGATGACCTTGAAAATGAAAAAGGAGAGGAGAAGGTGAGGAACCAAGAATCTTACCCTAAAGCTTCAAACTTGAAGCTTGAAGAAGATGATGAAGATGGAAGTTTTTCAAGAAATCTTCAACTAGAAAGGTGTTTAAAATGTAGTAGAGATTAAGAAAATGTGGTTGTTTAAAATTTTTGTGATGGTGGAAGGCATGGAGATGGGCAGCCGTGTGGTGTGGTGGTAGAGAGAATGAGGGGAACTTGAGAGAAGAAAAAGGGTAGCGAGAGAAGTTGATAGTAGAAATAAAGATGATGACTTTGGATTTTTGAAATTGGAATAGTTAACTTAATTAAGTAAAGCACAAATTTTGGGCTCCAAGAGAGGCATGCAGCCGTGTGTGAGGGGGAAGGAGAGAGAAGAGTGTGTAGCTTCTTTGAGAAGCTTGGTAGCTTTTTCAAAAAGAGGATTTGATTAGACATAAAGTGGATTACACTTGGATAGGATAATTGGGTGATAAAGTAATTAAAATAATAAGGTGATTAGAATTTTAACTACAAGCTATTACCCAATGGATAATTGTTACAGTGCATAAAGCCAGTATTAATTATCCAACGGATAATAGAGCGTATCACAAAATTTTAATTAACAACACGTACAGAGATTTTATTTATCAGATAAAACCTCAAAAAACATAAACTTCGTAAACTGTGCCTAGCCTCGGGTTTACTAAGATCCCCCATCGACACTTCCACAGTTCAAAGTTTACCAACCTCAAGAAAAATATTTCGTTTTTCCGGCTCCGCTCGGTGCACACGCAAAACGAAGAATATATAAAAATATTCGATGTTTCCAGAAAAATCTACAAAAATTCTCAAAAATCACAAATATTGAAAAATGACTATTCATCATGAAACAAACAATTTCTAGAGTGTTACACTGACTCTGCTTAGTGTGCATGTAAAATGAGAAATATATTAAAATATTCGACGTTTCCAAAAAAATTTAGAAAAATTCCCAAAAATCATAAATATTATAAAATAATTATTTATGATGAAATAAATAATTTTCGAGGTGTTACAGGAGTGACTCTTAGGAACACATGTTCTCCTTCTTCAAATTCCAAAGGTTTTCTTCTTTCATCCGCATAACTTTTCTATCTACTTTGGGCAGTTAATAACCTATCATTGATCCTTCTAATTTGCTCAGTAGTTTATTGTACTAATTCTGAACCTAAGATAGTTTGTTCTCCCATTTCGTACCAACATAGAGGCAACCTGCATTTTCTTCCATACAAGGCTTCATATGGTGCCATACCTATGCTGGAATGATAACTATTGTTGTAGGCAAATTCAACCAAAGGTAATAACCTATCCCAGCTACCCTGTTGTTCTATAATACACAAGCTCTAAGCATGTCTTCGAGGGTCTGGATAGTTCTTTCAGTTTGGCCATCCGTTTGCGGATGATAAGCTATACTGAAATTTAGTTTGGTCCCAAATACTTTTTGCAAGACTCCCCAAAATTTAGAAGTGAACCTAAGATCCCTATTTGATACTATACTCAAGGGAACGCCATACAATCTAAGTATTTCTTGGATGTACAGTTGAGCTAACTTATCCAATGAATAATTAGCTCTTATGGGGAAGTCGACGACAAAGAGCTGTAATGCCCTAATACTAATACTATAGTATATCTGGAATATACATGAGTAAGTAGGATTAGGCATGTCACTTCTAACATAAAAATATCACGCTACCTTGATGATAATTATACATGTTATTATATAGATCCTTAATAGGGAAATGTAACTTGTATATGAATCAATATACATCTGAAAAGTCTATTTCTCTCTAATATAGCAAGTTCAACTAACTAGTATATCAATGTTTAAGTATATACAAACTAAGCCTCAAAGGCATATGTATAATAAAACTTTTATAAGCCATTACAACCACTATAAAATATAATGTAATGATCAAAAGAGTAAGTATGTCTACTATATGTCATCAACTTCACTTCTTCTCTTTGGAAGGATCTCGTGTTGGATTTATCTTGGAAATAAAGCAAAGGGGTGAGAATTATAAAATTCTCAGTAGTGCTAAAACATGTAATGTCATCACAATAACTCTAGCTGCTTTGAGGGAAAAATCAAATCAATGTTATGAATACCATATAAAAAGGTGGCAAAAGTCAAAACTATTCCTATCTCTTCTCGAGGCAGAAAATTCATTTATTACTATGGTTCAATTATCTCATAATTAACCATTCCTGTCAAATCTTCAAGATATCAATAGATCATAAAAATCATAAGTATATGAGTTAGATATAAGTCACAACTCACTATCACTTGACAATCATATACTCTCTGTCACACCCTCCTTAGGATATCACATTTTAGACCAACTCCTTTATAAATATTTACCCCAGTTGTAAAATATTTATTATTATTATTATTTTAATACGATTTTCAAAATTTCTTCTTCGCGGATAACATAAACTTACTGAATTAGAGAAACACAAGATATAAAGACTGAATAAAACACATCCCATATACACATCATAGATTAGTAACAACTTAATTACATAAAACTTACGTACTCTAAAACAATATATATATAAAAACTACCTAGCCCAAGTCTAAACACTTGAAGAGTAGGGTTCTGCACCCGATCTTCTTCCAGATCCTCCTCGGGATCCCTAACAGAAAAACTTCCCAAAATAAACAACACACTCAAAATTGGCATCATAGCGTCAGACATCAGTGGCTCCGTGGAACTGCGCTTACTTGTAGTCAAAGAAATCCCTCCTTGCAGCCATTGCAGATTGATCGAATATAGTCAATCCAACTCAAACCTAAGCAAATCCGACCTCGTCCTTCTTACGGTCTTTATCAAACATAAACATAAAAACATAACAAACAAATAATACAGTAAAGAGGTGAGATCCCCTACATCGCATACCAGTATGGCAGCAAAGAAATGATAAACATGCCAACACAGTTCAACATACAATCCATAAAATAACATAAAATCAGTAGATATATTAATGATTTTTAATACATAAATAACCCAATAAACTTGCACCACAATATCAGGCATAATGATAATACCACAATAATATTATGTTACAATAATACTATATCATAACAATATAAATGCTGACTATGCATATGACGAATATGTATACTGACCATGCACTTGCCCAATGAGTATACTGACCATCTTTATGCACAATGCACTCATTTCCTACTCCATGGAGCTAAACTCAATTTCAGAGATGAACGTTCCAGAAGATCTATCCCCCCTCAAAAGATAATCTACGCCGGACCACGAAAAGAAATAGTGTTTGTCGGGCTGCCAGTGCATTGCAATAGTTCTTCACGGCCAGGGGTATATAATGTGATAACATAATCACTAAGTGAATCACCGCGCCCTGACGTCCCCCAAGATCTATCAAGATCCCACTATCCTGTAAGTTCTCGTTCACTCTTAGGCATAAAACGCTACAACAGTCACCCACTGTATAATGTTCAAATGCATATTCAATGAAATCAAACCACCGTTGAACTGTTCCCAATGATATTAAAGCAACCGCCCATATAATTGTCTAATACCATTAGTATCAATGATATTATATAACCGCCCATACAATTACGTAATACCAATGATTCATTCGGGTCCAGTACTTTGGTTCCACAATCCACATGGGTCCAGTACGTCAGCTCAAAAGCACAATGCTAATACCACAATTCACTTGGGTCTAGTACGTCGGTCCAAAAGCACAATGCTAAAACCACAGTTCACTTGGGTCCAGTGTTGGGAATTGCGGATCAAAATATCTCGCAGCGGAATAATAGGATTCCCACACAGGATCCATGCGAAAAGTCCATAATCCGAGTTTTTAAAATTTACCTCTTGAAGCGTGATAAACACAAGCGAGGTGAATCACCAACACCGTAATAGCGACGATGTTTCCACATATCCACACGAAACAGACTTGCAAAAGGAGTCACGCCTCTGTTTCGCGGTGCTAGCTGCGAATAGAAGAGAAGAACCTTTCACTGTCTCTCACTCACTTTCTTAGGTGCGGCTAGGGTTGTGATGTAACATCTATAGCAGCCCCCTTAACAGTACTATTTATAATAGTGGCTGCCTTAAGTGAGTGTGAGCAAGAGTGCAAGGTAAGCTGTGCAACCCTAAAACCCATCTGTCATGAGTTAGGCCCACAATTGAATCCGAGTCCAACTTGGATCCTTATTGCTCCAATTTAGTCTGTTCTAAGTGTGCGACCCTACAGGTTCTCATGACGTTGGTAGTAATATTAAAATCTCATTTTAATATTACAAACAGTGAGTATCTAGCAACACATCACGCTACCCAAGTAATGAGAATGTCAGTGATTTGACATAACCTATCGTGATCAATGTTTCCGTGTAGTTTAGTCCCTTTGTCAAGATATCTAGATTGAACACAAGGCATGGAATGCGTCACCCTTGTATAGTCCAATCATTCGTTTCGATACTCGAGTAGACTTTGTAACAATAAATGAGATCAATATCTCATATTGACTCATTTGAGCATGGCTATGCATTTTGCGGTCTCACTCAATCGGGGCCCGAAGATATCGCTCCTGTTATGTAGGAGTGACAAATTCCATCTAGGTCACTCACATCCCTCTCGCATGATTTTGCGTATGTCCAATAACCAACTTTATAATCACCTTGTTACGATGACGTTTGATGGCATTAAAACACACAACTCCTCATGTAGGAATCGTAGTGATTTCAGGTCAAAGGACCATAAACACCATTATCACTATGAGAATCATGACACTCACGTAACGATCCATGTAGCGTTCTCATGGTGGGTCACCCAAGACATCATTACTCTAATATGTACCAATGTGAAGACTTGATATCTCATATCCATGACCCGTGAGATGTGGTCATCAGCCTCTACACATACTAGTCTTAATGTATTATTGTTGTCCTAATTAACAATAATACTTGACTAGGGACATTTAAGAATAGTGTTGTAACCAAAAGGATCTCACGATCAAGTCATCCACTTGATGTCCTATGGCATCAAACTTACTATTCTAAGGACTTTATTATGTTTATCAAAAAAGAACACAATAAATGAAATGCCTCATATATAAAATAGCATAATAGAATATATGTAAATACAGAAAATGTATTAGCCTCTAGGGCATACACCAACATCCAGTACGTCGGCCCTACAGCAAAACTCGCTGTTCCTCTCAATCGTGTAGCGATATTATCGCATTTTCACAATCGCAGAAAACTTTTGTTACATTTTCAAATCGCATAATGATTTTTTAACGTTTTCTTAATCGCGTAGCTAAAAACCACCATTTTTAAATCGTGTAAGAGTTTTTCTACGTATTTTCAATCCCGTAAAACATTTTAACTATATTCTAAGCTTAAATTAAAAATTTTCTCATTTAATATCAAAATTACACTTTATTTCCAATATTTCCTTAATAAATCACCTTTGAATAATATCTTCAAACGTTTTCCACAAAACTTATACTATTTTAATTAACTCAGGATATCTCAAAAATATTTGTTCATTACTCTCAATAAAACTTTAAATAAAATACTTTAAGTTCCAAACCATCCTCAAAAATTATTTCCTCTTAATAATAATTTATAATATTTTCTTCACAAAATTTTACACTTTCATTATTTAAATCAAATATTACAGCTCAAAGTTTTCTAACGTGCTTCAAAACCCAAAAGGTGAGCTATACGTCAGTAAACTTTAACTATAAATTTATTTCCCATCTTAACCTTAATTCATTAATTTAATTAATTCCAAAAATTAGTTTACTTTCTTTTTATATCTCAAAATTCACTAAATTGAGTTCTTGATAATTAATCCTTTAAGACTACATGTGAGAAAATATTTTTGGTTTAAAATACCAATTCTTGGCATGTTGGCCGAAAATCAATTTCTATTCCATAACTCAATATTTATTCATTTCCCATCTCATTTTTCTTTGTAAAATCCTTTAATCCAATTACTTGTTACATAATCATCTAAAATTCACACTTAATAAAATATTTTAAATGCTTTACTCCAAAATTCTCATGGAAACCGTGTGCCTCTTGGTTCTTTGAAACCAAAATAGTTTTCTTTTCCACATTATTTTTATCATTTACAACATATCACTCATGATATTTTTACTATCATATATTCATGTTTACTATTAAAACAATAAAATCATATTAAGCATCTAATCACAATACAATCAAAATCATACCATATCATATAATTATTCAAGCAATAAAATCATGCATAATTAATAAACAACAAAATCACATATAGCAGAACATAGAACACATAAACATACAAAATCAAGTGAATAATTCCTTAAAGGAATTTTCACCAACAAACACAACAATTCCATTCCCTCACCACCACATATGGCCAATGATGTTGATCTCCCTCTTACCTCAAAGGAAGATAAAAAAAAACTCTTCTTGATTGTCCTTCTTGAAGATTTCATGCACCACCTCCAAGATTTACTTAAAATCAAAGACAACGTACACGTTAACATTTAAAACTTATCTAAGATGACTATGGATCAAAACATAGTCTAAAACTTTAAAATAGATAGAAAAGCAAAGATTAATAACCTTTACCTTAAAACTCTTGATTAGAGCTTTGATGAAAGTGATAGAAGATGATGGATTTAGACTAAAGTCTCAACACTAAAGAATCTTAGAATGATGTGAGGATTCAAGAAATGGGGTTCGATTAAATCAAAAGTGGTTGAATGTTGGTGAAGGGATATAACTGTGAGCTTCTTTAGATGAACAAGGTAAGAACTTTTTTATTTTCAACTTGAAGAACAAGATTGAAGATGGATGATCTAGGCTAAGATCTCAACTACAAAGTAGTTTAGAATTGTGTATAGATTCTAGATCTAAGGTTGTTTAGAATTATTGATGCTTGGAAGGTGTTTCTATAGGTCTTGGTCGTGAGTCTCTTTGGAGAGAAAAGGAGAAAACTTTTTGGCTTTCCAAGAATTAGAACAGAGATTTAGAGAAAGCTACAACATAGAAGTGTTTAGGGATGGTGTATAGATTTAAGAAATGATGTTGGATAGAATTATAGAAGATTGGAGGTAGGTGTTGGGTGTAGGGACCGAATGCTTCAAGAAGAAAGAAGAATGGAGTTTTTGTGTTAGTTCTTGGAATTCTTGGAAAAGAGAGAAAAAGATGATAGGTTTATGTCACAAAGTGTTAGAGAATGAAATAAAATATCCTATTTTGCAAGTCCTTGGCCGTGTAAGTGAGTGAATAGAAAGCTTAAAGCTTGTTCAACAAGATAGAAAACAATCACATGATTTCACATTGGCTAGCCACATCAAATGGTCATCCAAAGGAGAGGTCAAAGCTTCTCCAAGAAGCTTTGTGAAAGTCAAAACTTGCTCTCCAAGCTCTCCTCCCATTGGCTAGCCACTAAGCTTGACCAATTTCTGTTGGTTAGACATTTTTATTGACTATTCAACAACTAAGCAAGCAAGCTTGCTTCCTAAACCATTGATTTGATCAATGGTGGATATCCAAGACTTCTACATTAAGATTACTCCCATAACCGTTGATAAGATCAATGGTAAACATCCAAAGTTTCCTTACAAAGTTTACTCTTACACCATTGATTAGATCAATGGTGATCATCCAAGGCTTCTTCCTCAAGTTTGCTTCTCAACCGTTGATTAGATCAATGGTTGATATTCAAAACTTTTTCACTAAGTCTTATCATCTAATGGTTCAAACCAAAGTTAATGCCCACTATTGTTGACTAATCTCGAGATATTTTTCAAAAGATATTTTCAGAAACTATTACCTAATGGACAAAGATTACTGATAATTATTGTCCAATGAATAATAACATTACACAATGGATAATAGTTTTACCCAATGGATAATATCTCTAACCAGCAGATAACAAAAACTCAGATACAAAAAATTTTCGTTAGATATTTATCCTCATATATTTATCCTTAAATATTTTACCAGGTAAATCATCATAGAGAAGTCTCTAGAACATGTGACTCACTGTGGTGAGTCACAGGGTGAGTCAGTGTTCTACAACCTTCTAGAATGCGGTGAGTCACCATTCTAGAACATGGCAAGTCATCGCTTCTACAAGATTCTAGAACACGCTGAGTCATAGTGCTGAGGTGTCACGCAAAGTGTCCAGCTTCTATTGGTCCTCCATGATGAGTCACAGCTGCCAAGTTTGACCAGCCCCTCATTAGTGCATACAAGGTGAGTCAGCTACTAGAATCTTCTAGAATACGCGAGTCACCAGCTTAGCCACCAAGCAACTTCTCCATTGGTCCACCTTTGAGCAAGCCACCTTTATTGACTTTTCCAACAACTTGCTAAGCAAGCAAGGTCTCCTATTGGTGCAACACAAAAGCTTATCCTAATTACTCATGATGAGCTCCAAGATATTTTGGCTTATGGATAATTATCCACTAGATATTTTCGGAAGCTACTATCCAATGAATAGAGTATACTGCCGAATTACCAGCGATTGCTATCCAATGGATAATAAAATATAGAAAATTTTTATTGGTAAGATAAATTCTAAAAATTAAAAGATCAGGTAACGTATCTCTCGGATTCGGGTTTAGTAAGATCCCCCAGCTCCGAATAAATCAGCAAAGATTTCCCCTACCCGAAAATTATTATTTTCATGGCTCGGAGTAAATCACACACAAAGATCAAAAATAGTCACAGAACAGTCAAAATAAATTTATAGCACATAGAAATCACAAAAATCAGTAAAATCACATTTTACTGAAAAATGAGAAATTTCGAGGTGTTACACTCTCTTTGTGTAAAACATTCATAATGCATATCCATGATCTATATATGTAACTAACATATCTATAATGATATAAAATACTCACACAAGTGTAAGTCTTATGCTAATGTTCATGTAATGTCTTATGCTTATGCTCATGTAATGTCATGTCTCTTGCATATTCCTAAGAACCCAGTTCCTTGTATTTCTGGACTGGAAGGGAATGTTACTTGCTTACACTACTGGTAACCCTGGCCCTATTGATGAGGAAACTATCGAAACACTTATACTAGGAATTTAGGATCCCCTTCTCCATCGAGGATCATCTCCTACAATTCCCATTTATGATAAGGAAACTAATGAGAAATCCTACACTGAGAATCTAGGATCCCTTTCCTTATTAAGGATCATCTCCTACAATTCTCTAGCCTAATGATTGTGCATATCATAATAAGGTTATAATACTTAAGGAATAGCAAATATGGATCACTTCTACTCAAGGTCCATATTAATTAATGTCATTTATCTTAAGCACACACCACATCAATTTAACACAATCTCAACTTTAATAATGTAAAGGAGCAAATCAAAATAAACATTCAATATTGGCTCGACTTTAGTAAATATAGGAGCAATTCAGGTTTCTAGTACACTTTCATGACACAACTTTAGTAATTAAAGGAGCAAATCATGTTTCTAGTACATTTTATGAACATGATAAGCATATAAGTCAAGCTCATCTCGTTATGTATTTATCTAGTGCACAATGTTCCACTTCTCAAGTGAACTCAGTGCACAAAATCATCATCTCACATATGAACTAAATACATAATATTATCACTTCTCAAGTGAATTAAGTGCATAATATAATCATCAATACATCATGTTCTAAGTGCATAAGAGATTACCCCACAAGTAACTAAATGCACAATATCATCATTGCATACATACACAAAGTGCTCATTCCTAGGTTAAGTCACTTCACTTAGTGAAAACCTTCAAATCTCATCATCTTGTACAATATGGAATCTCTAATTCCTTAAAACAGAGCACTGTTATCCAAATAACACTTCCTACTATTCGAATAGTGCACAGTAACATGGCATTCTGTAAAAGTATATTCGAATAGCACCTTAGATTTATTCGATTAGCACTCAAAATTTGGCATTCTAGAGAAGCCTATTCGATTAGACCCCTTATAATATCCTCCTTCTAACTAATGTCTATAGATATTTTTGGTGTCTGTAGGTATTAAAATGTACTATACAAAAATTAATTAATTTATGTTATTTTATCTATTATTGGTTAGTTATTAGTCACCAATGTTAAAAGAGTATAGAAAAAATGCTTAGATGTGAAAAATGTAGATCAAAATGCCCAATAGAAGTGTTTAAATTTATTAGTGCAAAATCATAATCTTAGGAGTTTTAGCAAGGGCATTTATGTCCAATAAAGTTTAGAAAATCCTAATTAAATAAACAAGTTAGATATTATGCTCATTTGATTACTCCAACTATCTAGTTAGTTGTATGGATGATGATCTTCAAGCTCTAGCTTTCCCCTTTGCCTTCCTTTTCCTCTCCTCTTCTTCCTCCTTCTTTCTCTATTCTCCTTCATGCTTTTCTGTTCTTGCTGCTGCTATTTTGTTTCCAACGTGAGAGAGGGTGAGATTGAGAGAAAAAAAATAAAGAAAGTCAAAGAGGATAGGGACATGAGTCATAAAGCCATTTAGATATTTTGCTGAAATATTATATTTGTTAATAACACTTATATTTATCTAAATCCAGTTTCCTAACTTCTATAGGCATTATAATAAATCTTAGGATTCATCTCAATCCTAGTTTTTATCATTTCCTTACTTTTCTCTATATCTGACTAGTCAATCTGGTACTTAAACACTCACTCAGTGTGCTTAAAAATACCAAACTAACTCTGATTATCTTCAAAAAATTAACGACATCCTTGTCCACATATTTGTGACCTAGAAATAAATTCTCTTTGTTTATTTCCTTCAATTAAGCAACTTAGATCATTATTTGAGTCATTTTAAGCTACTTTCACATTCTGTGTTGCAACAAAGTACCTAAACTAACTCAATTTGTCACAAAATTAAGCAGACATGTCAAGCAAGTATTATGATACCTCTATGATCATATACAAGTCTAACATGCTAAAAAGAGGATGTTACACATATTAAAGCAAACATTGGATTCTCTTCACGCCAAGCATATTGGCGTATACTTGGACCTTAAAGATGCCTATGCAGAACAAGATAATCTTAAATCGACTTCGCAGGCAATTCAATTAAAATTCCAAAAAGATAGGGAAAAGATATGAAAGTGACAAGGGAGATTGAGTATATTTTAGGGGAATTGTTGATGAACTTTTTTTTTGGGGGGGGATAGCCATGTGTTTGGCCTTTAGTACTATTAAACAGGTATTCTTAATTCATGCATTTTTGGCCTATATTGTTTTAAATATTTTCCTGTGATAGAATTAGTAAATCAACTAGTTTGCTCATCATGCAATTAATAAGCATTTCTAGAATAACGTATTACCTTAAATGGTCTTTCCCAATGAGGACTTCACTTTCCGTAAGATCGATTGTGGTGATTGACAAGTAAAATCACCTTCCAAACTAGGAAACCCTACCATAAAGCTCTGACTTTTGATCCTCTTGTTATAAATTTGAGAAACCTTGTTCTTGTGCAAAATAATATGCTTCAATGCCATCAAGCGTTCTTCTGGTAGGTTATTGAGTTCATCATACATCTTATTCCAATAATCTTCCGAAGGCAATTCTCTTTGCTTTTGTACCTTTAAAGATTGGATATTTATTTCTACTAGTAGAATGATCTCTTGGCCATAAACCAATTTATATGGGGTACACCTGTTGATTCTTTGGGAAAAATTCAACAAGCCCATAACACTTGGTCTAGCACCTCATGATAGCTCCTTGGAAGTCGACCAATGTGTTTCTTAAGAAAATTGGTAACAATCTTCTTCACAGCCTCTGCTTAGCCATTTGCTTGTACATAAGAAGGTGTAGAAGTTAACATCCTTATTCCTCTTAACTGTGCATACTCTGACTCTTTCTTTCCTATAAACATCATACCTTAGACAGTTGTGATAGTTTCTAGTATCTCAAAATGACAAAGTATGTTTTTTCTCAATGAAGTTGATCACATCATTTTGAGTAACCTCTTTTATGGGCACAACTTCCATCCATTTAGTAAAATAATTAACTACTACTAAGATATATTTATACCTCTTAAAGGAAGGTAGATGCATTTGACCAATGATATCCATAGCCTATCCCCTAGATGGCCACGACTTGATGATTGAATACAATTGATCTACAGGAATATGTTGTACTTAGCCATGCTTTTGGCATTCTAGACATAATTTGGTATATTCAACACAATCTTTTCACATAGAAGGCCAAAAGTATCCTCCTCAATGAAGTAGCCAATTCTTCTTACTTCTTACCTATTAGGCTCCATATATTCCTTCATGAACTTCTGCTATGGTGTTGTAAGCTTCTTTCTCACCCAAATAGGTCAATACACTACTATCGACTGACTTACGACACAGAATTCCTTCGACAAGTATGAAGTTAAGGGCCCTTAGTCTTAACTTTCATTTAGTTTGCATATTCAAATTCTTTAACTATTTTAGCAATTGTATTCTCCATACATATGAATCTATGTTGTTGTCTACTTAACCAAATTTTCTTCCCTATACCCCAAAGGTGACAATGAAGTCTTGGCCTTAATCAAATAGGTCAAGGTTGCACTTAATACTTTATGCCCAGAAACAACCTGAGGTAGCTCATATGCAATCTCATTAGATGTTCTTGCTACATGAGTGGATAAAATCTCTTCAAACTCGAGGTCTAGTATAGTAGCCATCACAAAGTATCTGACTAGGTTTTCATTAACGCACTTCTATTGTCGAGTCATCTATCTTATAACTACCTAAGAATCACCTAAGATTTTGGCATTCCTACAACCTATTTGTAGCAAAATCTCAAGGCCAATAATTAAGGCTTCGAATTCAGCCTCATTGTTTAAGCATTTAGGATTGATGTAGAATATAAACTTAATCGGATTCCCTTCACGTGTTAGTATAAAATACCAATTTCTGAACCTTTCTGATGGCTAGATCCATTGAAATGCATTCTCCATGGTTTAAGACCAACATAAGGAATTATCTCCTTAGAATGATGGTCTACCACAAAATTGGGTAGCACTTGTCATTTCATGGATTTTAGGTACATATTTTAATGCAAATTTAGATAGTGTAATAGCCCATCTTTTGATTCTATTACTAGTAATTGGTTTTGATAATAGGTACTTAATAATATTAACATCAGAAAAGACATGAACTTCAGTTGGTATCAAGTAAAATTTCAATTTCATACATGAAGAGTACAAGGCTAAACACAATTTTTCTATGTTACTAGAATTTTCTTAGCCTCGACTAGCATCCGACTGTAGCAAAATATTGACCGCTCGATGACATTTTCTCCTTCTTAAGCTATAAATCTTTCGATGATATCATAAGTAACAGAGATATAAAGTTTTAGTGATCTACCAGCTTGTGGAAGAGTCATAATAGGAGGATTCAACAAATACCTTTTGATTTTGTCAAAGGTTTTCTGATGTTCCTCATTCCATTTAAACTCGTCTTTTTTCTTCAACTTCAAAAGTGTAGAATAAATCTTCAATCTCCACGACATATTCAATATGAATCATTGTAAGAAATTAATCTTTCCTAGTAAAGATTGCAATTACTTTTTGTTCTAAGGAGCCGCATTGGCTTTGTTCTTGACAATCTCAATACCTTTCTTATGCATGAGAAAACCAAGGAAGTTCCCTACGGAGACATCAAAAACACATATTGTTGAATTCGTCTTCAAGCTATGCTTCCTTATTCACTCGAAGAATCTTCGCAAGTCCAATAAATGGCTATGGTTTGAGTTGGATTTCACCACCACGTCATCAATTTATACTTCCATGAATTGCTTATGATGTGGAAGATGGTATTCATTGCCCGTTGGTATGTAGCACTTACATTTTTCAATCCAAGCGGTATTACCACCCATTCATAAGTCCTAATAAACCCTAGACATCGAAAGGTTGTCTTGGTGATGTCCTCTTTAGTGATGTATATCTGGTTGTATCCAAAATGTCCATCCAGTAGACTCAAGACATTATGGCAGGAAGCAGCATCTATTAACATATCTGCAATTGGCATAGGATACTTGTCCTTTAGTGTCGTGTTGAGATTTCAAAATTCTACACAAATCCGAAGCTTGCCATTTTTTTTTATTTAATTGGGACAATGTTCAAGATGCAGTCCATGTACCTAGTGTTAGGAATTGCTGATACATCATGCAGCGAAAAAACAAAATTCTTACCAAGGAACCATACAAAAAAGACCATAATCCGTGTTTTAAAATTACCTCTTGAAGCGAGATGAAAACACAAACGACGTGAATCACCAACACCATAACAACGATGATGTCTCTGCGGTATCCACATTTACAGACTCACGAACATCCAACGTCCACAAAAAGAGCCTCACGTCTCCGACAGAGTACTAGCTGCGAAGAGATGAGAAACCTGTCACCTACTCACTCACTATTTCTATAGGTGCGACTAAGGTTTTATTATGTGTGTCTTAGCAGCTCCTTAATAGTACTATTTATAATAATGACTTCCTTAAGTAAATGTGAGCAGCAGTAAGGTAAGCTGTGTAACCCTAGACTCATCTGTTATGAGTCCGATCCACATTTGAATCTGAGTCTAACTTGGATCTATTGCTTCAATTTTAGTCTACTATATGTAAGTGACCCTGCAAGTTCTCATTACGTTGGCAGTAATATTAAAATCCTATTTTAATATTATAAGCAGTGAGCAGTATCTAGCAACACATCGCTTCTACCCAAGTAATGAGAATGTCAGTGATTTGACATAACCTTTCCGTGACCAATGTTTTCGTATCGTTTAGTCCCTTGTCAAGATATCTAGATTGAACACAAGGCATAGAATGTGTCACCCTTGTATAGTTCAATCCTTCATTTCTTGATACTCGAGTAGACTTTGTAATAACAAATGAGATCAATATCTCATATTAACTCATTTGAGCATGGCCATGCATTTTGCAGTCTCACTCAATCAGGGGGCCCGAAGATATCGCTCCTGTTATGTAGGAGTAACAAATCTCATCTAGGTCACTCACATCCCTCTGCATGATTCACAGTATGCCCAATAACTAACTTTATAATCACCTTGTTACAAATAACGTTTGATGGCATTAAAACACACAACTCCTCATTTAGGAATCATAGTGAATTTAGGTCAAAGGACCACAGACACCATTGTCACTATGAGAATCGCTTATGACATTCACGTAACGATCCATGTAGTGTTCTTATGGCCGGTTAGTCCAGTACATCATTACTCTAATATGTACCCATGTGAAGACTTGATATCTCATATTCATGACCCGTGAGATGTGGTCATCAATCTACGCACATACTAGTCTCAATGCATTATTGTTATCCTAATTAACAATAATACTTGACTAAGGACATTTAATAATAGTGTTCTAATTTTATCCAATAGGATCTCATGATCAAGCTAACCACTTGATGTCCTATGGCATCAAACTTACTATTCTAATGACTTTATTATGTTTATCATAAATAACACAATAAATTAAATGACTCATATATTAAAAAATAGCATAATACAATGTATGTAAGTACCGTCAAAATATATCAGCCTCTAGGGCATACACTAATAATTTCCCACTTGCACTAGAGCCAATCAGACATATATCTAATGCCTAAAGATCTAGTATAACCTTCATGTTTTTGTTGTGCAAGAGGCTTTATCAGTGGATCAGCAACGTTATCATCAGTTAGTACTCTGCATATCTTCACATTTCCTCTATCGATGATCTCTCGAATGATATGGAAGTGCCTAAGTATATGTTTGGATAACTGGTGAGATCTAGGCTCCTTAGCTTGTGCAATGACTTCATTATTATCACAATAGAGGTCCATTGGGTCCACAATGCTAGGAATAGCGCCAAGTTCAGTAATGAACTTCCTTATCCAAATAGCCTCCTTTGCTGCATTGGAGGCATCAATATACTCAGCCTCTATGGTAGAATCGGTGACTATCTCATGCTTTTAACTTTTCCAGCTCACAGCCCCACTATTTAGGCAAAAAACATAACTCGATTATGATCTGGAGTCATCCTTATTGGTTTGGAAGCTAGCATCAGTGTAACCCTTTATAACTAGCTCTTCCTCAGCTCCATATACCAATAACGAATCCTTAGTCCTTCTTAAGTACTTAAGGATATTCTTGACAATAGTCCAGTGACTCTCACCAGGATCAAACTGGTACCTGCTCGTCATGCTCAAAGCATACGAGATGTTTGGTTGAGTATATAACATAGCATACATGATAGATCCAATTACAGATGCATATAGAATCTTGCTCATACGATCCCTCTCGTCCTGGGTGGAAGGGGATTGAGCCTTAGATAGGTTTACACCATGTGATATAGGCAAGAGCCCTTTCTTAGAATCATGCATGTTAAACCGTCTTAACACTTTGTCTATGTATGTACTCTGACTTAGGTCAAGCAATCTCTGTGATCTATCTCGATAGATCCTGATACCTAACACATAGGTGGCTTCGCCTAAGTCCTTCATAGAAAAGTAGTTCCCTAACTAAGTCTTTACAGATTGTAGGGTAAGGATGTCATTTCCGATGAGTAGTATGTCATCTACATACAACACCAGAAAGAGAATTGTGCTCCCATTAACCTTCTTGTAGATGCAAGATTCTTCTTCATTCTTGATGAAACCAAATTATTTTATTATATCATCAAAATGAAGATTCCAGCTTCTGGAAGCTTGTTTCAATCCATAAATAGATCGTTGCAACTTGCACACCTTTCCAGCATCTTGTGGAGTGGCAAAACCCTCAGGTTGTGTCATGTGCACATCCTGGAGAAGATTTCCATTAAGGAAAGTAGTTTTGACGTCTATTTTCCAGATTACATAATCGTGGTATGCTGCAATAGTAAGCAAGATCCAAATTGATTAAAGCATCACAATTGGGGAAAAAGTTTCATCATAGTCTACACCATGAATTTACTTCAAACCCTTAGCCACCAATCGCGCCTTAAAGGTATGCACATTACCATCCATGTCAGTTTTCTTCTTGAAAACCCACTTGCACCCAATGGGTTTTACCCCTTTAGGTGGGTCAACCAAGATCCATACCTAGTTGGCATACATGGATTCCATTTCAGATCTCATCGTCTCAAGCCATTTTTCAGATTCTAGGCCCATAATGGCTTCCTGGTAGGTCATAGGCTCATCTTGATCCATGAGCAATATGTCACCTTACTGGGTCATGAGAAATCCATATCTCTTTGGTTGATGATGTATCTTGTTAGTCCTACGCAAGTCTTGTACTACTAGAACAGGTTGCTGTTCCACAACATTTTATGGAGGCTACTATATTTTCACCCTCGGTTTGTTGCTACTCTGTGAACCTTGAATGTTTTCAAGTTCTACTTTCCTCCCACTAGTTCTTTTGGAGATAAACTCCCTCCCTTTCTAGAAACACAATAGTCTGTGCGACAAACACTTTGCCCTTGGTAGGATTATAGAAATAGTATCCCTTAGTTTCATTGGGATAACCCATAAAGAAGTATTTATCTGATTTGGGTCTAAGCTTATCAGAAACTTGACGTTTCACATAAGCTTTGCGACCCCAAATCTTCATGAAAGACATACTGGGCCGTCTCCCAGTCCATATCTCATATGGTGTCTTTTGAACCATCTTAGATGGAATACGGTTAAATGTGAAAGCTGGTGTTAATAGAGCATGTCTCCAGAAGGAGCCTGGAAAGTTTGCATTACTCATCATGGATCGAACCATATCCAACAGGGTCCGATTCCTCCTTTCAGAAACACCATTCCATTGTGGTATTCCTAGAGAAGTGAGTTGAGATATTATCCCATACTCTTTCAGATGATCATCAATTTCTTGGCTTAAGTATTCACCTCCTTGATATGATCGAAGGACTTTAATACTCTTGCCAAGTTAGATTTGTACTTCATTCTTAAATTCCTTAAACTTTTCAAAGGATTCTGATTTGTGTTTCATAAGATATACAAACTCATATCTACTGAAATCATCAGTAAATGTAATGAAGTATTGAAAACCACCTCTAGCTAGTATGTTTAAGGGTCCACATACATCACTATGTATAAGGCCCAAAAGATCACTAGCCCTTTCACCTTGTCTAGTGAATAGGGCTTTTATCATCTTCCCTAATAAACAATACTCATATATCTCATATGATTCGAAATCAAATGAGTCCAAGAATCCATCTTTATAGAGTTTGGAGATGCGTTTATAATTTATATGGCCCAAACAATAATGCCAGAGATAAGATGGGTTCATAAAATTTGACTTGAACCTCTTTGTATTTATGTTATAGACGAGCGTTTCAAGATTGAGGATGTAAAGTCCATTGCTCAGTTGTGCACTACCATAAAAAAATATTCTTTAAATAAATAGAATAACTTTTGTCCTTTATAATAAATGTAAAGCCTTTCTTGTCTAAATAAGAAATAGAAATAATATTCCCACTAATAGCAGGCACAAAATAACATTTCTCCAACTGAATTACAAGCCCAGTGGACAAAGATAAAAGATAAGTCCCTACGGCTAATATAGTAACCTTTGATCCATTTCTAACTCGTAGGTCGACTTCACCCTTAGCCAATGGTCTACTGTTCTTTAGATCCTGCACATTTATACAAATGTGAGACCCACATCTAGTATCTAATACCCATGATGCAGAAGTAGATAAATTGACTTCTATAACAAAAATACCTGAAGTGGAAGTCTCACTTCCTTTCTTCTTCTTAAGTTCTTCCAAGTATCTAGCACAGTTCCTCTTCCAATGTCTAGTCTGACCACAGTGGAAACACACGCCTTCCTTAGCCACTCTGCCCATTGGTTTCAAGCCAGAAGTGCTGGGCTTGGATTTATCCTTGACCTTGCCTTTCCACTTGTTCTTGGGCTTCTTCTGTTGTTTCTTGCCCTTATTCTTTTGGACTATCATAATTGTCTTTCCTTTGCCTTTATTTATGTTCACCTCAGTAGTTCTCAACATGCTTAGCAGCTCTGGTAGTGATTTGTCAATTTCATTCATGTTGTAATTCATGACGAATTGACTAAAACTTTCCAGCAACAATTGTAAGACTAAGTTAGTGGCCAACTTTTGGCCTAAGGGGAAACCAATTCTTTCTAGGTTTTCAATGTACCCAATCACCTTGAGTACATGAGCACCAACAGGGCTTCCTTCTACCAGCTTGCACTGAAATAGTACTTTTGAGACCTCGTATCTCTCATGCCTAGCCTGCTCTTGATAGAGCTTTTTGAGGTGTACGATCATATCGTAGGCATCTATGTTCTCATGTTACTTTTGAAGCTCAGAGTTCATGGTGGCTAGCATTAGACATTCGACATCCAAGGTGTCATCTTGATGCTTCTTATAAGCATCATTTTCAGTTCTAGAGGCATTAGCAGCAGGTGGCTCAGGAATAGTGTAACACCCTCCGAAGGGCATTGCATTTCTTACCAATAAATTAAAACTTAACCCCAAGTTATAAAAGATTTAATATGATAATATACGGGTTTCAAAATTTCTTCTTTGCGGATAACATAAACTTACAGAATTATAGATACACAAGACATATAACTGAATAATATACATCCCCTGTACATAACATAGAGTAGTAACAACTTAAATACATAAAGTTTACGTACTTCTAATAACATATATAACTACCATATCAAAACTGAACCTAGCCCAAGTCCAAAAACTTGAAGAGTAAGGTCCTGAACCCGATCTTCCTCCAGATCCTCTTCGGAATCCCTAACGGACAAATTCCCCAGTCGGGGCATGTCACTACGGATGGGAGTCCGAGCGGTCGACACCTCAGAATCTTCACTAGATGTGTCATAAAGATCGCCCCATAAATCTCTAATAGGCATAGAGAACTCCAAATGCACAATAACATTCTGAGAAAACGTAGCAACCCTATACCGGGTCCTACTCCAAAGCAAAGTAACATCTCCAACATACTGAATGCGCCCCGTGTCCCAATGGACGTGCCATGCTTCGTTGCCCCTATGAAACTGTAAACTAACGAAACCCTAAAGACTCTGCCTCGTCGCCATCACAGTCTTCTCAAAACATCAATATAGAATAGAACAATACAATAAAGAGGTAAGATCCTCTACATCAATACCATCATGGCAGCATAGAAATAATAATGATAATAATGTCATTTATATACAACAATATCACGGAACAACAGGTATAATCATGTTATCAACTAATAGATAATTTAACGATATATATATCACATTATATGAATACTGACCATACCACAAAAATAAGTATATTGACTATGCCTCAACAATATGTGCACTGACTATGCACATGCACAATGTGTATACTGACCATTCTTATGCACAATGCACCCATTTCCTACTCCATGGAGCTAAACACAGTTTCAGAGAGAATGATCCAGAAGATATGTCTGTACATCATCCGCCTCAATTCAAGTGCTATAATTTTTCTCACTGTATACATCATAGCTTGTACAAGACATTCTACGCCAGATCAGGAATAAGAATAGTGTCAAGTCGAGATCGTCGGTACGTTTGCATCGGTTGTCACGGTACAGTAGAGCTACTAACTGACCACATGCAGAATTCCGCGCCCCGACGCCTCCAAGATCATTCATAGAGCTTCACTACGCAATTCGCACCTGCACGAAGGTGTAATTCATCCCCTAGACAACAAAAGCCTCTATAGACACCGTCTATAAAATAATGCATGATCAATGACTCAATGTATATCACAAGCCATTACTAGCTACAACCAAACATTGATATATCTCGGTCCAATACCTCGACCTGATAGTAAACTGCTGATTTACCTAATCAGGTAGCATTTTTAAATCGCGTAAGAGTTTCTCTACATATTTTCAATTGCGTAAAATATTTTCTTAATATTCCAAGCTCAATTTAAAACTTTTCTCATAGTTTATAAAAATTGAACATTAATTCCAACATTTCCTCACTAAACCTCCTTTAATTAATATTTCCAAACAATTTTTAACAAAAACTTATATTATTTAAATTAAATCAAGATATATCAGAAATCCTTCGTATTAAATAAAATACTTTATTTTTAAATCATCATTCTAACTTTATTCCCATACTTAAGGCCAAAAATCACTCTTTGTTCATTACTCTAAATAAAAACTTAAATAAAATATTTTAAATTCCAAACCATCCTTAAAAATTATTTCCATTGTCATAGCCAAAAATCATTACTTCTTAAACTATAAAATTGTGTTCATCTTCTTTTTACTTGTAAATCCTTTAATCTTAATTTAGTCCCCAAATCATCTAAGTAATATTTTCTAACATTCTTTCTTAAACTTTCATTATTCTAATTCTAAATAAAATCCTTTCCATTTAACTTATAAAAATCATCTTTAAAAAAATACTTCAAGTCTCCAAATTACTTCTCCATCCTATTATCAAATACCATAGTCGAAATCACCTCTTTAATTGATAATAAAATTTGTTCATTTCCATTTTTATTTTGTAAACTCTTAATTAAATTTCTTATCACTAAATCCTCTAGGTTAACATTTAATAAACCATTTTTGCATTGGATTCCCCTTTGAAGGGCATGAAGGCCGTGAGCCTCTATGGTCATTGGGACCAGAATACTTTTCCTCTCTAGCACAATTTGTAGCATACAACATACTCTAATCATCACAAATCTACTATATCAAGTTCATGCATAATATTAAAGCAATAAAATCACATAAAGCATATAAACACAAACCACAAAATTATACAAACATGATAAATAAATCCTCACATGGAATCATCACCTACAAACAAATTCGTTCCTCACCACCATAAATGGTTGATGAGGTTAATCTCCCTCTTACCTTAGATGATGCTCCCTAAGCTTCTTGGATGCCTTTGTGAATCAAACTTTCACCACCAAGTAGTCTCTTGAGATCAAAATAAACACATAAAAATTAACATCTAGGGCTTGATTATGATGACCATAGATCAAAGTATGGTCTTAGAAATTTAAAAATGAAACAAGAAAAGAAAATCAAAGAACTTCACCTTAAAGCTCTTGAACTTAAACTTGAAAAACAATCTTGAAAATGGTTGAACTAGCTCTTGATCACAACACCAAAGTGTCTTAGGATTGTGTATAGATTCAAGATATAAGGTTATCTTGAATTATAGAAGTTTGGATGAAGGATTATGGTGGTATGGCCGTGACCTTTGGAGAGAAGAATAAGAGAGAGTTTTGTGTTTTGTTTCATGAAAAGATGATAATGATGGACAATGAGATAGCAAAATTGGTTTTGGTCACCTTTGAAGCTTCATGGCCGTGGAACACAATGGATGGCTAGATGTGCAAGTGAGTCACTCACCATAAGTCACCATAGTGTCATAAGGATGCCATGCAATAACTCACTAGGTGAGTCACCTATCTAGTCACAAGGTGAGTCACAAAAAGAAGGTTCTAGACTCATGACTAAGCTCCTCTAAGATATTTATTGGTTAGTTATTAACCAATGGACAATAGTTACTACTATTTATTATCCATTGAATAATAACATTACCCAATAGATAATAGCTTTATCCAATAGATAATAGAATGTAACAAAAACTCAAATAAAGAAAATTTTCAAAAATTATTTCCGGTTTAGGGTTTAGTAAATTCCCCCAGCCCCGCATTAACAGTCCAAAACTTTCTGGTCTTGAAAAATTTTTATTTTTTCAGGCCTGCCTCAAACACACATACAGTCTAAAATAATATTAAAATAATCAAAATAATTCAAATAATTCATAAAAATCACAAAAATTAAAAAAAACACTTATAACAAAGAAAGAAAGAAAAATCAGGGTGTTACAATACTCCTCCTCTAAAAAGAATTTCATCCTCGAAATTATCTTACATTAGAACAACTTCGGATATTGCTCCTTCATTTAGTCTTCTAGTTCCCATGTTGCATCTTCAGTCACTTTATTCCAGATTACCTTTACTAAGACAATTCCTTTTCCTCTGAGTTGTTCCACTTGCCTATCTTTGATCTTAACAGGAAGTGTCTCATAGATCAAGTTCCCTTTTAATCTTACTGTATCTGGTACTATGACATGGGTTGAATCAGTAATATACTTTTGCAATTGTGATACATGAAAGATATTATAAAGGTTAGAAAGAAAAGATGGTAAAGTTATTTGGTAGGTTACCAGACCTATCTAACGAAGAATTTGATATAGTCCAATGAATTTAGGAGTGAGCTTTCTGGATTCAAATCCAGCAATTTCAGTCTCAGGGAACATTAAAGTTTTATTGGAATAGTTTAATAGGATATGGTTAGAAATAACCAATCCATTCCTAAGATCATGTCTATTTGTGAAAGAAGTAGACAAATCAAATTAATAGAAAGGTTCTGATTCCTAACAGTAATAAGACAATTTAAACAGGCTTGAGTAGTAATAACAGGTTTAGCAATGGGAATAGTGATATTCAACTCAAAAGGAAATGAAAACACAAACAAACCCAAATGGTTCACACAGTCACAGGCAATAAAAGAATAGGTTGCCTCCCGAGTTATACAATACAGTTAAAGGATTACTCCCTATAGCATGATCTCCTTTGATTAGATCTTCAGATTGGGAGGCTTCTGCTCTACTCAATTTATAGACTCTTCCTCTTGCTTGAGATCTTGTCGCACGTACATTACTAACAGAAGGCTCCTTTTTTGATTGCGTACAGCCTTTGGAAATGTATCTGGGCTTCCCACACTTGAAACATTATTTTCTTGCTCTTACATTCCTTCGTCAAATGGTCGTTTCCACACTTCTTACAATATGGTAAAAACTTCATGGTCTGCCTAAAACTATTGCCACTAGTACTTCCTCCATTTGTTCATTGTTGTTGTTGATTCCCCAATAGTCGTAAATACAATTTCCGCTGGAATCGATTGACCTTACATTTCCTCCTCCTTTGGAACCTAGATGGTCCAAAGTTACGGAGTCTCGTATCCCGACATTGATTCAACTCTAATAGATTTTCAGCTTCAGCTGTCGCTTCCTGCTGCTGATTTGTCCTCTGATTATGTGGTACTGTTACATCAGTCATTCCTTGCATTGTTGTCGTAACTATAGCCATACTTTCATTATCACGTCCTATGTTCATATGTGCACCTCTACCACCATGAGCCATTGCCTTTTTTCAATGTCAAACTAACCACAATACAACGAAAACTAAATGTAACCATTTCAAACAAGGTTGTCTCCTTTTGAAAACCAAACACAGAGAAATACACAGCACAAACAAGACAAACCTACCCACAAACCCGAAAGACTCGAACTTGGACCCTGATACCAACTAATGTAACACCCTCCAAAGGGCATTACATTTCTTACCAACAAATTAAAACTTAACCCCAAGTTATAAAATATTTAATATCATAATATACGGGTTTCAAAATTTCTTCTTTGGGGATAATATAAACTTACCGAATTATAAATACACAAGACATATAACTGAATAATATATATCCCCTGTATATAACATAGAGTAGTAACAACTTAAATACATAAAGTTTAAGTACTTCTAATAACATATATAACTACCATATCAAAACTGAACTTAGCCCAAGTCCTAAACCTTGAAGAGTAGGGTCCTGAACCCGATCTTCCTCCAGATCTTCTTTGGGATCCCTAACGAACAAATTCCCCAGTCAGGGCATGTCACTACAGACGGGAGTCCAAGCGGTTGACACCTCGAAATCTTCACTAGATGTGTCATGAAGATTGCCCCATAAATCTCTATAGGCATAGAGAACTCCAAATGCACAACAGCATTCACAGAAAACCTAGCAATCCCATACCGGGTCCAACTCCAAAGCAAAGTAACATCTCCAACATACAAAATACGCCCCGTGTCCCAATGGACGTGTCATGCTTCATTGCCCCCATGAAACTGTAAACTAATGAAACCCTGAAGACTATGCCTCGTCACCATCACAATCTTCTCAAAACATCAATATAGAACAGAACAAACAAAACAATACAATAAAGAGGTGATATCTCCTACATCAATACCATTATGGCAGCATAGAAACAATAATGACAATGATGTCATTCGTATACAGTAATATCACAGAACAATAGGTATAATCACATTATCAACTAACAAATAATTTAACGACATATATATCACATTATATGAACACCGACCATACCAAAAAAATAAGTATACTGACTATACCACAACAATATGTACACTGACTATGCACATGCACAATGTGTATACTGACCATTCTTATGCACAATGCACCCATTTCCTACTCCATGGAGCTAAACACAGTTTTGGAGAGAATGATCCTAAAGATATGTCTGTACGTCATCCGCCTCAATTCAAGTGCTATAATTTTTCTCAGTGTATACATCTTGGCCTGTACAAGACATTCTACACCAGATCGGGAATAGGAATAGTGTCTCATCGAAATCGTCAATACATTTGCATTGGTTGCCATGACACAGTAGAGCTACTAACTGGCCACATGTGGAATTCCATGCCCCGATGCCTCCAAGATCATTCATAGACCTTCACTTTGCAATTCGCACCAGCACGAAGGTGTAATTCATATCCTAGGCAACAAAAGCCTCTATAGACACCATCTATAAAATAATGCATGATCAATGACTCAATGTATATCACAAGCCATTACTAGCTACAACCAAACATTGATATATCCAGGTCCAATACCTCGACCTGACAACAAACTGCTGATTTACCCAATCACGTAGCATTTTTAAATCTTGTAAGAGTTTCTCTACATATTTTTAATTGCGTAAAATATTTTCTTAATATTCCAAGCTCAATTTAAAACTTTTCTCATAGTTTATTAAAATTGAACATTAAGTTCAACATTTCCTCACTAAACCTCATTTAATTAATATTTCCAAACGTTTTCACAAAACCTTATATTATTTAAATTAAATCAAGATATATCAGAAATCCTTCATATTAAATAAAATACTTTATTTTTAAATCATTATTCTAACTTTATTCCAATACTTAAGGTGAAAATCATTCTCTGTTCATTACTCTAAATAAAAACTTAAATAAAATATTTTAAATTCCAAACCATCCTTAAAAATTATTTCCATTGTCATAGCCAAAAATCATTACTTCTTAACTTATAAAATTGTGTTCATCTTCTTTTACTTGTAAATCCTTTAATCCTAATTTAGTCCCCAAATCATCTAAGTAATATTTTCTAACATTTTTTTCTAAAACTTTCAATATTCTAATTCTAAATAAAATCCTTTCCATTTAACTTATCAAAAATCATCTTAAATAAAATAATTTAAGTCTCCAAATTACTTCTCCATCCTATTATTAAATACCATAGCCGAAATCACCTTTTTAATTGATAATAAAATTTGTTCATTTCCAATTTTATTTTGTAAACTCTTAATTAAATTTCTTATCACTAAATCCTCTAGATTAACATTTAATAAACCATTTTTGCATTGGATTCCCCTTTGAAGGGCATGAAGGCCATGAGCCTCTACGGTCATTGGGACCAAAATACTTTTCTTCTCTAGCACAATTTATAGCATACAACATACTCTAATCATACAAATCTACTATATCAAGTTCATGCATAATATCAAAGCAATAAAATCATATAAAGCATATAAACACAAACCACAAAATTATGCAAACATGGTAAATAAATCCTCACTTGGAATCATCACCTACAAACAAATTCATTCCTCACCACCATAAGTGGTTGATAAGGTTAATCTCCCTCTTACCTTAGATGATGCTCCCTAAGCTTCTTGGATGCCTTTGTGAATCAAACTTTCACCACTAAGTAGTCTCTTGAGATCAAAACAAATACATAAAAATTAACATCTAGGGCTTGATTATGATGACCATAGATCAAAGTATGGTCTTAGAACTTTAAAAATGAAACAAGAAAAGAAGATCAAAGAACTTCACCTTAAAGCTCTTGAACTTAAACTTGAAAAACAATCTTGAAAATGGTTGAACTAGCTCTTGATCACAATACCAAAGTGTCTTAGGATTGTGTATAGATTCAAGATATAAGGTTATCTTGAATTATAGAAGTTTGGATGAGGGATTATGGTGGTATGGTTGTGAGCTTTGGAGAGAAGAATGAGAGAGAGTTTTGTGTTTTGTTTCATGAAAAGATGATAATGATGGACAATGTTTTGGTCACCTTTGAAGCTTCATGGCCGTGGAACACAATGGAGGGCTAGATGTGCATGTGAGTCACTCACCATGAGTCACCATAGTGTCATAAGGATGTCATGCAATGACTCACTTGGTGAGTCACCTATCTAGTCACAAAGTGAGTCACAAAAAGAAGGTTCTAGACTCATGACTAAGCTCCTCTAAGATATTTCCTAGTTGGTTATTAATCAATGGATAATAGCTACTACTATTTATTATCTAATGAATAATAACATTACCAATTGGATAATAGCTTTATCCAATGGATAATAGAATATAACAAAAACTCAGATAAAGAAAATTTTTTAAAACTGTTTTCGATTTCATGTTTAGTAAGTTCCCCCGGCCCAACATTAAAAGTCCAAAATTTTTTGGTCCTGAAAAATTTTTATTTTTTCGAGTCCGCCTCAAACACACATACAGTCTAAAATAATATTAAAATAATCAAAATAATTTAAATAATTCATAAAAATCACAAAAATTAAAAAACACTTATAACAAAGAAAGAAAGAAAAATCGGGGTGTTACAAATAGGCTGTTCTAGAATATACAACTTTTTCTCTTATTTGAGGACAATCCTAAAATTCCTGTACCAGTTTAGAAAATTCGTTCCAGACAACTTGTCCTTCTCAAGGACGGATTGTAATGATAAGTTACTTGATGTGTTTGTTGCCATGGTAATTTATCAACAGAAGTATGCAAAATATAAGTATCATGCCATAAATATATTTAATGAGGTCATTACTTAAATATGCCTCCCACTATTTTATTCAAATCAATGACCCTCAGCATTGACTCGAAAAATCCCATCGCAAGATTTCTTAGTGGGCCGAGATCCATATTTCACCTAACTTTGAGTCAGCTTTAGCTGATCACTCAAAATTCAGTTATCTAGGTAGGAAACACTTTCCAATTACATCACATACAACTCTTGGATAGTTAGGTGAATAACACTTATTCTAATCCATCTAATGGAATAAAGCTCAACTCTATGCCTTTAAGCCTTCAATCCTATTGAAATGGCCTAGTTAAGTCAGACCCAATGGTTGATAGTTGGATATTACCTTTATCCCATCGCGTCTTACTAATATAGATAAAGGAATCCTACTTTGGCAGACCTACACTTAATCGATACTAGTCTTGATGAGTGTCACGCATTGGAAGACATCACACAATGACTTAATATTTGCTTTGAGGGAATTTTATAATTATTATTAGATCTCACCATTTATTGAACTGTTTAACATACCATAAACATCATTCATACATCTCATACATATAAAGCATATAATAAATGTGACATGGTTATGACCCCTAACGCAATGATTCTCCCAAGCTAATAAGAGTATCATTAACTAAGCATAGAGAGCAAACAGTTTCACTAAGCGCCTCTCACCAACATCCTCATTTGATGCCACCTTCTTGCCTCTACATCAAGATAACATTACAAATTATAGAGAAACCTCGGTTTACATACGAGGGGAGTTAGGTGAGAAGAGAATGTACAACCAGAATGTAGAGAGAAAGGCATGACATGCAGACCGTATTTTTTAAAATTAACTAAAAATCATAAAAGGAAGACTAAGGCCATAACCATGCACCATAGACCACAAAGAACATATAAACTCTAATCAATAATACATTATTATTTTATGAGTCATAAAACAGAATTGAATATTGCGCTTTCGAATAACACACACTATGCAACGGGGATCAGGGCAGCGCCCCGACCATGGGGGTCTTGCTGCCCGGTCAGCTTGGGTCCCCCTCCCTAAAACCTCTTACGCCTCATTGACGGCTAGGGCATCAACACTTGAACTCTCATAGCCACCGCCACCTGTCCAGAAACAAGGTTTCCAGAACGCGTGATGACATGAACACTTCATGTCACGAGAGGAACCCTTAACGCCACCGTCTGCTATCTGAAATAAGGTTTTGTTTGACATCAACATTTGATGCTGCCACTAACCAGAAACAAGGTTTCTAAAACCCTTGCGCCACTATCCAGAATGAGGTCTGCTTGATATCAACACTTAATGCCGCCGCAGACCAAGAATAAGGATTCTGGAACCTTGTGCTACGCCGCTGTACATATCTCATATATACCAGAAAACTTCATAAAAACATACATATAAAACAGATTCATTGTTTCAAAAACATCATCATGTTTTCGTATACAACATATCAAATAAATTATGTTTTTCATAAAGGATTCATACGGTTTCTGAAATAACATATTAAAGATCATATCTTTTACCAAAAATAAGAAAACATGTTATTTCATACAACATGAAGAACAGAAAAACTGAATCATGGTTTCTCAAGTGGGTCAGTCCAGTACATCATTACTCTAATATGTACCCATGTGAAGACTTGATATCTCATATCCATGACCTATGAGATGTGGTCATCAGTCAACGCACATACTAGTCTCAATGCATTATTATTGTCTTAATTAACAATAATACTTGACTAGCGATATTTAAGAATAGTGTTCTAATTTTATCCAATAGGGTCTCACGATCAAGTCAACCACTTGATGTCCTATGGCATCAAACTTACTATTCTAAGGACTTTATTATGTTTATCATAAATAACACAATAAATGAAATGTCTCATATATTAAAAATAGCATAATGCAATGTATGTAAGTACTGTCAAAATATATCAGCCTCTAGGGCATACACTAACACCTAGTGGTTATGATGAAATTAGCTTTAAGTAGCTTCTCAATTTTTTCCTTTATCGTCGAAATCACTTTAGGAGCAAAATGCCTTATTGATTATTTTACTGGCTGGAACATTGGTTTTAAAGTAGTTTGTGCTCGATAAAGTCATGGCTCAATCCAAGAATTTCATTATAATCCTAAGGAAAACTGTCTTGATACTCTTTCAATAAGGCAAAAAGTGCCTCTGTGAATTCTGCAAGAAGCAACTTGCTAACAAAGGTTGGTTGATAAGACTCATTGTCGCCCAAGTTATCTTCTTCTATTGGATCTTGTACCTCTACAACTTTAATGTTATTCTTGAGTGTTGAATCATCGAAAAGACCATCCTCCTCTAGTACACAATTGAGGATCTTGCTTTTCTTTTCCCCTTCATCTTTGTTAGCCTACATAGTTCATCCTTTGGCCATTCGTCAGCCAGCGAGATGATGTGAAAACTTGTATGGTCAAGTTTGATTCTTGTGGTTCTTGGGTTGAATCTGGCCTTTACTTGATCAATTGGCTGAATAGCTAGATTGTATTCTTTGAATTCAGCGTAATACTATTGAATGTAGTATTGACTATCATCTGTAGAAACTATCTCGAGGTCACCTTTATCATTTCAGAGAACTAGCTTTTGATGAACATATTAGGGTATAGCTCCTACTGCATGAATCCAATCTCATCCTAGCAATAAATTGTAGTTAACTTTGGATAGCACAACCATGAGTAGCACCTTCCTTTCCACGAAACCCCCTTACACATTTAACATAGCAGCTCCTTTAGATAGGCAGCCTTTTCCAATAAAATTAGTAATGATAAAGTTAGAGCTTCTCATATCCTCTAAATTTTTATCCAATTTCTTCAACATCTTGTTCGAAATTAGATTGACCGCAGCCCCACCATCAATGAGCACGCGGTTAACAGGCACACCCTCCACACGTGCCTTGATGTATAGTGGTTTTAAATGATCTTTTATCTCTTCACTAGGATTTTCAAATTCGGCTACACTGCTGAATATAGTGATCATTGATTGCTCGTGAGCCCATGCCTCTTCTAGACTCAACTCTTCTTCATTAACTAATCCAACTTCATCTTCATACTTTGCAGGAAGAATCGTGACAAGATTAATTGCAACTGCATGCCCCCTATCTTTTCCTACTGTTTCTCATTTAGTTCTACATCCACGTAATCCTCCAATTGGACACATGTAGCATCTTCTTCTGGTAAAGGGTGGTACTACGAATTGGCTTCATACCCACATTCAAAATGACACTCCAAACAATTGACCATGTTGATTAACATTTTTTTTAGAATATTTTAACAGAATATTCTACATAACTATGGTTACTCAATAAAAATACATTATTTGTAATTATAAAGAAAAAAAAGCATAGATGGCTTGAATTGAGCCAACCATTGAATGAAGCTCCTCTATTGGATCTGAATTGTGACCCATGTAAGCCTAGCGCTTCCTTCTCAACTACCAAGCACAAATGACCGCACCTCTACTTTGCAAGCCAACACCAATACCATGCTCCGTAACTTTATCACTTGTAGTATTTTATAGTTGATCTCTCTTATTTGTTTCTTTTGTCAAATTCAAGTACAATAACCTCTTAACCTCTACAGAAAAGAAAATTAGAGTCTATATCTTAAGCAACTTCTGCTAAGATCTTTGGAAGTCAAGCAAGTGATGCAATGGAGGAATCACCACCCTTTCCTCCAATGTCTCCATCTCAACGGTTGACGACGGTGTGCAGGGGTTCGTGCTTGCTCGGCGATAGGGGTGTGATGGAGGGAATGCATGCTGGGTTGGATATAGGTGGCTAGTGGCTTCTCTATTTCAACATTGGGTTTAGTTGGGAAAATTGATTTAGTGCTACTGATGGTTAAGGTTGTTGTTATGTGTGTTAATATGGGTTATTAAGAATTTCTAGGTTCTGATTGGGTTGCTGTGGTGCTTTGGTGTTTTGTAGGGATAGTGTTCAAATCATGGAGGTTGGTTCAGTTTAGGCAGGGGTTATTTTGGGTTTTGGGATCAGGATGTATGGGTGTTGTGTGAAGGTTCATGGGGTGGCTTCATGGTGTTTATGTGTGAAGGCTTTGCTTTCTATAATTCTAAGAACACATGAGATCAGTTGTAACATGTTTCTCTCATTTCTAACCTCTTTGTGTCTTCCCACATCACAACTTTCCATTATGAAGAGGCCATTACAAGTGGTGTAGAATTTAAATTAGCCAAATTGAACCAAGAAGCCACTACAAAGTTGAACCAAAGAATATTGATCATCACCTAGTAGTGGTATCATTAATAGAGGGAAGGCTCTTTAATGAATATGGGTTATGTTTATCAACCTTTTTCATCTAAACCATGGTTAATTTGGAAGGAAAATCTAATGAGTTGGTTTGTCAATATGATCAACTAGGGTGGAGTATCATTTTTTAGAAAAAATGGGATTAAGTGTCATATCATCAAACCTAGAGGAAAGTGAATATAACTTACCTTTTTTTATTATTTTGAGAAGCTACAATAAGTAGCTTTTGAAAAATAGAGAATTTGTAAAGGAGAGAAAAAGCTCACTTAAGGAGATGAAAAAGTTTTCTCTAGACAAAAATACCCTTACATCATTTCAAAATGACAAATGTTATCTTTCATATACTTCAAAAAGTAGTTTTTATAATTGTATCTAAACGATAAAATAAATTTCTACTTTTTATAAAACTTCTACAAAAAAAATTTCTTTTCTGTGTTATCCTAAAATCATTTTTATTCAAAAATTATCCAAACAAATACTATATAATTGATTTTATCACTATTTAATTAAACATGATGCTTATAGAAAGAGGTGCAAAGTATATTGAACCCAAACTTGCACCTGCTTCTCCCGTAATAGCAATGGATCATCTCATGTGAAATTTTCACTTGAAAAAGTTGTATAAAGAGAAAGATAGACACAAAGACCCTAATATAGGGTTGCACAAATTTTAAATGGATCTCACTATTTAAGTCTTTATGTCTATCTCTCTCTTTACATAACCATGTCATATTAAAAATTCGCATAAGAGGATCCATTCCCCTCCTATAGGACTATTCCATACTTCCACCTGGTAGGTGCGGGTTGTGTGAGGGATTGCTAAGCCTAGCCACAAGCCATATAAGAAGAGAAATTTTTTTTGTGACTTACGTTGCACAACATGTGTAGATTAAGTTGATAAATATCTTACCCTTTTTTTTTACATTAAATAATTACTTAAATATTTGTAGTACATAATTATTTTATTTTTAAAATGATAATGTATAAGTTAATTATTAGCTCAATCTATACAACTTATGTAGAGTAAGTCTAAAATAAATAGATGTTAAAACAAACTCATAATAAGTCTTTTTCTGAATAATAATAATAATAATAATAATAATAATAATAATAATAATAATAATAATAAATAATAATAATAATAATAATATATATATATATATATATATATATATAAAGAAGGTACATGTATTCATATTCTGACATGTGTCATTTTGACTTAGAACATTGTGTTTAACAAATTGTCATGTGACAAATACTTGATTTCAATAACTATCATGTGACATTATAACATTTCAAAAATTATTTGTTTCATCATAAATAATCATTTTATAATATTTATGATTTTTAGAAATTTTTCTGAATTTTTTCAGAAATGTTGAATATTTTAATATATTCCTCGTTTTGCATGCACACTGAGCAGAGTCAGTGAAACATCCCGAAAATTATTTGTTTCATGATGAATAGTCATTTTCTAATATTTTTTATTTTTGAACATTTTTGTGGATTTTTTCAGAAACGTCGAATATTTTAAGATATTTCCCGTTTTACGTGCGCACTGAGTGAGGTCAGGAAAACGAAATGTTCTCCCTGAGACTAGTAAACTTTGAACTGTGGAAGCATCGACAAGGGATCTTACTAAACCTGAGGTCGGGTACAATTTATGAGATTTATATTTTTCAAGATTTTATCTGATAAATAAAATCTCTGTACGTACCGTTAATTAAAATTTTGTGATATGCTTTATTATCTGTTGGATAATTAATATTGGCTTTGTGCACTGTAACAATTATCCATTGGGTAATAGCTTATAATTAAAATTCTAATCACCCTATTATTTTAATTACTTTATCACATAATTATTCTATCCAAATGTAATTTACTTTATGTCTAATCAAATCTTTTTTTATTGGAAACGCTCCTAAGCTTCTCAAAGAAGTTACACATTTCTCTCTCTCCTCCCTCCCCACACGGCAGCAGGCTCCCTTTTGGAGCCAAAAATTGTGCTTCATTTAATTAACTATTCTATTCTAATTTCAAAATCAAAAAGTCATCATCTTTTTCTACTATCCACTTCTCTTTCTACCTTCTTCTTTCTCTCATTTTCTCCTCCTTCTCTCTACCACCTACCACACGGCCAGCCCCTCCTCCTTGCCTCCACCATCATGAAATTTTCAACTAACCACATTTTATTAATCCTTACTACATTCTAAACACCTTTCTAGTTAGAGATTTCTTGAAAAGCTTCCATCTTCATCATCTTCTTCAAGCTTCAAGTTTGAAGCTTTAAGGTAAGATTCATGATCTCTTATCTTTTCTTTCTCATTTTCATTTTCATGGCCTTCACCATGACCATGGATCCATTCTTTTCAAGCCTTAGTGTTGATTTGATGAAGTTATAATTTCTAGGGTTTGTGGATGAGTGAATCCGAATTTCACTAGGAACTTCAAGGGAGTTTCATTGCTTGTTTTCTCCTCTAGGTAAGAGGAAGATGATCCTTTTCAACCTCTCTTAGTAGTAGGGAACTTGATTTTGTATTGGTTGTGAGGAACCTTAGTTAGGGTTACTCTCTTTGTTGTATGGTTTTTGTGGTTATATGTTGATTTTGCTTTACTTAATCTATTTTGTTAATCTTATATATATATTGATGATCTTGGATAGATTGGAATCATGAAATGGAAATAAAATTCTTTTGCCTTCCTCATGGAGGAGGCTCACAGCCATGACCCCCAATTTGAGGGATCATGATTGAAATTTTGTAATCAAGATGGAAACATAATTAATTCAAGTGATTAAAGTGTAATGGAGTTAAGAAAAACTTAGGATTTCCCCTTCATGGGCCACGACCTCTAGGGCCAATTTAAGATCAAATTGTGTAACAACATGCAACCTTGGACTTTAAGTGATCAAGTGATTAAATGGCTAATAATATAATGGATGGAAACCAATTTGATAACCTAAAGTAATTCTTTAGACCTAAGACAACAATGAGAGTGTGTGAGACTTGGAAAACTTAGAATAATTCTCTAAGTGAGTTTTGAATAAACTTAAAGTAAGGAACTTAAAAATCAAGAGAATTCCTCTAGAGAAGAATTTCATAAGAAATATTAAATTGAAGTAAACTTAATTAATTGGAATAATTAAGAATTAATTAGGGATTCATAAAATGGAAAGAACCAAAAATGAAGTTTTATCAAAAATTTAGAAAAATTTTTAATTAAAGCAATACCATGAGTGCAAATAAGAATGATAAATAATTCAATTTAAATCATTCTAAGGGAATTAGGTTTCAAATTTAATGATGGACTTATGCAATTAAAATAATAATGATTAAATGAATAATGTGAGAGAATTCTACTAAAAGAGAAACTTATTAAGAAGAATGTAGAAATTTAGGAATAATTCTATAATGTACCCTAAAAGTGTAATGTATTATTTAAGGAGTAATAATATTTATTGTGGGTCCATGAGTGAGACCAAGAACATGTTGATGCTTATCTTGGCTAAATTATGGCATGTTATGGAAAAGTATATTATTGTTAAATATACATGAACATACATTGTGCTTCGGAACTGAAATATCAGACCCAGAAACATCAGATGGACGATTTAGTCAGATGTGGTTCGCCTTTAGAACCAGAAATGTTAGATAGACGAGTGAGTCAGATGAGACTGGTTATCAGAGGAAACCCAGATAACAGTAATACTATGTAGTCGTATGGACGGTTATATAATATCACTAATGAAAATGGTATTAAACAATTATATGGACGGTTGCTTTAATGTCATTGGGAATGGTATAATGGTAATTTGATTCCATTGATTACGCATTGAGTCATCAAGCATTGTGAAAGTCCGATGGACTATTTGTCAAGGTTATGTTGCCTAGGAGTTGAATCACACCTTAGTGCGGGTGCGAATAGACTAATGTAGGTCCTGTTGTTGACCTTGGGGGCGTCGGGGCGCAGGCGTCTCACAGCGGACAGTTGGTAACCCCTCTGGGCCGTGGGATAGACCGATGCAAACGCATCGATGATCCTGACCGAGACATTTTCCTATATCGCAATCTTGTGGGAATGTCGCTGTATAAAGCTTATTGCGCAAAAGTATTATTTTTTTGGAAAGCACTTAATTTTAGGCTGACGAGATACTAGCATGTCTCCCTGATCATTCTCTCCGATGTTTGTGTCTAGCTCCATGGAGTAGGATTTTGATATCATGTAAATGTGCATAGTGAGTCAATATATTACTTGGCATTTAATTTATATGATGATTGGAACTGCTATCTTATTGATGTTATAACTGTCTGGAATTGTTAAGTTGTTTAATATCTGCTTCTTGATAGTGTTTATATGTCTTGTAATGCTATGTGGGCGTCCTATGCCATTTTTGTTTCTTACTGCCATAATTGGTAATGAAGTTGGATGTCTCACCTCTTGCTTGCACTATTCTTGTCCTATGTGATATTTGCTTAAAGACTGTGGAGGGAACGAGGTTGATTTTCCTAGATTTCACTTGGTTTGGCCTCCTGCTTTCAGTGATGTCGTCAAGAAGGGGTTCTATCAGTTTCGTTAGGATTGTGTTCACTGGGGGTGTCAATGCTTGGCGAGTTGACTGGGTCGGCGAGCGTATACGGTATGTCGGGGATTTGATCTTGACCGTGAGGAGGACCCGCGATGGAGATCCTATGCTGACTCTCACTACATCAGTGTATCTAGAGTTTGCCTTGCCTATTCGGGAGCCATGGGGTGATCTGCTTCACACCCCAAGAGAGGACGAGGATTCTATGGCATCAGCTGCTAGGGCACCTACCCGTGGGACCGCACTCAGCCCTTTCCTTGGGTTTTCAGACGAGCCGGGAGAGGATCCCAAGGTGGATCCGATGGAGTACCCAACTCCTTAGTTGTGGTGTCGTTGTGGGTAGTTTATGTTTTCTTTTGTATTATGTGTATAAGAGTTCCTTGGAGTATAACTGTATTTTGAGTATATCTAAGTAAATTATATTTTTTAAATGACAGCATGTGTATTTGTTCATTCGCGGCTCATATTTTTCTTATATGCACAATGATTAAATTTTGGAAACTTGTTATTTTGAGTCGTTGTAAGCCTAAAATTTAGTGACCGTAGTAGAATGACAATTGTGTTATGGTTACTAAATCGAGGGGTGTTACATTAGGTGGTATCAGAGCGTAGTTCATCCTGTTGAGCTGGGGTATGGACTGACTATGCTTAGACATGTTAGAAGTTTCTTTGTATGTTGTGCACTTCCTTGTCTCTTGATAGAGATGTTTGGGAAAGGAAGGCATGGCTTGCCATGTGTTGAATGTTGGTAGCTACTGTTGCATAGTTACATGATATTGAATATTGGCCCACTCAATGTGTAATGTTCTGTGTGGATGGGAAACTATGACTTCACCTAGGCGTATTAAAGGAATAAAAGTTCTTTTAATAAGAAGCTCAGCTGGTATGACTGAACTTATTTAGGATTTAGTACGTTTACACCCTTGTTGTGTTACCTCTAGAATTGTTTGAGCCTATGGGTTAGAAAAAGGGTAGTTAAATAGGACTTGCAAGGCATCCAAGAGGTTTTGGAGAGTCGATTTTCTTGGGAAAATAATATCTAGCGTAAGTGAGGTTCGAGGAGTTACTTGGGAGTAAAGGACTAACAGGAAATCGCACCATGGACGGCAGAATGAAGGAGCTTAAGTTAGAGTCCTTTGGGTTCATGAGTAGATTGTCTTATTTGTGTTGTGTGTTTCTCTAAAGCTAAACTCAGAGGTGTATTGCTTGGTCTCCGAAAGGGGACAATATTGTTTGAAATGGTTACTTCTTGTTTCTATTGTGTTTGACTTATCTACTTTCAAATGTAAGGTAATGGTTCACGGCAATCGTATACGGGGGAATGGGTAACGCAGCCAAGAAGAGATGGTTGCGACTGTAGAAGTAATGCAAAGAATGGCAGAAGCAATAGTACAACAGAATCAGAGGATTGTGCGGCAACAAGAATTAATAGCCGAAGCTCAGATTTTACTGGAGTTGAATAAATCTCAATATATGGGACCATATGACGTTGGATCGTATTGGTTCCAAAAGAGGAGAAATCGTAAAGTCAAGCGACTCTAGCAGAAATCGTATTCGCAACCACTAGGAAATCAACAACAACAACAACTATATGGAGGTAGTGCTAGTGGTGGCAAACCCAGTAAACTCATGACACTTTCACCAACATATAAGAAGTGTGCAAAAAGTCATGCAACAAGAGATTGTATGATCGAGGGGATAGTTTGTTTCAAGTGTAGAAAGCTAGGACATGTGGCTAGGAAATGTACCTTGTAAAGGACGAAGCCTTCCATTAGTGAAGTACATGCTTCAAAATCTCGTGAAGGAGGGAGAGTCAATTTCTCAAGTGGAATAAAGGCATCCCAGAATGAAAACCTAAACAAGGGAGATTGTACTACGATAGATGACCATGTGATTTTACTTTATAATTCAGGGGGTAACCCATTGTTCTATGACACATGACTGTATGAGTCCATTAGGGTCGTTTGTGTCTTCGTCGTCTTTTGACTAAGTTATTTCTACTACGGCTACTAATAACCTATTATTGATAGCCAAGTCGTTTAAATTATTCTATGACCTGTTAAAGACTGAATATTTTCTGTTGATTAGATTTGTTTGCCTTCTTCATAAATTTGATGTGATCTTGAAAAAGCGTTGGTTTTTTTTTTCCAACCATATCCTATTAGATTGTTCCAGTCAAACTTTAGTGTTTCTTGAGACAGATATTCCTAGATTTGAATCCATGAAACTCATTCCTAAATTTTATTGAACCATATTATGTTCTTCATCAGAAGGGTCCGGTAGTATACCAAGTGACTTCACCATCTTTTCTTCTAACCTTTATAACGTTTCTAGTGTACTTCGATTGAGGAAATGTGTTCCTAAATTCAGACATTTCTTGTTAAGATCGAGGATAAATGGTTTGATAAATCAACTGCAGAAAGCCACTATTTTCTCCAAGATCAGCTTGTGTTCTGGACTATCATCAAGTTTGTTTGAAGGTAGAAGAATATTTTCAAGACAGCTTTTCGGACACGTTATGGGCACTACAAGTGTTTAGTAGTGTTGTTCCGTGCAATAAACACTTCAGTAACATTCATCGATTTCATGAATAGGATTTTATTCCCTATTGAAAATACATTTGTCGTTATCTTTGTTGACGACAGTCTAATCTATTCTTGGGGTCCAGAGGAACCACACTAAATCATACCGAACGTATCTTGTTGTTCTTCAAATTCTAAAGAAGAATGAGGGATTATGCGTGAAGTTGTTCAGGTGCAAATTTCGAGTAGAGGCAGTTTAACTTTTGAGACACGAGATCTCAAAAGAGGGAGTTATTGGAGATCCATCGAAAGTTGAAGCAGTTCTTCAAAGAGAAAGACTGACGGCCATAACGAAGACTCGTAGCCATATGGGATTAGTTGGTTAATACAGGAAACTCATCGTAGAATTTTTCAAGGTGCAAGACCTCTCATCTAACTCATATGAGAGAGTCAAGTTTTGTGGAGTGATGCATACAGGAGAAATTTTCAAGGGTTGAAGAAACGCTCAGTTACTTCACCAATGATGATTCTACATAAACTCAACGAACCTTTTGAGATACCTATTGATGCTTTGCGTTAGAATTTGGAACGTGAGCTTGTGCGGATAGAAGGAGTAGTAACGTATACTTCAAGATGACTGAAAGCATGTGAGGAGAGTTACTTTACACAAAAACTCAAAGTTAGCCGTTGGGATTGCGCTAAAAATCTAGAAACATTCTACAAGGAACGATATCCACGTGTATTCTAAGATAGATCAAATTTCAAGGACGAAATTTCTTTTTAGAATGGGAGAGTTGTAACATCCCGAAAATTATTTGTTTCATCATAAATAATTATTTATTTTTGGAAATTTTTTTAAATTTTTCTGAAAATGTTGAATATTTTAATATATTTCTCATTTTACGTGCACACTGAGCAGAGTTAGTGAAACATCCTAAAAATTATTTGTTTCATGATGAATAGTCATTTTCTAATATTTGTGATTTTTGAAAATTTTTGTGGATTTTTCTAGAAACGTCGAATATTTTAAGATATTCCTCATTTTACGTGCGCACTGAGCGGAGCCGAGAAAATGAAATATTTTCCCTGAGACTGGTAAACTTTGAACTGTGGAAGTGTCGACGGGGGATCTTACTAAACCCAAGGCCAGGCATAGTTTACGAGGTTTACGTTTTTCGAGGTTTATCTGATAAATAAAATCTCTGTACGTACCGTTAATTAAAATTTTACGATATGCTTTATTATCTGTTGGATAATTAATACTGGCTTTGTATACTGTAACAATTATCCATTGAATAATAGCTTATAATTAAAATCCTAATCACCCTATTATTTTAATTACTTTATCACATAATTATCCTATCCAAATGTAATCCACTTTATGTCTAATCAAATCCTTTTTTTATTGGAAAAGCTCCCAAGCTTCTCAAAGAAGTTACACACTTCTCTCTCTCTTTCCTCCCCACACGGCAGCATGCTCCCTTTTGGAGCTAAAAAATGGGCTTCATTTAATTAACTATTCTATTCTAATTTCAAAATCAAAAAGTCATCATCTTTTTCTACTATCCACTTCTCTCTCTACCTTCTTCTTTCTCTCATTTACTCCTCCTTCTCTCTACCACCTACCACATGGCTAGCCCCTCCTCCTTGCCTCCACCATCACGAAATTTTCAACCAACCACATTTTTTTAATCCCCACTACATTCTAAACACCTTTCTAGTTGGAGATTTCTTGAAAAGCTTCCATCTTCATCATCTTCTTCAAGCTTCAAGTTTGAAGCTTTAGGGTAAGATTCATGATCTCTTATCTTTTTTTTCCTCATTTTCATTTTCATGGCCTTCATCATGACCATGGATCTATTCTTTTTCAAGCCTTAGTCTTGATTTGATGAAGTTGTAATTTCTAGGGTTTGTGGAGGAGTGAATCCGAATTTCACTAGAAGTTTCAAGGGAGTTTCATTGCTTGTTTTCTCCTCTAGGTAAGAGGGAGATGATCCTCTTCAACCTCTCTTGGTAGTAGGGAACTTGATTTTGTATTGGTTGTGAGGAACCCTAGTTAGGGTTACTCCCTTTGTTGTATGGTTTTTGTGGTTATGTGTTGATTTTACTTTACTTAATCTATTTTGCTAATCTTATATATATATTGATGATCTTGGATGGATTGGAATCGTGAAATGGAAATAAAAGTCCCTTGCCTTCCTCATGGAGGAGGCTCACGGCCATGACCCCCAATTTGAGGGATCATGATTGAAATTTTGTAATCAAGATGGAAACATAATTAATTAAAGTGATTAAAGCGTAATGGAGTTAAGAAAAACTTTGGATTTCCCCCTTGGGAGGCCACGGCCTCTAGGGCCAATTTAGGATCAAATTGTGTAACAACATGCAACCTTGGACTTTAAGTGATCAAGTGATTAAATGACTAATAATATAATGGATGGAAACCAATTTGATAACCTAAAGTAATTCTTTAGACCTAAGACAACAATGAGAGTGTGTGAGACTTGGAAAACTTAGAATAATTCTCTATGTGAGTTTTGAATAAACTTAAAGTAAGGAACTTAACAATCAAGAGAATTCATCTAGAGAAGAATTTCATAAGAAATATTAAATTGAAGTGAAACTTAATTAATTGGAATAATTAGGAATTAATTAGGGATTCATAAAATGGAAAGAACCAAGAATGAAGTTTTATCCAAAAACTTAGAATAAATTTTAATTAAAACAAGACCATGAGTGCAAGTAAGAATGATAAATAATTTAATTTAAATCATTCTAAGGGAATTAGGTTTCAAATTTAATGATGGACTTATGTAATTAAAATAATAATGATTAAATGAATAATGTGAGAGAATTCTGCTAAAAGAGAAACTTATTAAGAAGATTGTAGAAATTTAGGAATAATTCCATAATGTACCCTAAAAGTGTAATGTATTATTTAAGGAGTAATAATATTTATTGTGGGTCCATGAGTGAGACCAAGAACATGTTGATGCTTATCTTGGCTAAATTATGGCATGCTGTGGAAAAGTATATTATTGTTAAATATACATGAATATACATTGTGCTTCGGAACTGAAATACCGGACTCAGAAACATCAGATGGACGATTTAGTTAGATGTGACTCACCTTTATAACCAGAAACGTCAGATAGACGAGTGAGTCAGATGAGACTGGTTATCAGAGGAAACCCAGATAACAATGATACTATGTAGTCGTATGGACGGTTATATAATATCACTGATGAAAATGGTATTAAACAATTGTATGGACGGTTGCTTTAATGTCATTGGGAATGGTATAATGGTAATTTGATTCCATTGATTACGCATTGAGTCGTCATGCATTGTGAAAGTTCGACGGACTATTTGTCAAGGCTATGTTGCCTAGGAGTTGAATCACACCTTAGTGCGAGTGCAAATAGACTAGTGTAGGTCCTGCTGTTGACTTTGGGGTGTCGAGGCGCGGGCGTCTCACAGCGGACAGTTGGTAGCCCCTCTGGGTCGTGGGACAGACCGATGTAAATGCACCGACGATCCTGACCGAGACACTGTCCTATATCTCGATCTTGTGGGAATGTCGCTGTATAAAGCCCTGTTGCGCAAAACTATTATTTTTTCTAGAAAGCACTTGATTTTAGGCTGATGAGATATTGACATGTTTCCCTGATCATTCTCTCTGATGTTTATGTCTAGCTCCATGGAGTAGGATTTTGATATCATGTACATGTGCATAGTGAGTCAATATATTACTTGGCATATAATTTATATGATGATTGGAACTGCTATCTTTTTGATATTATAACTACTTGGAATTGTTAAGTTATTTAATATCTGCTTCTTGATATTGTTTTTATGTCTTGTAATGCTATGTGGGCGTCCTACGCCGTTTCTGTTTCTTACTGCCATAATTAGTAATGAAGTTGGATATCTCACCTCTTGCTTGCACTATTCTTGTCCTATGTGATATTTGGTTAAAGACTATGGAGGGAACGGGGTTGATTTTCCTAAATTTCACTTGGTTTGGCCTCCTGTTTTCGGTGATATCGTCAAGAAGGGGTTCTATCGGTTTCATCAAGATTGTGTTCACCGGGGGCGTCAATGCTTAGGCGAGTCGACTAGGCTGGTGAGCGTATACGGTATATCGGGGATTTGATCTTGACTGTGAGGAGGACCCGTGATGGAGATCCTATACTGACTCTCACTACATCAGTGCATCTGGAGTTTGCCTTGCCTATCTGGGAGCTATGGGGTGATCCACTTCACACCCCGAGAGAGGACGAGGATTCTATGGCATCGGCTGCTAGGGCACCTACCCATGGGACCGCATTCGGCCCTTTCCTTATGTCTTCAGACGAGCCGGGAAAGGATCCCGAGGTGGATCCGATGGAATGTCCAACTCCTTAGTCATGTTGCCGTTGTGGGTAGTTTATGGTTTCTTTTGTATTATCTGTATAAGGGTTCCTTGGAGTATAAATGTATTTTGAGTATATCTAAGTAAATTATATTTTTTAAATGATGGTATGTGTATTTGTTCATTCGCGGCTCATATTTTTCTTATATGGACAATGATTAAATTTTGGAAACTTGTTATTTTGAGTCATAGCAAGCCTAAAATTTAGTGGCCATAGTAGAATGACGATTGTGTCGTGGCTACTAAATCGAGGGGTGTTACAGGCATCACATGTTGCAACTTAAAAGGAAAGTATACATATGTCATTAGGTCTAAATTAAATTTATTAGTCACACATACATATATAGCAATTTATAATCACATATTAATTATCTTGACATATATACATTTGCACATTAATTCATATTCATATTCAAAAAATTTTAAAAATTCTCACATATTTTTAGTTAACTACGTTATTAATTATTTTTATTGGTGATTAATCTTAAATTCTCAAAATTTTTGTAGGTTTCTAATATCATCAACTCAGTTATATATGTATTGTCATCCTAAATTAATTAATTATATTTTTAAATTACTATATTTATTTTTATATTATTTAGAAAACTTCAATATATATATCATACAGAGTGAAAATTTTGTATGAAAATATAAAAAATAATTAAATATAATTTATTATGAGAAAACTAAGAAATTATTAAATATATTTTTTTAAAATTTGTTCTTATATATAATATTTAATTATTTTATATTTATATTTCCCAACATTAAAAATTTTAAATGAAAATATATTAATATTTACATATATGAAATAAGTTTTTTATCGAAGACATGATAAAATCAATTAAAAAGTTAAGATTTAAAATAAAGTTTATTTAATAAGATTGTTTAAATGCAATTGAAAACCTGTATCATATAACACTGAGGTTTCATTGATCTTTTGAATAATTGTTTGCAAGAGTTGAGATAGTTTTGGTAGACAAATAATGGAAGAAATTACCTCAACAGGAGCATTGATGTAGCATATGTAATGAATAAGTTATTGTTCAAATTTTTATGTTTGGAATGCCATTTTGAATTGGAATTGTAATTCCATAAACCAATTTCATGGAATTGAAAAATAACGAAGTTAAGTCTTTCTCAATTCTTAGTCTATACCTTAAGAATTACTAATTTCATATCTTAAAAATTAAACTTTTTCTCTCTCTCTCCACATTTATTTATGAACAATTATATTTATTGAGATTCTACATTTATATAGAAAATTGTTTTTATATTTATATAAAAATTATTATAATAGCTATTTTTTTCTAAAAAATTCATGAAAATTTTCTTTATGAAAAAAATGACTATTATATTATAAAAATATTATTGTATGAATATTTTTAATAATTTTAATTTTTAAATATTTTTTAATATTTTAGATCATACTTTTAAATAATAAAATTATAATTGAATTTAGAAATACAATTTCTTATCCTAATTTTTTGACAACACCAAACATAGAATTTAAGATTCTAGACTAATTCTAATTTTGAAAGAATTAGAATTGAAATTAAAATTCTATATTTTAATTCCAATTTTGCTATCCAAATGGACTCTAAGATTAAAGGACCTAAGAAGTGTTAGTCATGACAACCATCACCCAAGAGGGGGGTGAATTGGGTGATTACAAAATTTTAAAACAACATTAATAAATTATGTATTTTAATATTTTCAATCAACACATGCAGCGAAATAAGTCTAACTATTGTAGATTACTCAAAAAATAACTTGGGTTATAGGATAAATTAAGCAAATAAATTAAATATCAAATTTAACTCAAACGTATATAATTAAAATACTTGGAAAGTAATTTTCTTTAAAGCTATTTATCGATTAAAAAGAACGAATAGATAAGGTAGAAAGATGCACTTGTAAATGAACAACCCACACAGAAAGTATTCAAGCAAATATATGAAATTAAAACATAAATATAAAGGAGTTTGAGTTTAGAAGAGCAAACACAGAATTTATCCTAGTTCAGCCACCAATCACTTGTGGCCTACGTTCAGTCCTCAAGTAAATCACCCGAGATTTTTCACTATCACTTCAAGCTTGAACAGGTGCTTGAAACCTTTACACAATAGAGCACTCACCACATCTTGGGATACCTCACCCTTTGTGCTTAAGCCTCGACGGTCAGGGATACCCCACCCTTACAATTTCTTTGAGGGATACCTCACCCTCTTTACAATAAAGCAAAATATAGAAGAAGAGAAACTCTCACTAGAGTAGATGATACAATTTGAAGCTCTATAAAGCTCTCTAAGGATATATCAAATTTTGACAAAAAAGAGCACATAAATTTGGTAAAATATGTATCACAAAATAAAGCAAGAAAGAGTTATTTCAGATAATAGGGTGTTACTAAAAGATGACCCAAAAATATGTATTTATAGTGTTCTAAGAAAAAGAGTCATTGGGTATCATTTAATATCACATTAAAGCCTCTGAAAATAGTCGTTGCGTGTTTCCTGGGTCGTGTTATTCGAATAACAATATTGTTATTCGAATAAAACATTAAAAACATGTTCTGCAACATTTTTTGGGTCGTGTTATTCGAATAACACATTTGTTATTCAAATAAACCTTTGAAAAACACGTTTTCTGGGGTGTATTATTCGAATAACACATCCTTTATTCGAATAAACCACTCTGATTTCAAAAACTGACTTTAAATGGTCATAATTTCTTCATTACTTATCCGTTTAAAGCAAATAACCACTCATTGGAAAGATATTTGAGTCTATTTTCAAATGAAACAATTTCAGAACAAAACTCAAAGTATTTTGAAAGATATGATTAAAAGAGTAACTAAATGCCAGTTTTGCAAAACTCAAACTTGGCTATTTTTCATAAATTTGAACTACCACCATAAATAACTTTTCAAAACTTATTTGTTGGGTATTTTAGCATAGGAAAACCATTTGTAAAAACATATTTAAGATATTCATAAGGTTTCTTACATAAAGACCCTAACTCCTATAAGCTATACCATTTAATCTTCCTTTGGACTTCGACTTTGATATGACTTTGATGTTATCAACACCTTCATGAAATAGGCATTCATATTCTCCTTGAGTTGAGCTTAATTGAGATCTTTTGCTTTCTTGTTGCAATGCTCACTCTTGGTACTTGAACTATCCTACAAAGTATTGCTCACTTAAACAAGTATAGTTAGTCTAAATTCATAATTCAATATCTTCATATGCATTATTCATAAATGTATAACTCTAGTTAGTTTAACATGCATATAAGACTTTCATAGACACATCCAAATAAGATATTTATTAATTACTAATGGATATGCTCTATATAGGATGCAACAAAGAACATATGCAAAGTGTTCTTTTTATCTTGTATTTGTCATCATCAAAACTTAACATATTAAATCATTTGGGGCAAACTTATTTCCATAAGAAGTTGATTGATTTAACCAATGTATTATTTTATTTAGTCTATTTAAATTTTGTAAAGTAAATGTATATGTTGTAAAATGTTAAGATATTTGAATACATTAAATATCATTTGGTTATATTGTTATTGACCATTTCAATTTTTATTAGGTTTTTTATCTGTTATTATAATATTTATTCATCTAAGATTATTTTGTTAGTATAATTTGACACTAAAGATCAATTTGATATATTCTTAATAATAAATTAATAAAACATCCAAATGAATAAACACATAAAAATTAATATTAAAAGAAAAAACTATAAAATAAAAAATTAGAATTATCATATACTATATAAACTAATTATTTATTGGAATACTATATAAAAATAATATTTATTAAGAGAAGTTGTATAGCTTTGAGCATAGAGTCGGTTAATGACAAAAAAATAATTTTGAGTGAATCTCATTATATACTCTACTAATTATAACTTAATCGAATTCATCTAAACCTTCCAATATATAATATATTGATACTAAATATATTTTTCTTATTTATTTTAACATTTTTAAATTTATCCAGTCATTTTCACAGATACAAAATCCTCTTTTCCTTTTAAACATGGACTGGGAGATTCATCCTTGATTGCTCAGAGGATTTTTTTTTATTCAGAAGCCATGGCCGAGAGCGACGATGCCAAGCTGAAACCGAGGCCAATCATGCGTTTGGGTATCTATCTAATATCTCACAGTTTCTTAGTCAGGTACTCAGTCTTCCACTTCAACCACCCTCATTGCGACATCAAATTTGTTTCGAGTTTCAGAAAAAAAACAAAAAAGTAAAAAACTAAACCATTATTTTTTTGCACTTTTCCAGTTTCCTTTGTTTCACGGCTGGTGTTTTGGCTTTTCTGCTGTTCCCAGTTCTCGCCAAGAATGTTGGACTAAAACTATCGATCTAAACATGCTAAGGACTTAAACAGCACATTCAGATCAACATAGCGGAAGCAAAACGGATCAAGAAAACCAACCTCTTGCCATTGCTATTTGATTCACTCTTCTTCTTCAATCAGGTTCCTGCTTGCGTCCAGATCTTTCCTGAACACCTTTAACCTGATTGCTATTCTATTCTTCCATGCTTGTCGACTTGTCGCCGTTGTCGGCATGTCGCCGTCGTAACCCGTATTCTGCCTTTGGCTTTCCAAACCTTTACTCACTCAAACTCGATGGTGTTTGTATACTGAAGAGAGGAGCAGGTTCAATGACCCAAAGAAGAGCAACACATTTCTTTTATAGAGTTCTGGCCATCACAGAGCTCAACGGACGTGCAACAGGCATGGGATGTAGGAGCACACGGTTATTTGCATATAACCGTTGCTGAGATAATGGGTTGAACTTAGCCCAAAAAGTGGGCCATATTGGAAATGAATTTCCCATGAAAATAGCCAAGCTTTTAAACTCAAATCTATCTTCAACAAACAGAGCATGTTTGTTCTGAAGTTGAAGGGGAAATTCCATCATTCTCCCACTTGGTCCATTTAACCCATCATCAATCATAATAAGAAACAAAATATATGAATCATGGTGATAGGTCCTCTAGTAGCGAGTATTATCTTCCATGTATCACAATATATCAAGTTTCTCAATACCAGCCCTTAACTTAATGAATAAACCATATGTTTGTTCTAAGTCAAAACTAAATGATATTTCTCAAAATAAACAATTATGTGCACAAAATATATAAGAAAACATCAAACTGAATAAGAGTTTCATCGAAAATAATAAATGTACGTACAATGAAAATCATATCATGAAACCAAGTCTCATTCATACTATATGATCCTTAAAATTCTTTGGTGGCATGCCTTTAGTCAAAGGATCGGCAATCATTAACTCAGTGCTAACGTGTTCAATGACCACTTTCTTTTCTTTAACATGCTTTCTTATGGCTAAATATTTAATGTTAATGTGCTTACTTTGACTTCCACTCTTGTTGTTCTTAGCCATAAATACCGCAACAGAGTTGTCATAGTACAACTTCAATGGCCTAGAAATAGAGTCCACAACTCTAAGCCTAGATATGAAACTCTTCAACCATACACCATGCGAGGTAGCCTCAAAACAAGAAACGAACTCGGCCTCCATAGTGGAAGTAGCAGTCAAGGTCTGCTTTGCACTTCTTCAAGATATAACTCCACCAGCTAGCATGAAAACATAACCAGATGTTGATTTTCGGGTATTAATGCAGCCAGCATAGTCTAAATCAGAGTAGCCAATCACTTCTAGGTTATCAGTCCGTCTGTACATGAGCATAAAGTTCTTTGTCCCTTGAAGATATCTCATCACCTTCTTTGCAGCTTTCCAATGGTTAACACCTGGGTTACTCTGATATCTTCCCAAAACTCCAACAGCATATGCAATGTCAGGTCTGGTGTAAACCTGAGTATACATAAGGCTTCCAACAGCTGAAGCATATGGAATATTTTTTATATGTTCCCGCTCAAAATCATTTTTCGGGTATTGACTCAAATCGAGTTTGTCACCCTTCACAATAGGAGCTACACTTGGTGAACAATCCTTCATGTTAAATCTCTTTAAAACTTTGTTGATATAGGTTTCTTGAGACAAACCCAAAGTGCCTCAAGATCTTTCCCTATGGATCTTAATGGCAATGACATAATATGCTTCTCCCATATCCTTCATGTCAAAGTTCTTCAAGAGAAATTGTTTCACCTCATATAGCATGCCCTTATCATTAGTTGCAAGCAAAATATAATTTACGTATAATACAAGAAAACAAATCTTACTCCTATTGACCTTCTGGTATATACATTGATCCATGATGTTTTCTTCAAAACTGAATGAAGTGATAACCTCATGAAATTTTAAATACCAATGGCGAGAGGCTTGTTTCAATCCATAAATGGATTTATTAAGCTTGCAAACTAAGTGCTCACTGTAACACCCACCTTAGGGTGCCATACTTCTTGTTACTCAATTACCAAATTACCCCTTCATTGGAAAACTGTACTTTATGATGTAAATACGAGTTATAAAATTTCTTGATGATAGTTAGATAAACTTAGCGAAAAATAAAAACATTACAACAACATCATAAATTAATATACATCTTATATATATACAAGTCATAATATTGTCATATTTTAATATTTACAAACTAGACTCTCAAAAATATTTAAACTTTAATTTAAACTAACATACGCCAAGTATTACTACACAAATGAGAACCTTCAGACGGGTCCTCCTCGGACTCCTCAGAAGATAGAAGTCTGACTTGACGCGAAGTCCTACGAACAGTGTCCGCGCAGACGACACTACACTAGTCGCACTCGGAGTACGATAGTATACTTCCCAATACTGTCTAATTGACAATGGGAATTCTAAGTATCAATATTCACACTAATGTCTAAGATGTAGCCTACTCAATCTCATATGCACAAGGAAATGAGACTCCTCCATCACTTCAAAACTCAGCGTCCTCAACAGGAATCTGCTCTTCCTCAGCTTCTTGCTCAAGTTCTCGCTCAACGTCTTTAAAATTATAAATACAATATAGAATAGACATACAAAGAGGTGAGATCACCTACGCCAATACCAGTATGGTAGCAATGAAGATAAACACATATAATATCTCATATCAGCACATCATACATAATCACAAATTTGTCACTAATATCATTTATCATCATAATTCATACAATAAGCCATAATTACGATCATGTCCTTATCAACATTCAATTGTTCAATAATTCAATTATCATAAATAATAAGTACGATAATACTCTCAGTATCTCTGCACATTCACCTAGACTCAAATTCCTACTCCATGGAGCTACAACTCAGATTAGAAAGAGTGATCGTAAAGATCTGTCTGCACTACATGCCTCAGACCACATGCTCAATTTTTGCACATCTAGCATATGCACCAGTCTTTATCAAATCTTGATTACGGATAGTGTCTCGGTCCAGATCATTGGTGTGTTATATCGGTCTAACCCACGTACAGAAGAGCTACCAACTGCACATTGTAGGCAACCCGCACCCCAATGCCCCCAAGGTCAACGAAAGACCTACACTACGCATATCGTACCCACTCAGGAGGTGTATTCTCTCCTTCCTAGGCAAATAGCCTTATCCAGTCCATCGGACCTTTTCAATGCATATACAAATGCACCATTCTCACTCAATTCATTCTATCATATTCTCAATTAAATTTTCTTTATCTCAAGTTAGTGGTCCTCATATTGGCCCAACAAAGTTGTCATTACTATCATTTCATCGCGAAACCATATTTTTTCGCATTTTCTCAATTGCGCAATAGTTCTGTAGCATTTTCAAATCACATATCAATTTTTTCATCGTTTCTCAATCGCGTAAATATTTTTCACACGTTTTAAATCAAAATTACTATTTTCCACATTTAACACCAAAATTCAACTTCATTTTTCATATTTGCATCACAACCCCTCAAAACATAATATTTTCTTTATAATCCTCATTTAAATAATATTTTCACAATAGTCCCTCGTAAAATTCACATTTACGAAATAGTCCCTCATAAAAATTCATATTTCCAAAATAGTTCCTCCAAAACATAATATTTACGTTTTAGGCCCTCAAAAATTATTATTTACAATATGGCCCTATCAAAACGAAAATTACTATTTTGCTCCTCTAAAAATCATAATTATAATATTGCCCTCTAAAAATCATAATTACAGTATGGCCCCTTTTAAAATGAAAATTATAATATTACCCTCTAAAAATCATATTTATAACAATTCATTTTCCCAAAAATCATTTTACTTTGCTATACTCAAATTCATCCCAAATTCATTTAAATCTCTCAGTTCTCATTTTAAATCATCAGTTTAATTATATTCGATTATTTTCCCACAACCTTCAAACTTGTTCAAATTCATTTCCTTTTCATTTACATCCTTCATTTTCAATTGAATCTCTCATTTTTAGGACTTTGGTCCTTTCTAGCCTAGTATGGCCGTAAGCCTCAAGCTCTTTGGAGCTCTCATAAAATCGGTTCATCATATTATTCACATCTTACTTTACTCATACATTTTCATGCACACAATTTCATACATAAAAACATATATCAAAGCAATAGACATAATATCACACATGCAAGCACAAAACACAATCATACACAACAAAAACACAATCAAATAGCATCAAACAATCGGTGAAGAACCCTTATGGATTTTTCCACCATACAAAACCATCCCCACACCACCAAAACTTGGTTGGTGAGGTTAAATCTCCCTCTTACCTCTTGAAGACAAGCTTTTCAAACTCCTCTCCTTCTTCTTGTTTTCGTACAAGCCACAACAATTCCTAACAATTCTAAAACAATTAGTAAAATCACAAACAAAGCTCAATAATAACAAACCATGGAACAAATATGGTTCAGAAAATCATAAACATAAATTTAAACCATAGATATCAAAGTTTACCTCCAAAGAAGTAAGATAGAAATGGGATTTTGAAGCACTTAGAGTGGGATTTTGGGAAAACTTTCTAAATGGAAAGTGTTTCAAATGGTGTTTAGCTTTAGGAAATGATGAGAATGAAAATTATAGATGAGTGATGGTGTTCATAGGGTGCTTGGCCGAACCAATGAAAAGAAAAGGAAGAAAAATGATGCTTAGGTTCGTGGAATTTGAGAGAAAAAGATGAATACTGTTTTTGATGTGAGAGAAAATGTAATTTATGAGAGTGAAATTATGAGGCAATTTGCCGTAGTGGGATAAGCACAGGAAAAAATTTAGGATTTACTTGAAGTAAAATATCCTATTCTGAGTGCACCTGCTATTCCACATGGCTTACGTCATTCACTTGACTATTAAGGCTTTTGGATTGTTCAAGAATCATGTAGAACCTCCTCCAAGCTGCTGCATGGCGGTGAGTTTCAAGGGCAATTTTTGACGAAATTAACATAACAGAATACTGTATGATGAGAGAACATTATTTCCCAAGTATGGCCAAAAATCAAGTGCTGTCGGATAAGCATTCTGTCGAATGATAATTCTGTCGGACGAATGGTGATTTTGTCAGACGAATATCAAAAACTGTCGGATAAACTAAAAAGGTCAACAGAATTCCCAATTCGTCGGATGGGTGTTAACGTAGAAGAAATTTTCAAATTGTCGAACCGACAAAAATACTATATGATTAGAAATTCATATTCGATGAATTTTGACATTAGAGAAGTTTCTTTACTGAATGACTAGAAATTCTTACTCGACGGTCATTAGCATCACAACTCGACACTCGACAGTCATTAGCATCACAACTCGACACTCAACGGTCATTAGCATCACAACTCGACGAACATTATCATTCTATTTCGACGAACATTGGTATCCTCACTCGATAGAAATTAACATTTTCACTCGATGAATTTTAACATGGTACCAAATAGTCAGAAGATCAAATTCGACAAATTTGAACGAAGTTCAAATTAAATGATATGGCATTGTTTCAGAAGGTCTAATTCGACGGATAATGTTTATCCAACAATGAGCAACTTTTGACATAGAGTCGTGTTCGACAACGAATAGTAGTACTATTTATCATTAGTTAGGTCGATTACATATCAGTCATCTTCATTTTTAATTTGCAGAATCGTCCGACAAGATTGAGAGAAAAGGAGAACCAGATTCACTTTTATTGACTGATTCTCTGCTAATAGCAATGCCCATCGTTTTGTCGAATCTGAGGACGTCTTCCATGTTTTGAATAGATAGTCTTTGTCGAAAAAGACAAACCTTGGTCGAAATAGATAATCTTGGTCGGAAGAAACAGCAATAACAGCCAAAATCTTTGATTTCTGATTCAGAAACTGAGAATCAGCTTCATTCGATTTTGAGGTAATTTGGGTTCTGTCGAACTACAGGTTGATGTTGTCGAGAAATGCTCTGAAGGTGTCAAATTCAGCTTACTACTTAACTTATGCTTACATTCAGTAATTAAATTCGACGGGATCAAAATGTTAGGAAAAATTTATTCCAAGTGTTTGGATCTTGTCCAAATTCTGTCGGTATCAAGACCTTCAAAAATCTTGGATTGTCGAATGAGTTACATGAGATTGGTCTTTTAGATCCCTATAATACTTGAGAGAGACCGAATCAGTATCGAAAAGAATGTATTCATAAAATTATAATTTTGTTTGTCGAAATAGGCTTGTCGAAAATAGACTTGAAATGAAAACCGTTAGGGAAAATCTTGAGGAACTTTGGTCGGGTTGAAATTTAATTTCCACTTCGGATTGATTGGGATTTCAATTTTGGTCAAATTAGAATTCTAATTTTGGTCGGTTGATTATTTTGGTCGGATTGATTATAATGGCAAATTAAACTATACTAGGTCAAATAATTCATAGCAATAACCTATGCATAAAAACAATATTTATCAAGTAAAATAGAATTATTTTACAGATAAATTCTAAAAATTAAGAGATTCTTTTCTGTGTTACTCAGATTCGGGTTAAGTAAGATCCCCCATCTCTAAATAAATCAGATAAGAATTTCCCCGGCCTAAAAATTATTATTTTTCTGACCCGGAGCAAATCACACAAAATAATCAAAAATAGTATCGGAATAATCACATTATTTTTATAGTGCACAGAAAACACAAATAGTGTAATTCTGTCAGTTCTGTAACATAGTCTAGAATTTGGGGTGTTACACTCACCATCACTAGAGGAGAATCCTTTAGGTTGTTTCATGTAGACCTCTTCCTCTAGATCACCATTGAGGAACGCCATTTTCACATCCATTTGATGTAACTCAAAGTCAAAATGAGCTACTAATGCCATAATTACTCGAAGAGAATCTTTCTTAGATACAGGAGAAAATGTCTCCATGTAGTCGATTCCTTCTCTTTGAGTGAATCCTTTGGCAACAAGTCTTGCCTTATGTCCCTCAATGTTGCCTTGTGAGTTTTTCTTTGTTTTAAAGACCCATTTACATCCAATGACTTTTACACCATTAGGCAACTCAACGAGATCCCAGACTTGGCTAGATGCCATAGAATCCATCTCATCTTTCATGGCATTGTACCATAAATTTGATTCTTTTGAACTCATGGCCTGTGAAAACGTTTCAGGATCATTTTTGGTTCCAATGTTATAGTCTGATTCTTACAGATACACTACATAGTCACTAGGAATTGTTGACCTTTTGACTCTAGTAGATCTTCTTAATGTTACCTCATTATCTTCTTGAGAAACTTGTTGTCCAACTGGCTGTTCAACAGGTTGTTCAACATTATCTTGTTGTTCTTCATTAACAACTTAATCTACAGGATCATTTTCAACAGCTTGTGGAACTTCAATTATTGGTCGTCTAACACCCGTTTGTACTTGAGGGCGTGAATGACAATCAGTCTGTCACTTGATCTAGAGGGTTGAACCTCATAGTGATCCTTTTTAGAAGCAATGTCCTGAAACTGATCACTCCCACTGATCAAGTCATTCTCAAGAAACTTGGCATTTCTTGATTCCACAATCCTAGTGCTGTGTGATGGACAATAGAATCTATATCCTTTGGACTTTTTAGCATATCCAATGAAATACCCACTAATAGTCCTTGGGTCTAGTTTCTTCTCTTGTGGGTTATAAATTCTCACTTCAGACGGGCATTCCCAAATGCGTATATGTCGCAAACTTGGTTTTCAACCTTTGAATAACTCAAAAGGCGTCTTTGAGACAGCCTTGGTCGGAACTCGGTTTAATATATACACAACCGTCTTTAGCGCTTCAATCCACAAGAATTGAGAAAGTTTTGTGTTACTCCTCATACTTCTCACCATGTCCATTAAGGTTCAGTTTCTTCTTTTTGCCACACCATTCTGATCCGGAGAACCAGGCATAGTGTACTGGGCAACAATCCCATGTTCTTGAAGAAACTTCGTAAATGGACCAAGTGCTTGTCCATTCTCCGTATATCTACCGTAGTACTGTCCACCTCTACCTGATCTCACAATCTTAATTTGTTTTCCACATTGCTTCTCCACTTCAGCCTTAAAAACTTTAAAAGCGTCCAAAGCTTCATCATTAGAATGCAGTAAGTAGAGATACATATATTGTGAATAATCGTCTATAAAAGTGATAAAGTATTTCGAACTACTTGCGTCCATGTCTGGACAACAAATATTTGTATGTATGATTTCTAACAGGTTTGAGCTCCTCTTTGCACCCTTTTTAGACTTGTTAGTTTGCTTACCCTTAATGCAATCCACACAAGTCTCAAAATCAGCAAAATCCAAAGTACTAAGTACCCTTTCATTTAATAATCGCTTAATTCTCTCAATGGAGATGTGTCCCAATCTCCGGTGCCACAACATAGAGGATTCCTCATTCATAACACATCATTTTAAACCAGCAGTAATATGCATAGAATTATAAGCAACGTCATTTTGAAAATTAATTGAGTAAAGACCATCAAGTAATGTACCAAAACCAACAATTTCAGATTTATTGGATAAAGTAAAATCAGAATCCAAAAAATTAAAAGAAAAACCCAAAGGTGCAAGTCTTGAAACAGAAATCAAATTCTTAGAAAAACTAGGAACATAAAAGGTCTTTTCTAAACGTAAAATAAAATTGCTGGTTAAAACCAAATTGCACGTCCCAATGGCTTCAACATGTGAACTCTTCTTCTTGCATGAATAAATGTATTGTTCACTTCCCACTGGCTTCCTTAGGTTTTCCATACCCTGCAAGGTATTAGAAACATGGATTGTAAAACCAAAATCAATCCACCTTGTGTTATGATTAACACTAACCATATTAGATTCATAACAAACAAATGCAAATGAAGTACCTTTCTTGTCGAGCCAATTCTTAAACTTTGAGCAGTCTTTCTTCATGTGCCCTTTCTTCTTGCAAAAGAAACACTTTGACTCTTTCTTTATGACTGGTTGAAGAGGAATGCTGCCCTTATTTTTGGCATAATCCTTCTTTTTCTTTCCATGAACAGTCAAATTCACCTTTTTGCCCTCTTCTATTATCAACCTTTCCTCTTCCTGGACACACATAGTCAATAACTCATTAATTAACCACTTATCCTTATGTGTGTTATAAGAGATTTTGAAAGGGCCATATTGATGAGGCAGAGTGCACAAAACGTAGTGAACCAGGAAAGAATCCGACATGGTTACCTCCAAGGATTTCAGTTGAGCCACTATATCCCTCATGCGCATGATGTGATCACGCACTCCTCTTATCCCAGTGAGTTTCATGGATGAGAACTGTATTATTAGAGTGCTGGCAAGGGCCTTGTCAGATGTAGCAAATTACTCATCAATAGTTTTCAAAAGATCCTTAACTTTAGTATGCTGATTGACAGAACCACGGATACCAGCAGATATTTTGGTCTTTATGAACATTACGCAGAGACAATTAGATCTCTCCCATTTTCATAAAGATCAACGGCATTTGGAAGATTGGTTTTAGTAATACCTGGTGGTTCATCCTTCCTAATAGCATAATCGATGTCCATCCAGCCCAAATGGAGAAGAACTCTCTCCTTCCAAACTTTATAGTTGCCACCTCTTAATTCGGGAATATCACACTTAATATTAGAAATGTTTGCAGGTTGAATAACTGCAAAGTTCAAACATACATGCTCATTATTCATAATTTGAGACAAAATAAATGTCATGTTTTACCAATGTAAATCATGTCTTAATCTATAAATCTAGTGACATAAAACTTATCGGTGGGCTAAAATCCTACTCAATTAGACTCATCATGTAATCTTATGACAAAACTATCAAATCATGTTCCATTTCTTAATTCTTGTGGGTAGACCAAGAAATATAATTCGATATTTCATCCTAATTAATCATACAAATATAACAAAATTCCTGTGGGTAGATCTCATTACATCATATATGATTTAATTACAAGTAATGTTTTAATGTGATTCTAAAACTTAATATATAATCCTAATTAATTAAAGATGTTGTGGCTATTCCCTAATTAATTAAAATTATATCAATCATTTAACATTAATTAATTCTTAATAAAGAGCTAAATATTTACATAACATAATACAAATAAATTGAATAACAATGCATAAATATTATTTAGCATAATTTTACATGTACAATAATCATAAATTCATTCATACAAATTTCAAGAAATAAATAATATATGCATATAATTATTCAATAAAAGAAACTATATAAGCTCTTTAATAATTAATTTTAATGTACATAAATTATTTAACTTAATATTGCATGCTTAAGTAAGTACCAAAATTAAACATACAATTCAACAGACAATCTATACACATTAAAATTTATTAAATAATTCATGTGCCGAAAAAACACAACTGCAAAATCATACACAATTTTCAATTCAGCACGCAAACTAACCATATATATAGTAGCGCTTCAACAATCAAGAAATTGTTGATAGCATGGTGGTAGTTCCTTTAATCTCTAAACATGGAGTCATAGGTTCTATCCCAGCGAGATGCAGCATACCATTTTTTTTAATCAAACAAAAACTGAACAAAACAAAACTTTCAAAAGGATTCAAATATGGGGCATTCTAAGAATCGAACTCAGGACCTCTCACAGATGAATTTGAAAGAAAAGAAAAGCAGACTATCGCTGCACCACTTCAGTATTGAGTGGCTAATGTTGACGTCGTCAAATATATAACAATAGCCAAATGACACAAAGGGCCTGTTTTCGTTCGTCTTCAACCTTGAGCCGAGTTATTCTGACCCGGTTGCGACTCGCAAACCCAAATGGAAAAACTAGATGGTTTCCGACCATTTTTGACATCAAAAACAACGTTTCAAATCACATAAAGCTTAGAGAAATAATTTCAATTAGATTTATGGCTTTAGTTCGAATTAAAACGTCTAAAACAGAACACCCATATTCAGAAAAAAAAAACTAACTCTGAACCAAAAAATGCAGTAAGCAAGACAGAGGTAATTAAGGCTCAAACACCAAATGTTGGACTGAAACTATCAATCTAAACATGCTAAGGACTTAAACAGCACATTCAGATTAACACAGCAGAAGCAAAACGAATCGAGAAAACCAACCTCCCGCCATTGCTATTTGATTCACTCTTCTTCTTCAATCAGGTTCCTGCTTGCGTCCAGATCTTTCCCGAACACCGCTAACCCGATTGTTATTCTGTTCTTCCAAGCTTGTTGACTTGTCGCCATTGTCGGCACGTCGTCATCGTAACTCGTATTCTGCCTTTGACTTTCTAAACCCTTACTCACTCAAACTCGATGATGCTTGTATACTGAAGAGGGGAGCAGGTTCAGTGACCCAAAGAAGAGCAACACATTCCTTTTATAGAATTCTGGTCATCACAGAGCTCAACGGACGTGCAACAGGTGTGGGACGTGGGAGCACACGGTTATTCGCATATAATCGTTGCTGAGATCATGAGTTGAACTTAGACCAAAAAGTGGACCATATTGGAAATGAATTTCCCATGAAAATAGCAAGGCTTTTAAACTCAAATCTATCTTTAACAAACAGAGCATGTCTGCTCCAAAGTTGATGGGGAAATTCCATCAAAGAACACCTACATTTCTGAGAATGCACTCATGCTAGGTCTCTTCATCCATCTTTGAAATTCTTATGTTGGGCTGCATAGACAATGTTTGGTTATATTATTTAGTTTTTTCCTCCTTTCTATATTACTAGCTGTCTAGCTGATTTGAAATACAAGTTTTTGTTATAATTCTTTGTGGTTATGCATCATATAATTAAATGACGTTCTTTGTTATATATCTATTGGCTCTCTTTGAATGGAAAGAAACAGAGAGTTCATATTTTTTGACTTCTTTGTTACTTTGGGATTGCAAAACATGAAACTTTTGCTTGTTAAATAGAATGACTTGTTTCATTCTGAATTGGCTGATTAATATTTATAAATACCAAAACAACAGCAACAGCGACTTATTGCAGGAATTCCCCCCCCCCCCCCCCCCCATGTTTACAATATGGTATGAAGTGCCTTACTTTATATATTTGGTTGTGCTATTATTAGACAGGTTCTGCAAACACAATGCTCTCTAGTCACGATGTCTCCGAGGCAAATAAATTGGTGAAGTACTTAACCGAATTGGAGTTGACATCCACCGGTTCAGGCATGTAAGTTCTTACTAGATTTGGAGCTTCTATCTTTGTCTTGATGTGGATTTCAATTGTTTATATGGTTCAATCTTTCCGTCGTTGACTTCGGGAAACTTTGTGCCTCTAGAAACGAAGCTTTTTGTGAGATAATTGTAGATGCTGAGGAGCTTGTTTTTCCTATGGAATGAGCTGCTTTGCAATTGCTTATGTGAATTTTCAAATTTCTTGTATGGTACAATCTCTTTAGTCATTTGCTATCTCCTGTATAAAAAAGTAGATGCTGAGGAGCTTGTTTTTCCTATGGAATGAGCTGCTTTGCAATTGCTTATGTGAATTTTCAAATTTCTTGTATGGTACAATCTCTTTAGTCATTTGCTATTTCCTGTATAAAAATGTAAATAGCAATAATGATTGTGCGTAAAAAGCATGAGAATGGACTGCACTAGCAAAATTGCAAGTAAAAGAATAAATGATACTTGTCTAACATCTTATAAAAATGGGTTATAATTGGCTAAATCTGAACTTACCAAAGGCACATGTTCCAGTAAGAATGCAAGAAAAAGAAAACAGAAAAAACAAAACATGATAAGATTAAGTGATTTTAGCTGTTGGAATTGTCAAGTTAGGTTGGGTTTTTGTTATGCTTTAATATGCTCTGAGGTGATAACTGTTTTAGCAGTTGGAAGGACACAGTTAAAAACATTTATTTGGGTATATCTTAATTTCTTTTTCTACTACATATGAAATTCCCTGTAGCTTCTAGTTTTCTGTGTGCCGCTGGATACAAAATGGATAAAATATTTCATCCAAAAATAAATAATTAAATTAAAGGGGTGCAAACTTAGGGGGTTGGGCTCTAGGCCATAAAGGAACTGGATATCCCAGTAGAAATAGTAATTATTCCATTTTGATGATTGTGGTGTGCCCTCAACTGTCATTCTTGATTTCTTGTCATATGAAATTATATATTTGTATAATTTTGAGTCCACTTGCTGACATGTGCATTCAAATATAAAACTCCTTTAAAAAGCCAAGCTGTAAGCATGTTGAATATTGATTTATTTGACTTGTTTATCATTGTATCTAACGATGCTAGTCATACATATTCTGAGCTAAGTAGACTGCTGATCAATATTCAATAACTTACTGGTAAAATCTTCTGCATAGGTTTTTTTCACTTTCTATTATATTATTAGTATGCAATCATGGTTTTAAGGTAGGACTAGAGCTTTTTCTGTGTGCCTTGCATTATATTTGTTCAATATAAAATGCCATTCCTGAGCCTCTATACCTAACAGTTCAAGCTTTTGGCTTTTGGGTTAAATTGGTTCTTGGCGTAGTATTTGGGCCTCATTGACCAAGTTGTCAAGAGTAAGATCGTTGTTGCTTCTGATTCTCCTAATTAAATTCAATTAGACTAAATTTAAGTACAAGGTGAAGTGTGCCTAAATTTGAACACAAGGTAAGAGTTTGGCCTGTGCTTTGTTTGGTTCACGCCCAAAAACAGTTTCTTGGCCTGCTATATTAAAGATAAAAGCCATCCAGGATTAAGCTTTTGAGGTAAATTAGTTCTGGACAACATTAATACTTTTGGGCTTTTGGCACTTTAAATATGGATTTTGTAATTTGTTTTCTACATGCTCTTATATATGTCTAACTTTTTTGTTCTCTCACTCCCCACTTCCAACCCAAAGAAAAAATAAAATAAAATACAAGTTTGATTTACTCTATATCTCAATGTGTATCATCCTAATACTAGTACCCTAATATATCTAGAATATATTCGGATAATTAGTATTAATCATGTCACTTCTAAACTAAAAACATCAAACTAGATTCATAATAACCATGCATGTTATTATAAAGAGTCAAGAGGGAAAGAAAAGATTATATATACTTGAATATCAGACCACTTAGAAAGAATTTCTGAATTACTTGAGTAAAAATTACTCAGCAGGTATGATATATATATACATCAGAATTACAATTTACAAGGTAAGGTAATTAATAAGATAACTTACTCCCTATGTATATGAATCTAATAAATTCTAGTATATATGAATCTGTACATGAACCTATGAATCTGTTAATGGAACCTTATTAATGAATCTCGTTAATCTTAACACTCTCCCTCAAACTAGTGCATATATGTCATAAGCATCCAGCTTGTTACATATGTATGTTATCCTTGGACCTTAGAATGACTTAGTGAATGCATCCGCCAACTAATCATTAGAATTCACAAATAATGTGATAATTTCTCCAGAGATAACCTTTTCATGAATAAAGTGACAATCAATCTCTATGTGCTTAGTCTACTCATGGAAGACTAGATTAGAGGCAATGTGCAAAGCTACTTGATTATCACAAATAAGATTCACAAGCCCTATTTTACAAAACTTTAACTCAGAAAGAAGTTACTTTAGCCATATGAGTTCGCATGTAGTAAGAGTCATAGCTCGATACTCTGCTTCTACACTTGATCTAGCAATAACATTCTGCTTTTTGCTCTTCCATGCAATGAGATTGCCTCCTATAAGAACACAATAACCTGAGATTGATCGCCTATCACTTGGGCAACCAACCAAATTTGCATCTATGTAAGCAATAATATTAGTATGACCTCTATTCTCATAGACCAACCCTCACCTCAGAGAACCTTTAATATATCTCAAGATTCGAATTACTGCGTCCCAATGACTGTTACAGGGAGAGTTAAGAAATTGGCTCACAACACTAACAGCAAAAGAAATGTCTAGTCGGGTCATAGTAAAATAATTCAACTTCCTTACTACTCTCTGATACCTTCCTGGATTTGAATAGGGCTTCCCCTGATCTGACATAAGTTTAACATTAGGATCCATAGGAGTGTTAATCGGTTTACAATTTATCATTCATGTTTCCTCCAAAGTATCAAGAGCATACTTCCTCTGAGATATAGCAATACCAGTGCTAGATTGAGCTACTTCAATTTCAAGGAAGTATTGTAACCGTCCCAAATCTTTGGTTTGGAAATGTTGAAACAAGTTCTCCTTGAGGCGTTTGATGCCATCATGATCATCCCTTGTAATGACAATGTCATCTACATAAACAACAAGATAAATGCACTGATTAGAGGGAGAATGTTTATAAAACACAGAGTGGTCTACTCCACTGTGGATCATGCTGAATTGTTCAAGGACTACACTAAATATGCTAAACCAAGCTCGATGGCTCTGCTTTAGGCCGTATAAGGCCTTATATAACTTGTAAATATATCCATGTAACTCCCCCTGAGCAACAAACCTAGGAGGTTACTCCATATAAACCTCTTCTTCTAAATCACCGTGAAGGAATGCATTTTTAATGTCCAACTGATGCAAAGGCTAGCGGCGCATGGCTGCCATGGATAAGAATAAACGAACAGAGACCATTTTTGCAACTGAGGAGAAAGTATCACCATAATCTAGCCCAAATACCTGAGTATAGCCTTTAGCTGCTAAACGGGCTTTCAACCGATCAATCTGACCATTTGGGCCCACTTTGATAGCATACACCCAACGATAACCAATAGTAGATTTCCCTGAAGAAGAGGGAACAAGTGTCCAAGTGTTATTGGATTCTAAAGCTGTCATTTCATCAATCATAGCCTGTTGCCATCCTAGATGAGAGAGTGCTTCTTGGACAGTTTTAGGAATAGAAATAGAGGAAATAGCAGACATAAAGGCACAATGAGAATAAGATAAACGATGATAACTTAAGAAATTATAAATTAGATGAGGGTTATGAGTATACCGTGTACCTTCGTGAAGAGCTATAGGTAAATCACAGGAGATGCAAGTGGATCTGGAATAGGTTCAGAGATTGGAGCAGAAAATGAATCACCTATCTCTTCAATGGCAACTTCCTCCAATTGTGTTTGGCGAGGACGACTCTAATAAGTAATAAGAGGACGAGGAGTAGGAGACACAGATGGAAAAGAAGGCACTGACAAATCTAATACTGAAGAATCAGTAACAAGTGGAATAAGAAAATTGATGGGCAATACCTGGGAGACAGACTCTTAGTAAAATAAGGTGTATCCTCAAAGAAGGTGACATCAGTAGACATGTAGAAATGATGAGTAGAAGGAGAATAGCATCTGTATCCTTTCTGTACACGATACTAACCAAGAAAGATACACTTGACAACACGAGCAGACAATTTATAAATACCTAGTATGAGATCATGTACAAAGCAAATAGAAGCAAAAACACGTGGGGGAACTGTGAAAAGTGGGTCTTGAAGAAACAACAAGGAATGAGGTACTTTGTTACTCAAGGCAGAGGATGACATCTGATTTATCAAAAAACCAGTAGTGAGTACGTCATCACCCCAAAATTTTAAAGGTGCACTAGCATGTAACAAAAGAGTACAAGTAGTTTCAATAATATGGTGATGTTTTCTTTTAGTAATACCATTTTGTTGTGGTGTATATGGACAAGAGGATTGATAAATTATGCCATGAGAAGCCATAAAATGATTAAGGGGAGTAGAAAAGTATTCTTTTGCATTACCACTACGCAAGATGCGATAGGATGTCCAAATTTGGTTTGAATTTCATTGCAAAAGTTCTGAAAAATAGTACACAACTCTGAACGTTCCTTCATTAAAAAGATCCAACTACATCTTGAAAAGTCATCAATGAAAGTAACAAAGTACCTAAAGCCTAAGATACAATTGACTTGACTAGGACCCCAAATATCTGAATGGACAATATCAAAGGGATAAGTTGCTTTACGATGAACTGAGCTTCGAAAGGAAGTTTGAATATTTTACTAAGCTAACATGACACACATTCCAAAGATTGTAGATGGGAAAGATGAGGGACCATTTTCTTCAGTTTATTTAGATTTGGATGACCTAGATGATGATAAAGGAGACTCGGTGAATCAGCAACGGTGCTGTTGAAAATAGAAAGATTTATTTAGATATTGTAGTAAATAGAAAATATTTGTTTAGATAGTTGACTCTCCTAACTTCTAGTGATAGCGATTGTTTAGCTCCTATGATTTAGGAGTTATTTTTTGGAATGTATAGCCTATATAATCTAACCATTTGTAAAGTCTGAGATATGAAATGAAATATCTTTTTCTCCTATATTGTTTTCTGACTGCGCTCATGGTATCAAGAGCTATGGCGTAACCTTTTTTTGGTCCCTCTTCTCCTCTTTTCTTTGTTCGATTTTGTTGTGATGGCGCAACCAACCATGCTTGAGGTGGTGATGACTAGCAAAGATGGGTCCACCAGCAAATCTTTTGGAGTAAGCGCTGGGGCGCTGCTGCCGTCAGGGTTTGTAAATCCTAACGGCATTGAAAATTTTTCAATTCAATTAATTGCTCACAAGTTGAACAGGAAAAATTACCTAGAGTGGGCTCAGTCAATCAAGCTGGTGGTCGACAGCAAATGGAGACTTGGCTATTTTACTGGCGAGATGAAGGAGCCAACAAAATATGATCTGACATGGCGGATTTGGAAGTCTGAAAATTCCCTCATTATGGCATTCCTAATCAGTTCCATGGAGGCCTCAATAGGGAAAACATATTTGTTCCTGTCCACTACAAAGGATGTGTGGGATGCGGTTCGAGAAACATATTCAGATCTTGAAAACTCATCTCAGGTTTTTGAGTTAAAAACGAGATTGTGGCAGACGAAGCAGGGCGACCGTGAGGTCACTGAATATTACAACGAGATGAAGGCGTTATGGCAGGAACTTGATCTCTGCTATGAAGATGATTAGGCCTGTAAAGCTGATAGCATTCATTATGTGAAACGATTGGAGAATGATCGGGTTTACGAGTTCTTGGCAGGCTTGAATAAGAGTCTTGATGAGGTTAGAGGTCGGATTGTTGGCAGAACCCCTTTGCCATCAATCCGAGAAGTTTTTTCAAAAATCTGACATGAAGGAGGTCACCGCAAAGTGATGTTAGGTGAAAAAAAACTCATCAACTCCTGAAGTTTCAGCCTTAATCACTAGGAACAATCATAGTAATCCTCAGTCCCAGGCATGACAAAACAGGAAAGGTGAGAAAGTATGGTGTGATCACTGCCACAAGCCACGACACACCAGGGAGGCTTGTTGGGATTTGCATAGAAAGCCTCCCAACTGGAAGCCATGAACCTTTGGTCAGCCAAACCGTGATTCGAAGACTTTCCACTCAACCACAGAGGAGAATGGAAACACAAATGCCACAGAGGCGATACCTTCATTCAGCAAGGAATAGATAAAACAACTGTATAGACTTTTTCAGTCCACATAATTCTCTAACTCTGCGTCTCCTTCTTGTTCTTTAGCCCAGAAAGGTAATTATCTTTAATCTGCTGCCTTTAATGTGTCGACAATTCTTGTTTGCCCATGGATAATAGATTCTGGTGCCATTGATCATATGACAGGGTGTGCTAAATTTTTTTCTTTCTATAGTCCTTATGCAGGCAATCAAAATATTAAGATCATTGATGGCTCTCTCTTAGCCATAGCTGGGAAAGGTTCAATTGTCATCTCTCCTACTCTTGCCCTTCACAATATCCTTCATGTCCCAAATCTTTCTTGTAATCTATTGTCTGTTAGTAAAATAACTTGTGATTTGAAGTGTTGTGCTAAATTTCTCCTAAATTGCTATGAATTTTAGGAACTGGATACGGGGAGGATGATTGACAATGCTAGAGAGTATGATGGTCTCTATTTCTTTGATGCTGGAAATCTTTTGTGTCAGCAACCGAAATTCTCAAGTCAAGGAGCATGCCTTAGTTCTATTGAGGATGAAATAATGTTATGGCACTGTAGGTTAGGCCATCCTAGCTTTCAATATTTAAAGTACTTGTTTCCAAATTTGTTTCATAATGAAATCTTATCATCAATTCAGTGTGATATTTGTCAATTAGCTAAGCACCATTGTGCACTTTTTCCTGCTCAACCATATAAATCCTCTAAACCTTTTACTTTCATCCATAGTGATGTGTGGGGGCCAGCTAGGACTCTATCAAATTCGAGAAAAAGGTGGTTTATGACTTTTATTGATGATCATACTCGCCTAAGTTGGGTCTATCTTCTTAAAGAAAAATCTGAAGCAAAACATGTTTTTAAAATTATTTTTAATATGATTGAAACACAATTTCAAACCAAAATTCAAGTGTTTCGAAGTGACAATGGAAAAGAATATTTTAATCAAATTCTGGGATTTTTTTCTTACAAAAAGGAATTGTTCATCAATGTGTCGACTCCCCTCAACAAAATGGGGTAGTAGAATGAAAAAATAAACACCTCCTAGAAGTAGCTAGGTCCTTGATGTTCACCAGTAGAGTACCTAAATACTTATGGGGGAAGCAATTCTTACTGCTACCTATCTTATTAACAGGATGCCTTCAAGAGTTTTGAACTTTCAAACACCTCTGATAGTTTTCAAAACTTTCTTTCCAATGTCACATCTTACTTCAGATTTACCTCTAAAGATCTTTGGATGTGTAGCCTTTGTTCATGTACACAACCACAATAGGGATAAGTTGGATCCACGGGTAATAAAAGGTGTGTTTTAAGGATACTCCCCTACCCAAAAAGGGTATAAATATTTTGATCCTACCAGCAAAATTTTTTTTGTCACAATGGATGTTACGTTCTTTGAATCTCAGTTTTGTTTGCCTTCCTCTTTAGGGGGGAAAGAATATTAAGACTCGGTATTTGAAACTGACAATGATGGTTGACCAGAAAAATTTCTGATGTAAGATTAATATTGAAACTGTAATTTTTTATCTTGATACTTTGAATAAAGAAGAAAAGAAGTCTATCTTATTGCTTGAACAAAAAACAGATACAATAGACAAGGCACGCTTCAATGATGAAAGACTATTTGGGAAGATTTACACCAAGAAAATACAGATTCAAAGTAAGAGAGATACAACTATACTCCCTCAATGTTAAGAATCTAATCAAATACCAGACTTGAAAAATGCAAAAAATCTAGGTACAATCTCCGAGTCTATAGAATCTGAGTCTTTACCTATTCCACATGTGGATCCCAATTCTCTAGATCTTCCAATTGCTCTTAGGAAAGGAATTAGATCATGTACTCAACATCCTCTTTCAAATTTTGTCTCATATAAGAACCTGTCATCATCTTATCATACTTTTGTCTCACAATTGTCAAGTGTGGAAATACCAAAGTCTATACAAGAAACTCTAAAGGTTCCTGAATGGAAGAAAGCTGTTCATGAAGATATGGAGGCTCTTGAAAAAAATGGAATGTGGGAGATGGTTCACTTACTTGTAGGAAAATTGATTGTTGGCTACAAGTGGATTTTTACTGTGAAATTTAAATCTGATGGACCCTTGGAACACTATAAAGCAAGATTGGTTGCAAAGGGATTCATGCAAACCTATGGAGTTGACTACCAGGAGACATTTGTCCCTGTAGCAAAACTAAATACTATTCAAGTATTACTTTCTATAGCTGCAAATTTAGAATGGCTATTATTTTAACTAGATGTTAAAAATGCGTTTCTCAATGGAGAGTTGGAAGAAGAGGTATATATGGATGCTCCTCCCAGTTTTGAAGAGAAGTTTGGAGGGAAGGTTTATAAGTTGAAGAAATTATTCTATGGTCTAAAGCAATCTCCATGTGCTTGGTTCGAAAGGTTTACTAAGTTTGTTAAGAAAAAAGGATATAGTCAAAGGCAATCTGACCATACAATGTTTGTGAAACACACGAATGGTGGAAAAATGGTTGTTCTGAGTGTATATGTGGATGATATAATTTTGATTGGAAGTGATGGTGATGAGATAAGTAGGTTGAAGAAACACCTTGCTTCAGAATTTGAAATTAAAGATTTGGGGCCTTTACGCTACTTCCTAGGTATGGAAATTGCGAGGTCAAAGATGGGAATTTCTGTATCACAAAGAAAGTATGTTCTTGACTTACAAGAAGAGATAGGAATGAGTAGCTGTAGACTAAGTGATACACCTATAGACCCTAATCAGAAGTTAGGAGAGTTGTGCAATGGAGTTCCAATTGATAAAGGTAGATATCAATGCCTTGTAGGAAAACTCATTTACTTGTCTCACACAAGGTCAGATATTGCCTTTGTTGTTAGTGTTGTGAGTCAGTATATGCACTCACCATATGAGGAACATCTGGAGGCAGTATACAAGATCCTCAGGTATTTGAAGAGCTCACCAGGCAGGGGATTGTTATTTAAAAAGAGTGATCAAAGAAGTGTAGAAGCCTTCACAGATGTAGACTAGGCAGACTCGATTTGTAATAGAAGATCAACATCTAGTTACTGTACTTTCTTATGGGGGAATCTGGTTACTTGGCGAAGCAAGAAGCAAAATGTGGTTGCTAGGACCAGCACTAAAGCTGAGTATAGAGCCATGGCAAATGGAGTTTGTGAAGTATTATGAATTAGAAGAGTTCTTGAAGAATTAAGACTAGATGTTGAAACTCCTATGAGACTATTCTGTGATAACAAATTAGCCATAAACATTGCAAATAATCCTGTCCAACATGATCGTACCAAACACATTGAGATTGATAGAAACTTTATTAAGGAAAAGCTGGAAAATGGAATCATTTGTATGCCGTTTGTCACCTCCGAGCAACAAACCGCTAATGTATTTACTAAGGGCCATTTCAGGCCAAAGTTTGAATCTTTCATTGACAAGTTGGGCATGATCAATATCTATGCACCAACTTGAGGGAGGGTGTTGAAAATAGAAAGATTTATTTAGATATTGTAGTAAATAGAAAATATTTGTTTAGATAGTTGACTATCCTAACTTCTAGTGATAGCAATTGTTTAGCTCCTATGATTGAGGAGTTATTTTTTGGAATGTACAACCTATATAATCTAACCCTTTGTAAAGTCTGAGATATAAAATGAAATATCTTTTTCTCCTATATTATTTTTTGACTGCACTCAGGTGGAAGCAATTGAGGATGGAGGTTGGAAATAGTAGAGACCATGTGATTCAAATCCTATACCAATCGTCTGCCCTGTATTCCGGTCTTGTATAGAGAAAGAATTTGCAGTAAAGGTTATGGAACAATTAAGATTACGAGTGAGTTGACTAACGAAAACTAGATTAAAGGGGAAACCAGGAATAAAGAGTATAGAATTTAATGGCAAGAAGGGAAGTCGTGTGGCTTGACCAATGCCTTTGGCCTTTGCCTTGGAACCATCGGCAAGAGTGATATAGTGTGAATTTTTGGGTTATGATATTTTTGAGAAAAGAGAGGGATTACCAGCTATATGATCGGAAGTACCAGAATCTAAAATCCAGGATTCAACAGGCAAGGAATGAGATAGACAAATCATAGAATTACCAGTATGAACTACAACTGCTGAAGATGAATTTTGTTGTGCTGCCTTGAACTGAAAATATTCCTTATATTCTGCATTTGACAAAATATTCTGATTGTCACATCTATTTCATCCTATTTTTCTATACCTGAAGACTGAGAATAAGTCATATAAGCTGACTTCTCTGGAAATCCAATTAGGGAATAACATTTATCTTGAGTGTGCCCCATACGTTTGCAATAGGAGCACTGTGGATGATTACCGGAACCACGACCTCTTCATCCACCTCGACCACGACCTTGGCCTCCACGACCTGCCACATTAGAAAGGAATGCAGATGACTCTAAGCCTAGTGAGGAACCAACTCCTGACACAGCCTCCAAAGAAGGAACACGCAGCAGACGATCAATGAGATTTTCTACTATAGGGACATTAAGATTTGTCAAAATTTGGTTCCGAACAGATTCAAAGTATTTGTGAAGGCCATAAAGAACAAACACCATACACATATTATCGGTCTTATTCTGGACATCATCTCCAGTCAGGGCCAACTTGACTTCATCAATGGTAGACTCAGCTTTATTCAAATATGCCGGAAGATCATGATACGTCATTTGGAGTGTAGCTAAATTGTGCACCACATCATAGAGGCTTTGGACATCATTTGTGTTGGTGTATGCCCTAGAGGCTAATACATTTTCTGTATTTACATATATTCTATTATGCTATTTTATATATGAGGCATTTCATTTATTGTGTTCTTTTTTGATAAACATAATAAAGTCCTTAGAATAGTAAGTTTGATGCCATAGGACATCAAGTGGATGACTTGATCGTGAGATCCTTTTGGTTACAACACTATTCTTAAATGTCCCTAGCCAAGTATTATTGTTAATTAGGACAACAATAATACATTGAGACTAGTATGTGTAGAGACTGATGACCGCATCTCACGGGTCATGGATATGAGATATCAAGTCTTCACATTGGTACATATTAGAGTAATGATGTCTTGGTGACCCACCATGAGAACGCTACATGGATCGTTACGTGAGTGTCATAAGCGATTCTCATAGTGACAATGGTGTTTGTGGTCCTTTGACCTGAAATCACTACGATTCCTACATGAGGAGTTGTGTGTTTTAATGCCATCAAACGTCATCGTAACAAGGTGATTATAAAGTTGGTTATTGGACATACCGCAAATCATGCAGAGGGATGTGAGTGACCTAGATGGAATTTGTCACTCCTACATAACGGGGAGCGATATCTTCGGGCCCCCGATTGAGTGAGGCTCGAAATGCATGGCCATGCTCAAATGAGTCAATATGAGATATTGATCTCATTTGTTGTTACAAAGTCTACTCGAGTATCAGGAAACGAATGATTGGACTATACAAGGGTGACGCATTCCATGCCTTGTGTTCAATCTAGATATCTTGACAAAGGGACTAAGCGACACGGAAACATTGATCACGGATAGGTTATGTCAAATCAATGACATTCTCATTACTTGGGTAGCAGTGATGTGTTGCTAGATACAGCTCATTGTTTGTAATATTAAAATGAGATTTTAATATTACTACCAACGTCATGAGAACCTGTAGGGTCGCACACTTAGAACGGACTAAATTGGAGCAATAAGGATCCAAGTTGGACTCGGATTCAATTGTGGGCCTAACTCATGACGGATGGGTTTTAGGGTTGCACGACTTACCTTGCTCGCTCACACTCACTTAAGGCAGCCACTATTATAAATTGCTTGTTAAGGGGGCTGCTATAGTAGTTACATCACAACCCAGCCGCACCTAAGAAAGTGAGTGAGAGCAGTGAAAGGTTCTTCTCTTCTATTCGAGACTAGCACCGCGAAGCAGAAAGAGCGTGACTCCTTTTTGCAAGTCTGTTCGTGTGGATACCAGCGAAACATCGTCGCTATTACGGTGTTGGTGATTCACCTCGCTTGTGTTTATCACGCTTCAAGAGGTAAATTTTAAAAACTCGGATTATGGACTTTTCGCATGGATCCTGTGTGGGAATCCTATTATTCCGCTGCGAGATATTTTGATCCGCAATTCCCAACAATTTGAATAAACACTTCGATCCTTCTTCCATATGTCATAGCATGTTTTATAGGTCCAAAAATGAACCATCAACTTCGGGTCAATGGACTGCCATAAGAGCGAAACCAGCTGATAATCAGCTCTCTTCCATTGGTCTCGTTCTGTAATATCGATATCTTCAGCCTTTTTGGTTAGATGGTCAGAGAGACCTTGTCCCAAAAACCAAATATCCACAACAACTTGTCAATCCATATAGTTTCTTCCATTGAGCTTTTCTGAAGTAATAGATGGATTACCAGAGAAAACAAAATAGACAAAGGCCTTATTTGAGGGAGTAGAAGCACCAGAGGCAGCGTTTGAGGTTTCTGACATGGAAGCCATTGAAGAACAACCAAGGTGAGATAAGGGAACAATAGACAGTGAGCAGCTTGGACAATGGACGCCTCAAAAAAGGCAACTTAAGAATATGGTAATCTCAACAAGAACAAATTTAGAGATAGTTGAAAGCTCCTAAAAAAAATCTCGAACAGTAGGAGGATGCTTTTTTAGTATGAGAACAAAGGTGGGCTCCTAAGACCCACTAGCAAAATAGGGATGAACAGAGTAGGTGACCACTTGAACAGACTCAGGGAGGTCCGACAAACAAAATGGGACCAGCGGTGACGAAATCTGACAGCGGGAAGGTAGCGCGTGGCTTACACGTGCTGGAAGTTGAACAAATTGGTGGCGGCGCGTGGTGACACGTGGAGCACTTTCCGATAATGGGACTTGGAGAGATAGTTGGAAATGATTGTCTGAGATAATTGGGGCGCTCACTCTGACAGATGAGGGGAGTTTGGATGAGGTTCCAGCCTTAACAGCGGCTGGAACAGTAACAGGGATGAAGAGCAGGAGCGGGATCAACCCACTCTGATACCAACTTAAATATCAGACCACTTAGAGAGAATTTTTGAATTGCTTGAGTAAAAATTACTCAGCAGGTGTGATATATATATACATCAGAGTTACAATTTATAGGTAATTAATAAGATAACTTACTCCCTATGTATATGAATCTAATAAATTTTAGTATACATGAATCTGTACATGAACTTATGAATCTGTTCATGGAACTTTATTAATGAATCTTGTTAATCTCAACATATATATACAACCTCAGACTCAAAAGGGCATATTGCAATACATAAACCTTTTATACATTACAAAGCAAATATAACAAATACATAAGCTTTGTCTCTAAAAGCAAATAAACTACACTAGTCTTTCTGCTTCTTTTTCTTTCCCTTAGAAGAGTCTCGACCTGGATTTATCATGGAATCAGCAAATGAAGTGAGAATTCACAATTCTTAGTATATGTTTCCAAAACATGCCATCATGATACCTCCAGCTACTTCGGGAAAAAGCAAGTTATTAAACAACAATTAATAACATCTAGAAAGGTGGCAAAAGTCAAAACTATTCCTTTCTCTTCCCAAGGTAGACAATTCATTCATTTACAAAACATGACATAATTATCACACAATTATCCATTCACAATGAATAAACAAATCCATATACATTAGAATATGTTTGTAATAAGTACATGAGTTACTACTCATTACTAAAGGAACATTCACATGCTCACTCTATGTAATATTTCTAAGCAAACCATAGTTCCATTCCATAAAAGAAGATAATTGCCTATACAATTGTCATTGAAAGGCAAATACTTGTGTTATGTCATATGATTATGCCTAAGTTATGTCCTAAGATTTATGCTCATGAAATGTGTTATGATAGTGTTTGTGTAATGTCATGAAACTCAACTATTCCCAAGAACCTAATTCCTTGTATTCTTTCTAGGTAGTAGGGCAACCACCACTTAACACTACATGGTAATAAATGGACTATTTCATCTCACAGCAATGAGTGTACTGATACCATATCATATACTAGTAACCCTGGCCTTAGAAGCCTGCACACTCTGAGAATCTAGGACTAGTCCTTATTCATAGAATTTCACGACATATCCATAATTTTCTGCCCAAATGATTGTGCACATCATATAGGGTTACAAATACGTAGGAATAGCAAGTGTGTAAAATCATGTAGTGTTATTTTCATACACAAAGGAGACTCTCCACTAGTTTATATACAATGCTCATACATGAAGGATACTCTCTTACACGAGTTTATATCCTACATTTATACATAAAGGAAACTCTCCTACATGAGTTTGTATCCTTCACTCATACATGAGTCTATCCTCATTCACAAGGTTACCACTTGGGAATATTCTCATACTTACTCTATGTAATATTCCCATCACATATTCAACATCACAAGGTCCACACTAACCAAGTGAAAGAGCAAAATCTAGTAAACATGCACTCTCAGCTCACTTTATCTCACAAAGGAGCTATTCATGTTTCTAGATTACCCTCATAGTTCAACCTTAGCACATAAGGGGAAAAACTATCATTCATGCACCTTAAGTCCAACATTCACCATAAAGAAGCAACTTATGCATAATGATAGGCTAACTATGCCAAACAACTCAGTATACTACATCTAGTATACCACATCATCACATCATAAGTGATATCAAGTGCAACATCATTGCCCTTCAATGATTAGCACCCTACCTATGTTAATCCACTACCATTGAATACACAAAGGCCTATTCTTTTACATATGCGCTAGATGGTTATTTCCTCCATGAAATATCTCTAATAGTGCCTTAACTCACACTAAAAAACATACATAAAAGATCTCCTCAAGTAAGGAACTCCAATTCCTCAACATAAAACACATGACACTCTCTACCCTTAGCACCTAGCTTTCCAGCACTTAGGCGTTCCATGACAAAAAACTCTCCCTTGTTTCATCTGTCTAACTGCCCAGAGTCTGAGCGCTTAATCGCTCAGCTCCAGAACCCTCTGGACTAGCAAGCTTACGCGCTCAACACATTTTCTTCTCTGGCCTTGGGTGCTTAGGCACTCCACTCTTGGGTGCTTGAGCGCTCATTGCGTTTATGCTTTTTGGGCTTGGGCGCTTAGGTGCTCCCTTTTTGGGCGCCTGCACCAAACTCACAAGCTTTGTTTTAATGAGTTTCTAACCAAACTTGGACCCTCAAACTTAGATCCTAGATGGTTTCTAACCTCATTCATGGTCTTTACACCTACTAAACTCTCATACATATTCTCAAATCACTCCACAAGTGACACAAGAACAAGTATGCCAAGTCTTTCATCCCCAAAACCCATATTTCTTCAACACAAGATTATGGAGTTTCATGGATGCTTACATGCTCTAAAACACTAGTATGCATGTCTCAACTCATTACATTCCATTTTCAAGCTTCTAATCAAGTTCCCTATCTCAAACTATGGAAAACCTCCTAAAAATCCATTTCAAACTCAAGCATGCAACACACAAGCATGAAAAGAAAATAGCAAGGGATAGAAGTTGAAAACAAACACCCCTATCTTAACTCCTTGAAGATGATGGTAGGCTATGGATGCTCCTTGCTTTCCTTCCCCTTTCCTTTCCTCTTCCTTTCTTCCTTTCTCTCTTCTTTCTTTGCTTTCTCTGTTGCTCTTTCTGCTTGGAACATGAGAAAATGAGTGAAATGAGAGAGAATTAGCAAGAAAGTCAAAGCATGAAGGGATAGGAATTGTGAGTCAGAAAAGCAAAGTGAGATATTTTGTTGAAACTCTATATCTTTTAGGAATACTTTGATCTTACCAATCCAAGTTTCCTAACTTCCATAGGTGTTATAAAAGATCCTAGGATTCATCTCAATCCTATTTCCATCATTTCATAATCCTTCATACACCTAAAACTATCACAGAAGTTTTATTACTCTTCCTTAGGTTACATTAAAACCTTAAGAGAATGAACTAATAAACTTACAGGTATCCATTTTAACCTGTTCTCATTATCAGTAAGTTCTCCATCGTTTACTTGATATCTTCTCAAATTCTCATAATTTTCCAAGGTATCTATCTACTTATTTAATATGGTCTTTAAACACTTACTCAGTGTTACTAAAAGTACTAAACTGTCTCAGTTAATTCTCCAAAATTAACCACACCACTTTCTATTTAGTTGAAACCTGGAAATAAATTCTCCATATTTGTTTCCCTCGTTCTAGCAGTTTATGCTACTATTTTTGCTATTATTAGTTATTTCTTGCACCTGATATTATAGCAAAATAACCCAACTATCTTAAAAAGGTTACCAAGGTTAACAGATAACTCATACAAGAGTTACTGAACTTTTATAACCCTAATTAAGACTAATTGGTTAAAGAGAATGTTACACAATGAAGTGAAAGTCGAGAACTTATAGCACAACATATGTCAGGCTAGGATGCTGAATTTACATATCACAAGTTCTACCCTCAATTGAATCAGCTCCATCCAATGCACTTTTTTACCAGTCCTGATTCAAGGATAATCTCAAAAAACATCAGTTGTTTATGACTTGGAATCAACATTGTTAGAATTATTAGAGCACCACGTGGGGATGGCAAAGAAGCTATTGTCTTGGTGATGCCTTACAATTCAAAGAAAATTGGTATTGGGGAGGCTTTGTCTTTGGGCATTGCATACTCAATATTCTCATTGCTTGCTTGGGTTACTTGGCTAGCAAAGGATATCATATGGCTTGTTGCTGATTCACAATATGGAGACTATTCTGTTGTTGCTGCTTGGCTAAGAGAATATCAGTCCCATGCTTTTGGTGGGTTCAACATGGTTAATATTGAAACATGTGATGAGAGTAATACTATTTATGAACTTGGACCGAAGCCTTATGTAGAGAGAAAGCTGTATGATGGTTTTAGATGCGCTGGGATTGTGGCTGCATCCCTTATAATTAAAGTTGCAGAACAAGGTATTTTGAAGACAGTCTAAATATTTATGCTGAGGCGTCGAATGGGCAGACGCCAAACCTTGAACTTATCAATATTGTAAATTATCTAGTAGTGCATAAACAAGGTTTGCAGATAAGAGTGAAGAAGATGTGGTCTTTACTTCACTCCAGGTGGCTCAATACTTTGGGTGCTATATTTGAATCCCTGGGACAATTGGCTAGAAGCTTAAATCATCAGTGGAAATTTGGTATTCCTGCTACTGAGTATGTTGAGGGCACTACTGCACTTGCAAGTTCATTGTATTACCAGGTGCTTTTCCCATCTAAAACTTGTCTATTATAATAGTCTCGTGATCACTTTATAATTATTCTTTATATGTTAAAATATCTGAAAAATATCTCAAAATATCTTTATTGTATCTTGAAATATTTTAGAGTATTATAGATGATTTCTTAGGATATATTTCTTATTTATAACATTTATTGACTTGTTTCCTTATTTAATTAGGGTTAGGAGTCTAGAATTAGTATAAATGGGACCATTGAGTTTGTCTTTTATATCACATTATCATCATATCAAATCAATATCAATCTCATATTATTTTGAGTCTTTGTTCTCTCTTTTCCTCTTTCCTTACCTAAAATCCTCCAATTCAACATGGTATCAAAGTAGTATCATCCTTCATGACCTGTCCCGTTACTATTTTGCTGCTGAGTTCCCAAAAATCTAGAACTCCGATTAGTTGCCTCTCGTTGCGTGGTTCACCATTGTCAGTGCCTCAACCATCAACTCCGACGTGTTCTGATTGACCAGCTCCTAAAGCCGCGCTGCCATACGACCTCTCATGTGCTCTAACATGCAACTTGCAATGCCGATCTCCCTCTACCATGTTGTCTTTTCAGTAGCATCCATCTCTTACACCATTGTCTGCTGCTATTAGTCGCCATCCGCCACCATCTGAACACTTTCCGGCGACTTTTCCAATCGACTAACCCCCCAATCAACCTCATCTTCTTCTCTTCAGCCATTCACCAAAGTCTCAGCCCAATCCGATGAGCCACGCCCCACACACATGATTTTGCAGATTTTTTGTTGGCTCCACGCGCCGTCCTTCCAACCTCATCAACCCTTGAAGCTTGATATTCAAGCTAGGAGCTTAAGAACTTTTCTTAGGGCTGCTTGTAATATTGTTTTAGGTTTTATTGGGTTTCCTCCAGTTACTTATGTTTTATTGAAAGGTGCATTTGATGGTTTTCATGTTATTACTGTTGGTGACCACTGGAACTGGGTGGAATCCCTTTGGGCATGGAACAGTGCTACTTACCTCTATCTACGTATTGTTCACCTACCACGTTGGGCACTGTGCATTCACATTTTGTTTCATCCTTGTTGACGTACTATTAGTTAGTTGGTCAGCAAGAGATTTTTTATCTCGATGTTTATGTTTTGTTTCTTCGGGCATATGATTTTCTTTCCAGCATGTATTTCTTTTTCTTTTTTGGGTATAAATAATACAGTATTTCTTTTAATTAGGGGTTAGGCCCCAAAGACCTTTAGGCATTAAGAAAGAAGAAATGGTTAGGTGGCAAATCTCGATATGGATGGCTAACTTGTAAATGATTGTTGAACCTCAACTCTCTGGTGTTGCTTAATATCTGGATAGCAGTTCACGTCGATTATTTCACGTGGTGCTGCGGTGTTCTATCATTAATTTAGCAACTTTTTTTCTAAGTGGTTTATTATGATATTAATCCTATGTTTGGATGTTTTTTCATTAAATAAACGAAACGAAATATGTGAAAATGGAACAGAAAGAAAATGAATGGAATGGAATATAATTTCCATTCTTTGTTTAGAAATTTCATTAATGGAATGAAAAGGAACTTCATTACCTATGTGTTTCTCCTATTCAACCTCAATTTTGAGAAAAACAAAAGTTAGATATTTGAAGAGAAGAAGGAAAAAATGATTTTTCATGTATTCCGTTTTATTATCATATATTTTAAAACTCTCAAATAAAAAAAGTTATTTCTATTTTATTCATTTTCTTTTCATTTCTCTCATTACATATCATCTAAACATAGTGTAATATTGACATGGCTTCTAGCCACATGCCAGCTCCTTTGCCTTTGCTACTTTCTGGGACTCTGCATTGGTGCCAGTTGGGTATGAAAGCTTACACATATTTTGTTTGGAGAGAGGTTAGCATCACACATATTGTATATATTTATGGTGGTATTATTTGAGTTCTGGTGATATTTATTATTTTCTTTCATTTCAAGTTTATTGAGTACTCGTTGTGGGGTAATTTCCCCATTATGGACCAGCCATCTATGGCATGCTGCATAAGGTACTCACTGGACCTGCAAAACACCATAGCTGGTATCCAAGGTTTTTGAAGAACTTTTACACAAGATTCTATACTCATCTTGTGGGACCTTGTCCGATCGTCTTGCTTCCTTAATGCTGATTACTGGAGTAACTACAGTCAGAAGTGATGTAGTATTATTGTCTAATATGGGGTATAACTCGTCTCATTTGGTATCGCTTAAAATTGGGATACAGAATAAATTTTGTCTATAAAGTTGAAATTTGATATGGGGACATCAAATTAATTCATTATAAATGTAAAATCCCTAAAAGAAAGTGTGTAAAAAGTAAATATTGAAAGTATTTTGAGGAAAATAAATAATCATCTACAAAACTCATTTTCAAATATCATATTCATCACTCACTCAGAGTCTCCAGTTGCCAATGGCCAATGGGCTCGTAGGCTGTAGCTTAGTGGCACTTTCTTTGGTCACCCGGGGAAGTTAATGTTTAAGGTGAGGGGTTTACGACCAAAAAAAAAGAAAGGTGAGGGGTTCAATCCTTCATTTCTCTAATTCCCTACTTAGATTCTAATGGATGTCTCCTGCCTTACCCCCGGAAAAGAAAAAATGGAGTATGTATTCTAGCTTTCATAAAAAGTTGAAGCAAAATTTTAATTAATGAGCTAACCTGTGAAGCACGTTCAGTCATTACCCATCCAGAATCATCTTGTGTTTACTTTTTCCATGGATACTCTAGTGAGAAGATGCTCGAACATTAAGGTCTATATTCCACTTCCATCAAGAGAGTAACTTATAACCATTGGAAAAGCATTTATCTAATATTCCCATTCGGTAGCAGAAACAAAAGCAAAATGCATGAACAAAAGAAGATTACCAATTCATGTAACCTACTATATAGAGTAACATCTCATTCATTTCATTGATTGATGATAAAGATATGGTTGTAAGGAGACGTTTACAATGCACCTTAAATGTTTTTAAGCATTGATGCTCCATTGATTTTACCCATTATAGCAAGTAAAAACCATTTACTTAATATTTTTTTTTTAAGTATAGCGTCGAGCCTCACCAGCTCTGACAAGTTCCCAATCTATGGAAGAATGCTACCGGCGTAGGTGTTTTAGTATCCAATATAGAGTTCCTAGAGGTGGTCAAGTTTTCAATCTCTGGCGGGATAGTTTTGTCAAGCTCGTTACCGGACACTGCTAGGTACGTACTTGAGGTGTCCCAACATCTGTACTCCAGCGGGATCTAGCTGGAGAAGAAGCTTCCTCCAAGATGCAAATGGCGGAGGTTCGACATCTCAGTGGCAATGAGAGGAAGCACTCCAGTCATGTTGTTGTAGAGGTCGAGGACTCGAAGGTTCTTGAGGAGGGAGAGGTTATAACAGAAGGTGTCTTTGAAGCCATTGTTGGAGACGTTGAGGAAGCGGAGGTTGGAGACAGTGGAGAGCGACAAAGGGATGGGACCGGAGAACTTGTTGTTAGCAAGAGAGAGGTTGGAGAAGAATGGGAGGTGGGCGACATCCCCAGAGAGGGTGTAGGAGAGGTCGAGTTAGGTGAAGTTAAGAGCGATGACGTGGTGGCGAGAATCACAAGTGACACCGGAAAAGGAACAGTTGTAACATCTTCTTTTTAGCATGTTAGACTAGTTTATGGTTACAAATGCAGCATAACACTTGCTTGACATGTCTATTTATTTTTGTAATAAACTGAGTTAGTTTAGGTACTTTATTATAACTTAGAATATGAAAAGTAGCTTAAAATGACTCAAATAGTAGCATAAATGGCTAAATTGAGAGAAATAAATCTAGAGAATTTGTTGCTAAGTCACAAATAGGTGTAAGATGATGTAGTTAAAATTTGAGAATAATCAGAGCTGGTTTGGTATTTGTAGGCATACTAGTTGTGTGTTTTAATGTTGGATTGACTAGCAGCAGATATGAAAAAATAGAATAATGGTGAAACAATAAATTAGATGAATCTTCGTATTTATTCTAAAATTGTTAGAAGTTAGAAAAATTGATTTAGCTAAATCTAAGTATCCTTAGCAGATCAAGAAATATTAGTGAAATATCCTAATGTTATAAGTCACTAATGGGTAACAACCCCTTATATTGACTTTTGCCACTTGATATTTACTCACTTTCAACTCATTTTATTCACTTCACTCTCACGAAAATAGAAGGCAAGGCAACAGCATAGAAACAAGGAAAGAAAGCAAGAGAAAGCAAAAGGGGAAGAAGAGAGAAAGAAGAAGGAATCAAAAGGAAAGGCCAAAGCTTGATCTTCACCATCACCAACCACTTGAGGTAGGGGTTTCTAACCTTAAAACTCATCTTTTTCCTGCATCCATTCCAAGGTTGAAGTTAGTTCACATAGATGGAAAAAATGGGTTTGAGATGCAAAAATCTATTTTCTTTGTTAGTTCTTGCTTTCATTAATTGGACTGAGTTATTTTCTACTTAATGGATGCAAGAGGATTGATTTTGTCTTTAGACAAAGTGAGTTAGTTCCTTAAGTTGGAACATAGAATTTAGGTTTGTGAGGTTATGGTTTTAACCATTAATCTATGTCTAAGTAAGCAAATAAGTTAAATGAGTATTACAACATGTTTAGAGGTTGTTAGTGATGATAGAAATCACTTAGAAGCCATTTTTGGAGGGCTAAATTTCGGTTATGTTACAATGGAACAATAACCAGAATCTGCAAAATTCTACAGATTCTGGGTTATGCAATCAGTGCTTAAGCGCTGACATTTGGGTGCCTAGGCACCCATAGCCAGAGACCAATTTGTGTGTAGCAGGGCATTGAGCGCCTAGGCATCGGATGTTGTGCACTTAGGCGCCAGTGATAGAACAGAACATTGCTCTGCCCAGCTAGCGCCTAGGCGCTGGAACCAGAATTGGCTAGGGCTATTTTATGGACAATTTGAGTTTCTCAACTAGTTGGGGTTCTTAGTATATTCTTTCTAAAGTGTGTCAAGACACTTTTAGGGATATTTCACAAAGGAAATAACCACCTAGCATGTAAGAACAAGTTCGAGTTTTTAGGCTTTTCAAGAGTTATGAATTGCCTGAAATAGGTGTCTAAGAGCTTGACCACATTAGTGTGGATTAAAATACCACTTGAGTTGGGTTTGTAAGGTAAGTTAGATACAAGTTTGATAAAAAGTTATGTTTATCATAGAAGCATAATTTAATCTCTTATAGTTCAAGTTGATCTAATTATGTAAGTTTCTAGAGAAATACTCTGTTACCTCATTAGGTTTGGTTATAATGGAGTATTAATAAAGAGTTGCTTCCTTTACTTGTTAGACTTGAACCATAGTACAATTATCCTAATTAAGAAAGTGAGTTAAACCCCTTAACCTTGCAAAGTAGTGAGTAAATCTCTTTGTTAAGGAGGTAATTGTGAGAGCAAAGTGTTCATAAAATACTTTACCTAAGACAAAGTAGTGAGTTAAGCTATTTGTCAAGTAACATGAGGAGTATGATCAACCCTTATATAAATGTAGTAAAGTGGGATAAGCTTACTACTAAGAACTATAGGATGAGTTAAGTCTTAAGTTAGGCAATGAAGCGAGTTAAGTAATTTGCCAAGTATAGTTAATGTTATACAGTTGTATGGGCAAATGTGTAATGGCAAGATAGTTTAGATTTCTATATGTTATATAATTGTGTGGGCGATTGTATAATGTTGATATAGTTTAAATTTATATGCAACTTTCATTAATGAATGGCATGAAATATATATATATATATATATATATATATATATATATATATATATATATATATATATATATTTATTTATTCTTGAGAATTTTTATGTTCTCACCCCTTTCTGTATTTTGATAACTTCATGATATGTAGTTATTTGTGTCCTACATCTATACTATATTGATAGCTTAGTCCTTGTTATGATGCATATATGAAAGATTTGAAGCTTATATTTGTCAAATTTCATTTTGAAATCTTCCTATATAAACTTGTCTAAATCTTGCATATTCTTTAAGTGATTAAGTAGATTAGCAATTGTTATTAACTTGGTGACTTCTCTATTGCAGGAAGAGCTGTAAACAAGTAGATTGGTGGAAGATTTGGACCAACATTGGATGAGAAAGCTCAAGAAAAAGCCAAGTGTGAAGTTCAGCAGTTCACGCGGCGACGCAAGCATGTTTATGCTGCGGCGTGGTGCATTCCCCTGTTGCATCCAGAGGACCCAAGGCTAGAGCGCCGCGGCGCAAAGGAGCATACGCTGTGGCATAGGTGACCTAAATTGCATACGCGCCGCAGCATGATATGTGTGGCACTGCTGCGTGACTCTATTTTATGAGCCTATAAATACTGTTTTATTAGTTTTGGTCAAGAGAACTTTTAGGTTTTAGAGAAGCTGCGCTTGGTTTTCACATTGGAGGCTAAGAGAAGGCTAGGGGAGCTAAGGTTGAAGGCCATATTTCTCATGGAGGAGGATTCAAGCATCAAAGATCACATCTATGAGCTTCCTTCTCTTTTCCCTCTTCTTCCTTCTCTCCCTTGTATCATGAACATGGTTTTTAATGTATATTTTCGTGTTTAATGAGTAGCTCAGCTGTATTAGGGATTACTTTGGATCATTTTATGAATATTGTTGATTTTGTACTTCTTTGAGTTGATATAGATGTTAAGTTTTGTTCAATTATATGGTTCTTAATGCTCTTGATTGTCTGATCAACTTTTAAGTGATTTGTTAAAATCTGATGAACCTAGACATAGGAATTTGGATTTGAGATCATATGTATGGTTGATGCAAGTTCGATTTCATTCTCATGGAGAGGATAAGTTGATTCGCTAATGGGATAGAAATATACCACTTAGTCATGTATAGTAGGTGTTTGAGAATAGATTTTAATGAGTGGATTTTGTATTAGCTTTATAGAAACATAGTGAGTTGGGCAATTGAAGTATGGTTGATTGACCTAGACATAGACTTTTAACTAAATTAGATTTTCAAGCTAACTAAACAACTTATTTATGTTGATTAAGAGGATTTCATATTACCAATTGAAGTAGGAGGTGAAGAAAGTTTTTTTAATCTCTATCCATTATCTTTATTTATAATTTATCACTTTTTAGTCTTTCGTTTATATGATTTTTCCTATTTTTGTGTTCTTGAATTGAATTACTTAAGCTATTAGTTGATATTTAGCTTTGGAAGTATCCTTATCCTCGTGGGAACGATATCCTACTTTATAATTGTATTACTTGTTCGATCTGTGCACTTGCTGTAACACCCCGAAAATTATTTGTTTTATGATAAATAGTCATTTTATAACATTTTGTGATTTTGTGAATTTTTCTGAATTTTTTCAAAACTATTGATTTTTTAAAATATATTTCTCGATTTACATGCGCACTGAGCGGAGTTGGGAAAATAAAATATTTTCTCCGAGACTGGTAAACCTTGAACTGTGGAAACATCGATGGGGGATCTTACTAAACTCGAGCTCGGGCACAGTTTACGAGATTTATATTTTTTGAGATTTTATCTGATAAATAAAATTGTTGTACCGTAAAATTATTCGATGAACAATAAATACTATTTTTGTTAACTGTAACTTTTATCCACTAGATAATAGCTCTAGTAGAGTGTTAATCATCTTTTCTAGAGTGTTCATTTTATGTGACATCATCGTTGACTTTTCAAAAAGGTGAGTTTTGGCTTCTTGAAAAAGCTTTGGAGGAAGCTTCCTAGCACATTCTTATTGGCGACTTGTTGGAGAAGCCAATATCCTTTCTCTCTCTCCCATGTAGCTCCACGGCAATGTGGAGGGAAATGTGATAAATTTTGTCATATTTTCACTAATATCACATATTCATTTCACTTTTCAAAAACCCTAAACACTTTTCTAACACTTTCTCTCTCCACATTTCTCTTCTCTCACTTTTTTTTCTTCATATTTTCTCTTCTTCTTCTCCTCCTCTCCATCCACGGCAACATCGCATCCTTCCACCCTCCATGCTTGTTTGATTTTCAAGCTCACACTTTGCTTGAACCCATATCTTGACTGGAAGACTTTCTTTCTTGTTGGAATCATCTTCAAGGAGCTCACCCATTCTCTCCATTTTCTCTTCTCTTCCACAGCCAAGACACCATTTTTGGCCACCCACATTTTCTTACTCAACCAACCTTGTTTCTTACAGCTTCTCATCACCTAGAATATTTTCTCTTTTGTGACCACCTCTTGAATCCACGATTTTCATCTTCTTCCACCAAGCTTTAAAGCTTGAAACTTTGAGGTAAAAGTTCATAGCTTTTTCATTTTTCCATCTCATTTTCGTGATCTATGGTCACTTTGGTGATCATGGATACCCTTTTCAAGCTTTGATTGTGATTTTTGTGAAATTTTGATGTCTTAGGGTTTTGGTGGTGGTGGAGGCCGAAATCTACAAGGAGCTTCGAGGAAGTTCTTTTCTTGTTTTCTCTTTAGGTAAGAGGGAGACTATCCACTTCAACCTCTATTAGTAGTGGGAAGCTTGTTTGTGTGTTGGTTGTGAGAAACCTATGTTAGGGTTGCTCTCTTGGTTATATGTTTTTCTAATGATCTTTGTATTAACTTCTGTGGAAATAGGTTTGCCCCAATTATTTAATATGTTAAGTTTTGATGATGACAAATACAAGACAAAAAGAATGATGCTTATGCTTTATAGTTATGCTTAATAAATGACAAATGTATCACAAAAGAATGTTGATCATGTTACATAGATGTACTTAATGAGATATATTGTATCATGCATCATTATGTATTTTATCTGGTTATATTTCACTTAATAATCATGCAATGAGATATATGTAACATTCATCATATAATATATCCAATAATATTTTATATGAGTTATAAATGAATTAATATTGGATATGTCTATGAAAGTCCTATATGCATGTTAGACTAACTAGAGTTATATATTTATGAATCATGTATATAAAGATATTGAATTATGAATTTGGACTAACTATGTTTATTTAAGTGAGTAATACTTTGTAGGATAGTCTAAGCACCAAGAGTGAGCATTGCAACAAGAAAGCAAAAGATCACAACTATGCTCAACTCAAGAAGAATGAAAATGATAAAGGTGTTCCAAGCATTTGCAAGATTTGAAGATAATGAATTTTTGGAAGCTTGGATTACATCAAGAATTGATCATGGCAAAAGATCAAGTCTCAAGGTTCTTTAAGAATAGTTTATAGGACTTAGATCTTGTGTCAAGGTAAATGGGGATCACACTAAGCTCAAACAAGTTTTAAACATCTTTAAAAGTGTTTCTAAAATGTCTAAATGCCCAACAAACTATTTTTGGAAAGCTAGTCATGGTGGTAGTTCATTTATATGAAAAATAGCAAAGTTTGTGTTTTGTAAAACTGACCTTTGGTTACTCTTTTGATCATATCTTTTAAATAATTTGAGTTTTACTCTTAAACTTATTTCAAATAAAAATAGACTTAAAGATCTTTCCAATGAGTAGTCATTCACTTAAAACAGATAAGAAACGAAGAAGTTGTGACCATTTAACGTCAGTTTTTAAAACTAGAGTGGTTTATTCGAATAAGATATGTGTTATTCGAATAACACACTTCTGAAAACTTCCCAGAACATATTTTTAAAGGCTTATTCGAATAACAAATGTGTTATTCAAATAACACAACTCAGAAAAAGTTCCAGAACGTGTTTTTGATGATTTATTCGAATAACCAAAGTGTTATTCGAATAACATAAGTCTTATTCGAATAACAAAGTTGCAGAAAACAGTGATATAAGTGGATTTATTCGAATAATAAATATGTTATTCAAATAACACAATATTTATTCGAATAACAGTGTTCTTATTCGAATAACACTTGCCCAGAAAACGTTCTCAACGGCTATAAACGGCTAGTTTTCATAATAATTCATTTCCAATCTTTACCCAATGGCTCTAAAAATTATTGGGCTATAAATATAAGTGTTTGGGCATCAAAGAAAAGTTGGAGAACAATATGAAAATTACTCTTGAGCATTAAATTCATTTTTCACTCTCTATTTCTCTAAAACTCTGTTTTGAGCCATAAGTGTGTGAATCCTTGATACCCATAGTGCTTCAATTTGTATTATCTACTCTTTGAGAGAGTTTCTATCATTTACATCTTTGTATAACCTATAAAGAGAGGGTGAGGTATCTCTCTAGAGAAAAGGGTGAGGTATTCCTTGAGGGTGAGGCATCCCTCAAAAGTTGTAAAGGGTAAGGTATCCCTATTTGAGGCTCAAGCACAAAGGTGAGGTATCCTAAGGTGTGTTGAGTGCTCTTAATTGTAAAGGTTGTCAAGCACCTGTTGAAACTTGAAGACATAGTGAAAAATCTTGGGTGGTTCACTTGAGGACTGGACGTAGGCCACAAGTGATTGGTGGCTAAACCAGAATAAATCCTAGTGTTTGCTATTCTCAACTCTATCTCTTTATATTTGTGCTTTTAACTATATATGCTTGAGTTAAATTTGATAGCTAGCTTATTTGCATGATTTATCCCATAACCCAAGTTATATTTGAGTAATCCTTAATAATTGTGTCTTTGTTAGACTTATTCCGCTACATGTGTTAATTGAAAAAATTAAAATGTATAATTTCTCAAAGTTGTAATAAAATTTGTCATCACCCAATTCACCCTCCCTCTTGGGTAATGGTTGCCATGACTAACAATTTCCACTTATGTGGTTTTATTAGTTGTATTTGTGTATATTGATGATCTTAGATTGATTTTGATGGATTGGGAATATGAATTGGAAGCAAGGGTCCCTTGCTCTCCTTAATGAGGCTCACGGCCATACCCCCTTCAATAGGGTGGTCATGGTTAAAATTTTGTAACAAGTTAGAGACATAACTAACCAAGTGAATAACAATTATTAGAGCAATGGAAAATTTTGGGTTCTTACCCCTTTGGGAGGCTCACAGCCTCTAGGGCCTTTTGGGTCCAAGTATGAAATTTAGTGTAATCTTGGAAATAAAGTAATTAAGTATTAGGTAATTAACAATGTGATGGAAAGAAATTTATTTGATGATTTAGAGTGATTTTTGAACTTAAGGGAAGAACAAGAGTGAGTGTGAGACTTAAGAACCTTAGAATAATGTTCTAAGTGAATATGGTTAAATTTAAGTAAAGAACTTAGCTAATTAAGAGAAATAAAGATTTGATGAGAATTACAAGAGAATTCGTCTAAAGAAAGATTTTATAAGAAATGTTGGATTAAAGTGAAACTCCATAATGAACCTTAAAAGTGTATTATCATATTTGAGAACTTGATAATATGTATTGTGGGTCCATGAGTGGGACCTAGAATTTGTTGATGTTTAACTTGGCCAAATTGTGGCATGCTATGGAAAAGTATAATATTGTTGAATATGCATGAATATACATTGAGTCATCATACATTGTGAAAGTCCAATGGACTATTGTTAAGGCCATATTGCCTAGAAGATTGAATCACACCTTAGTGCGGGTGCGAATAGACTAGTGTAGGTTATAATGTTGACATTGGGAGCATCGGGGTGCAAGTATCTCATAATGGTTAGTTGGTAGCTCCTCTGGGCCGTGGGATAGACCGATGCAAACGCACCGACAATCCAGACCGAGACACTGTCCTATATCGCGATCTAGTATAGAATGTCTTGTACAATGCCATGATGTGCATGTTGATAAATCGAGAAATTATAGCACTTGTTGGCCGCGACAGTCGAGTTATAGACATGTCTCCTGATCATTCTGTCTGATGTTTGTGTCTAGCTCTATGGAGTAGGATTTCGGTATCATGTGCACGTGCATAGTGAGTTAACATATTACTTGGCATTTATTTATACGATGATTGGAACTGTTACCTTATTGATGTCATACTGCCTGGATTTGTTAATTTGTTTACTATTTGCATCTTGTTGCTGCTTATTATTCTTGTAATGCTATATGGGTGTCCTGTGCCATTCTATTTCTTTACTGCCATAATTGGTATTGAATGTAGGATGTCTCACCTTTTTTCTGTATTTCTGCTATTCTGTTTATTTATGTGTTACTCTAAAGACGTCGGTAAAGAAAGAGAAGTACACAAATTCCCTGGCTTCAGGCCTGATTTTGATTAGCTTCTTATTTGGCCATGGCATCCCGTTAGCGTGGCTTTTTGGGTTATGTGAGATTGACTTTTCATGGAGGTCCGGACTGCTGGCACATCAACCTGAGTACAGATTGTTGCATTTACCTCAGAGACATGACTGTGTCTCTAGCTTGGGAACGTTATGATCCACCTATCTTTACTTTTAATGCTCACTTGCATTTAAAGTTTTACTTACTCATACGTGATATATGGGGTGAGCGCTATTACTCCCCACACGAGGATTCTTTCTTATCCTCTGTACGAGCCCCCGCTCGTAACTCGATTGCTTTGATGAGGATTTCCTCTGACGAGGAAGACCTTGAGGAGGATCCATCTACAGTTCCTTCTCATTCGCTTTAGGGGCTGGTGCTATTGGTAGTCGCTGATGGCTATCTGTAAATCTTTTGGGGGCCTGATGTTTTGTCTTTTTGGTGGGCTGTATATGTGTAATCATTTTGGAGCACGTAAAACTTCTACCTTTTGTATATCTAGTGATGTATCTAAACAAGTATGATATAAGTATATATATAAGTATGATGTATGAATGTATGATTTACTTCTCATGATGCTTCCTGTTGTAACCATGTATTATCATCTTATTTTTATTACAAAAAAAATAGAATTCACCAAATTATTTGTACGATTACAACTAAACAGACTTATCTATATTAAAATGAGTCGGGTCTTAGTTTATACTTTTGTTTCCATTTCATAGTTATGGTGTGACGTTCCCTCCTAAAAAAAAATGTGTTACACTTGCGGCCTATAAAGGGACAAACAAGTTTTTGGCACCGTTGTCGGGGATAACGATTTATTTCTATATTGCTAATATTGACAACGAGCTTATTTAGTTATAGTTCAAGTTTTGTATAGTTCATTTTAATTTAAGTTTTCATTCTTTGGTGTTTAAGGTACAATAATAATGACAGATGATCATAATCATACGAGGCCCTTGCAGGAGTTTGCAACTCCTAAAAAGGAAAACCTTCAATCAAGTATAAGAAGACCAACCATCCCCACAAATAATTTTGACAAAGTCTTGCCGAGACTATAACTCAGGCCCTTTTTGTAACACCCTCCAAAGAGCATTACATTTCAGACCAACTTTTTTTAATACTTTACTCAAGTTATAAAATATTTGATATTATAAAATGAGTTTCAAAATTTCTTTTTTTGCGGAAAACATAAACTTATTGAATTATAGGAGCACAAGATACAAAACTGAATAATATACATCTCATATACATAACATAGATTAGAAACAACTTAAATACATAAAACTTACGTATACCAAGTAATATGTATAGCTACCATATAAAGATTGAACTTGACCCAAGTCCAAAAACTTGAAGAGTAGGGTCCTGAACCCGATCTTCCTCCAGAACCTCTTCGAGATCCCTAACAGACAAATTCCTCAGTCGGGGCATGTTACTACGGATGGGAGTCCGGGCAGTCGACTCCTTGGAATCTTCACTAGGTGTATCATGAAGATCTCTCCATAAATCTCTAATAGGCATAGAGAACTCCAAATGCACAGCAGCATTCACAGAAAATGTAGCAACCCCACGTTAGGTCTTACTCCAAAACAAAGTAACATCTCTAACATACTGAATGCGCTCCGTGTCCCAATGGACGTGCCATGCTTCGTTGCCCCCATGAAAAAGTAAACTAACAAAATTCTGAAGATTCTGCCTCGTCGCTATCACAGTCTTCTCAAAACATAAATATAGAACAGAACAAACAAAACAATACAATAACGAGGTGAGATCCCATACAATCAATACCACCATGGCAGCAAAGAAACAATAATGACAATAATGTCATTCACATACAGCAATACCACAGAACAACAGGTATAATCATGTTATCAACTAACAGATAATTGAACAATATATATCACAATATATGAATATTGATCATACCACAAAAATAAGTATACTGACTATGCCACAACAATATGTACATTGACCATGCACATGCACAATATGTATACTGACCATCTTTATGCACAATGCACCCATTTCCTATTCCATGGAGCTAAACACAGTTTTAGAGAGAATGATCCAAAAGATATGTCTGCACGTCATCCACCTATTCAAGTGCTATATTTTTTCTCAGTCTACACATCATGGCTTGTACAAGACATTCTGGGCCAGATCGTAAGTAGAGTAGTGTCTCATCAAGATCGTCAGAGCATTGCTCAGTCACCACAGCCCAGTAGAGCTACCAATTGTCCACTTGTGGGATACCTATGCTCCTACGCCTCCAAGGTCATTCATAGACCCTCACTAACGCAATTTGCACCCCGCACAAATGTGTAATTCAATTCCTAGGCAACAATAGCCTTAACAAACATCGTCTAACAAATAATGCATGATTAATGACTCAATGCATGTCACAAGCCTTCATCGGCTACAATCACACGTTGATATATTCGGGTCCAATACATTAGCCTTAAGCAAACTTACTGTTCTTCTCAATCGCGTAACACTTTTATCGCACACAATCGCTTAACCATTTTGTTACGTTTTCAAATCGCGTAATAGTCTTTCAATGTTTTCTCAATCGTGTAAAGATTTTAAAAAGTTTTCTTAATCGCATAACTAAAAATCATCATTTTAAATTGCGTAAGAGTTTTTCTATATATTTTCAATCGCGTAAAATATTTTCTTAATATTCTAAGCTCAAATTAAAACTTTTCTCATTTAATATCAAAATTAGACTTTAATTCTAATATTTCTTTAATAAATCACCTTTAAATAATATTTCTAGCATTTTCTCACTAAACCTCCTCGAAATAATATTTCCTAACGTTTTCCACAAAAACTTATATCATTTAAATTAATTCAAGATATCTCAAAATCTTTGTTCTTTACTCTTAATAAAACTTTCTTAAATAAAATATTTTAAACTCTAAACTATCCTTAAAATTTATTTCCTTGCTAAAACTCCACTAAATAATATTTTATAATATTCTTTAAAATCCTTTTCCATTTAATTTTTTTATATCATCATAAATAAAATATTTTAAGTCTCAAAATTACTTTTTAGTCCTAATTTCACTATAGTGGCCGAAATTCACTTTTTAATTAGTGATAAAAATATATTCATTTCTATTTTTATTTTGTAATTCCTTAATTAAATTTATTACAACTAATCCTAGGTTAACATTTAATAAAACATTTTGCATTGAATTTTCCCTTTGGAGGGCTTGGATGCCGTGAGCCTCTATGGCCATTGGAGCCAAAAATTTCTTTTCTTTCAAGCAATATTAATAGCATACAACATACTCTAAGCATCAAAATTATACTATAACAAGTTCATGCATGATATCAAAGTAATAAATCACATAGAACATATAGTTACAAACCACACAATCACACACAAATTTCGTGTCCCTTACCAACATAAGTGGTTGATGAGGTTAATCTCCCTCTTACCTTGTCTGTAGCTTCCTAAGCTCCTTGTATGGCTCCTTTGTGTCAACTTTCTTCACCAAGTAGCTCTTAGAAATCAAAGTAAACACAAACATATTAACATCTAAGGCTAGGGTAAGTCAACCATAGATCAAATATGATCTTAGAATTTCAAGAATGAAACAAGAATTGAAAAATCAAGATCTTCACCTTGGAACCCTAGAACTTGAATTCGAAAATCAAGCTTGAAAATAGTTGAACTAAGTCTTGATCACAACATCAAAGTTGCTTAGGATGATGTTTAGAATCAAGTAGTATGGTTGGTTTGAATTATGAGAGGTTGGAAGGTAGTTTTGGGTAGTGAGGCCGTGAGATGAGGGAGAGAAAATTGTGTTAAGTTTTTGTGTAGAAAGATGATAGCTTTGAGTTATGATAACAAATGAATTTTTTTGTCTCCTAAAGCCCTCTTGGCCGTGAGATGTAAGGAGAGAAAGAGTGTGATTAATTTGACCACTTTCAACCCTTCACAACCATTGATTAGATCAAGGGTGGACATCCAAAGTTTCTCCACTAAGCTTGCCCCTCACAACCATTGATTAGATCAAGAATGGAAATCCAAAGCTTCTCCTCCAAGCTTGTTTCCTATTAGTTGTTCATAAAAATGTCATAACCATCATCTTTGACCAACCAAGATATTTTCTAGAAACTATTACCCAATGGATAATAACATTACACATGTAACACCCTCTGTAGGGCATCACACTTCATGTTACTTAATTACCAATTTACCCCTTGATTAGAAATCGTGCTTGTAATATAAATACGAGTTGTAAAATTTCATAATAACAATAAGATAAACTTAGCAGAAAATAAAAATATAACAACATTGTCGCAAATAATGTACATCATATATATACATACAAGCCTTTAGTACTATCATACTTAAATAATTACAAATTAGACTTTCAAAATATTTAAACTTTAACTTAAACTAACATATTGCCCAAGTCCTACTAGATAGCAGAACCCTCAGATGGGTCCTCCTCAGATTCCTCCGTAGGTAGGAATCCAGCTTGATGTGAAGTCCTACGGACAAGTGTCCGAGCAAACGACACAACACTGACCTCACTAGGGGTACAGTAGTATGTCCCCCAGTACTGCCTAATAGATATAGGAAACTCTAGTTGTACATAAATATTAACACTAAAGTAATCATGTCCAAGTTGTTGTCTACTCAATCTAATATTTAGGTCGTCCAAGTAGTAAATACGCTCTCTATCCAAATCAACGTTCCATGCCTTTGATCCTCCAAGAAACGTCAACCTCATATAACCAAGGAAACAAGGCATCTTCATTTCTTCAAAACTCAGCGTCCTCAACAGGGATCTGCTCTTCCTCAGCTTCTTGCTCAACTTCTTACTCAACGTCTTTTAAATTATAAATACAATATAGAATAGACATACAAAGAGGTGAGACCACCTACGTCATTACCAGTATGGTAGCAATGAAGATAAACACATACAATATTTCATACAGCTATCATACCATAATTATAGTTATGCCACTAACATCATTATCATCACAAAACATGTAATATACAATAATTACAATCATGTCATTACCAACAACTAAATATTCAATAATTCAATTATCATAAATCAAAATTACGATAATACCCTCAATAACTATATGCATGCACACAGACTCGATTTCCTACTCCATGGAGCTAAAACTCGGGTCGGAGAAAGTGATTGAAAAGATCTGTCTGCACCAACATGCCTCAGACCAAGTGCTCATTTTCGCACATCTAGCATATGCACGACAGTCTTTATCAGATCTTGATTAAGAATAGTATCTCGGTCCGAATCATCGGTGTGTTGCGTCGGTCTAACCCACGGTACAGAAGAGCTACCAACTGCCCATTGTAGGCAACCCACACCCCAATGCCCCCAAGGTCAACGAGTGACTTACACTACGCATATCGCACCCACTCAAGAGGTGTAGTCTCTCCTAGGCAAATAGCCTCATATAGTCTTTTAGACCTTTCCAATGCATGTACTATGCACTATTTACAGTTCTAATTCATATCACATATTCGGGGTTCACACAATAACCCAACAGTATTATTACTGTATTTTCATCGCGTAGTCATATTTTCACATTTTCTAAATCGCGACTCAATTCTATTGCATTTTCAAATAGCGTAGCAATTTTTCAACGTTTCCCCACCGCGTAAAATATTTTTCACACATTTTAAATCAAAAATACTATTTTTCTCATTTAATACTAAAATTTGGCTTTATTTTCTATATTTGCACAATAGTCCCTCAAAAACATAATATTTACATTATAGTCTTCATTTAAATAATATTTTCATAATAGCCCCTCAAAAAATTTATATTTATGAAATAGTCCCTCTTAAAACTAATATTTATAAAATAGTCCCTCATAATTTAATATTTATGAAATAGTCCTTCATAAAACTAATATTTATGAAATGACCCCTCTTTTATAAAATATTTACAATATGACCCCTCTTAAATAAAAATTACAATATGGTCCTTAAAATATTAATTATAATTTTGTCTTTCTTTTATAAAAATTTGCAGTATAACCCCTCTAAAAATTGGTATTTGTAATGTTTCCCCAAAAATGATATTTCTTTCTTCACATATTACAGCTCAAATTTTATGGACACGCTTCAAAACCCGCAAGGTGAGCTATATGTCAGTAAACTTCAAGTATTTGACACCCGAATTAATTTCATAATCTATTTATTTAATTCTATCAATTTGCTTTCTAAAAATCATTTAGCTTACTACTAAATTCCAATTGTTCCAAAATCAATTCTTTCTCTGTTAAACCTTTAATTCTCAAATCTAAACCCATCATTTTCAGGACTGTGGTCCCCTTTTCCATGGTAAGGCCGTGAGCCTCATTGCTCTTTGGAGCATTCATACAATCGTTCCATCATATTGTTCACATCCTAAATTTACACATACACTTACATGCATTCAAAATCATACATATAAGCATATATCAAAACAATAATCATATATCACACATGCAAAACACAATTATAAAACCATAAACACCACAAACAAAATAAAGACACATCAAACAATAGGTAAATAAACCCTTATGGGTTTATCACTATGCAAAACCATCCCCACGCCACCAAAACTTGGTTGGTGAGGTAAAATATCCCTCTTACTTCTTGAAGACAAGATCTTCAAGCTTCTCTCCTTCTCCTTTCGTATAAACCACAAACAATTCCTAAAAATTCTTAAACAATTAATAAAATCACAAAACAAAGCTTAATAATGATAAACCATAGAACAAACATGGTTTAGAAAATCACAAACTAAATTTTAAAGTATAAAAACCAAAGTTTACCTTTAGGGAAGTAAACCAAACTTGGATTTTGAAGTACTTAGGATAGGATTTTGACAAAATCTCCTAAATGAAAAGTGTTTAGGAGGTGGTTTAGGTTTAGGAAATGATGAGAGTAGAAATTATAGAAGATGGATAGTAGATTTGGGGTGAAGGGCCGAAACACTAGAGAGAAAATGGAAGGGAAAAGCTTCTATGTGTTCTTGGAATTTTGAGAGGAAATGATGCTTGCTTTTTGGTGAGAGAGAAAAGTGAATATAGATAGTAAAATGGGAGTGGGCTGCCGTGGGATGTGCATAGGGAAATTAAAGGATTTACTTGAACCAAAATATCACAATTTGAGTGCACATGCAAATGTACATGGCTTGGTCATCTTTTGGTCATGCTATGGTCATGTAAGATGGTTCAAGAACCTTAGAGAACATGGTGGAATGGCCCTCCTTGGCCGTGGGACTCTAGTGGAGTTAGGGACTTAATTTAATTTCAATTAAAGCCTAATTGCATGCTAATTAGATAGCTAATTAATTAGGTTAAGTTTCCTAATTACACTTAATTAACATTCTAATTACATAACTAATTAATTAAATATATAATTACATGTATCATAGCTTCTAAATAAAATTAGGATATCTAATGAGTAATTAGATTATAACTAATTAATAACTAGGTTAGTTTACTTAGTTTGTTAATTAGGCAATTAAGATGACTAAATTAAGTTTAATTAGTTACTAAGTAAAAGTCAAGTCACTATCGTTGACTCAATCCTAACCCTTGATTTTTAACTTTGTTTCCTATCCATTGATCTAATCTAAGGTGGATATCACTTAGTAATTTTATCAGGATTCATTTCACACTATTGATCTGATCAACGATTATGATAAAAAACATCTTAATCAAGCTTTTCATCCGATGGTCCACAATGAAGTCCATGCCCCTTTATTTGACCACTTCCTATTGGATAGAAAAGTCTAGCCACCTATTTTGATTGATTCCTATTGGTTCATTTTGATTTAGCTAACATAAAATATTTTAAGCACATTTTCTGTCAGTTAAAAATTTATCGGGTCAAATAAATTATAGCAGAAGCTACTATAAATAAAATAGGAGATATTTGTTCGTGAAATATTTTTATTTTACAAATAAATTCTAAAAATTAAAAGATTCTTTTCTGTGTCACTCAGATTTGGGTTTAGTAAGATCCCCCATCTCCGAATAAATCAGATAAGAATTTTCCCAGCCCGAAAATTATTATTTTTCTGACTAGGAGCAAATCACACAAAACGATCAAAAATGATCTCGGAATAGTCAAATTATTTTTATAACACACAAAAAATACAAAACAGTGTAATTCTGCTATTACTGTTAACATAGTCAGAATTTGGGGTGTTACAACTCTCCCCCGCTAAAAATAAGTTTCTTCCTCGAAACTTGACACACACTCAAAACAAAAACAGATACTGCTCTCTTATCTTCTCTTCCAACTCCCATGTGGCTTCACCACTTACATCGTTCCAAATCACTTTAACCAATGTGATCTCCTTACCTCGAAGTTGCTTCGTCCTTTGATCTTCAATCTTGACTGAAAACGTCTCATAGGTTAAATTCTCCTTCAGTTGTACAGTGTCTGGCTCGATAACATAAGTTGGATCAGAAATATATTTTCGTAGTTGTGATACGGGAAATACATTATGAAGATTTGATAAGAATGGTGGTAGTGCAACTTGATAAGCTACCGAACCTACCCGATGAAGTATCTGATACGGCCCGATAAACTTCGGAGTGAGCTTCCTTGACTGAATACTCATCCAACTCTAGTCATAGGCATCACACGTAGAAATACATGGTCACCTTCTTCAAATTCAAGTGGTCTTCGTCTTTTATCTGCATAGCTCTTTTGCCGCGTCTGAGTTGTCCTCATCTTGTCTTGGATCATCTTCACTTTCTCAGTTGTCTACTGTACAAATTCTGGTCCTGCTACAGTACTTTCACCATCATGGTACCAACACAACGGCGTTCTGCATCATCTCCCATACAATGCCTCATAAGGTGCCATCCCTATACTCGAATGGAAACTATTGTTGTATGTGAACTCTATCAATGGTAAAAATTCATCCCAACAACCATTTTGCTCTAGAACACAAGCCCTCATAATTTAATATTTATGAAATAATCCTTCATAAAAGTAATATTTATGAAATGACCCCTCTTTTATAAAATATTTGTAATATGACCTCTCTTTAAAAAAATTGTAATATGGTCCTTCTTAAAATATTAATTATAATTTTGTCTCTCTTTTATAAAAATTTGCAGTATAACCCCTCTAAAAATTGGTATTTGTAATGTTTCCCCAAAAATGATATTTCTTTCTTTTACTTCACATATTATAGCTCAAAATTTACGGACACGCTTCAAAACCCGTAGGGTGAGCTATACGTCAGTAAACTTCAAGTATTTGACACCCGAATTAATTTCATAATCCATTTATTTAATTCTATCAATTTGCTTTCTAAAAATCATTTAGCTTACTACTATATTCCAATTGTTCCAAAATCAATTCTTTCTCAGTTAAACCTTCAATTCTCAAATCTGAACCCATTATTTTCAAGACTTTGGTCCCCTTTTCCATGGTTAGGCCGTGAGCCTCATTGCTCTTTGGAGCATTCATTCAATCACTCCATCATATTGTTCACATCCTAAATTTACACATACACTTACATGCATTCAAAATCATACATACAAGCATATATCAAAGCAATAATCATATATCACATATGCAAAACACAATTGTAAAACCATAAACACCACAAACAAAATAAAGACACGTCAAACAATAGGTAAATAAACCCTTATGAGTTTATCACCATACAAAACCATCCCCACACCACCAAAACTTGGTTGGTGAGGTAAAATCTCCCTCTTACCTCTTGAAGACAAGATCTTCAAGCTCCTCTCATTCTCCTTGATTTCGTATAAACCACAAACAATTCCTAAAAATTCTTAAACAATTAATAAAATCACAAACAAAGCTTAATAATGATAAATCATGGAACAAACATGGTTTAAAAAATCACAAACTAAATTTTAAACCATAAAAACCAAAGTTTACCTTTAGGGAAATAAACCAAACTTGGATTTTGATGCACTTAGGATAGGATTTTGACAAAATCTCCTAAATGAAAAGTGTTTAGGAGGTGGTTTAGGTTTAGGAAATGATGAGAGTAGAAATTATAGAAGATGGATGGTGGATTTGGGGTGAAGGGCCGAAACACTAGAGAGAAAATGGAAGGGAAAAGCTTCTATGTGTTCTTGTCATTTTGAGAGGAAATGATGCTTGCTTTTTGGTGAGAGAGAAAAGTGAATATAGATAGTAAAATGGGAGTGGGCTATCATGGGATGTGCATAGGGAAATTAAAGGATTTACTTGAACCAAAATATCACAATTTGAGTGCACATGCAAATGCACATGGCTTGGTCATCTTTTGGTCATGCTATGGTCATGTAAGATGGTTCAAGAACCTTGGAGAACATGGTGGAATTGCCCTCCTTGGCCATGGGACTCTAGTGGAGTTAGGGACTTAATTTGATTTCAATTAAAGCCTAATTGCACGCTAATTAGATAACTAATTAATTAGGTTAAGTTTCCTAATTACACTTAATTAATATTCTAATTACATAACTAATTAATTAAATATATAATTACATGTATCATAGCTTCTAAATAAAATTAGGATATCTAATGAGTAATTTGATTATAACTAATTAATAACTAGGTTAGTTTACTTAGTTTGTTAATTAGGCAATTAAGATGACTAAATTAGGTTTAATTAGTTACTAAGTAAAAGTCAAGCCACTATCGTTGACTCAATCCTAACCCTTGATTTTTAAATTTGTTTCCTATCCATTGATCTAATCTAAGGTGAATATCACTTAGTGATTTTATCAGGATTCATTTCACACCATTGATCTGATCAATAATTATGATCGAAAACATCTTAATCAAGCTTTTCATTTGATGGTCCACAATGAAGTCCATGCCCCTTTATTTGACTACTTCTTATTGGATAGAAAAGTCCAGCCACTTATTTTGACTGATTCCTATTGGTTCGTTTTGATTTAGCTAACAGAAAATATTCTAAGCACATTTTCTGTCAGTTAAAAATTTATCGGGTCAAATAAATTATAGCAGAAGCTGCTATAAATAAAATAGGAGATATTTGTTCATGAAATATTTTTATTTTACAAATAAATTCTAAAAATTAAAAGATTCTTTTCTGTGTCACTCGGATTTGGGTTTAGTAAGATCCCCCGTCTCCGAATAAATCAGATAAGAATTTCCTCGGTCCGAAAATTATTATTTTCCTGATCAGGAGCAAATCACACAAAACGATAAAAAATGATCTCAAAATAGTAAAATTATTTTTATAACACAAAGAAAATACAAAATAGTGTAATTCTGCTATTACTGTTAACATAGTCAAAATTTGAGGTGTTACAACACAATGGATAATAGCTTTACTCAATGGATAATAGCTTTATCCAATGGATAATAGAATGTAACAAAAACTCAGATAAAGAAAAAATTTTACAACTATTTCTGGTTTTGGGTTTTGTAAGTTCCCCCAGTCCCACATCAACAATCCAAACTTCTTGGTTCGAGAAAAAAATTTATTTTTCCGAGTCTGCCTCAAACACACATATAGCTCAAAATAATATTAAAATAATCAATATAAATTAAAAATTCTCAAAAATTCACAAAAAATCATAAATATTATAAAACTCATAAATATCAAGAAAAATGAAAAATCGACGTATTACACTTTTGGGAGGGAACCCAAGTTTATGTTTTTGTCTTTACTTATTGCATTAAATGAGTAGTATGTTTGATTTTGTAGTTTTAATATATTTTGGTTGTACACACTATATTTTAACTATCTAGACAAGTTTTGCAGGTGTTGGAGACCCAAGGGAAGCAGAAATGACAACAGAACTGATTTTGATGCAGAATTTTGCAAACTGAACTCTCATGCCATGGCACAAGATACTTCATACTGCGGCACAAGTGTAGCTTTTCTACAGAATTATGCACATAAACTCACACCGCGACACAAGGTTCTTAATGTCGCGACATGCTAGTCTCTGCCATATTAGGTTTTGGCACCCGCGAGCTACACGCCGTGGCGCAGGTAGGTTCATGCCACGACGTGAAACCCTATTTTTGTACATATTTCCTTTATTTTTCATGTTTTCCCATATTTTAGGTTGCTCAAAATAATAGTGTAAATATTTTTGACAAGTTTAAGTACTTTATGTGCCATATAAAGTATGGACGTTGTCTCACTTAGGTTTGGGGGAGTATCATTACATGTTTTGGATATATAATGTTCAATATATATTATGTGATGATGTTTACTGTATGCAGTAGTGATAGCCACCATATTGTCATGTTTCTATATTGCTTTGACTATTACTGCTGGGTTTTGTGAAAAACTTTCAATTTTTAACATTATGCATGATGTTATGCATGCTTAAATTGAAAAAGTTGAATCTATTTGAATGCATGACATGTTACCAATTGCTCGTGTAGTTTTGGTCATCCAATGATATAAAAGGTTACTATTTTTCTCCTTTTCAGTGAAACCATTTGTGATCAAGAAACATGTGAAACAATTTAGTCACTTTTTATGCATGATTTACATCCCACTTGTATGTACGTGTAACTTTGAAAATGATAAGAGTGCATGTCTAGAGAAAGTTTATGAATATGTAAAGTTTCAAATTATCATTGAAATTATTTTTAAACTCTCTTGAGGCAAAATCCTAGGTTATGCATGAATGAGGAAATGATTAGGGCATTGTTTGGACTGATTGAGCCTTTTAAGCTTACCAGATGTAATTATATCCATAGGTCCCCTTTTGAAGCTTTATAAATATTTGGCCTTATATGTTTTTCACCACCATTGTATTCGTTAACCCGTTAACCATTATAATGCATGTGAAAGCATTGCATTTTTTTCCTACCATCATTGTTTGTTGAGTACATACTATGTTATTTCTTAAAGTGAGTCTAGTGATTAAGGGTATTAATACATATTCAATACAAAATGAGTCTGAAGGAACCAGATGCAGTCAAAGAAAAAGCATTGCTTTGACAAAGAAAAAAAAAAGAGTAAATAAAGCAAAGCATAAGAAAAGAAAAGTATGAAAAGTATTGCATGGTTCTAGCGAGTTTTCTTCTTTCACTTTGGAATAGCCTACTAATATCAGTTGGAGGCTCAAGTCTTGAAATAACATGTTATGTTTCTCAATGTTAATACTATATCCTCTCCATTTATTTTCTTACGCCTATTACCATTAGCCTTACATTACAAGATGTTAAAGTCCCTTTTGATCCTCAGTTTTGTGTGATTTACATTAGTGCAGAGAGAGTTTAGATTTAATTTTGTGGATTACATGGTTCATATACATGTATGCTCATAAACTTATCCAGATGAGTATGACTTGACTAGGAGAAGTTTATCTTGCATGTTTGTGAAAAATGTGAATTGCATAAAAGGATGCTTGGATTGCTAGCATGTTAAGGATTGTGTAAGTGTGGAGCTAATTATGAGGCATTAGTGCTTTTTGAGGGCTATACAATCATTATTCACTGGTTGTGGTTTAAATGGAAAATTAAAATTTTATTAGATGCTGAATGAATGTTTAAGCATGAAGTGTCAAGTAGATTTACTTAGTTATACTTTGTTTTGCTCGAGGACTAGTAAAAATTTAGGTTTGGGGTGTGATAATTTCATGATATGTAGTTATTTGTACCCTACATCTGTGCTATATTGATAGCTTAGTCCTCGTTATGATGCACATATGGAAGATTTGAGACTTATATTTGTCAAATTCCATTTTGATATCTTTCTATATAAACTTGTGTAAATCTTGCATATTCTTTAAGTGATTAAGTAGATTAGCAATTGTTATTGACTTGGTGATTTCTCTATTGCAGGAAGAGCTGCAAACAAGTAGATTGGTGGAAGATTTAGACCAACATTGGATGAGAAAGCCCAAGAGAAAGACAAGTGTGAAGTTCAATAGTTCACGCCACGACGTAAGCATGTTTATGCCGCGGTGTGGTGCATTCCTCTGCTACATCCAGAGGACCCGAGGCTAGAGTATCTTGGCGCAAAGGAGCGTACGCTGTGGCGTAGGTGACCTAAATTGCATACGCATCGCGATGTGATATGTGTGGCATTACGGCGTGACTCTATTTTTTGAGCCTATAAATACTGTTTTATTAGTTTTGGTCAAGAGAGCTTTTAGGTTTTAGAGAAGCTGCACTTGGTTTTCACGTTGGAGGCTGAGAGAAGGCTAGGGGAGCTAAGGTTGGAGGCTATCTTCCTCATGGAGGAGGATTCAAGCATCAAAGATCATATTTATAAGCTTCCTTCTCTTTCCCTCTTCTTCATTCTCTCCTTTGTATCATGAACATGATTTTTGATGTATATTTTCGTGTTCAATGAGTAGCTCAACTATATTAGGGATTACTTTGGATCCTTTTATGAATATTATTGATTTTGTACTTCTTTGAGTTGATATAGATGTTTGATTTTGTTCAATCATATAGTTCTTAATGCTTTTAATTGTCTAATCAATTTTTAAGTAATTTGTTGAAATCTGATGAACCTATACATAAGAATTTGGATTTGAGATCATATGTATGGTTGATACATATTCGATTTTATTTTCATGGAAGGGATAAGTTGATTTGCTAATGGGATAGAAATATACATCTTAGCTATGCATAGCAGGTGTTTGAGAATAGATCTTAATGAGTGGATTTTGTGTTAGCTCTCATGGAAACATAGTGAGTTGGGCAATTGAAGCATGGTTGATTGAGCTAGACATAGGCTTTTAACTGAATTAGACTTTTAAGCTAACTAAACAATTCATTTATGTTGATTAAGAGGGTTGCATATTACCTAACAACAATATATTTTATACATTTTATAATCCTCTCACTAGGTTTCTTAAGGCTCAATTAGGTTTTATTAAGTTAGTTTTGACACATTTTATGATATTAGACCTTATTGAATCATTGAAAGAATTATTGCATGAATTAGCTTTAATTTATCTTTTTGGTAGTGTTTAGTAAACTGACTATAACTTGACTTACAAATATCTTGTTAATGTGATTCTAGTCTTGTAGGAAATATAAGACAATTCCCTACAACTTTTATGGTGACCTTAAAGGCCAAATCACATGTTTGGATAACTCAAATTAGAGTTGCAGCAAGAACTAAGGTGCTGATCCTGACAGCTTGACCTATGTATACTGTTCATAACATAGATCGGGATATAGGATGTCTAATGGGTTGAAATTTCGATGATTGATAGTTAAGACTCAAATCTACAACTTTCATGTTGAACACTTTTCCAGAATCTAAGGTCTACTAGGTCATATTGGGTTTTGAAATCAGAATAGAGGAACTGAAACTGGGCCTAATTAGTATGCAGTAATCAGACTATATCTTGAGTTAAGAATGGTTTTGGGATGAAACCAACAGTATTTGAAAGCTACGATCCAGACCTACAACTTTCATGAAGACCACTTAGTGAGAAAGTGACGAATGTAATGAGTTCAGTACTAAATGATTTCGGAGATAAAGAATCTCCATAATTTTTCACTCATCAAAAGTCATTTGACATTTTCCAGTCATTCACCCATTCATCCACTCACTCATTAATCAGCCCCCTTGTCATTTTGTATCCCTAATCCTCTATAAAAGGTGGCATTGGCTGCACATTTGGGGAGTCTTGGTCCTAGAGGCCAAGATCAAGCTATTGTGTTATTTGTTTATCTTGTTGTAGTTTTCTTTTGTTCTAAATTGAAGTTATATTCTTCTTCTTCTCTCTTCCTTTCTTCTTGTCTAAGAGTAACTAAGTTTCATTTTGCTTGGGTGAAAGGGTGAAGCTCTTGGTAATAAGTTAAGGTTATATTAATTTCTCTCTTATGCTTAAATGATATATTATCAAGTAGCTATTATATTTGTTGTATTTTGTTTCCAATCAATTTAGAAACCCTCCTTGTAAAGTGGAGTTCTTGATTTGTTGTAGATAAGAGATTGGCACAATGAATGCTTGAACCCATTTACAAGTGTTGGTGTTAGAAACTCTCCTTGTAAAGTAGAGATCTTGATTTGTTATAGACAAGATATTAGCACAATGAATGTTTGAACTCATTTACAAGTATTGGCGTTAGTGGATAATTAAAGGAAATATAATATAACTAATATAACTTTTAAAGAACTTTGAATGTTGTATTTTTTGATTGGAACCTCCGTTATGAGTGGATTCTAATTGAGTTATAAAAGAATTAATTTTGTCCTTAATTTATTTACCAAGTGTGGATCTCCTAACCTAAACAATTCCTTTTTACTTGTCAACAATTTTATTTATCATCTTTATTTTTGTGACAAATCTTTTCCTTACCTAAACAAATTTTTCTTTATCGATTCCCTATGGATCGACCTCGGACTCCCGAGAATTTATAACTTGAGATAACCTGCACTTGGGTTTGCAACTTTTAATCCGCATCAAGTTTTTGGTGCCGTTGTCAGGGACTTAATTTGAAGAACAAATTTATGGTATAAATATTTTGTATAAATATATTTATTTTATTTTTTTGTGTGGATCTTGTACATATATATATATGTATATTTTTTCTACTCTTTTAATATTTTTTTGTACTTACTAACGTACTAACTTAGTGGGGAAACTCTCCCTTTTATTTTTCGTATTTTACTAACGTACTAACTTAGTGGGGGAAACTCTCCTTTTTATTTTTTGTATTTTACTTTCTGTACTTTAAATTCTGTAATTTACTTTTTGTATTTTATTTCTAACTTTCTGACTTACTAACCTTTTAATTTTCTTACTTACTAACTTACTAACTATTTAACTTTTGACTTTATCAGCTATCTAACTTATTTGGTGGTTAGTTTATACTACACCCTTGTTAATATTTATTTGGTGGTTGGTTTATACTATACCTTTGTTAATATATATATTTTTTTAAAGAAGATATACTAAGGCATCATTGTATTGCTAGGCATCCCAACAAGGTTGGCACCCCAAGCAACACCAATCATCTACAGCATATCAACAATTTATTAAGAAAGAAATAAAGAATACAAAAAAAAAAAAATGGGGGGACATGAACCTTACCCAATTAGCAAAACATAACAAAATTAAGAAAACCTATAGCTAGGCAAGCTATATCTATCATGAAAAAAGTCCACACTAATAAAACTCGGGATAGTGTTCCACCACTTAAACTTTTGAATTGACAAACCATGAGAAGTCAATTTATCTGCACAGCTATTCCCTTCTCTGTATATATGAGAACAATAAAAATTCAAGTCTTTCTTCATCCTTAAGCAGTTATCCCACTTGTTTCTAAGCCTCCAAGGAATCCTTACCAATCCTTTAAAAGCTTGAACCACTAGCATAGAGTCACACTCTAGCCATAAATTCCTCCAACCTTTCTCATGAGCTATTTCAATTGCATACATAGCTCCTTCTAGCTTAGCATGATAAGCATATGAACTACTAACATTAGTTGCAAAACAGCCGAGACTTGCTGCTATAAAGTCCCTGAATATGCTCCACAAGCTGCAGTACCTGGGGTTCCTAAGGCTACACCATCAGAGTTGCACTTGACCCAATTACAGGAGGGAGGGTACCAATTCACTTCTATTATATCAGGGCCCTTCCTCGGATGACAAATGATTAAGAAAGCCTTTAAAATAGAAAATTCAACCATATCTGATTGCATACAACCTTTGGAAAGATTACCAGTAAGAGATACATTTGCCCTCACCATACTTTTTGCAGAGCTAAGAGAAATGACTTGGTTATCAAACTTAATTTTGTTTCTGCAATGCCAGATAATCCAAACTGAGTTAACTACTGCAGAAGCAATTACCTCACGGATTTGAGATCTCCAGTTTCTTTCACAAAGCTTCAGCAAGTCAATCATAGACCAACTGCTAACCTTGACCTGCAGAATTGAAAGCAACCAGTTCCAAATATTTGATGCAAAATGGCATTCAAAGAACAAATGTGCAGTAGTTTCAGAATTGGCATAGCATAAGCTACATATAGAAACCAAAGTGCAGCCCCTTTTAACTAGTTGATCATCAATAGGCATCTTGTAATTCAGAATCCTCCAGACCAAGAATGACTTTAAAAGGGGAATATTGCTGCTCCACACTGAATTATGCCAAGGCTTCTGCTAACCAAGTTTGTAAATGAAGGAGTATACTTCTTGCATAGACAAACAGCCTGAATCATTATTCCATCTCCTCTGATCCAAGTCACCATCCACAGGAATCTGAATGTTCCTAAGCTCACAAGAAAGTGCAGGGCATTTGCTTAACAAAGAATTAGGGAAATGGAGCTTGTCGTTAACTATAAACTGACACAACTTAGCTTTAAGGTGCTGACAGACAAAAAACAAGAATGTCCAACCAGTCAACCAAAGGTTTTGTGAGCTATTGATCTTGCCAGAAGCTGATAGTTCCACCATCTCCTACCTGCCAGGAAGAGTTTTCAAGCACAAGGGAATATAACTCTTCAAACTATGCCAAATAGCAGAAGAAATATGATAATTTCTTGGCCTATTATTAATGAAGGCTCTTGCTCTCAGAAGGCAAGACCATTCCTAAGCCAACTTTAACATAGAAGCTTGATTGATAGCTTTAGTTGATCTCAGACCAAGCTCTCCTTCTGAGAAAGGCTTACAAACATGCTTCCAAGCCACAGTTACAATTTTTTTCTGATCCACACTTCCAGACTATATAAAATTCCTTAGCCAATTGTCCACTATATTGATACATTCCACTAGCCATTTGTATATATGAAAACTGTATGTAAGCATACTTTGCACCACTTATTTAACTAGCATCACCCTGCTCATAATTGATAACAGAGAAGCTTTCCAACAAGCAAGCTTATTCTTTATTCTATCCATGATAGGCTGTAGATGAAGTCTCTTAGGTTTACCTTTGAACAAAGGAATTCCCAAGTAAACAAATGGAATTGCTCCAGCTGAAAACCCCAATGAACTAGCAATGACCGCTTTCTTTTTTGTAGAAATATAACCTGTGTAAAACTTAGACTTAGCAGGATTGATTAGCTGGCCTAAAGCTTCACCATAATCATTGAAAAGCTTCATCAAATTCTTTAAATTCCTTTGAGTGCCTCTACACATCAACAAAATATCATCAGCATAAAGAATATAAGAAGGGATTGCATATCCTCTAGGCCTTACCATTAACTAAAGCTGGCCATCTGCCACCATCTTTGTTAAACCTCTGCTAAGAACCTCTTCTGCAATGCAAAATAAGAGGGGAGACAAAGGATCACCTTGTCTGACCCCTCTATTGTAAGAGAAGAAACCTGCTGGCTTCCCATTTATTGAAATTGATAACTTTGCTGAAAAAAGATAACTTTAATCCAATCACAGAATCTATTATTAAAGCCAAAACAATGCATGACTTTTAACAAAAAAACTCCAGTCTAAAGTGTCAAAGGCCTTCCTTATATCAATCTTCAAAGCCAAATTTCCACCAAACACTTTTCTGTCCAACAAATTAACAACCTCTGAAGCTGTGCAAATGCAATCACCATTTTGCCTACCTTTGATAAATCCCCTCTGGTTATCAAAGACTATCTTGGGAGCAACCATGGCCAATCTATCTACAAGCACCTTAGAGACTATACCTTTGTTAATATTTATTAACTACATGTAAATATATATATGGTGGCTAGTTTATACCACACCCTTGTTAATATATATATGGTGGTTGGTTTATACCACACCCTTGTTAATATTTATTTGGTGGCTGGTTTATACCACATCTTTATTAATATTTAATGGCAGGTTTATACTGCCTACTTGTTAATATATTTTTAGGAAGGATGAGCTCTGTATATATTTTTATTTTATTCTTCCTATTTCTTCTTCTCTTTTGTCATGTGTAGTTAAATTTGTGTGTTTCTAGGGTGAAGATGTAACTTGATTCAATTGACATGTATTAAGATTAGAATTTTAATTTATTTTTTTATTCAATTTGAGTGCTTATTATGATTCTTAATGCTTTTATGAATTGACCACTCATAAATTGATCTAGTGAGGTGTATGTAAAATCGAAAGGTTTGCATATGACCTAGACCATAAATAATAAGTTTCATAATTTATAATCATCTAGGAATGGAGGTTATAGGTTGTGTGGGAGAATTGTGATATTTTTCATAAGAATCCATAGAGCAAAAGTCATACCTTTAAGAGTTAAGGTTTAGACCAAGGAATTGAATTTTAATTAATTACTGGATTCTCCCCATCAATTGAATGATTAAAAATTAATTAGAATGAAGGTCCCAAAGCTACTCTATTGTTTATGATAGATTATTGAATCAAGTGAAGTCAGATCCCTAGTATCTTAATTTCATATGTTTACATCCTTAATGTGTTTTGTAGTCTTGAGAATCTGACTCAAAAAGACATTGTTTGCCAATTTATAAAAAAATTAGATGGGAAGCTTATCCTCAACTTATAGAAGGCATTTAAGCCGTTACTAGATGTAAAACTAGAGGAAGATGTGAGTCACAATCATAATTACATGTATATATGATCTTGTTCTTCTTAAAAAAAATTGTGTTTCTTAATTTCAAACTTTTCTAACACCAGCCAACCTTTTGTGTAAGGTTTCTTTTGTGTAAGGTTTCTCTTTTCAGTAATTGTAACAACAGGTAATATCTTCTATCATTTACCTATCTATGTTTTGACATTGAGGACAATGTTGTGATCTGGTTAGGAGGAAGGATAGTTGTGTGAATAGTTATGTAAAAAAACAAAAAAAAAACCAAAAAAAAAATAAATAGCGTGTTTATTAATATGTTAGTCGTATTTATATGTTTGTCAGCAATTTACTAACAGCTAAACCAATTAAGGATAGCAAAGTAAGGAGTAAATTTTGCTCTGGAAGTAATTTTACTCTTAAGACGCATTTTAGTTAGGGTAGATAACTATTTTGTATGGAAGTAACAATTCAAATTCAGGGATCATAGCATGGTTGAATAAATTGTCTTCTTTCTTAAATTTCACATGCTTGGTTATGGAAGTTGAATTGATAGATTAAGAATGATGGATATAGGCCTTGTGAGATTTTGAGTCTATCAATGAATGGATTGAACATCTGTACCATTCTCTTCTTTCTTGTATGATTTTTTTTCACTCATGGAATTGTTACTCTAGAACTTGCTTTGATTCTTTTTGAGACTACATTTTCACATGCATACATAAACATGATTAAGGCATTTTTCTTGAAATAGCTACTTTGACCAAATAGCCAACCTTGCATATTTTCCCTTGTGTTACCCCCTTTGAGCTTATTTGATCATTCCTTGTTTCTAACTCATAACATGCCTTAAAAAAATCATATTCTTACCTAACCTTAGGGAATAAGAGAGCATTGACTTTGTTATTGGTTGAGTTTTTTAATAAGTGTGGGGGTATGTGTGCAAAATGTTCATTAAAAAAAAGAAAAAAAGAAGAAGAAAAAAGAGCTGACCACTGCTACAATCAAAGAATGCACCTTGTGACATATTCATACTTAGAATGAGAGTGGATGCTTGGAAACAACAGGAAGAGAAGGAGAATATTCAGGCCTAACAATGAATTCAATCTACCAATTTGGCATTGATCTTCAACAAAACATTAGTCAAATATTAGTCATTGTCCTTTATGAGAAGGAAGCAAACAGATAAGGAACTAAAAAACCCTTGGGAAATTTGAACTAAATGTTCTCAAACATCTTCTCCACTCTAACTGTATCATAATGCTCTTCTATTCTCTTTGGTATTTAACTTGTCATATTCATATTACCCCTCTCCTTTACCATAGCCCCATTACAACCTTGAATAAAACCCTCTTGATTTTTGTGTGCATGTTATTTTTGAGTAATGGAGAAGTAGAAAATAAGCAAGCTTATGGTAGTGTAATTTTTCATGGGTTGAATAGAGTGAAATACTTACCTTTTAAACACTTGAGAGATTGAGAGTGAATTCTATGAGGATCTATCATTCCTGATTCATGTTTTTCAACTGAAGTTTCCTTGCTTGTTGATTTGAGATGCGAAGAAATGTTACCTCATGAATGTTTTGATCTATTGAATGACTGGTTGCTCTTCTTGATTCATTAAATCTTTTAGAGTTTTTAGTTTTTGAGTCTGTGTCATTTTTTCTTTGTTCCTAAGTTTTTTTTTATATGTTTTGCTCAGCAGTGCAAAAGCTAAATGTGGGAGAATTTGACAACAATATATTTTATACTTTTTATAATCCTCCCACTAGGCTTCTTAGGGTCCAATTAGGTTTAATTAAGTTAGTTTTGACACATTTTATGATATTGGATCTTATTGGATCATTGAAAGAATTATTACATGAATTAGCCTTAATTTATCTTTTTGGCAGTGTTCAGTAAACTGGCTATAACTTGAGTTACAAATATCTGGTTGATGTGATTCTAGTCTTGTAGGAAAGTTAAGACAATCCTCTATAACTTTTATGAAGACCTCAAAGGCCAAATCATACATTTAGATAACTCAAATTAGAGTTGAAATAAGAACTAGGGTGCTAATCCTGATAGCTTGACCTATGTATACTGTTCATAACATAGATCGGGATATAGGATGTCAAATGGGCTGAAATTTGACGGTTGATATTAAGACCCAAATTTACAACTTTTATATTAAACACTTTTCTAGAATCTGAGGTTTACTAGGTCATATTGGGCTTTGAAGTCAGAACAGAGGAACTGAAACTAGGCCTGAGTAGTATGCAATAATCTAATCATATTTTGAGTTGTAGGAATGCTTTTGGACTGAAACTAATGGTATTTGAAAGCTAAGATCCAGGCCTACAACTTTTATGAAGACCACTTAGTGAGAAAATGACGAATGCAATGAGTTCAGTACTAAATGATTTCGGAGACAAAGAATCTCCATAAATTTTCACTCATCAAAAGTCATTTGACATTTTCCACTCATTCACCCACTCATCTACTCACTCATTAATCAACCCCCTTGTCATTTTGTATCCCTAATCCTCTATAAAATGGGGCATTGGTTGCACATTTAGGGAGTCTTGGTCCTAGAGGCCAAGATCATGCTATTGTGTTGTTTGTTTATCTTGTTGTAGTTTTCTTTTATTTTAAATTGAAGTTATGTTCTTCTTCTTCTTCTTCTCTCTTCCTTTCTTCTTGTCTAAGAGTAACTATGTTTCATTTTGCTTGGGTGAAAGGGTGAAGCTCTTACTAATAAGTTAAGGTTAGATTAATTTCTCTCTTGTGCTTAAATGATATATTATCAAGTAGCCATTATATTTGTTGTATTTTATTTCTAATCAATTTAGAAACCCTCCTTGTAAAGTTGAGTTCTTAATTTGTTGTAGACAAGAGATTGACACAATGAATGCTTGAACCCATTTACAAGTGTTGGTATTAGAAATTCTCCTTGTAAAGTGGAGATCTTGATTTGTTGTAGACAAGAGATTGGTACAATGAATGTTTGAACCCATTTACAAGTGTTGGCGTTAGTGGATAATTAAAGAAACTATAATATAACTAATATAACTTTTAAAGAACTTTAAATGTTGTATTTTTTGAGTTAAACCTCTGTTATGAGTGGATTCTAATTGAGTTATAAAAGAATTAATCTTGTCCTTAATTTATTTACCAAGAGTGGATCTCCTAACCCAAGCAATTCTTTTTTACTTGTGAACAATTTTATTTATCATCTTTATTTTTGTGACAAATCTTATCCTTACCTAAACAAATTTTTCTTCATCAATTCCCTGTGAATCGACCTCGGACTCCTGAGAATTTATTACTTGAGACAACCTACACTTGGGTTTACAACTTTTAATCCGCATCATTACCAATTGAAGTAGGAGGTGAAAAAGGATTCCCTAATCTCTATCCATTATCTTTATTTCCAATTTATCACTTTTCAGTCTTTAGTTTATATATTTTTTCCTATTTTTATGTTCTTGAATAGAATTACTTAAGCTATTGGTTGATATTTAGTTTTGGAAGTATCTTTATCCTCGTGAGAACGATATCCTACTATATAACTGTATTACTAGTTCGATCCGTGCACTTGCGACCTATAAAGGGACAAACATGTTTTCATGATAAAACCAGGTCAAGACTCATGTAAAGTGGTAAAGAATTTGAAGAAAGAACAACAAGACTAGATAGTTTTAGTTTTTGTTATATGAATAACTCTTGTATATTTTACTTTGAGTTGTAGTTTTGTTATATATATAACATTATGCCCTTTGAGACTTTTGATGTATATATGTATGACCTTCTTTTATCGTGGCTCGCCATATTTAATTGTTTAATTATATGGGATTAGAATGATAGTAAGAATTGAAGTAATATATTTTATGCTTCATATCTTTATATATGTAAGTTATATCGAGATATTTGTATTAGGGTGTTATATTATAGTATCAGAGCAGTTCATCCTGTTGAGCTGAGGTATAGGCTGACTATACGTAGGCATATTAGTAGTTTTGATATTTGTTGTGCAATTCTTGTCTCTTTTGTGAGATGTTTGCATAACTTGCATTTTGTGCATTTCTTGTCTCTTTTGTGAGATGTTTGCATAACTTGCATTTTGTTTGAATGTTATTAGCTACTGTCGCACTATTATATGATATTGAGACTAATCAACTCGATATTTAATGTTTAGTATGTATAGGAAACTATGACTTCTCCTAGGCGTACTAGAGGAAATGAAAATTCTTCTAGTGAGAGTCCTAGTATGGCCTAGGCTTTCATGGCAATGGCCAAATCTATGTAAGATCAGATAGCCATTACTAATAGAATGGTGGAGAGGTTAGAAGCAGATCGACCTCAACAACCAATACCACCACTAGTTCGGCCTGAGCAACCAGTCCAAGAAGTTCCAGTGGGAAGAAATCAAAACTTCCAAGACCCCTCAGAGTTCAAAAAGTCTAATTCATCATCCTACAGAGGTGAGTATGACCCAGTCAAAGCTGAGGGTTAACTCAAGGAGATGGAAAATATTTTCACAGTTATGGCTTGCTCAGATGAGCAAGGAGTGCTTTTTTCTTCCTACATGTTAGAGGGGGACGCAGAGGATTGGTGGACAGATGTTAAGAAAGTGTTTGATGTGTCAGGGACTCCGGTTACTTGGGAAATCTTCAAGGGATCTTTCTTATAGAAGTTTTTTCCTCAAAACTTGCATAATGCAAAAGAGATGGAGTTCTTGAAGTTAGTGCAGAGCAGCATGTCGATTGGTCAGTATGTGGCTAAATTCAACGAGCTATCAAAATTCTCATCCTACATCAGATTCTATATAGATGAGAGGTGGAAATGTGTGAAGTTTGAGGAAGGATTGAGAGAGGACGTCTAGAGGGCTATTAGACCCTTTGAGATCCGAGACTTTGTATCCTTGGTGAACAAGTGTCAGATAGTGGAAGCAAGTTATTTTCAACCCCAACCAGAGCATAGAACACAGAACTTCCAAAAGAAGAAGAGGTTCGATGACAAGAAGAGTACTCCTAAATCGGGTTACCCATAAGATAAGGGTAAGCAGGTCCAAGGAGGAGTAGGGGGGCTTAAATGTCCTAAGTGTGGGAGGCAACATAGAGATAGGCCTTGCTTGGAAGGGCAGTCAGTTTGCTATGCTTGTGGTTAGTCAGGGCATATATCCAAGGATTGTCCACAGAAGCAGAAAGTTGCATTCACACCTAAACCATAAGTAGCAGGAAGAGTTTATACTTTAAGCGGTAAAGAGGTGACCTAGTCTCCAAATTTGATTCAAGGTAAAGGCCTAATTCATAATCACCTTTTAATTGTTTTATATTATTCAGGAGCATTTCACTTCTTTGTTTCTTGTGATTATGTGAAAATGCTAGATTTGCCTATGACAGACCTTCCTTTTGACTTATCTATTTCCATTCCCACTAGTAAATCAGTTACAGCTTCTAAAGTTTGTTTGCATTATTGTATAAATTTAGAAGATAAGATATTCTTTGTAAATCTTATTTGTTTACCTTTATGAGACATTGATGTTATTCTTGGCATTGATTGTTTTTCCTCCAACCATGTAGTTTTAAACTATGCAGATAAAACCCTTATGTTTATGTCAGATATCTCTACTAAAGTTGTCCCTTCCGAGTTAGTGTATCTCAATGCAAACCAAGTGAATCACTGTTTAGAGAAGGGATCTCAAGGGTATGTTCTCCTTTTCTCTATTAACGTAAAGGATGAGCAGAGATTAGGTTATATACTAATAGTGAAGGAGTACCCAAAAGTATTCCCGAGAGATATAGTGGAGTTACCACCCACAAGAGAAATAGAGTTTTCTATAAACTTAGTACTGGAGACGGGACCTATTTCTATAGCACCCTATAGGATGACACCTCTAGAACTAGCAGAGCTTAAAAATTAAATAGAGGAATTGTTAGAGAAATAATTCATTAGACTAAGTATTTCTCCTTGGGGAGCACCTGCGTTGCTAGTAAAGAAAAAAGATGGTACCATGAGACTTTACATAGATTATAGACAATTGAATAGGGTAATCATCAAGAACAAGTATCTATTACTTAGGATAGAAGATTTGATGGATCAGTTGAGAGGAGCATCAGTGTTCTCAAAGATTGATCTAAGATCGGGATATCACCAGATAAGAGTTAAGGATGAGAATATTCCTAAAACTGCTTTCAAGACTAGGTATGGGCATTATGAGTACCTCGTGATGTCTTTTGGGTTAGCAAATGCACCACCAGTATTCATGGATTTCATGAATAAGATTTTTAGACCCTACTAAGATAAGTTTGTTGTAACATCCTCTAAAATATATTAGACTTGTAAATAGTTATAGAGGTAGCTTAATATTTGCTTAACATGTCTGTTTAATTTTCTGATAATCTGAGTTAGTTTAGGTATTTTGTTGCAACCCGAAAGCTAAAAAGTAGCTTAAATGACCTAAATATTAGCGTAAATGGCTTATCTAATGGAAATAAATGTGGAGAATTTGTTTCTAAGTCACAAATATGTAGAGTGTGATATGGTTAAAATTTGAGAATAATCAGAGTTGGTTTGATATTTTTAAGCATATTGATTGTGTGTTTTAATACCAAATTGACTAGTCACATATATAGAAAAATGTGATAGTGGTGCAACAAGATTTTTTATGAGTCCTACGATTTATTATAAACTTGTTAGAAGTTTGAAAACTTGATTTAACTAAATCTAAGTGTTTTTAACAGATCAGGAAGTACCAGTGTAGTGTCACAAGGCCATAAGCGGTCCACGGTTACAGTCCCTTTTGCTAACCTTTATACTTGATATTTCAAGCCTTTTCATCTCACTTCACTCTTTTCTCTCAACCATGCAGTAGCAACTCAAGGAGAAAACAAAAAAGAAGAAGAGAAAGAAGAGAAGAGGAAGAGGAAAGCTAAAGGGAAGGCTAAGGTTTGAAATCATCCAAGCTTCAAACTCTATCTCAGCTGCTAAAGGTAGGGGATTAGTGTTTGTAGCTTCTTTTCTCCATTTTTGCCTTTGGTGCATATTGATGCATAATAGGTCAATTTGGGTTCTAGAGGTGTTTTATGTGTTCTTCTTGCTTGAATGTGTTTCAATGGTTGTTTATGAGTTGTTCATGATATGAGTTTGAGTTAGAAACTTAGAACAATTCATTTGGACTCTTAATGCACAAAGTGAGAAGTTAGGTCTATTTTGTCCGTAAATCCAAGGTTAATGGTTTGAGTTAGTAATTGATGTTTCCTATATGTTAGTGAACTGGTTAGGGACCTAAGATCACCTAGAAACTGTTTTGGAGTGGCCAAAATCCGTGAGGTGCACCAATGGAAGAGTGCACAATCATATTTTTTTGCAGAAACCATTCATGCCTCGATGTGCGTGATGTCACGCCGATGCGTGAGTATTAGTAATTGGACCAGAGAGCAGCACGCCGCGGCATGGAATGCACCACGCCGAGGTGTGATGGACGAGAGAGCAGCGCGCCACGGCATGTAAAGGGCTGCGCCGAGACATGAGATGAAGGACTTCCCAGTATTTTATTTTTTATGTTTTAGAATTTCTTAAGTGTTAGGATCACTCATCTATGCCTTGTTAAGTGTGTTGAGGCACTAATGAGGGTATTTCTTAGAGAGAATGACCACTTAGCATATGTGAGGAGTTAAGAAACCTTAGGCATCCTTGATATGGAGAATGTCATGGGAACTACTTAGGACCTTGTTCAACATGAGGTTGACTTTGAAATCACTTATGAAGTGATGATGTGAGGTTCTAAGTATCAGTGTGCTAGTGACATGATTCTTACTATTTTGTTGGATAAGTGAGGCTAAGATGTATATGTACTAGTATTGCTTTTTCACTAGATTGTGAGGATCTTGTGATTGTTTCAAAAGTGATTTGCAAATGCTCTTGTTTTTTTGGTTTTCAGACTTATTATATGCTAATTCCTATGTATTATAACCTTAGATGGTGTACACAATCATATGACCTAAGAATGAGATGTTGAATCTAAATTTCTTAGCATTCATACTTCTATGGTCAAGATTACCAGTATGGGGGTGGAAGTAGTACTATTACATTGGTGAAGGGAAAGTATTCACCTATTACCAAGTAGTGTATAGGTCCTCAGGCCTATCTTGCTTAGTATATACAAGGGAATGTGGTTCCTGGGAATGTGCAGGTAACATATGTTTTCTAAAAACTAAAATCTACATATACATTGCATATTCTTATTATTAGCACATTGTGTGAGCATAATCATATCTCATAACATAAAGCATTGCATTTGTTGATGAATGTATGGGCAATTATCTTACTTGTTTGCTCGTTTGCTTAATGATATCTTACGATTGTATGGGCAGTTGTTTGATATCATTGTTCGATATAAATGTGAGCTAAGTTATTACTTGCCTTGCAAATGTTACATAGAGTGTATGTATATATTCTATAGTGTTGAGCAGTGGCTCATTTATCTATTGCAAGATTAATATGATGTAACTTGTTTGTTGATTAGATATGAATGAATATCTACTAGTTTTGATTTACTCATACTGAGAAATTTTATGATTTCTTTCCCTTGTGTTTCCATGTAAATCTAGGTCAAGACCCTCCAAAGAGAAAGGGCAAGAAGAAGAAACAAAAGACTTAGTTTTAGTTATTTTATTTCTTTATGTACCAGATTATATGTATTTACTTTGCTTTCTAGTTTATAAAAATTTATGTATTACAGTGTGGCTTTTTAGCCAATGATGTATATATATACCTATTTCATCCTTCGTGGCTCTCTATAATGACTACACAGGTTATTATGGATTTATGTTTTATGCATTATTAAGAAGTGACATACATGATACAATTTATCTTGAAATATTCTGGTTATTTTATGATAATTCTATTAGGGTGTTACATTTGTAGGAATGTTCATAGATGATATCCTAATCTATTCCCAGACAATGGAAGAGCACGAGTTCCTTGTCAAAACAGTTTTGGAGATCCTTAGAGAAAAGTTGTTTGCCAAGCTATCAAAGTGTGAGTTTTGGCTTATAGAAGTTAAGTTTCTAGGGCATGTGATTTCTCAAGGAGGGATTTCAGTAGACCCTAGTAAAGTTGAAACAGTGTTACAGTGAGAGAGACCCACCACTGTGACTGAGATCAGGAGTTTTATAAGGCTAGCTGGGTACTATAGGAGATTCATCAGTGGATTCTCTCAGATAGCACTACCCTTGACTAGATTAACTAGGAAATGAAGTACTTTTGTTTGGACTCGAGTGTGAGGATAGTTCCCAAGAGCTCAAGATGAGGTTAACTACTACTCCAGCTTTGGTGATTCCGGATTCACAGGAGAACTTTAAGGTGTTTTGTGATGCTTTAAAGATAGGCTTAGGGTGTATTCTGATGCAACATAGGAGAGTAATTGCTTATGCATCAAGGCAATTGAGGCCTCATGAGGAGAACTACCCCACTCATGATCTTGAATTCGCAGTCGTAGTGTTTGCCTTAAATATATGGAGAAGTTATCTTTACGGAGTTTAATTTGAGGTGTTCAGCGATCATAAGAGTTTAAAATACTTATTTGATCAGAAGGAGCTGAACATGAGACAAAGGAGATGGATGGAGTTTATAAAGGATTACAACTTTAAGCTTAAGTATCACCTGGGTAAGGCCAATGTAGCGGCCGATGCGCTAAGTAGGAAATCCCTACATGTGTCTCGGATGATGGTTTAAGAAGGTCAACTTCTTGAGAGATTTAGAGACTTAAGTCTTAGGGTAACTGTGACACCACAGAGTTTCTTTATGAGTAGGGTGGACATAGTTAGTGACTTGAGAGCTCAAATTCTAGAAGCTCAAAGCGAGGATGAAACCCTAAGTGAGATAAGAGGGCAAATCTTTTTAGAGGATCAATTAGAGTTTGATATGGCGGATGATAGAGTGATTAAGTTTAAAGATAGACTTTGCATTCCAAGAGATTTTGCAATCAAAGAAAATATCTTAGAGGAGGCTCATAGGAGTCATTACACCATCCATCTCGGAGCCACTAATATGTACCCAAATTTAAGAAAGATGTTTTTGTGGCCATATATGAAGAAAGAAATAGCAAAGTTTATGTCTAAGTTCTTGGTATGCCAGAAAGTTAAGATAGAGCACCAAAAACCTTTAGGACCTTTCTAATCTTTAGCAATTCTTGAATGGAAGTGGGAGAACATCATAATAGATTTTGTGACAAGTTTGCCCAGAACTCAGTTAGGACTTGATACAATTTGGGTCATAATGGATAGACTAACCGAGTCTGCCCACTTCTTACCAATGAGAATGAACTACTCCTTAGATAAACTAGCTTAGTTGTATTTACAGGAGATAGTTAGGTTACATGGAGTTCCCCTTAGTATAGTTTCAGACAGCGATCCTAGATTTACATCTACATTTTGCGGAGCCTTACAAAAGGCATTTGGGACTAGGCTAAGTCTTACCATAGCATACCACCCACAAACAAATGGGCAATCAAAGAGAACTATCTAGACCTAGAGGATATCCTTAGAGCTTGTGTACTAGATCAATAGGGTAGTTGGGATAGACTTTTACCTTTAGTGGAATTTGCCTACGATAATAGTAATCATACCAGTATAGGAATGGTACCGTATGAGACACTTTATGGTAGGATGTTTAGGTTCTCATTATGTTGGTATGAGGTTGAAGAGAAAGCTATTCTAGGACCTGAGTTAGTACAATAGACTTCAGAGCAAATTAGAATAATCAGGGATAGGATGACTATAGCTTAAAGTAGGTAAAAGAATTATGCTGATAGAAGGAAGAGACCTCAAGAGTTCGAAGAGGGTGAACATGTTTTCTTGAGAGTCATTTCTACTACTGGAATTAGTAGAGCATTGAGAACAAGGAAGTTAAACTCTCATTTCATTAGTCCCTATCAAATTCTAAAAAGAGTCAGACCTGTAGTCTACCATATAGCCTTTCCACCCAGTTTGTCAAACCTTCACAATGTCTTTCATGTATCTCAACTCAGAAAGTACAATTCGAATCCTTCACACATCATAAGAAATGAATCTATACAATTAAGCGATCATTTGCCTTATGTAGTGTAACCGGTGATGATTGTAGACAGAGGGGTCAAAGAGCTCAAGGTAAGAAGATTCCTCTGATGAAGGTCATATGGGGTGAAGCAGGCACAAAAGAGGCTGCATGAGAGTTAGAGTCCCGCATGCAACTAGATTACCCGGAGTTGTTTATATGAGGTAAGTAATTTTGGGGACAAATTTTAAAAAGGATAGGAGAAATGTTACATCTTCTTTTTAGCATGTTAGACTAGTTTATGATTACAAAGGCAACATAACACTTGCTTGACATGTCTGTTTATTTTTGTGAGAAATTGAGTTAGTTTAGATACTTCGTTGCAACATAAAGTGTGAAAAGTATATTAAAATGACTCAGATAGTAGCATAAATGGATAATTTAAGGAAAATAAATTTAAAGAATATGTTTCTAAGTCACAAATAGGTGTAAATGGATGTAGTTAAAATTTGAGAATAATCAGAGTTAGTTTGATATTTTTAGGCATACTAGTTGTGTGTTTTAATGCCGAATTGACTAGCAGCAAATATGAAAAAAAATAGGGTAATGGTGAAACAATAAATTAGATGAATCCTAATATTTATTCTAAAATTGTTGGAAGTTAGAAAGCTTGATTTAGCTAAATCTAAGTATTCTTAACAGATCAAGAAGTATTAGTGAAATATCCTAGTGTTATAAGTCACTTACGGGCAACAACCCCTTATATTGACTTTTGCCACTTGATATTTACTCACTTTCAACTCATTTTATTCACTTCTCTCTCACGAAAATAGAAGGCAAAGCAACAGCAGAGAACAAGGAAAGAAAGGAAGAGAAAGCGAAGGGGGAAGAAGAGAGAAAGAAGAAGGAATCAAAGGGGAAGGCCAAAGCTTGATCTTCACCATCACTAACCACTTGAGGTAGGGGTTTCTAACCTTAAAACTCATCTTTTTCCTTCATCCATTCCAAGGTTGAAGTTAGGTCACATAGATGGAGAAAATGGGTTTGAGATGCAAAAATCTATTTTCTTTGTTAGTTCTTGCTTTCATTGATTGGACTGAGTTATTTTCTACTTAATGGATGCAAGAGGATTGATTTTGTCTTTAGAAAAAGTGAGTTTGTTCCTTAAGTTGGAACATAGAATTTAGGTTTGTGAGGTTATGGTTTTAACCATTAATCTTTTTCTAAGTATGCCAATAAGTTAAATGAGTATTACAACATGTTTAGAGGTTGTTAGTGATGATAGAAATCACTTAGAAGCCATTTTTGGAGGGCTGAATTTCGGTTATGTTCCAATGGAATAGTAACCATCCTGCAAATTCTGGGTAATGCGATTAGCGCTTAAGCATTGAGATTTGGGCGCCTCAAAGACCAATTTGCGTGTAGCAAGGCATTGAGTGCCTAGGCACCAAATGCTGGGTGCATAGGCGCTAGCGATAGAACAGAACAGAGCATTGCTCTGCCCAGCCAGTGCCTAGGCGTTGGAGAGAGGGCGCCTAGGCGCTGGTACCAGAATTGGCTAGGGCCATTTTATCGGTAATTTGAGTTTCTCAACCAATTGAGATTCTTAGTATATGCTTTCTAAAGTGTGTTAAGACACTTTTAGGGATATTTCACAAAAGGAATAACCACCTAGCACATAAAAACAAGTTTGAGTTTTTAGGCTTTTCAAGAGTTATGAATTGCTTGAAATAGGTGTCTAGGACCTTGAGCATATTAGTGTGGATTAAAATATCACTTGAATTGTAATTGTAAGGTAAGTTAGATACAAGTTTGATAAAAAGTTATGTTTATCATAGAAGCATAATTTAATCTCTTATAGTTCAAGTTGATCTAATTATGTAAGTTTCTAGAGAAATACTTTGTTACCTCATTAGGTTAGGTTATAATGGAGTATCAATAAAGAGTTAGTTCCTTTACTTGTTAGAGTTGAACCATAGTACAATTATCCTAATTAAGGGAGTGAGTTAAACCCCTTAACCTAGCAAAGTAGTGAGTAAAGCTCTTTGTTAAGGAGGTAATTGTGAGAGAAAAGTGTCTGTACAATAATTTACCTAAGACAAAGTAGTGAGTTAAGCTATTTGTCAAGTAACATGAGGAATATGATCAACCCTTATGTAAGTGTAGTAAAGTGAGATAAGCTTACTACCAAGAACTATAGGATGAGTTAAGTCCTAAGTTAGGCAATGAAGTGAGTTAAGTAATTTTCCAAGTATAGTTGATGTTATACAGCTGTATAAGCGATTGTGTAATGTCGAGATAGTTTAAATTTCTATATGTTATACAATTGTATGAGCGATTATATAATGTTGATATAATTTAAATTTATATGCAGATTACATTAATGAATGCCATGAAGTATATATATTCATTACTGAGAATTTTTATGTTCTCACTCTTTTTTGTGTTTCCTTGGTAAAAGCAAGTCAAGACCCGTGTAAAGGGGCAAAGAAATTGAAGAAAGAGCGACAAGACTAGATAATTTTAGTTTTTGTTATATGAACAACTTTTGTATATTTTACTTTGAGTTGTAGTTTTGTTGTATATATAACACTATGTCCTTTGAGGCTTTTGATGTATATATGTATGACCTTCTTTTATCATGGCTCTCCATATTTAATTGTTTAATTATATGAGATTAGAACAATAGTAAGAATAGAAGTAACATGTTTTATACTTTATATCTTTATATATGTAAGTTATATCGACATATTTCTATTAGGGTGTTACAACAGTGGTGGGTGGAGTTGTTCCAGGAGGAGAGAACGGGTGGGGTGGAGTCAGTAATGGAGGACCTAAGAGAGAGGAGGGCACGATGTTCTGAGTTGGGAGCAGAGAGGGTGTGATGGAAATGGAGAAGGAGAAGAAACATGTGGAGAAGATGCATTTTGGGTATGGAAGAGAAAGAGGAGGTTGTAGGTTAATTTCTATGAATTTTGGTTAATTTTAAAATTTTGATAAAGTTAACTTATTATGTAGGTTATTGATCTTTAATCTAAGCTATTGATTATTAAAGTGTATAGATCAATGGTCATCACTTTAGGAGCATTCATGCTCCTCAACGTTTTAAGAGCATTTAAAACGTTTTCATGGTTGTAAATGTTGTTATTTGTGCGCTCAATTGTATTCACGGTTGTGGTGCTGTTATCAAGGATTCAATATCAAGTGGTCAACATCAATACCCATTTTCTCACTTTCTTTTTTATGAATAAAAGAATTGTTTATAACATTTTGCTGTGTAGAAACTAGTTTCTAAGCAAGTTTTTTTTTTAAAAAATTTTTGTGCATCGCATATTTGAACTCAAAGTTATAAAATGATAAACAAAGTTTAAGTCAACTTTTCTTCATTATTTTCATATTATTTTATCATATAAATATCATATAAATAGACTTACACTATATTTATATAAATTTGGCTTACTTTATTTGAACTATAAAATGAGGCTCATTTTTTTTCTATTTAATGACGTGTAGGAATAATTTGTCTAACTAAAAATAGAACTGAAAGACAAAGCCGGAGACAAAATGACGATTGAGAAGAGATGGCTAAGGTTAGGGGTGTCCATTGGGTGAATTTGGTGGGTTTTGAGGCATTTTCTTATCCAATTTGCTTATTAAATAGTGGGTTGAATTGGGTTGGGTTGGGTTGGGTTGAGTCGAGGAAATTTCTCCTTCAATCTGATCCAATCTGATCCTCGACTCAACTTGATTTACTCAAGAGTAGGTTGAGTTTGGTCAAATTTGTGGATCTGACATATATTAAACAATTTTTTTTGCTAAAATAAATATTGATATATGAAATAAAAAATTAGTTATGCATAACATATCTTAATGAAAAATAACATATATCTCAAATAAACTAAAAAGTTACATAACTAGTTTAACGCAAACAAAATAAGTCTAAAGAAGTTAAATAAACTTAATAAGTCTTACTAAGTTAATATAAATCTAAAATAAACTAAAGTAAATTATCATGTCCTAAAAGTTATAAATAACAAACTACATTAACTAATTGAAATTAATATCATCACATATTGAAAATATGAATTCACATCATTTATTCAATTCACAATTTTCTTAAGATACTCATTGTCATTCAAGCGATCCATTAAATTTTCATCACAATGGTCTGTCAAATACTTTATGAGTTTTAAATCACTATTTTCTTGGGGTCTACACCTAAACTTAATTACACTATAAAAAAGTCATAAGAAAAGTAACATAAATTGTCACTATGATTAAATGACTTTTATATATAAAAAAAAGACCTACTTGAGTAAGTTGAATTTCCGTGAATTGTCACTTTTTAAACCTATCACCTAATTTGTACCTTACGAGTTAAAGTATTTTTCAATCTGACTTAATCCACAAATCTAACTCGACTTATATTTTATAAATTAAATTAGATCAAAACTTACAAGATCATGAATTAACCTAATCCACCATACACCCTAGATACCCTAGAGGACGACATGTGCAGAAAACCAACGCCAAATGTCAATTTTCTTGAACAAAAGGTATAACAACCTAGCTGCTCTTATGCTGTTGAAGGATATTACAAGGACACTTTTTTTGTTTTCTTTGTTTTGTTATATTGATATTTTGTATGAATTTTTAAATATTTACTAATTATCAAATTTTATAATAAACATTTAAAAACTTTTTAAACACAAATAATAATTAATAAATATTTAATAAAAAAATATTAGTATGATAAGAAAATACGAGTGCCAAAATAATTTCCATTGTGGAATTTACATGACTCATTCTTCTCTCATGCCTTAGCTAGCGGATGAGAAAAACCTGAGACAAGGGGCGACCCCTCCCACCAGGCCTACCTAATTCAGATTCCTTGCTTGTTTTTGGACTTGGATTCCATTCCATCGCTTATCATTTTATTACATAACACTCTTTAAAACATTTTTAACCCTCTTTCGAATTCCGATTAAATGATAGTCAAAATTAGTATTAAAAACATGTTATGCAAAAAAAATTAGAATTTTAGAATTTATACTTGTTTATATTTGTTTATCTTTATCCTTCATCATGTCTAAAACTTGAGGTAGAGAGGGTACACACTTATGATCTGAATTTCTGGTTGTGTGTAGATTTTTTTTGTAAATTCGTGAGTGTTATGTGAAATAATATTTGATGGATGAATTAGTGTCTCGAAATCACGAGTATAAACCGTTAGGTGGCTTCTGTGGCCGTGAAAAAACAGAGAAAACAAAGAGAAGAAAAATGAGCTTTATGTTAGTGAAATGATAAATTTGTTACTAGCAGAGCATGATTTTGATATTGAACATCATACTATGAAAAGTCTCGAACACCCTGCTGGACAAGGTGATGGAGCATAGGGATGAAAAGTCACACGCGTCCATTATGAAGCGTGAACTTCAACGTTCCAAATAGTATCAAGCCGGAAAAACCAATTTCCCCTCGCACTCGCACAAAACTTCTGTTTTGTTTGGTTGTGAGCAATGAGATTCCCTGAATATGGCCGGATCAAGTTGGGTGGATCACCTGTGTGTTATGCCTAATGTGTTATTTAATAACTTGCATGAAATTTTTACAAAAATTTTATGCGTTAATATGATTTTTTAAAAATTAATGGTTTGAGAACTCTCATATTTTTTTTTTTTGAAAAAGAAGGTTATATTGATGTTGGGGTGAAAATAAACAAATTGACAATTTGATGGCTGGATGATGATATTAGAGAAATCTTCTAAGTGTTAAGCCGATAGAAGTGTTAAATGGTCTGAAGATCTAATGCAGCAGCTGGATATTGATGTTGGGTAAATGATTAATTTGACACAAGGGTCGCATTTCCCAAGTGATTGAACTGACGAAGAGTGTTAAATAGTCAGAAATTAGTTTTGTCGAAAGATTGGAAAAATATTAGTGCCATAACTACCATATACGTGTCAAATTTTTGAGAGTCAGATATTTTTTTATAATTTGCCTATAAATATTAGTATTCACAATGTACAAAGGGAGGCTATTTACTGATACACAATCCTAAAATCTCACTCAAGCAGATTAACAGATTTGATCCAAGTATGCATTTCCTTTTCCTTTCAAGTCATTTAATTTTAATGCAATGTTCTTTTAAATTCTTTTACTTTTAAAACTTGTTCTTTAAATTTCTTTATCTTTTATTGCACTTTTACACTCTTTCTTTTATTGTTTTCATTTAATTTTCTGCATTTAAACTTCTTGTTCAGTTTCTTTATTTTCTTTAAAGTTTTCAAAGTTTTCTTTATTGAATTTTCTAGTTATTTCGTGCTTCTTGCTTTAAGTTTTATAAATTTCTGTTGTTTGTTTTCAAATATCTTTATTAAACGAGATTATCATATAACTCTGAATTCACATTCGTTTGATAATCAAATATTTGTTTGTTGGAATATACTTTGTCCAAAATTCTACTTAAACAAATTGGCACGCCTGGTGGGACGAGTTCAGAGTAACTCGTAGTGTCATAAGAAATGATTTTATGCGTTTAAGAAGTGAAAAATTTATTTACTCTTCTCAAAATACACAAATCATGAGTAATGTAAGTAACCAGGCGTCGGATAAACCTTTGACAGCCGTTATGGCGCCACCCTCGACCGTTGTTAGTATGGGTCCGGTGGATGATGTTATAACAACTGGTGCTCTCCGGAGTAATCCAGTGTTAGACCAAGTGTTGCCTAGAATGACTCAGTCATCGCCAAGTCAACCAAGTAATCAAAGCATATTGAATTCAAATTCAAGGTTTGTACCACAATATAGGTTGCCACCCAATTATGTTCCTCCTGTGATGGCACAATTAGGACTTGGCGCCACGTTGGCCAATACTGTCAGTCAATCAGTGGCTTCACAAGGCCAACTATAAATAAGTTCAGCCTTAGTAAGTTTTAATAGCCAGGGAGTAGGGGTTGCAGGTACAAGTAATCCAACTCTTTTTTGACAGGAGAGATTGAATTTGGGACTAGTTTTCCTAAGTATGTCGAGAGACACTCCCCAAAATATAACAGGGCCAACCATGAATTTTTTGGCCAGCTTTCGACAACAAATGGATGAAAGTAACCATGACATGGTGCATATGTTCACTCAGCAAATAGGTGTTGTGATTACGCCAATCATGGAAAACACAAATAATGCTTGCAGTGCATTGGCCAAACAAATGGCAAAGCTAAATCAAGTCTTGGGAATAGGAGAAGTGGCCAATGAAAATGTTTAAGGAACCCAGCCTGGGGTAGATAGAGAAACGATTGCACCTAAGGAAAATGTACGACAAAACCAACAAAACCTAGAACAACCTAGGTAAAATAATTAGCCACGCTTGGAATATGGTGATGTCCATATACTCCGTCAAGGTGATGAGGATCAAATGGCTAGAAATGATGCAACCATTAGATTGCTTTGATGAAATCTTGGGGGGCACCAAGTGGTTGAACAATGTGTAAATCAAGTAGTGGAACAAGTGCTGAATAGGTTTGGGTTCAATGTTGGATATGCCAACTAACCCTATTTTGTTTCAGCATTTCTTGAGTGGGTGCAACTGGTAGAGTTGCCCAGAGGAATTAAAATTCCTAAACTTTCTAAGTTTGCAGGAGAGAGTGGGGAATCGGCCATCGAATATATTGCACGGTATACTATAGAAATGGGGGAGTTAGCCACTATTGAAGGCCTTAAAATGAGATTCTCCCCAAGTTCCCTTAGCAAAAATGCTTTTTCTTAGTTCTTGACATTGAGACCAAATTCGGTACATTCTTGGGCTCAATTGGAAAGAAGTTTTCATGACCAGTTTTTTAGGGGAGATTTGAAAGTAGGACTTATAGATCTCTGCAATATCAAAAGAATGTACAATGAAACTGTGGATGACTATCTTGCTAGGTTTCGACAAATGAGGAGTAGATGTTTCACTCCTATACTTCAGAATTGGTAGGTACAGAAGTGATGAAGAGCTATCTGATGAGGATGAATTTCTGAAATCAATGCGTGGAAATCTAATTTCGGTGTTACCTGCTGAATTCGAAGGGTATCATGAAATTGAATACACTGGGGAAAATGAAGAAGATCTGGATGATCTTAGTGATCACTGACTTCTTTTTCAAGACAACATGGTAACAGTGTTCGATAACACAGTGCAAATTGAGAAGTCGACAGAAAAGCAAAAGGCTCATCTACGTCCATTACACATCAAGGCTTTGTTAGAAGGCAAGCCCACGAATAGAGTCTTGATAGACGGTGGGCAGCTATCAATTTGATCCCAGGAGCAATGTTTAAGAAACTTGGGAAAAATGAGTCTGATTTGATATCGACCAACATGATTGTCACTAAATTTAGTGGTAAAACTTCCCCGTCAGATGGAGTAGTGATACTGAATGTACAAGTCAGATCTATCAAAAGGCCAACATTGTTTGTGATAATTCCAGCAAAATCAAGTTATAATCTTTTGCTAGGAATAGATTGGATACATGCCGTCGGAGCAATACCATCGACGGTTCATCAAAAGCTTATTCTTTGGAATGAAGATAATGAAGTAGAAATAATAGAGGCAGATGATAGTCCTTATTATCTACAGCAACTTCATGTTAATTTTAAAATATATGCTCCAAATGTCAGGCCAGTCACGGTAAATGATGGAGTCATTAACAAAGATGTACTTGAAGTTTGTTTAATGGACCAGTTTGGCATTCGACTGGTGGATAAGGCTGAAAGAGATCAGTCAAGCACTAGTTATGAGTGTTAAATATCAGTTAGACAGATTGTTGGCCTATTTGGCTGACAAAGTAGGATACACCATTGAAAGTATGCTGTCAGATTGTATATTAGATGATGGTCCTTTGGGATTTGAGAAAGGACTTGATGAAAAACAAAGTATAGAGGTGGAAGATCATTTGGAAGAGATAAACTTAGGCACTGAAATAGACAAAAGGCCTATATTTGTGAGTTCATTTCTGCCAAAGGAGTTCAAGGAAAAGCTTGTCGAATTAATTGAAGAATATAAAGATTGTTTTGCATGGGATTAAGATGAAATGCCTAGATTGAGTAAAGATCTTGTCGTGCATAGATTGCCTTTGAAAGAAATTTGCAAACCTGTTAAGTAAGCTAACAGGAGATTTGCACCTGAGGTAGTACTAAAAATAAAAGAAGAAATTGAGAGATTGCTTAAAGCCAAGTTCATCAGAACGATCAGGTATGTCGAGTGGCTTTCTAATATTGTTCCTGTAATTAAGAAAAATGGCAAGTTAAGAGTATGTGTAGATTTTAGAAATTTAAATACTGCTACACCTAAAGATGAATATCCTATGCCAATTGTGGACATGTTAGTTGATGCCATATCTGGACATGAATTGTTAAGTTTTATGGATGGCCATGCAGGTTACAACCAAATCTTTATAGTCGAGGAGGATGTGTCGAAAACTGTCTTTAGATGTCCAGGAGCCATTGGGACATATGAATGGATAGTCATGTCTTTCAGTTTAAAGAATGCATGGGCCACCTATCAGAGAGTAATGAACAAAATTTTCCATGATGTCATTGGAAAATTCATGGAGGTATACATCGATGATGTAATTAGAGACAAAGGAGAGTCATTTGACAAACTTGAGGCAGGCATTCGACATGATGAGGAAGCACAGCCTCAAGATGAATCCGGAGAAATGTGGTTTTGGAGTGTCAGCTGCTAAATTCTTAGGTTTCTTAGTCCATAAGAAAGGTATTGAAGTGGACAAGAATAAAGTCAAGGTGTAACACCCCTTGATGTAGCAACCGGAGCATAATCGTCATTACACCACAATTACTAAATCCAAGAGTGTCACAGTCATATGATAACAATAATTTAAATACTCAAGAGTCTATATATATATTTTATTTCACTTGCATAAGTAGAAAATATAAGCCTCGAATGAAATATAAATATATTTAACCCATAATACAACCATTGAAATAAAATCATATTCCTCATATACATATTTTATAGTCAGTTTACACAAATCACTAATGATATAGAATATAACAATTACTGAGAGTCCAATAAAATACGGTAGAGATAAAATACAAAAAGGGGAAAAGTAGTAACCCGAGGGATGGGCACTACCAGCCAGACAAAGCCGCAACCCCATATGTACATAACGCATAGTGTCCCGGTTGACACGACGGCATCAATGCCTCCACGCGGCTACACTCTTACGTAGTCGAAGAAATCTTGTCCAGATGCTCAAACCAATCAACCAAGGTGTGGTCTCTCTTTATCTTCCTCACGATCTCTTATCAAATATAAATATAAAAAGAAATGCACAAATATAGGAAAGAGGTGAGACACCCATCCTTCATTACCATTATTGGCAGTAAGAAAATAGCACGACGCAAAGCGCCCACCAAGCAATACAGTTCATATATTTATCAACAGAAATAGTGAAATTTATAATAAAAGCAATTCAATTCTAAGCAAATATCAGAATCAATACAACAGTGATATTTATAGTATAGGTAAAACAACAATAAGCAATAGCAGGCAGATCACAATAGTATTTCCAGAATCAACACAACAATAAGATAATCGTTTACTGAAGTACAACAGTTATTTTCACATTCACAGGTGTTCATGCTTAACAGTTTATGAGACTGACAATGAACGATGCACAATGCATTATGACACCACAATTCCTACTCCATGGAGCTAAACATAAACAATCGGAGAGAAAGATCAGGAGACATGTCTGTAACTCGGCTGCCACGGCCAAAGTGCTATAACTCATCAATTTATCCACGTGCACATCATAGCATTGTACAGACATTCTACGCTAGATCATGAATAGGACAGTGTCTCGGTCCGGATCATCGGTGTGTTGCATCGGTCTAACTCACGGTACAGAAGAGCTACCAACTGTCCATTGCGAGCAACCCGCACCCCGATGCCCCCAAGGTCAACGAGAAGACCTACACTTGTTTATTCGCACCCACACTAAGGTGTGTTCAACTCCTAGGCAACTCGGCCTTAACAATGTCCAACGGACGTTCTCATTCTTTTTGTGCAATGCATGACTCACTCATGCTCCTCATGACAACTAGGTCAATCATGCTTCAAATGTATGTCATATCATTTAGCAACAAGGTTTGATCCCATCCACGGATCCACATCAAGCCAATAGCACATTTCAAGGATAACCACAATCTCATTCATTAATATGTATGATTCACAATTTCATACAATTCCATAATATGTCGCAATTGGCCAATATAAGCATCAATATACAAATGGTCACTCACATGGACCCATAACATCAGAATACGAGGATCAAGTCAATTGATGTGTCATTAGGTTCATTATGAATTCTAACTTAGTATTTGTTTCCATTTTCAAGGTTCATGTTCAAAATCAATTCTTAAAATCAATTTAACATTCCAAGGCTATTCAATTTCCCAAAACTTGCAATTTATTTAAGCTCTTAGGCCTCACACTCTCATGTTCTTCGGTCACTTAGAATTACCTTAAATTTTATGATGCTTTCACTCTTAGTCCTTTAAGATCTATGAAGTCTTGATTTTATTAAATCCTTCCAACTCATTAATTATCCATTTCATTACATAGGTTCCTAATTTCTTAATTCCTTATGATTCCAATTTATCAAAATTACATACTTACACTCAAAAATACCTTAGAGGCTGTGGCCTCACAATGGCTCAAATCTTAAATCCATTCAAGTCATCATCTACATGTCATTCCTCTAATTTATTTAAGTTATTCACTTGTTAAATTAATTCACCAAGAACCCTAATTTCTTGACCTAACTTTAAATTGAAACTGGGAACATACTACATGTGGGAAAATTCTGAAATTTTTATCACATGAAGCCTCATGTCTTAGATTTCAAATGGCACCGGTTTCATGTCCATACGACATCGGATCAAGAAATTATACAATCAGTTTCTTGTTGAATACCTTTTTCTACTGAGAATCTGCCGTGGGTTCAAACAGAAACTGGTATTGATTGGCTTGCTCCAAAATTCTGAAATTTTTACTACATGAAGCCTTATGTCTTAGTTTTCAAATGGCTCTAAAATCAGGTCATTCCGATATCGGTAGCTCGAGTTATGCAAGCAAACATCGCTGACTGCTCACTGGATTCTGCAGAATCCGAAAATGGTTCCTTTGAAACAATTCTCAATTTCAATCATTCAAGATCATTATAAAACGACTATTCGTCTTATTATTTTCAAATTTTTTGAAGTATTACAATCGTTTTCCCCGACTTGCTCAATACTAACGCAAAACGAGGAATATATTAAAATATTCGTCGTTTAGAAAAATTCTGAAAGAATTCACATAAATCATAAATATTAAAAAATAACTATTCGTAATAAAATTTTCCAACTTTGGGAGTGTTACAGTCGTTTTGCCAACTCTGCCCAGTGTGCACGCAAAATGAGAAATAATATTAAAATATTCCACTTTTTCAGAAAAAAAACCAGAAAAATTCCAGAAAATCCTAAATATTGTAAAATGATCATTTATCCTAAAATTATTAATTTTCGGGATGTTACACAAGGCAGTTCTGGAAGCCGCACCATCGATGAACAAAAAGGAATTACAATCTTTCTTTAGAAAAGTGAATTTTCTGAGAAGATTTATATCCAATTTATCGGGAAGAACTAGAGTTTTTGCTCCATTAATCAAGTTGAAGGCCGAACAAGATTTTGTGTGAAAACCTTGCCACCAGGAAGCCTTCGACCAGATAAAGCAATATTTGATAAACCCACTGTCATGATGCCTCCAGTGCCTCGTCGACCATTGAAGTTGTATATATTAGCATCAAAAGAAACTATAGGAAGTATGCTGGCTCAAGAAGATGAAAATGGCATCGAAAAAGCCGTGTATTATCTTAGTCGAGTTTTAAATGATGCTGAGAGGAGATATAGTGTAATAGAGAAACTTTGTTTAGCATTATATTTCTCATGTACTAAACTTAAATATTACATGATGCCTTGTAATGTATTGGTTATGTCAAAAACTGATGTAATAAAATATATGTTGTCAAAGCCAGTGTTAAATGGACGTATTGGAAAATGGACTATTGCTTTGTCAGAATTTTCCTTACAATATGTTCCAATAAAAGCTGTAAAAGGCTAAGCAATTGCTGATTTCTTGGCCGACCACCCTTGTTTGGATATTGATAACATAAATTTTGTCGATTTAAAACCTTGGCATTTGTATTTTGACGTTTCAAAACATCAAAACAGAATTGGAGTGGGAGTTTTAATTGTATCTCCTCAAGGTACTCCAACTAAGTTCATGTTTGAATTTAAGTATACCTGTTTCAACAATGAGGCTGAGTATGAAGCCTTAATTGTCGGATTAGAAGTACTAATAGAAATTAAAGCACGTAATGTGCATATTTTTTGTGATTCACAGTTGGTCATCAAATAGCTTGCCCAAGAATATAAATGCATCAGTTATAATCTGACAAAATACCATATTGTGGCAAGAAAGCTAATGGAGAAATTCGACGAAGTAATTGTCGAGCACATCTCTATAAGTTTGAATGAAGAAGCTAATGAACTGGTGCAAATAGCCTCTGGGTATAAGATCTTGTCCAAGGTTTTAACAAATCTAATGGAAGTTAGGGAACTCTTATATCCATTAGAAGAAAGAGATATACTACAAAATGATATTTCGATAATTGGTGACTGGAGACAACCAATACTAAGTTATTTAGAAAATCCAAGTCAAGATGTAGATAGAAAGCTTAAATATAGAGCGTTGAAATTTGTAGTATTAGGAGGGGCTTTGTATAGAAAATTTATTGATGGAAATTTAGAAGTTTGCCTGAGCGAAGCAGAGGCTTATATTGCCTTGGCAGAAGTCCATGAAGGAATTTGTGGAGCTCATCAGGCAGGTGATAAGATGAAATGGGTCCTTCGACATCAAAGGTATTATTGGCCTACACTGGTTAGGGATTGTATAATATTTACTAAGTCTTGTGAAGAATGTCAAAGACATGGGTATATACAAAATATTCCTACTAGTGAATTACATTCTATAGTTAAACCTTGGCCCTTCAGGGGATGGGCTTTGGATTTAATTAGCCAAATTCATCCTGCATCATCGAAGGGACATAAATATATTTTAGTAGAAGTTGATTACTTTATCAAGTGAGTTGAGGCTATAGCCTTAAAAGATGTAACCCAATAGGATGTGATTGACTTTATTGAAGATAATATAGTTTGTTAATTTAGAATACCACAAACTTTGACAACCGACCAAGGGTCAGTATTCATTGGAAGGAAAGTTATCGAATACGCCAATTAAAGGAGAATTAAAATGCTTACGTCGACTCCATATTATGCTCAGGAAAATGGCCAGGTAGAGGCCATGAATAAAATAATCATAAGCTTGATTAAAAAGCATATTGGTCGACAACCCAGGAATTGGCATAATACCCTTAATCAAGTTCTATGGGTATATAGAAATTCACCAAAGAGAAGCGACGGGCACATCACCATACAAGTTGGTATATGGTCATGATGCAGTATTGCCCATCGAAATTAATCTTCAATCAGTTCGTATTCAAAAATAAGACGAGTTACCAGTTGAACATTATTAGGACTTGATGTTTAATGAGTTAAACGAATTAAGTGATGAAAGATTAGTTGCTTTGGAAAACTTGATTCTACAAAAAGAGAAAATTTCTAAATTTTATGATAGTTGAATTAAGTACAAATCTTTTAAAGCTAATGATTTGGTTTGGAAGGTGATTTTGCCTATGGATAAGAATTGTTGAGAATATGGGAAATGGTCTCCAAAATGGAAAGGACCATTTAAAGTAACTCAAGTATTTTCAGGAAATGCTTATGCACTTGTCAAAATTAATTCAGGTTTAAGAATTAAGTCGATTAATGGAAAATATTTGAAGCCATATAGGCTGACAATGTGTGAAGTAAAAATTGATGAAAAAGATAAAAGATGATATTCATTCATGTATTTGGCAATTGCAAGTTACATTGTCGGAGTAAGAATGCTAGACAAATGTTACAACTTGATTATATTACTAGAACTTTACAAAAGAATAAATCGACAAATAGCTAAATATGGGAGGGAAGAATTATATTTAAAACTTTTGCAAAACCCCTCTATGAATCCTCCAAAGTTTGTTTGTCGGTACAGGCAGTGTGATATTCGGCTTCAAGGGAATTGAGTTTGGCTAACACAGCATTGGCTTCGACAGCCTTGTTTGGCAATGTTAGCAATACTTTGCTGCCTTGCAGCCCCTTGTTGCAGTGCTATTTGGAGTTTTTGCTTGTGACGTTGAGCTGCTTCCAGTTTCTTCTCCAAGTCTTCAATTTCTTTGTCAAGCTCTGCATCTTTATTCTTTCCTTTAACAAGATTTTCCTTCAAGCTTGCATTCTCGTTCTTTGTGTTAATCAACTGCTTTAAGATTCTGGACTTCTCTTTAAATACTTTTGTGTAAGTAGGAATGACTCGATGGATATTGGGCATCTTTGCTGATAAATTCTGAAGGAAATCTTTAACAGTGAGAGGAAGAGCTCGACTGGTTATTGGTAGTTGCTGGGCAAGGGGTTCAAGCTCAGTCACAATTGTCGACATCCTTTCTTGTAGAGGTTGGTCAGAAACCAAGTGTTCAAAAGAGTAAGTAAAGACATTCTTCAGTTCAGCCAAAAGTTCAGTGACATGAAAGTCGCTAGAATCTTGCCCATATTGCGTGGAAGAGCGAGCTGATTGTGGAGAACTTCTATGAGCACCCAACAACATTGATATTAAGTCATCCAAGTCTACCTCTATCTCTTTAGTATTTTCTGACCCAGAAGCAATCAAGTTGGTTAGAGGAGATGGAGGTGGATCGATTGGAGCGAACTCAGCCATAAGAGTATCCATGTCAAATTCCTCTGAGAGAATTTGGACAGGATTGGCTCTATCTATTTGAGGAGAACTCTCAATACCTAGACGAATTGGAGTTTTTCCTGAAGTCATGGCAGTCTGAGTTTCTGTCGGAGGCAGTGGAGAAATAGTAGGTATTGCAGGAGTCGGAGAAGCTTGGGATTCTGGAGGATTCTCAGTTCCTAGCCTTTTTGGACTATTGAATACAACCAGGTTTGCTGAATCTTGTAGATGAATAAAGGAGAATTCAGAATAAATAACATCGTGAAAATAGTTGAGTTTGGTGAAATATACTACCTTGGGAGAGTGTCAAATTGGTTCTTCAATTCTTGGTTCGACATTGGGTTCTGGAGGATGGCCGACAGTCTGTTCAGCCTCTAGATCCTGAAATGATTAAAGTCAGATAATAAATGAAAGATAAATATTAGGAATCTGAGAGAAAGAAGTATGTCGGTTAAAATTTACCTCAAATGAAAGAGAGATGGTTTCTGTCTCTAATTCGACAATGGGTTTCAAAGAAGAGCTTGTGGATTGAGTCTTTTTCTTTTTCTTCTGCAAAGGTAAAATAAGGTGAGATTTTACCAAATGGTGAAAAAATAAATAATAGTAAAAGGCATACCTTTAAAGGATGTTCAGGAGATGGGATTCAAGACTCAACGAGTGTAACAGAAGTAATAGGGGTAGAGTCATCAATCTGTATTTGTAACACCTCAAAAATTTCTTATTTCATGACAAACACTCATTTTATAATATTTGTGATTTTAGTAAATTTTTCTAAATTTTTCCTGAACTGTTGAATATTTTAATATATTTCTCAATTTGTATGCACGCTGAGCGGAGCCAGAAAAATAAAATATTTTTTCTGAGACTGGTAAACCTTGAACTATGGAAACGTCGACGGGGGATCTTACTAAACCCAAGGTCGGACACAATTTACGAGGTTTGTATTTTTTTAGATTTTATCTGATAAACAAAACTACAGTATGTTTTATTATCTATGGGACAATAAAAATATTATTTCTGCTAACTGTAACTTTTGTCCACTGGATAATAGTTCTAGTAGAGTGCTAGTCATCTTTTCTAGAAGAGCACTTTAATGACATTACCCTTTAGTTTATCGAAAAGCACGCAAAGCTTCTCAAGGAAGTTTCAAGGAAAGTTTAAGGCAGCTTCCTACCAAGCTTCTCAAGGATGCTACACTCTCTCTCTCCTCTCTTTTGGACTCCACGGTTGGAGAAACGAAAAGATGACAATATTGTCATCTTTTCACTAAAAGCCATCACTCACTTTTCATCATAAAATCTATCACTTTCTCTCTCTACACTTTTCTCTCATTTTCTTCTCTTCACTTTTCTCTTCTTCTTTTCTCTCCAAACCGCCGGCCACACATATACACCACCATTACCTCTCCATTTTTGTTTGCTCCAACTAATCACATTTCTTAAATCCTCTCATTATCCTAAGACTTTTCTCTTTGATGATCATCTCCAAAATCTTCCTTTTTCATCTCCCACCATTGGAGGCCTAACTTGAAGCTCTAAGGTAAAGTTCTTGGCTTTTCTTTCTTTTTCTTCTCTTTTTCATTTTCTTGGTCACCTATGTGACCAAGAACTGCTCTTTTCATGGTTTGAGTGAGGATTGTAAAAGTTTGCTCACTTTGGGGTTCTCTTGAAGGTGGAGGACGAAAATTGCAACAAGAGGATCAGGAGGCTTGCTTTCTTGCATTGTCTTCTATAAGTAAGAAGGAGATGATTCTTTTCAACCAATCTTGGTGGTGAGCAAATGTCTTTGGTGTTGTTGATGAGGAATCCATGTGGGATTGCTCTCTTTGTTGTGTTGTTCTTCATGATTTTGTAGCTATTTTGGCTTGTATGAATATATTGATTTTCATTGTGCATCTTGATGGCTATGGATTAATTATTGGATTGCTTGATTTTGATAATTTGTAATTATGTGCTTGTATGATGTTGTTACTTAATGTTGTTTTATTATGTTGCATGGTTAAATTGTGACATTTTGTGTGCTTGAAATCATGTGTGGAAGATAAGGAAAACGTTGCCTATGTTGAAGGGAAGCTCATGGCCTTGTGGCCTTAAATGATGAATCAAGAACCAAACCTTGTGTTAAAATGAAACTTAAGCAATTAATTGATAAGTTGATGGAAATCTTGGGTCTAGAGACCATGGTTGAGTGTCTCGGCCAAGAGGAGGCAAATTAGGAAAACTTGTGATTAGAATTATGATGAATTGGAACTTAGAAGTTTAAGTGGGAAATGGATTGATTGAGGAATTAAAACAATGGATTAAGAAGATGAATATTGAATTCCATGAAACTTAGGGCTCACGGCCAATTAGGGTAACCTAGAGGAAATTTTGTATTAAAATGGAACTTTGAATACTTAAATGATTAGAAATTCAATTAGGGATTCATAAGATGGAAAGAGAAAGGAAATGAAATTTTACCATAAAACTATGAGTAGATCTTGACCTTCAAAGGAAAATGAGTGTAAGTGAGACTTTGAGAATCATAAGACATTTAATTAAATCAACTTTATTAAGGATAAAGGGAAGGACTAATTGAATTAGAGAAACAAGAATTTGGAGTGTAAGGGAAGATTTGAGAAATATAAAATACTTATTTTAGTTGAATTTTATTAAGGACAAAGAGAAGAACTTTTTGAATTAGAGTAAGATGGATTCAGTGAAAGATAGGAGGATATATTCTCTAGTGAAGCTCAATAGGAAAAGTGTTGAAATTGAGGTGAAACTCTTATACTAATTTTTAAGATACTACTTTGTTATCAGGCCTACGAGTGGGACCCAAATCTGTTGATGACTATTTTGGCTTATGATTATAAAATGCATGATTCTTGAATGTGCATTTGAGCATCGTACAATTGTGGCGTTTTATGCCTAAGGAGTGAGCGAGAACTTACAGGATAATACGATCCATGATGGATCTCAGGGGGCGTCCATGTGTGGTGATCCACTTAGTGATTATGTTATCATATTGTATACCCCTGGCCATGGTGATTCTTTGCAACGCACGACGAGGACCCGATAAACACTATTGCTTTTCGTGGTCCTGCGTAGACTATCTTTTGAGGGGGGACAGATATTCAGGAACGCTCATCTCTGATTATGTGTTTAGCTCTATGGAGTAGGAATTGAGTACATTGTGCACAAAGATGATCAGCATACGCATTGTGCATATGCATAGTCAGTTCACATATTGTCACGGCATGGTCAACATACATATTATGGTGCCATAATTATTATTTATATATCTATGTTGGATATCTATCGTTTTAATGCTGTTAATATTTATATTATTGTGGGATATGCTTTCTAATGATATCTATGAAATCGATAACTTGAATATATCTGTAATATCTGTATGTATGGAATGACTTTGTCATTCGTATTATTTTTTCCCTTCGCTGCCATGTTGGTAATGATGTAGGATATCTCACCTTTTGCTTGTACTATTTTTGTTCTATGTGATTTTGGTTAAAGACTGTAAAGGGGACGATGTTGAATCTCCTAGATTTTATTTGATTTGATCTCCTGCGTTCGATGACGGCGACAAGAAGGGGTTCTATTGGTTTCATCAGGATTGTGTTCACTGGGGGTGCCAATGCTTGGCGAGTCGACTGAGTCGGCGAGCATATACGGTATGTTGGGGATCTGATCTTGACCGTGAGGAGGACCCGCGATAGAGATCCTATTTTGACTCTCACTACATCAGTGCATCTAGAGTTTGCCTTACCCATTCTGGAGCTATGGGGTGATCCGATTCATACCCCTAGAGATGACGAGGATTCTATGGCATCAACTGCTAGGGCACCTGTAACACCCCGATTTTTCATTTTTCTTGAAATAAATGAGTTTTATAATATTTATGAGTTTTTGTGAATTTTTGGGAATTTTAATTATTTTGAATATTTTAATATTATTTTGATTATTTTAATATTATTTTAGTTTTTTAATATTATCTTGAAAACTGTATGTCCGAACTTTTTTTTTTTTTAATATATGTGAGTTTATAATTTTTTGATTTTTGAGAATTTTTATGGAATTTTCTGAATTTATGATTATTTTAATATTATTTTGAGCAGTATGTGTGTTTGAGGCGGGCCTAGAAAAATAAAAAAAAAATTTAGACTAGAAAGTTTCGGAATGTCAAGGAAGGATTGGGGGATCTTACTAAACTCGAAATCAGGAACAGTTGACAGAAATTTTCTTTATCTGAGTTTTCTATTACCCATTGTGTAATAATAGCAGTAGCTCTTGTCCATTAGGTAATATCTGCTGGAAAATATCTCAGAAAAATATTTATGTAAAATATTTAAATGAAAAAATTCTAAGTGAAAATATCTAAGCAGAAAATATCTAAGCTAAATATCTTAAGTGTAATTATGAATAATCATTACATAGCTTTATGATCAACCAATAGGATTAAGTCAACGTTTATGGCTATAACTTTTTAAGAGTAACCAATAGGAAAATAGTTAACAAAAGTGACAACCAATGGAAAACAAGCTTGTAACCACCCAACCAATAGAAATTAAGTCTTCTTTGATGAACCAATAAGAAACAAGTTTAGGAGTAGTCAAAGAAAGTGGCCACCAATAGGAAGCTAGTCTCACAAAGTGGCTTGACTCAAGATTTTTGTACTTTTTTTAAAGTGTCTCACGGCCATGTGCTTATGTTTAATCTTGCAAAACAAGCTTTAATTCTTCTATCCTATTGTATTCCACAGCCAAGGCATGCAGAATTGATATTTTATTTTATTTCCATCATCTTTTCTATCTTAGCACTTTTCCATAAATGCTAACAACCAAAAATATCTCACTCTTCTCTCTCCATGCACCACACGGCCGTAAGACCTTCCACCATATTCTTGAATGGTCTTTTATGACCAATGGATGACACCAAGTGACATAGGCCAAGTGAAATGTAATAGATCTTTTTATTACATTGATTAAATTATAGTTTCTCCTATATACTAACCACACGGCCATGCACTACACATTTGGCTATTTCATTTTTATTTCCTATCAACTTTGAGACTTAAACTTTTCTATCTATTCTCTCTCATCCAAAGAAAACCAAAGAACTCCATCTTTTTCTTTAGTGAAGCTCACAGCTTCCACCCACCAAACTAACTCCCACCCTTCTATAATTTCATCTAACCTTACTTTCTAAACCCAAGCATCATTCTAAACATTTTTCCTTTAGTGAACTTGTCTAAATCTCTCTCTAAGTGTTTCAAAAAGCAAGCTTTGATTTCCTACATCAAAGGTAATTTCTTGAATCTTTGATTCTAAGTTAGATTTCTAATTTTCTATACCATGATTGATCCATGGTTTGTTGTTTTCAAGCCTTATTTATGAATTTTAGATTTGTTTAAGATTGCTTAGGATTTTTCTTGGTGCCACACAAATTTAAGAAGAAGAAGAGGCTTGAAGTTTGTTGTCTTCCTTAAGGTAAGAGGGAGATTAACCTCATCAACTATGTGTTGGTAGTGAGGAAATGGATTGTTTGTGGTGAAAAATCCATAAGGATTTATTCACTATATTGTTTTAGCCATTTTGATTTGCGATGGATTTGTTTATAGCTTTGAAAATATGATTGCATGTGAATTTGTATGCCTATAGCTTTGACAATATGCTTGCCTATGTGATTTTGAAAGCATGCTAATTTATGTGTAATTCAGGATGTGATTCATATAAATGAAATATGTATGAAGGTTCCAAAGAACCTATGAGGCATTCGGCCTCCACACCACAAAAGGGGATCAAGGATCCTAAATTGTTTTCCTAATCAAGGATTAATTGGCTTTGTAACAAATAATAAAATCAAGAGTTTTTATAAAGAATAAATGATAAAAAGAAATAAAGAATAAATTATGAAACATATATATAAATTTCGGCCAAGATGCCAAAATCAATAAATTAGATCCAAACTTATTTTATTAAGTGTAGATTTAGGTGTTTTATATGGTAAGAAATTAATTTACTAGACCTTTGAATTTAAAATTAAAGTAATATACTTTTTAGAATTAAATTGGCATAATTAAGTTATACAGTAAAATAAATATTGATACTTGAAATTTACTAACGTATAGCTTACCCTATGAGTTTTGAAGCGCGTTAGGAAATTTTGAGCTGTAATATCCCAGGTAAATTAAAGAAATATAATTTTCTGAGAAACAGTAGAAATACTAATTTTTAGAGGGACTATTTTGGAAATATTATTTATAGAGGGACTATATTGAAAATATTCTTTAAAAATGAACTATTTTGAAAATATTATTTAAAGAGAGACTATTATGTAAATATTATTTTATAGAAGGACTATTATGCAAATAATGAAAATAAAGTCAATTTTTAGTATCAAATGAGAAAAATCTTATTTTAAGCTTAAAATATGTTAAAAATATTTTACGCAATTGAAAATATGTAGAAAAACTTTTACACGATTTAAAAATAATAATTTTTAGCTACGCGATTGAGAAAATGCAATAAAATCTTTACGCGATTGAGCAAATGTTGAAAAATCTTTATGCGATTTAAAAACGTAACAGAAGTATTACGCGATTGTGAAAATGCGATAATATTGCTACTCGATTGAGAAGAACAGCAAGTTGTGCTGTAGGGCTGACGTTTGTGAAACTGAAGTACTGAACCCGAGTGGATCTTTGGTATTATCGATTGTATGGGCGGTTATATAATACCATAGATACTAATGGTATTAGACAACTGTATGTGCATGTGCAGTTGCATTAATATCATTGGGAACAGTACAACGGTACTTTGTTTCGATTAAAGGTACTTTTGAACAATATACTGTGATATCGCCATGTGACGGCGTGTGAATATGAAATACTATGTGATCAATGACAGTATTTGTTATGGCGTTTTATGCCTAAAGAGTGGACGAGAACTTACAAGATAGTGGGAGGGATCCTGGGGACGTCAGGGCGCGGTGATTCATGCGGTGGAGTTGTTACCACCCATGATTATTATATCACGTAATACCCCTGGCCTGTGGACATTGATTGCAACGCACTAACATCCCGACAAACACTATTGCTTTTCATTATCCAGCATAGACTGTCTTTTTAGGGGGGACAGATCTTCTGGGCGTTCATCTCTAAATTTAAGTAAACTCCATGGAGTAGGAATAAGTCTGTGTACATATGCATAGTCAGCATTTATACTATTATGATATAGTATTATTGTGAATAATATGATTGTGGTGTTATCATTATAATGTGTTGCAAGTTTATTGGATTGTTTATTTATTAAATGTCATGAATATATCTGCTGATTTTATATTAATCTATGGATTGTATGTATGGAACGATATTGTTGTTCGTATCGTTTCTTTGCTGCCATACTGGTATTGATGTAGGGGATCTCACCTCTTTGCTGTGTTGTTCTGTCTGTTTCTATTTTATGCTTATATCTGTGAAGACTACGATGGCTGCAAGAAGGGATTTCTCTGATTTTATGCAAGCACATTTCCATGATGGCATTGATGCCTGGCATGTCGACTCTGATACTGAACGTTTTAGTTATATAGGAGAGGTGACTCTATCTCAAAGTGATACCTACCGTGGAAACCCTACTATTACATATAACGCTGCTTGTGTACATGTAGAGTTTTCCATGCCTATAGTAGAACTATGGGACATTGCTCACCATTTGCCCAGTGAAGACTCTACGGAGTCAACTGCTCAGACTCCTGTCCAAAGAGACACGTCCCAATCAGAGAATGTGCCTTTAGAGGATCCGGGAAAGGATCAGGTTCAGAATCTTACTCTCTAACTGTTTTGGCTTGGCCAGGTCAAGTTTATATATGGTAATTAAATATTGCTTACAGTATATAAGTTTTATGTAATGAAGACGTTATGAGTCTATGTTATATGCGAGAGATGTATTTTATTCAATTCTTATAATTTGTGTTTTTCTAATTCAGTAGAGTTTCTGTTATCTGTGAAAAAGAAATTTTGAAATTCGTATTAGGTTAGATTAAATATTTTATAACTTAGGGAATTAATTATTTATAAAGAGTTAGCATGAATGTGATACCCTTCGGAGGGAGTGTTACATTAGTTGGTATCAGAGCCCAAGTTAAAGTCTTTTGGGTTTGTGGGTAGATTTGTCTTGTTTGTGCTGTGTTAATCTCTGACACTAAACATAGAGATATTGTTTGGTTTCTGAAAGGAGACGATGTTGTTGGAAATGTTTACGTTTGGTTTCTTAGTATTTTGATTTATCTGTTTTCGAAGAAAAGGAAATGGCTCACGGTAGACGTAAGCATGTGGATGCAAGACTTGACAATGAACGTATGGTCACAGCTGGGAGTGTAATGCAGAGGATGACTAAAGTAACGATACAACAGAGTTAGAAGATCGTTCAGCAGCTAAAACTAATAATCGAACTTCAGAACTTGTTAGAGTTGAATTAATTTCAGAGTACAAGACCTCGTAACTTTGGACCAATTAGGTTCCAAAAAGAAAGGAAACGTAAGGTTAATTGTTTTCATCAAAAGCTGTATACACGATCACCGGGAAAGCAACAACAAAATGGAGAAAGTACTAGTAATAATCGTTTTGGTCGGACTGTGACATTGACGCCAAAATGCTACAAGTGTGGAAAGGACCACTTAACGAAGAAGTGTACGATCAAAGGAATTATTTGTTTCAGATGCGGGAAGCCTAGACACATTTCTAAAAACTGTACCCAATCGGAGACGGAGCCTTCTGTTAATGATGTACTTGTTTCAAAATCTAAAGCTGAGGAAGGAGTCAATACAAAGAGCGGAATGGAAGCGTTCAAATATAAGGACTTAAGGAATAAGGAAGTTGTGCTATAGAGAGTAATCTTAAAATTGTACTGTATAATTCACCAAGTAACCCATCCTTTTGTTGTATGTGACTGTATGAACTATTTGGGTTTATCTATGTTTTTAATTCCTTTTGAATGGAATAGTGTTACTTCAACTTCTAAACTTGTTATTACTACTCCATTCTATTTAAAATTATCCTATTACTATTCAAAATTGGAACATTTTCTGTTGAATTGGTTTGTCTACTTCTTTCACGAATAGACTGAGTAAATCGATTTGAGTTATCTGTGTCCTTGTTATCTTTTGATATTAGTATTTCTACTCTTCTTATTAAACTTGTTGTTTGTACTCAAGTTTTCTAAATCTACCCTGCTTCTGTTAAAGATCAAATCTTTTCTGTTGATTTGATTTGTTTGTCTAGAATCACATCTATTTGAGTTCATGACTTTATAAATGGATTGGTTATCTTTCAACCATATCCTACTATATTATTTCAATGAAACTTTAGTGTTTCCTTGAACTGAGATTTTTGGATTTGAATCCAAAAAGTTTGATTCTAAATTTATTAAACCATCTCCAATTCCTTGTTGGATGAATCCGATAATTTATCAAATAGCCTTATCACTTTTCTTTCTAACCTTCACAGTTTCTTCCATATATCTCAATTGAAACTATATTCTTGACACAAACCATTGATAGATTTTTTAATATGTGTGGACTAGCATAATCACCAAGTTTCTAAAACCCAGATTAATTGAATGTCAAATGTTGTTGAACATCTATTAATTTAGCTCATTTGTGATCAATTTTGTTATTGGGTTCTTATAAGCACTTAAACCTATGTGGATAATATTGTTTTTGGTTTGTGGGCCTTGTGTATGGGTTTTCTATGATGGGTAGGTTAACCCATATTGTAAACACAAGAAGAGGCCCCTATTCTCATCCTATATGTATTGTGGTTGCCCCATTGAGACCACAAGAGTTTTCTACGCATATAGGGAATGAGGATAGTTTCTCTCCTCTACACACACGCACCGTTCGTGATTTTTCTTTAAAGATCGAGCATGATCGCGCTCATATTTGTTCTTTTCGGGTAATTCTATAACCTGATCTCTTGTATATTATATTTTATACATAACATAATTTGGGGTTAAATGGATTTATGAATTTTGACATATCGTTAATTAGTTTGAAACAAAATTTCTTCAATTGGTATCAGAGTTAATTTAATCCTAATTATGGTTGTAAATTTCTTCTTGTTGAGAATGAGAATTTTGGTCAATTCAAGAACATCTTTTTTTTTTTGAAAAATTAATCAAAACCCAAAATTGATTTCGATTCCCATTATTTCAAGTTTTGACTATTTTTCAATGCGTAATTTGCGTGTAATTTTTGTGCAATTTTTCAACCATACAAGAACATCATTTATGATTTTGGTTTTCCATAGGCATTATTATTATTATTATTATTCCCAATTCTGATTTTGGAATGTGCTCCATGTGCATAATAATTAATTTTGGTAATTTTGATGAATCTTAAATGGCTTCAAAGTTCAATGAGAATAACTGCTGCGTGGTGTTGAAAAAATAGGTCACAACTATTTTTTCTTCGACTCGAATTATATATATATAATTGGATAATCTCAAAACTCGCCTTTTGAACATTTTTTGTAAAATTGGGCATGTTATAATTTTCATACTTTCACATGTAATATTCTTTGAGTGCTCAAATAAATTTTTTGGGTTATTTTATGTTATATTGAAATTATTGTACTCTTTAGATAATTATACAATTTAAATTTGAGAGAGTTTGTTTAAATAATTACTAAAATATTTTTTTGGGATTGTTTTAAGTGTATAATATTGTATATATGCTGAAATTGCAGCGCTTTTATAAACTATTGTGCAAATTAAAAAATTTAGGAGTTCATTTGGTATATTTAGAGTTGTTTTGACTAATTTTGCTTTTACCTACTATTTAAATCATGGATAAATAACTAAATAAATAAAGGAGTAGTTCCTCATGTTCTAAGTGCGTAATATCTCATCAAAATCATGAAATAAAATTTTGTAATTAATTCTCACATAGCTATGGATACTTTGGTATTGAGTATAATCTTTTATGATGCTTGGTAATTATTGAGATTATTCCTACTACATATAATAGACAAGTGAGAATTATAATTAAATTGATAATTTTGGATATTTTATTTTGTATGATAAGGAGCATTGATATCGATAAATATATTATTTTGATGCCAAGAAATTCATGTTGATTGTATGTCCTTTATTGTTGTTGAGAAATTTTTTTTTATGGAAGACTTATTTAAATAAGTTTGGGCATATTAAAATTTATTTATTTATACATATTTTGGTCATCTTTAATTGTTGATGTCAATTTTATTAGTTGAACTTGTTGAACTCCGTAAATTGTGCAATCTAATATTAGATGTTATTCTTGAAATAATTTTTTCGTTATGAGAGCATGATAATGTATCATGTGCTGCATATAATTATTTTAGTATTGGACGTTTGTGCATTGACAATATTAAAGTGTTTTGATATATATTATTAAGAATTAAAGTATAATTGTATGTGATTAATTTTATTGTATATTGTGCCATTGCAAATTTAAATAAATTACTTTCAATGCGACCATTATGAGAATATTATTTAAAATAATTTTGATTATTGAGAAATATTTAAGGCAATGATAAGTTTATATTAAGTCATTATTATGGTTAAGTTTTATATATCTCGTAAGTTTATTTTGTGAGCTATTTGTGAAAGTTATATAAAGTTCTGGTGATTTGAATCCTATTAAGTTAGCATCCACTTTTGTTGACTTTACACACAAAGATGAGCAACACATTATCTGAGGTTAGTTATAAAACTTATATGGTTACTGACATATTGTATAATTGGATAAGTGGAGAAATTTGTTCTTAAGGTCTTCTTCTCCCTTTTCATGCCTATTTTTTTTTTTTTGAATATGCAATTATATATAAGAGTGTGGAAATTATCTAATTGATGTGGCATGAAAATTTTGGAACTCTATGAGCAATTTTGTCATTGATTATTGTAGTTTCTTATGGTCACATGCTCACCTATTGTAAGACCAGTATTGTGTTTTGTAAATCTTGTGAGATCTTATCTCTAAGAGTTCTATCTAGAATATTTATAATTATTTTGAACATTTTGAATAGTTATGAGCTCGCCTTCACGGGACCAATTACGACAAAGTGTTATATTGTTAATAATGTTGTTGTGTTTTCATTGAAAATTATGTTAATAATGCACTTACCCTATCGGTTTGTCTTTGTTAATTTGATTTTTGATGTTTTGTTGAATGCATTAAATGATTGTGCCCTTAGAGTTTTCAGTATCCTCTCGATACTAGTTTTAGGGACATGATATTTAATGGTTTATGGGAGTTTGCTTGTTCATTGTAATCTGGGACCCTTAAGCGGGATTATAATGACATAGCAGTTCAAATTGTTGTAACATATATATTATGTTACTCATTGTCAAGTATTTTATCGAATTGAATTAAACAACCTTGAATATTTGTATTATTTTATGAAACTTGACGAATGAGATAATTGGACATTCTGTAGCAATCTATTTTTTTTTAATTTTATTTGGATATGTAATTTTGTCAAATAAAAAAAATTAATAATGTTGAATGGATTGCAATTAATGTTAGGTTGTGTAAGTAATGGACATACCCTTCGGTGTGACATTGTTTGACATAATCATTTGTGTGATAGAGAAAATAGTTTACATTTTATTTTGAAAATCTTGAAAAATATTACTTGTGCATAAATTATAAAAATATTGGTTCAACTATTTTACTCTATCAAGTGGGAGAGACTTGTATATTGTAATTCGGGACCCTTAGGCGGGATTATAATGATGCAATGACTCTAGTTCAATTAATTGTCCAATTGATTGAACAAGAAAAAATCAATACAATTATGGTTGTTTAAGTATAATAAATGTTTTAATGCATGGTTTTCTCTAACTTTTGTATTTGTCATCGCTTTGTTGTTGCTTGTTGGGACTTATTGAGGACATTGTTAAGTCTCCTAAAGTATGTTGCAATATAGTGAACTCCCTATAGTTGTAACACCCCAACTTCTGACTATGTGAATAGTAATAGCAGAATTACACTGTTTTGTATTTTCTGTGAGTTATAAAAATAATCAGACTGTTCTGAGATCATTTTTGTTCATTTTGTGTGATTTGTTCCGAGTCAAGAAAATAATAATTTTCTGACCGGGAAAAATCTCATTTTAATTAATTGGAGCTGGGGGATCTTACTAAACCCAATTCTGATTGATATATATATTAATCTTATAATTTTTAGGATTTAACTGTGCAATAAAATAATTTTATATTTTTATAATATTATTTTATTCAACAGTACCTACTGTCTCAAAAATAGTAGAAAATCTGTTAGTGGACCCGAAAAAGTTTGCGGGACCCACGTTTAGTGTAACAGTCAACGATTCTGACTGGATAGAAATCTAAACCAATAAGAACAAGTCAAAATAGGTGGCTTGACTTTTTAAACCAATTAGAATGAGTCAACAAAAGAAGCATAGACTTCTTTGTGAACCATTAGATTGTGAAACTTGTTTTAGAAGCTTTGATCTTAACCGTTGATCCGATCAATGGTGAAAAATGAACCTTGACAAAATCACTAAGTAATATCCGTCGAGTGAAGGTGCTCATATCCATCGAATTGGATCTTCTGAGACAATGCCCAAATTTGTCGAATTTGATCTTCTGATTATTTAGTACCATGTTAAAATCCGTCGAATTGGATCTTCTGAGATAATGCTCATGTCCGTTGAGTTAGAATGTCAATTTTCGTCGAGTGAGGATGCCAATGTCCATCGAACTAGAATGATAATGTTCGTCGAGTTAGGATGATAATGACCGTCGAGTAAGAATTTCTAACCATTCAGTAAAGAAACTTCTCTAATGTCAAAATTCGACGAATTTGAATTTCTGACCATATAGTACTTTTGTCAGTTCGACAATTGGAAGATTTCTTCAACATTAACACCCGTCCGACGAATTAGGATTTCTGTTGACCTTTTAAGTTTGTTCGATAGTTTTTTATCTTCGTTCGACAAAATCACCATTCGACAGAATTCTTATCCGACAGAACTTGATTTTTAGCCATTCTTGGGAAATAATGTTCTCCCATCTTACAATATTCTGTTATGTTATTTTTTTTCTGTCAAAAATTTCCTTTGAAACTCACGGCCATGCAGCAGCTTGGAGGGGGGTTCTACGAGATTCTTGAACAATCCAAAAACCTTGAAAGTCAAGTGAATGACATCAGCCATATGCTAGTCCATGTGCATTCAGAATAGGATATTTTACTTCAAGTAAATCCTAAATTTATCTACAAGTAAATCCAAAATTTATCTACAAGTAAATCCTAAATTTATCTAAGCTTATCCCACGGCTGCAGCACTCATAATTTCACTCTCACAAATTATATTTTCTCTCTCATAAAAAAAATCATCCATCTTTTCTCTCAAAAATTCCACGAACCTAAGCATCAGTTTTTCTTCCTTTTCTCTTCATTGGTTCGGCCAAGCACCCTACAAACACCATCCATCACCTATAATTTTCACCACTTCCTAAAGCTAAACAACATTTTAAACACTTTTCATATAGAAAGTTTTCCCAAAATCACATCCTAAGTGCTTCAAAAACCCACTTCTAGCTTACTTCCTTGGAGGTAAACTTGAATTTTTATGGTTTAAATTTATGTTTATCATTTTCTAAGCCATGAGTGTACCATGGTTTGTTATTATTGAGCCTTGTTTGTGATTTTACTAATTATTTTAGAATTGTTAGGAATTGTTGTGAGCCACACGAAAATTAAGGAGAAGGAGGAGACCTTGAAAAGCTTGTCTTCAAGAGGTAAGAGGGAGATTTAACCTCACCAACCAAGTTTTGGTGGTGTGAGGATGATTTTGTACGGTGAAAAATCCATAAGGGTTCTTCACCGATTATTTGATTGTGTTTGTGTTGTGTTTGATTGTGTTTTTATGCTTGCATGTGTGATAAAATACTTAAAGCTTTGATATTTTGTGTGTATGCATAATTATGAAAGCATGAGAATGTATGTGTAAATTAGGATCTGAACAACATGATGAATCGATTGTATGAGTACTCCAAAGAGTACTGAGGCTTACGACCATACCATGGAAAAAGGACCAAAGTCCTTACACTGATGAATTAAAATGAGAACTGAGCGATTTAAATGAATTTAGGGAAAAAATTGAGTATAGTAAGGTAAAATGATTTTTATGGGTAGTAAAGAAAAGAAATAACAATTTTTGAAAAACAATACAAATACTGATTTTTAGAGGAGTTATACTGCAAATTTTTATAAAAGAGGGATTAAATTATAAATATTATGTAAATAAAGGGCCATTGTATAAATATTTATTTTTAGAGGGGTCATATTGCAAATATTATTTTTCAAAGGGTCAAATTGTAAATATTTTATAAAAGAGGGATGATTTTATAAATATGAATTTTTTGAGGGACTGTTTTGTAAATATGAGTTTTTGAGGGACTAGTGTGCAAATATGAAAAATAAAGGTAATTTTAGTATTAAAATGAGAAAAATAGTATTTTTGATTTAAAACGTATGAAAAATATTTATGAGATTGGAAAACATTGAAAAATCATTATGCGATTTGAAAAGGCGACAGAATTGAGTCGCGATTGAGAAAATGTGAAAATATGACTACACGAATAAAATACAGTAATAATACTGTTAGATTATTGTGTGGACCCCGAATGTGTGATATAAATTGGAAATATGAATAGTGCATGGTACATGCATTGGAAAGGTCCAATGGACTGTATGAGGCCAGTTGCCTAGGAGAGACTACACCTCCTGAGTGGGTGTGATATGCGTAGTGTAAGTCACTCGTTGACCTTGGGGGCATTGGGGTGCGGGTTGCCTACAATGGGTAGTTGGTAGCTCTTCTGTACCGTGGGTTAGACCGACGCAACACACCAATGATCTGGACCGAGACACTATCCCTAATCATGATCTGGTAAAGACTGTCGTGTATATGCTAGATGTGCAAGACTGAGCACGTGGTCCTAGGCATGATAGTACCGACAAATCTTTTCGATCACTCTCTCTGACCTGAGTTGTAGCTCCATGGAGTAGGAAATTGAGTCTGTGTGCATACATATAATGATAGAGGGCATTATCGTAATTTCTGTTTATGATAATTGATTTATTGGTTATTTGATTATTGATAATGGTATGATTGTAATTATTGTGTATTACATGTTTTATGGCAATAATGATGTTAGTGTTAGTGACATAACTATAATTATGATATAATAACTGTATTGAGATATTGTATGTGTTTATCTTCATTACTGTCATACTGGTATTGGCGTAGGTGATCTCACCTCTTTGTATGCATGTTCTGTATTATATTTATAATTGTTAAGACGTCGAGCAAGAGATAGAGCGAGAAGTTGAGGAGGAGTAGATTCCTGCTGAGGACGTCGAGTTTTGAAAAGATGGAGATGCCTAGTTTCCTTGGCTACCTGAAGCTGACATTCATCAGAGGAGATGAGGCATGGACTGTAGATTTAGAGAGAGAGAGTATATAGTATATGGGAGACCTAAATATTAGATTAAGTAGACAACATTTAGGACACCCTTACTTTTCTGTCAATATTTATGTACAACTAGAGTTCCCAATATCCATTAGGCAGTATTGGGGAGCTTACTATCGTACTCCCAGTACGGTTAGTATTGTGTCGTCTGCTCGGACACCTATCCATAGGACTACACATCATGACGGATTCCTATATGCTGAGGAATCTGAGGAGGACCCGTCTGAGGGTTCTGCTGTCTAGTAAGACTTGGGCAGTATAATAGTTTAAATTAAAGTTTAAAGTTTAAATATTTTGGAGGTCTAGTTTGTAAGATATCTAAGTGTGACAGTACTAAACGCTTGTATGTATATATATGATGTAAATTATTTGTGACAATGTTGTTATGTTTTTATTTTCTGTTAAGTTTATCTTATTATCATCAAGAAACTTTATAACTCGTATTTATAATACAAGCACGATTTCTAATTGAAGGGTAATTTGGTAATTAAGTAACATAAAGTGTGGTGCCCTAAGGAGGGTGTTACAATAGTTGTCATGTTGTATTGATATGTTTTAGTCTTAATAAGACATGTTGAAAGCATAAACAATTTTTCTATTTTGTACCATTGTTTGTGTTGTATTAAATCACTAGCCTGTTGAATTTATTTTGTTATAAGTATTGTCATAGTAATTTGGAAAATATTATTTTGTCGATATAATACTGATAATTATTTTTGCTTAGTATCTGGAAATGATAAATTTGAATATTTCCTTTTATATTATTCAAATGTTAAAATCCTCAAAGGATTTTTTTTGGTTTTGCTATTTTTCTCGAGAAAAATATTGGGATTAAAATTATTCAAGTATTGTTGTGAAGAAAGCGTTCTTCCAATTATGGTTTAATCATTTTGTGATGATTTTTTTAAAGCCCAATTTATTGTGTTGATTAGTTCAACTTTAGAATAAAAATAAAATAAAATAAAAAAATTTCTTTTATTGATGATACAAAATTTATGATGAATACATTGAGTTAAACCTATTGTACTTATGACATTCACTTTGGAAAATTTTCTTTCTTTTAGATTGAAGTAAAAGAATGTGAATATCTAATTCTTATGTATTTATATTTTGATTTTGTAAATTACCTGACAATCAATATGAATTAAAGCTTTTTGTTTCTCATAAGAAGAAAGCGATTTTGTAACTGTTGTTCTTTTGAAATACTTGTTAAAAATTTTGAAGTCTGCTATGTATGAAGCCTAATATTAAAGGCAATTAAATGCTTAGGTGCAAGTTAAATTAACTTGATACGTGCTGTCAAGTATTATTGTTTAATATTGATTTTGATGTTGTTTACATCAATGGGTGTTGTCATAAGTAAGTGAGAGCAAATTTGTTATTAATGTGTTTTGTACTAGTTATATATTGATGGCCAATATTGTAATTATTGTTAAATATGAGACAATATTCTATATTAAATTGTTTCTATCATGTGAAAAATCTTGGTAATTTCATTTTTGTTAGCCATGACAACCATCATCCAAGAGGGGGGTGAATTGGGTGATTACAAATTTATTATTGGCAACTTTGAGAAATTAAGCATTTTGAATCACTCAAGTAATAAATACAGCGGAACATGCACAACAAAGGTACAACTATTATAGATTACTCAAATACAACTTGGGATATATGATGAATTAGGCAAATAAGCTAGATATCAAGTTCATAGAATCAAATCACCAAGATGACAAGATATGCAATTAATAAATATACTACACCAAATACTGAAATTAAATAATGTAGGGAAGAGAGAATCAAACTCAAGAATTTATCTTGGTTCAGCCACCAACCACTTGTGGCCTACATCTAGTCCCCAAGCTTAACTTGAGATTTTCTTCACTATCTCTTAGACTTTACGGGTGCTAGGAAAATTTAGTACAAACAAGAGCACTCATCACACCTTGAGATACCTCACCCTTGTGCTAGAGCCTCCAATTCTTCAAGTTTCACAGGTGCTTGATGACCTTTACAATCAAGAGCACTCACAACACCTTTGGGATACCTCACCCTTTGTGTTTGAGTCTCACTACAAAGGATACCTCACCATTTTCTCTCTTGAGGGATACCTCACCCTCTTACAATGATTTCAAGGTGAATAGAAAGAATAGAAACTCTCACAAGAGTAGATATACAACTTGAAGAACAAAGTATGGATGATAGAAAACTCTCTCAATAGTGGATAATACAAGTTGAAGCTTAATGGGTATAAAGGATTCACACTTTAAAGCTTGAAATATGATTTTGATAATTCAAGGATCAATTCTAGTATTCTTGAGGTGTATAAGCATCATACAACACTTATATATAGAGCCCAAGTGATAAAATAGCCATTGGTAGTGTTTTATAATGATTTTCTATGAAAACTAGCCGTTTATAGCCGTTAGAAACATTCCTGGACACTTGGTAATTGATTACAAGCTTCATGTAATCGATTACAAGCTTTCTGGGCAATTTGCAATTGATTACACACTTCCTGTAATCGATTACACGGCTTCTGTCAACGTTGTAATCGATTACATGGCTTGTGTAATCGATTACAGTATTTTCTAGTTTTGAAAACTGACTTTAAAAGGTCATAACTTCTTCATTTCTTATCCGATTAAAGTGAATGACCATTCATTGGAAAGATCTTGGAGTCTATTTTCATATGAAAGAAGTTTTAGAACAAAAATCAAAGTATTTTGAAAGATATGATCAAAATAGTAACCAAATATCAAATTTTCAAAACTCAAACTTTAATTGGTCATAACTTTTTCGTTTCCTATCCGTTTAAAGCAAATGACCACTCATTGGAAAGATATTTGAATCTATTTTCATATAAAATAAGTTTCAAAACAAAACTCAAAGTAATTTAAAAGTTATGATCAAAAGAGTAACTAAATGTCAATTTTACAAAACACAAACTTGACTAATATTCACAGATTTGAAATACCACCAAGGCTAGCTTTCCAAAAATATTTTGTTAGGCATTTAAACATTTTAGAAACACTTATTAAGATTTTTAAAACTTGTTTGAGTTTAGTGTGATTCCTTTTACCTTTACACAAGATTGAAGTCCTATAAGCTATTCTTGAAGAACCTTGGGACTTGATCTTTGCACTTTCAGTCCTTTGGCTTCTTGATGTAATCCAAGCTTCTGAAATTTTCTTCTGTTCATGTCTTGCACAAGCTTGGAACATCTTTATTATTTTCATCCTTCTTGAGTTGAGCATAGTTGTGATCTTTTTACTTTCTTGTTGCAATGCTCACTCTTGGTACTTGGACTATCCTACAAAGTATTACTCGCTTAAAACAAGCATAGTTAGTCTAAATTCATAACTCAATATCCTCATATGCATGATTCATAAATGTATAATTCTAATTAGTCTAACGTGCATATAAGACTTTTATAGACACATCCGAATAAGATATTTATCAATTACTAATGGATATGCACAATATAAGATGCAATAAAGAACACATTGCACATTTTCATTTAAACAAAGTCAAATCTAATATTAATTCATTTATAACTCATATAAAGAATTATTGAATATATTATATGAAGAATGTTATATATATCTCATTGAGCACATTTATGTAACATGATCAACATTCTTTTGTGATGCATTTGTCATTTATAAAGTACATTTATCAAGCATAAGCATCATTCTTTTTGTCTTGTATTTGTCATCATTAAAACTTAACATATTAAACCATTAGGGCAAACTTATTTCCACAATCTCTCCCTTTTTGATGATGACAAATCACTAAAGAAAAATATGTTTTAGCAATATACAAGAATAGATATTCATGTAAGCATATCAAACAATAAGCACAAGGAACATATTTTTCTTTCCAATTCTCTCTCCCCCTATTTGACATCAACAAAAAGGCTTTGGAAGGAAATATAATATTTTCTCCCCCTATTGATAAAACTCATGTTGTCAAGAAGGATAGGATCTTCTCAATGAAAGAATCAAAAGATATGAAGTTTAAGAAAGTTTAACTTCTTTCATTGATAGAGGGAAAGATAATAAGAGATGATAGTATTAACAATAAAGATATTTTAATAGTATTACCTTCTTTCAAAAGATATTTTACTGACATATTGATAGTATTAACAATAAAGCACTTCATGTTAAATAATGATGTAAGCCAAGAGATATAAACAACAATTTAAGAACTAGGTTCCCCCTCAAAATATGCATATTATCAAAATATTAAACATAATAGTTTAACATAGTTATGCGTATATTTATAGTCAACAAGGATACGGGAGAAGGATATGTAAGATAAGCTCCTCCTTATTGAAGCACAAGATAGATAAAGGGAAATATGCATGTCAAGACCATATAAGCACATTACCACAAAGAAAAGTAAGGCATAGATACATATTTTTAATCCCTCAAACAAAATCATTTTAAAAACTTCTTCCCCTTTCAAAAAGAATTTTATAATAACACATTACATTTCCAAAAGCATTTTAGAAGGGTAGAAGAGTTTTATATTGAAATCACATATTCCTTGAGAGTGATCAAATCCAACTCAAAGGGACATTTGAAAGTACATCTCCTCTCTTTCTCATTAAACAAGAGCCTTGAAAAGATAAAACATTTTTTAAGAACGAGGCTTATCTTTTGAAGTATCAAGATGAGCTCTATAGAACATTTCAAAAGATTTATTTGGAAACTTTCTTAAATACTCTCTTAAGATTTAATAGACATTTCAAAGCAATGAAGAGAGTACTACATTTATAGCACAAATCGAATGATTTCTAATTTTTTTTAAGACAATTAGGAGGTGATAATACTTTCAAGGTCTTAAGACAAGTTCAAATGATTCTCAAGGATATGAAACTTTAAAAGCTTCTTTCAAATATGATAGGAGATTTTGCCTTAAAAAAACTTTTTAATCAAATAAGAAATTCTTTTAAAAAAGAGCATGATTCTCATAAGTGTTATACTACTAAGAAACCATAGATCAAGAGAATCATAGATATCAAACATTCATCATGATGAAATATGCTGTATGTATAGAACTAATGTCATCCACCCTATATGTAATGACAAAACTAGTATTTTAATGTCCAATTAGGCACTTTGTTAATGCTAAGCATACTTCTCATGTAAGGAAAGCATCCAATAATTTAAGATCAATTAATCAATAAGTATCATACAATCTATAGCATATAAGACATCATAGATTAGGGATAGGGATACTTATTGAGTTAGATAGAGAGTGATGCTCCTTTAGAATGTTCTTCATTTAGGTCCTTTGAGTTTGTACTTTCTTCCATTGAGTATTCCATTCTATTGCACTTGAAGAAAGTCTCCTCATGTTCCTCTTCCTTCAACATTTCTTATTTATCTACATATGTTTTTGAGTTTTTGTAGGTGACTCCAACTTCCATGCCTCAAGGCTCCTTGAGAATGTTATGGTTCTCCATGCCATTCTTTTTATGTTTCCATCACTCTTAGAGAACTTTGAACCATTTCAAATTTTTGAATCTTAAGTAGCATAGTTTCACTTCACTTCAATGCATGCTTGAGTTAATAATCACCCTACAATACAATTCATAGTACTTTCTTTGGTATCCACTAATTTTGGATCCATAGGAGTTAGTCATTGATTATTAATCCATTATGCTCTTATAAATATTAATTTTTCATAGTATGTAAATTGAGCAAGACAAATTAAATAATCAATTACCATTAAGCACATAGCTAGTAGCATGCTAGCTTTCATGATATATAGACAATTCAAAACATAGCAAGCATATCTAGGCATTGTAGAACCTCATGTACTAAGATATATAACAAATTAATGAGTTATGGTACAACAAGAATTAATATAATTATGTGCTAAATAAAATATTCATATTTTACTAAGTGCACATGATTTTATCATTTACCTAAGGCTTACAAGGAATATACCTCATATTCATTGTCTTTTTAAGTGAATGTGTATAAGAGGTAAAAATATTTGATACCTTGGCCTTGGTAATCAAGGGAACTCTTTTCTTTACCCATTGCTTCTCTTTTGGTGTTTTGACCTTTGCAAGTTCCACATTTTGTACTTAAGAAGCTTTGGTTGAAGTCATCTTCCTTCTTTGATCAAAACTTCTACCAATGGGCTTTGGAAGCATTCCCCTTGATGATTCCTTTTTCACTTGACCAATTTGTCCATCCTTTTGAGAAGTTTTCTGCATAATTGAAATACTAGGAGGACATTTTGGTACCAACTTCATCTTGGGTCCTTGAATGTTAGTACTAGAGCCTTTATGATTTTTAGGAACCCAAACCATGTTATTTCTCATATAAGAATTTCTTTTATAATTGCACAAATGAGAAATATGTCCTAGATGACCACAAAAATTGTAAACAAGTGAATTTAATAATGGCTTGGTCCTTTGAAGATCATTTTTGAAAACTTGAGCCTTTGGTTATTATTACATTCTATGTTATTTTTGCCACAAGCCTTACTTGAATTTCCATGTGAAATAACATCAATTTCATTAACAATCATGGATTGTAAACAATTAGAATCATTTGCTTTAGCAAATTTGAAAGATAAGTCCTAAACCTGATTTTCTAAATCAATGCACTTTTTACAAGAAGTTGAGGTTTCAAATTTCAAAGGCATTTCCTCTTCAAGAAAAGCATATTCATTTTTTAAAATCTTAATTTTATTTTCAATAGAGGAAATATTTTCTAAACAAGATGAGTTTTTCTTTTCTAAAAGCAACAAGTCATCATATAATTCATCATATGCACATTTTAATTCATCATAGGAAGGACCATAATCAAGATAGGCATTATTTACCTCAAGGCTCTTTGGAGTCAAGTGGGAGGTTGTCTCAATTTCTTGCACCAATGACTCTTCAAGGGAATCACCATCTTCCTCATTGTTGTGCATCAAAGCTTTAAGAGTATATATCAATTGGTTTTGCTTTGCCACCTCTTCAAAGTGAACATCATTTTGAGGATATTTTTCACAACAAGAATTCTTTAATGGCTTTTGCTTTTCTTGCTCTCTATGTACAACTTTATACAAAAAATCATTGTTAGTAAGATAGATATCATTAAGAGTATCCCATATATTTTTAGCACTAGAGCAACTCTTAATTCTAGCATAAGTATCATCATTCAAACAACTTCTCAAGATTTGCATAGCTCTAATGTTTAAGGAAAAATATTTCTTATCATAGGCATTCCAAGATTGTTTTGATTTGCAAGAAAATCCATCAAACACAATATCTCACAAATCAATATTAATAGATTGCATATAAATTTCCATTCTAGCTTTCCAATAAACGAAATTCACACCATCAAAGAATGGTGGTTTATTAATTTCAAAACCTTCTATTTTGAAAAGCTTGCAATGGTTGTCAAACAAACAAGGATCTTTAACTCCAAGCTGTTAAGCTTTTACCAGAGCATGAAGCTCGGATACCACTTGTTAGCCATGACAACCATCACCCAAGAGGGGGGTGAATTAGGTGATTACAAATTTATTATTAGCAACTTTGAGAAATTAAGTATTTTGAATCACTCAAGTAATAAATACAGCGGAACATATACAACAAAAGTACAACTATTATAGATTACTCAAATACAACTTGGGATATATGATGAATTAAGCAAATAAGCTAGATATCAAGTTCATAGAATCAAATCACCAAGATGATAAGATATACAATAGATAAATATATTACACCAAATACTGAAATTAAAGAGTGTAGGAAAGAGAGAATCAAACTCAAGAATTTATCCTAGTTCAGCCACCAACCACTTGTGGCCTACATCCAGTCCTTAAGCTTAACTTGAGATTTTCTTCACTATTTCCTAGACTTCACGGGTGCTAGGAAAACCTTTGTACAAACAAGAGCACTCATCATACCTTAGGATACCTCACCCTTATGCTAGAGCCTCCAATTCTTCAAGCTTCACAGGTGCTTGATGACCTTTACAATCAAGATCACTCACAACACCTTTGGGATACCTCACCCTTTGTGTTTGAGTCTCACTACAAGGGATACCTCACCATTTTCTCTCTTGAGGGATACCTCACCCTCTTACAATGATTTGAAGGTGAATAGAAAGAATAAAAGCTCTCACAAGAGTAGATATACAACTTGAAGAACAAAGTATGGATGATAGAAAACTCTCTCAAGAGTGGATAATACAAGTTGAAGCTCAATGGGTATAAAGGATTCACACTTTAAAGCTCAAAATATAATTTTAATAATTCAAGGATCAATTCTAGTGTTCTTGAGGTGTATAAGCTTCATACAACACTTATATATAGAGCCCAAGTGATAAAATAGCCATTGGTAGTGTTTTATAATGATTTTCTATGAAAACTAGCCATTTATAGCCGTTAGAAACATTCCTGGGCACTTGGTAATTGATTACAAGTTTCATGTAATCGATTACAAGCTTTCTAGGCACTTTGTAATCGATTACACACTTCCTGTAATCGATTACACGGCTTCTGTCAACGTTGTAATCGATTACATGGCCTGCGTAATCAATTACAATATTTTTTAGTTTTGAAAACTAACTTTAAAATGTCATAACTTCTTCATTTCTTATCTGATTAAAGTGAATGATTACTCATTGGAAAGATCTTTGAGTTTATTTTCATATGAAAAATGTTTCAGAATAAATCTCAAAGTATTTTGAAAGATATGATCAAAATAGTAACCAAAGGTCAGATTTTCAAAACTCAAACTTTAATTGGTCATAACTTTTTCGTTTCCTATTCGTTTAAAGCAAATGACCACTCATTGGAAAGATATTTGAGTCTATTTTCATATGAAATAAGTTTCAAACAAAACTCAAAGTAATTTGAAAGTTATTATTAAAAGAGTAACTAAATGTCTATTTTACAAAATACAAACTTGATTAATTTTCACAGATTTGAAATACCACCAAGGCTAGCTTTCCAAAAACATTTTGTTAGGTATTTAAACATTTTAGAAACACTTATTAAGATGTTTAAAACTTGTTTGAGCTTAGTGTGATTCCTTTTTACCTTTACACAAGATCTAAGTCCTATAAGCTATTCTTGAAGAATCTTGGGACTTGATCTTTGCACTTTCAGTCCTTTGGCTTCTTGATGTAATCCAAGCTTCCGAAATTTTCTTCTGTTCATGTCTTGCACAAGCTTGGAACATCTTTATTATTTTCATCCTTCTTGAGTTGAGCATAGTTGTGATCTTTTTACTTTCTTGTTGCAATGCTCACTCTTGGTACTTGGACTATCCTACAAAGTATTACTCACTTAAAACAAGTATAGTTAGTCCAAATTCATAACTCAATATCTTCATATGCATGATTCATAAATGTATAACTCTAATTAGTCTAACATGCATATAAGACTTTTATAGACACATCCGAATAAGATATTTATCAATTACTAATGGATATGCATAATATAAGATGCAATAAAGAACACATTGCACATTTTCATTTAAACAAAGTCAAATCTAATATTAATTCACTTATAACTCATATAAAGAATTATTGAATATATTATATGAAGAATGTTATATATATCTCATTGAGCACATCTATGTAACATGATCAACATTCTTTTGTGATGCATTTGTCATTTATAAAGTACATCTATCAAGCATAAGCATCATTCTTTTTGTCTTGTATTTGTCATCATCAAAACTTAACATATTAAACCATTAGAGCAAACTTATTTCCACACTTTTATGTCTAAAGCATAAAGACCTTTTAAATCATAATATATTGACGGATTGTCTCACAAGACAGATATTGTTATAAATTTTGAAATATGTTTGTGTTCTTATTGTACATTAATGTTTATTATAGTGGGAGTTGGAGACTGTCTTTCAGTTATGTCCTTAATAGTGGTTAAATATAGGTCAAATGTGCTTCCGCTGCTGGTAATCCAATGTTGTGCTTAAATGTGCATATGCTTATTATTTTTTGTCATTGTGACACTTGGGTTTTGAGTGATAGTCATTGAAAACTTGCAAGTGATCCTATAATATGTGTAAGACATTTGGGATTTTAAACTCACTCGTATGTTGTCAAGTCTTTTAAGTGGTCATTATGATTTTGTGAAGTATAGATTACCTTATTTGTGAAAATTCTTTTGTGGTTTTGTGTTTGCGATGACAAATAGGAGTTGACTTGTTGTAAAGTCTCATATGGACAATTATAATCTCCTCAATTATGAATGCAGAGTTTGTAGTTGATAATGAAGTAATTTTGTGAGACTCTGTGGTTGATAAATTTTGTATAAATTAGCTTAATATTGTTTCTATTGTTATGACCACATTTTGGATAACTCTGTAATATTGTATTTCTCTCTATTTTGGTATTTGTGTCATTGAAGAGAGATAGTGAGTTTCAAACTCACATTGAGTACTTTACCACAGAGTTAATAGTCTCACTAATAATGATGTTATCATTAGAGTATTTTGGAACTTTTGGACTCTAATGGAGTTGTTATTATTGTTTTGTTTTGATATGTTGGATTAGTGGGAGAATGTACATTATAATTATAATTATTATATTGTCTCGAGACACATTGAAATTGTTGTTGCCATATGTTGTTGTTGTGCACACTTTTGTGATGATATGGCGTATTGTTGGAGACTTTAGTACTCGGTCTCATTTTGTTATATTGAGATATTTTCTTTAAGATATTTTGTTGAATCTCAGTAGGCATCCATGGTAGATGCTGGGGCCATTTTGTAGGGAATTGTACATTGATCACACTTTTGGCATGCAATTTTGTTGTGCTTTCCCTTTGACCCACATGTATGATATCAGTACTCCTATCGAGTATGATTTTCTACATTATTGAGATGCTTGTAATTCCATTTTGGACCGATGGTTGGAAGTGCTTGCTCATAGTTGACATTCTTGTGGCCATTCGGGTGTACTGGAGAGTTATTTTGTTTAAAGCTAAGTGTCTATGCTGTCCAAGTGGGAGATTGATAGATTTTTTAATATGTGTGGACTAGCATAATCATCAATTTTCTAAAATCCAGATTAATTGAATGTCAAATGTTGTTGAACATCTATTGATTTAGCCCATTTGTGATCAATTTTGTTATTGGGCTCTTATAAGCATTTGAACCTATGTGGATAATATTGTTTTCAGTTTGTGGGCCTTATGTATGGGTTTTCTATGATGGGTAGGTTAACCCATATTGTAAACACAAGGATAGGTCCCTATTCTCATCCTATATGTATTGTGGTTGCCCTATTGAGGCCACAAGGGTTTTCTGCACATATAGGGAATGAAGATAGTTTCTCTCCTCTACACACACGCACCATTCGTGATTTTTATTTAAAGATCGGGCATGACCGCACTCATATATGTCCTTTTCGGGTAATTCTATAACTTGATCTCTTGTATATTATATTTTATACATACCATAATTTGGGGTTAAATGGATTTATGAATTTTGACATATCGTTAATTAGTTTGAAACAAAATTCCTTCAACCATGTCATAGTACCAGATACAGTACAATTATGAGAAAACTTGATCTATGAGACATTTTCTGTTATAAGGTCCGACATGTTTTGCAGATGGCCGTTGATGAGGTGTTCTTTGACTTTTTGAGAAAATGGTGCTGGAATGGCTTGACAAAATCCTAGTTGTCAAGCTACCATGTTTAGTAGGCACAACTCTAGGGATTTATCTGTCGAACCAGGAAGACCAGCAACCAGAATTTGTGGACAGAGAAAGTTAGACCAAATAGAAATATTGTCAGCCTGAATAGAAGGATCATTGGAGAGTATTGGTCGGGTAAACCACTCGGGACCAAGAGAACGATCGGTGAATGATGCAAAGTATATGTCTTCAGTATTGAAGGAGATGGAATGAAAAATACTGAAGAAATGCATGAAATTTCTAAGTTTTGTTTGTGAATTTTCTCATGTTTTACATGGCAAAGCTTTATGCCATAGGTAGCAAGAGAAATTATTGGAGGAGAAGTGTCGATCAAATAGTCTCCTAATATGGCATTTAACCAAAGCTGGAGTAGCCACATTAGGCCACCAGAGTTGATTTTCTTCACCTGAGATCTAATGCTTTGAACAATTTCACCTATGCTCAGATAAAGGTTAGCAAGGAGAAATTGACCAAAAGCTAATTGTCGACCTTCATGAAGGAGGTTAGCAAGCTGAAGAAAAGATTTGGATACTTGAACCGACTTAGATCCTAAAGCATAAGCTGATAACCAGAGAAGAAGGAAAGCTACATGTTCTTCGTCGATTACAGGACCTGTTTCAGGGAGGTAGAAGCTAATGAAGTTTGAAAAAGAAGTTGGGTCTTTTGAGTAAACGTTAATAGTATTTGAAGGTTAGAGGATAGGAGTGATGATTTCCCCATTTGGTCAAAGACCAGTTATGGCAGCTATGTCGAAAAGCGTAGGACCCATCATGCCATAAGGGAATTGAAAAGAGTTGGTGGTCTTATTCCAAAAGAAAAATGAAGCACCCAACATGCAAGAATCCATTTTTATAGAGTATCGGGAAAGTTGAATATAATCGAAGATACCTATGTCCCTCCATAAACCTTCTTTGGAGGCTTGAACCCTATCAAGCCACTCAAGATACCCATTAATATGGGTAGGAGGAGTTCTGAACAGCCTTTCAGATTTGTTAAAATAGCTGATAGGGATGGAAGGAAGGGAAGCCAAGATAGCTTCTTGAGAATTCTTACAAGGAAAGAAGGAGTGTATTTCATCGGTAATAAATTCCTTAGGCAAAACTGGGCCCAAGAAAGCAGCCGGAAGGTCTAAAGAAAGTGAAGAATCGTTGATGGAGAGAATTACCTTCGAGAGGTGCCAAAGTTCAGACTTCTGCAGAGTTGGGTCTTGAACAATGACATGATTTCCTAAATCTACTGTTGGTGCATTAGGAGATTGAGAGGTGGAAGCCATGGAAAAAGGCAGAGATTTGCAGAGAAGACGTGCAAAAGTGAGGTTGAAGATGATGAACAGTGAAGAAGGTTGAAGGTGATGAACAATGAAAAGGCGTGTGTATTTGAAAAGCTATTTTTCTGCAAAATAGGGATTATTATGATCCCTATTTATTGGGGAACGACTATTTAATGTTTGTAATGATAAGTTTAGTTATGACCGTCCAGATATTTATGGAAGATTTTATTGGATTAAAAAAAAACCCTATTTGAAAGGACTTTGATTAAAAGGTTAGTGTCCAGATTGGATTAAAATTTATCTTCCTCTTGTCAGTGTCGAAAGAAAAATTTTGGGGGACATCTGTTGGGGGTGAAAATAAACAAATTATCAATTCGACGGCTGGATGATGATATTGGAGAAATCTTCTAAGTGTTGAGCCGACAGAAGTGCTAAATGATCAGAAGATCCAATGCAGCAGTTGGATATTTATGTTGGACAAGTGATTAATCCGATAGAAGGGTTGCATTTTCCAAGTGATTGAACCGACGAAGAGTGTTAAATGGTCAGAAATTGATTTTGTCAAAACATTGGAGAAATATTAGTGGCATAACTGTCATATACGTGTTAAATTCTTGGGAGTCAGTTATTTTTTATAATTTGCCTATAAATGTAACACCCCAAATTTCGTATCTCTTAAACAGTAATTTTGACAGTTAACAGAATTTTACTATTTAATAATTTCTGGATACTATAAAATTATTTTGATTATTCCGTCAACATATTTGATCGTTTTGAGTGATTTACTCCGTGTCAGGAAAATATTAATTTTCAGGCCGAGAAAATTTTTTCTGTATTTATTTCTCTTGACTGTTAATTATTTTTAACAATCTGACTTGATTTTCATACGTTTTCTAATATTTGTGATTTTTGTGGATGAATATGATTTTTTTTTACTATATATGGGACCAGATGGTCCTAGGTGGGCCCAAGTGACCTTACGTGAGCCCAAGTGGGTCCCGCAAAGTGAAAAATTTTCTACGCATAGAAAAATTTGTACTGTTTAGACGGAGACAGGGGATCTTATTAAACCTGAATCCATAAATAGTTTTAGAAATTTTCTTGTATTATGTTTGACACTGTATTTAATTATCGGGCAATAAAAATACAGTAAATATATTTTTTCATGAGATTTTTAGTAGATAAAAATAGAAATTATATTACTTAAGTCAACAATGGTGGTTTGGATATCCACCATTGATTTAATTAACGGTGGAGACTTGATCTTGATTTAATCAACGGTTGAGAAATAAATTTAATAAAGAAACATTGGATGTTAACCATTGATCTAATCAATGGTAGAGATTTAATCTAGACAAGCTTAATAAGAAAGGCTTCAATATCAACCGTAGATTTAATCAACGGTGTAAATTTGATTATATAAAGTGACCATTTACAACCATTGGATTTAGAATTGATCAAGGGTGGAGATTTGGTCTTGTAAAGTAACAAGGACCATTTATGACCATTGGATGAAGAATTAATCAAGGGTGGAGATTTGGTCTTCTAAAAAGGCTATGACTAATTATAACTCTTGGATTAAAAGTAAGAAGGAGTAATCTTGACCCTTAATTTTGGAGACACATCTAATGGCTAGGATTTAAAGGAAAAAGATCTAATGACCTAGATTAAGTCTCCTAAAAATCAAAAGTCTACCTAAATCCTAACCATTGAATTAATCAATGGCTAGAAATGCTTCAAATAATGGCATGAAAAGATGACAACTTTGCATGCATTATGAAGAGGGGGATGGTTGGAGATGCTTGGAAAGGAGGAGACAAATTGGAGTAGCCTTTTTAGGCTAAGAAAAAAGATGACAAAGTGGAAGACTTTTGCATGCATGTGATAGCCTTCAATTATGCTAAAGAAATTTCTATCTCTCCATTCTTTCATTCTCACGGTAGCCCACTCATTTTGAGCATGCATATTCATTTTTTTCTCTCACCCAAAAAGCCTCCATCTTATTCTCTCAAAATTCCAAGAACCAAGCAACCATTCCTTCCTTCCTTTTTCTCTCCATAGGTTCGGCCTCCTCACCCAAAAACACCTTCCATCACTTTTAATTTCATCCAACCATAGATCTTGAATCTACATAATATTCTAAGCAACTTTCATGTTGGAGACTTTATCTAAATCATTCATCTTCATGGACTTTCTTCAAGATCAAAGTTATTGGGTTTTTGAGGTGAAGTATAAGAAGACTTCATTTTTTCTCTTCTTTTTCATGATCTAAACCATGTTTGATCCATGGTTTCTCTTAATCAAGCTTAGTATACTAATTTTTATATATTTTGTTTTGCATTTGAGAAGCCCTTGGTGGTGAAGGACTTGGAAAAAGAAGCAAAACAAGGAGTTTTTGAGGATCTTCAAGAGGTAAGAGGGAGATCCATCTCACCAACCAAGTATGGTGGTGAGAGATGGTCTTATATTTGATGGATGGTGAATCCATGTGAGGATTCATATCCATGGTCATATAATAATTTATATGTGTTTATGAGCTTTGATTAATTTCCTATGCTTAATATGCTTTATATGAGTTTATGATTTTGATGGTATGCTTTTACTATGCATGATGATAATATGGCATGCCTTTGATATATATATATATGATGTGTATGTATGTGTATGCCATGATTTGATGATGGAAAGAAAATTAATTTTTGGTCCCAATGGCCAAGGAAAGACTACGGTTTTGATGTCCTTGATTAGGGTTCATATTAAAATTTTTCAAGAACAAGGGAATTAATTTTTGATCCCTAGAAACATGGTGAATATCAGTTAAGACACCTTAAGATAGGTGTTCATAAATGAATATTTTCATGAATGATGAAAATGGATGTTTAGAAAAACAAGGAAAATAAACAAAGAGTTTATTTTTCAAAGAGTACAAGAACATGGTTCTTGAGAAATTTTTATTGATTTATTTTATGTAAAAAACTTCTAAGTATTTTACAAAACATGAGATTTAAATAAAAATAGCAATGATGATTTTAAGAATTTACAAAGAAAGTGAAAAAGGATTTGCAAAGAAAATAAAAGTGAATTTGAACAAATGGGTTTGGTTTTATAACCATAAGTCTTGCGGTTTTGAAAACAAAATTTTTAATGGTTTTGTTTGTGTAAAATCATATCAATTTAGAAGGAAAAATATTTGATGGTTTCAATAGTCATGTCCACATTTTCGAAGGCTTGTAATGCATTGATTTTGATGAAACAAAGTGATTTTTTAAGTGAAAATATAATTAATTTAATACAAGGAATTTAAAAAGAGAATCAGAGTATTTTAGCACTTGAGAAATGAATTTTTATGTAAATGAAAAAGAGAGGTTGTAAGTGAGCCTCAATTTGTTTTAAAAAGAATTTATTTTTGTTAAAATCCCATTGGATTTTGAAAAGCGTTAGTAATTTTTAAAGTTAGAAACATTGATTTAATTCAATAGAATTGTGAATTTGTGAAATATACTGTGAAAAAGTATTTTCTTGAATAAGAAGATATATTAAATGAATTATAAAGTTATATTATTTTGAGAAATGTTGATTTGGAAATAATTTGAGAAAAATGGAGAATATAATGGTATTTTGAAAATTTACTAACGTATAACTTATTTCTGAGTTTTGAAGTACGTTAGAAAATGTTAAGTTTTGAAATGTTGATTTATATCAATGGAAAAGTGATTTTGTGAATTATATTTTGGAAAAGATTTCTTGAGTAAAGAAATATGGAGAAAGATTTTCTTCAGTAAAGAAAAGGTGTTAAATAAAGTATAAAGTCATATTATTTTGAGAAAAGTGGAAATGGAATTTTTGAAGAATGAGAAATATTTTCTATAATGGAATTGTGGTGAAAAAAATTATTTACGCATCTTAAAAATGTAATTTTTAAAAACGTGATTTGAAATACTGATAAAATATTTCTAAGTGTTTGAAAATACAAGTAAAATATTTTTATGCGATTTGAAATATGATAAAATATTACTACGCGATTGGAGATGCGTTGAAACATTTTAAGTGATTTGAATTACGTTTAAATATTTTACGTAATTTGAATTACTGTTTAAAAATCACTATATGATTTAAAAGTGATAGAATATTTTTATGTGATTGTGAAAATGACAGAAAATCGTTATGTGATTTGGAAAGTGTTTTAAATATTTTGAGAATGATGGAAAATGTTTTATGCGACTTAAAAGAATGATTTTTAAGTTACCCAATTTTGAAAATGATGAAAAATCATTACGCGATTTGAGAAACGTATATTTTTATGCGATTAAAAAAATGTTAAAAAATTTAATACGTGATTTAAAGGTGCAACAGAAGAGTTGCAGTATTGTGAAAACGTAACAGAAACGTTTTGAAATTGTGAAAATGAAATGGAAATATTGCGCAATTTTGTGAAAACATGACGAAAGAGTTTTATAACTATGAAAATGTGATAATATGATTTTCTGTTGAAAATATAGTATAAATCTTGTAGAACCAAAGTATATGGATCTTTGTGTGAGAAAATGACATGTTTTGCCTGTGATTGGCATTTGGTGCATTATACATGTCATTGGAAAGATATGTCTGTGATTGGATTTGGTGCATTATACGTGCATTGAAAAAATATGCGTTGAAGCATATGATTACATTGAACAAATGAAATTGAAAAGATTTGGCCCTTTGGGGTTGGACTTGTACTGATATATTCGTGCATTGTATAAAATATAGCTAATAGCTATTATGACCCTTGTGGTTGAAGAGAGAATGAGAATTGATAGTGAGGTCTATGATGGATCTTGGGGGCGTCAAGGCGCGGTGGTCGACCAGTGGACAGTTGGCGAGTACCCTGTGCCACTTGGCGATGCAGTCCGTTGCAATGCATTGACGATACCCGACAAGAACACGATTCTTTTCAACGACTGGGAGATTGTCTTTGGGTTAAGGCTGACAATTAACCAGAGCATTCTTCTCGAAATTGTGAAAACCTCCATGGAGTTTATTTTTGATAAACTGAGTCTTTGTGCATATGCATAAATCTGAGTATTTATATCTGCATGATATATTAATTGAGGAATGTTGGCTATGACAATTGTTTTGAGTACTTGGATGATGATTGAACTGATAAATGATTAGATGATGATAGTTGATTAATGCTGATAGTATGATTATGGTATGATCTATCTGTGTGATATTACTGTTTGTGTTATCTCTGTGCTGCCATGTTGGTATTAGTGTAGGTGATCTCACATCTTTGTTATGCTATTTTGCTGTGTATGTACTGTTAAAATCAAATAATAGAAGGATTGAGTTGTCTTAGACATGATGGGCGATGGATACTCAGAGATTGATGAAAACATTGAAAAGTAGCTATCTCAAGTTCAAAGATGTGCCGAGTAGACAAGGAGTAAAGTTCTGATGCATCAAGTTGATACAGGAGAAGGAACGAGTATGTTAAGATTTAATGTTAGTGTTGTACTGTGCTATTAAGTAGAACCCGTCATGGGGTTTACTACTATAAAAAAAAATAATTCTATTAATTTTATATTTCTCTTTAAATTGTGATATTAATTGGTGTCAATATTGTATAATGAATAGTTGAAATATGATTTTCAATATTACCTAATAATTTTAGTAAATTTACGTTTCAGTAAAGAAAAAATTTTGAAACCCATCTTTTATAACTCAAACTTTGTGCGAACTTCTTTTCAGATTATGAGTCGAGAGTCGGAAATGTGATGCCTTAAGGAGGGTGTTACATTAGTTGGTATCAGAGCACGGTTTGAGTCTTTTGGGGTTTGTGGTTAGGTCTATTTTGCTTGTGTTGTGTTCTCTGTGTTTATTTTTTGAAAGGAAATAATGTTGTTTACAATGCATATTAGATCCATTGTATTTCGATCCGCACGCCTTAAAAAAAAGGGAATGGCTCAGGATAGTTATACTTGTGTGGAAGTGAAACATGTTACTAGTAATGCAGTTGCAACTACGGGAGCAATGTGGAAAGACGACTGCACGAACAAAGGACTGCTGTTTAGTGGGAACTAGAATTTGAAGTTCAGAATCTGATGGAAGAGAATCAGTCTTGGAATATAAGATTTCGTAATTTTAGAACCTGGTATTTTTTTAGGATATTGAGAAAGTAATTGATTTCGATGTAAGATGTATTTATAACCATTGAGGAAACCAAAAACAGTAAGGGATGTGAAAGAAAGTACTTAAATGAAGGAATGTACGTCAAGGAAACAAATTGTAGAAAAGTTAGACACGTTTTCCCAGAGATTATGCTCTTTGAAAACAGAGTTTTCTATTAGTAAAATTTTTTGATAGTAAGGGAAGTTGTTACTCTGAATGGAATGTGAGTGTTCTGAGCGGAAGATTTAATCAATGGAGATTGCGTCATTGGAGCTAATCCTATAAATCATACTGAATATTTCTGTGAGTGACCTATTCTTTATGACATATGATTGAGTAGATCAATTATATGTTAGAGTTATTCGTTATCTTCTGATTTGTTTACTTCTGTTTCTATTCTTAGCTAATCGAGCTATTCAAGTTATTCAAATTGTTGCTATATATCAAAACTTTGTGTTAGTTTGATCTGTTGTTCAAAATTTTTGTGTTAGTTTGATCTGTTTCATAAACAGACATGATCTTTGGAAATGGATTAGTTATTTTTCAACCATATCCAATGAGATTATTTCAACAGACTGTGAGTAATCCAGAGAAAATTCATTTTTGAAAATTGGGTTACATCCAATTCTTTGCTGGATATGTTCGATAATAGGTTTGATTCATTTTGTTATCTTCCATGATGTTTTCTTTCATCTCCTACAATTGAAGGAATATCTTGCAAGAAAGGATATTTCTATATTTGTATCCGTGTTAACGTATCTGAGTGACGCAGCAGAAGCGTGGTGAATTCTTCAAAAGATTGGAACAATTCTTCTATGAAAAAATTTAAGACGGTAATGGAAAATCGTAGAAAAAAAAATTTTACGGAAGTATCTAGTATCGTGCTGTGGAAAGGAGAATTCGGTTAGTGAGACATTTCCTGTTAAAAGCAAAAGTTAGAATATGTAGTGATATGAGAATAAGGAAATTTTAAGTAATACATTACATTAGTTGAGAGTTATCTGAGGAAAACTATTCTAGGCATGAATGAAGATAGGTTGTCGTTATGTTGGTATCAGAGATATAGAAATTCTTTCTTTCTGGAGTAACATTCAACATCTTTAGTAATTATAGGAGTCTGAGATATCTGTTTGATCAGGAGAAGTTGAACATCAGCAAAGAAATTTTGTTGGTTAGAATAGTATAGCAAGATGTAAAAGAGGAAGCTTTATGAGAATTGAAAAATAAAATAAAAGAGTAATGTTCATATTTATTTTGAGGATGTGAAATCATGGTTATTAAATTTCGAGGACGAAATTTCTTTTAAGAGGGGGAGTATTGTAACACCCCAAATTTCGTATCTCTTAAACAGTAATTTTGACAGTTAACAGAATTTTACTGTTTAGTAATTTTTGGATACTGTAAAATTATTTTGATTATTCCGTCAGCATATTTGATCGTTTTGAGTGATTTACTCCGTGTCAGGAAAATAATAATTTTCAGACCAGGAAAAATCTTTGTGTATTTATTTCCCTTGACTGTTAATTATTTTTAACAATCTGACTTGATTTTCATACATTTTCTAATATTTGTGATTTTTGTGGATGAGTATGATTTTTTTTTATTATATGTGGGCCCAGATGGTCCTAAGTAGGCCCAAGTGACCTTACGTGAACCCAGGTGAGTCCCGTAAAGTGAGAATTTTTTTACGCATAGAAAAATTTGTACTCTTTAGACGGAGACAGAAGATCTTACTAAATCTGAATCCGAAAATAGTTTTAGAAATTTTTTTGTATTATGTTTGGCACTGTATTTAATTATCGGGAGATAAAAATACAGTAAATATATTCTTTCATGAGATTTTTAGTAGATAAAAATAGAAATTATATTGCTTAAGTCAACATTGGTGGTTTGGATATCTACCATTGATTTAATTAACGGTGGAGACTTGATCTTGATTTAATCAATGGTTGATAAATAAATTTAATAAAGAAATATTGGATGTTAACCATTGATCTAATCAATGGTAGAGATTTAATCTAGACAAGCTTAATAAGAAAGGTTTCAATATCAACCGTAGATTTAATCAACGGTGTAAATTTGATTATATAAAGTGACCATTTACAACCATTGGATTTAGAATTGATCAAGGGTGGAGATTTGGTCTTGTAAAGTAACAAAGACCATTTATGACCATTGGATGAAGAATTAATCAAGGGTAGAGATTTGGTCTTCTAAAAAGGTTATGACTAATTATAACCCTTGAATTAAAAGTAAGAAGGAGTAATATTGACCCTTAATTTTGGAGACATATCTAATGGCTAGGATTTAAAGGAAAAAAATCTAATGACCTAGATTAAGTCTCCTAAAAATCAAAAGTCTACCTAAATCCTAACCATTGAATTAATCAATGGCTAGAAATGCTTCAAATAATGACATGAAAAGATGACAACTTTGCATGCATTATGAAGAGGGGGGACGGTTAGAGATGCTTAGAAAGGAAGAGACAAATTGGAGTAGCCTTTTTAGGCCAAGGAAAAAGATGACAAAGTGGAAGACTTTTGCATGCATGTGATAGCCTTCAATTATGCTAAAGAAATTTCTATCTCTCCATTCTTTCATTCTCACGGCAGCCCACTCATTTTGAGCATGCATATTCATTTTTTTCTCTCACCCAAAAAGCCTCCATCTTATTCTCTCAAAATTCCAAGAACCAAGCAACCATTCCTTCCTTCCTTTTTCTCTCCATAGGTTTGGCCTCCTCACCCCAAAACACCTTCCATCACTTTTAATTTCATCCAACCATAGATCTTGAATCTACATAATATTCTAAGCAACTTTCATGTTGGAGACTTTCTCTAAATCATTCATCTTCGTGGACTTTCTTCAAGATCAAAGTTATTGGATTTTTGATGTGAAGTATAAGAAGACTTCATTTCTTCTCTTCTTTTTCATGATCTAAACCATGTTTGATCCATGGTTCCTCTTAATCAAGCTTAGTATACTAATTTTTATATATTTTGTTTTGCATTTGAGAAGCCCTTGGTGGTGAAGGACTTGGAAAAAGAAGCAAAACAAGGAGTTTTTGAGGATCTTCAAGAGGTAAGAGGGAGATCCATCTCACCAACCAAGCATGGTGTGAGAGATGGTCTTATATTTGATGGATGGTGAATCCATGTAAGGATTCATATCCATGGTCATGTAATAATTTATATGTATTTATGAGCTTTGATTAATTGCCTATGGTTAATATGCTTTGTATGAGTTTATGATTTTGATGGTATGCTTTTACTATGCGTGATGATAATATGACATGCCTTTGATATATATATATATATATATATATATATATGTATGATGTGTATGCCATGATTTGATGATGGAAAGAAAATTAATTTTTGGTCCCAATGACCAAGGAAAGACTACAGATTTGATGCCCTTGATTAGGGTTCATATTAAAATTTTTCAAGAACAAAAGAATTAATTTTTGATCCCTAGAAACATGGTGAATATCGGTTGAGACACCTCAAGATAGGTGTTCATAAATGAATATTTTCATAAATGATGAAAATGGATGTTTAGAAAAACAAGGAAAATAAACAAAGAGTTTATTTTTCAAAGAGTACAAGAACATGGTTCTTGAGGAATTTTTATTGATTTATTTTGTGTAAAAAGTTTCTAAGTGTTTTACAAAACATGAGATTTAAATGAAAATAGCAATGATGATTTTAAGAATTTACAAAGAAAGTGAAAAAGGATTTGCAAAGAAAGTAAAAAAGGATTTGCAATGAAAATAAAAGTGAATTTGAACAAATGAGTTTGGTTTTATAACCATAAGTCTTGCGGTTTTGAAAACAAAATTTTTAATGGTTTTGTTTGTGTAAAACCATATCAATTTAGAAGGAAAAATATTTGATGGTTTCAATAGTCATGTCCACATTTTTGAAGGCTTGTAATGCATTGATTTGGATGAAACAAAGTGATTTTTCAAGTGGAAATATAATTAATTTAATACAAGAAATTTGAAAAGGGAATCAGAGTATTTTAGCACTTGAGAAATGAATTTTTATGTAAATGAAAAAGAGAGGTTGCAAGTGAGCCTCAATTTGTTTTAAAAAGAATTTATTTTTGTTAAAATCCCGTTGGATTTTGGAAAGCATTAGTAATTTTTAAAGTTAGAAACATTGATTTAATTGAATGAAATTGTGAATTTGTGAAATATTGTAAAAAAGGATTTTCTTGAATAAGAAGATATATTAAATGAAATATAAAGTTATATTATTTTGAGGAATGTTGATTTGGAAATAATTTGAGAAAAATGGAGAATATAATAGTATTTTGAAAATTTACTAACGTATAACTTATTTCGAGTTTTGAAATACGTTAGAAAATGTTAAGTTTTGAAACGTTGATTTATATCAATGAAAAGTGATTTTGTGAATTATATTTTGGAAAAGGATTTCTTGAGTAAAGAAATGTGGAAAAAGATTTTCTTAAGTAAAGAAAAGGTGTTAAATAAAGTATAAAGTCATATTATTTTGAGAAAAGTGAAAATGGAATTTTTGAAGAATGAGAAATATTTTTACGTAATGGAATTGTGGTGAAAAAAAATTATTTACGTATCTTAAAAATGTAATTTTTAAAGTACGTGGTTTAAAATACAGTAAAATATTTCTAAGTGTTTGAAAATACAGTAAAATATTTTTATGCGATTTGAAATATGATAAAATATTACTACGCAATTGGAGATGCGTTGAAACATTTTAAGTGATTTGAATTACGTTTAAATATTTTACGTAATTTGAACTACTATTAAAAAATCACTATATGATTTAAAAGTGATAGAATATTTTTATGTGATTGTGAAAATGACAAAAAATCGTTATGTGATTTGGAAAGTGTTTTAAATATTTTGAGAATGATGAAAAATGTTTTATATGACTTAAAAGAATGATTTTTAAGTTACGCGATTTTTAAAATGATGAAAAATCATTACGCGATTTGAGAAACGTATATTTTTATGCGATTGAGAAAAATGTTAAAAATTTAATACGTGATTTAAAGGTGCAAATGAGAAGAATTAAAGATTGTGAAAACGTAACAGAAACGTTTTGAAATTGTGAAAACGAAATGGAAATGTTGCGCAATTTTGTGAAAACACGACGAAAGAGTTTTATAACTATGAAAATGTGATAATATGATTTTTTGTTGAAAATACAAAGATAAATCTTTGTAGAACCAGTATATGGATGTTGTGTAAGAAAATGACATGTTTTGCCTGTGATTGACATTTGGTGCATTATACATGCATTGAAAGATATGTCTGTGATTGAATTTGGTGCATTATACGTGCATTGGAAAAATATGCGTTGAAGCATATGATTACATTGAACAAATGAAATTGAAAAGATTTGGCCCTTTGGGGTTGGACTTGCACTGATATATTCGTGCATTGTATAAAATATAGTTAATAGCTATTATGGCCCTTGTGGTTGAATAGGGAATGAGAATTGATAGTGAGGTCTATGATGGATCTTGGGGGCGTCGAGGCGCGATGGTCGACTAGTGGACAGTTGGCGAGTACCCTGTGCCACTTGGTGATGCAGTCCGTTGCAACGCATTGACGATACCCGACAAGAACACGATTCTTTTCAACGACTGAAAGATTGTCTTTAGGCTAAGGCTGACAATTAACCAGAGCATTCTTCTCGAAATTGTGAAAACCTCCATAGAGTTTGTTTTTGATAAACTGAGTCTTTGTGCATATGCATAAATCAGAGTATTTATATCTGTATGATATATTAATTAAAGAATGTTGGCTATGACAATTGTTTTGAGTACTTGGATGATGATTGAACTGATAAATGATTAGATGATGATAGTTGATTAATGCTGATAGCATGATTATAGTATGATCTATCGTATGATATTCTTTGTTTGTGTTATCTCTGTGCTGCCATGTTGGTATTGGTGTAGGTGATCTCACCTCTTTGTTATGCTATTTTGCTGTGTCTGTACTGTTAAAATCAAATAATAGAAGGATCGAGTTGTCTTAGACATAACGGGCGATGGATACTCAGAGATTGATAAAAACATTGAAAAGTGGCTGTCTCAAGTTCAAAGATGTGCCGGGTAGACAAAGAGTAAAGTTCTGATGCATCAAGTTGATACAAGAGAAGGAACGAGTATGTTAAGATTTAATGTTAGTGTTGTACCGTGCTATTAATTAAAACCCGTCATGGGGTTTGTTATTGTAAAAAAAATAAGTCTGTTAATTTTATATTTCTCTTTAAATTGTGATATTATTTGGTGTCAATATTGCATAATAAATAGTTGAAATATGATTTTCAATATTACTTAATATTTTCAGTAAATTTATGTTTCAGTAAAGAAAAAATTTTGAAACTCATCTTTTATAACTCAAAATTTGTGCGAACTTCTTTTCAGATTATGAGTCGGGAGTCGGAAATGTGATGCCCTAAGGAGGGTGTTACAATAAATATTAGAATTCACAATGTACAAAGGGAGGTTATTTGCTGATACACAACCCTAAAATTTCACTTGAGCAGATTAACGGATTTGATCAAAGTATGCTTTTCCTTTTCCTTTCAAGTCATTTAATTTAATACAATATTTTTTTAAATTCCTTTACTTTTCAAACTTATTCTTTAAATTTCTTTATCTTTTATTACACTTTTACACGCTTTCTTTTATTGTTTTTATTTAATTTTTTATATTTAAACTTTTTGTTCAGTTTCTTTATTTTCTTTAGACTTTTCAAAGTTTTCTTTACTGAATTTTCTATTTATTTTGTGTTTCTTGCTTTAAGTTTATAAATTCCTGTTATTTATTTTCAAATCTCTTTATTAAACAAGATTACCATATAATTCTAAATTCATATTCATTTAATAATCAAATATTTATTTATTAAAATATATTTTAACTAAAATTTCACTTAAACAATTGAGACATGAGTTTTGTGAAGAATCTTTCTGAAAAAGTATTATTTTCTAAAAATTACATGATCTGAAATTTCTGTCTAAACTACTTTCAATTCAACAATTGAACTTTGGTTGAAGCATATACACATATTTGTCACTTCTATGCAACGTACAGCTGGCAGAATAAGTTTTCAGAGTAGTGCATAATTTGGGACAGGCAATGGGATGGGTAAAGGAAGTCCAATCTTGTCCTGCATGCATTGAATTAAAACCCACACTTAAAACCCATACTTAAATTAATCCTTCGACTTATATAAATTAAAAAAAGGTTAAAGATTAATAAATATAATTAATTTTATTAATAAATAAATAAAATATAATATTTATTTAAATGTTAAATGTGAGACAAAAAAAATTAACTAAAACTCGCATCTGCCCCACAGCGAACCCACCCGATGTACGATGTAGGTTGGTGTCGGTTTAGTACTTGCAAGATGAGATGAGATTACTAAACCTAGTATATAATTGCATACGATCTTACTTGTCCAAACAAATAGTGCACAAGTTTTTTTTTTTAATTTAGGTAGAATTTTAAAAAATATATTAAAATATAAAATATACTTAAAATTATAAAAAAATATACATAATTAGATTAAAAAAGAATTTAAATTTTAAATTTAAAATAAAATAAAATAAAAATGACATGTGTCATTATTTAAAATAGAGTAGAATAAAAAATTAAACTATTATGAAGAAAATGTAGCCTAATATAATATATAAGGATGGATTACTTTTACAAAATATTCATAGAATTTAAGGTAAATTCATTTAGACTATTGAAAAAAAATTATAATAACATTAAAATGTTATTATATTAATATTTTTAATGAGATAAGTTCTTTTAAATTAAATTTATTAATAAATAAAAATATATTTATTTTTAAATTATTTAATGTGTTAAAATTAGATATAGGCTTTTGCCCTTTTCACATATTTATCTCGATAAATTAAATTACGATTCACAAAATAGAAAACTTAAACGTGACTTCATCTCTTACTTTCTAATCAGGTTTTTTCCCTAGACTAGGAGCCACTACCTCTTCACAGACAAATCAATCCCAAAGCAAGGACGTGGCTTACACGTCCTTTATCCCTGCGTCTAAGACTCTAAGCAAGCTGCCACTTTCAGCCTCATTTCCTATCTCACCTAATCAACTTTGTCTCTCCTCCACCTCCCCTCTCTCATCAAAAGCCAGAGCTTTGTAGAACTTCTGGCACAACACAACACCACAAAGTACCATACACACATCCACATAGAGAGAGCCAGAGAACCAAAGACACACACACAGAGACATGGACAAAATCCTATGCGATGAACTCCTCCAAGAAATTTTTCAAAGACTTCCCTCATCTTCGTCATCTTCTGTCTCCCTTGTCTGCAAGCGGTGGCTCCACCTCTACCGTTCCTCCAGAAGCTCCCTCTCCCTTCATGTCACCCCTCACTTCTCTGTGATCCCTTCCCTCACGTCTCTCCTCACCCACCACTCTTCTCTCTCTTCCCTTTCTCTCCTCCTTTCTTCTGACCCCACCACCACCACAGTCTTCACTGTCTCAGGCCACCTTCTCTCTGTGGTATCCTCCTGTTGTTCCAAGCTTCTTGCTCTCAGATTCTTGGCTGGCCCTGTTTCTCTCTCCTCCCTCACCTCTCTCTCTAAGGCTTGTACCCAGTTGACATCTCTGTGTGTCAACCTCTCCAGGCCCATCTTTCTCAGGTGGGTATTGTCTTTTCCTTGTTTGAAAGAGTTGTCAATCATTTTGTGCTCTGATGATGATGATTGCCTTGGACATGAAGCTGAGCTGAATAATCAACATGGGGTTTGGGAAAGTGAAGATTTTGATGCAGAATTGGAGTTGGAGAGCCTTTGTTTGGTGGGTATCCGTGGAGATGACTGGGGAGTGGGTTGGCTATGGAGGAGCTGCAAAAAGCTTAAGAGGTTGCAGCTTCGGAGTTGCCAAGGTATTGGTGGGTCTTACTCCTGTTTTGTTCAGTGCTTGCAGGGTCTTCAAGAAGTTGAGCTCAGAACTTGCAGGAGTGTGGTTGATGGGGTTCTCTTGAAAGTTGCAGAGAATTGTCACTCTTTGAATTCACTGTTGGTTTATGATGGTGGCAGCAGAGAGGGGTTGCTACATTTCTTTTCTCAATGTAGGTCAAATCTGCATAAAATTGATCTTCGTTTACCTCTGGACCTGAATAACAACCATCTTTCAGCTGTGGCGGTGAATTTCATAGGCCTCTCAAGTCTTAGGCTTCAAAGTTGTTGTCTTGTCACTGGTGAAGGCCTGAAGGCTCTTGGGATGGCAGTGAGTAATGGGCTTGAAGAATTGGCACTGATAAACTGTGATGTGGTTGAAAGAGAACCTGGATTGCTTGCCACTTTGGGGCAGCACTTGAGGCAGTTGAGGAAATTGGACTTGTCACATAATGAAATGTTGCTTGACAAGGAATTCATTTCAATGTTGGTTTCATGCATTCATTTGATTGATTTGAGGCTAAGAGGGTGTAAAGGACTCACTAGTGCGGCTATGGTTTCTATGCTTCGGAGCTGCAAACGCCTGGAAAATGTAGATATTGTGAACTGTTTTGGGATAGAAACTGAGGCTATTGAGCTGTTCGTTAAGAAATCCCCTCGTTTGAGAAGAATGGAGGTTGAGGGAAGCAAGCTTTCTGATACTGCAAAAATGTGGGCATCAAATAAATTTATTGAAGTTGTTGTTTAATTGTTTTGGTGGATCTTGAAAGAAGCAAGTGTATATTTCTATAATTTCAAATAAACAGGTACACTAAACGCTCCTGATCACTATATTATATTTATGTTTCTGTAATTTATGTTTGCAATAGAGTAGTGTCTGTTCAGTGAATAATCCTGTCAATTATGTAGATAAGACTTTTAATCTGATTTATGGCATCAATTAAAGCCCAATTTATACTTATCTACGAGAATGAGATAAGTACAAAAGCTTTTCAAGCCTATCCTCAATTTCTGTTGAATCTGGTTTGATATTCTGGCAGCTTGACAAGTATGTGTGCATAAAATTGTACTAGTACTGTATGCTTCATTCGGGTGTACAAGAACATATTGGTAAGTGTGCCCACTGTGGTCCTTCAAATTGTCTTCCTGAACTCTTTAAAGGATGTGACGTGGGGAAACCTGGCCCACTAGATGGACATCTGTACCCAGCTATATGGGTGACCACCATAAAGTTGGGGGTAACTTTAATTTAATGAGGATGGTAAATTCAACTTTAATTTAATGAGGATTATAAATTGAGCAATTTTAAGTGAGACATTAAACTATGCAGTTTGATGGGGGAGAAATTGACACACAACTGTGATATGGTGACTTGCAGGAAAATGTAATGGGGAAGTATGGATATTACTATTAGGCGGTGGAAATTAACGCTTGACAATTTATTTGCTGTGGATTTTAGGTGCACTTTGTGCTTAGTTGTGTTAGCTTTTCGGTTTATGTTATGGTTGGTTTTAAGAATGTTGAGGGAACAAATGAAGAAAAGAATAGAATTCTAGCATGAGTAAAGACTAAGGAGTGGAAAATAAACATTAACGAAAAATTATTTATTGAACTAAATTGCATTCCACGGCCAGCTACAGCGTGTTGAATGGTTCAATGAAGAGCTTAAAAAACTCTAGCACTCGAAAATTGTTTCGTTTAGTCACGATTGGAGGCTGGTCTTACCACTTTAAGGACCTTTCATTTTTTTATTACCCAACCTTTCTTTTGGGCACATTGACAAAGTAAACTGTTTAGAACAGCATTTTTCTTTTGGTCGGGGTTGAGAACAGGATTAACAGTTAGATTTGAAACTATGCAGGTTCAAGTTATTGAAATGGCTTTCTTAGGGCTTGTTTAGAAAAGTTGAAAAATGATAGATTATTTATAATCGATTATAATTGATTTTTTTTTATGTTTAGATGCATTAGTTGTAAAGTGATTTTAAATTAATATGATTCGTTTGAATGATATAAAAAAAATTATTTTATGCATTAAATTATTAAAATAAATATAAAATAATTAAAAAATTTATTTGATTGAGGATAAAATAGTATTTACATATCAAAGTATAAGAAATAATTTATAAGCTAAAATCATAAACTTCAATCTTCAACTTATGATTATTAGTTATAAAAAAAAATTTTCATTAAATTTCGTGTAAAATTTTTTTTAAAAAATAATCTTTTTACCCAAACATAATAATTATTTCACAAAATAACTTAATCTTCCAAAAATATTTGAATGAGAAATAATCCATCTTTCCCAAACATGCTCTTAGGGCTTGTTTGGAAAAGTTGAAAATTATAGATTATTGATAATCGATTATTATTATAATTAATTATAATCGATTATTATTATAATCGATTATAATCGATTCATTTTTATATTTGGATGTATTATTTGTAAAGTGATTTTAAGTTTATATGATTCGTTTGAATGATATAAAAAAATTATTTTTATGTATTAAATTACTAAAATAAGTATAGAATGATTAAAAAAATTATTTAATTGAGGACAAAATAGTATTTACATATCAACGTGTAAGAAATAATCTATAAGCTAAAATCATAAGTTTCAATCTTCAACTTATGATTATTAGCTGTAAAAAAAATTTTTGCATTGAATTTCGTGTAAATTTTTTTAGAAAATAATCTTTTTACTCAAATATAATAATTATTTCACAAAATAACTTAATTCTTCAAAAATAACTGTTTGAGAAAGAATTAATCTTTTCCAAACATACTCTTAGTGGTCGAGAATGATTAAAAAAGTTTAGATAATGGATATTTTCAAGTCTTGCTCGGTATAGATCTTCAATCGAATACAAGGCGATAACTTGGATATGATTGATTCTCATCCATCATTTATGGGTTATTTTCAATTCGCATTCTCCTCTTGTTAAGCAATACTATCATTGCTTCTTTCTTAGCTCCCTCCCTCTCAATTAGCATTTTTCTTTCCGTATTGCAACGAGTCAACGGCCCCTAAAAAAAAATTAGTCAATTATTCTGGTTAGTCACAGGAACGGAGTTTTTTCTATATGATCCTTTGGGGAAACAAAATGATTTTCTACTTTGCCTTGTCGTTGTTGAAGTCTGATTAAGTAAATCCTTAACAGTTCATTGTGAAACAGCTATTTGTTTTTTTTTTAATGTATATAATATGGGGGGACAATTTGCTACTCTTAGAATTCAAAACCAAGAGTAGAGTTCTTAGAATTTAAATATATGGTGCATGACCATAAAACTACAAAGAGGATATATGTTTTCACTTTTTGAAAAGGAAAAAATGAAAAATAGTCTATAAGTTGAGTTCTCCTTCATTCCTGATGAAAATAAGATTTAATCTCAGATGCAGAAGATTTTATTAAGTCAGCAAACACCTTCAAACTGTTGAGTCCTTTGAGAGTTGAGTGTTGAGACATATGTGACTGGCTACTTTGGTTTGGGTTAGGTTCCTGAGCTCTTTTTTAAGGTTTTTTATTTGTCACTAGGTGGTTTTTTTTTTTGGGAGGGGTTTAGGGTTATCTGTTAGCAGAGTTAATGGACTTTATTACAAATTGGGCTTGTATGTGGCGTGAATTTGACAGGCATGCTAATGGGTCTACACGTGAGATAGCGGCGTCATATTTGTTAGGGCTTTTTTTTTTCCCCGCTTCCATTTGATGACTAGTTGGCTTCTCCAAATGGAGTTCCTCGCCCATCAAAAGTAAAGGGAAAAGAAATGTGAGATATGGAAAAATAATCACTCAGAGATTCTTGTTTACACATGACGCATTATTTATTAGTGTAATAGATTAATAAAAGTGTCAATAAGATTTTATTGGTTTTGTTTATAAATAAAGTGGTGCAAATTCCCCCCCCTAGCCATTAGAGGTTCCTCACTTCCTCCTGCCGGTAAAAATATAAAAAAATTTGCTTGTAAATGTTCAATTTTTTCTGCCAATATTTTTTCTTTAATAGGTGACTTATAAATATTACTATAAGCCCATGTGGCATGCCTGACCTTTAAATGGGTAGCTTTTTGTTAGTGACAACTCCAAGTGTATAGGTGTTGGTATAAAATAAACATTTTTTAATATGTTGCTATTTCATTGGTTTAATATAAAGACAACGTGAACATATGAACTTGTTCTTAAATAAGAATCGAAGTTGTAACATTAATTTTGATTTAAATATCAGTTGGTCGAAATTGTAGTATTGATTTCAATGCAAATACTAGTTTGGGGTCATTTTGACTTCATAATAGGTGCTGAGATTTTGATTCAATATCGAAATTGAGATTTGAAAAGTAGCTACACTTATCAAATTCTTGAAGAAGAATAGAAGATCTCGACTTAATAGAAAACCAGAAAAAGGTTGAAGATTCAAGTTTGAATTCAAAAAAAGAGATTTTTGAATTTAAATTAGAAGTTAACAACAGTTGCAGATGTGAGATCAAGACAACATAAGGATTGATGGTTGAGACTAAGCAGTTACTTGTAGTACGAGAATTACTGACAAGGATTTGGTGGTTATTAAGCAAAGATTACCAATCATTTAGTAGTTATCTTTGTTTTAGATACATGTCAAGATCTTGTAAAAAAAGGAGTTACTTAGGAAATCTATAAATACTAAGGGGATGGAAACATTTAGGGCTTGGAAATTCATTACTCACAAACACTTGTAAACTCACGCTCTCACGTCCATTGACATTTCGAGCAAACAGCACGCATGTTTAGTCTAGTATGTTTCCATTCACTTTCATTTCTGTACAATTTATGAATTCAATGCAAGCTTATTTTCAGTTCATTTAATTTCAATCACTTTAATTTATTGCAAAACTTTTTTCTACTCCCGATCTAGTGTTCTTTCAAGATCATTTGATTTCTTTTAATTACTTTCTTTACTTTCTTGCAATTTACATACTTGCACATTTACTTTTCATTGCATTTACTTTAAACCGTTTTACTATATGTTCTTTATTTTAAGCATTTTTCATTACTTGTCACATTTATTTCGATCGCTCTTTAATTTCTGTCATATAATTATTTTCATTTGCATTCATATCTTTGATTTCTTGAAAAACAAAGTCTCTTTTACTTTCAAACTTTTCATTAAGTTGAAAACAAGCATAAACATTTGATTTTGGATTTGCATAATCATTTGAAATTCAAAATCACCATTTGCATTCCTTTAAGATACTTAGACTAGAATCCCAAGATGAAGCGATTCTCTTCTCCAAATTGAGATCGAAAATCAAACTTTGTTCATTGAACAAAGGGTTTACCACAGCTTAATTTATGATAAGAAAAATTTTGGTAAACAATAGGTTACACAAGTAATACAATGATGAGAATAAGAGTATTATTTCCACATGGATTAGGACAATTATGCGATAACAATTAATTAATTCCTAACTCAAGCTTAAGCAAATGATTGAGATGAAATTAAGGGAAAACACTATTAAGCTAGAAAATAAACGAAGCAAAAACAACACCCAATTCCAAATGAGATAAATTATGGTAAAAAGCTAGGTCTTTTTTCACCCTCTACTTCACTTGGATACATGCAATTTTCAAAAATTCATATAAACACCTAGGTTTTGTTAGCCGATACCCTCTTTTAATTAAATGCTTATGTCTAGGTCAATTAATCATATATCATTGCCTAACCCATGTCCATGTAAATTAGCACAATTCCACTCATTAAAGACCAAGTATTAAACACATGTTATGCAAGGCCAATGAGTATGTGTCCCTCCCATTGGCTAATCAATATACCAAACTTATGCAAGTGTAATTGAACAAACATCATTTATACTATATCCATGTTCTCAAATCCTTATGTCTAGTTCATTTGAAAACACTAAAATAATGCAATTAGTGATCAAACAATTATAAGCATTAAGCATACATATGAATGAACAAATCATAACATTAACATAGATCATCCAACAATTTATATAATATCCAAGATCCATTTAGATCCCCTAGATGCAAATCTAGAAATCCATAGAAAATAGAAAAATAAGATTTAGATAAAAACCCATTGAGAAATAAGAAAAATCAATAAAGGGAAGAACTAGAATGGTGGGTCCTTAGTCTTGATCTCCTCCTTGATCTTGATCTCCAAGCCTCCACTGTGTAATGCCTCAAAACTAATACTATAAGTATATCCGATTATACAAAAGTAATTAGAGTTAGGCACGTTACAACTAAACTATTCTTTTTCTTAATAATTAACTATATTAATTCTATTGCATATTTGAGCCTTTTGAGGGAGAGATAATATTTCCAAATAAAAATACACAATTGAAAAGTCTAATCCATACTGACATTAATAGTCCAAGTGATACAAACTAAGCCTTTATAGGCATATGTATATCTAAACTATATACAAATCATTACATAAATAATAATACAAGGCAATGGTGAAAAAGAATATATAATCCTATACTACATCAGCATCTTCACTTTTACTCCATAGGTGGATATCGTTCTGGAATTATGATGGAAAGAAGAGATAAAAGGGGTGAGGATTCTAGAAATTCTCAGTATTTCTAAAATTTAAATATCATTATAACAATTTTAGCTGCTTTGAGAAAAAATCAAATTAGCATTAAAATATTCATAGAAAGGTGGCAAATGCAAAAAATGGTTCTTTTCTCTTCCCGAGGCAGAATATTCAATTTTAATCATTAAACAATACATTTTACTATCATAATCCAAGCATTACATAATTTTACAAGCACGTCAACCAATGAATCACAGAACTCATCAGAAATACATGAGCATATAAATCATCTCACACACTCCTTAGAATATTTATAATTTTTCTCAAAATGCAAATATTCATTTTCAAATCTATGATTTATATATATAATAAATCCATAAAGATGTGCTAATGCTCAAGTAATGCCATTTATTTATCATATTTCTCAGCTTATTCCCTGGACCTATGTCCTTTTATTTTAAATAGGTAAGGAGGGAATGTCGCCTCCTCACACTACCCGATGTGTGGTGATAGTGTGCTTATCAGACTGGTGCACTTAGCCTATACATAATAGTCCTTCGTTACATGGCACTATCCCAAGTAACCCTAGCCAAATCTAGGATCTCTCCTAGGTACGAGGATCATTTTCATAATTTATCACTCAATATCAGATTTAGGATCACCCTCGGGTACGTGTATCATTTCCATAATCTTTCACTGGCCAAAATAATTATTCAATTAATGGGTTACTCTTCATAGGGGAATAACATCTAAGGATCACCCCCCGTATGAGAATCATATCCAATATCAAATCTAGGGTCACCCCTCGTACGAGAATTATATCCAATGTCAAATCTAGGATCACTCCTCGTACAAGGATCATATCCAATATCAAATCTAAAAGGCTTGTCGCCTTCTCACTTCACCAGAATCACAAGTAGTGAGGGCATGTCACCTCCTCAATCTACTAAACATCTAGGATCACCCCAGGCATAAGGATCATTTCTAATATTACTCACTTCGAGCACTTAAGATGTACATTATATTCTCATTCAATTGCCAACTCAACTTTAACTTTCTAAAGGAGCACATCCATTTTCAATGCATTATGATTCATTTTCATAAGTATAACATATGGACATTATCAATACTTCAAAAGTACCTAAAGTGCGTAATATCATCATTTCACTAGTGCATCAAGTGCATAATATCATCATTTCACTAATGCATCAAGTGCACAATATAATCATTTCTCAAGTTTATTGGGTGCACATTCATAATGATCTGTTGATTATTTCTATATCTTGAATACCTTGTCTTTGATCTAATTGGACTCCATATATGCTTAATTGTCAACTTTTAGCTAAGTTTCTAGATATAAAGATTAATTGGATCCTTATTATGAAACTATGCTTAAGTGTGTTTATAAGCACTCATAATTGCATTGTGTTTTTCAGGAGATTTTTGAGTGACGGGGTCCATTAGCATCAAACCAAGCTTGCTATCCACTTTAGTAGAAAGCTAAAGACTTAAAGAGATCAACATCACCCTTAGAAGCAAAAGGAGAAACAATATGTGAAGAATTAGGGCAGAATATGAAGAAAATTAAGTGACACAACTTGTGTCCCCAGACACAAGGGGGGCTGTGTCATTCTCTAGCATCACAAATTGGATCCAGTTCTGAGTTGCTCAAAGACACGGTCTGTGTCTTAAGACACGGGGTAGGCCGTGTTTCTCTTTAACTTCCAATCCTGTGGAACTTACGCTGGCAGACTCAAACACGCGAGAGAGGGGGGGAGGGTGTAATCAGACACGACCCATGTCTACGTATCAGGAAATTAGTTTTGAGTTTGGATGAGGAGCTAGGTATCCAAAGTTATAAATAGGATTGCATAGGGTTCAAAGAGGGGAAGTTTGAGATAGAAGCCGCCAAAGAACTGAGGAGAATATGAAGAACAAGCGAAAGAGGGATTCGATCAAAGTACTGATGTGGAACATCTGCAATTACCGTGTTGGCTAGACATGCTAGTCTCACAAAGCGGCCCATCCAAAAACAAACTTCTCCTTTTCATTTGTTAATGTCCTTATCCTATTGTTTCACTTGATCTATTAGCTTCTGCAAGTCCTCTTAGCCTTGTTGTAGCGCTGCTTCATATCCCGCAATCACCTTACCCATGTGCAACCTCTCAATTTTGATTGTGCCTTCATATTTTGTTGACACCACTTTTATTTGTTGCCTCATGTTATCCACCTATAGTAGAGCATTATTTTATGCTGCTTTGGCATTTACGAGCAGCTCTTTAAGTTGTTGATTTTTAGTTAGAGTCCTATCTCTTTCTTGCCCTCAGAGTCCCAGCTCCTTGTTTGCAATTTCTAAACACCTTCTAGTTCTTGACATAAGATCTTGCTCTATCTTCAGCCTCTTGGTAGCTCTTTTAAGAGTGTGGCCTTTCTCAGAATTTTCACACCTTAAAGCTGCATATGCTTGGCGAGTCTTTTCTAACTCTACTTCTAATTTCTTTTTTTCTTCATTGGCTTTTGTTAGCTTTTCATTTATTTCTTCACCTTCTATTGGGACTGAAGGCAGAGATTCATGTTACCCAAGTAGCTTCTATACTTAAGACAGGGGTGAATTGAGTAATTAAAAAATTCTTTGAAAACTTTTCACAAACACTTTAAAATCAATTTTCATTAAAGTTATTTATCGATTGAAATAAACAAACAAGGAAGATAGAAAAATTCTCGCAAATTTAATAAGCTAATAAAAATAATTTAATCAACTGAATAAAATTAAAATGTGAATATAAAGAGAAGAGTTTAGAAAAGCAAGCACTAGGATTTATCTTAGTTTAACTACCAACCACTTGTGACTTACGTCAAGTCCTCGAGCAACCACTTGAGATTTTTCTACTATCAATGCAAGCTTTCAACAGGTGCTTGCTACCGTTACAAAATTAAGTACTCCTCACACCTTGGGATACCTCACCCTTGTGCTTGAGTCTCGACAATAGGGATACTTCACCCTTACAAATTTCTTGAGGGATACCTCACCCTCGTTACAATCAAACAAGAATAGGGAAGGAAAAACTCTCTTAAAGAGTATGTATTATAACTTGAAGCAATATGAAGCTCTCCCAAGAATATCTTAAGAATTTTAAAAACAAAGCAAAAGATGAGAAAATATGAAACTCGGATTAAGAGTAATAGAATGATGTTTCTCAGTATGTGTTCTTATTAAAAGATGATCCAATAGTATCTATTTATAGTGTTTTGAAGAAAAAGAGTCGTTAAGGCAATTTATGGTTGTATTAAAAGCTGAGAAAAAGACTGTTGCGCCCTTTCAGCCACGATGTAATCGATTACATTGTTCTTGAAACCATTTTTGGATTTTCTGCGCTGATTATAATTAATTACATACCTCATGTAGTCGATTACCAAGCCTCTAGAAGCAATGTAATTGATTACAAATCTCATGTAATCGATTACAAGGCTTCTGACTTTTAAAAAATGGTTTCCCACATGTCTGTAATCAATTACCAAGCCTTTGTAATCGATTACAAGCTTCCAAAGAAGCTGTAAATAGATTAATAAGCCTTATAATAAACTTACAAGCATCCTTGAACCCATTCTTAAGCCCAATTTAGCTTTGTAAATATTGAGATTTTAGAAAACTTGGATTGTTAAAGAAATAAGCTTGTTTTTCATAATCCAAAGCTTAGAAAATCATTTGATTAAAAAAAAGGGAGCTCTTTTTAGAAAAACACTGAGATATTAAGAGAGCTTCTTACATTAAGATCCTAAGTCCTAAAAAGCTATACCAACTTTGCTTCCTTTGGACTTGGTCTTCTACTTGGCTTTGTTATCATCAAAATTCGCATGATCTTCATGACATAAACATTCACATTCTCCCCCTTTTTGATGATGACAAACCAACAAATGGAAAAAGAGCAATATATGTATATATATAAGTCAAATAATAAAATATCACTCTCCCCCTGAGTTTATGCATGAAGTTCAAAGGGATATTAATTAAAAAAAAATTAAAATACTATTATGCACTCCCCCTTACTCATGCAATCATGCAGTATCTCTCCCCTTTTTGGCATTATCAAAAAGCTATAAGCATCAAACGAATAAGCGACATAAGCATTCAAACAAAATCAGGAAGAGTTTTAGCTGCATGATAGCATAACCAGAATTACCAGCCAGAATTACAAATCATCAAAACAATATAGATAATAATCAGTAGATTAGAGTATATGAACAGCAGAAACATCAAGAGTATATATAGAATAAAAGAGCTAAGGGGTTAGACAAAATATAATAAGTCAAAATATAAATATCATGACTAAGTCTCTCCAAGGTCACTGTGTAGCCTCGCTATCCTCTCCAACAACAAAGGTATCATCAGGATTAGTGCCAACAGGAGCAGTGGGATCACCAGCTACATCAGCAGTTGAGTATGGAGGTGGTGGAGCATAGGAGGTGGAAGCTCACCTCGGTTGAAGACTCGGATCACTCTCATTCAAGGCACGAATAATGGTGACCTCCTCATCAGTGTGAGTCACGCCCTCCTCAAGGCAGTGAACAAAAGTGCACAACTCGCTGAACTGATCATCAACGTGAGAGCGAAGGCTGCGGATCTACTGAAGTAGAAGTTGTATGAGAGGCTCAGTTGGACTAGTCTGTGGAGGTGCATCCTTAATGTCCTTGTCATCTCCCCGAGGTATATTTCCATCAGCCCTGTGATGCAAATAGTACCATGTGTCATTATATTTCTTCAGCTATAATTTTGTCAGAGTGTGTGTGCCAATGGATTCTGGCCCATCAGAGCTTTCATCCTTTGCCTCCCCAGACAAAGGAATGTGGAAGTACTCCAAGATATCAGTGACAAGCATAACATGGGGCAGAGGATGATGAGTCTTCCTCGCTTTCAGCATGTGCTGAATGACATAATAGGCCTAGTTGATGGGTCAGTATATGTTCATAGCCCATAAAGTGAGAACATCATCGTGTAGGACCTATGA